>JAVQMF010000046.1:15217500-16471666 GCA_032878935.1 Erythrophleum fordii
TGAATTGTAAATAATAATGGCTTGTGACTAGCTTAGGAATCGTCTCTTGGTATCCACTATCCTTATCCTAATCCAATTGTGATTGATTCTGGCCTAAGAACTCCTAATTATGTTCATTAGCAAATGATCTTGAATAACCATTCAAGATTCAAGAGATCAATAATCTAATGTTCAATTGAGACCTCAATCCCACACTAAACCGTTAACTCTTGTCCTTAAGATCAATGAACATCCAATTTGATTGATTAACTAATTAATTATCTTCTGATTCATCACCCAAAAATGTTTAATTAACCAACTAAACACTAAGGAATTCTCAAATAGACATTTAAGCACATAACCTTACTCATGCATTTCATCGAACACCTTCGTGGCATGCATGGGAGATTAGAGAGAATAATGAAAAATCAAATTTAAATCCAACCAATTAATCAACAAAAAAGGTTTCCTAATCAGTGTCTAACCAGCCACTAATTACTATTACACCAATTCCTAATCAAATATAACTCAACCGAGATTATACAAGAAAAAGAAAAAGTGCTAGAAAAATAAGAAAATCTTAGCCAGAATTTGTTGTTCATCCATGGATTCAAGCTTCTACTCAAGAGTTTCCACCCTTGCTAGCCTCAAGATGGAGATTAGATCTTCATTCGGTGGATGGATGATGGAGAATGGAATGGAGGAAATTATGTGGAGTGGACGAAGGCGAAGGAGGCGAGGGTGTTGGTGAATGGCCGAATGGTTGAATGAATCAATGACGGCTAGGGCTTTTGTATGAATAAAGAGACGATGGAATGGGGATGAGACGTGAATGGGCTGGAGTGTGCGAGGTTGATGGCCTGATGAATCGAATGACCATGTGAAATCCGATGGATGATGAATACAGCCTCCCCCTCGTGCTTCATTTGTTTCTCACGTGCTTCCTTTGTTCCAATTGCCCGTATGTATTCTTCTTTTTTTTATTATTGAGTGTGGGCCCCATTGTGGATATAATAATCCATATGCAAACTGTAGCTTCTGCATGTCTCTTCACATAGCTTTCTTCTTCGTTTTGCTGCTGTTCAGATGTGATTTCCAGCTCCTTCAACCCGTGGCTCCTGTGTGTGACCAAATGTGATTCTTCTGCTTTGTTCTGCATGCTGTCCAGACGTAGCCCAGCCACAGCATGTAACTTCTGCATGTGTTTCTTTCTTCGTGCTTTACTGTCTCTATTTCACGTTGCTGTCCAGGCGTAGCTTCAACTCTTTCATCATGATGTTCTCCACGCTGGTTTCCTTCTCTTGCTGATAGCGTCTTTTGCTTCATTCCATGTTCAGCTCGCCTTATTCTTTTTCTACAGCTCGCGTTAGGACTATGGCACTTCTTCTAGCTTCTCCTCTGTTTTGTACTGCTGCCCCTCGTGTTTAATCTGAACCCATGGCTTCTTCTTTTTGTGGCTGCAACCTTTTTAGTTTGTGGCTCTCCTTACTCTTCTTCAAAACAAATTCTCCTTCAAAGCTCCAATTGCCCAACAAAAATCTGCATAAAAGAATGAAAGAGATGAAATAGAAAATTCACAAAATTTATTTAAAATGATTTATGCATTAAAATTCAAGAATTTTGCAATTTTAATTCTTAGAGTGCAAAAGTGGCTAATGAATTCAAATTGAATCTAATTAAACCCTTAAGACTATATTCCATCATCAAAATGCCAAAGTTAAGAGGATTAAAGAGTATAAAAATCATGCTTATCAAATTCCCCCACACTTAAACCTTTGCACTCCTGGGCAAAGCTTAAAATCCAAAATGAAGAATGAATTTGAAACACCCGACTAGTAGAATGGCAAGTGGAAAATGAAAATGGAAAAGAAAGTATAAAAATCACAAGCTAGAGATTAATCACAACTTTTCAATACTTCAACAATCTAAGTTAACTTCACTTGCATCAAGAAAACAAATTCTATGGCAATTTCATTTGAAAAGAATGAACTGAAATGCATAGCCTCTCACATGGATTGGTGTTTACTCTCATCTCTCAAGTGTTTATGGGCAATGTGTTTCACTCACATTCCACCTATCCAAGCTTCACTACCATAGGCTTGTCAAGCTTCTAAATCTCCACCACCCATGCTAAATGCAATACACAAATCAAAGGACTTTATTTAGGGTTGTAATGGGGCTAAAGGAGATGAAATGAATGGATAACAGAAAGAAGGGGAAAAACTAAACAAATGGATACCTTAGGACCTCAAGAGCACTCAATGACAATCTAGAATAGGGAAGAATGTGCATTCAAGGCCTTATTTCCAACAAGTATAAGCAACTATAAACTCAATCTAAATTACTTCTTTCTTTTGATTTTCAATAACTTTTCCTCTTTTTTTTTTCATTGCTTTTTCTTTCTTTTTTTTTTCTTTTTGCTTTTCTTTTGCTTTCTTTTTGCTTTTCTATCTCTTCTTTTCATTGCATTTTTTTTTCTTTGAACAAATTCTTTGAATCACAATGGCTTTAATGGATGCAAAGCATACATTCACCTATCCTATTTAGATGTAATGCTCCTTAAAGTCCTTAAGGCATCTTAAAACAAGGTGGGAATATATGTAATGGCTATAGGCTAACAAGAAAATGAAAATAAGTCCAAAGTGGCTAAAACAAAGGATAAAAGTGTATGTAGGGTTGGCTTTTTGGCTCTAGCTAGCTATAAAAGAAATGAATGCCTTATCATTTTCATGCATGCAAATGCAAATGTGGTCTCAACAAGGAATCAAGACAAGTTCTAGAGTGAAACAAAGATAGGTGAATACACACTAGAAATGAATAATTAGGCTCAAATTCTCACCAGCTAATGGCTATCAAATAATTCATTGAAATCAAATTCATTGCCACTTCACTTGAATCAAAACACAAGATCCATTACTTATCATGTCTACATGAATCCAAGCTACAATCATCTTAACTTGCAACTTTCATAGGAAAACTAAAAAGAATCATACTATTTTTCAAAAATTTTCCTCAAAAATTTCAGTTTTTTTTTTTTTCAAAACAAGGAAAAGATGGAATGGAAAAGAAGGATGGAATGGAATGACTCTCCCCCCCACACTTAAATATTGCATTGTCCTCAATGTCAGCACAAAGTCCAGTAAATAGATAAACAACACAATATAAAAGATAGAAAGGGAAAGTATACAACCGGATGAACTTGAATATGGAGATCTCAATGGTAGGCTAAGATTTCCTTTTGTAGCTAGTTAGCAACCTTTTATTACCTACAAAGAAAAAAAAAATAAACTGTAATGCAATAAAGAAAAGAAAACTACATCCTAAACTAAGAAGAGCTCTATCAGCGACTAACTAATCATATGTATCAAAAACTAAAATTAAAACCACTTTATTTCTTCTCAACTGGACAAATTTGAGTCTAACCACTTTAAAACTTTGTAATTGATCATTCAGTGTTGACTCATGGACTTTCTCAACCATCAGAAGTTTCAGAAAGTCATATTCAGCAAATTCAGAACCAAGAAAAGAAGAAAAATCAAATTTAAGACATTTAAAACTAAAGAAAGAAAATTTAAAATCAAATTTAAACTCTGAACTTCCTAAAAATCTATCAAAACCAATGAAATCTACTAGACTCCCATTAGTAAGAGTCACTACATCCATAGAAAAGTCTAATTGCAACTTCTCACAGTCTGTTGAATTCAAGGTGTCTGATAGTTGTTTTTCCTCTACTGGGAGAGTCTGTGATTTGTTGGAAACTACTTCACCAACCTCAGGAATCTGTTCAGGACTCTTAACAATAGAGATAATATCTTCCCTGACCAAAGAGACATCAGTAGGCTCACAAAATTCTAGACAATTATCAACAGCAAAATCAAGTCTCTCACTAGTATCAACAAGAGTACAAGGATCAATAGGATTTTCAACATCAACATTATCTTTATGCATATTCTCATCAATACTAGTATGATCAGAAGAATCAGGTTCATTAACAATTTTATTGCAAACCAAGGATTCCATGGATTCAGCAGACTTATCAGACTCCAGAAACTCATTAATCTCATCACATATAGGACATGCATGCATATCATCACATAAGCATTGCAAATTAGAGTCTGAATTATCAACAAGTTGTCCAACAATTTCAATGTCTACATCATTTTCACATGCTACATTCACTATCTTATTAGTCACATCTTTACTTGCCAGTGAGGAATCATGATGATCAGAATATGTGACGAACTCACTAGTCTCAATGAAAGAATTAATTTGGGAGTATTCATCACATATAGCAGATTCAACACACACACAGTCAAGAGATACATCCAAATCAGCTATGTCACATGATCTAGATGGCATGTTATCCTTAAACTCAGAAGATGCATCATCAACAGACTTATAAACTAATTCTACACTAGGAATAGCATAATCATTACATTCCAAGTCACCCCCACACTTATCTTCTACCCTAGACTCAATAAATTCATCAATTAGTTCAGACATGAAATTTTCACTATAATCACAGCTAGGTGTAGATATCCCAAGTGCATCAGTACACAAGGGTTCATGAACATCAATAAATGTGTTAAATTTGCTCAATGAACTACCACAATCAATCATATCAGGAGATTCAACAACAATTTCTTCATCAACAATATCATCATGCAACTCAAAATCAACAACATTATATGCATCAGTAGTCACAGTGCTATCAGGCAAACTAGAATCAGTTCCAACAAATTGCAAAACATTAGAAGATGGAAGGATATTACCTAGTGAATAGGATTCTTCCTTCTCTATACATTCCCTTCTAATTTGCTCTTCAGTCAATTTAGTAGCACTTGAAGTCAGTTGATTCGATTGAATTCCTGAATCCTTCAATTGTTGGTCAAAGAGTTGCAATCGTTCAGTTATCCGTTGGGCCATTTGCTGCATTTTCTGCATTTGTTGGTGTTGAATATCATAAGCTTCCATTAGCTGCCTCATCCTTTCTTCTGAACTCGGTTCGCTCTGGGGCTCTTGTTGCATGTACCCCTCATAGTAATTGTAAGGATGATAGTTTTGCTCTTGCATATGGTAATCAGGGTATGGCTCTTGCATATGGAAGTTATAATATGGCTCATGATGATGGTGGTAATTTGGATGGATCTCGTATGGATTGTGGTATGGTTGGTAGCTGGGGTGAACTTCATAGGAATGATGGTGCAGTTGGTAGCATGGTGGTTGGACTTGTTGGTATTGTTGGGCTTGCTGTTCTTGTCTTTGTTGTTCAAGTAAGCCTTGAAGCATTGTATGGAGATCATCCAACTTCCTGGAGATCCTATGCTCTCTACAAGAATCATAAACACCTTGATTAGAATAATATTGATCCATTTATAAGTAAGGAAAAATGAGAAGCACAATCAATTTTAGCACAAACAAATCATAAACAAATTATAACTAAAATTAATCAAAATCAAGAAAATAAATTTCAAATAAAGCTAAGACTTACTTAACTATGAAAAACACTCCTAAACAGAGGTTAGTCACACAAAATAAACTCACAAAAAAAATAAAGAAAATAAATCCAGAAAAATTGAAAAATTCTTAAAAAAAATTCGAAAAAATACTAAAAAATTCAGAAAAGTGCCTCAAACATTAGAATTCGGCCAAAAAATGGTACATCTAATAGCTTTGCTATTATTTTTGCTCAAAACACCCAGAAACCTTGAAAAACAAAGTACGAGAATTTTCTGGGTACTTTGAACGAAAATTCCAGCAACCAGGACACTTAACGCGCAACACCGAAAGTAACCGATTCCAAGTTCAGAACAGAATGAAAATCAAATCAAAACAGAATTAAAATAGAGATAAAATAGAACAAAAACACTTAGAAAACTTTCTCAAACAATTGAAACTCCAATTCCCCGGCAACGGCGCCAAATTTTGACGGGCTTGTCGTACAACCCTCAAAATAAAACTAGGTTGATCTAAAAATATAGCTAGTGGTACAACCTAGGTCATCTCCCTTGGAATTGGAATTCAATATTCAATTAGGTTCTCTAAGTGTTCTAAGATCCTAGAACTATCTAGTTTAGGGGGTTTTTGAAAGAATTAAACTATCCTAAAACTAAATTGAATCAAAATTTCTAAATTCTACTTAATTGTGTGAATTGTAAATAATAATGGCTTGTGACTAGCTTAGGAATCGTCTCTTGGTATCCACTATCCTTATCCTAATCCAATTGTGATTAATTCTGGCCTAAGAACTCCTAATTATGTTCATTAGCAAATGATCTTGAATAACCATTCAAGATTCAAGAGATCAATAATCTAATGTTGAATTGAGACCTCAATCCCGCACTAAACCGTTAACTCTTGTCCTTAAGATCAATGAACATCCAATTTGATTGATTAACTAATTAATTATCTTCTGATTCATCACCCAAAAATGTTTAATTAACCAACTAAACACTAAGGAATTCTCAAATAGACATTTAAGCACATAACCTCACTCATGCATTTCATCAAACACCTTCGTGGCATGCATGGGAGATTAGAGAGAATAATGAAAAATTAAATTTAAATCCAACCAATTAATCAACAAAAAAGGTTTCCTAATCAGTCTCTAACCAGCCACTAATTACTATTACACCAATTCCTAATCAAATATAACTCAACCGAGATTATACAAGAAAAAGAAAAAGTGCTAGAAAAATAAGAAAATCTTAGCCAGAATTTGTTGTTCATCCATGGATTCAAGCTTCTACTCAAGAGTTTCCTCCCTTGCTAGCCTCAAGATGGAGATTAGATCTTCATTCGGTGGATGGATGATGGAGAATGGAATGGAGGAAATTATGTGGAGTGGACGAAGGCGAAGGAGGCGAGGGTGTTGGTGAATGGCCGAATGGTTGAATGAATCAATGACGGCTAGGGCTTTTGTATGAATAAAGAGACGATGGAATGGGGATGAGACGTGAATGGGCTGGAGTGTGCGAGGTTGATGGCGTGATGAATCGAATGACCATGTGAAATCCGATGGATGATGAATACAGCCTCCCCCTCGTGCTTCATTTGTTTCTCACGTGCTTCCTTTGTTCCAATTGCCCGTATGTATTTGATAACCATGATATTTTATATATTTTATTCCCCTATCTTAGGCATTTTAATGTCCAATTATGGCTTTAGGACTTTAATTAGATAAGATTTTATTTTAGTAGCCATTTCTACACTTTAGAAATTAAATTGCAAAATGAATGATTTTAATGCATACTTTTCTTTTGAATAATTGTGTGAATTTTTCCTACTTAGTTTTTCTTATTTTTGTGTGCAGAATTTCAATGGGCCAATAATGCTTAAAACATTTGATTTAAAGAAAAGAAGAAGCAAGCTCCAACTCCTTTGTTCCCACATGGAAGACACACACATAAGCTCACACAAGCTTCCATGCACACATATACATGCAGAACATAGAAGAATGTAGCTCACTTGTATGGGTTTCTGGACGTGGGGACTTTTCAAGAAGAAAACGAAGCAATACAGAGCAAGAATAAAGAGAAGAAACATGTGAAAAGCTACGTGGTTCATGAAGGGAAACAAAGCATGCATGAGGACAGTAACTTGAGAAATATTGTAGAAGAATATGCTTCTGGTCTATAACGAAGGGAAGAAGCTCGAGTTTGCACAAAGAAGAGCTCAAGTTCTGCATGAAACATTCAATTGGCAAAACAGAGAAAAGCTGTGCCAGCAGCAACGAGAGAAGAACCATGCAAAGAGAGGCAACGAGAGAAGAAGCTTTGGGCATAATAGACGAAGCAGAAATGAAACCACGGGATCATAAGGCTTAGCTTGGAAGAAGCGTGAATTTGAAGCTGAAATGGAGGAAGAAAATCACGTGGGGCAGTAGCTAAACGTGCACGAAGCAATATAAGCAGAACGCTGGACGTGGAAAGAAGGTAGCTCACATGCAGCAGAAGGACGGGCCAGAACCAAAGTAACACGAAGCAGCTAAGGGCAGCAAAACACACCAGCTGAGCACGTGGTTTTACACGAGTTGAGAGGCTCGAATGCAGAAAACAGAGACAGCCACGGGTTCAACGCATAAAAGAAGCTGAGCAGAATGCACGCTGGAGTAAAATAAACAAAGAGTTTCACGAGGGAAAGCTGCAGAATAGAGAAGAAGAGAACTTGAACAGAGAAGAAAGAATAGCAGGCTACGTGGGAAGTGAATGAAAAGGATGCAGCAACACTCCAAACATATGCAGAAGCTGGAGAAGACGAAGCACACGAGCAGAAATTGAAGCAGAACATGAAAAGTGGGAAGTTTGCATGAATTGGAATATTATAATAAAGAAAATGAGCTGGGACCCACACCTTATCCCACATGCATTTAGCTACAGAGAATTGGCACCAGGGACAGCAGCAGAATAAATGAGAAAGAAAAAGAAGCAACGTGAAGAGCACACACATGAAGGAGCTTCAGCCGAGTGAAATTAGAGAGGGGGAGCACGTGGATTTAAGCAAGCCACGTGAAAATGAAGCACAAGGGGCAACACGTGACTCACCTCCATAAAATTCGTCCAATATTCATTTACGTCGTCCAGCACCCCATTTATATACACGACGTCGTTCATTCTCTCGACTCGATCCCTTCGTCCACATCGGCCACACTACATGCCTCATTACCTCGCACACAAAAGCCCATTCACGCCTTCTCCCCATTCCATCGTCTATTTATTCACGCTAAAAGCCCTAGCCGTCATTCGGCCATTCACCAGACTCTACGCCTCCACTCACATAACCATCCATGTCTCCATTCTCTCCATCTCCATTCCATTCTCCACTTTTCATCCACCGAATGAGGCTTTAATTCATCCATCTTGAGGCTAGCAAGGGAGGAAGCTCTTGAGTAGAAGCTTGAATCCATGGATGAACAACAAATTATGGCTAAGATTTTCTTATTTTTCCTACACTTTTTCTTATTCTATACAATCTCGGTTGAGTTGTATTTGATTTGAAATTTGTGTAATTAATTAGTGGCTGGTTAGACACTGATTAGGAAATCTTTTTGTTGATTAATTGGTTGGATTTGAATCTGATTTCTCATTATTCTCTCTAATCTCCCATGTATGCCACGAAGGTGTTCGATGAAATGCATGAATGAGATTTTGTGTTTGATTGTTTGATTTGAGAATTCCTTAGTGTTTAGTTGGTTAATTAAACATTTTTGGATGATAAATCAGAAGATAATTAATTAGTTAATGAATCAAATTGGATGTTCATTGATCTTAAGGACAAGAGTTAACGGTTTAATGCGGGATTGAGGTCTCAATTCAACATTAGATTATTAATCTCTTGAATCTTGAATGGTTATTCAAGATCATTTGTTAATGAACATAATTAGGAATTCTTAGGCCAGAATTAATCATAATTGGAATAGGATAAGGATAGTGGATACCAAGAGATGATTCCTAAGCTAGTCACAAGACCATTATCACCCGTAATTTTCTAATTAGATAGAATTTAGGAATTTTGATTCAATTTAGTTTTAGGACAGTTTAATTCATTCAAAAACCCCCCAAATTAGATAGTTCTAGGATCTTAGAACACTTAGAGAACTTAATTAAACATTAAATTCTAATTCCAAGGGAGATGACCTAGGTTGTGCCCTATATTGCATTTAATATCCAACCTAGTTTTATTTTGAGGGTTGTACGATAAGCCCGTCAAAATTTGGCGCCGTTGCCGGGGAATTGGAGTTTCAATTGTTTGAGAAAGTTTTCTAATTGTTTTTGTTCTATTTTATCTTTGTTTTGGTTCTATTTTGATTTGATTTTTGTTCTGTTTCGAACTTGGAATCGGGTAATTTCGGTGTTGCGTATTAATTTGAGTGCTTGCTGGAATTTTCGTTCAAAGTGCCCAGAAAATTCTCATACTTTGTTTTTCAAGGTTTTTGGGTGTTTTGAGCAAAAGTAATAGAATAGCTATTAGGTGCACCATTTTTTGGCCGAATTCCAACGTTTGAGGCACTTTTCTGAATTTTTTAGTATTTTCTCGAATTTTTTAGGATTTTTTTAATTTTTCTAGATTTATTTTCTTTATTTTTTGTGACTTTGTTTTGTGTGACTAACCTCTATTTAGGAGTGTTTTTCATAGTTAAGTAAGTCTTAGCTTTATTTGAAATTTATTTTTTTGATTTTGATTAATTTTAGTTATAATCTGTTTGTGATTTTACTTGTGCTTAAAGTGATTGTGCTTCTCATGTTTCCTTGCTTATAAATGGATCAATATTATTCTAATCAAGGTGTTTATGATCTCTGTAGAGAGCATAGGATTTCTCAGAAGTTAGATAATGCCATGTCAATGCTTCAAAGTCTTCTTGAAAGACAAAGACAAGAGCAACAAGCCCAACAATATCAACAAGCACAACAATACCAACAAGTCCAACCACCATGCTACCAACCACATCACCATTCCTGTGAAGTTCACCCCAGCTACCAACCATACCATAACCCATATGAGATTCATCCAAATTACCACCATCATCATGAGCCATATCATAACTTCCGTATGCAAGAGCCATACCATGATTACCATAGGCAAGAATCACAATATCATCCTTACAATTACCATGATGGGTACATGCAACAAGAGCCTCAGAGGGAACCAAGTTTGGAAGAGAGGATGTTAGAGCATTTGAAGGACTATAATCTTCAAATCCAACAAATGCTATAGTTGCAACTCGAAACCCAACAAATAATGGACAACATGTTCAGGAAGGATTTAGGAATTCAATCGAATCAATCGACTTCAAGTGCTACTGAATCAATTGAAGAGCAAATTAGAAGGGAATGTATAGAGGAGGAAGAGTCCTATTCATTGGGTAATATCCTTCCATCTTCTAATGTTTTACAATTTGTTGAAACTGACTCTAGTTTGCATGATAGCACTTTGATTCCTGATACATCTAATGTTGTTGATTTTGAATTGCATGATGATGATGTTGATGAGGAAATAATTGTTGAATCTCCTGATATGGTTGATTGTGGTAGCTCACTGAACAAAATTGATACAGTTATTGATGTTCATGATTCCTTGTGTACTGATGTACTTGGATTGTCTACACCTAGCTGTGATTATAGTGATGAATTTATTTCTAAACCTGTTAATGATGATTCTATTGAGTCTACGGTAGAAGATAAGTGTGGGGGTGAGTTAGAATGTAATGCTCATACTGTTCCTGGTGTGGAATTGGTTAATAAGTCTGTTGTTAATGCATCTATTGAGTTTAAGGATAACATGCCATCTAGATCATGTGATATAGCTGATTGGGATGCATTTCTTGATTGTATGTGTGTTGAATCTACTATATGTGATAGATGCTCCCAAATTAATTTTTCCATTGAGACTAGTGAGTCTTTCACATATTCTGATCATCATGATTCCTCACTAGCATGTAATGGTACGACTGATGAAGTGGTAGATGTAGCATGTGGAAAGGATATAAACAGTGAAAATGTTGGACAGCTTGTTGATCATTCAGACGCCACTCTTAAATGCTTGTGTGATGAATTGCATACATGTCCTATGTGTGCTGAGATTAATGAATTTCTGAAGTCTGATAAGTCTGCTGAACCTATGGAATCCCTTGCTTGCACTAAAATTGTTAATGAGACTGATTCTACTGATCATACTAGTATTGATGAGAGTATACATAATGATAGTGTTGATATTGAACATCCTATTGATTCATCTGCTGTTGTTGATACTAGTGAGAGACTTGATTTTGCTATTGATCATTGTTTAGAATTTTGTGAGCCTACTGATGTCTCTTTGGTCAGGGAAGATGCTGTCTTTATTGTTGAGAGTCCTGAACAGATTCCTGAGGTTGGTGAGCTAGTTCCCAATAAGCCACAGACTCTCCAACAGACTCTCCCAACTGAGAAAAAACAACTGTCAGACACCTTGAATTCAAAGGACTTTGAGAAGTTACAATTTAAGTTTTCTGCAGATATAGTGACTCTTACTGATGAGAGTCCAGTAGATTTCATTGGTTTTGATAGATCTTTAGAGGGTTCAGAGTCTAATTTTGATTTTAAATTTTCTTTCTTTAGTTTTAATTGTCTTAAATTTGATTTTCCTTCTTTTCTTGTTCCTGAATTTGCTGAATATGACTTTCTAAAACTACTGATGGTTGAGGAAGTCCATGGGTCATCTCTAAATGATCAATCAAAATGCTTTAAAGTAGTGAGACTCAAAATTGTCCAATTGAGAAGGAATAAAGTAGTTTTAATTTTAGTTTTTAATACTTATGATTAGTTAGTCCTTAATAAAGTTCTTTGTAGTTTAGGATTTAGTTTTCTTTTTCTTTTCCGCATTACAGGTTGTTTTGTTTTTGTTTTATAGGAAATAAATTGCTAAACAGCTACATGGGAATCTTAGCCTACCTTGAGATCTCTATATTCAAGTTCATCCAGTTGTATTCTCTCTTTTCACTCTTTATCTTATGTTGTTTATCTGTTTATTGGACTGGTGCTGACATTGAGGACAATGTAACATTTAAGTGTGGGGGAGAGAGTCATTTCATTCCATTCCATCTTTCTTTTCCATTCCATCCTTTCCTTGTTTAAAAAAAAAAATTGAAATTTTTTTGAGAAAATTTTTGAAAAATAGCATGATTTTTCTTCAAAATTCCTGTAAAAGTTGCAAGTTGAGATGATTATAACTTGGATTCACTTAGACATGATGAGTGATGGATCTTGTGTTTTGATTCAAGTAAAGTGGCAATGAATTTGATTTCAATGAATTGTTTGATAGCCATTAGCTGGTGAGAATTTGAGCCATATTTGTTCAATTCTAGTGTGTATTCACCTATCTTTGTTTCACTCTAGAATTTGTCTTGATTCTTTGTTGAGACCACATTTGCATTTGCATACATGAAAATGATAAGGCATTCATTTCTATTTCAGCTAGAGCCAAAAAGCCAACCATACATACATTTTATCCATTGTTTAGCCACTTTAGGCCTTGATTTTCTTTTCCTGTTGAACCATAGCCATTAAAAATATATTCCCACCTTGTTTTAAGATGCCTTAAGGACTTTAAGGAGCATTACATCTAAATAGGATAGGTGAATGTGTGCTTTGCATCCATTAAGGCCATTGCGATTCAAAGAATTTGTTCAAAGAAAAAAAAAATGCAATGAAAAGAAGAGATAGAAAAGCAAAAAGAAAGCAAAAGAAAAGCAAAAAAAAAAAAGAAAAAAAGAGGAAAAGTTATTGAAAATCAAAAGAAAGAAGTAATTTAGATTGAGTTTATAGTTGCTTATACTTGTTGGAAATAAGGCCTTGAATGCACATTCTTCCCTATTCTAGATTGTCATTGAGTGCTCTTGAGGTCCTAAGGTATCTATTTGTTTAGTTTTTCCCCTTCTTTTTGTTATCCATTCATTTCATCTCCTTAGCCCCATTACAACCCTAAATAAAGTCCTTTGATTTGTGTATTGCATCTAGCATTAGAAACATGACAAGCTGATGGTAGTGAGCTTGGATAGGTGGAATGTGAGTGAAACACATTGCCCATAAACACTTGAGAGATGAGAGTAAACACTAACCATGTGAGAGGGCTATGCATTTCAGTTCATTCTTTTCAAATGAAATTGCCATGGAATTTGATTTCTTGATGCAAGTGAAATTAGCTTTGATTGTTAAAGTGATGAAGAGTTGTGATTAATCTCTAACTTGTGATTTTCACACTTTCTTTTCTATTTCCATTTTCCACTTGCTATTCTACTAGCCGGATGCTTCAATTCATTCTTTTATCTTGGATTTTGAGCTTTGCCCAGGAGTGCAAAAGTTTAAGTGTGGGGGAATTTGATAACCATGATATTTTATATATTTTAATCCCCTAACTTAGGCATTTTAATGTCCAATTATGGCTTTAGGACTTTAATTAGATAAGATTTTATTTTAGGTTGTGCCGTATATTGCATCTAATATCCAACCTAGTTTTATTTTGAGGGTTGTACGATAAGCCCGTCAGTATTCTCCTTTTTTTTATTATTGAGTGTGGGCCCCATTGTGGATATAATAATCCATATGCAAACTGTAGCTTCTGCATGTCTCTTCACGTAGCTTTCTTCTTCGTTTTGCTGCTGTCTAGACGTGATTTCCAGCTCCTTCAACCCGTGGCTCCTGTGTGTGACCAAATGTGATTCTTCTGCTTTGTTCTGCATGCTGTGACGTAGCCCAGCCACAGCACGTAACTTCTGCATGTGTTTCTTTCTTCGTGCGTTACTGTCTCTATTTCACGTTGCTGTCCAGGCGTAGCTTCAACTCTTTCATCGTGATGTTCTCCACGCTGGTTTCCTTCTCTTGCTGATAGCGTCTTTTGCTTCATTCCATGTTTAGCTTGCCTTATTCTTTTTCTGCAGCTCGCGTTAGGACTATGGCACTTCTTCTAGCTTCTCCTCTGTTTTGTACTGCTGCCCCTCGTGTTTAATCTGAACCCATGGCTTCTTCTTTTTGTGGCTGCAACCTTTTTAGTTTGTGGCTCTCCTTACTCTTCTTCAAAACAAATTCTCCTTCAAAGCTCCAATTGCCCAACAAAAATCTACATAAAAGAATGAAAGAGATGAAATAGAAAATTCACAAAATTTATTTAAAATGATTTATGCATTAAAATTCAAGAATTTTGCAATTTTAATTCCTAGAGTGCAAAAGTGGCTAATGAATTCAAATTGAATCTAATTAAACCCTTAAGACCATATTCCATCATCAAAATGCCAAAGTTAAGAGGATTAAAGTGTATAAAAATCATGCTTATCACTAGGCTTCTCAAAATAAATGTGTGATGACTCCAAGAAGTCTAAATGGAGTTAAGAGACTTAGATTGAGGGAGAAAATGGAGCCAAGATTATGAATTCCTATAGTTGTTTCATTAGGTCTTACATGGATCTATAATTGAGTCTTAGAACAAAGTAAACTTCCATAGTATGTATGTAAAGTCAAAGTTTGTTTCAATGATTGAATCATGTCTTATTTAATGTGTCTAGGTCAAGAAAACCAAGTGCCATCTAGTTGCAAGTGTGTGACTGAGAGAGGGGAAGAATTAAGCAAAAGAAAAGCTTATGATTTTACTTTAAATTAGCTCTCTAACCTTTCTTATACTCATGGCTTGGATGTATACTTGTCTTTGAGTACTTGTAATGTCCAGTATTTCATTAAAATACTATAATGAGTCAGTTTAAAAAGCAAGTCCCTTAAGATGAGTAATTTAAGGCCAAATAAAAATTGGATAAAATATTAAATAATGAAAAATGAGAATTTGAGTCTTGAGTTTCCTAGAAACTAGGGTTTGAGTGGTTCAAAAAATTTGCCCAAAGTCTAGTGACATTTTTATAAATATGGAAACTTTTTGGAAAACTAATAGGAGATTTTTTTAAATAAAAAATTTGAATTTTCTAGGGTTCTCAGAGGCCCTGAAAATCATGGGAAACCCTATGACAGTAAAAACCCCTCTGGTGTGTGTTTTTGTATGTCAGTTGACCTAAACTTTGATTGATTCATTCGAGAACATTTTAGCTCTAATTTGAGTGATTTCAAAGGTATTTCATAAGATTGGGAACTAAATTTTATGATAGAAAAGACAGTTCTAAAAAAAGAGCTAAAACAAAGTTAAAATAAAAATGACACATATGCGGGATGTAAACCTCATTTTTAATAAACAATTTTCTTCCTTTTGGCTTTATATTTCGCGTCCAAGTTCTAGGCTTTTCTAACTGACATATTGCTTCATCCAAAACAAAGAAGAGGGCTAGAGAGAGAGACGCACCAAAAGGAGTCAAGGAAGAAGAGAAAAATCAAGAAAAAAGGTGAGAAAATTGTAAGAATCCATGGCTTCCTTCTTTAGAAAATTAGTTCCTGCCTCTTTGCTCTCTCTTTCCATAGTTTTGAGTGCTCATATGGTTTTGTTTTGGGCTTGCTTCAAAGGGGGAAGTGTAAGAATTCAAGGAGAAGATTTAAGCAATGGAAGAACCTTTCGAAAGAGCTTAATTCAAGGTAACTTCCTTCCATGTCATTGCTTCTTCTTCCCTTAATTCTTCTTAAGTGTGTTGACCTTATATAGAACCATGAAAAGGGAGGAATTTCTATCTAAAAACAAGGGTGAAACCTAGGTTTAGACAATGGGGAATTAGAATATGCCAAGAAATTACAAGAAAATCTAATGAATTTCAAGTTAGAAAAGTGTGAGACTCTTGAATATATTGTAAAAACTGATTTGATTCTTGAATTTTCTTGCATGTGTGATGTTTATTTGAGCTCCTAAGACCTCTAGGAAGCCTCCTAAATGTCTCTCCCATCAAGAAAAAATCAAAAAACTCTATGGGCTCCTTCCTTATGTCTTGGCCAAGACAGAAGCTATAAGTTAGAGAGTGTTTTAATTTATTCTAACCTTGGTTTGGGATTTCATATGATGGTAGAAGGTGGGAGGCACCCTTGGAAAAAAAAAATTAGAAGCCATAAATTGGGAGATGAGGCAATGGCTTCCATAATATAGCCTTATGAAGCAACATGTATCTAAGCTTTTGAAAGTGAGTATATGATGGCTCTAAAGACCTTAACTGAAGTTAAGACAAGCCTAGATATAGCAATAAAATAGAGCTAAGAACTTGAATTATGGTAGTTGCTTCATTAGGCCATTAATGGAACCATTATATGATTATTAGACAAAGTATGTTTCTTAAGAATGAGTCTAATGCTTTGGCTTGCTTCAAGGAGTGTTATTTATTGTGTTTAGGGTAGGGAAATGAAATCTTATCTTATTGTACTGGTGAGGCTGAGAAGGAGAGGAATAATCCAAACTAAAGCTTGAATAAACATCAAGGTAGCTCTCTACCTTATTCTTGTTTGTATATGTGTCATTGTGTACTTATGTGTGCATTTGTATCTTGAAACATACCACTTGATGTTGTGTTGTTGCATTGGCATCAATCTTCTTGAACATTATTAGGTTATGAACATTGCTCATAAGGGTGAGGTGATACCAAAAGTCCCTTAATATGGGTGAGAAAATGCCAAAAGTCTTTAGCTATAGTGAGACAAGGCTAAAAGTCTTATTAATGGGTGAGGTCAAGCCAAAAGTCCCTAGGTCAAGAGTGCAGCAAATCCAAAAGTCTTAAAAATGGGATAAGGCTAAACCAAAAGTTCCTAAAGCTTATTCTTATTTTTTATGTGACTTTGTGGCATGAAAGTGTGGATTTGAATACTTTATGGATTGGTTAGTTTGCATACTTGTACCCTTTGACATATTATATGTAACATCTGGTCCTTCTGTAAACGTGAGAAACACAATTTTTGGTTTCTCTGTAAACGGTAGAAATGGGCTAGATACAAAAAGAAGTCCCTTAACTAGAAGAAATTAGGGCCAACTAAAATTATGATAAAATTTTTATTTATGTTGCGCTATACTTAAAATTTGTAATCAGTGTCACATGGACCGTGTGAGCTCATGTTATGCATTCTCATATTTAATTACATCATTATAACTCATTTATATCACAAAAACATGCCTACAATTCATGGAAACCAAAATGGAGCATGGAAATTTAAAGATCATTCTCGGCCAGGATTGGTCCATTTTTTGGGCAAATTTTAGAAAATCATAACTAAATCTAGAAAAATCAAAACCATGAAATCTTAGTCATTCTGGAATGCTTAGGATGTCTAATTCACAATAAAAATATGTCTAGGTTGCAATATTCATCACCCAGGACTTTTGACATCCAAAATAGTCTAAAGGTCAGATTGAAATCTGAAACTATCACAGAATTCTATAGAAAAATTTGAAAATGTCCAATTAATTGTACAAAAATCCAATCCATGTAAGTGATACTAATCTAGAAAGCTGTAGATGTTAACTAGAGAAGAAAAATATCTTCAGATCAGTTCATTAAGCCTAGACTCTGAAACTCAATAGAATAGTACTTCTGGTCAGGCAAAATCACTGATACTGGACAAAAACTTCAAAAATTCGTATCTCTCTCTCTAGAACTCCAAATGAGTGCTTCTAGTTGGCACGAGCCATTGTGATTGCCTAGTTTCTCTGTATAAACTTTTGTGCCAATTGAACATCATTTGAACCTTGTGTGACAGAAATAATTTTAGACCAAATGAATCGTACAGCAGACTAAATCCATAAAATTTGCCAATTTCAAAAAATCATCAAATATTCTGTAAACCTCTAAAAATTATTATCTTTAGCTTCCAAGAAAGCTTTCAATGAGACCTAATTGCATGCCAAATCTCATATCAAGACTAGCTCATTTGGCTAAAAAGTGACATAAGGTTCCATTATGGTCAAATTTGGTTCCATATAAGGTACCAAATTTGCCAAATGGCCTTCCCTTGGTTGTGACACATTTTGGGCAAGTCTAAAAGTATATTTCAGACTTGTGTGAGCTGTCCAAATGGTTTCAAACCTCATGCATCTCATTTTAGCCTTTTAACCCATACTTATGTACATTTCCATAAACTCATTCATGAAGTTATCTTTACCATACATGCTCAATTCACATTCTATTATTCACATAAAACATATTCTAATTTCTGCATTATAGAATAGCATAATTACATGTGTCTCAAGGGTCATATGCCATTTACAATGTTCATATACATCATTGAACATCATTATGGTTCCATAAAGCAAAACTAGACATATGAACGTCAATGTCCTTCCTCTAGTGTTATTGGCTCCCATTGGCACATCCATTTGATTTACCTAGCATGTGAGATCTTTAGAGAGGAGGGGATGAGATTTAAAGAATCCAAATAACTCATCTCCTATTCAATCATACATAATATGTGCAAAGCAAGCCTTTTAAATGCATGTATAGAGAAAATGGAAATCATGGACATTTTTAACACAAGCTTGGCATGTGAGCACATCATATAAAGCATTCAAGAGTTCACCAAGTGCTTGGATTAGCCTCACACTTCTTCTCATGGATTTTAGATTTGCCTCACTCATTCTTTAAGAACTTTAGACTCAACCATACTCTTGGGAGCTTACTTTACTTGTGGAAAACTCTTTACTTTGTCTCAACCAAGCTCAAGGGTTCTTGGCTCATCCTCACCAAAGGGAAGAGTTCTTGGCCTCTCCACACTCAAGCAAACTCACACAAATATTGTTGATTCATTTAAAACATAACATGGCATCAAGAATCATGACATGTAAAGGCATGCTAACATACTTTTCAAAGCTTGAAAATATACATATACACATTCTAAAACAAGCTAAACACATATCCATGCATGAGAGAAGGTGAAGAAAGCTACCTTGCACACAATTACACACTTTTTCCTTTGGCCTCAAGCCTCTTCTTTCGGCCACACATCCATAAATTGGTGGAGATGGTTTCTCTTGGCCTAGACACAATTTATGAGAGTTAATTAAGTTCATGAAATAATTTCTAGGGCCATGTAACTTGCTTAAACCCTAGATTACTCTACAACCTCCATTATGGTCCATATTGGCACCTAATGAAGCAACACCTCTCAAATGACTTCTAGGCCTCATTATTTTCTTTCAAAGATGATTTTTAACTCCTTTTAAACCTCTTAGAGTCATTACATCATCAAACCAAAAGGCCTAGCACCATGTTACTTCTTTAGGTCATAATATAGAACCTAAGACACTAAATTACTTTCCATGAGTTCTAAATTTTTTTCCAAGGCCTCCCTTCATTTTCATTCATCAAATTTGACTCAAGAATTACTTTAGAAAAATTTAAAACTCCCCCTTACACAATCCCCTCTTGGCTGAGACAGATACCATTTGGGCCATATGGAGTTTTTTTAGTTTTCTTGAAAGGAGAAGCTTGTGGGGAGCATCTTTGGTGTCTCAAGAACTCATTTATACTTTAACTTAAACCTAGGAAGCATCATACAAATTCAAAAATAGGAAGGTGCACTTAAAACCCTAGGTTTTGCATCCTGATTTCTAATGCCTATTTCTTGGTTTTCTTTACATATTCTTATTTCTCTCCATCAAATACCAAAGAATCACCTTTGGTTTGGCTAAAAATATGACTCCTTAGATCTGTCTAAGTCTAAGTCAAAATGGAGAAGAAGTGTGATGAAAGGTATCAACCATAGGATGCATTTTTACTTTGTTTCCTTGCTTAATTTGGCTTAAATCTTGATTTCTCCAAGCTCCTCTCTTCAAATCCGAACTTCCCCTTGAATATCTCCCTTGAATCAGATTTATAAACTTCATTATAATTATAGGAAAGAAAGGGAAATGGAGAAGGAGAGGTTTGGAAAGGAGAAAGCATAAAAAACTATGAAATTCCTTACCATTTCCTTACTTTTTCTCCTCCTATCTTCTCCTCCATAGTGTGCCTAAGAAAGCTAGTGTTTTTTCTGGTTTTTAGGCAAAATGGGTCGTGCAAATGGAGAGGAGAAGAAATGAGGCCTAAAAGTCATTTGAGAGGTGTTGCTTCATTAGGTGTCAATATGGACCATAATGGAGGTTGTAGAGTAATCTAGGGTGTAAGCAAGTTACATGGCCCTAGAAATTGTTTCATGAACTTAATTGGCTCCCATAAATTATGTCTAGGCTAAGAGAAACCATCTCCACCAATTTGTGGATGTGTGGCCAAAAGAGGAGGATTGAGGTCAAAGGAAAAAGTGTGTAATTGTGTACAAGGTAGCTCTCTTCACCTTCTCTCATACATGGATGTGTCTTTAGCTTGTTTTAGAATGTGTGTATATGTATTTTCAAGCTTTGAAAAGTATGCTAGCATGCCTTTACATGTCACGATTCTTGATGCCATGTTATATTTTAAATGAATCAATGATGTTTGTGTGAGTTTGCTTGAGTGTGGAGAGGCTAAGAACTCTTCCCTTTAGTGAGGATGAACCAAGAACCCTTGAGCTTGGTTGAGACAAAGTAAAGAGTCTCCCACAAGTAAAGTGGGCTCCCAAGAGTATGGCTGAGTCCAAAGCTCTTAAAGAATGGGTGAGGCAAATCCAAAATCCATGAGGAGAAGTGTGAGGCTAATCTAAGTACTTGATGAACTCTTGAATGCTTTATATGATGTGCTCACATGCCAAGCTTGTGTTAAAAATGTCCATGATTTCCATTTTCTCTATACATGCATTTAAAAGGCTTGCTTTGCACATATTATATATGATTGAATGGGAGATGAGCTATTGGGATTCTTTGAATCTCATCCCCACTTCTCCAATGATCTCACATGCTAAGTGGATCAAATGGATATGCCAATGGGAGCCAACAACACTAGAGGAATGAGATTGATGTTCATATGTCTAGTTTTGCTTTATGAAATCATAATGATATTCAATGATGTATATGAACATTGTAAATGGCATATGACCCTTGAGACACATGTAATTATGCTATTCTATGATGTAGAAATTAGAATGTGTTATGTGAATAATGGAATGTGAATTGAGCATGTATGATAAAGATAACTTCATGAATGAGTTTATGGAAATGTGCATAAGTATGGGTTAAAAGGCCAAAATAAGATGCATGAGGTTTGGGACCATTTGGGCAGCTCACACAAGTCTCAAACATACTTTTAGACTTGCCCAAAAGGTGCCACAACCAAGGGAAGGCCATTTGGCAAATTTGGTACCTTATATGGAGCCAAATTTGACTATAATGGATCCCTATATCACTTTTTAGCCAAATAAGCTAGTCTTGATATGAGATTTGACATGTAATTAGGTCTCATTGAGGGCTTTATGGGAAGCTCAAGATCATAATTTTTAGAGGTCTACAGAATATTTGATTATTTTTCAAACTCAAACATACTTTTAGACTTGCCCAAAAGGTGCCACAACCAAGGGAAGGCCATTTGGCAAATTTGGTACCTTATATGGAGCCAAATTTGATCATAATGGAACCCTATATCACTTTTTAGCCAAATGAGCTAGTCTTGATATGAGATTTGGTATACAATTAGGTCTTATTAAGAGCTTTCGGAGAATCTAAAGATCATAATTTTTGGAGGTCTACAGAATATTTGATGATTTTTCGAAATTGGCAAATTTTATGGATTTGGTCTGCTGCACTATTCATTTGATCCAAATTTGTTTTTTTGTCACACAAGGCTCAAATGATGTCTAATTGGCACAAAAGTTTATACAAAGAAACTAGGCAATCACAATGGCTTGTGCCAACTAGAAGCACCTTATTTGGAGTTCTAGAGAGAGAGATACAAATTTTTGAAATTTCTGTCCAGTATTAGTGATTTTGCCCGACCAGAAGTACTATTCTATTGAGTTCCAAAGTCTAGGCTTAATGAACTGATATGGAGATATTTTTCTTCTCTAGTTAACATCAACAGTTTTCTAGATTAGTATCATTTGCATGGATTGGATTTTTGTTCAATTAATTGGACATTTTCAAAGTTTTCTGCAAAATTCTGTGATAGTTCTAGATTTCAGTCCAACCTTTGGATCATATTAGATGTCAAAAGTCCTGGGTGATAAATATTGTGACCTAGAAATATTTTTATTGTGTATTAGACATCCTAAGCTTTCTAGAATGACCAAGATTACATGGTTTCGATTTTTCTAGATTTAGTTATGATTTTCCAAATTTGCTTAGAAAAAGGACCAATTCTGGCTGAGAATGATCTTTAAATTTCCATGCCCCATTTCGGTTTCCATGAATTATAGGCATGTTTTTGTGATGTAAATGAGTTATGATGATGGAATTAAATATGAGAATGCATAACATGAGGTCAAATGGTCCACATGACACCGATTATAAATTTTTAAGTATAGCGCAACGCAAATAAATCCATTATTTTCAATCCCCTTTTTATATGCTCTTATGGAAATAATGAGGTGAAGCTTATAAATGTCATGAAATGAGCTAGAAGTTATGGTGTTACATTATATGCCTTGAATGTGTACTTAAATGGGTGTATAAGCTATTGAGATTTCATGAATCCCACCCCCTTCCCTCTCCTATCTTATATAGTTTAGGTGGAGTTCAAGAACCAAAGAATGGAGGGCAAGGAGCCTAAATGGCTATGCTGTGACAAATATGTAATTTGTATAGCTTTTGAATGCAAGGAAATGTCAAAGTTTATATATATATATATATATATATATATATATTTTTAGTTGTAAACATTTGAGCAAATGCAAAAATATGTATGGATAATGTATGAACCAAATTTGATGACAAAGTAATGGTAGAATGTGATTTGAGTATTTAAGAGCTTATATTTGCTGATGTATTCTTACATGTGGAATAGCCAAATTGAGATGCATGATAATTTGGACTACTTGTGTAACACCATAAATTCTAACTCATTTCATAACATTCATAAGCTTCACATCATCATTTCCATGAGAGCACATGAAAAGGGGACTGAAAATAATGGGTTTATTTGTGTTGCATCATACTTAAAAATTTCAATCAGTATCATATGGATTATGTGGGATCATGCTATGCATCCTCACATTTAGATACATCATTACAACTCATTTGCATCACAAAATTATGCCCACAACTCATGGAAACCGAAATGATGCATGAAATGGGCTTGTTTAATTTCGGCCAGATTTGCTCCATTTTCTAACCAAATTTTTAGAAAATCATACCTAAATCTAGAAAAATAGAAAACGTTCAATCTTGGTAATTTTGGGAAGTTATGGATGTCTACATTTTACTAAAAATAAGCCCAGACCATAACATTCATCATAGAAGACATTTGACATCCAAAATGGTCTAGAGGTCAGAATGCATTCTAGAACTGATACAGAATTCTGTAGAAAATTTTGAAAATATCTAATTAATTCCAAAAAAATCAAATCTATGTAAATAATACCAATCTAGAAAGATGTGGATGTTAACTAGAGAGGAAAAATATCTCCATATCAGTTTAGGAAGCCCAGACCTTGAAGTTCAATGAAACAGTACTTCTGGTCGGGCAAAATTACTGATACTGGACAGAAATATCAAAAGTTCATATCTCTTTCTTTAGACCTCCAAATGAGATGCTTCTAGTTGGTATATGTCACTGTGATTGTTTCATGACAATTAGACATCGTTTGGGCCTCGTGTGATAGAGTACAATTTCAAACCAAATGAATAGTGCAACAAACCAGAAACCATAAAAATTGACAACTTTGAGAAATCATCAAATATTCTGTAGACCCCAAAAATTATAATCTTTAACTTCCCAAAAAGCTCTCCATGAGATCTAATTTCATGCCAAACCTCAAATTAAGACTAACTTATTTGGCTAAAAAGTGACAGAGGGTTCCATTATGGTCAAATTTGGCTCCATATGAGGTACCAAATTTGCCAAATGGTTTTCTCTTGGTTGTGGCACCTTTTGGGCAAGTCTAAAAGTATATTTAAGACTTGTGTAAGCTGCCCAAATGGTCCCAAACCACATGCATCTCATTTTGTCCATTCAACCCACACTTATGCATATTTCCATTAAACTTTCAAATGGCATACTTAGGCATTACATACTCAAAATAGGTTCTAAAGGTCATACATCATATCCATATATTTAAACATCACATAATAGCATATTTGCACATGTTTCAAGGGTTATAAACCATTTACAAAATCATATACATTGCGAAGCATCATTATAGATTCAAAAAGAATAAAACTAGGCATATGCTTGTCAATCTCCTTCTCTCATTGTTGTTGGCTCCCTTCACCATAGCTAATTGGTCCACCTAACATGTTAGAGCATTGGAGGGGAGGGGATGAGATTCAAAAAATTTCAGTAGCTCATCTCCCATTCAATCATACACAATATGTGCAAAGCAAACTTTACAAATACATGCATGAAGAAAATGAAAGTCATAGACATTTTAAAAGCAAACTTGGCATATGAACAAATCATACAAGACATTCAAAAGCTCACCAAGTGTTTGGATTGGCCACACACTTCTCCTCATGGATTTTGGACTTGCCTCACCCATTCTTTAAGAACTTTGGACTTAACCATACTTTTGGGAGCCCACTTTGCTTTTAGGAGACTCTTTACTTTATCTCAACCAAGCTTAAGGGTTCTTGGCTCATCCTCACCAAAGGGAAGAGTTCTTGGCCTCTCCACACTCAAGCAAACTCAAATAATCATCATGTACTCATTTAGAAACATAACATGGCATCAAGGATCATAACATATAAAGGCATGCTAGCATACTTTTCATAGCTTGAAAATACACATACATACATTCTAAAACAAGCTAAACACACATCCATACATGAGAGAAGGTGGAAAGAGCTACCTTGCACACAATTACACACTTTTCCTTTTGGATTCAAGCCTCCTCCTTTGGCCACACACTCGCAAATTGGTGGAGATAGTTTCTCTTGGCCTAGATACAATTTTTGGGAGCCAATTAGGTTCATGAAACATTCTCTAAAGCCCTACAACTTGCTTAAGTACTAGATTACTCTATAACCCCCATTATGGTCCATAAATGCACCTAATGAAGCAACACCCCTCAAATAATTTTTAGGCCTCATTATTTCCTTTCAAATATGATTCTTGACTCCTTTTAAGCCTCTTAGAGTCATCACACCATTAAAACAAAGGGCCTAGCAGTATGCTACTTCTTTAGGTCATAATATGGAACCTAAGACACCAAATCACTTTCTATAAGTTCTAATTTTTTTCCAAGCCTCCCCTCATTTTCATTCATCAAATATGACTCAAGAATGGCCTTAGAAAAATTTAAAACTCTCCTCCACCACAAGAACCCTCTTTGGCCGAGACTATGGGCTTCCTTGGCCTTCTTGGAGTTCTCTTGGTTTTCTTGAAGGAGGAAGCTTGTGGGGAGCATCTTACATGTCTCAAGAACTCATTTAAACTCTTAATTAAGCCTCAAAATTATCATACAAAATCAGAATTTGGAAGGTGCACATAAAACCCTAAAATTTGCATCTTGATTTTTAATGGTTATTTTATTATTTTCTTTGCATATTCTTTATCTCCACACCTTTTTTCCTTAGATTCATGCTTGGTTTTGCCTAAAAATCATCTCTTCCTAGGGTTTTCTCAAGTGGGGCAAAATGGAGGAGGAGGGAACCAAAAATGACAACCATAGGAAGAAAAATTGCCTTGTTTTCTTGCTTTTTCTCACTTGAATCTTGTGTTCTTTGAGCTCCTCTCTTCAAATTCGAAATTTTCCCTTAATATCTCCCTTAAAACAGATTTATAAACTTCATTATAATTATAGGAAAGAAGGGGGAATGGAGAAGGAGAGGTTTGGAACGAAGAAAGCATGAAAAACTATGAAATTTCTTACTTTTTCTTGCTTTTTCTCCTCCTGCCTTCTCCTCTATGGTGTGCCTAAGAGAGCTGGTGTTTTCTATGATTTTTGGGCAAAATGGGTCGTGCAAATGGAGGGGAGAAGAAATAAGAAACTTAAAGTATGTTTAAGAAGCTTTCACTTTCTCAAAAATTCCAATTTTACCCTTTGTATTTTGCATTTTTGTTTCTCCTTTGTTTTAGTTTCTTTTTTAGAACCATCTTTTCCATTATAATATTTAGATTCCCAATTTAAAAAAAATACCTTTGGAATCACTCAAATCAGAGCTAAAACCTTATTGAATGAACTGGTCAAAGTTTTGGTCAACCAATGTTAGAAAATGTCCACCGGAGGGGATTTAACGGTCTCGAGGCTTCCCATGGTTTTTAGAACCTCTGAGAATGCTGAAGAAGTCAAAACTTTCATTTAAAAAACCCTCTTGTATGAATTCCAAAATTTGCTCAAAATTACAAAAATGCCATTACGTTTCGTAGGCTTTTTGTAAGAAATTGTATCTTCATTCTAGCTCCTTTTTTCTTTTCGTCTGAGCCTGGGATTCTCATTTTTATAAGTTTAGAATACTTCCCAAATTTTTTGAGACCTTAAATACATCATCTTGGGGGACTTCCTTTTTTATTCAATGAATTTCGTTCGTTTATAAAGAAATCATACATTATGTTTCTCACATTTTCTCTGGTTTTCAGAGAACTGGATATTACATTTCTCCCCCTTTAAATAAATTTTATCCTCAAAATTTGGGGTACACTTCTTTTACTCTTTTCTTTTCTGGCTAATTGTTCTTTTCTTTCCCTTCTTCTTGGCTCTATACACTTTCTCAACGATTTCATTTTTTTCAAATTTTCTTTCAGCCAAGGAACTTTTATTACTAGCTCTTAATATGGGTTCTATTGCTATAAAATACTAGCTAATTTTTTCCCATAAGGGAAAGAAATTTTTGACTCTTGAGGCTTATCTTAGAAAAGCTTACTAATCATGTTGAGTTAATGTTAACCCATTTGTAGGATTAACTTTTCTTTCAGTGGACTCATTTACACATCTTAAGAGGTAACTTATTTCATATCACATCTCCCATATCCTCTCTGAATGACTTCTCATAGCATCTCATCATCTTTTCTAATCATTATAGCCATTGGAGGTTTCTGTCTATCTGCTTACTTACTTACAAGTATCTTCTACTATTCATCTCTGCTTCTTTCTCACTAGCTCATCCCACGATTATAGTTTACATATCTTTCTACCATAGGCCTCACATCTTAGTTGGTTGCTGGGGTTACAACTCTTTTGAGGAGTTTCTACTTTTAATGATCCTAATTTCTCTATTACTATTACTGTATCTGTCTTTGTAGGCCAGGATTTTTTCTCACTTTTCTTTACTCACTTGCAGTGGCATTTTATAGTCCCTCATTTCAACACTGATAAGCTAACATGTGTGTCTCATACTGGCACTGAAGAACTACTACCACTAACTACTACTGAGTTCTAGTAGGATGCTAGCTATTCTCACATTTTTGTTCGCTGGAAATATACTATACCACTTACCTTATATAAAAAATGCACCTGACCCCTTTCTAAATACATAGGCTAGCATATGGGGATCTCTCTATCCCTTGGTCAGGGCTACTATCCACTAGGTAGTGGTTCATCTGGCTCTAACTCTGAAAAGCTAATTTTTTGCTTTCCTCATCCCATACATTATGATTATCTCTAAAGAGAGCTAGTCAGTGGTTTAACCATCTGAGTAAAGCCTTCATATCTCTGCAGCAACGGTCTACCAGACTTAGGAGGTCTTTAGTCTCTGAGATAAAAGCTAAGTGAAACTGTACTTGTCTCTGAGACAACTACTCTATAAAACTATCTCAGGCTGTCATCTCTACCAGAGATCTATCATGCTGTGGCTAAGGCTCTCTGTAATCCTATGGGATATACTGTGACCCTTGGATCTATTGCGACCTCTCAAAGCCCTGCTAGGGTCTACTGTATCCTGCTGAGCCATGCTAGGATCTATTGCGATCAATCTTTGGGAGACGTTAAAGCCTACATCTGGCAGTGAAATACATGCTCACTAAGTTCAGTAACCATTGCTCATAACAACTGAGGCTAAACTCAGAGGTATATCATGCTCTTCGTACGAAGTGGGTTCTATGTCATCTAATTCTTTAGGATCCCGTTATACTAATATTAGGGAGTGTTTTACCCTCAGATGAAAATTTTTAGGATCCCGTTATACTAACATTCTAGCCTCCTAAAAATGAGAATTTTACCCTCAAATGGAAGGAAAAATAGAGCTAGCATGAAGAAATAAATTTTGACAAATACCTTATGAAATGTAATGGCATTTTCATAATTTCACACAATTTTTGGAATTCACATAGGAGGGCTTTTTAAACCAAAATTTTGAGTTCTCCAGGGTTCTCAGATACCCTGAAAATCATGGGAAGTTCCGGGGCAGTTAAATCCCTTCCGATGGACTTTTTTCAATGTCAGTATACCTAAACTTTAACGGATTCGTTCAAAAAGGTTTTAGCTCCAATTTGTAACACGATAAATTCTAGCTCACTTTATGACATTCATAAGCTTCACATCATCATTTCCATGAGAGCATATGAAAAAGGACATGAAAATAATGAATTTATTTGCATTGCGTTATACCTAAAAATTTGTAATCAGTGTCACGTGGATCGTGTGAGCTCATGCTATGCATTCTCATATTTAAATACATCATTATAACTCATTTTCATTACAAAATCATGCCCATAACTCATGGAAACCGAAATGGAGCTCAAAATAAGCAAGCATATTTTCAACCAGATTTGCTCCATTTTCTGACCTAATTTTGGAAAATCATAACTAAATCTAGAAAATTTGAAATCATGCAATCTTAGTCATTCTGGAATGCCTAGGATGTATACTTCACACTACAAATACGCCCAAGTCACAAAATTCATCACACAAGACGTTTGACATCCAAAACACTATAGAGGTCGTTGGCTGCCTAGGCTATTGTTCAGTTTACTGATACAAACTTCTAAAATTCATAACTAATTTTATAAAAATTGAAATCACACACATTCAGTCATTATAGAAAGATAAAAATGTTAATGTGATACTAAAAATAATTCCAAAATGAAATAGATACATTTAGCTAGTGAGAACCTATGGAACAATAACTGAATTCTTGGGGTGCTACCGATACTGACAGTTAACTTCAAACATACATAACTCTTTGCTCAGACATCCAAATGAGGTGATCTCATGGCCATCAAAATATTTTGAACTCTAGTTTATGCTTATAAAATTTCATAATCATTGGACACCATTTGGCCATTGGGTGACACAAAACACAAAACTGCCAGTATGAGCAGTACCCATACTAGAATCCATGAAAAATCCCAACTTTGAAAAATCATCAAATATTCCTTAGACCTCCAAAAATTATTATCTTTAGCTTCCCAAAAATCTCTCAATGAGACCTAATTGCATACCAAATTTCAGATCAAGACTAGCTCATTTGGCCAAAAAGTGACATAGGGTTCCATTATGGTTAATTTTGGCTCCATATTGGGTACCAAAATTGCCAAATGGATTTCCCTTGGTCTTGGCACCTTTTGGGAAAGTTTAAAAGCTTATTTGAGACTTTTGTGAGCTACCCAAATGGTCCCAAACCTCATGCATCTCATTTTGGCCATTCAACCCACACTTCTGCATATTTTCATTAAAATTCTATATTGCACACTTTAGCATTACATACTCAAAATAAGTGCTATGGGTCATATATTATTTTCATACATCTAAACATCACATAATAGTATATTTACACATGTCTCAAGGTTCATGATACATATACAACTTCATATACATGATGAACCATCATTATGGTTCCAAAATGGCTAAAACTAAAGCCTAAGTTTGTCAATCTCCTTTCTTTAGGGTTGTTGGCTCCCATTAGCATATCCACTTGGTTCACCTATCATATTAGATCATTAGGGAGGAGGGGATGAGATTCAAAGAATCCCAATAGCTCATCTCTCATTCAATCATACATAATATGTACACAGCAAGTTTCACAAATGCATGCATGGGGAAAATGGAAGACATGGACACTTTAAAAGTAAACTTAGCATGTGAATCAATCATACAAAACATTCAAGAGCTACCAAGTACTTGGGTTGGCCTCACACTTCTCCTCATGGATTTTGGACTTACCTCACTCATTCTTTAAGAGCTTTGGACTCAACCATACTCTTGGGAGCCCACTTTGCCTTTGAGAGACTCTTTGCTTCGTCTCAACTAAGCTCAAGGGTTCTTGGCTCATGCTCACCCAAGGGAAGAGTTCTTGGCCTCTCCACACTCAAGCAAACTCATACAATCATCATGAAATCATTTAAGAACATAACATGGTATCAAGGATCATGGCATACAAAGACATGCTAGCATACTTTTCATAGCTTGAAAATGCACACACACCCACAAATTGGTGGAGATGGTTTCTCTTGGCCTAGATACAATTTATGGGAGCCAATTAGGTTCATAAAACAATCTCTAAGACCATACAATTTGCTTAGATGCTAGATTGCTCTATAAACTCTATTATGGTCCATAAATGCACCTAATGAAGCAATACCCCTCAAATACTTTCTAGGCCTCATTATTTTCTTTCAAATATGATTCTTGACTCCTTTTAAATCTCTTGGAGTCATCACATCATCAAAACAAAAGGGCAAGCACCATGTTGCTTCTTTAGGTCATAATATGGAACCTAAGACACCAAATCACTTTCTATGAGTTCTAATTTTTTTCCAAGGCCTCCCTCACTTTCATTCATCAAATATGACTTAAGAATGGCCTTAAAAAAATTTAAAACTCCCCACCTACACAATCCCTTCTTGGCCGAGACATAGACACCATTTGGGCCATATGTAGTTTTCTTGGTTTTCTTGAAGGGAGAAGCTTGTGGGGAGCATGTTTGGTATCTCAAGAACTCATTTGTACTCAAACTTAGACATAGGAAGCATCGTACTAATTTAGAAATTGGAAGGTGCACTTGAAACCCTAGGTTTTGCATCTTGATTTCTAATGCCTATTTTTTGATTTTCTTTGCATATTCTTATTCCTCTCGATCAAATACCTAAGAATCACCTTTGATTTGGTTAAAAATCTGACTCCTTAGGTCTGTCTAAGTCTAGGTCGAAATGGAGAAGAAGGGCCATGAAAGGTATCAACCATAAGATGCATTTTTACTTTATTTCCTTACTTAGTTTGGCTTAAATCTTGATTTCTCCAAACTCCTCTATTCAAATCCGAACTTTCCCTTGAATATCTCCCTTGAATCAAATTTATAAACCTCATTTTAATCATAGGAAAGAAAGGAGAAGGGAGGAGAAGAGGTACTGATGGAGAAAAGCAAAGAAAATCACTATGAAAACATACCTTAAGCTTGGTTTTCTTCCTCCTTCTTCTTTCTCTCTTGGGCACCTCTCCCTTAGGGTTTTTCTTCTGATTTGGGGTAGAAGATGGTCGTGCATAATGAAGGGAGGAGAAGGGTGCATCACATATATAGGTGGGAATAAGTTACAGTTTTCAAAAATTCTCATTTTGCCCTTCATATTTTGCATTTTTATTTCTCCTTTGTTTTAACTCCTTTTTGAGAACTATCTTTTTCATTATAAAATTTAGGTTTCCAATCAAGTAAAATGGCTTTGGAATCACTCAAATTGGAGCTAAAACCTTTCCGAACAAATTCATCAAAGTTCGGGCACAATGACATTGGAAAACATCCACCAAAGGTGCTTTAGTTGTCCCAGGGCTTTCTATGGTTTTTAGAGTCTTTGAGAACCCCAGAGAACTTAAAAATTTCATTTAAAAAGCCCTCCTGTGTGCTTTTCAAAAAGTGCCCATATTTACGAAAATGCCACTGGCCTTTTGGCAAATTTTTTGAATCACTCTGGCCTTGATTTATGGGCAAACTCAAGGCTCAAATCCTCATTTTCTAATATTTAAAATTTTATCATAATTTTAGTTGGCCCCAATTCTTTCTATTTTCAGGGACTTCCTTTTGTATCTGGCCCATTTCTGCCATTTACAGAGAAACTGAACATTGTGTTTCTCACGTTTACGGAAGAGTTGGATGTTACACGATTTGAGTGATTCCAAAGGCATTTCTCTTAATTGGGAACTAAATTTTATAATGGAAAAGACAATTCTTAAAAAGGAGCTAAAACGAAGGAGAAACAATAATGCAAATTATGAAGGGCAAAATTAAAATTTTTGAAAAAGTCACTTTTTCCTACCTATATATAGGTGGTGCCCCACTTTCCTCCCCATTTGGAATCAGAAAATTTTGCATAATTTCAGAAGGGAGAGCTAGGGTCTTGGGCGCACCAAGAGAGAAGGAGAAGAAGAAGAATTTCCAAACTTAAGGTATGTTTTTATGGTTGTTTTCCATGCTTTCCTTCATCTCCACCACCTCTCCTTCATCCTCCTTTGTTTCCTTGGATTAAAATGAAGTTTACAAATCTGATTCAAGGGAGAAATTCAAGGAAAAGTTCGGATTTGAAGAGAGGAGCTTGGAGAAATCAAGATTTAAGCCAAACTAAGCAAGGAAACAAGATAAACATATATCCTATGGTTGATATCTTCCATTACCCTTCTTCTCCATTGCAACCTACACAAAGAACCCTAGGAAGATCTAATTTTCAAGCCCAACCAAGCATGATTCTTAGGTGTTTGATGGAAAGGAATAAGAATATGCAAAGAAAACCATGAAATAGGCACTAGAATACAAGATGCAAAACCTAGGGTTTCTAGTGCACCTTTCAAATTCTAAAATTTTGTGATGCTTCCTAGGTCTAATTTAGAGTATAAATGAGTTCTTGAGACACCAAAGATGCTCCCCACAAGCTTCTTCCTTTAAGAAAATAAAGAAAACTCCATATGGCCCAAATGATGTCTATGTTTCAGCTAAGACAGGATTTTATAGATGGGGGGAGTTTTAAATTTTTTTAAGGCCATTCTTGAGTCATATTTCATGAATGAAAATGAAGGGAGGCCTTAGAAAAAATTTAGAACTCATAGAAAGTGATTTGGTGTCTTAGGTTCCATATTATAACCTAAAGAAGTAACATGATGTTAGACCTTTTGTTTTGATGATGTGATGACTTTACGAGGCTTAAAATGAGTCAAAAATCATATTTGAAAGGAAACAATGAGGCCTAGAAGTCATTTGAGAGGTGTTGCTTCATTAGGTGCTAATATGGACCATAATAGGAGTTGTAGCGTAATCTAGGGTTTAAGCAAATAGTGTAAGTTTAGAATGTATTCCATAAACCTAATTGGCTCCCATAAATTGTATCTTGGCCAAGAGAAACCATCTCCACCAATTTGTGGGTGTGTGGCTGAAAGAGGAGGCTTGAAAGCTAAGAAAAAAGTGTGTGAATATACATAAGGTAGCTCTCTCTACCTTCTCTCATGCATGGATGTGTTTTTAGCTTGTTTTAGAATGTGTGTATGTGTATTTTCAAGTTATGAAAAGTATACTAGCATGCCTTTATATGTCATGATTCTTGATGCCATGTTTTATTTTCAAAGGATTATATGATGTTTGTATGAGTTTGCTTTAGTGTGGAGAGGCCAAGAACTCTTCCCTTTGGTGAGGATGAGCCAAGAACCCTTGAGCTTAGTTAAGACAAAATAAAGAGTCTCCCAAAATTAAAGTGGGCTTCCAAGAATATGGTTGAGTATAAAGTTCTCAAAGAATGGGTGAGGCAAGTCCAAAATCTATAAGGAGAAGTGTGAAGCTAATCCAAACACTTAGTGAACTCTTAAATGTCTTGTATAATGTATTCACATGTCAAGCTTGCTTTTAAAGTGTCCATGATTTCCATTTTCTCTATGCATGCATTTATGAGGCTTGCTTTGCACATATTATGTATGATTGAATGAGAGATGAGCTATTGGGATTCTTTGAATCTCATCCCCTCCTCTCCAATGATCTCATATGCTAGGTGGACCAAGTGGATATGCCAATGAGAGCCAACAACAATGAAGAGGAAAGATTGACAAGCTTATGCTTTGTTTTCTCCATTTTGGAACCATAATGATGGTTCATGGTATATATGATGTTGTAAATATATTATGAACCTTGAGACATGTATACATATGCTATTATGTGATGTTTATAACTATGGATATGATGTATGAGCTTTAGAATACAATTTGAGTTTGTAATGTCCAAATATGCAATGTTGAAGTATGATGTAAATATACATAAGTGTGGGTCGAACAGACAAAATGAGATGCATGAGGTTTGGGACCCTTTGGGCAGCCTACACAAGTCTTGAATATGCTTTTAGACTTGCCCAAAAGGTACCAACACCAAAGGAAGGCCATTTGGTAAGTTTGGTACCTTATATGGAGCCAAATTTGATTATAATGGAACCCTATGTCACTTTTTGGCCAAATGAGTTAGTTTTGATCCGAAATTTAACATGCAATTAAGTCTCATTGAGAGCTTTTTGGGAAGTTAAAGATCATAATTTTTGGAGGTTTACAGAATATTTGATAATTTTTCAAAGTTGACAAAATTTATGGTTTTTGTCTTTACAAAATATTTGATGATTTTTTAAAGTTGGCAAAATTTATGGTTTTGGTCTGCTGCACTATTCAGTTGGTTCGAAATTGTTTTCTGTCACCTTAGGCCCAAATGATGTCTAATTGCCATGAAATTTTATACAAAGAAACTAGACAATCACAATGACTTGTTCCAATTAGGAGCACTTCATTTGGAGGTCTAGAGAGGGAGATATGAATTTTTGAAGTTTCTATCCAGTATCAATAAATTTGCCCGACCAGAAGTACTGTTCCATTGAATTCCAAAGATTGGACTTAATGAACTGATCTGGAGATATTTTTCCTCTCTAGTTAACATGCACAGCTTTTCAAATTGGTGTCATTTGCATGGATTGCATTTTTTTGGAATAAATTAGACATTTTCAATTTTTTTTGCAGAATTTTGTGACAGTTCCATATTTCAGTCAGACCTTTAGACCATTTCGGATGTCAAACGTCCTCCATGATGAATGTTATGGTCTAAGTGTATTTTTAGTATGGATTAGACATCCTAAGCTTTCTAAAATGACTAAGAACACATGTTTTTGATTTTTTTAGATTTAGTTATGATTTTTCAAAATTTGCCTAAAAAAGAAGCCAATTCTGGCAGAGAATGAACTTTCATTTTTCATGCCCCGTTTCGGTTTCCATAGGTTGTAGGCATGTTTTTAGAATGTAAATGAGTTTTAATGATGTAGTTAAATATGAGGATGCATAGCATGAGCTCACACAGTCCACGTGACACCGAATGGAATTTTTAGATACGACATAGAGCAAAAATATTCATTATTTTCCGTGCCTTTTTATGAGAAACTTACATTCTTCATGGTATTAAGGCATTTAAAGGCATGAGATGAGCTAGAATATATAGTGTTATAGCTCGGGGAAAGGAGAATTCTTCATCTACTACATCTCGAGATCTTTCTACATTCCCTGACTATTTTTCTTCGAGCACTATCATGCTAAAAAGGCGTCTACACTAAGGACAAGTGTACTTTCTTAAGTACTCAAGCACCTTAACTAAACGTCTATTCTCAATTTAATATGTCCTCGGCTTGAACATTGTCATACCTTCTCTTTCTAACTTTCTTATCCTCTTACTTAGGTAAAAAGAGGTCTTACTATTAGCTAATTCTGTTGCCAGTTTAGGTTTTTCTATGCTCAAGAGCATCTACATTTTCCCCGAAGTTCCTCGACTGATTTACTCTCTGTAACATCAAGGGGGCCTATTTTTTATTCATCCTCTTACTCTGCTATTAACTAGACTATCCATTGGTAACAAGGATTTTATTTACATAATCTTAGGAATTTCATTCTATGGCGCTCTCAGCTGACATTCTTTTTTTCTGCATAATATAAGACTTGCCTTCTGAGACTATCTCTAACTCCCTCAAACTTTTCTAAGGGTATGAAGGCATTATCTATCTCTCTTAGCTTATTTCTACATTCGGATCAGAGCTGGGTTTTTTTTTCTGTTTAATTTCTTCAGCCTTATCCCCAAGAGCACAGTATATTATTTTTAGGGTTCTGCTAAGGACAAGTGCTCTCAATGTCTGGACTGTATTTTACTAAAAATGTATGCTCTATTGGGTGCTTTAATCACTCACGTGCCTAAACCCTATATCATTCTCATATTAGGGAGCTCATCTAACTAACTATTAGACCCCTATCTATTTACCTCTCTAACTCAATTTACTCATCTAATCATGATTAAAGCGAGGACATCTTTTCTATAGCTAGTTTTTTAGCTCTTCCTTGCTTCCCTTATTACTATACTTTATAACTCAGGGGCTATATCTAAAGGAATTTTACTAACCACTACGAGGTAGTTTTCCCCAACTTAGAATGTCTCATCTTTCCTTTTTCACTTTAGCCTTTCATTCACATATCTCACTTAGAACGATGCTACTGGTGATCTCCCTTAGGCTTCACCTTATGCTTAGCCTAGGCTATCTATCTCATTAGACCTGTAGCTTATTAACTATCTTCATTCTCTTCTAAACCTTGGTTACTAGGCTACTCATATTTACCTGTAGGTGTTACTCATGAGATACATCCTTTTAAGACACTCACTATGTGCCTCACTGCTTGTAGTTTCATCTTACATTATTTCGAGGCTACACTACCATTTTATCATTCAGTGTCTCATTGGGTAGCACTTTAGGTTAGAGTCAATGCCTTAAAGATGGGTCTCATTAACCTTGTCATCCATGTGTCTAACTTTCTCTATGCTGAGCTTTTTTGTTAAGCTTATTTGCTAGGCCCACACATTTCTTATTAATCTTTCGTAACTCTATTCAATACCCTTTTCTCTACTTATGTTAGGGGTTCCCACTTTCTGTGGGTCATCTAACCATTTATCAACTCCTTTCTCAAGTTAGCCTGAATATGACCAATAAGGCATTTATGGTGCCATTTGTCACGGCTAACACATCATTCATTATGGCTAATTATCCTCGAGTTCACCCTAGTTTTCCTATCCGAGTATTGGCCGTGGCTAACTTCTTAATTGGCCACAGCGAGGAACTCTCTGGATTGTCTCTATAACCGAGCCATCATCAAGCTAGAGGGTTCTACCCCTTGCTTCATTCATGTATAACTAGCTATCACCTCCGGGTTATTGGCTCTAGGGTATAGCTTATAACTCAACCTCTGGCCTGAGGAGACTAACCTTTCGGGCTCTAATACTTATCTAGACATTTGGGTATTATGACTAGGGAGTGACTCTTTTTCTCACTTCCCCTCTAAACTGGTCCTGTACAACTATAGTCTCATCTCACATCGCGCTGCATCATTCCTTATCTCTGCATTATGCGAGATAGCTGCGAATGGCCTGAGTATGACTACCAGGGAATTAGGCCTCAAGTACTCTCTCTAACAAGCCTCTTCATGTCAACAAGATCATTTCTCATTGTTTATGTCTAGGGCTTGCCACTGATCCCGGTGAGCTCTTACCTCTCATCAAACTCTAGCAGTTGGATCACTCAACTCTACTCAAAGTTAACTCTACTCTAACTACTCTAGAGACCACTCCTTCCTGGCATCCACTAACTACTTTAAAACCATCCCACAACTCACAAAGCCATAAACTATTCTCCTACACCCAAGATGTCTCATATAGGATTTTTTTATAGTTATATAAGCCTTTTACAAAGCCCAATGGCTACATCCTCAAGCCAAATCCAATACAAGAGAGCCTAGAACTTTGCTTTAATACCAATAAATGTAATACCATAAATTCTAGCTCATTTCATAACATTCATAAGCTTCACATCATCATTTCCATGAGAGCACATGAAAAAAGGACCGAAAATAATGGGTTTATTTATGTTGTGTCATTATTAAAAATTTCAATCGGTATTACGTAGACTGTGTAGGCTCATGCTATGTATCCTCACATTTAGATATATCATTACAACTCATTTGCATTACAAAATAATGCCCACAACTCATGGAAACCAAAATTAAGCATGAAATGAGCTTGTTTAATTTTGGTCAGATTTGCTCCATTTTCTGACCAAACTTTGAAAAATCATAATTAAATCAAGAAAAATAGAAAAAATGCAATCTTAGTCATTTTGGGAAGCTATGGATGTCTACTTCATATAAAAATATACCCAAACCATAACATTCATCACAGATGACATTTGATATCCAAAATAGTCCAGAGGTCATAATGCATTCTGGAACTGATACATAATTTTATAGATTTGAAAATATCCAATTGATTCCACAAAAATTCAATCCATGCAAATGATACTAATATAGAAAGCTGTAGATGTTAACTACAGAGAAAAATCTCTCTAAATCAATTCATCAAGCCCAAACCTCGGAATTCAATGGAATAGTTGATGGGCTTGTCGTGCAACCCTCAAAATAAAACTAGGTTGAACTAAAAATGTAGCTAGTGGCACAACCTAGGTTATCTCCCTTGGAATTGGAGTTCAATGTTCAATTTGGTTTTCTAAGGTTTAAAAGACTTTAAAATTTTCTAAACTAAGGGGGGTTTTGATCTAATTAAATAAAGTAAAATCTAATTGAATTAAAATTCCTAATTTCTATCTAATTGGATGAATTATGGTTGATAATGGGCTTGTAACTAGCTTTGGAATCATCTCTTGGTATCCACTATCCTTATCCTAATCCAATTGTGATTAATTTTGGTTTAAAAGTCCTTAATTGTGTCCATAGCAAATGTATCTTGAGTTATCACACAAGAATCAAGAGATTAGCAATTTGATGTTAATTGAGACCTCAACTCCTATTAAATTACTAATTTTTGTGATTAAAATCTTTGAACACTTAAATTGATTGATTAACAGATTAATTAGCCTCTAAATTATCATTCACAAATGTTTAATTAACCAACTAAACACTAAGGAATTCTCAAATTAAACAATCAAGCACATAATCTCACTCATGCATTTCATCGAATACCTTCGTGGCATACATAGGAGATTAGAGGAAATTGAATAATTCAGAACTAAAATTAATCAATTAAAATAACAATTATTTTCCTAATTAGTACCTAATTAGCTACTAACCAATTACACAAATTCTTAATCCAATACTACTTAACCAAGCAAATACAAGACAGAGAAAAGGTGTAGGAAACTTAAGAAAGTCTTAGCCAAAATTCGGCATTCTTCTCTAAGGGATTCAAGCTTCCACCAAGGATCTTCTTCCTTGCTAGTCACAGGTGGAGGCTTGGAACTTCATTGGAGGTGGAATGGAGGTGAGAATGGAGGAATATGGTGTGGTGTGTATTTTAGACGAAGGGATGGAATGGACGAAAGCGTGAATGACTGAATGAGGCATTAGATGACGTGATAAATGGAATAAATGGATGATGGAGTATTTTATTCTATGGGATAATAAATGAATGACCGCCTCCAGCCTCCTCATTAAAAATCACGTGCATGAGATGATGTGTGGCTGAATGGATGATGTAGAATATCACGATAGAATGTGATCTGGATGAATGGATCCAGCCCGTTAACTCTCATGTGTTCATTTAAGCATCTCACGTGCTTCTTCTTTGTTCCAGCCATATGCTCTTTCTCTCTACTATTCACTTATTCTAGCCATTGCTCTCTTTCACGTACTACTTTTGCTTTTATTCCTATGTTAATCCTTACATGTTCATTCTGTGGCTTTGCATTTTGAGACTGATTTACAAAAGTTACATCAAGAAGCAAGCTCGAGCTTGCTTTTTGATGTAACTTTTGTGTTTCTCCTCCTATTTTTGTTGCTGCCCCACGTCAACTCCTTGGTCATTTTTTTGCTGTACCCTTTTGAATATATTTATACTCAAACGTGCAAGCCGTAATAAGCTCTCTCTTCTTCTACGTGTTCTATGTTCTTCCTCTGCATGTGAGCTACTTCTGTGTGTTGAACTTCTCCCGCTTCCTTCATGCATTGTTCTTCCTCTTTCCCACTCAAGGCACTAGAATGTGGCTTATTTTTGTGCAACTCGTGTAGCTTCTTCAATCAACCCAGCACGTAGAACTCGAGCTCTGCTCCACGTTAGCTTCTCACCAAAATGTTCTTCTTTTCAAGCTCAAGTGTGCAACTTCTTCCTTATAGCTTCTACATGTTCTCCAAGCTTCTTGTTTCAGCTGTTGCAACATGTTGATGCTCCATAAAGAGAGACCCATATGTGATATGTATGTGCAGACCAAGTGGGTGAGAGATGTGAGAATGAGAAGATGGAAAGTATGGCTTCCTTGAACTTGGCAAACCTCCACTTCTTCTCGAAAACAATCTCCTATTTAAATACCAATTGTTCATAAAATATTCTGTAAGAATAATAGACAAAAATCACATAAGAATATTCACAAAATTATTAAAGATAAATTTAAGCATTAAGAACCAATAGTTTGCAAATTAATTCCTTAAATGTAGAAAATAGCTATTTGAATAAAATCTTATCTAATTAAAGTTTTAAAGTCATGTTTCATTATTAAAATGCCCAAGTTTAGGAGAATAAAATAGATATAAATCATACTTATCAATAGTACTTCTGGTCAAGCAAAATTACTGATACTGGACAAAAATTTCAAAAATTCATATCTCCTTCTCTAGACCTCCAAATGAAGTACTTTTAGTTGGCATAAGTCATTGTGATTGTCTAGTTTCTTTGTATAAAATTTCATGGCAATTGGACATTGTTTGAGCCACGTGTGACAGAATGCAATTTCGGACCAAATGAATAGTGCAACAAACCAAAAACTATGAAAATTGCCAACTTTGAAAATTTATCAAATATTTTATAGACCTCCAAAAATTATGATCTTTACCTTTCCAAAAAGCTCTCAATGAGACCTAATTGCATGTCAAATCTTAGATCAAGACTAACTCATTTGGCTAAAAAGTGATATAGGGTTCCATTATGGTCAAATTTGGCTCCATATGAGGTATCAAATTTACCAAATAGTTTTCCCTTAGTTGTGGCACCTTTTGGGCAAGTCTAAAAGCATATTTAATACTTGCGTAAGCCGCCCAAATGGTCCCAAACCACATGCATCTCATTTTGGCCATTCAACCCACACTTATGCACATTTCCATTAAACTTCCAAATTGCATACTTAGGCATTACAAACTCAAAATAGGTTCTAGAGGTCATACATCATATCCATACATTTAAACATCACATAATAGCATATTTGCACATGTTTCAAGGGTCATAGACCATTTACAATATCATATACATTGCAAAGCATCATTATGGATTCAAAAAGAATAAAACTAAGCATATGCTTGTCAATCTCTTTCTCTCATTGTTGTTGGCTCTCTTCACTATAGCTACTTAGTCCACCTAGCATGTTATAGCATTGTAGGAGAGAGGATCAGATTCAAAAAATCCCAATAGCTCATCTCTCATTCAATCATACACAACATGTGCAAAGCAAACTTTACAAATACATGCATGAAGAAAATGGAAGTCATGGACATTTTAAAAGCAAACTTGGCATATGAACAAATCATATAAGACATTCAAGAGCTCACCCAGTATTTAGATTGGCCTCACACTTCTCCTCATAGATTTTGGACTTGCCTCACCCATTTTTTAAGAGCTTTGGATTCAACCATACTCTTGGAAGCCCACTTTGCTTTTGGGAGACTCTTTACTTTGTCTCAACCAAGTTCAAAGGTTCTTATCTCATCCTCACCAAAGGGAAGAGTTCTTGGTCTCTCCACACTAAAGCAAACTCAAACAAATATCATGTACTCATTTAGAAACATAATATGGAATCAAGGATCATAGCATATAAAGGCATGCTAGCATACTTTTCATAGTTTGAAAATACACATAATACATTCTAAAACAAGCTAAACACATATCCATGCATGAGAGAAGATGGAGAGAGCTACCTTGCACATAATTACACACTTTTCCTTTTGGATTCAAGCCTCCTCCTTCGGCCACACACTCACAAATTGGTAGAGATAGTTTCTCTTGGCTTAGATACAATTTTTAGGAGCCAATTAGATTTATGAAACATTCTCTAAAAGCCATCAACTTACTTAAGTACTAGATTGCTTTATAACCCCTATTATGGTCCATAAATGCACCTAATGAAGCAACACCCCTCAAATAATTTTTAGACCTTATTCTTTCCTTTCAAATATGATTCTTGACTCTTTTTAAGCCTCTTGGAGTCATCACACCATTAAAACAAAGGGCCTAGCATCATGTTGCTTCTTTAGGTCATAATATAGAACCTAAGATACCAAATCACTTTCTATGAGTTCTAATTTTTTCCAAGGTCTCCCCTCATTTTCATTCATCAAATATGACTCAAAAATGGCCTTAGAAAAATTTAAAACTCTCCCTCACTACAAGAACCCTCTTTGGCCAAGACTATGGGCTTCCTTAGCCTTCTTGGAGTTCTCTTGATTTTCTTGAAGGAGGAAGCTTGTGGGGAGCATCCTAGGTGTCTCAAGAACTTATTTAAACTCTTAATTAAGCCTAAGAATCATCATACAAAATCACAATTTGGAAGGTGCACATAAAACCCTAGAATTTGCATCTTGATTTTTAATGGTTATTTTGTTTTCTTTGCATATTCTTAATCTCCACACCTTTTTTCCTTAGATTCATGCTTAGTTCTACCTAAAAATCATCTCCTCCTAGGGTTTTTTGGGCAAAATGGATGAGGAGGGAACCAAAGATGACAACCATAGGAAGAGAAATTACCTTATTTTCTTGCTTTTTCTCACTTGAATCTTGTGTTCTTTGAGCTCCTCTCTTCAAATCCGAATTTTCCCCTTAATATCTCCCTTAAAACAGATTTATAAACTTCATTATAATCATAAGAAAGAAAAGGGAATGGAGAAGGAGAGTTTTGGAAAGGAGAAAGCATGAAAAATCATGAAATTCCTTACCTTTTCCTTGTTTTTTGCTTCTTTCTTCTGCTCCATGGTGTGCCTAAGAAAGTTGGTGTTTTCTCTAGTTTTTGGGCAGAATGTGTCCTGTGAATGGAGGGGAGAAGAAATAAGAAACTTAAAGTGTGTTCAAGAAGCTTTCACTTTCTCAAAAATTCTAATTTTGTCCTTTGTACTTTGCATTTTTGTTTCTCCTTTGTTTTAGCTCTTTTTTTAGAACCATCTTTTCCATTATAAAATTTAGGTTCCCAATTTAAAAAAAAATGCCTTTTGAATCACTCAAATTAGAGCTAAAACCTTAACAAACAAATCAGTCAAAATTTAGGTCAACCGACATTAGAAAACATCCACTGGAGGCGATTTAACTGTCCCGGGGCTTCCCATGGTTTTTAGGGCCTCTAAGAATCCCAGAGAACTTAAAACTTTCATTTAAAAAGCGCTTCTATGTAAATTCCAAAATTTACTCAAAATTACGAAAATACCATTACATTTCGTAGTCTTTTCGTAAGAAATTGTTTCTTCATTCTAGCTCCATTTTTCTTTTCGTATGAGCCCGGAATTCTCATTTTCAGGAGTCTAGAATGCTTTCCAAATTTTTTAGGACCATAACTACATCATCGTAAGAGACTTCCTTTTGTATACGGTGAATTTCATTCGTTTATGGAGAAACTATACGTTACGTTTCTCACGTTTTCTCTGATTTTTGAAGAACTGGATATTACAACTTGGGTAGTTCTTATATGATTTAATTATGCTTTCAAACTTGCCCAAGAGGTGCTAGAACACAAATTAGTTCATTTGGACTAAACTGAACCTTTAGATGACACTAAGGTGACCATAATTGTGAGTTATGACAAATCTATCCAAATGAACTCTTCTTGGCTTAAAATTTGGCATGCATATAGAAATTATTTAGATCTTTTTGGGAAGCTAAAATTCATATTATTTGGAGCACTAGAGAATATTTGGTGAATTTCTAAAATTGGCAAATTACCATGATTTTGGTATTATAACTATACAATTGGTCTGAATTTGCATCTCCATCACTTATAGGGAGAATGGCATCCAATGTCTATGAAAGTATACAAAGGGAAACTAGACTTTCATAATGAACTATACCAATTGGAATCACCTCAATTGGAGGTCCATAGAGGGAGTTAAGAACTTTTGAAGTTTTAGGTCAACATTAGGGGCACAATTAGACCTCAGTCACTATTCCATTAGTTTTCTGGATTGGTTTGGGGTTATTTTTTCCCTCTAGCTAATATTTATAGCCTTCCAAATTGGTATAGTTTTCATGAATTAGATTTTTGTAGAATTAATTATGTATTTTTGAAATTTATATCAGTAACATATATTAGAAACGTTGGGCAGACTGACCTTTGCCATGTTTTTATTGTCCAACGTCATCCATATGAGGTTTTTATGGCTTGGAATTATTTTTTGCATAAAGTTAACCTTTAGATCTTTCCAAAAAGATATGGTTTGCTAGATTTCCATTTTTCTAGATTTAGTTACCACCTTGAACCCGAGATGAATAAGCCATTTTTTTTTGTTTTTCCCTCCAAATGTGTGGTTCTTGAATTATTTGATGATGAATATGAATTGCATTGGTGTAAATTAAAATAAGAAAGATGTAGATGGGTTCATATGACCCACAAGGCATGAAACAAAAGTTTTAGGCCCTATGCAACATGTAAAAATATGTATTATTTTTATTAATTTTCTTTGAAATTGCAAGGGAATCTTGTGAGTTTAAAATTGAATATGAACATATGAAGCTAATAAATGATGGTGTCATAGTACTTGTGTGTATGTTTAAACTATGAGATATGTTTCTAGCTATTACTTACTTGCTATGGTACCATTATGCATTTTGAAATGAGTTTATGAATGTGTTTTAGCTTGAATGGGCATGCTGATGCCAAAAGTCCCTTAGTAAATGTGAGGATGAGCCAAAAGTCCCAAAGATTTGATGAGACAAAGCCAAAAGTCCTAAAAACAGTGAAACTTAGTTAAAAGTCCCTTGAAAATGGGTGAGCTAAATCCAAAAGTCCCAATAAAAATGGGTGAGGCTAGACTAATGCCCTTAAGAGCCTAGGTATGATATATATGAGTCTCTTTGAAATGAAAAAACACTTTATGTTTGTTCACTAGTAGTCTAAATGTCATACATGCATTCTTTGACATGTTAATGTATCCATTATGTATGTTTGAAAAGGTAAAGAACTATTAGTATTTTTGAAATCTCACTCTTTTTCCACATATGCCTAATTATGTCTAGGTGAGTCAAGTAGACTAAGAACTGGAGGCCAACCACCTTGAAGGGCAAGATTTTGAAAATTAAATAGAGAAATAGGCTTTTTAATAGTATTTTGATATCAAAATATGTAATCATATGATGTATATATAATGTAGACCTTTGAACATATGTAACATATTTTTATGATGAATGAAAGGATTTTGGAGTCATATGTGCTAGTATGTATGTTTTTAACATCCAAAGGCCTAGATGTGTCTATGAGTCCTTGTATGTCTATGCATGTTGGGAGGTGATTTGGAGATGCATGGTGATTTGGACCACTTGGAAAGCTTATATAGATTTTGTAACACTAGATTCATCTAGCTCGCCTCATGTCATTTCTAGGTCTTATTCTATGCATTTCATAGTGAAGCAAGGAAGATAGCATGAGGACAACAAATGTACATGCACTTTATTGTTAATCTTTTATCTTCCATTACTTTGTTCTCTTGATTCACCTAACATATTAGAACATTGGAGATAAGGGAATGGGATTCAAAGAATCCCAATAGCTCATCTCCCTTTTAATCACACATAAAGTATGTAATACAAGTTTTAAAAATGCATGCATGGATATATTAACATAGATTAGCATTCAAGAAACATTTTTGGCATTTGAACAAAGTCATACATAGCATACATAAGCTTGCCAAGTGAGTGGATTAGCCTTACCTATTCACTTGTAGATTTTGGACTTGCCTCACCCATTTTCTTTAAAAGGTTTTTGACTTAACCTTACTCATAGAAGTCAACCTCACTTTTGGGAGACTCTTTACTTTCTCTCAACCAACTTTAAGGGTTCTTGGCTCATTCTTACCATAGTTAGAGGGTTCTTGGCTTCTCCACACTTAAGCAAACCAATACAAGCATATAACATATCATTTGAATGCATAAAACATTATCATGGTGCCATGGAATAAGAGTTCATGCTAAAATACTTTTCATAGCTCAGAACACATATACACACATTTAAAGACAATATAAGCACACATTTATACATGAAAGAAGGTGGAGAAAGCTACCTTACTTGCATTTACACACTTTTTCCTTAAGTCTTAGATCCTCTCCCTTGACCTCACACACCCAAGAAGGTAGAGATCATTGCTCTTGGCTTAAACATAATTCATGGAAACCAATTAGGTTCATGGAGTTAATTATAAGGCCATACATCTTCCTTAAACACTAACTTGATCTATAAACCCCTTTATGGTTCCAAGAATGCACCTAATGAAGCAACATACATCAAATGAGTTCTAAGCTCTATTCTTGCCTTTCATATATTATTCCTAACTCTTTTAAGCCTCTTAGAGTCATTACACAATTAAAAAAAAAGACCCTAAGTACATGTTGCTTATTTAAGTCATATTATGGAACCTAAAATACCAATTCATTCTGTAGGCCTCTTAAATTTTTTCCAAGGTTTTACCTCATTTTCATTCATCATATATAACTCATTTAGGCCTAGGAATAATTACATCAAATCAGATTTTCAAGGGAACCCATGAAATCCTAGGTTTACCATCTTTAAAACCAATGATCTTTTCTTAAATTTTTTTGCATATTCTTACTCCCCTCCCTTAAATTCATGGAATTCATCCTTGGTTCTCCTTAAAATTCTAGTCTTCTTACATCTACATACATGGGGCAAAATACTGAAAAGAAGAAGGGAGGAGTAGTTACCATAGGATGGAAGTTTTACCTTGTTTCCAAGTCTTTTTTTGCTTATTTTTCACTTTCCTTGATCTCCTCCCTTCAAATATGAAATTTCCCCCCTTGGTCTGGACTCAAAATAGCATTAAAAACCTCAATAAAACCATGGAAAGAAATAGGAGAAGGAGGAGAAGGAGGAGAAGAAGTTTAGTGAAGGAAAGTGCTTGAAAAACTAAAATTTTCATACCTTTCTTGCCTTGCTTTTCCCTCCCTTCTTGCCTCCTCTTGTGCACCTCATCCTTAGGGTTTCTCTTTGGTTTAGAGTAGAAACAAGTGTGGCTAAATGAAGTGAGGAGGTGGGGCATCTCATATATATAGGTGGAGGAAGGAAGACTTTTAAAAATTCCCATTTTGCCGTTCGTTCTTGGCATTTTCATTTCTAATTCATTTTACCTCCTTTTTTAGATTTGTCTTTTCTATTATAAAATCTAGGTTCTTAATTTAATAAAATGACTTTGGAATTACTTAAATTGGAGCTTAAATCTTTCGAAACGAATCAATCAAAGTTAAGGTTAACCAATGTTAGAAAACATCCACCGAAGGGGTTTTAACTATCCCGGGGCTTCCTATGGTTTTTAGGGCTCTTGAGAACCTTAGATAACTTAAAAATTTTATTTAGAAAGCCCTCCTATGTAAATTTCAAAATAACGAAAATGCCCTTACGTTTCGTCAACCTTCCGTTCAAATTCGTTTATTCATTCTAGCTCCATTTTTCCTTCTGTATGAGCCTGAGATTCACATTTTTAGGAGTCTAGAATACTTTCCAAAATTTTTAGGGCCTTTATCTAATTCATTTTGGGGGACTTCCTTTTGTATCTAGTAAATGTCATTCATTTACGGAGAAACCATACGTTATGTTTCTCACATTTTCTCTTATTTTCAAAGAACTGGATATTACAGATTGTGTTTAGGCTTTCAAATATGCCCGAATGGTTATAGAATGAGTTTAGTACCATTTGGTGCCAAATTGACCCATTTATATTTCTAAAACTGACCAAAACTTGAGCTAAACCACAAACTGACCAAATGGACGAATTTTCCCATGAAATTTGGGATGAATATAAGTCTCATCGAGATCTTTTCATAAAGCCATAAGCACACAATTTGGAACTCTAGAGAATTTATTATGATTTTTAAAATTTGGAAAAATTTTGTATAAATGGTAATAGCACTATTCATATGTCAGTTTCTTCCTTTATATTATCTAAGGGTCAAATGATATCCAATACTTATGAAATTTTACAAGCATAAATTAGATATTATAGACATTTTGTAGCACTTAAGAGCACCCTGATTAGAGGTCTGTAGAGAGAGAATTAAATTTTTAAATTTGCATGATAGTACTAGTAATGTAGCTCAACTTTGGTATTGTTTTATTAATTTTCATAAGATAAATGCCTTTGCTTTGGTCTAGAATTACTTTTATCATTAGTTAACATCTAAAGCTTTCTAGAAAGCTATTATATGGATGATTTTAATTTTTTTAGAATTAGTTATCAATTTTCAAAGTTCACACTAGAAAGTTGTGATAGCAAACCCGAGAGCAACTTCCTATTTTTCTTGTGCATGGTTCCAAATTCGTGGTATATAAGATGAATTGTGATGTTTATGATATTTTTGGATATGTGATCAATGAAAAATGATATTGAAGAGTTCACCTAAGTCCTAAAGCTAAGAATCATGTATATGGCTTCCTAATTACACAAATTGTCCAAGTGTAAAAGTATAGCTTTTCTTTCAAATGTGCACCAATATACTAGTTATTTGTTGGGATAGCCTATGTATCCATTACTTGAGAGCTAAAAGGTTAAGGTATTACACATCATATAACTCAAACACAACCTTTAGCATGAAAACTCACTTCTCATCAAGCCATAGCATCAAAACAAGCTGGTTAGGCTCAACTAACCTTAACTCTAAGTTAATGAAGAGATACTACACTCAATTCCCTACTAGGAGGAGCTAGAAGTTAAAACCATAGCAATACTCATGCATAAAACTCATAATAGAAAACATATCAAATCATAGCTTATGAATATATGAAGCAACTACACATACAAATTTCTCAATTCATTTCAACATTCAAATGCATGCAAGATGAGGAAATAATGCTACTTTGCAGAGTTGGGAGTCTCAAGCTACTGTTAACTCCTGAACCTTTCTCATTTCTTTGTTCTCTTGTCACATCCTCCTCAAGTCCATACATACCCAAAATGAGTTTACTTTAGCTTCGCCTAAAATACATCAATTTATAATATAAAAACACTCATTAAAATTCATTTTAGCTCATTTTGCTATCATATAGAGTTATTAGAACTCTAAGGGTAATTAAACTACTTTAAGCCCCCTTAAGTGGAAACTCTTAGATTTCACTTTCTAGGCTCTCAAATCTCACTTGTTATGAGCCACCTAATTTTAATGGGATTTATTGGGACTATTATATATATGATTAAACAAGCTAAAGCCATGTTCCTTCTTTAGACCTATTTTGAACCTGAAAAATTCATCTTTCAAATATGGCTTATAAATTCAATCTGAAGGTTCTTTTAGTGTTTATAATTCATATCTAGGTCACTTATAATATTAGAATCAATAACACAACTCCCTAGCTACTCCATCCCCACCATGGTCGAATCTAGCAAATCATGGAATTTAAGAGAGTTTTTGTTTTTCTCTTGGGGAATTTGATACCCATGGAGTATCCTTAGCTCCTTTCTAGTTTAAGATGATCTTAAATGGTTTAAAAAAATTTTCTAGGATTCCAAAACTTCTGATGTGCAATTTGAACCCTAAGTGGTCTAGCTTAAATTATATAGCTTTTTAATTAATTCTAATTACATAATCTTATTCTACACCATTCAAAACCTTTGGTTCTCTTAAGTTTTCATCAAACCAAATCTCCTCCTTACTCTCTCTCTCTAGGCCAAATTATGGAAGGAGAAAAAGACCAAGGAATATCAAATTTTCTATGCATAACATATCTCATTTGAAAGTTTGTTGAATGATGATTCTCTTACTCTATTTGGTTGTTTCAAACCTCCACTTTTTCTTATGAAGTTAGCTGCCAAAATCATCCTTTCAAGAAATTAAAACTACCATTAGAAAAAGCATGAAGAAAGGAGAAGGTTTCATGCCTAGCAAACTATAAAATTATGCAAGTTTCCTTACCTTATTGGCTTTTCTTTCTTCTTTCTCTCTCATCCTACTTTTTGGATGCCATAGCTATTGGTTTTGAGTAGAACATAACTCAATTATGAAGAAAACCCAGGTGGTGTGCCATTACATGGAAGGAGGATGGATATTTTAAAACAATTTTAAAATTTCATTTACATCCCTGCACTTTAATTCATTCATGTGAACTCATTTCATATCCTTTTCAGAAACTATCTTTTTCATATAAAAATTTAGGCTCTCTACTTTATTAAAAACATCTACTTTGAAATTTCTAAGATTTAAAATCATCCCAAAAAGTTTGGTCAAAATTACAGTCAACTAACATACTAAATTATATGTTGAAAGGGTTTTAGCTATTCTGATAGTACCCTAGTGAGCTTAGTTTTAGCTTTTAAAACTTTTTTCTTTGAATTTTTAAAGTTTTACCCAAAATTATGATTTTACCATTGTGTTATTAATTTCTTCCATTTAGCTACTTCTACTATTGTTTCAAGCCATCACCAACTTCTTATGCTTTATTTCTAGATGCTCTAATTAATATTCTCTCATTATTTTCCCTTAATTCATTTTATTCTTGGTTCTTTTTTTATTATCTTACTGGTTCTAGCTTAGTTTTTAGAAGGAGTGGATGATACAATCTTGCTAAACCATTTTGTGTGAATATGAGTAACATGCTTTTTAACTATTATTCCATTAAACATATGACCATCATTGAAAGTCTGAGATATAAACTCACTAATATTATCAAAAAAAAATTATTTTAATTGCATAATTTAGAAATTATGCCTTTATTCTAATTATTTTGAACAAGCAATCTCACAAACACTAAATTCTGAGTTGATAATAAATATACATATAATCACTTTATAAATATATCAATATCATATAATATTTGAAAAGTCTCTATGTTAGATGAATAGACCTACATATATCACATTGGACACATTCTAAAAATGCAAAGGATCTAATCTCAACTTTAGTTAATGATAGTCTATTTATCTTGAGAACAAGCAGCATATGAGATTTTTTTTATATTAAAGAATCTTCTTGTTCTTCAGTAAATGTTCATATGAATCCTTAATAATTATTTGCATCATAATTAATTCAAAATGGTCTAACAAATCATGCCAAACATATTTAAATGTATTTATATCAATAAACTTCTAGTTTATTATAATATGTATTTCAATCATATTAATAATTATATAGTGCAAATCAAAAGACAAGGTAAGTGATTTTTTCAATACACATTTCTTTCTTAATACAATAGTTGTGATAAATATACATTTAATTTTTTTTTATTTATAGTCTTAATATGGTATCCATTATAGTAGATATCTTTTAAATTTAATAAATTTCTTTGAGACTTAATGAAATAATGCCTCATTAATAATAATTTCATCCCCTTAAGTAATAATATAATAGCCTTTTAGAGTCTTCAATAGTTCTACACTATCCAATATAATATTGACATTGACATCACCTATTATAAAATAAGAAAAATATTGTTTATCTTTAAATACTATCTACAAGACATATGTTTTCACAATGGATCTTATGCCCAACCATATAGTAGGAATTATTCATATTAGTTCTTTAAGAACTAAACTATGCATATTTGAACATTATATTTTTCATATATATTATCACTATATATTTTTACTACTCATTATGCAATATTGTTATTGCAGGAGCAATATTCAAATTATGAAATGTGGAATAATTAAGTTTATATATGCATACTTTCATAATATCTCTCTATCATGAAATTGGCTCGAAATAAAGATAAACACTTTGTACATTTTGCAAGAATACTTGATTTTCTTCCTTTTATACTATGTTTGTGAGTTTGGAGGAGATGGAATGGAATGGAATAAAGGAAAGGAAAGGAAGGAGAAAAGGGGAAATGGAAGGAGAGTTATCTTTCCCATGTTTAGATGTTTAAGTAAGAAAGGGAAAGGAAACTACCTTTCCATTGTTTAAGAGTTAAGTGAAAATGGATGGAATTGAATAAATTTAAAAATAAAATTTTAATATTGCCCTCATATTTAAAACTTGCTTATAGAAAATTAAATATCAACATGGTTGAAAATTTTCAAAATTCATAAAGGATGAGAAAGTTAATTGTTGACAAGACAAAAGAGCAGATTGTAGAGGAGAAGAGAGAATAGATGAAAGGAAGAATCCTGCCAAAATAAAGTCTCTAATATATGTAGGACTCTATAAGGGTTAAATAGTAATTTTATAATATTTTAATTAAAAGGATATTATATTTTATTAGCTTTACCCTAATTTTTTTAGGAGGGGGAAGAATTTTAGGGTTTTAAGGGGAAAGGCCATTAATTCCCTTTGCTTAAAAATCCTCTAAACAACGAAACATTATTTTTTTCCTTCTTCCATTCCATTCCTTCTTATAAGTCCCACATCAAATAAGAAGACTTTAGGCTAAGGCCTTATAAGAAGTAGTAGAACTCTCCCTTTCGATGGCGTATTTTTAGGATGTGTACTAGATAGGAAAACCCTAAGAGATAAACTCCCAAGCCCAGTACTGGATAGGAAAGGTGTCTAATCAGGAGCAATATCATCAAAGGCTCTATGGGGAATTGGTATCAGAGTCGGCCTAACCGCATGTGCAACCTAAAGACAGGTTAGCCCCAAAAAGGGGGTGGAAATGTAAGTGCCCCATCAGGTAGGAAGACCCTAGGCTAAGGCCTTATAAGAAAGAGTAGTACTCTCCCTTTTGATGGTGCACTTTTGGGGCGTGTACTAGATAGGAAAACCTTGAGAGATAAAATCATGAGCCTAATACTGGATAGGAAAGGTGTCTAATCAGGAGCAATATTATCGAAGGCTCTGTAGGGAATAAAATGTAATTCCATATCATGGCACCTTTCACATTACATCACAAATAACTTAGAGAGTTATTTTCATGAATTTGAAGCTTTTAGTGGCAGGAATGATCAAAACGTAATGCCAAAATAACTCATTAATGGCTAAATAAATCATATGAGCTTGCCAAATGTAATAACCATCCTCAACACATTTGTTCAACTATAAATGACATAACTAGAAGCTCAAAAATTGGCTCCAAGCTATATTCCACAAAATCACATCACAACACATATCAAACCACAGGTTTGCATATTTTCAACTAAGCTAAGTGAGCTTAAACTTGGTTGAATGGGCCATATGAGTTTACCCACCCTTTCTTCTATTCATAATATACTTAATCACATCAAGAACACTACAATTCATCATGCAAATTTAGGGTTTAAAGCCATTTTCCTTAAAATAGATTTGCTTGCATTGGGTTTAGGGGATAAGTTATTGCCATAAACTTTAGAAAATCATAATTAATTCTAAACAAATAAAAATAAAGCAAATGATAGCTTCTTAGAAATCTTTATATGTCAACCATAGGTTAAAAATTATTCTAGACTATAAAAACATCAATTAGACCATGAATGACAATAGAATAGCACCAAAGGTCTAACTACCTAAGTTTTCTATCATAGGTTTCTGATATAAACTTAAAAAATTCATAACTAATTCTATAAAAATCACAATCCAACAACCATACCATTCTAGAAAGCTATGGATGTCTAATTTTGAATGAAAATTCTGGATCAAGGAAATGGCATTTAGCCCAAGAAAATCAATGGAACTGTACCAAAGGTCTATCTATATTACTAGTACTGACTTCCAATTTCAAAAATTCATATCTCCTTCAATATAAATCCAAATGAGGTGCTCTTAAGTACTACAAAAAGCTTATCATTTTTAGTTTGTGGCTATAAAATTTCATGGGCATTGCATATCATTGGTCTTCAGATGACATAGAAGAAGAAACTGACCATATGAACAATACACATACCAAATCTGAAAAATTTTCAACTTTGAAAATGTATAATTTATTCTCTAAAGCTCTAAATAATGTAGTTCTTAGCTTAACAAAAAGATCTAGATGAGACCTATATTCATGGTAAAATTTGTCCATTTAGTTAGTTTTTGGTTCAACATACACTTCAGTCACTTTTAAAGGTCAAATTGGGTTCATAAGGCACTAAATGGTCTTCCTCTTATTCTATAGCCACTTGAGCATGTCCCATAGTACAAACACAGCCTAGGGAAGTCTCTTTAATGGCCTAAAACACCATGGAGCTCAATCTCACCATGCTACACACACTTATACACATAAACATCTTAGAACCTAGGTGGTAAAAATCCATACATTCATTCATTTGGTTCCATAATTGATACATACATGATGTCTACATACTTTCAAACATGTTCAAGAGTCTACCTTACATGTACATCACATAGATACATAATTTGACATTCAAATGCTATTGAAAGCTTATTATTCTCTTTCATTGTCAAGGAATCATGCTTTAAGGTATTTGGCTTCTATCTTTGGTCTCTTTGGTCACTTAGACAGAGTAAGCATATGCAGGGGGAAGAGTGAGATTCAAAGAATCTCAATAGCTCTTAACCCTTTCAAACATACATAATGGTTACATTTACAATTTAAAGAATACATGCCTAGCTTTCAAGTTACTAGTGAACATATATATAGTAGTTTCCATGTTCAAGAAACTCCTACATAATATACATAGGCTCTCAAGGGCATTGGTTAAGACTCAGTCATTTTTTGTGGGACTTTTAGATTTGTCTCACCTATTTTCAAAAGACTTTTGACTAAGCCTCACTTTTCTCAAAACTTTTAGCTTTGTCTCACCTAATCCTAAGGACTTTTAGCTCATCCTCACCCTTGCTAAAGGACTTTTGGTATTACCATACCCATTCAAGCCAAAACACATTTATAAAACACATTTCAAGAATATCATGGTACCATGGCATATAGGAAGATAGCTAGAAACATTTCTCAAGGTATAAGCATACATACACACATCCAAAGACAAGAAAATACCTAAGAATGCATGAGAGAAAAGTTAAAGAGCTACCTTCAAGCCAATGCACACATTTTTCTCTTAAATTTCTTCTCCCTCTTCTTGGGCAAGCCTTGCAACTAGGTGGCCCTTGGTTCTCTTGACTTAGGCAGATCAAAAGAGACATAAATTACTCATGGAAATAAGCTTTGGTGTAACATCTAGTTTTTTTGAAAACCAAAGGAAATGTGAGAAATGTAACAGGCGGTTTCTCCATAAACGAACGAAATTCACCAGATACAAAAGGAAGTCCCCCAAGATGATATAGTTAAGGTCTCAAAAAATTTGGGAAGCATTCTAGACTCCTAAAAATGAAAATTGTAGCCTCAGACAAAAGAAAAAATGGAGCTAAAATGAAGAAATAAATTCTTACGAAAAGCTTACAAAATGTAATGGTATTTTTGTAATTTTAAGCAAATTTTAGAATTAGGAGAGCTTTTTAAATAGAATTTTTGAGTTATCTACGGTTTTTAGAGGCCCTGAAAACCATGGAAAGCTCCAGGACAGATAAATTCCCTCCGGTGGACATTTTCCAACATTGGTGTGCTCGAACTTTGACGAATTTATTCGGAAAGGTTTTAGCTTCGATTTAAGTGATTCCAAAGGCATTTTACTAAATTGGAAACCTAAATTTTATAATGGAAAATACGGTTCTAAAAAATGAGCTAAAATGAAGGAGAAACGAAAATGCAAAGTATGAAGGACAAAATTAGAATTTTTGAAAAAGTCATTTTTCCCTAGCTATATATAGGTGGCACCTCACACTTGCCCTCATTTCACTTCAGATTTTCCAGCCCCAAATCAGAAGAAGAACCCTAAGGGAGAGGCACCCAAGAGAGGAAGAAGGAGGAGGAAGAAAACCAAGCTTAAGGTATGTTTTCATGGTGATTTTCCTTGCTTTTCTTCATCCACACCTCCTCTCCTCCCTTCTCCTTTGTTTTCTTAGATTAAAATGAAGTTTACAAATCTGATCAAAGGAGAAATTCAAGGAAAAGTTTGGATTTGAAGAGAGGAGCTTGGAAAAATCAAGATTTAAGCCAAACTAAGTAAGGAAACAAGGTAAAAATACATTCTATGGTAGCTATATTGATGTCTCCTTCTTCTCCATTTCGACCTAGCCTAAGAACTATAGGAAGATCTTATTTTCAAGCCCAATGAAGCATGATTCTTAAGTATTTGATGGAGAGGAATAAGAATATGTAAAGAAAACCATGAAATAGGCATTAGGATTCAAGATGCAAAACCTAGGGTTTCTAGTGAACATTTCAAATTCTGAATTTATGTGATGCTTTCTAGGTCTAAGTTAGAGTATAAATGAGTTCTTAAGACACTAAAGATGCTCCCCACAAGCTTCTCCCTTCAAGAAAACTAAGAGAACTCCAAAAAGCCCAAATAATGCCATAGTCTCGGTCAAGCATGTTCTATGGTGCTAGGGAGAGTTTTAAATTTTTCTAAGGCCATTCTTGAGTCATATTTGATGAATGAAAGTGAGGGAAAGCCTTGGAAAAAATTAGAACTCAATGAAAGTGATTTAGGGTCTTAGGTTCCATATTATGACCTAAAGAAGCAACATGGTGCTAGGCCTTTTTGTTTTGATGATATGATGACTCCAAGAGGCTTAAAAGGAGTCAAGAATCATATTTCAAAGGAAAGAATGAGGCCTAGAAAGTATTTGAGGGGTGTTGCTTCATTAGGTGCATTTATGGACCATAATGGAGCTTATAGAGCAATCTAGCATCTAAGCAAATTGTATAGTCTTTGAGATTGTTTCATGAACCTAATTGGCTCCCATAAATTGTATCTAGGCCAAGAGAAATCATCTCCACTAATTTGTGGGTGTGTGGCCAAAAGAGGAGACTTGAGTCTAAAGGAAAAAGTGTGTAATTGTGTGCAAGGTAGCTCTCTCCACCTTCTCTCATGCATGGATGTGTGTTTAGATTGTTTTAGAATGTGTGTATGTGTATTTTCAAGCTATGAAAAGTATACTAACATGCCTTTACATATTATGCGTCTTGATGCCATGTTATGTTTTCAAATGTCTACATGATGTTTGTATGAGTTTGCTTGGGAAGGCCAAGAACTCTGCCCTTGGGTGAGGATGAGCTAAGAACCCTTGAGCTTAATTAAGACAAAGTAAAGAGTCTCTCAAAAGCAAAGTGGGCTCCCAAGAGTATAGTTGAGTCCAAAGCTCTTAAAGAATGGGTGAGACAAGTCCAAAATCCACAAGGAGAAGTGTGAGGCCAATACAAGCACTTGGTGAGCTCTTGGATGTTTTGTATGATTGATTCACATGCCAAGATTATTTTTAAAATATGCATGTCTTCCATTTTCACCATGCATGCATTTGAAAAGCTTGCTTTGCACATATTATGTATGATTGAATAGGAGATGAGCTATTGGGATTCTTTGAATCTCATTTCCTCCTCTCCAATGATCTAACATGATAGGTGAACCAAGTGGATATGCTAATGGGAGCCAACAATACTAAAGGAAGGAGATTGACAAACTTATGCCTTGGTTTTAGCCATTTTGGAATCATAATGATGGTTCATCATGTATATGATATTATATATGTACTATGAACGTTGAGACATATGTAAATATACTAATATGTGATGTTGAAATGTATAATTCTCATATATGACCACTAGCCCATGTTTTGAGTATGTAATGCCATAGTATGAAAATTTAAAGTTTGATAGAAATATGCATAAGTGTGGGTTGAATGGCCAAAATGAGATGTACAAGTTTGAGACCATTTGGGCAGCTCACACAAGTCTTAAATAAACTTTTAAACTTGTCTAAAAGGTGCCAAGACTAAGGGAAATCCATTTGGCAATTTCGATACCCAATATGGAGTCAAAATTTACCATAATAGAACCCTATATCACTTTTTAGCCAAATGAGCTAGTCTTGATATGAAATTTGGCATGCTACTAGGTTTCATTGAGATCTTTCTAAGAAGTTAAAGGTCATAATTTTCAAAGGTCTAGGGAATATTTGATGAATTTTTAAAGTTGGGATTTTTCATGGATTCTGGTATGGGTACTGTTCATACTGGTAGTTTTGTGTTTTGTGTCACCTGATAGCTAAATGGTGTCCAATGCCTGTGAAATTTTATTTGGATAAACCAGAGGTCATAAGATTTCTATGGCCACTAGTATCACCTCAATTGGAGGTCTGACCAAAGAGTTATATATTTTTGAAGTTAACTATCAGTACCAGTAGTGCCCTAGGAGTTTAGTTACTGTTCCATAGGTTCCCAATAGCTAAACATATTTTTTTCATTCTAGAATTATTTTTAGTATCAATTTAACATTTTTATATTTCTAGAATGAGAAAATTTGTGTAATTTCAATTTTTATAGAATTAGTTATGAATTTGAGAAATTTGTATTAGTAATCTAAACAGCAGCCCAGGCGACCAGCAATGTCTGTAGTGCTTTGGATATTAAATGTCCTCTGTGATGAATTTTGTGACTTGGGCATATTTTTAGTGTGAAGTAGACATCCTAAGCTTTTCATAATGACTAAGATTCCATGATTTCAAGTTTTCTAGATTTAGTTATGATTTTTCAAAATTGGGTTAGAAAATGGAGCAAATCTGGCCAAAAATATGCTTGCTTATTTTGAGCTCCATTTCGGTTTCCATGAATTGTAGGCATTTTTTTGTGATGTGTAACAACCCAAAAAAAAAAAGAAAAGAAAAGAAAAAGAAAAAGAAAGAAGAAAGTAAGAAATTGCCTAGCTATAGCGAATGTACCTGTTCGCTATAGCGAGAAATGATCTAGCTATAGCGAATGTATTCACTATAGCGAGAATGCTTCTAGCTATAGCGAGTACAGACATCCCATACAAAAACTAAGGAGCTGCTCACCATAGCGGGTGCCATAGTGAAAACAGGGGTTTGGGACTGATACGTGCTCGCCGTAGTGAAGGTTAATTTTCGTTATAGCGAGGGTTAGTCTAGAAAAGCGTAAAAAAGGAAAATTTAACTTCTTAAAATGTTCCAATTCATTCTTTCTCTTTTAACTGACCTAAGCTTCGACCAAAGGAGAGAAAAGGGGCGTAGAGAGAGAGAGAGAGACTAAGAGAAGGAAGGAAGAACAAAGAAAAGTAAGCAAGCTTGAGATTTCCCTCTCTTTTCTTCTTAGAATCTTGTTCTTCTCTCTTTGCCCTCTCTTTCTATGGTTTTAGTTATTAAATTAGTTGGGTTTTAGGCATAGGTCAGAAGAGGGAAAGTGGAAAACCACTCTTGAACTTCATTGCTTTCTTGGAGTATGTTGATTCTACTAACTTGAGAGCTTAAGAGAGAAGAAGAGTTAGTGAAATTCTAGAGAGAAAGAGAACCCCTAGGTTCTTATATGTTGAAAGGGTTTGCTCTAAAGAACCCCTAATAGTTGTTGAGTTATGAGAGACTAATTCCATGCTTTTTATTATGTCTAGGCTCAAGAGAAGTACCTCCATCAAGGTGTGAGTGTGAAACCAAGAAGGGAGAAGAGGAATTGAAAGGGAAGGCTTGTGTTGGCTTATAAGGTAACTCTCCACTCTTTCTTGTTGCAACCTTGGATGTATGGCAAACTTAGTAAATGTGAGTTTTGGCTGATCGAAGTGAGATTCTTAAGTCATGTGATCTCACAAGATGGGGTCACGATTGATCTCCATAAAGTTAAGGCTGTGTTACAGTGGGATAGACCTAGAATGATCACTGAGGTTAGGAGTTTCCTAGGTTTGGCAAGGTATTATAGACGGTTTATTCAGGGCTTTTCTCAGATGGCCTTACCATTGACGAGGCTAACTAAGAAAGAGACACCTTTTATGTGGGATGATAGATGTGAGAGGAGTTTCCAGGAGTTGAAACTCCATCTGACCACTGCCCCTATATTAGTTCTCCCTAACCCTAGTGAGCCATTTGTGGTTTATTGTGATGCCTTGAGCAAAAGGTTAGGATGTGTGTTGATGCAGCAGGGTAGAGTAGTAGCATATGCCTCTAGGCAGTTAAGGCCTCATGAAGAGAACTACCCCATGCATGACCTGGAGTTAGCCGCCATAGTGTTTGCTCTTAAAATTTAGAGACACTATCTGTATGGTGCTACCATAGAGATTTATAGTGACCATAAGAGTTTGAAATACTTGTTTAACCAAAAAGAACTCAATATGAGATAAAGGAGATGGATGGAGTTCCTGAAAGACTATGATTATGTGTTGAAATATCATTCGGGCAAGGCCCATGTGGTGGCAGATGCCCTGAGTAGAACTACGCTTCCTTACCCTCATTGACTGACCTACTCCCATCACTGGAGATACTCGAATGAATATATGGTCTCCAATCTCAAATCTAATAGCCTCCTTCGCTTATCGACATAGCTTTTTTACCTACTCTAGGTTATGAGGAGTCTCTTTCTAATTATTTCTATCTGTTGGGTGGTCTGGTCCACAATCTTGGGTCCTATCATACTTCTCTCACCTAGCTCAACCTAACACAGAGGGGATCTGCACTTTCTGCCATACAAAGCCTTATAAGGGGCCATCTGAATACTGGAATGGTAACTATTATTATACGCAAACTCTGCTAATAGTAAATATGCATCCCAATTACCCATCATTTCTAACGCACATGCCCTCAACATGTCTTCCAATTTCTGGATGGTCCTTTCAGTCTGACCATCTGTCTGGGGGTGATGTTCAATGCTAAATCGCAACCTAATCCCTAAGACATGCTGCAATGACCTTCAAAAGTTCGATGTGAACCTGGGGTCTCTATCCAAAACTATGCTATTGGGTACTCTATGAAGTTGCACTATCTCTCTGATGTACAACTGGGCTAATCTATCCAATGTATAAGTAGCCTTGATATGGCTTTTATGGCATGTAAATCATGTATTATATGATTATGAATGGTTTATGCTTATTTGCATGCTTTGACTTGTTTATATGCCTTGATTGCTTCCTTAATGAGTGCATGAGCTATTGAGATTCCATGAATGTCACCCTCTTCCCTCTCCTATCTTAATGAATGACACATTCATTTTCTGACCTATGGTAATAATGCATTGACCAAACCATTAAAATTCTCAAAGTTCAACAATTCGCCAAATATTCCCTAGACCTCCAAATATTACCCACTTTAGCTTTCCAAGAAGCTTTCTACAAACTCTAGAGACATGCTAAATTTCATGTTAAGAAGAGCTTATTTGGTCATACTTTGACAGAGCTTACAAATGCCAAGAATGAGCACTAGGGACTTTTGATCTAGTCTCACCCGATTTTAGGGACTTTTGGATGGTCTCACCCTTGGTTTAGGGGCTCAAGACAGACGAATGAGATGACTGTGGATCAATATATGGCCAAGTTCATTAAGTTGTCTCAGTATTCCTCTTACCTCCAGAGGTATAATGATGAACCCTGGAGATGTGAGTAGTTTGAGACTGGGTTGAAGCCCCTAATTAGTGATAGAGTTACTCCACAGCAGATCAGAAAGTTCAATATCCTTGTGGAGGTCAGCAGGGTGATTGAGACTAACCTGTAAGCTATCATGCCTGCTGCGACTACAGCTAGTCAGAAGAGGGTTCTAGATTTGAAAAGGCAGAAATCAAAAGAGGGTTCTAGTTTGACACCTAGCACTAAGAGGAGAGGCAAGGGGCCATGGAATAGAAGGCCACAGCGAGATATGTCACCTCCTCGGAGCCAGTCATCCTTCCAGCAGTCTCTGATGACATGTTTTAAGTGTGGGAGACCAGGGCACATTGCTAGACACTATCCTCAGATGGATACAGTGCCTCCTCCTAAGCCACAGACCCAAGGCTGAGTGTTCGCCCTCACTCAGCAGGAAGCCAATGCATCCCCCAGTTTGATCCCAGGTACACTGATAGTGAATGGCTTTCCTGTAGTTGCTATGTTTGATTCAGGTGCTAGTCACTCGTTTATATCCTTTGATTGGGTGAGGCAATTAGGTCTGGCTATTAGTATCTTGCCATTTGACTTGTTTATCACTACACCCACTGGAGGCCACGTGGTTACTTCCCATACCTACTTAAATGTCATTGTTCAATTTAATCATTGTCATACCACTATTGATTTAATCTGTATGCCCTTCCATGATATTGATTTGTGAGTTCTGTCAAAGTATGACCAAATGAGCTCTTCTTAACATGAAATTTAGTATATCTCTAGAGTTTATGGAAAGCTTCTTGGGAAGCTAAAGTGGGTAATATTTAGAGGTCTAGGGAATATTTGGCAAATTGTTAAAGTTTAGGAATTTTAATGGTTTGGTCAATGCACTATTACCATAGGTCCGAAAATGAATCTGTGTCATTCATGGACTAAATGGTCTCCAATTGTCATGAAATTTTATAGTCAGAAACTAGACATCCATAGTGACCTATACCAACTGGAGTCACCTCAATCGGAGGTCTGTAGAGAGAGAACTAACTTTCTGAAGTTTTGTATCAGCATCAGGGAAACCATCCGACCTTTGTTATTGTTCCATCGGTTTTCGAGGTCTAAGGGCTGCTAAACTATTTTAGCCTTGTCTCACCCAGCCTCAAGGACTTTCGACTCTACCTCACCCATCTCAAGGGACTTTTGGCACTACCTCACCCGAGCAATTTTCATAAGCCAACACATAAGCATATTGGTACCAATGCATCAAGGTAATAACATATGGCATGTCTCATACAAGAAGCATATACACAAGCATACAATGACTATTACATCCAAGAATACAACAAGAAAAAGTGAAGAGCTATCTTATAAGCTAACACAAGCCTTCCTTTTCAATTCCTCTTCTCCCTTCTTGGTTTCACACCCACACCTTGATGGAGGTGCTTCTCTTGAGCCTAGACACAACAAAAAGTATGGAATTACTCTCTCATAACTCAACAACTATTAGGGGTTCTTCAGAGCAAACCCTTTTAACATATAAGAACCTAAGGGTTCTCTTTCTCTTTAGAATTCCACTAACTCTTCTTCTCTCTCAAGCTCTCAAGTTAGTAGAATCAACATACTCCAGGAAAGCAAAGAAGTTCAAGAATGGTTTTCCACTTTCCCTCTTCTGACCTATGCCTAAAACCCAACGAATTTAACAACCAAAACCATAAAAAGAGAAGGCAAAGAGAGAAGAACAACCAAAAGCAATGAATTGGGACGTTTTAAGAAGTCAAATTCTCCTTTTTTACACTTTTCCAGACTAACCCTCGCTATAGCAAAAATTAACCTTCGCTACGGCGAGCACGTATCAGTCCCAGACCTCTGTTTTCACTATGGCGAGTAGCTCCCTAGTTTTTGTATGAGATGCCTGCACTCGCTATAGCTAGACATCATCAGTCTATCCACAACTACCCAAATAGCATCGTGTCCAGAGGATGTCTTGGGTAACTCCATAATAAAGTCCATGGCTATACTATCCCACTTCCACTCAGGGATATCTAGAGGTTGCAACAATCCAGCCGGCCTTTGATGTTCTATTTTTACCCTCTAACACACTAGGCATCTAGCCATATAATTCGTCACATCGTTCTTCATTCCTAGCCACCAAAAAATTCTTTTCAAATCCTAATACATCTTGGTGGTACCTGGGTGGATAGTATACTTACTCTTATGTGCCTCTTCTAAAATACTCTCTCAACTCAGTCTGAGTAGGCACACAAATTTTATCTCAGTATACTATCATACCATCCTCAGACACCTTGAAATCTAAGGTCTTACCTTGGGAAATCTCATTTCTAATCTGTTTCAGGAGCTCATCCTCCCACTGAGCATCTAAGATCTGGGTTCTCAATATATTCTCAATTCGAATTTCACTCAGATACAATTTACCTGATACCACCTGACAAGAGAGGTTTAAGTGCCACGGTTTGTACTTGTTCTTTGGAAATCATATGGAATCGAGCCAAGAGGGAAAGTAATTATAGTTAAGGCATTATGGTGTTACATGATGTACATGAGTTATAGTGATGTAATTAAATGTGAGAATGCATAACATAAGCCCACATGATCCACGTGACACCGATTACAAATTTTTTAATATAGAGTAACACAAATAAACCCATTATTTTCATTCCCCTTTTTATATGCTCTTATGGAAATAATAAGGTGAAACTTATGAATGTAGTGAAATGAGCTAGAATTTATGGTGTTACATTTGGCATCATATATACTCTATGTGAAGCTACTTTGTTCTATGGCTCTATTATACTTCCATATAAGACCTTATGAAGCAACTATGAGAATTCATGATCTTGGCTCTCATTTCTTATTCATTCTAGGTCTCTTGACTCCCTTTAGACTCCTTAGAGTCATCTTACATTTATTATAGGGAGCCAAGCTATAAGTTGCTTCCTAATGTCACATTATGGAGCCTACACCTCCAGCTCACATTCCATGGCTTCTAAATTTTTTCCAAGGCTCCCATTAGTATTCTTTCATCATATCTAGTCCCATTTTAGCCTTAGAACCAATTAAAAACTTAGGTACTTCAAGTGGTCTAGGCCGAAACTATGTAAGCATAAGGCACCCATAGAGTTCGTTTCATTTTTTTTAAGGAATAGCCACTTGTGAGACTTCCTAGGTGTCTTGAGCACTCATTCATACTCTTAGATAGTTTAAATTACCACTAGAAAGTTTCATATTGGTCAAGGTACAAGTGAATCCCTAGCTTCCATATCTTGAATCCTAAGCCCTTTTAATTGATTCCACTTGCACATTCTTATTCCTTTCTCTTTTAAACCTCTAATTCAACCATGCTTTAGTCACAATTATACCTTTTTTAGCATGTCCTTAGAGTGGTCAAACCAATGAGAAGGAAAAGCACAAGAAAAGAACAAGCATTTTAATTGATATCTTACCTTATTTGATTCCTTAATCTATGGAGAAAATTATGCTGTCAATAGCTTTCTCAAATGCTCTTCCTCCTCCAAGAAACCATCCATGAAAAGGCTCCTTTCAAGAAGCTAGAACCATCATTGGAAAGGGCTTAGAGAGAGGGAGAAATTTTGTGAAGATAAGACCATAAATGTGGGTAAGTTTCCATACCTAATTTGCCTTCTTCCTCCTTCTCTCTCCTCCCTCCCTTTATCACACCATAGCAATTGATCTTAGGCAAAAAGCAAGCCAGCAAAACCAGAGGCAAAGTCATGAATGACATAAAAAAGGTGTGGGGTGTAACAACCGGGAAAAAGAAAAGAAAAGGGAAAAGAAAGGAAGTAGAAAGCTGAAAATTTTCGAATCCAGAATTCTTGCTAAGTCTTCTCGCAATAGCGAGAAATGGTCTCGCTGTCGCTAGAGTGCCTTCTTGCCATAGCGAACGTGATTCTAGCTATAGCGAGTGCTGGCAGCAGTCCATACAAAAACCAGAGAGTTTCTCATTATAGCACTGCCATAGCGAAAGTAGGAGTCTGGAACTAATACGATCTCGCCATAACGAAGGTTAAATCTCTCCATAGCGAAGGGAACTAATACGTGCTCGCCATAGCGAAAGCTAAACCTCGCCATAGCGAAGGTAGCTGACACGAGCTCGCCATAGCGAAGGTTAATTTTTGCCGTAGTGAGGGTCAGTCCGGAAGAGAGTGAAAAGCGAGAAATTGACTTCATTAAATGACCTAACTCATCCCTTCTCTCATTTTTGCCCTAGACTTCGACCCAAGGAGAGAAAAAGGCGTGGAGAGTGAGAGAAACCAAGAGAAGGAGGAAGAGCAAGGGAAAGGTAAGCAAGTTCCTCCCATTTCTTCTTAGAATTCTGATCTCCTCTCTTTGCCCTCTCTTTCTATGGTTTTGTTTATAAGTTTAGTGAGGTTTTGGGCATGGGTCAAAAGAGGGAAAGTGGAAAACACCTTTGAATCTCTTTGTTTTCTTTGAAAATGTTGTTTCCACTACCTTAAGAACTTGAGAGAGAGGAAGAGTTGATGGCATTTTAGAGAGAGAGAGAGAACCTCCAGGTTCTGGTATGTTAGAAGGTTTGCTCTAAAGATTACATTCTAAGAGAGTAATTCCTTATTCTTGATTGTGCATAGGCTCAAGTGAAGCACCTCCATCAAGGTGTGATTGTGAAACTAAGAAGGGAGAAGAGAAATTGAAAGGAAAAGCTAGTGTTGGCTCATAAGGTAGCTTTCTTTCCACTCTTTCTTATTGAATTCTTAGATGTAATAGTCATTGTATGTTTATGTATATGCTTGATGTGTGAGATATGCCATATGCTATTGCCATGATGCATTGTTGACAATATGCTTATGTGATGGATTGTGAGAATTGCTCGAGTGAGGTAGTGCCGAAAGTCCCTTGAGATGGGTGAGGTAAAGCCGAAAGTCCCTTGAGATGAGTGAGACAAGGCCAAAAGTCTCATAACCGAGTGAGGCCAAGTCAAAAGTCCCTAAACTCAGGTGAGGCCATCCAAAAGTCCCTAAACTCGGGTGAGGCTAGACCAAAAGTCCCTGGAGCCCATTTTTGGCATTGTTGTGATTTCCATAGCATGTACAACATGTATTATGTGATTGAGAATGGTTGAATGCCAAATTGCATGCTTTGACTTGTTATATGCCTTGATTGCTTCCTTGAATGAGTGCATGAGCTACTGAGATTCCCTGAATCTCACCCCTTCCCCTCCCAACTTAACATGCTAGGTCGAGCTCAAGGAAAAACAAGTGCACACCAAGGAGCCTAGAAGCATGTGTAGCTAGACTTTAGTTTATTTTGGACTTTTGATGTAAAGTGGTGCCAACATATATGTGCACTCACTATTTTTGAGATGTAAATGTTGTAACAAGTGTAAGAGTATGGATATATGATGTATGAACTATGCATAGAGCCAAATTAATGGAAATGGGGGTTTTGCCCTTTTTGTTGAATGTATGTGATAGTGTATATTTGGTCATAGCATAGCGAATTTGGAATATATGATGATTTGGACCACATGGACTTGTTATATATACTAGTTTTATGCTTTTAAACTTGTCCATGAGGAGGGAGAACATGTGAGAGGCCATTTGGACCCATTTTGGACCTCTTGGGTGCCAAACCGGTAATTTTGTAAGCTCCGTCAAAGTATGACCAGATGAGCTCCTCTTGCCGTGAAATTTGGCATGCCTCTAGAGTTTGTAGAGAGATTCTTAAAAAGCTAAAGTTGGTAATATTTGGAGGTCTAGAGAATATTTGGTGAATTGTTGAAATTGGAAAGATTTGGTAGTTTGGTCATGTACTGTTCCTATAGGTCAGAATTGAAATCCATGTCATACATAGACCAAAAGGTGGTCAAATGTCATAAAATTTTATACACATAAACTAGACAACCACAGTAACCTATACCAACTAGAATCACCATAATTGGAGGTCTGTAGAGAGAGATTGACACGCTTGAAGTTCTGTGTCAGCATCAGGGAGCTCGTCTAACCTCTATCACTGTTCTATCGGTTTTTGGGGTCTGAGGGCTGCTGAACTGATTTGGACTTATTTTTCTCCTCTAGTAGACATCCGTAGCTTTCCAAATTGGTATAGTTTGCCCAGATTGTATTTGTTTGGATTTAGTTATGAATTTTCGAAGCTCATGATAGTAAACTGCACTAGAAACAGTGACAGCCAGACCTCCTTTCCATTTTCGATGTCAAAAATGGTCTAGAATCTAAATTTATGATTGGGAATTATTTTTAGTGTAAATTTAATGCTTAGATATTTCTAGAAAGCTAGAGTTTACTAGATTCCCATTTTTCTATAATTAGTTATGATTTTTCAAAGTTAGAGACAAAATATGACTTTTGGGCCCAAGTGAGAAATTGCAATTTCTTGGTTTTTGGATTCATATCCGTGGTCTATGGCATATTTTATGCTACGTATGAGTTGTATAAATGGAGTGTGAGTAGAGAATGTGAATGATGGGTTCACAGGACCCACAGGGCAGAAGATGAGTGTATGAAACCCCGTTTCATAACATGAAAATGCCACGGATTGGTATTGGTTATATGGAAATCATATGGAACAGAGCCCAGTGAGAGGCTAGATAGCGGTAGTAGATTAAGGTGTTACATGGGGCATATTTTTAACTTTGTTTATAATTACCATTTTGCCATTACATTTTTTACTATGTCGTTTGAGCTCATTTTAAATTCTTTTTAAGAATCATTTTTTCCATCATAAAATCTAGGTCTTCTAATTCATAAAATGCCTTTGGTTTCACCCAAATTATATTTGAAACTAATTCAAACTATTCGGTCAAAATTTTAGTGAACTGACGGCTACAATCGCTTACCAGAGAGGTTTTAACTGTTCTGGGGGTTCCTATAATTTTTAGGACCTTTGAGAACCCTAAAAAATGCATTTTTCCCATTTAAAAATCCTTTCTATGAGTTTTTTAAAAAAATGCTTGAAATTACGAAAATACCATTACTTTCGGCAATTTTATTGAACCACTCTAACTCTAGTTTTTTAAGCACCTTAAGCCTTGAATCCTCATTTTTCTATTATTTAAAATTTTATTCTAATTTTATTTGGTCTTAAATCATTCATTTCAAGGGACTTACTTTTATATCCGGTGCGTTTCGCACATTTACAGAAAAATTAAACATTACGTTTTTCACATTTACGGAAGAGCTAGATGTTACAATTCTCCCTCTATTCCATCCATCCAAACATAGCGTTAAAGTATTTTCTAAGTTAATAACAATAAAATGAATTCAATATCAAATATTTATAATAAGTTTTTTTCTTAAGAAAAAAAAGCATAATAAATTCATGAAAATGCATAATTTTCTTAACCTAAATGTTACATGCATATAAGATATTTTTTGTCAAGTGATACATATAAAGAATTTAATAATAGGTAGAGAATAAAAATTAAAGTATAAAATGAATATATTTTACTTTTATAGTATGACGAAAGTTAATGGTCATATATAAGAAGAATTTACAATTGGTTTTTTCTATTAGGATCTTAAAATTTGCACATAAATTATCATAATAAAATATATTTCTATCACAATATGACATTCAGCATCTTATAGTCTTATAGGTTTCATAACCACTTTTTGGCATTTTCAAGCTTAAAGAATTTATAGCCATTTGTTTTTATGGCTTCTAGCCACATTATTGTCATTGCTATTAATTTTATTACAATAACCATGATTAGTCATTATTGACCTTAAATAACTAATTTATGCATAAGTCATAATCAGTCATTAACTTGCTCATAATATTGAATATGGAGAGTTTTCAAAACTTTTAGTGAGATGAAGTCCATAAACTATTAGACTTTAGAGTTATAATAACAAATCTTTCATGACCACCAATTCATCAAAATTTGTCACAAATTTTTCTATATATGCCTTATTCATTTAAAAGTCATTTGTAATATTCTATATCTTTTTAAGCTAATATAATCCCTAAAGAATGGAAAGAAATAAACAAAAAAGGGCCACAAAGAGAGAATAGGCCAATCAAGACTAAAAGAGCCTATTAGATTCTAATTCACAAAAAAATCAAGGATTTAGAAAACATGAAAATAGACTTGAGAAATGAATATTTCTGATCATAATATTATAAAATAAGGTTAGTAGATTAACCAAATGAGGTTGGTTTAGCTAAATCCCTAACAATGTAATACCCAGTAATTTAGAAACAAAACTGAACCTGATAAACAAGTATGAAGGCACCCTAAAGCAAGGCAAATTAAGTTTAAATGGGATTAGGATGTTAATTAGAACATATTAAAATATGGATTAGAGCCAAAGGTTAGCTCAGAACCAGAGCCAAAATGGCCAAACGAAGAATTGCAAAGGCTAGTGGCATTTTTGTAATTTTAGGTAACTTTTAGAAAATTCAAAGAAAGGATCTTTAAATAGAAATTTTGAGTTTTGTAGGGTTCTCAAAGACCTTAAAAACCATAAGAACCCCTAAAATTGTTAAAATCCCTTTGGTATGCATGTTTTGGTATCAGTTGACTAAAACTTTGACTGAATCATTCGGTAAGGTTTTAAATACAATTTAGTGAAACCAAGGCATTTTATGAGTTATAGGAACTAAATTTCATGACAGAAATGATGGTTTTCAAAAAAGAATTGAAATGAGTTTAAACAGAGAAAACAAAATTTAAGGATATAGTTGAAATTTTGAAAATATTATTAAATAGCCCTTCCTTCTTATAAATCATGACCCACCTTCCTCCACTCACCCTAACTAACTTTCCTCTAGCCAAAAATAGAACCAAGACCTGTCAGAAGTGGCACACCAAAGAGGGAGCAAAGGAGAAGGAAACCAAGCTCGAAAACTGTAAGATTTTGCTTACTTTTCATTTTCTTATCTTCATTAATGTCCTTCACCTCTTTCTCCTCTCCCTTCTCATGGTTTTGATGTCTCAAATGGTAGTATTTTGTGGCTAGTTCAATAGAGGAAAGGGAAATTTTGAAGGAAACCAAAGCAACATAAGAAACACCACTTGGTTAAGAACCAATTAAGGTATGTTTCTCCATGGCTAAGTTGCTCTTCTTGCTTCCGCCATGAATGTACTATTTCGGCCACCATAAAAGCACTATGTAAGAGGTTTTATTTTGATCTAAACTTGATAGGAATTGGGGTTTTAAAGTCTATGGAATCATATGGAAGCAATAGAACTCAAAAAGAACTTATAAATAACAAGTTTTGAAAATTAAGGTTTTGATTACACTTAGAGATTTATGAAACTTTCTAGTGATGATTTATTTTATGTAAAGCATGTTTCTCAAGATATCTAAGAAGCTTTACAAGTGGCAAATTTTCTAAAAAAAATTAACAAACTCCATGGGCTCCCAATATGATGCATGCCACCGCCAAGAAGGGGTTCACATACCTAAGGAGAGTTTTCATTGATTCTAACAATACACATGGCCTATAAATGAATAATAGATACTAAAAGGACTATTGGTTTGAATTTAAAAATCATATTTTGAAAGTTGAAAGTTTAGGTTCCTTTTAGACATAAAGAAGCAACTTAGTGCTTAGCTCCTTGAATTGAGTTAGAAATGACTCTAATGAGTTTGAATGGAGTCATATAACTTAAAATAGGTGAGAAATTGGAGCAAGATGTAATATCTGGCTTCTCAAAAATGTGAGAAAATGTGAGAAACATAATATACAATTTATCTGTAAATGTATTAAATTCACTGGATACAAAAGAAAGTCCCCCAAATAGAGTGATTTAAGGTCTAATAAAATTAGAACAATATTGTAGATCTCAAATAATAAATTTAGGAAGCCAGAGATACCCTAAAACCTGAGTAAAAATAGTCAAATAGAATTTAACAAAAATACAATAAAACATAATGGCATTTTTATAATTTTGGACATTTTTTAAAAAACTCATAGGAGGGCTTTTTAAATTAAAAATTTAAGTTCTTTAAGGTTCTCAAAGGCCCTAAAAACTATGGAAAGCATGGGGAAAGTTAAAACCCCTTTCCGGTGGATGTTTTCCAATAACAATTGACCCGAACTTTGACTAGTTTGTTCAGAAAGGTTTTAATTCTAATTTGAGTGATTCTAACAGCATTTTAAAAGATTAAGAATCTAAATTTTATAATAGAAAAGATGATTCTCAAAAAGGAGCTAAAACGAATTGGAAATGTAAAGGCCAAGAAAAGAGGACAAAATAGGAATTTTTGAAAGGTTCATTAAGTAACCTTGCTCCTTTTATGGTGTCCCATTCTTCTCCTTCATTTAGACCAAACTTTTTCTACCAAAGACAAGGGAAGAGACCAGCAAGAAAGGGCACACCATGGGAGGAGAGGAAGAGAGAGAAAAATAAGGAAAAAGGTATGGAAATTGATAAAATTTCATGGCTCTTCCTTTAACAACTTGATTCCTCTCCTGCCCACCTTTCTTTCTATGGTTTTATTAAAGTGTTTGGTTATATTTTGAGCCATATATAGAAGAGGGAGAGTAGAATTTGGAAAAGAGGAATCCACCATATGGAAGAGCACTTGAGAAAAGCTAGGAATCAAGATATGTTTGTTGTCTTCTATGTTTCTTCTTCCTTGCTCCTCCTTATGTGAATTTTGCCCCATTTAGAGCCCAGCCAAGGGAGATAAAATTATGCCTAACCAAGGAAGAATCATAGGTTTTGGAGAGTGAAAAGTAAGTAGGTGCAAAGGAATTGGAAGAAAACCTAGTAAAACACAAGATAGCAAAATTAGGGTTTTGAGAACATAATCAAAATTTTGATTTTATCCAAGAGTTTCTAGGCTAATGTAAGTGTTTGTGTGAGTTCTTAAGACCCCTAGGAAGCTTCCTAAGTGGCTCCTCCTTCAAGAAAAAATTTAAGACTCCATGGACTCTATTATGTATGCTAGTTTGGGCCAAGAAAAGAACTATAGGTGAAGGAGTATTTTAATTGGTTCCAAGCTTAGATTTGTATCAGATATGATGGGAAACTATGAGAGGAAGCCTTGGAAAGAATTTAGAAGACCTAGAAAGTGTGATGAAAGTATAGGCTCCATATTGTAGTATAATGAAGCAACCTATAATTAGTCTCCTCAATTTGATTGTGTGATGGCTCCAAGAAATTTAAATGGAGTCAAGAACCATAGAATGGAAGAAAGAAAGGAGCCAATATCATGAATTCTTGGTGTTGCTTCATTAGGTGCTTTATGGAACCATAATTGACCCATATAAGCAACCAAGTTCTTCTAGTGTATGTGTAGCTTTAGTGAATGTTCCAAAAGTATAATTGGATCCCATTTTATGTGTATAGGCTAAAGGAATCAAGCTCCATCTCTTATGGATGTTTAACCAAGGGAGGGGAAGAATTTCAAGAGATTAAAGTGCGTTCTTATATGCAAGGTAGCTCTCTCCTCTTTCTTTCATACATAAGTGAATGTTTATCTTGTCTTTGAATGTGTATATGTATGTTCGGAGCCAAGAAAAATGTTTTGGCATGTATCTATATGCCATGGTACTATGTTGTCATGTTATGTGCTTAAATGATGCTTTATGAACATGTTTTGATTTGCTTGAGTGTGGTAAAACCAAAAGCCCCCTAGCAATGTTGAGGATGAGCCAAGAACCCTCAAAAATGAGTGAGACAAGCCAAAAGTCTCTAAAGAGTGAGACTTAGTCAAGAACCCTTTACAAGAATGGGTAAGGCAAGTCCAAAATTCCTCAAGAGAAGAGGGTGAGGCTAAACCATCTTCATGGCAAACCTATATATATTTTTTATGACTTCTTGAATGCCAAAAATGTTCCATGAATGATTATAAAGCCATGATGTCCATGCATGCATTTTTAGACTTCGATTTACATTCTTTATGTATAGTTGAAAAGGAAAAGAGATGTTGAGTTTCCTAGAATCTCATTCCTTTCTCCCCATTATTTAATATGTCTAAATGGATTAAAAGAGCAAGGAAATGGGAGCCAACATGGTTGAAAGCAAAGAGATTGACAAGGGAGTTGAGAAATGCTTGTATTATAGCCATATTGTTGTCAAATAATTTATCTCCATGGTGTATATGATGTATAAGCCCTTGAACATGTGTAATTATATGAATATGTGATGCATAGATGAGAATTGGAAGCAAATAAGTGATATTGCATGTATCTGGTATTATATTGGAAGAATGAGTATGTATGTGTCTTATGTATATCATCAAGTGAGGGAGTGAGTTTGTGAAATCTAGGTTGTTGGACCCTTGAGACATGTTTAATAAACTATTTTCATGTTTTCCCATGTGCTCAAGTGGCCCTAGAAAAGCTAAAAGCAAAAATGAACCATTTAAGACCCTTTTAAAAGCTAAAAAGTGGCCATTTGCAACCCTATAGCAAAATCTAACCAAATAGACGAATTTCCTCATGAAATTTGGCATGAGAAGCTAAAGTGCATATTTTTTGAAGCTCTAAAGAATATTTGGTAAATTTATAAAGTTAGCAATTTTCCATGGTTCGGTACTGTCATTGTGCAATTGGTTAGAATTTGTGTAACATCCAGTTCCTTGAAAACAAGAGAAAACGTGAGAAACATAACGTACGGTTTCTTTGTAAATAAACAAAATTTACTAGATACAAAAGGAAGTCCTCTGAAATGAGATAGTTGAGGTCCCAACAAATTTGGGAACATTCTAGACCCCTTAAAAATGAGAATCCCAAGCTCAGACGGAAGGAAAAATGGAGTTAGAATGAAGAAACAATTTTGATGGAAACCTTACGAAACGTAATGGTATTTTCATAATTTTGAGCAAATTTTGGAATTCACATAGGAGGGCATTTTAAAAGAAATTTTTTAGTTTTTTAGGGTTCTCAGAGGCCCTGAAAACCATAGGAAGCCCCAGGACAGTTAAATCTCCTCCAGTGGACGTTTTCCAATGTCGGTGTGCCTAAATTTTGATAAATTCATTTGGGAAGGTTTTAGCTCCGATTTGAGTGATTCCAAAGGCATTTTATTTAATTGATAATCTAAATTTTATAATGAAAAAGACGGTTCTAAAAAAGGAGCTAAAATGAAGGAGAAACGAAAATGCCAAGAATCAAGGGTAAAATAGGAATTTTTGAAAAAGTGCTTCTTCCTCCCTTATAAATAGGTGGCGCCTCACACTCTCCCTCACTTAGCTTCAGATTATTCTGCCCCAAATCAAAAAAAAAAAATAACCCTAGGAGAGTGGCGCACCAAGGGAAGAAGAAAAGGGAGAGAAAATCCAAGCTTAAAGTATGTTTCCATAGTAGTTTTTTATGCTTTTCTTCATCCACACCTCCTCTCCTCTCTTCTCCTTTGTTTCCTTTGATTAAAATGGATTTTATAAATCTAATTCAAGGGAAAATTCAGATGTGAAGAGAGGAGCTCAAAGAACACAAGATTCAGGTGAGAAAAAGCAAGAAAACAAGGTAATTTCTCTTCCTATGGTTGTCATCTTTGGTTTCCTTCTCTACCATTTCGACCCACTTAAGAAAACCATAGGAAGAGATGATTTTTAGGCAGAACCAAGCATAAATCTAAGGAAAAAGGGTGTGGAGATTAAGAATATGCAAAGGGAATTATCAAAAAATCATTAGGTTTCAATATATAAATTCTAAGGTTTTGTGTGCACCTTATGAAATCTGATTTAGTATAATGATTCCTAAGACTAATTGAGAGTTTAAATGAGTTCCTAAGAACCTTAAGATGCTCCCTACATCCTTCCTCCTTCAAAGAAATAAAGAGAATTCTAAGGAGGCTAAAAAGGGGCTATGTCTTGGCCAAGCATGGATGGAGTAACTAGGGAGAGTTTTAAATTTTTTTCAAGCTCATTTTTGTGTCATATATGATGAATGATTATGAGGGGAGGTCTTGGAAAAAATTTAAAACTCATAGAAAGTGAATCGATGCTTTAGGTTCTATATTATGACCTAAAGAAGCAACATATTGTTCAGCTCTTTGTTTTAATTGTGTAATGACTCCAAGATTTTTGAAAGGAAAGCATGGAGCCTAGAAATTATTTGAGAGGTGTTGCTTCATTAGGTCCATTTATGGGCCATAATGGAGTCTATAGAATAACCTAGTGTCTAAGCAAGTTATATGACCTCAGAATTTATTTCATGAACCTAATTGGCTCTCATAAATTGTGTCTAGGCCAAGAGAAACCTTCCCCACACATTTGTGGTTGTGTGGCTAAAGAAAAGGAGGGAGTTTTAAGAGAAAAAGTGTGTAATTGTGTGCAAGATAGCTCTCTCTACCGTCTTTCATGCATGGATGTGTGTTTAGCTTGTCTTTAGAATGTGTGTATGTGTATTTTCAAGCCATAAAAAGTATGCTAGCATGATTTTATATGCCACGATTTTATGATGACATATTATGTTTTCAAATAAAAGTATGATGTTTATTTGAATTTGCTTGAGTGTAGAGAGGCCAAGAACTCTTAACCATGGCGAGGATGAGCCAAGAACTCTTGAGATTGGTTGAGACAAAACAAGGAGTCTCCTAAAAGCAAAGTGGGCTCCTAAGAATATGGTTGAGTCCAAGAATCTCTTAAAGAATGAGTGAGGCAAGTCCCAATTCTATGAGAAAAAGTGTGAGGCTAATTCATCCACTTGGTGAGCTCTTGAATGTCTTGTATGACTTATTCACATGCCAAGCTTACTTTTTGAATGTTCATGACTTCCACTATATCCATGCATGCATTTTTAAGACTTAATTTGCATCCATCATGCATGATTGAATGGGAGATGAGCTATTAGGATTCTCTGAATCTCATTCCCTCCTCTCCAATGATCTCACATGCTAGGTGGACTAAGTGGACATGGTAATAGAAGTCAATCACCTTGAAGGAAAGAGTTTGACAACAAAGTATTGGAGTTTTATCCCTTTAAGGCCATATTTGTGTCCAATATTGTAATCCAATTATGTATATGGTCTATAACTTCTTATACATGTGTAATTATGATATTATGTGATATATAAATATATGGATATGATGTATGAACCCTAGAATAGAATTTGGGTATGTAATGCCAAGGTATGCATTTTGGAAAGTTTGATATAATGTGCATATGTGTGGATGAAAAGGCAAAAATGAAATGTATCAGGTTTAGGACCTTTTGGGCAATTCACACAAGTCCTAAATATGCTTCTAGACTTACCCAAAAGGTGCCAAAACTAAAGGAAAGCCATTTGGCAATTTTAGTACCCTATATGGAGCCAAAATTGACCATAATGAAACCCTAGTCACTTTTTGGGCAAATGAGCTCTTCTTGATCAGATATTTGGCATTCAAATAAGGTTCATTGAGAGCTTTTTGAAAAGTTAAAGATCATAATTTTTTAAGATCTATAGAATATTTAATGAATTTTCAAAGTTGGTAAATTTTCTAAATTTGGTATGATGTACTGTTCATCTAGTTTGAAAATAAAATCTATCACATAGGGTTCAAATACTGTCCAATTGCTATGAAATTTTATATAAAGAAACTAGACATTCATAGTGACTTGTGTCAACTAAAAGAACCTCATTTGGAGGTCTAAAGAGGAAGATATGAATTTTTAAAGATTCTTTCCAATATCAAGGATTCCAGCCGACCTGAGTTACTATTCTATTGGATTTCGAGGTCTGGGCTACTTGAACTGGTCTAGAGTTATTTTTTCCCTCTAGCTAACATCTACATCTTTGCATATTGGTTTCATTTGTATGGATTTGATTTTTGTGGAATTAATTAGACATTTTCAAAGTTTGCTACAGAAATCTGTAATAGTTCCAAAATACAGTTTGACCTTTAAACATTCTTGGATGTCAAATGTTCTTTATGATGGATGTTATGGTTTGGAAATATTTTTATGTGAAGTAGACATCTGTAACTTTTCAGAATGACTAAGAATGCATGTTTTCAATTTTCTTAGAATTAATTATGATTTTTCAAATTTTGGTAAAAAAAGAGCCAAATCTGACTGCAAATAAACATCTATATTTTATACTCCATTTCAGTTTTCTTGAGTTGTGGGCCACATTTTGATAATGTAAATGAGTTTTATTCATGTAATTAAATATGAAAATATGATGTATGAGCTTACATGGTCCACATGACATTGAATAGAATTTTTATACACGACGCAACGCCAGAAAATGCCTTATTTTAATTCTCTTTTCTTGCTCTTTCATAGAATCTATGAATAAAAAGCATGGGAATGATGTGAAATGAGCTAGAAATATATGGAGTTACAATTTTCATCTCTATCATACATGGGGCAAATAGAGTCCAATAGTTATGAAATTTTACAAGAAGAAACTAGATACTCATAGTGAATCCAATAGTTCTACTTCTGATTCAGATGCATTCACATCTAGTTCCGCTTCTCAATTGGAGGTCTGTGGAGGGAGAAAAAATTTTCTAAAGTTCTATGTTAGTACCAGGGATGACAGCAGATCTTGGTTACTGTTCCATCAATTTTCAAGGCCTAAAGCTTCTGAACTAGTCTCGACTTACTTTTTTCCTTTATTTAACATATGTAGCTTTCTCTTGAATTTGATTTTTGTGAAATTAGTTATGCATTTTTGAAATTTATATCAGTAAGTTACATCAGAAACACCAAACTGTCTAACCTATATTACTTTTCTATTATCAAACATGGTCTAAATGATGTTTTCATGGCTTGAGATTATTTTTAATATAAATTTAACATCCAAAGCTTTCTAGAAAGCTATGGGTTGCTTGATTTCGATTTTTCTAGATTTAGTTATGATTTTCTAAAGTGGTGCCAAAAATCTGTCAAGCTAGACCCAAAATGAACTTGTTTTATTTTGTGTATGCATGCTAGAATTTTGGCAACATTTTGAGATGGTTTTAAGTTGTATGCATATATTTAAATAGAAGAATGAGATGGATGAGTTCATATGACCCATGAGACACGAAATGAAAATTTTATCCACTACACAACACAAAAATAATGTAATATTTTGATGGAATTTTCTTGGAAGCTTGCTATATCAAAGGAATGCAATTAAAAATGAAATAAGATGAGCTAGTTAAATATGGTGTTACACAAAATTTTGAATTATATGGGTTATTTCATTATGCCCTTATATGGGACCACAAGTATGGCATAAACTATAAATAGCTTGTGTAGAGTTTATATGAGGCTAAAGATGGTTCTATTGATGTATTTGTGTCTTGTTTGATGTATCTAGGCCAAGCAAAGCAAGTCCCCCCTAAGTGTTTGTGTAAGGCCAAACTAAAGAGATAAGGAATCAAGGAAGAAATTATGATTCTTGAATCAAGGTAGCTCTCTATCCTTTTTTATATGCATTTCTTAATTGTTTGATTATCATTGAATTCTTGTATGTATGTTTTGTAACATCCAGTCCTTTCATAAACATGAGAAACGCAATGTTCGGTTTCTCCGTAAATGGCAAAAATAGGCCAGATACAAAAGGAAGTCCCTAAAATAAAAGAAATTAGGGTAAACTAAAATTATGATAAAATTTTAAATATTAGAAAATGAGGAGTTAAGTCTTGAGTTGCCCAGAAATCAAGGCTAGAGTGACTCGAAAAATTTGCCAAAAAGCCCGTGACATTTTCGTAAATATGGGCACTTTTTGAAAAACACACAGGAGGGCTTTTTAAATGAAATTTTTGAGTTCTCTAGGGTTCTCAGAGGCCCTAAAAATCATAGGAAGCCCCGAGATAGTTAAATCCCCTCCGGTAGACGTTTTCCAACGTCGGTGTGCCTGAACTTTGACGAATTTGTTCGGAAAGGTTTTAGCTCTGATTTGAGTGATTCCAAAGCTATTTTTCTTGATTGAGAACCTAAATTTTATAATGGAAAAGACAGTTCTCAAAAAGCAGCTAAAACGAAAGAGAAACAAAAATGCCAAAAATGAAGGGCAAAATGGGAATTTTTGAAAAGTGTAACTTATTCCCACCTATATATATGATGCACCCTTCTCCTCCCTTCATTATGCATGACCATCTTTTGCCCCAAATTAGAAGAAAAACCCTAAGGGAAAGGTGCCCAAGAGAGGATGAAGAAGGATGAAGAAAACCAAGCTTAAGGTATGTTTTTCATGGTGATTTTCCTTGCTTTTCTTCATCCACACCTCCTCTCCTCCCTTCTCCTTTCTTTTCTTGAATTAAAATGAGATTTATAAATCTGATTCAAGGGAGATATTCAAAGGAAAGTTCGGATTCGAAGAGAGGAGCTTGGAGAAATCAAGATTCAAGCCAAATTGAGCAAGGAAACAAGGTAAAAATGCATCCTATGGTTGATACCTTTCATCCCACTCCTTCTCCATTTCGACCTAGACTTAGACAAACCTAAGGAGTCAGATTTTTAACCAAACCAAAGGTGATTCTTAGGTATTTGATGGAGAGGAATAAGAATATGCAAAGAAAACCAAGAAATAGGCATTAGAAATCAAGATGCAAAAGGTGCCAAGACCAAGGGAAATCCATTTGGAAATTTTGGTACCCAATATGGAGCCAAAATTGACCATAATGGAACCCTATATTACTTTTTTGCCAAATGGGTTAGTCTTGCTCTGAAATTTTGCATACAATTAGGTCTCATTGAGAGCTTTCTGGGAAGCTAAAGATCATAATTTGTGGAGATCTAGCGAATATTTGATGAATTTCAAAGTTGGGATCTTTCATGGATTCTGGTATGGGTACTGTTCATATTGGTAGTTTTGTGTTTTGTGTCACCCGATGGCCAAATGGTGTCCAATACTTATTAAATTTTATGTGCTTAAACTAGAGGTCATAAGCTTTCTTTGGCCACCATGATCACCTCATTTAGAGGTCTGAGCAGAGAGTTATACATTTGTGAAGTTGACTGTCATTACCAGTGGTGCCCCAAGAGTTTAGTTACTGTTCCATAGGTTCCTGATAGGTAAACGTATTGGTTTCATTCTAGAATTATTTTTATCATCAAGTTAACATTTGTAGCTTTCCAGAATGATTGAATTTGTGTGATTTCAAGTTTTATAGAATTAGTTATGAATTTCAGAAATTTGTACCAGTAAACTGAACTACAGCCCAGGCAGCCAGCGACCTCTGTAGCTTCTTGGATGTCAAATGTCCTATGTGATGAATGTTGTGACTTGGGCATATTTTTTGTGTGAATTAGATATCTTGAACTTTCCAGAATCACAAATATTACATGATTTAGAATTTTCTAGATTTAGTTATGATTTTCCAAATTTGGGTCAGAAAATGGAGTAAATCTGGCCGAAAATATGCTTGCTTATTTTGAGCTCCATTTCAGTTTCCATGAATTGTAGGCATATTTTTGTGATGCAAATGAGTTGTAATAATGAAATTAAATATTAGGAAGTATAGTATAAGCTCACACGGTCCACATGATACCGAATTGAATTTTTTAGATATAACGCAACGCGAAAAAAGTCTATTATTTTCATCCGTTTTTTCATATGCTCTTGAGATTGATAATACAAAGCTTATAAATGGCATGAAATGAAACTAGAAGTTATGGTGTTACATGTTTGAATTATGAGACATGCCTATAGCTATTGGTTTGATATTATAGTACCATTATACTTCTTGAATTGCTTTTGAATTGTGAGATTGCTCTTTATGGGTGAGGTTGTACTAAAAGTCCCTTGGAATGGGTGAGAAAAAGCTAAAAGTCCCTAAGTATGCATAAAATAAGGCCAAAAGTCTCAAGGATGAGGAGGCTAAGTCAAAAGTCCCTAAAAAGTGAGTGAGGCTAATCCAAAAGTTTCTAAAAAATGAGTGAGGCTAATCCAAAAGTCCCAAATAATAGGATGAGATTAGACCAAAAGTCCCTTAGAGCTTGATTTTGATCTCGACATACTTATGTAATCTTGAACATGTGATTTGAATGATTTTTAGAAGTATTTAGTACATACTTATATTCTTTGACATGATTATATACTGTATATGCTTACTTGAAAGAGTGTAAGAGCTATTAGGATTCTTTGAATCTCAATCTCCCCCACTTTTCATCTAACCTTGTTTAGATAAAGCTAAAGGAACCAACAATTGAGCTCAAAGAGCATGAATGATTATACTTTGATAATGGAATAGCTTTTAATGTAATTTAATGTCAAAGTGCGTATGTATAAATTAAATATGTGATGTAAATCCTTGAGCACATGTAAAAGCATGTATATATGTTGTATGAACCAAATTTAAGACCAAATGTATGAGATTGTATGGTTTGACATCTTGGAGCCCTGACATACACGTGTCTTTATGCAAGTGGAATGATGAATTTGAACTTTATGATATTTGGACCATTTTTTACACTTCTATATGCTGCATTTGAACTTTTGAACATACTGAAATGGTTGTGGTATGATTAGAAGGCCATTTGGTGCAATTTGACCCCCTTTATGGTCCCTAATTTTTTCATGTTCTTGGCCTAAACCACAAAGTGACCAAATTGACAAATTTGTGCATGGAATTTGGCAAGAATATAGGTCTCATCTATAGCTTTTCATAAAACTAAAGAACACTAATTTTGGAACTCTAGAGAATTTATTATGATTTTTCAAAATTGGCCAAATTATACAAAAATTATCACTATAACTATTCATATAGTCAATTTTCTTTTTCAATGTCATTTAAGGGCCAAATAGAGTCTAATGCTTATGAAATTTTATATGTATATAGTAGACATCTTGAGCTTTCTATAGCCATTAAGAGCACCCTATTTGAAGCTCTATAGAAGGAGATGTGAATTTTTGAAGCTATTGGTCTATTACAAAATGTCCTTGAAACCCACAATATTGTTCCATTAAATTTCATAGGACAAATGATGATGTTTTAATCTAAAATTCTTGTGGTAGTTAGAGGACATCCTAAGCTTTCCAAAAAGCTATAATTTGCATACTTTGGATTTTTCTAAAATTAGTTATAAATTTTCAAAATTCATATCAAAATATAAAACTTAAGGCAAAATGGCAAGTATGATGAGAAATTGGGTTGCATGCCTTAAACCCGAGATTTGTGGTTTAAATTATGATATTTCTAATTGAACAAATATGTTATGGATGGAAAATGAGTTTGGTAAGGCCACATGATCCATATAGCCAAAGATGAATTATTTTGGCTTTTAATAATAGTAATTTCCACTACCAAAAGGTGTTATTTCTATGAAAATAACTACTTTACACCAATTGTGATGCAAATTAAGTAGTGACTAGATATGGTATTACAAACAATATATGGTTTAGGACCCCAAGTAGCCATAACATTAATAGTATTTTTGGGGATAGTTTTGAGTCCTTATAACCTTTAAGTAAACATTTTTTAACAAATAAGAGAGTTAACTTTTTAGTATGGAGCTGTCAGTTTCTGGAAATACTAAAAAATGAGCAAAAATGAAGGAATTAAAATATAGGAGTAAAATCAATATTTTAGAAAAGTCTTAAAACACTAGATATATATATATATGACACACCTCACTTTTTTCTCCCTCATAATCGACCTTGGTAGCCCTCAAACTCTCTCATGGTGGCATGAAGAAAGAAAGAGGAAAAAGGGAAAAGGAAGCTATATATAGGTATAGAAACTTGTTAAATTTGATTATGATATAGCTATGAGATATCTTCTATTCCTTATGCTCTCTCTCATGGTGGTTTTGAGTTTTAAAAAAGGTGAATTTTATGGCTAGTATCTTGAGTGGGAAAACTCCTTTAAGAAAACCAATTATACCAAAAGAATCTCCATTGAGAAAGATTCAAGATAAGGTATAATTTTGTTATGAAAAAATTTGTATCCTTGAAACCCTAGCTCATCATAGTTTTAGCCAAAAGAGAGCATGGTAAAGGAAATATATATTTGATGAAACTTGGTGAAACTAATGGTTTAGAAGGGTAAAGAGTAAGAATATACAAATAGATTTAGTTAAAAACCAAAAAGAGAGGTAGTTAGTTCCTATAATACCATAATTAGCTTATAAATGAATTATGGAGATCCTAAAGCCATCAAATTACCTATGAAACAAACAACAATTCTAAGATGGGTGGCTGTTTAGTGTGTCTCAGCCAAGAGATGGAAGTGCTACTTAGGGAAGTTTTCAATTTAGTTTCATGGTTTAAGAGGCCTAAGTGAGTAATATATAGGCCAAATGAACCATCAATTTCAAGGGAAAAAATGAGATTTGATGATGTTGCAAATTTGGTTCCATAAAAACCCTAATTAGCCTTAGGAATGGTATAGGTGATATAGCTAAGCTTTTAGACTTGTTTTAGCCCCCAAAAAAAAGTGAGTAAATTGACATAGATAAATGATGAAATTGCTACATGAAATGTGACAAATAGAATGAGTTATTTTGAAATACTTAAAGTTATCAAATCCATACTTTAAGACCTAATTTGCACTTGTATTGCTAAAATAAGATTGAATATGTCTTAATTGGTTATTTTATGCTTTAATTAATGTGCTAAGGGCAAGCTAGTGAGACTACACCAAAGTGTATATATGAGAAAACAAAAGGATAGCAAGGGAATTGATTGAATTCACTTGATAAGTAGCTTTTCCTTCATTCTAATATGTATGATTAGCTCTCTTAATTTCTTGTGTATATTGTTTACAATTGTTTGACTTATTAATTGTTTGAATAGAATATGTAATTGTATGGTACTTACTTGCATTTATGAAAGAGGTGGCTCTTTGCAAGGTGTGAGGCCATGGAAGTGGGCATGGATTTGTGTTACCTTAGGCCAAAAGTCCCTTTAAGATATGGATTTGCTCTTATTTGAGCCGAGGAAACCCCTAGAGCATGGATTTGCTCTCTTATGTATGGATTGGCTATGATTGCATAACATGTATGCTTGCTTCCATGTGCTTGAGTAAGCTTTATGCGTGTTTGAATGATGGTTTAGTTATTGGGATTCTTTGAATCTCATATTTTCCTATTTCCATTAATTATGGCCAGGTGATGTGTAAAGCAAGGACAAAGATGAGTGAAATACTTAGAAAATTCTATTATGGCAAAAGTTTTAGCATAGGATATGATGTTGCATAGATGATTGTGTAAATCTATATTTTGATGTAATGTAATGGAAAACATATGTAAAAGTGTTGGACTATGATTTTTGATCAATAGAAGTAAGTATGAGAAGTTGGAACATGATTTAGTTTATGGATACCTATGTTGTTATAGCATTCTCTTATGTAGAATACTAATTTTTCATTTCCAGGAAAATTTCATATGATGACTCATTGATATATGATGCATATATGGATTAAAATTTACTCAGGACACAAAAAATGACATTTTAAAGTTCATTTAGTGCAATTTGGAATGAAATTTTTGACCATTTTAGTCACAAAATATCCCTCTACCTTTGAATACCTTAACAACCAAATTTGGAATCAAATTTTGGTAAATTTTTAAAGAACATTCATTACATTCTAAAGAGTTAAAAATCATAATTTTTCGAGATCTATAGAATATTTGATGGATTTTCAAAATTAGTTCTAAAAAGCTATTATGCACTGTTACTATTCATTCCGGTACAAATCTAGCTTTTATGTTCTTTGAGGGCCTAAATAGACTCATTTTGATTTGAATTTTTATAGTAGATAGTTCACATCCTCCAAAGACACCTAGTTTGCATTAATTGGAATTATGTATGACAAGTTATAAATTTTTAAATTTAAGGCTCTATTATGTATTCTATAGCCTAAATGAATAAATAACTAATTTTATTGGTTTTATCTTCACATACATACTCTTTTGGATAGTGTCATACCATATACTTTCCTTTATCATACATTCTTATTTGTGGGGAATTGCACAAATTCTTAGGAAATGAGCAAGAAAAATCCATTATTTAATACACTTTTTCATGTTACATCGGGGTTCAAAAATTTAATTCGCATTACATAGGTCCCATGGATTTGCCAACATCATTCCATAGTCATTTATCACTCATCAAGTAATCCAAAACAATACATAATCCACAAATTTCATAGATAAACCACCAAATTTTTCACTTATTTCCTCGAACAACATATGGTATATTTTAAGGGTAAATTTGAAAAATTATAATTAAATGTAGACAAATCTAAATCTATCATACCATAGCTTCTTGGAAAAATTTGAGTGTTAAATTTACATTAAAAATAATTCTTAACCATGAAAATCTCATCTGGAATAGCTTGACATCAGAAAAGCCAAAAAGGTCAAGCTATCCAAAAATATGATATAACTTACTGATATAAAATTTGAAATTTATAATTAATTTCACAAAAATCCAATCCATGCATTCTATAGCAATTTAGAAAGCTAAAGATGTTAACTAGAGGAAAAAAATAGTTCTAGACCAATCCAAAAGCATTTAGGCCCTAAATATCAATCAAATAGTAACATAGGTCTGGAGGTGTACCTGGAATAGAAAAGCAATTTCAAAAATTTATATCAACCTCTCTAGACATCTAATTGAGATGATTCTAATTGGCACAAGTCACTAGGAAGGTCTAGTTTCTACCTATAACATTTCATAGCAATTGGAAATCGTTTGCCCCATGAATGACATAGATTTATTTTTAGACCAAGTGTACAGTATACTAACCAAAAACTAGAAAATTTTCCAACTTCAAAAATTCCATAAACCTCCAAATATTATATACTTTAGCTTCCCAAAGAGCTCTTAACAAGCTCTAAATTCATGCCAAATTTTATATCAATGAGAGCTCATTTAGATAAAAAGTGACACAGCCTACCAATATGGTTATTTTTGCTTCTCATAATGTAACACTTTGGTCCAAATGGCTCCTTGTTTGGCACCTTTTGGGCAAGTTTAAAAGTATAATTATGACTTGTGTGAACTACCTAAACGGTCCCAAACCCCATACATCTTAAATTGGCTATTCCACATCCAAGAATACATGTATCAAAGTAAGCATTCAAATACTTAAAATCCACATTTACATTGATTTAAGATCACATATAGTCTACATAACATCCATGCATCATTTTGCATTTGTCCATGGTCTTAAATCACAAAAATAATATGTACAAGCTTACTTTGTTGTTTAATTACACTTAGAATTACATAATAAATAAGGTATGGCTCTTTAATGCTCTTGGCTTGCATTTCTCCTTTCTTGTGTGCTACCTAGACATTTTAAAATGGGAAAGGGAAGGAGAATGAGATTCATGAAATCTCAATAGCTCACACACATTCAAGGCATACATATATCAAAAGCACACTTTTGGAATATATCTCAACATAAACATGCAAGAACACATACTTTCATGCCACCAATTCATATTCAATTCAAGAATATGCTCTAGAGATTTTTGGTTTTTCCTCACCCCATTTCTAGGACTTTTGGATTTGTCTCACTCTTAGTCTAGGAACTTTTGACTTGGGCTCACCCATTCAAGAGACTTTTGATCTTGTCTCACCCATGCCATGATACTTTTGGCATCTCTTCACCTTCATTAAGGGACTTTTGGCATCACCTGACTCTTATGAGACATTTCCACAATCAATGACATTCAAGACAACACATTGGTACCAATGCAATTTTAAAGCATCAAGTGGCATGTTCTCAAGTCACAAAAGCATACACATGCACACAATGACATATATACAACCAAGAATGCAAAGAGAATGAGGTAGAAAGCTACCTTGAATTTATGCAAGCTTTCCTTTATCTACTTCCTTCCCTTTCTCGGTTTTACACACACAATGTGATGAGTTGGAATCCTTTTGGCCTAAGCACCATAAACAACACACAATCATTGTAACATCCCATCCTTCCATACACGTGAGAAACACAATGTTTGGTTTTTCCATAAACAGCAAAAATAGGTCAAATACAAAAGAAAGTCCCTGAAATAAAAGGAATTGAGGCCAAATAAAATTATTATAAAATTTTAAATATTATAAAATATAGATTTGAGTCTTGAGTTGCCCAGAAATCAAGGCCAGAGTGATTCGAAAAATTTGCCAAAAGGCCAGTGGCATTTTTTGTAAATATGGGCACTTTTTGAAAAACACACAGGAGGGCTTTTTAAATGAAAGTTTTAAGTTCTCTAGGATTCTCAGAGGCTCTAAAAATCATGGAAATCCCTGGGATAGCTAAAGCCCCTCCGATGGACATTTTCCAATGTCGGTGTACTTAAACTTTGACGAATTCGTTTAGGAAGATTTTAGCTCCAATTTGAGTGATTCCAAAGACATTTTACTAAATTAGGAATCTAAATTTTATAATGGAAAAGACAGTTCTCAAAAAGGAGCTAAAATAAAGGAGACACAAAAATGCAAAGTATGAAGGGCAAAATGGAAATTTTTGAAAAGTGTAACTTATTCCCACCGATATATATGATACAACCTTCTCCTCCCTTCATTATGCATGACTATCTTCTGCCTAAAACCAGAAGAAAACCCTAGGGGATGAGGCTCACAAGAAGGGGAAGAAAAGGAGGAGAAATCAAAGGCTTAAGGTATGGAAATTAGTAGTTTTTCATGCTCTTTCTCTTCTAAACCTCTTCTCCTCCATTCTCCTTTGTTTCCTATGATTAAAATGAAATTTATAAATCTATTTTAAGGGAGAAATTGAGGGGAAAATTCGTATTTGAAGAGAGGAACTCAAAGAACACAATATTCAAGTGAGAAAAAGCAAGAAAACAAGGTAATTTCTCTTCTTATGGTTGTCATTTTTTGTCCCCTTCTCCACCATTTCGCCCCACTTGAGAAAACCCCAAGAGGAGATGATTTTTAGGCAGAACCAAGCATGAATATAAGGAAAAAGGATGTGGAGATTAAGAATATGCAAAGGAAATTAACAAAAAATCATTAGATTTTAAGATATAAGTTCTAGGGTTTCAATTGCACCTTGTAAAATTTGACTTTGTATGATGATTCCTAGGCCTAAGTAAGAGTTTAAATGAGCTCCCAAGATCCCTAAAAGGCTCCCCATATGCTTCTTCCCTTGAGAAAACAAAGAAAACTCCATGGAACCCAATATGCTTCATAGCCTCGGCCTAGATGGGTTCTCCTAGCTAGGGAGAGTTTTAAATTTTTCTAAGGTCATTCTTAAATCATATTTGATGAATGAAAATGAGGGGAGACCTTGGAAAAAATTTAGAACTCATAGCAAGTGATTTGGTGCCTTAGGTCCCATATTATGACCTAAAGAAGCAACATAATATTAGGCTCTTTTTTTTTAATTGTGCAATGACTCCAAGAGGCTAAAAAGGAGCCAAGAATCATATTTGAAAGGAAAGAATGGAGTCTAGAATTATTTGAGGGGTGTTGCTTCATTAAGTGCATTTGTAGACCATAATGGAACCTATAGAGCAATCTAGTATCTAAGCAAATTGTGTGGCTATAGAGTTAATTTCATGAACCTAATTGGCTCCCATAAATTGTATTTAGACCAAGAGAAACTATCTCCACCAATTTTTGGGTGTGTGGCTGAAAGAGGAGGCTTGAATTCAAAGGAAAAAGTGTGTAATTGTGTGCAAGGTAGCTCTCTCCACCTTCTCTCATGCATGGATGTGTGTTTGGCTTGCTTTAGAATGTGTATATGTGTATTTTCAAGCTTTGAAAAGTATGCTAGCATGCCTTTATATGCCATGATGCTTGATGCCATATTATGTCTTCAAATGATTACATGATGTTTGTGTAAGTTTACTTGAGTGTGGAGAGGCCAAGAACTCTTCCTTTGGGTGAGGATGAGCCAAGAACCCTTGAGCTTGGTTGAGACAAAGTAAAGAGTCTCCCAAAAGCAAAGTAGACTCCTAAGAGTATGGTTGAATCCAAAGCTCTTAAAGAATGGGTGAGGCAAGTCCAAAATCTATGAGGAGAAGTGTGAGGCCAATCTAAGCACTTGGTGAGCTCTTGGATGTCTTGTATGATTGATTCATATGCCAAGATGATTTTTAAAATGTGCATGTCTTACATTTTCACTATGCATGCATTTGAAAAGCTTGCTTTACACATATTATGTATGATTAAATGGGAGATGAGCTATTGGAATTCTTTGAATCTCATCCCCTCCTCTCCAATGATCTAACATGCTAGGTGAACCAAGTGGATATGCTAATGGGAGCCAACAACACTAAAGGAAGGATATTGACAATCATGTATTTAGCTTTTACCACTTTAAGACCATGATTGTACCATATGATATATATATATATATGATGTAGTAAATGGGCTATGACCCTTGAGACATGTGTAAATATCATATTATATGATGTTTAAATGCATAGATATGATGTATGACCTCTAGAACCTATTTTGAGAATGTAATGCCAAAGTGTGCAATATGAAAGTTTGTTGGAAATATGCATAAGTGTGGGTTGAATGGCCAAAATGAGATGTATAAGGTTTGGAACCATTTGGGTAGTTCACACAAGTCTCAAATAAGCTTTTAAACTTGCCCAAAAGGTACCAAGACCAAGGGAAATCCATTTGGCAATTTTGGTACCCAATATGGAGCTAAAATTGACCATAATAGAACCCTATATCACTTTTTAGCCAAATGCATTAGTCTTGATCTGAAATTTGGCATCCAATTAGGCCTCATTGAGAGCTTTCTGAGAAGTTAAAGATCATAATTTTTGCTAGGGAATATTTGATAAATTTTCAAAGTTGAGATTTTTCATGGATTCTGGTATGGTAATGTTCATACTGGTAGTTTTTTGTGTCACTCGATAGCCAAATGGTGTCCAATGCCTATGAGATTTTATATGCATAAACTAGAGGTCATAAGCTTTCTGTGGCCACCAAGATCACCTCATTTGAAGTCTGAGCAGAGAGTTATGTATTTTTGAAGTTAACTGTCAGTACTAGTGGCGCCCCAGGAGTTCAGTTACTGTTCCATAGGTTCCCGATAGCTAAACGTATTTGTTTCATTCCAGAATTATTTTTAGTATTAATTTAACATTTGTAGCTTTCTAGAATTACTAAATATATGTGATTTTTATTTTTATGGAATTAGTTATGAATTTGAGAAATTTGTATCAATAACTTGAATAGTAGCCCAGGCAACTAGCGACCTCTGTAGTTTTTTGGATGTCAAACATCTTGTGTGATGAATGTTGTAACTTGGACATATTTTTAGAATAAAGTAGATATCCTAAGCTTTCTATAATGAAAATTATTTCATGATTTCAAATTTTTTAGATTTATTTATGGTTTTCCAAAATTAGATCAGAAAATGGAGCAAATCTGGCCGAAAATATGCTTGCTTGTTTTGAGCTCCATTTCAGTTTCCATGAATTGTAGGCATGTTTTTGTGATGAAAATGAGTTGTAATAATGAAATTAAATATAAAAAAGTATAGTATGAGCTCACACGGTCCACGTGATACCGAATTGAATTTTTTAGATATAGCACAACGCGGAAAAAAGTCTATTATTTTCATCCCCTTTTTCATATACTCTTGTGTGATTGCTAATACAAAGCTTATAAATAGCATGAAATGAAGGTTATGGAGAAACCATACATTACATTTCTTATGGTTTTTCTCATTCTTAGAAACCAGAATATTATACTCCTCCTACTTGCAGAAATGTGACAGTGAAAAATGAAGGTTTGAGTGATTTGAGAAGGGATTGAAACCTTCCATTAGAAAAAAAGTAGCTCCACAGAGAGTTAGAACTTTTAATGCTCTTGTGGAAGTCAGCAGAGTAATTGAAAACAACTTGAGGGACATAATGTAGGTAGGAGCCAGCTAGAACAAGACTCCAAAAATTGAAAACGTATAGACAAGAAGATAATGTGAGTGCCAGAACTAGCAATAAAAAGGAAGGTAAGAGACTGTAAACATTATATGTGTTTGGGTCACTTCCTCTTTTATGTTGAGTTTAATTCAATTTGTTTATAGTTCAATGGTTCTAGGGAGTACATTGAACTCGACTCAATATAATTAAGCCTTTAGAGTTTTATTGTCCAATTGGGTCAAAGGGCAATCAAGTTGTCCTGGACAAAATATGTATTCTTATCTTTACTTATTCATATGTAAGAGCATCAATTTTCCATTTTCAATTTCCTCACATAGAAAACAAATAAAGAAGGGAAGCATTTACATTGCATTTTGTCTAGACATCTCCCTAAAAAAAGTAATAACATAAGAATAAAATAAAAATAAAAATAAAATTTTAGATCTCAAGGTCTTTTACATTTAATTATCAACTTTAATTTAATCTTAAGTTATATTAATTTTAGTGAAAAATAAAAAAATCTTAGTCATTTTAAGTCATAAAAATGGAGAAAAAGTAAACAACCAAACAAAACTTAAACCCATGGCCCAATCTTTAACCAAAAAATGAAAGAGGAGAAAAACCCAAAGATCAAGTAATCCAAGCCCAAATTCTAATAGTTCAGACTAAGTCCACCTAATCAAATGGGTCTTTTCAACCCAATTATCTCAAATTCAAATGACCCAAAACCAAAAAATAAAAAAGTCAAAAAAAACTTAAAATGGAACAAAATAAAATAAAGCCCACCAATACCAATTCTCTTAGCCCCTGTTAACCACGATACCCAAACAAAAACCAAAAGTCAAAAAACAAAACAAACAAAAAAAAGGGGGGCTCACATGTAGCATGGCAAACGAATCCTCTCTCATCCTCACTCTTATGCTTTCTCCAGTTCAAAATCTAGACTATTCAAATTAATTTGGACAATCTAGATTAAATTTTTTTTATTTCTAAAAAGTAATTTTTTTAAAATAAAATAGAATGCAAAATAAAAATAGTGGTTTAGTTATAAATTTTTAAAAAATAATGTTTAACGTTAAAAATATAAAATATATATATATAAATTGTCCAAATCTTAATCCAAATTTTATGAGGGAGATAATAAAAGAAAAAAATTAAGGGAGAGAATCACTGTAGCATATCCTCTTGTAGCCAAGATGAAATGGCAAGAGGGAGAAGAAGTGGAGCAGGCACCACTTTTTGTAGAAGGAGACTGTGCAATCTACTCCCCATAAAGCTGTGTCATATGCCTTTGGTAAGGGGATTCAATTTTTCATCTTTGGTTGAGAGTTTTCTATTGGGGTGAGAGGTTATATGGAGAGGGGATTTTTTCTGGCTGAAGGATTTAGCTGGAGGTTTTAGGAGAGAAAGAGACCAAGAGGGAGCATTATTGGGATTTCGCTTGAAAGGATTCAAAAAGAGAAAAAAACTGAGAGAGAGGTTTCAAGAGATCCGACTAGAGGTTTTAAGAGAGAAAGAGAGAATTTTGCTCTATTTTTAGCAAGAGCTTCTAAAAGGAAAATGAAAAATCAGTTTGTTTTATCCATTTAACTCTACCAATCACCCACAGCCTACTCCATGAGAATGACGTGAAGCAACTGGAAAACGTTGGGGCTCTTTCACATTTCAATAGGCTCTAAAGTTGAACCAAATTTGGGTATGGGTCTAGGCCTCAATTTTGGTGGGATTTGATCAAAGAGAAAAACATTCAGCTTTTCGAACGCTGAAATAAAGATTTGGGAGGTATGTGTTCCATGTTTTTTCCCATTTTCGATTCTGAAACTATAGAGCCATGTATGCATTCTATTTTAGGATGCTAAGGTTCAAAGCTTCTTTATTTTGAATGTGGTATGATTCCATTATTTTTTGGTGCTCAAATTTGTGTTCCTTTAGGTCATTTGGTTAAGGTCAGTATAATTTAAGAAAACCATATTTCTTGCATCTATGTGCTTAGTTCAAATACATTTGATTCAGATGATTTTCTGAATATTGTTTTTTAGTTTTTTTTTTTGGTTCAACGAGTATGAGGAATGGTTAGAGTGAATCTGATGGGTCATTTGAATTAGAATTGAAAGTCCCATTCTTCTTGTATCTTCATTGGAAATAGGATTGATTTTATATTAAGGCCCCTCTCCCTTTATTTTAGTTTATAATCTGATAAGTTATAATATTTTGCATGTCTTTTAGCCAAGAATTTACTTTGTATCTTATGAGGATTTATATGCACTGGTTAGCTAATTGAAACAATATTTTGTGCATAACCCTTGATTCATTGATTATATGTTTTCTTGATAATTGTTAGTTTAAGGTTTATCTTTTACATAATGAATGTCATCCTAATGTTAAATTTTTTACTATAATTATAGAAGTTAATATTCTCAATTGTTTCTATTGCATGTGTGAGACTTGTGATCTAGTGAAGTTAGAATATGTAAGAAGTTCAGCAAGAAGGATAGGTGAAAGATAGGAAGTGATATCATGCCATCAATGTCATACCATATATATTCCATTATCATACTCTTTCACTCGGGGCAATTGGTGTGCATTTATAAGTAAAAGCAAGGAAAAGTATGAAAATAATACACTTTTGTTATGCAACATCAGGGTTAAATCTTCAATCCATGTCATATAGGCCCCGTGGATGTTCTAACAACATTCTATAGTCATTTACCATTTAGATGAGTTATACATAAATCAAAACATTACATAATCCATAGTTTTCAAACTCAAAACCCAAATTTTCACCAATCCTTTTCGGACAGCAAGTAGCAATTTTTAAGGGAAACTTTAAAAATTTATAACTAAATGTAGAAAAATTGAAATTACACAAACCATAGCTTTCTATATTCACACTAAAAATAATTTCAGGACATGAATATAGCCTTTGGACCACATTTGACAACAAAATAGCCATAAAGGTCTGGCTGTCCCCAGTATTGATATAGTTTATTGTCATAAATTTCAAAAATATCCAATTAATTTCACAAAAATCTAATCTATAAAAATGATACTAATCTGGAAAGTTAAGGATGTTAGCTAGAGGAGAAAAATCATTCTAGACAGTGTCAGGTTCTTCAGACCATGAAAACCAATCAAAGAGTGACGCAGGTCTGACGGGACGCCTAGTACTGGATAGTAACTTCAAAAATTAATATCTCCCTCTCTAGATATCCACATGAGGTACTTCTAATTGGCACAAGTCACTAAGAAAGTATAGTTTCTTCCTATAAAATTTTGTGGCAATTGGACATCATTTGCCCCATGAGTGATAGAATTTCATTTTAGAGCAGAATAAACAATGCATTGAACTAAAACTAGAAAAATTTTTAACTTTGAAAATTTATCAAATATTTCATAGACCTCTAAAAATTCTACACTTTAGCTTCCCAAAAAGCCCTCAACAAGATCTAGATACATGCCAAATTTCATATCAAGAGGAGGTCATTTGGACAAAAAGTGACATAACTCACTCAAATAGTTAATTTTGCTCCATGTAAGATGTCCACTTTGTCCAAATGGCCTCTCCAATAATTTGGCTCCTCTTAGGCAAATTTAAAAGTACAAATATGACTTGTAGACACTACCCAAGTGGTTCCAAAACTCATGCATTTTATTTTGACCATCTCACATCCAATAATACACTAATACATACATGCCATCCATGATTCAAAATTCATGTTTCTATTACTTTTATACTACATAGAGTATATATAGTATCTGTAACACCATAATTGCTTAGCTCATTTCATATTATATCCATGCCTCACATCATGCAACTCACATAAGAGGCATAAATAATGACATTAAAATAATGCGTTATTTAGCATTGCGTCATGTATGAAAATTTTATTCGGTGTCACGTGGACTATATGAGCTCATACATCATATTCTCATATTTAATTACATGGATATAACTCATTTTCATCACTAAAAGTGGCTTACAACTTATGGAAAGCAAAGGGAAGTATAAAATTCATATATGCATTTTCAGCCAAAATTTCCTCACTTCTATCAGAAACTTTGAAAAATCATAACTAATTATAGAAAAATTGAAATAATGAATTCTTAGCCATTCTAGAAATCTATACATGTCTACTTTAGGTTAAAAATATGTCCAAACCATAACATCTAACACAAAATATGTTTGATATTCAAAAATGTCCAGAGATCAATCTATCCACTGGTACTATCACAAGTTTCTGTGACAAATTTTAAAAATGTCTAATTAATTCTAAAAAACTCCAATTCATACAAATGATACCAATATAAAAATTTATAGATGTTAGCTAGAGGGAAAAAATAACTCCAGACCAGTTCAGGCATACCCAGACCTTAAAACTCAATTAAATAGTACTTAAGGTCAACTTGAGCATCTGATACTAGGCAAGATCTTTAAAAATTCATATCTCCCTCTTTAGATATCCAAATGAGATGATTCTAGTTTGCACAAGTCATTGAGAATTTCTAATTTCTTTATATAAAATTTCATGACAATTGGACACCATGTGAACCCTGTGTGATAGATTTTATTTTTAGACCAAGTGAATAGTGCATCAGACCAAGACCAGAATTTTTGCCAACTTTGACAATTCATCAAATATCCTCTAGACCTCTAAAAATTTTATTCTTTAACTTCCCAAGAAGCTCTCAATAAGCTCTAATTGTTGCCAAATCTTAAATCAAGAAGAGCTTATTTGGATAAAAAGTAGCATAGGGTTCCATTATGGTTAATTTTGGCTCCATGCAAAATACCAAAATATCCAAATAGCTTTCTTTGGTATTTGGCACCTCTTGGGCAAGTCAAAAAGCATGATTATGACTTGTATGAGCTACCCAAATGGTCCTAAATCTCATGCATCTCATTTTGGCTACTCCACTTCCATTTATACATATACTTCTATAATGAAAATTTGCCAATACATAACCAAAATGTGCATATCCATACATATAACTTTAGCTCTCAATTATACATGATATAGTAACATAATTATACATGTTCATAAGGTCATAGGTCATATACAATCATAGATAACAACATTTGCCACCTTGATGGCCTCAAAGAAGTAAATTTCATACACTTCAATGTCATGCTCTCATCTCTCAAGTGGTTGGCTTCCATCTCTTTGCTCTCTTGGTCCACCTAGCATGTTATAACATTGGAGAGGAGGGGATGAGATTCAAAAAATCCCAATAGCTCATCTCCCATTCAATCATACATAAAGCATGCAAAACAAGTCTTACAAATGCATGTATGGGCATATTAACATGTGCAAGCATTCAAGAAGTATTTTCAACATTTGAACAAGTCATACATAGCATACAAACACTTGCCAAGCAAGTGGATTGGCCTCACCCATTTACTTGTAGATTTTGAACTTGCCTCACCCATTCTTTAAGAGGTTCTTAGACTCAACCTTGCTCTTGGGACTCAACCTCACTTTTGGGAGACTTTTTACTTTCTCTCAACTAATCTTGAGAGTTCTTGGCTCATCCTCACCATGGCTAGGGGTTCTTGGCTTCACCACACTCAAGCAAACCAAACAAGCATCATAAACATCATTTGGAAACATAATGCATCATCATGGTGTCATGGCATATAAAATCATGTTAGAATACTTTTCATGGCTTAAAACATACATACACATATTCAAGACAATGTAAGCACACATCTATGCATGAGAGAAGGTGGAGAGAGCTACCTTGCTTGTATTTATACACTTTTTCCTTGAGTCTTGAGTCCTCTCCCTTGACCTCACATACCCAAGAAGGTGGAGATCATTTCTTTTAGCCTAGACTGACGGGCTTGTCGTACAACCCTCAAAATAAAACTAGGTTGATCTAAAAATATAGCAAGTGGCACAACCTAGGTCATCTCCCTTGGAATTGGAATTCAATGTTTAATTAGGTTTCCTAAATGTTAAAAATCCTAAAAGCTATCTAGTTTGGGGGTTTTTGAATGAATTAGACTAATCTAAAACTAAATTGAACTAAAATTTCTAAACACTATCTATTTGGATGAATTATGGATGATAATGGTCTTGTGACTAGCTTAGGAATCATCTCTTGGTATCCACTATCCTTATCCTATTCCAATTGTGATTAATTATGGCCTAAGAATTCCTAATTATGTTCATTACAAGTTATCTTGAGTTACCACACAAGAATCAAGAGATTAACAATCTAATGTTGAATTGAGACCTCAATCCCGCATTAAACCATTAACTCTTGTCTTTAAGATCAATGAACATCCAATTTGATTGATTAACTAATTAATTATCTTCTGATTCATCATCCAAAAATGTTTAATTAACCAACTAAACACCAAGGAATTCTCAAATCAAACAATCAAGCACAAAATCTCACTCATGCAATTCATCGAACACCTTCGTGGCATACATGGGAGATTAAAGAGAATAATGAAAAATCAAATTCAAATCCAACCAATTAATCAACAAAAAGGGTTTCCTAATCAGTGTCTAACCAGCCACTAATTAATTACACAAATTCCTAATCAAACATAACTCAACCGAGATTATACAGAATAAGAAAAAGTGTAGGAAAAATAAGAAAATCTTAGCCAGAATTTATTGTTCATCCATGGATTCAAGCTTCAACTCAAGAGTTTCCTCCCTTGCTAGCCTCAAGACGGAGATTAGATCTTCATTCGGTGGATGGAGATGGAGATGGAATGGAGAGATGGATGTGTGGATGGAGGCGTGGGTGAATGGACGAATGAATAATGGATGATGAGGCGTTGTGGGTGCATGACGGCGCTGGAGGCGAGGGTTTGTATATATAGACGTTCCGAAGACGTGAATGAATGGAATTGTGAGTTGAATGGGCCAGGCTTGAATCAGCGTTGTTGAGAGGTGAATGTATACGCTGGATCCTCTCTCACGTGGCTTGCTTAATGATTTCACGTGCTCATTTATTCTGCTCGAATGCCTTCAGCTTGTACATGTTTACCCGAAGCTTTATTCTTCATTCTCACGTGGTTCTGCATGTGTATAAGTGTGGGCCCCATCTCATTTTCTTTATTATAATATTCTAATTCATGCAAACTTCCCACTTTTCATGTTCTGCTTCAGTTTCTTCTTTTTTATGTGGTTCTGGACAGCTCGTTGCTTCATGCGTTTATCCCTAGACTCGAGCATTCTGCTGTTCTGGAGCTACAAAACATGAGAGCACGTTCTGCTGGCTCGAAGCTTCTTCTTTTACGTCGAAACCAAGTTCCAGCTCTAGCATCTTTCACTAGCAACTCAACCTGCTTGCTTCTTGCATTTCTATTCCAGTAGCTCGAGTTCTCACGCTGGTTTCACGCTCTACCTCAGATCCAACGTATTCTGCCCCATGCTTCTCTTCCTCGTTTTGCTGCTGTGCTTCATCGTGTCTGCTTGTGCTGCTTCATGTGTGTTGCTCGAGTCTGCTGCCATGTGTTTTCTGTTCATATTCTCTTTTTCTTCGTTCCAACTATAGCTGCTGTCCTCTTCTTATTCGTCGTTCTGCAGCTGCTTCGTGAATACCTCACTTTCACTCTGCTCACATTCCCACGTGTTTTTCCACGTTCCATGCAGCAACTGTAGTCTTTCTCCTGCCAGATGTGTGTTTGTTCCTTAAAATCTGCACATGCTTCTCCTTCCCTTGCCATGAGTTCCAGCGTCTTTTCCTCTGTTTCTGCTATTATCTCTACGTGAAACTCTTCCCATGCAACTTGTAGTTTCTTTACTCGAGCTGCATACCTCATGCATGGTTCTGTTGTGGAGTCCAGGTGCTGAATAAGAGTGAATAAATGAAGCTGCTCCAACGTCTAGCGAGAGGGAGAGAAAGCGTCCTCCAGGCATTAGTATGAAGACCAGAAAATGAGAGCTTGAAGCAGCTGCTTCGTGAAGCTCCAGGCGTCCTTTAGCGTTCAGTACAGAGGTAAAGCAAAAGGAAGAAGCAACTCATTTCCAGCGCCTCCCCTGTGTCTCTGAAGTCCAGAAGCAAGAAGAACGAGCTCCAGGTCTCGCCTCAGTCTCTCTTTTCTATTTTCACGTCCAGAACCAGAACCTAGCTGAAGAAAAGTGAATGAATCAGTCCAAGCTCCTTCCTCCAGCTCCTTGCTCTTCTTTGTGCCAGCTCATCCTTCCATTCTTAGCTTGTGCTTCTTCTTGTTTCTGCATTACATTCTCAAGTTATTAGCTCCACAAAAAGAACATTTGAAGCTCAATCTTCACCTTCCATTCATTTTTCCACACTCAAGCTATTTGCCCATAGAAAATTCTGCACAAAAGAATAGAGAATATTCAATAGAATTATTCACAAAATTATTTAAAAGAATTTTATGCCTTAAAACTCAATAATTTTGCTAATTAATTCACAAAGTGCATAAGTGGCTAATAAAATCAAATTGTATCTAATTAAACCCTTAAAGCCATCTTTGATCATTAAAATGACTAAGTTAAGAGAATTGAATTGTATGAAAATCATACTTATCATAGACACATTATATGGAAGCTAATTATACTCTTGAATCAAATTCAAAGGCCACACAATCACTAAAAAAGCTAGGTGACTCATAAGCTCTTTTATAGTTCCATAATGCACTTAATGAAGTAACCTTTGAAAAACATCATCTTGGCTCCATTTTATCTATTCACTCATGATTCTTGACTTCATTTAAACCACTTGGAGTCATTACATAATCAATTCTATGAGCCTAACTTGGTACTGCTTCTTTAAACCATATTATAGAACATATAAGGCCACCTTACTTCCTATGACTTCTAAACTTTTTCCAAGGCTTCCTCTTATACTCTTCCATCATACATGATATAAAACTAAGCTTGGAAGGAATTAAAACACTCCCTAGGTGCATGAACCCTCCTTGGCTGAAACTATGCTTCCATAAGGCACCAATGGAGTTTCCTTGCTTCCTTTAATGGGAGAGTTATATAGGAAGCTCTCTTGGTGTCTTAGGAACTCATATGAATATTTAAACATCATAAAATATGGCTAGGGTTTATAATAGAGTTCAAGTTGCAATCAAAATCCTAACTTCCATAACTTGCATTCTAAAGCTCCCTTTTCAATTCTAATTGTATATTCTTAATCATCATACTCCATAACCTTTGGTTCCATCAAGAATAGATAAAAAAAAACTCTCCTCCTCACTTTCTCTCTCTAGACCTAAGCTTAAATGGCTTGGAAATACATGATCTTGTAAGTGTTTCAAGTGAAGTCTTACCTTAAAACAGAGTTCTCTTCGCATAGATTATTTTTCACAAATTGATTTCTTGAAAAGAGTTAATTTTTGCCTTGGGTCAGACCTAAATCTTCAAATTTTTAAGAAAAAAAAACCACCATTAAAGAGCTTTTAGAGAGAGGAATAACTTTCCTAACTGGCGCGAGATGAAACAAGGTCGTTTACTTACCTAAACGAGAGCTTAAACTTCTTCTCTCTCTCCCATCTTAATGTCATGCCATAGCTACTGAATTTTCTACAAATGGAAGCTTGAAGAAGGTGATGAGGTGTAATCTTACTTAAGAAGCCTCTTTTACAATTTTTCAAAAATGACCATTTTACCCCTACGCGCTTGTTTACTCCATTTAGGCTCATTTTAACTCCTTTTTTAGAACCATCTTTTCCATCATAAAATTTAGATTTCCAATTAAATAAAATGCCTTTGAAATCACTCAAATTGGAGTTAAAACCTTTCCAAATGAATAAGTCAAAGTTCAAATCAACCAACGTTAGAAAACATCCACTGAAAGGGTTTTAACTGTACAGGGCTTCCTATGATTTTCAGGGCCTCTAAGAACCTTGGAAAACTTAAAAATTTCATTTAAAAAGCCCTCCTATGAGAATTCCAAAAAATTTTCAAAATGACTAAAATGCCCTTACATTTCATCATTCTTCTGTTACATTTCGTTTCTTCATTTTAGCTCCATATTTCTTTTCATCTGAGCCTAGGATTTTCATTTTTAAGAGTCTAGAATGTTTCCAAATTTTTTTGGGACCTTAACTAATTCATTTTAGGGGACTTCCTTTTATATCCAGTGAATTTCATTCGTTGACAAAGAAACTATACATTACGTTTCTCGCGTTTTCTCTCATTTACAAAGAACTGGATGTTACAGTATCCATACATCGTATTACATTTGCTAAAGGTCTTACATCACAAAAATAATATGTAAAAAGCCACTTTGACATTCAACTACAATTTAAACTACATAATAGGCAAAGTAAGGCCTTTCATTGTTCTTAGCTTGCACTTTCTTGTCTTTAAGTACTACCTAGACATTTCAAGAGTAAGAGAGAAAAGGGAGTGATATTCTAAGAATCTCAATAGCTCATATACCCATTCACACATACATTCAAAGTATACATACATCAAACTCACAAGTGTGTAAATATAAAATGTGTAATGCCACATTTCCATGCTACATTTATACATCAAACCATTCTCATGCTCTAGGGACTTTTGGTTTTACCTCATCCCATTCCTAGAACTTTTAGATTTGCCTCACCCTTGGCCTTAGGACTTTTGACTTAGCCTTATCCATCCAAGGGACTTTTGACCTAGTCTCATCCATGCCTTGAGACTTTTGACACATCCTCACTCATATTAAGGGACTTTTGGCCTCACCTCACCCTTATGAGCCAATTCTTACAACCAAACCATTCAAGAATACACATTGGCACCAATGCAATATCAAGACATCAAGTGGCATGTTCACATGCAACTACACAATGACATACATATGTATACAAGAATGTATGAAAAATAAGGTGGAGAGCTACCTTGAATTGATGCAAGCCTTTCTTGATCCTTTTCCTTCCCCTTTTTAGTTCCACAAATACACCTAGGTGGATTAGAGTTCTCTTGGCCTAAGCATTATAAATAGCACACAATTATACTCTTCAAGCAAGCCGAGACACTACACTTTTCTTTAAAAAAGCATAAATGATTCTATGGTTCACATAATGGCTCCATTGGTGGCCTATTGAAGCAACCATTGTAATTTAAGTTTTATACTTCATTCTCTTTTCATTTCTAGGCTTCTTGACCCCATTCAAGGTCCTTGAAGCCATCACACAATCATTTGTACAATTGGAAAACCAAATTGCTTCCTAAGACACCATTATGGACACCATTTCTCCATCTTCCATTTCATAGCTCCTAAATTTTTTCCAATGGTTTCTCCCATCTTCTAACATCATATGGAGTCATAAACCAAGATTGGAACAAATTAAAACACTCTTTAACCCAATGCTCTTGCCGTGGCTAAACTTATGGACAAGAATGAGATTCTTGGATTTCAAATTTTTCCTTGATGGGAGAGCCTCTTGGGAGGCTTTCTAGAGGTCTTAGTAGCTCAATTATACATTTACACATGCAAGGAAATTCAAGAATCAAATCAGTTTTTACATTGTGTTCATGAGTTCTACACTTTTCAAACTTAAAATTCATTAGGTTTTCTTGTAATTTCTTTACATAATCTAAGTTCCCATAGCCTAATTTAATGAATTCTCACTAGTTGTAGAACATAAAATCTCCCCCATTCATGGTCCTATTTTTAGGCGTTACACACCATAGAAGAGAAGAAGAAGAAGAAGAAGCAACAAAGGAGGAAAAGCTACCTTGAATTCAAGCTCCTTCCAAGAGTCCTTCTCCTTGCTTTAGCTTCCTCTTTGAAATTCAATTTTTTTCCCTCTAGTTCAAGGCCAAAACAAAACCATATTACTCTCCAAAACCATGGGAAGAGAGCTTAAAAGAAGAGGAATAAGGTTTCAAGATGAAAAAGCATGAAATTCTTAATGTTTTCTCACCTTTTGCCTTAGTTTTTCTCCTCCTTTTCTCCTTCTCTTTGTGTGCCTAAAGGAGCTACTCCATTTCTGAAATTTGGGTAGAAGAAATGTTGGTCTAAGTGGGAGGAGAAAGTGTGTGAGCTTTATAGAAGAATAAAAAAGTTTCTTTTTAAAATTGTTTCCCATTTTGTCTTTTTGTAATGGCATTTCCAGTTTGGCTTCATTTTAGCTCCTTTTTTAGAATTGTCTTTTCCATTATAAAATTTAGATTCCTAATTTAATAAAATACCTTTGGAATTACTCAAATCGTAGTTAAAACCTTCCTGAATGAACCAGTCAAGGTTCAAGTTAATTGACATTGGACAAAGTGCACCAGAGAGGCTTTAATGGTCCCAGAGCTTTCCATGATTTTTGGGACCTTTGAAAACCCTAGGTTACTCAAAGTTTCTATTTAAAAAGCCCTCCTAGGTGTTTTGCCAAAATTGCACTTATTTACAAAAATGTTACTAGCATTTTAACAAATTTTTCGAATCACTTCGGCCCTGGTTTTCGAGCAACTCACGGTTCAAATCCTCATTTTCTATTATTTAAAATTTTATTCAAATTAACCCTTATTTTAGGGGACTTGTTTTTCAAATTAACCCATTCTAGTGTTTTTACCATGTACCAGATGTTACAATCAAACGATATGCACCCATTTTATACCATATTTTTCTTATAGTATCAATTTCTTATTTTAAAGACTTCTAATAGTAGATATTACTATCATTAAAGGCCTAAATTCTCCAAATGTACATAATTACATAACTTTATCATAAAAATCTTAATCTCATGCCAACCAAGTTTGTTAAGTTTAGAATATCACATAAATGAGCACAATTTTCGAATCTCATGATATATGCTTCAAATCACCACATTTGCACATTTACACATATTGAATGTCAACTTTTAAAAATTCATATCTTAGGCTAAAAAATTCTTCTTTATGCAAATTAAGTGTCTACAAAAAGCCTAGGATATAAATTATATGCTTTAAACATTTCAAGTGAAAATAATGTCATTTAAGCTATGAAATTTTAATGGAATAGTAACTAATACAGTAACCAAGCAAAAACCAAAACTAAAACTTCAAAAATATATATATCTTTAGCTACACAACTCCAATTCATGCAAACCTAATGGTTATAGAAAGGTTATAATGCCAAATATATGCTTGTAAATTTTCATAAGAATCAAAGTTCATTTGGCCCTTCAAATATATGAAAACAACCACTTGAATCGCATGAACAGTGCATAGAAATTTTCAGCAATTTTCTATCAAGTTTGAAAATTTATAATAAAATCTATAGAACTCCAAAAATTATGTTCTTTAATTCTGTGAAAAGTTCTAAATGAGTCTAAATGCTTGCCAAATTTCACCTAGAAATTCATCCATTTGTTTAATTCTTGGTTCAAGTGCAAAATGTAACTTAAAATGGACCAACATTGGTTCCAGAAGGTTCAAAATGGACTGCTTTAGTTTATGTCACCACTTGGGCACATTTCAAATGTAAAACATAGCATATTTGACTGGTTTATCATGTCTCAAGCATCATGCAACTCAAATTCACTCTCCCAATGCATACATGCATTTCATGGCACTCACAAAGTCAATTTGTATAATACTTCATATCTACATTCAAAAATGATATTTACATTATAATCCTATGCTTTTACATTTATGGAAATGGTTACATCACAAAATATACATGTATATCTTTATATGTGCAACAAAATACATCATAACCTACACTTGCATCAAAGTATGGCATTTCATGCTCTTTGGTCTCGATCCTTACTTCTTTGATGATTTCTTAGACATGGTTAAGAGAAATATAGAGAATAATGAGATTTTGAGAATCTTAATAGCTCATTCATCCTTCAAATACACTTATATGGCACATTTAATGTCAAAGAAAGCAAGCATGCATATTAAACACTCAAATATCAAACATAATCATAATAAGGGATAATATGAATCCATCAAGATAAGAACAAGCTCTAAGAACTTTTAGTCTAATCTCACCCAACCATTAGAGACTTTTAGTTTGGCCTCACCCACTTTTAAGAACTTTTGACTTAGTCTCACTCATAATTGAGACTTTCAGTCTTGTCTCATTTATATTTAGAAACTTTTAACATCACCTTACCCAAATCAAGGGACCTTTGGTATAATCTCACCCACCAAAGCCATTTCAATTTTAAATACACTCTAATGTCATACAATTGCATAAAAGTCATCAAGCAAATAACAACATGCATAATTTACAATCCATACACACACAAGCAATCAATAACACTCAAGCAACCAAAATAAGCATAGAAGAATAGATGAAGAGCTACTTTTATGTGAGAAATCAATTCTATTGCTTTCTTACTCTTGGTTTTCCTTCTCAGCCTCACACCCACATTTGAAGGAGACTTCACTTACTTGGCCTAGACATACCAAATGAAGTATAAGTTATCAATGGAGCTATATTTGGGATCATTTAAGCCTTATATAATTTATTTAGCACTTAAAGTTTCCATATACTCAATTAAGTGGCATAATGAAGCAACTCATGTAAATCAATGTCTTGGCTCCAAAATCTCACCCAATATAAGTTATATGGCTCCATTAAAACTCATTAGAGCCATCACAAGCTCAATTCAAGGAATCTAACACTAAGTTACTTCTTTATGTATAATGAAATGCTAAACTTTCACCTTTCAAAATAAGGCCTTTAAATTCAAACTGATGGTTCCTTTGTTATTTATAATTCACATCTAGACCATTTCTAACCTTAGAATTAAAAAAAAAAACTCTCCTTATGTATCACTTCTAGCTCTAAGCTGAGACAAGCTTCCCATTAGGTTTCCATAGAGTTTTGTTCATTTCTCTTAGTAAATGGGCATATATGAAGCTTCCTTGGCCTCTTCTTAACTCAATTATACTCTTATATAGATTAAAATATCATTTTAAAGTCTCATACTTCCTATGATGCAAAGCAAACCCTAAGTTCCAATTCTTGCAACCTATAGCTTTCTATTTGATTCTTTTAATTCCATATTAATCTCCATGCCTCAAAGCCTCTGAAATTACCATGGTTCAGCCAAGAATCAAATCCTTCTAGGAAACCTTCATCATGACTGAATCTAGAAAAGCAAGAAAAACCAAGAGCAAGCCATGGTAATGAAACTATACGTTGTTCAATTTCTTATCAAATGATAGTTCTTGTACTCCAAAGGATTCCTCTAAATTCTTTCCTCCTCTACTCGCAAAATTCCACCATTTAAAATATTAAAACCATAAAAGGAAAGAGAAGGAGTAGAACAACTCTTACAAAGGTAAGAGTAGTAAAAATTCTATATTTTCTTACATAGGATGCCTTGTTTTCTTCCTTTCTTCCTCTTCTCTTATTCCACATTTTGGTTTTGTTTAGAGATGGAGAAAGTCAGTTTTTGGAGGCTAAAGGACGTGCTGGCCTGATATAAGAGAAAAAAGGTGTCTTGTAACATTTTTCAAAATACGCATTATGTCCCTCCATTTTGATTCTTCTGTTTGAGTTCATTTCAACTCCTTTTTTAGAATCATCTTTTCTATAATGAAATCTAGGTCCTCTTATTTATTAAAAATATTTTGTTTCAAATTTATGGGATTTAAAAACTTACCGAACTATCCAATTAAAGTTTTAGTCAATCAATGACCTAAATTGCATACCAGAAGAATTGTAACCATTCTCACGATTCCTATGGTTTTCTAGGCCTCTAAAAACCCTAGTGAACTCACTTTTACCATTTAAAACTCCCTCCTTTGAGTTTTTAAAAAATTGCCCAAAATTTTGATTTTGTCATTGGCCTTTGTTTCACTCCATTTAACTATTTTGACTCTGATTTAAAGCTAATTCCAATTTCTTAACCACTTCTTTAAATGTCCTAATTAACATTTTATTCTTAATTGACTTCAATTTATTTTGCTTTAAGGTATTTTTGTACCATTATATTGATTTCAGTTTAGTTTCAGAAAAATCAGTTATTACAAGTGATATCTCATAGGTTACTATATATTATAATTAAGATGTAATTGTGCTTTGAATGATACAATTAAATGCGCAATCACTAGTCATTGTGTTTATGAATATTTTTATTTTTATCCTTTTTTTATTTTCTTATCTTTATTTCTTTTTATTTTTAGTTTTTTTTTATTGCTGTGTAGAATTTTTTGTCTCCCTATGCATGTAAGATGTCACTTAAGCCATGTGTGATAATAAACCTCCATAGTTACTTATGTTACTTAAGTTATACAACTGCTTCTTAATAAATTTTAAATTGCAATGGCTTATATCTAATTAATTTTGTTTCAAATATTTCAAAGAAAAGGGAAAAGCTAATTTCCAAAAATAAATTGCACATATGTTAAAAAAAAATAAAGGAAGATGAATGTATTTTTTTTAAGAAATTAAAATCAAAATAAAAAAAAGTTCAACTAACTTTTGATATTTGACTTTTATTTCTTTTGGATCAAAACTCTTTAAGAAGATACTTGTTTATCATTTGTTCATTTTTTTCAACTTAATTTTAAAAGAAATGTTTTCTGGGAAAAAAGAAAAAAATGACTCTTGTAAACTCAAGTGAAAATCTAAAAAAAAATGACATCTCAAAAAAAATTTAAAAGTCAGTTTAAAGACCTTTTTATAAAAAGGGTTTTCTCTTTAACCAATTAAAGTATAAAAAAAAGTGAAAAAAATGAAAATGAAAATTTAACGTTCAAAATCAAACCTTGAAAAAAGATTAAATAAAATTTCTAAGTTCAAATTTTAGCTTTTTAAAGTAAGCTAATTTGAAGGTTTTAATTAAAAAAAACAAAAGCAAAAACCAAAAAAACTAAAATAAAATAAAATAATAAACCAAAACAAAACAAAACAAATAAATATCTTTTCTTTAAAGATTTTGCAAATTTAAAATTATTTTTTTCAAAGAGTAAAATTAGTTTCTTTAAAAGCTTTTTTTTAAGTTTTCTCTTTTAAAACTAAGAAAAAACAAATAAAATAAAAATTAATGTTTTCTTAATCAAAATCAATTTGTTTAAATTTTGTCAAGGGTTTTATCTTTAAAATAAAAAATATAAAGTAAAAAAAAATCATAAAAGAAATAAAAGTAAATTAAGATCTCTCTTTACAAATTTAGGAACTTTTTCTTTAAAATAAAAATCTATTTCTCAAAATGAAAAAATATATATAAAAGCAAAAATGAAGAGGGTAAAGAAATGAAATTAATGCAACTTTTTGTAAATTAAAATATATCAACTAATTTCAAAATTGTTTTATTTGCAAAAGACAAAAGTGATTTTTTTTCACTAAAAATGAATTAAAAAACACCAACCAACTAACACTACCCAGTTGTACTATGTGGATATACATATTTACAAGTACATCCTTGTAAATATATATATTTTATTTTATTTTCTTAATTTTTTTTAATGTTTACATGTGATTGTTAAGGAAATTAAAATAAGATTAAGGCCATTTAAATTTTGCACAATTAACTTAAGGTAATTATTTTTAGAAACAGTTGTTGTGGGGTACCTAATATTTTCTCCATATAGAATTGACTCCTGAATCAATTTCTAGTTCACAAACCATTTTTTTATAAAAATATTTTTTTTAAGTTTTACCTTTTTAAAATTAAAATTTGGTAGCAACTCTACTTTATTTGGTTTTCATTTTTGAAAATTGAAATTTTTAAATTTTTCCAGTGCCATATGGTCACATTGTGAGGGTGATAAGGACCATGGAACAAGAAAAGGCAGGAAAGGAAGAAGTTCCAATCAAGGAGAAGACAATCATCCTAAGTCACATGTTATAAATGTGGGAAGCCAGGACATATAGCTTGAAATTGTTCTCAGACAAAAATGGCAGCTCCAGCCAAACCATAAACTAAGGGCAAGATGTTTGCACTCACTTAATAAGAGGTCAATGTGTCTCTTAGTTTGATCAAAGGTACGATTAAGGTAAATGATTTTTCTATGATTGCTATGTTTGACTCAGATGCCAATTACTTGTTTATATTTTATAATTGTGTGAAAAAACTAGGTCTGGGCATTAGTACTTTACTATATAACTTGTCTATATTTACTTTTATTGAAGGCCATATGATTACTTGCTACATTTGTTTGAATACTACTATATAGTTTAACTATAGTTTTATTACTCTTTATTTGATTTTTATGTCTTTTCATGATATTAACTTCATTATTGGCATGAATCAGATGATTGCTAATAATGCTATAGTTGATTGTGTATATAAAGCCATTACCTTACCTAAATGTGGTACCATACCTAGTACTGGGGCTAAGTTATCTTTTTTGTTTACAGCTTAGGCTGAGAGATATTTAGAACATAGATGCCAAAGATTTCTAATCTTTTTCTCTATACAAATAGAGATAAAAGAAGGGATAGATGAGATCCCTATAGTTAGGGAATTTCTTAAAGTTTTCCTTAAGGACTTTGATTTAGTAGTTTGCATCTTGAGAGAGAAATAAAGTTTTCTATTAATATTGTACTTGAAGCTAGTCTGGTGTCTAAAACTCCTTATAAGATGGCTCTTACTGAGCTAATAGAATTGAAAAGGTAAATTGTAAAATTGTAAAAAAGGATTTATATGCCCTAATGTATCACCCTAGGGAGCTTCTATTTTGTTTGTTAAAAAAAATATGGTAGCCTTAGATTATGTATAGATTATAATGAACTTAATAAGGTTGCTGTGAAAAATAAGTACCATCTCCTTAAAATTGATGATCTTTTAGATCAATTATGGGGGCATTAGTATTTTCCAAGATAAATCTTAGATCTGACTATCATCAGTTGAGAGTTAAAGTTGAAGGTGTGCCAAAGATGCCCTTCAAGACCAAACATAGGCATTATGAGTTCCTAGTTATACTATTTGGTTTAACAAATACACCAATTGTTTTATAGATCACATGAATAGAGTATTCAAAACTTATTTGGATAAGTTTGTTGTAATTTTTATTAATGATATCCTTGTGTCTTTCAGATCATTTAAGGAGCATAAGAGGCATTTGAAAGTAGTCCTAAAAGCTTTGAGAAATATGAAATTATATGCTAAACTTAATAAATGTGATTTTTGACTTACTGAAATGAGATTTTTAGGTCATGAGATCTTACAGATAGGGGTTACAGTTAATTCCTATAAAGTTGAGGCTGTGTTATAGTGGGATTTGCCTGAAACCATAACTGAGGTTAAAAGTTTTTTAGGTTTGTCAAGTTATTATAGAAGCTTCATACAGGGTTTTTCTCATATAACCTTACCACTAATTATGCTAACTAGGAAGAAAACACCATTTGCGTAGGATGATAGATATGAAAAGAGCTTCCAAGAGTTAAAACTCTAATTAAACATTGCTCCTATGTTAGTTATACCTAACCCTAGCAAACTTTTGTAGTTTATATTGATATTTTAAGGAAAAGGTTAAGATATGCGTTTATGCTATAACACCAGAATATTTCTAGCCTCACCTTTCCACTAGTGGGCTTTATGGATGTTGCATTAAGAAAATTGATAAAAATAATGCAAATAAATATGTTGCGCTGGGTTTTAAAATTTTTTCTTTTATATTCCATGAACCCTGTAAACTTTCAAAAATCATATCTTACTCATAATCCATCTATACAAGTCATAAATATCATAAAATATCTCATACAATTTGGATTTAGAATCTCACACATCAAAAAATGCATGTTAAATTTCGGGTCTAGATCTTAGTTTTTTAGGATAGATTTTATAAATTTATAATTAAATCTAAAAAATTTGAAATCCAACAAACCATAGTGTTTCTAGAAAGCTCTAAATGTTAGCTTTATGCTAAAAATACTTTCAGGCCATGAAAACATCATTTGCATCACAATTGATAACAAAAAAGCATCACAAGTCTAGCTATCCTAGAGTTTTGATACAATTGATTGATATGAATTTTAAAAATCATAACTAATTCCAAAAAACTCAAATCAAGCAAAATATACCAATCTAGAAAGCTACAGATATCTACTTTAAGGGAAAAATAGCCCCAAATCCAGAAAATGACATGGAACAATGCTTGAGGTCCTACTGCATTACTAACAGTAATTTCCAACTTCAAAAATACATATCTCTCTCTGCACACCTCTAAATAAGGTGTTTCTAGTGGCTACAGGTCACTGTTAATGTCTAGTTTCTCCATGTAAAATTTCAGAATCATTGAACCTTATTTGGCCCTTAGATGACACGAAAACAATTCTAACCAAATAAACAATAACTTATACCAATGTGTAAAATTTGCTGAATTTCAAAAAATCATAATAAATTCTATAGACTTCCAAATAATGCAGCTCTTAGACTAGGAAAAAGCTTTATATGATATCTATATGTGTATAAAATCTTAGCCTTAAAATCATTCATTTGGTCACTTTGTGACATAGGGTTGCAAAATAGCACTTTTAAGTCTTTATATGTGTCATTTAGGTACCAATTGCTCTTCTAATATCAACATGACCACTTGAGTATGTGGGAAAGTATAAAAACAACCCTCTAAAAATGCTCAAAGGGTCCAAATACTCATATATTACAAATTCACTCTCCCACTTGCCCACATAAAAAAGATCTTACATGCACATCTTTGCATTTCAATGTCAAACCATGTTATACCATTCAAATGCTATCCATTCTCACATATACATCACATATCCATATAGTTACACATGTTCAAGTGTTTATACATCATATACATCATGAAATTATACCATTTGACAATAATATGATTACAAATGGCTAGATACATAACTCTTTTGTCATCCTCTCATCCTCAAGCTTGGTAGCTCCCATCTCTCGACTCCTTGATCCACCTCGGCATGTTAAGTAATAGGTAAGGAGTGAGATTTAAAGAATCTCAATAGCCCTTCTCTCTTTCAAACACACATAAAGGATACAATTCTAAGTCTAAAAATGCATGCATAGATATCTTGAAAATCATGAACATATATGGAATATTTCTTTCATTCAAAAGGTCACATAAATCATACATAGGCCTTTCAAAATAATGGTTCAGGCTCACTCATTCTCTTTAGGACTTTTGGACTTGCCTCACCTATTATTAAGGGACTTTTGACTAAAACTCACTCTTTCTAGAGACTTTTGGCTTTGTCTCATCCATCCTTAGAGACTTTTGGCTTATTCTTACCCTAGCTAAGGGACTTTTGGCTTCAACAAGCTCAAGCAAGCCAAGCACATTCATAAAAACATCATTTAGACACATAAGTAGAGCATCATGGTATCATGGCATATAATACTTACTAGAAACCTTTTGCATATCTTAAACATACACATACACATTTAAAGATAAGAAAACACCCACATATGTATTAGAGAAAGGAGAGAGCTACCTTGAGGGCACCATGCACACTTTGCTCTTTAGATTTTTTCCTCCCTCTTCTTGGCCCAACCATGAGACTTTGAAACACAAGTTTCTCCTGGCCTAAACATATCAAATAGGATCTAATTATGCTCTTGGAACCAATTATAATGTCACACACACTCTAGAATAGCCTTGGTGCTCATAATGTGCAATTATGGTTCCATAAGACACCTAATGAAGTAACCTTAGGAATTTATGATCTTGGCTCCATTCTCTCCCTTAATATATGACTATTGATTCCATGTAGACTCCTTGAAGCCATCATACATTCATTTTAAAGAGCCTAACTATGTGTTGCTTCATTATGCTACAATATGGAACTTATACCTCCATCACACTTTCTAGGCTCTCTAGACTTTTTCCAAGGCTTTCTGCCATACTCTCCCATCATATATGATAAAATTTTAAGCTTGGGAGAAGTTAAAACACTCCCTAAATGCTTCAACCATCTTAGGCCGAGACAATGCTTTCCTTGGCACTAATGGAAGTGATTTTGTTTTCGTTTATAGGAGATGCATGTGGGAAGCTCCCTAGGGGTCTTAGGAGCTCATACAAATACTCACTTAGGCTTAAGAACTCTTGGATAAAATTAAATTTTAGTTTAAGTTCTTAAATCCCTAGCCTTACTGTCTTGCAAATTCATTGACTCTTTCTTTGTTCTCTTTGCATATTCTTGTTTCCTACACTCTAATTCCTAAGATTCATCCTTAGTTTGGTTCAAAACTCACTCCTTCTCAGCTATGCATATATGGGGTGAAACATACAAGAAGAAAAAGAAGAAGCAAACATGGAAGGAGCAAACTACCTTGGTTTTCTAGCTTTCTTTGGATGTTTTTCATTTTGCTTAGATGCTCTTCCTTAAATTCAAACTTCTCCCGTCTAGTCTAGGTTCCAAAATAAAACCAAACTCTTTAACCAATCCATAGAAAGAAGGAAGAAAAGGAAGAGAGCAAGCTTACTAAAGAGAAGACTAGGAAATTTCATGAAATTCATACCTTTCCTTCTTGCTCTTTTTCCTTCCTTGAAGTTCTCCTCATCTCTCCCTCTCTTAAGTAGAGCTTCTTATATATTTAGTCAACCCAAAGTTGGTTCAGAGGTGGGGGAGAGTTCTTGACTCTTTAAAAAGCAAAATCCCACTTTTTCATGTTTTTTCAGAATAAATCTCGCTATAATAAGAAACACCCATTGCTATGGTGAAAACTCATTAATTCCAGGTCCTCTTATTCTTGCCACAGCTGGTGTTATTACGAAAAACTCCCTAGATTTTGTATGAGCCACGAACTCGCTATAGCGAACAGGCCTCCTTGCTATAGCGAACAGGCTTCTTCACTATAGCGAATAGGGCATCCTAGCTATAGCTAGAGATTTAGAAAAATACTAAAACCTTGAGTTCTCATTTCTACAAAAACTCACATATTATAGAAGCAACAAGGTAAAGTAATTGCATATGCCTCTAGACAATTAAGGCCACATGAGAAGAATTATCCCACACATAATTTAGAGTTAGCTGTTATGGTATTTGCCCTCAAAATATAGAGGCATTATATATATGGTATCATAGTAAAGATATACAATGACTATAAAAGTCTAAAATACCTATGCGATAAAAAAAATTGAATATGAAGCAGAAAAGATAAATGAAATTCTTAAAAGATTATGATTACATATTAAAATACCATTCAGGTAAGGCCAATATGGTAGCCAATTCTTTCACTAAAAAGTTCATACATACGACCTATATGATGATTTAGGAATATGAATATTTCATGCCATATGCTTTCAAGTAAACTATGAATGAGTGAGACCATAATAAAGAATGACCTAAGAGCCCAAATCTTAGATGCAAGAGAGAAGATGACATTTTGAGCTTAATTAGGATTGAGATTTCTTAGGGTAAGACCTTAAAGTTTGTAACACCATAATATATTAACTCTATCTAGCCTCCCTCTGGGCTCGGTTCCATATGATTTCCAAAGAACCAATACAAACAGTGGCATTTTCATACTATAAAACGGGGTTTCAAACACTCAACTTTTGCCCTGTCTATCCTGTGAACCCATCATTCACATTCTCTACTCAAACTCCCTGTATACGACTCATACATATCATAAAATAAGCCATAAACCACGGATATGAAGCCAAAAACCAAGAAAGTGCATTTTCTTAAATGGGCCCAAAAGTCATATTTTTGGCTTTAACTTTGGAAAATCATAACTAATTATAGAAAAATGGAAATCTAGAAAACCATAGCTTTCTGGAAAGCTCTAGGTGTTAAATTTATCCTAAAAATAATTCTCAGCCACAATCTTAGTGTTTGGACCATGTTTGACATCAAAAACAAGACAAAGGTCCGGCTATCCCTGATACTGGTGTAGCTTACTGTCATGAACTTCAAAAATTCATAACTAAATCCACAAAAATCCAATATGGCAAACTATACCAATTTGGAAAGCTACAGATGTCAACTAGAGGAGAAAAATAAGTCCAGATCAGTTCAGCAGCCTTAGACCTCAAAAACTGATGGAACAGTAACGAAGGTCGGATGGGTTCCCTGATGCTGATATAGAACTTCAGAAGATTCATTCTCTCTCTACAGACCTCCGATTAAGGTGATTCTAGCTGGTATAGGTCATTGTGGTTATCTAGTTTATGTGTATAAAATTTCATGGCATTTGGACTCCATTGGTTCCATGAATGACATGGATTTCTTTTCAGACTAGTTACACAGTACCATGACCAAACTATCAAAATTTTTCAATTTCAACAATTTGTCAAATATTCCCTACACCTCCAAATATTATCCACTTTAGCTTCTCAAGAAGCTCTCTACAAACTCTAGAGGTATGCAAATTTTCATATCAAGAAGAGCTCATTTGGTCATACTTTAACGGAGCTCACAAATTTGGCAGTTTTAGCACCCAAAACGGTTCAAATGGATCCAAATGGCCTCCCACATGTTCCAACAACTCATGGACCAGTTTAAAAGTATGAACATAGCATATATGAATTATCCAAGTGGTCCAAATCATCATACATATTAAACTCACTATGTTACAGGCCAAAATACACTATCGCATACAAACCACAAAAGGGCAAATCCCACATTTTCGTTACTTTGGCTCTCTACATAGTTTATACATCATTTTTCTATACATTTACACTTGTTTCAACATTTACATCTCAAAAATAATGGGTGCATAATCATTTTGGCACCACTTTACATCAAAAGAACCAAAATAAACTATCATCTAGCTAAACATGCTCCTAGGCTCCTTGGTGTGCACTTGAATCTCCTTGAGCTCCACCTAACATGTTAAGATAGGGGAGGGAAGGGGGTGAGATTCATGAAATCTCAGTAGCTCATGCACTCATTCAAGGAAGCAATCAAGGCATATAAACAAGTCAAAGTATGCACAAGCATCTAACCATTCTCAACCATACAATACAAAACTTTCATGCCATGAAACCATATCAACGTCAAGAATGGGCTCTAGGGACTTTTGGTCTAGCCTCACCCGAGTTTAGGGACTTTTGGATGGCCTCACCCTTGGTTTAGGGACTTTTGACTTGGCCTCACTCACTGATGAGACTTTTGGCCTTGTCTTACCCAGCCTCAGGGACTTTTAGCTCTACCTCACCCATCTCAAGGGACTTTTGGCACTACCTCACCCGAGCAATTCTCACAATCCAACACAAAAGCATATTGGTACCAATGCATCAAGGCAATAACATATGGCATGTCTCACACAACAGGCATATACACAAGCATACAATGACTATTACATCCAAGAATGCAACAAGAAAGAGTGGAGGGAGCTACCTTATGAGCCAACACAAGCCTTTCCTTTCAATTCCTCTTCTCCCTTCTTAGTTTCACAATCACACCTTGATGGAGGTGCTTCTCTTGAGCCTAGACACAATCAAGAGCATGGAATTACTTTCTTAGAATGTAAATAAACCCTCACAAGGCTAGGAGATTAAAGCCCTATCTTTTTCCCTTCTTATATCTTACTAGCCCTTCTCCTAGTTCTTTGCATTTCTCGACCTAACACACTCTCTTTCAAGGGTTTCTTGCTCATTCTAGGTCAAACTTCCTTCCTCTCTCTTAAGCTCTCAAGTTAGTAGAACCAACATTCTCAAAGAAAACAAAGAAGTTCAAGAGTGGTTCTCTACTTTCTCTCTTCTGACCCATGCCTAAAATCCAACTAATTTCACAAGCAAAACCATAGAAAGAGAGGGCAAAGAGAGAAGAACAAGATTCTAAGAAGAAAAGAGAGAAGCTTGCTTACCTTTCCTTTGTTCTTCCTCCTTCTCTTGGTCTCTCTCACTCTTCACGCCTCTTTTCTCTCCTTGGGTCGAAGTCTAGGTCAGTTAAAAGAGAAAGAATGAGTTAGAACATTTTAAGATGTCAAATTCTCCCTTTTTACATTTTTCCAGACTAACCCTCGCTATAGCAAAAATTAACCTTTGCTACGGCGAGCACGTATCAGTTCTAGACCCCCGTTTTCGCTATGGCGCCCTACGGCGAGCAACTCTCTGATTTTTATATGGGATGCCCGCACTCGCTATAGCTAGAAGCATTTTCGTTATAGCGAACAGCTACTCTCACTATAGCTAGACCATTTCTCGCTATAGGGAATAGGTACATTCGCTATAACTAGGCCATTTCTCGCTATACCTAGCAGACTTAGAAAAATTTCAGGATTTTCAAAAATTTTCAGCTTCTTTCTTTCTTTTTTTTTCTTTTCTTTTTCTAGTTGTTACAAAGTTCAAGGTGTTTGAGAATGGTATAGTGGTGTAACATGATAGAATTTGTGTCCCAAATAAAATTGAATTGAGAGAAAAGAATTTAAAGGAGGCATTTAAGAGCAAATACAAACTTCATCCAAATGTCACAAAGATGTATCAAGATTTGAAAAGATTATCTCAATGGTCTACTATGCCAAAAGGAAAAAAATTGAGAATCAAAAGGCAGCGAAGTTGTTGCAACCTTTAGATATCCTTAAGTAAAAATGGGATAATATAATTATAGATTTTATTATGAGATTACCTAGGACATCCTTAAGACATGATGTCATTAGGTAATAGTAGATAGACTAACTAAGTTTCCACACTTTTTTTTTATTATGGTTATGTATACTTTAGACAAATTAGCCCAATTATATATAGAAGAGATAGTGAGCCTTTATGAGATACTTAATAGTATTATATCTGATAAAGACACTAGGTTTACATTAAACTTTTGGAAGTCTCTTCAAGTAGCTTTAGGGACTAAATACAAATTTAGTACTGCCTATTACTCTTAAACAGATTATTAGACAAAAAAGACCATCCAAACTGTAGAAGACATGTTGAAGTATGTGTATTAGAGATAAAATGGAGTTATGAATTTAATTGAACAACCTCGTCTTCATTTGCTCGCTCCTCCTACTAGAAAATCCCCCTATGAACATAGCCAAGTGTTGGGGTCCTACAGGGCAGAAGACCAAGTCCCTTGTGCTTAAGATGAGTGGAGTGGTATCTCGATGGGCCTTGCTTATTCTGTTTCGTGGATTCTCACTGATTGTTTGGCAGAGAACTAGGATGTATATTTACCACTAGCTAAGTTTGCATATAATAATAGCTATTATTCTAGTATTCATATATCCCATTGAAGCTTTGTATAGGAGAAAATGTAGATAACCTTTATGTTAGGGTTAGTTAAGTGAGAGCAATTTGATAGAACCTAAGATAGTACACCAGACTACTAGACAAATAGAATTAATTAGGAAAAAATTGCCCAAAGTAGACGAAAGAGTGATGCAAATAAAAGAAAAATGTCGTTAAAGTTTGAGATTGAAAACCATGTATTCATTCAAGTATCTCTAGTTACCAAAGTAGGTTAGTCAATTAAAGTAAGAAAGTTTAGTCCTAAGTACAGAGATCCATTTGAAATCCTTGAAATAATTAGACCTATTGCTTACCGTATTACTTTGTCTCCTAACCTAGCTTAAATTCATGATGTATTTTATGTCTCCCAAGTCAAAAAGTACTTGATAGACCTTCCACATGTCATAAAATATGAAAACATATAATTGTAAGATAATCTTTCTTGTGTTATAGTACCAAAGAAAATTATTAATACCAATGTCAAATAGTTGAGAAATAAGAGTATTATTATGGTAAAAGTGGTATAAAAAAGCCTATCTTCTGAAGAGGCACCTTGGAAATTAAAAATTGACATAAAAAAATAGCATTTATAATTATTTACTTGAAGTATATTATAAATTTTAAAGACAAAAATTTATTTTTAAAATTTATTTTTAAGGTAGGTGAAAAGTAATATTTTATATTTTATAAGCTAATTTGATCTCTAAAGAATGAAAAGAAATAGAAAAAGAGGGTCATAAGGAGAGAAAAGGCCAATCAAGACTAAAAGAGCAATTGACTTGAGAAATAAACATCCCTAATGGTTGCATTACGCAACCTCCCAAATAAAGTTAGGTTGAGAAAATATATAGTTAGTGGCACAACCTATGTCATCTCCCTTAGAAATGGAATTCAATATTTAATTGGGTTTTCTAAGTGTAAAAGGATCCTAAAACTACCTAATTTAAGAGGGTTTGATCTAATTAAACTAATTAAAATGAAATTGATGTAAAGTTACTAATTGCTACCTAATTGCATGAACTAATAAGATAAGTAATGGACTTGTGACTAGCATTAGATTCATCCATTGGTATCCACTATCCTTATCTTAATTCAATTGTAATTAATTCTAGTCTAAGAATCCTTAATTGTGTTCATGGTAAATGATCTTGAATTACCAATCAAGATTCAAGAAATTAACAATCTAATGTTGAATGAAAACCTCAATCTTATATCAAATCATTAATTTTTACCTTTAAGATCTTTGAACACTTAAATTTGATTAATTAAATGACTAATTAGCCTCTGAATTATCACCCTAAGATGTTTAATTAACTAATCAAACTCCAAGGAATCTTTAAATCAAACAACTAAGTATATAATTTCACTCATGCATTTCATCGAATACCTTGATTGCATACATAGGAAAGTGGAGGAGAAATGAAAATTCAACACTTAATTCAATCCCATAATCATTCAAATAATATTCTAATCAAGGTCTAACTAGCCATCAATTATAAGCTACATCAATCTCAATCATTTACAAGCTGAACCAAGCAAATAAAATAATTAAAATTGATAGAGAAAGAGAAGAAAATAAAATAGGTATCTTGGCCCAAAATCCCTTGTAAATCTCTTGATTCAAGCTTCAACCAAGGGTCTTCTTCTAAGTTAATCACAAGAAGGAGAATTAAAGCTTCATGGAAGTGGAATAATGGAGGAAATGGAGTAGAAGAGGAGATGGAGAGCTACGGCCTAAATGGAATGGTGAAAATGATGATGGAATAGTGTGGATAATATGATTCCATGGATGCCTCAACCCTTCATTAAAAATCATATTCCTTCCTCTCTGGATGAATCTCATGCATTTTGGATGGGTCAATGTAATGGAATGGGTGAAGCTAACTAGTGTGAATGAATAGATGAGATGATTTGGAGCTGCTCAAGCTTATTTTTAATCACATCCTCCCTTACGTGCTTCATTTTTATTCTTCATGTGTGTTACTCTCCAATTCAGACCCGTGCATCATTTATTCTACTATTCACATGAGAATCATGTGAAGATGTGAGCTACTTGTGTAAGTGTGTAATTGTAATCCAATGCCTCTTGCTAATGCATGCTTCTTATTCCACATTATAATCCTTCTTAACCCAAGACCCCTTCTATCTACTCTTTACTGAATATTGTGGGTTTCCTTCTCTTCATAAACCTGTAGCTCCTTCATCACTTTCTCCCCACGCCTCTTATAGCTCTGTTCATGTGTTCTCTTATTGTACCACCCAAGCTTCCTTATCGTTCTCCTTTGCATGATTCTTCCTCTCTACTCTTGCTTTATCCACCTGATGTGTGTATAAGAGCAACTTGTGAACTAACTTGAATGAATAGAGAGTGTACATGCTAAATGCATTACATGGATGAATGGAGAGTGAAGCTACTGTAGTTTCCTTCACACTCGTGGCTTCATGTGTTCAGCTGCTGATGTGTTCTTCTCTACGTAAAGCTACTTTTTCTCATAAATGAAGTTGGTGGATGATGAAGTTAAGAGCTGCAACTGTCCGTATTTGTTCATGCATGTTTTATCTTTTTGCTTGTTGACGGGTCTATTGTGCAACCCTCAAAATAAAACTAAGTTAAATTAGATTTTATAGTTAGCGGCATAACCTAGGTCATCTCCCTTGGAAATAGAGTTCAATGCTTAATTGAGTTTCTAAGTGTTAAAAAATTCTAAAAGCTATCTAAATTTGAGGGGTTTTTTATTGAATTAAACTATTTAAAATAAAATTAAAATAAAATTCCTAGTTGCTACCTAATTGTATGAATTATGGCTGAATGATGGACTTATGACTAGCGTTGGATTCGTTCTTTAGTATCCATTATCCTTATCCTAATTTAATTACGATTAATTCTGGTCTAAGAGTCCCTAATTGTGTTCATAACAAGTTACTTTAGGTTACCACTCAAAATTCAAGAGATTAATGAAGTAATGTTGCATTGAGACCTCATTCCTGCATTAAATTGCTAATTCTTGTCTTTAAGATCAATAAACACTAAATTTGATTGATTAACTAATTAATTAGCCTTTGAATCATCATCCTAAAATGTTTAATTGACCAACTAAATACCAAGGAATCTTCAAATTAAACATTCAAGCACTCAATCTCTCTCATACATTTTATCAAACACCTTAACTGCATATATGGATAATTGAAGGAAAATGAATAATTCAAAACTTGATTCAATCAATTAATCAACAAAACGATCTCTTAATTAGTGTCTAACCAGCCACTAATTATAGACAATACAAATTCCCAATCAAATATAACCTTAACCAAGATAATACAAGAAAAGGGAAAATGTAAGAAAATAGAAAATCTTAGCCAAAAATATATTGCTCATCCATAGATTCAAGCTTCAACTCAAGTGCCTTCCTCCTAGCTAGCCACAAATAGAATTAGAGCTTCATTGGGTGAAGATGGAATGGGAATGGAAGATAGGAGAAATGGTGTGGAGTCACTGGATGAAGAATGGACAAAGGGGGCGTGAAAAATGCGTATTCTGGATGAAGTATTGAATGGAATGTCTCACCTATCGAATGTATGGATTGAGTGAATGGAATCAATACAATGGATACCCTTCTCACGTGATTCCTTTTAATGATTCCACGTGCTGCCTTATTTGATTTCATTTTTACGTCAGCTTTTATTTCAAGCTTCTTCTCACGTGGGTTTCCTTCAATTCTACACGTAGCTTAATTCTTTCTCACGTGTTGTTGATGTTGCTTCATTCCTTCTACGTGTTCCTTTGGTTTCCACATGCTCAGCTGCATGTATTTTAATCACATTTTGCCCAGCGTCTTCTTCCTTTTTTACATGCAATTCCACATGTTCTACATGAGCTTCTTTATTTGACATAGCTTCTTCTTCGTTTTGTTCTTCCAACTCTAACTCGTGTTTCTTTACGTATTTGCAGCTCATTTACTTGCTTTGTCATTTGCTTTTCTTGCTTGACCTTCTTCATGTAGCTCATTTCTTCATGTGTTCATATTATTTCTTCGTGTTCTGCTTCCATGCAAGCTTCTTTCAAGCTTCTTCTTTCTTAAACCAAAAACTTGAGCCTCATTCTTCCTTAATTCCTTCAACCCATGGCATGTGAGTTTCTTTTCTTTCCCTGCTTCTTCCTCCCACACATCCCACGTTGCCTTTTAGCTAGAACCCGTGGCTATTCTTCTCTATTTCAATTACTTTTCATGTTATTTCTTCGTGTTCTGCTTCCATGCAAGCTTCTTTCAAGCTTCTTCTTTCTTAAACTAGAAACTCGAGCATCTTTCTTCCTTAATTCCTTTAACCCATGGCATGTAAGTTTCTTTTCTTTCCCTGCTTCTTCCTTCCACACATCTCACGTTGCCCTTTAGCTAGAACCCATGGCTAGTCTTCTCTATTTCAACTGCTTTTCTCTACGTTAGCTCCTTGCATTTCTATTGGATGTTGCTGCATGGTTTGGTGCCTTGTGCTTACGTGGAGGGAGAGGAAGCTACTGTGTAAACTTCATCCATAAACTCGTGCAAGCTTTTTCTCTCTATTTTTGCTCATTTTCTACTGTTCACGAGTTACTCTCCTTTAAAATCTGCTCATGCAGCTCATATTTTTGTCCTCGAGAAACCCCTATGTCTAAAAACCCATGCAAGTGAGCTACATTCTTCTATGTTCTACATGTATGTGTGTGCATGGAAGCTTGTGTGAGCTTCCTTCTTCTCAAAATCCAATTACTCCATTAATCTCCTTCCATTCCAATTTTATTTCCTCCAAACTGTACACATGAAGCCTCCATCTCTTCGTCTTCTTTTCTTTAAATCAAATGCTCATTCAAGCTATTTGCCCTTCAAAAATTCTATATAATGACCCTAATTTCTAAACATTGTAATTAAGGTTAAATACGTGATTAATAATCATAGATTGGGGTAACAAGGCATTATAACCAATTACATTATGAAAATACAGGGAAATTTGGACCTTATTGTGATTAGAGTCATCAATCATACAATTACAAGCACTTATGTTCATAAGGGAAATAATATTTATTTATAAGCCTTTGATTCCATTACTCATCAGTTATAACTCATCCCAGTGTCTCTAAATCATCCCTTGAGATTACCATATGAAAAACCAAGATTTCCTAGCCAATATAAGAGTTTCAAGATGTTCGCCGTGGCTAATTACCCTCGACTTCACCCCTCGCATTGTTACTATATCGCCGTGGTGAGTTGGACCTTTGCCATGGCCAAACTACATGGTGCCGTGGCAAAGAAGCCTCCTAGAACTTTTCTCGCTCGCTTTTCGCTATTAGCAGCGGCCAATACCTCCTTTTGCTGTGGCCAATTCCTCTCTAAAATGCCTGGCTACTTTTCTCAAAAGTTCACCGCGGCCAATTTCCTTATTCACCGTAGTGAATTTCCCTCTGGACGACTTCCAGTTTAGCTACTCACATTTTCCTGCAGCCAATTACACATTTCGTCGTGATGAATTCCTCTCTGGCACTTTCCCTGGGCAACTTCGACTCTATTGGTCACGGCCAACTCCATTTTAGCATCGGCGAATTGTCGTCTAGTCCTACAACTCCTAAATACTTGCCTCAAACTCTCCACTCTCCCTCCAATAACACCCCAGGGCCCTTCTACCTTAATTGTGGGGCTCAAATAGCCTTTATTAGCCTAATTTACCTAGCTAATCTATCTTTACTAGTTCAAGAATTAAAGGTCAAGTTCTTTTCTCTAATTACCCTTCATTATCAAATTTGTAGAGTAACAATAATAGGAATTCATGAACTAACAGCAGTTATCATTTGGATGCACAATCAATGGGGGTTCCATACATTAAGGGTTCATATCAATATCTCAAAGATTACATTTCTATTGGTAAGCCATATTATAGTTTAACAAGGTTCACAGCAGATATCATAAATCCATACATCAAATACCAAATTAAGATAAGGTCTAACCCCTCAATAAATACATCCTAAGTAATCAAAATATGAAATCCTACACTTGAAAATATAGATACATGATGATGCTATACATAGGTTAACAAAATTTAGCATCTACCCTATTCTACTCAGACCAAGTGTAGCTCCCCACATTAGGCTTCAGCTCATGGATGTTCATCCACTTGTTTGCCCTTATCCTTACCTGAGGAACCTTCACCTGAAATTGTAATCCCATAAAATGGGGTGAGATATAAATCTCAGTAACCAAGGCAATTTCATCATATAATCTAGTTTAATTAACATATATGGATGAATCAAAATCAACATCAGAATCATATCAATCATATCAATAAATGAAACAATTAAGCTATTATAATTACTATCCCATACTAGCAATCATATTTTCACATGTTAAAGGCTAATAACACTGAGAGAGGCCCATCCACGGCACCCACTCCCTAATGAGCACAACTAGGGCTCAGTGCATTCAGGGTTTGATCATAACCCGGTGCCCGATCAAATCACATGCACGGGTCACAAGGTCCAATCACAATACATAGATATCCAACCAATTTATTCAATATTTCAAATCATTTATATACCACAAATATGAAATTAAAGCAGATATATGCATAAAATTAATGTAAACTCCAGTTACCTCACTTGTAGACATTTGCAACAACCACCACGAATCCAAATTCGAATTGAAGTGTTCTTTACTAGAAACCTCAATATTTCACCCAAATCCTAAGCAAATTCGTACAGAATTAATACCCATATTATAAATCAATTATGGGGGTCTCAAATTAGTAAAGAAAGCATCAAAATGGAGGGTTTATACTTACCTAATGTTAGCCCTAACCTCAACCTACGAATTTCACCAAGAAAATCCCAAACAACCACATTTCAGATTTTGGGTATGGTGAAAATACTCCAAATAAAAAACTAATCAGGCCAAATTAAAAAGAAAGATGAGGGGATTAAGTTATATAACTATTACCTTGGCTGAATCTTGCTCTAAATATGAGAAAATGTGGAATTCTTGCCCCAAACGCTAGCCTCCCTTTATACCTCCGATTTTCCTTCTTCAGTTTCAGCAAAATGAGGAAGTGGCTGAAGTGTTAGGGTTTTAGTTGGGTTTAAGTGAGTCTAAGATGGGTCATGGGTTGCTCTAAGGTCCAACTCCAAATGGATTTCAGATTTTAGCTTTGTTGGGCCAGTTTTAAGGTGTTGGGTTGCAAAATTTTATTGGGGCAGACTTAGTTTTAAGGACTCCATGGTCTTGGGCCTGCACAAGGTTTATTGGGTCACTTATAAGAGCCTATATAAGGTGGATCTTGGGCCTCTATCATATGAAATTAGATTGGGTCTGCACCTAACTTATTAGGCCTCCATTAGCCTCTTATAATGATTTATTAATTTAAGCTTAAATGAAGTTTCTACCCAATTAATTTTCAAACCCATATTACTAATTTATCTCTGTAAAATCTCCATTCACTTAACTTGCCCAATTATCCCATATTAATTATTCCTAATTAATCTAAGTCTATGATTAACACCTTAATTAATTTTGGGGTGTTACATTCTGCACAAAAGAATGGAAAATATTAAATAGAATTATCCACAAAATTATTTAAAAGAAATTCATGCATTAAAACTCAATAATTTTGTAAATTAATTAACAAGGTGCAAAAATGTCTACTAAAATCAATTATCCACCTAAGTAAATCCATTAAGCCTTATTTAACTATTAAAATGCTTAAGCTAAGGGAAATAAAATGTATAAAAATCATGTTTATCACTCGTGTGCTACCTTAACATGTTTGTTGCTCGTGTAGCCTCTTGTTTCTGCTACAACCATGGCTTTTCCTCTATTTCTGCTCACATGAGTGTATGGAAGAGTGGTTGCATACGTGCATGACGTTAAGAGGGCTGACACATGGTTCTTTGCATCACATGGATCTGCTACATGTATTTAAGTGAATGAAGCTATGTTTATGTGGAGGAAAGGCTGATGCATTGTGAGTGAACTGGAGCCTATGCAAGCCTTGTGTTCTTGTGAGTGGGTGGCTACTCACATGCTTTCTTCCATGCAAATTTTCCTAAGTAAAATTAAAAAAATAGAAAAAAATAAAAATCAAAGCCTAAAAAAAAATGAAATCATCATCAAAGAAAATGAAATAAAATAAAATCATTAAAAATCCTAATTTATTCAACAAAATTCCAAAAGATGAGATTTTATTTTCTAAACTAAATAACTCCCACTAAAGCTTAAAATATCATCAATTCATGAACAAAAAATCCAAAATTACTAGGTAAAAATATTGAGAATAATTGAGTTATCAATCCCTTATCATAATATTATGAAAGAAGGTTAGAGATTATCTAGATGAGATTGGTTTGTCTAAATCTCTAATAGTGTATGGTTTAGGACTCCAAATAGCAATAACTTTAATTAAAATTTTTAAACTATTTTAAGTTCCTATAACCTCCAACCAGACATTTTTAATGAAAAAGAGAGTTTAAAATTTAGTATAAAGTTATCAGTTTCTAAAAATATTGAAAATGAGCCCAAATAGAAGAATTAAAGTGTAGGGGCAAAATCATATTTTTGAAAAAGTTTTAAAACCCTACATATATATATATGTATGTATATATACATAGAAACACACACACACACACACATATATATATATATATATATGACATGCCACACTCCTTTCTCCCCTCATAATCAACCTTGGCAGCCCTCAAACTCTCTCACGGTGGTGTGAAGAAGAAAGGAGGAAGAAGGGAAAAGGAAGTTATATATAGGAAAGGAAACTTGCTAAATTTGATTACCATATAGTTATGAACTACTCTTTATGCTCTCTCTCATGGTGGTTTTGGATTCTAAAAAGGATGGATTTTGTGGCTGATATCTTGAGTAGAAAAATTCCTTTGAGGAAACCAATTGTACCAAAAGAAGCTCTATCAAGAGAGTTTCAAGATAAGGTCTAATTTTGTTATAGAAAAATTTGTATCCTTGGAACCTAGCTCATCATAGTTTCAACCATGAGAGAGTATAAGTGGTGGAAATATATATTTGATAAAAACTTGGTGAAACTAAAGGGCTAGAAGGGTGAAAAGTAAAAATGTGCAAATAGATGTAGTTAAAAACCAAAGAAAGGCATATGGCATGGGGTGTGAGTTTGACCATGGATGATTCCAAACCCTAAGAGAATTAGTTAATTCTTATAATACCATAATTGGACTAGAAATGAATTTTGGAGATCCTAAAGTTGTCAAATTCCCTATGAAATAAACAAAAATTCCAAGATAGGGGGCTATATGGTGTGTATCAACCAAGAGGTGGAAATGCTACCTAGGGAAGTTTTTAATTTAGTTTCATAGTTTAAAAGGCTTAAATGAGTAATATAAAAGATAGAAGAACTATTAGTTTGAGGAAAAGAATGAGATTTGATAATGTTACAACTTTGGTCCTATAAAAACCTTAACTAGCCTTAGGAATGGAATAGGTGATATGGTTAAACTTTTGGACTTGTTTTAGTCATAAAAAGTGAGTAAATTAACATAGATGTTGGAATTGTTACATGAAATGCGACAAATAGAATGAGTTTTTTTGAAACACTTAAAGTAACTAAATCCACATTTTAAGACCTAATTTGCACATATATTGTTGAAATGAGATTGAATATGTCTTAATGGATCATTTTATGCTTTAATTAATGTGCCAAGGCCAAGCAAGCAGGATCACACTAAAATGTGTATGTGAAGCCGTGGGATCAAGGGAATGAAGGCAAGAGAATTGACTGAATTCACTTGATAAGTAGGCTTTTTTTTTATTTGTATATGTATGGTGGGTGAAGTTGTGCCAAGTAATCTCAAATAAATTAAGTTGAATAAAATTTGTAATATAAGATGCAACTTAAATTGTTTCCCATGGAAATAAATTCCAATTATTTAAAAGAGCTTTCCAAATGTAAAGTGAAATCTAAAAGCTACCTAATTCAAGGGTTTTTTAACTTAATTCAATTAGCTAAAATTCAAAATGAATTAAAAATGCTACTACTAACTAAAATGCAAGAAATTAACACGCAAGTAATGAATATGTGGCTAACCTTGGATTTATCCCTTGATGTTTACTATCCCTATCCTAATTCAATTGTTCATGGTTTTGGCATAAGAATTCCTATATGTGTTCATAATAATTTATCTTGAGTTACCTCATAAGATTCAAAAACCTAACAAATCAATATTGATTTAAACTTTAATGTTACATTAATTCATTAATTCTTACGTTTAAACTCATTGAACACCTAAAAAGAATTATTAATCAATCAAATTAGTCTCTGAACTTTTATTCTAGGAGGTTTAATTAACCAATTAAACTCCAAGGAAACCTCAATTTAAACATTTAAGTACAAAATTTTTTACATGCATTTTATCAGATACCTTGATTGTCTAAGCTAAAAATTGGAGGTATATAAAAATTACAGCACTATCCATTAATCATAAAAAATCTTTTCTAATTGATATCTAATTAGCCACCAATTATAAACAATATTAATCTTAATCCAATAACCAAGATCGTAGAAGAACAAGAAAAAAGTTCTAGAAAAAAAAGGAAAAAATTGTATAGAATTCTTAGCCAAATCCCTAGATGATCTTCATGAATTCAAGCTCCAATCAAGGTCTTCATCCAAACTAGCCACAAGATTGGATTAAGCTTCTATGGATTTAGAATCATGGAGCAAAATGAGTTGTAAAGCCACAACCATAAGCTTCCTAAGACAAATAGAGGAGAATGAGATATGATGAATCTGATATTATGCTTCTTGCCTCCTTCATCACATTCTGGAGACCTCCATCCCAAAACCTGAGCCACAATCACATGTCTCTCCTTCTCTCCTCTCTCACATGCTCTCTTGCGTGTGATTTAGTAAGCCAGCAATGCATGTATGACCTGGTGCATTATTGGATGTGTGTGTCCTGTAGCCTTCACTTTCGTGTATCTTAACGTAAGTGAATGAGTAGCATGAGGGAGCCTGTGCATGAATGATCCGTGGAGTATGTGAATCTTTTTCCTTCCACCTCAAGCCTCCTATCATGTGTGCATTAGTGAATGGCTGGAGTGCTACATGTAAATGGATCTAGTGCAAGCTTCGTGTACGTGAACCAAAACCATTTGTGCCTATATGAATGAATCACTATGTAACCTGGATGTCCCTCATGTACATGGAGAGTTTGTATGTGTTTTTCTCCTAATACTATGTAGTTGCTATGTGTTTGTGTCAACGTGAGAGTGTGTATGGAGCATCAACGATATGTGCCTCCATGTGTGTTTCTTCCATGTAAGAGTATAATCGAGTATTGTGTAAACATGAGAAAGAGAACCATGACCTTTACTAGACTGCGTGTGTTTCCATGTGAGAGAGTGGGTTGTGCATGATTGTGAATAAGTGAGTATATGCGTGAGTGGAGGGATGTCTACGTAAAAGTGTAGTGAATGAATTGGATCCTGTAGTGTGATTGAGAGATCCTGATGCATCATTCCTCCCTTCATTCCATGTGAGAGTAAAAGGCTAATATTGAATGTTTGTGGGATGAAGAAAGCTATGCATCTCACATGACCTAATGCTTCATATTGAATTTGACCCTCATTTTTTTCTTGAAAAATCCATCAAAAATATGGACATTTATTCCATTCTTTAAGTTGCAAAATGTGGCTTCCATTCTTGAAATCTTGACCCTTGATTTAATCTTCAATTCTCCTTTAAATTAATTTCTATCATTTAATTTTCATTTGTCCATTAAACATCTATACAAAGATCAAAAAATATTAAGTGGAAGAATTTACAAAATTATTTAAAAGAATTTGTGCATTAAAAAACAATAATTTTGCAAATAAATTTCTAAAGTGAAAAAAATGGCTAATAAAATCAAATATCATTTAATAAAATCTATTAAGTCATAATTCATCATCAAAATGCCCAAATAAAGAGGAATAAAATATGTAAATATGACATTTATCAATTAGTTTGTTTGAGTCTTTTGTTGTTTATGTGTATTATTTGCAATTGTTTAGCTTGTTAATTATTTGAGTAAAATATGCAATTACATGAGGCTTACTTGCATTTATGAGAGGCGTGGCTCTTTGTGGGGTAAGGTTAGGGAAGCAAGTATGGATTTGCTCTACCTTATACCAAAAATCCCTTGAAGGCACAGATGTGCTCTTACTTGAACCAAGGAAATCCCTAAAGCATAGATTTGCTCTCTTGTGTATGGATTGGCTATGATTACATAACATGTGTGTTTGCTCCCATGTGCTTGAGTGAACTATATGTGTGTTTGAATAATGTTTAGCTACTAAGAATTTTTTAATCTCGTATTTCCTTATCTCTACTAACTATAGTCAAGTAATGTGTAAAGCAAGGACAAAGATGAGCAAAATACTTAGAAAAGTCTATTATGACAAAAGTTTTGGCTTAGGATATGATGTTAGATATATGATTATGTAAATCTATATTTTAATGTAATGTAATGTAAAAATATGTAAAAATATTAGACTATGATTTTGTGATCAATAAATGTAAGTATAAGATGTTGAAACATGATTTAATATATGAACACCTATGTGGTTTATATACGTTCTTTCATGTGGAATAGTAATTTTTACTTTTAAGGCAAATTTCATATGATGACTCATTGACATATGATGCATATATGGATTGAAATTTGCCCATGATAAGAAATGATATTTTAGATCTCATTTGGTGCAATTTGAAAATAATTTTTTTTATTATTTGAATTATAAAATATTCCTTTACCATTGAATGTCTTAATGATCGAATTTAGAGCTAAAATTTAGTAAGTATTTAAAGAACATTCACAACTTCCTAAAGAGCTAAAGATCATAATTTTTGAAGTTTTATAAAATATTTGGTAAATTTTTAAATTTGGCCCTAAAAAGCTATCATGTATTGTTATTGTTCATTCTGGTATAAATTTGATTTGTGTTCTTTAGGGAATAGAATGGACTCATTTTGATCTAAAATTTTTATAATAGATAGTTCACATCCTAAACTTTCAAAGGACACCTAATTTACATTAATTAGATTTATGTACCTCAAATTATGAATTTTTGAATTGAAAGCTACATTAGGTGTTTTATAGCCTAAATGAATAGATGACTAATTTTATTGGTTTTATCTTCACATACATACAATCTTGGATAAAACTAGATGTTTAAGCATGAAATTGCAAGATGGAATGGTGAGAATCCATTTTTGGAACTTTATGAGTCCATTTTGGAGCATATAGCAATTATAATTCCACTGCTAAAAGTTTAGTTATGGTTATTGTTATTCTAAATGAATAACTAATAGTATAAAGTAAATGAAATATAGTACAATGTAACATCATTTGTTATAAAATAACCAAAACCAAAAGTGATAAGATTACTGGCCATCTAATCATATTTGGCCTTATAATTTTCAAGATTTTTGATAATATTAAATTGATAATCATATTATGAATATAAATAAGCCTTGAATTTATAGATAATATAAAATAAAAACAAAAAAAATTATGCCTTAATCTGATGAACTAGAAGCTCCGAAAACTAATGCCTTATAGCAATTTATTAGATACTTGTGCCGATAATGTGTTATAAAATTAATGGAAATATAAAAAATATAATAAGAGTAAGAGAAAAATTGGGAGGAGAATGAAGAGAATAATTCTTATTTTCTTATATGTTTTGTGCTTAGTACATTTCTTTATTTATAGGCTATCAACTATAAAAATAGACCTATAAATTACAATAATATAAATAAGAAAATTAATCTATATAATTTTACAACATAAATCATTTAAGAGTTATAAGGTATATGCCATTAAATATAATAAGGGATCCTAGAGAGTCATTATTTAGAGTTTATAGATATTCACATAATTATATTATTTACAACAAAAATTAGTTAAAAAATTTTACATATAAAGATAAATCGATATAAAATAGGTTAAAATAGTCCAATAAGCATCATAAAACTTTATTGCAAAACACTAAAACTTTGATTTAGACCAAAAAAATAATTTTTAATTAGTTAAGTGACAAATCAACTGGCCTTTACAATTTTTAACTGGTTCAGCCAATTTTTTCCTTAATTGGCTTTTAGAATTAACAAACTAGAACCATAACCAAATCACCAATTTTCCAGTCCGATTGAATAGTTTAGTCCAATTTTTTGAACCAAGGGATAAATTATTCTTTATTGAAAGATGTTTCCAATTATATGACTTTCTCCTCAATTATGAAAATATATATAGACTTCCCTCAAACTATGAGTTTTACAATTTGCTAATATTTGTTAAAACTATTTTACATTTGTCGAATACATATTTAATACATATCATATAACAGATATGAGAGTATTTTGACTCAAACAAATATAATTATAACTTATCTTTTATTGTAAACAAAATAAATATAACATATCTTTTGGTTTTTTTAAAGGAAAATGTAATTTTTCAAAACAAATGGTAAGACAGTATAATCTGAACATCTGGATGGAAGGTTGATTTATGCTAAAAATTATTATTATCAATAATATTTTTACATTCAAACTTTAAAAATAATATTTAATAAAAAATTGAACAAAGTTTAATAATATTTATATTTTTTTAATTGAGTGACTATTCCAAAAAATTAATTTTTCTCTTTGATTCTACTTAATAAGAGTAACTCTAATTTCTTGCTTCCTTTATGCAGTATAAATAAATAAATTCTACTATCGTTTAAAACTAATTTATATCTAAACCAAACTCATGGAGGGAAAAAAAAAAAATCTCTATCACACCAAGGCCAATTAGGCTTACAATTGCATTATTATCCCAATAACGTACAAGGCGCACCGTCAAAAGATGGCCCAGGCCATCAAACAAATGGGAGCTCCGAATAAAAAGGGTCCACAGGGATATAACCATATGAAAAACAGCATATTCCAATCTACACAGAGGGTACAAAACAAGCCATGCTTACAGCCACATCCTCTTGCAAGTGTAATCATATATAACCTGAAACAGACTCCTAGATTCTGCCTCCTCCTGCACCTTTAGAAGGCGAGCAACTCTTGTAAAACCGTCGTGGTATCTAAACAGTGCATCTTCCTTCTCATCACATTTACTCTCATATTTCATTTGCTTTGTTCTTGACAGGGCCCACTGCATTGCCCATATGGCTAAAGGGCGCATGTAACACAGAGATCTGTATTCATCTTTAGTGGTCCATGCTTCTGGAGTTTGAAAAGAATAGCTGCAGTTGATCAAATAGAAGAGCCTCAATGAGATATCGAAAACATTACGTGAAACAGAACATATCTTAATGGTCGTAAGGGTAAATTGCAGTTGAATCCCATGTAGTTTGACCCGAAATCAGCTTTTTCTCAGTAGTTTAAAATGTGTCATTCAACGCCCCTATAGTTTATTCCATTACCATTTAACCACCAAGTGATATGTTCAGTTTTAATTTTAATGGAAAAAATAAAATCAATATTAAAACAATGAAGAATTTCATTGTTGGAAATATTTTATACTTATAATTGTTTCATAGTTGACATTTGGAAATTGAAATCATCTTATTACACCGGCAATAGTATTTGAACACTATAAGCGCAACAGACTTCTAACAATAAACTTGTTTATTTCTGTTCAAATTTGGATGTAAAATACCACATCTGATTAAGTAGAAATGTAACAAACCACATCGGTGTTAAATGACACACTTTAAACCATAACAGGAACAAACAGATTTTTTGCCAAATCACAAGGGGCCAACTATAATTTACCCAGGAAATAAGGATCTAAAACCAAAATTCAGCAGTAAAATTAAAAGAAGGATTTATTTCAGGCCCAAGTATTAAGCCAACAAATCATTGAGATTGTCCTCCACACAGACAATTATGAGTTGCGGAATCCAACATACCACCAAGTTGAAAAAAAATAATGTGTCTACGCTTCATTTCGACGTAATAATTTGATGCAAAGCATACGATTACCTAAACCATAAAAGATTTGATCAATCATCATAATAATTTGTCTTTCCTGGTTATACCAATAAACAAAATTTCAGGCTCAAGTTGCTGCATATCCTATGACTGACAGTGCTAGTAATTAACAGTGTCAACACAAATAAATTTAAAATTTTTCAAATGAAGAGTGCTAGTATGTTTTTAAGGAAAATTTAGAGAACTGAAGTTTTAGTGAACATTATATCTTTAATGATTGTGTCTTTCAAGAGGTGAAATCAGAAAACAAGAAAAAAAACCCAGATGGTTATCACCTTCAGCGGAGGGGGCCTTGGGAAGTGAAGGCAGGTAAAAGCAAAAGCCAAAATTTGGTAACAGATGCAAGGAAAATTTGTTTGCAAAATGATAAAAATGGAAGAGAAGGGAAACTCCTATGTTGGCAGGCAAATCCAATTTTAACAACTTATGGTTCAGTAGCTCAAGCAAGATAAGGTAACCTTCAGCAGACCATAATTTTTACCAGTTAATACACCATTAGGAAGCCATTGAGTGTGGTTTAGCAGTAAGAGGTATAAATAGTTAGCAAAAAGTCTTTAGGTTCAAAATGGCGTTCACTTGTGATTAATGGATTAAAATGTATACTTTCAATTGGAATGCATGAGTGTCTTGGCAGGACAGGGGAAAAAGAGATAATAAGTAATTAAATTATGGCTGGACAGGGGAGATATATGAGATGACGGAAGAAAATTGAGATTTAAGCAAAATTGACACAAGCTTAATATACCATGACATAATTTTCCACTACCATTAATTCCCCATTTTTTGACTAGCCCGTGAAGCCACTAAATTAACCCATCATTATTCATTTTTACTTCAGCCACTTTAGTCCAAAACAGAATTGAGAGAGAGAAGAGAGGAGCTTGAGGAAAGCATCCATGGAAGCTTGACTTCAAAGCCTTGTATGTCTGGCATTTTGGAAGAATTATCCAAGGTACCTCTTATAAAACTTATTCTACTCCTCCTCTACAAAATGCACCGATTGGATTTCGATTTTGTTGAAGCTGATTTACACATTGGATTATGAAATCATGATGGAAGCTTGCTTTGGTGAGGAGGAAGAAGGTGGAAGAGTTGAATCTTGAGAGAAAAGTACAATTCTTGCTAAACTGCCCTTTTAATTTCTGGTTTTTGGGACTGTTATTGATGGGGTTGTTTTGGTTGTTTTTGACTATGGTTTAAGGTTGAGGAAGAAGGGAAATTACTTGATTTTGGGAGCTTCGGAGCTACCTGGAAGGAAGAGTAATCAAAAGCTTGGAATTGGTTCGAAATTGTGAAAGTTACCGTAATTGTGAAATTCTGTCTGGAACTTTGATGAGGCTATTTTGCTTATTTTGGCCATTAATTAGATGAAAGGGGAATTGTTGATAAGCTTGGTGTTGGTTTTTGATGTATTGACAATTGAATACTTGAGTTAGTAAGCCTAATTGCCCTTGAATTGTTGAAATTTGCTATTGTTGATTCAAGTGTGGAATTGGGATTTAAAGGTTGTGTTTTTGTTGTTGGCCAAGAATGTGAAGAATTTTGGACATGTTCATGAGTTTGGAAAGTGGTCTTGATGAACGAGAACTTGACCATGTGAGTTGGTAAGTTTAATTTTGATTGATCTTGCATTTTAAAAATTATGAAAGTTGAATTGAAAATTTATGTGATTGGGATTTTGTGTTTGGTTGAATTGAAGTTTGTTTTGGACCAATTTGTATAGTTTCAATTGAGTTGTAAAGTGCTGGAAAGTTTTACTTTGTTGTGGTAAGATATATTTCTCCTTGATTAGTTATTAGATTGGCACTTTAAAGTGGAGATTGAGTATTGAATATTATGTTTCTTGTGTTGGTGAATATCAAGGTAGAGGAAAGATCTTGGAGAGATCATGTAGAAATCTTGTAGAGTCTGTCCAAGACCTTGTAGAGATCTTGGTGACAAGATAAGCTGTTATACAAAGCAAATTAAGTATCTAAGGTAAGTAGTAAGCTACAAATTGAGATTTGAGATATTGATGTTATGAAATGGATGATAATGGAAGTTGACGAAGTTATGTTTGATCTAGATTGTTGTACCTCTATTGGATATACGATCTTTGCTTCTGTGATTACCTTGAGTTGCTAGCTAGATAGTTGTTTTATCTTTCATTATGTGTTTTCTCTGAACTAGTAGGCATGTCTTATGATTAGTTTGAGAAATCTATTTGATTAATTATAAGAATTATTTCAGGGGTTAGGGCAAATTCCACCATGTGGTTTATGAGTTTCCAAGGTCAAGGCACCCTGTGGTTAGTTCCAGGTTGAGATGAGCATTCCTCCCAATGGTTTAGTTATGGGATACTCAGGGTATTGGCCATAAAAGATATATGAGATACCTGACTTGACATAGTGAGATTTATGAGATAGATGATATGCTTAGTTTTCTTAGATGCAATCAAATATGCATGTTCCTATTTATTAATGTAAGTTTGTATGCCATTCTAGTTTTGAGTTAATATTAAGTACAAATATGTTTTGAAAAATAAAACAACTACTAGGATTTCGATCCCATCCCTTTGTAAGGAACAACTACTTTACTTTTTAGGAGAAAGCTCTAACAAAAAGAATGAAAAGTAGGTTGGGAAGTGGCCTTGCAACTGGTACCACGCAAGTGGTGACATTTTGAGTTATATATATATATATATGTTTTACCAGGGTTGTTCATTTACTCCTTATATTGTATAGATGGCCATGGGGCTTATTTTGAGTTTGTATGTATATGCAGGAGGATGTCAAGCTAAGATTTATGTCACAAGCTTTTGATGTATATAGAGATGTGTTCTAGTTTTTGCTTGTATTATAGAATGTTGATATGATATGATGTTATGGGTTAATGAATGTAATATGGAATATATGTGTCTTGTGGAATGATGTGAGATTAGTGTGGCTTTATGATGTTTGGTAGTAAATAGATAAGTTACAGCAATTCTAGTCAAGACCTTGCCAACAGGGTTAAGACCTTCCCAATAATATTTATCTAGTGTCAAAAATTGAGGTTTGAAATCTGATATAAAATCTTATAAGCTATTTGAAGATCTTGTTAGTAGGATTTTAGACCTTGTAAACTAATATAAGTCTAATTTTGGTTATTTTAGTACAATCTAGGACCTTGTCACCAAGATCTTAACCTTGTTGACAAGATTTTTGAGTAGGCTAAGAAAACTTTCTAAGTTAAAACCAAGCTAACTATTTGCATAATCTATTGGTAGATAACGCTAATATAAATTACCAAGTCTTTGAAGTTATAATCTAGAGGCCTAGTAATTATGTTTAATCAAATAGAGATAAAAGAGTTAAGATGTTGTAAAAGTTTTAATTACCCTTGGTTTTTGTCAAATTAATGAGGTTTTAATCACAATTCCACTTAGTATTATTAGAATTAAACTTTTGTTTATTAGTTTAACCCTTCTAGATAGTGAGGTTTGACAACTAGGATAACAGAAAAATGTACTTACCCAAGTCCATCGTTGGACCATGCAGCTTCATACACTCCACTCGCAGTTTGAAATGCCATATCAATCATATCTTCCTGGATCATTGTTGCAGCTACTGCATACGTAACTCCAGACCATATTTCTCGGGATTGCATTGTAGACATGTCAACTTTTCCATCTGGTAACATCCCATTTACAGCACCCCGTTTCCCATCCTTTACTTTCATAACATTGTAATCATAAACCATTTGAAGTGCACTTCTAGCTTTGTTTTCATCAACAATTGGTGGAAGACCACATGCTCTAGCATACCTGCAAAAAAGCAAAGAGTAAGCTCTGACTTCATCTTAAATACTGCCAAGGAATAATAACTACATATGCAACATCTGAGGATATACCCAGAGTTCAAATTATTTAGATATCTAATTATACCAACATTGTTTAGATGCTTTCAGTTTCTTCTTCTGCTAAAAGTTCTGTTTCAGAATCTTATCTAGTAGCAACACATGCAAATACTTAGTCCAGTCTACAAGCTTCGACTCGAACAGCTTGACTTTTGCTAAAACATTTTTGTATGAAACTAAGTAAAATTTACCTAGTGAATTCTTCCCTGCCATCAGACTTCTCTACAGCCAAATCCTCAAAACATCTCATAATGATCCTATTCTTCAACACCGTTTTTATTTATGTTACACAAACTCATACTTTAAAATGTCACACGATGAAGATACACACACAACAGTTTAGTAATGTAACCTGGATTCTAACTAAAATTTCAATTGACCAGTGGAGCAATACTAGGGCAGAGTCAACCATGGCAACCATAAAAAATACTGTGTAAGTGCTATTGAAGCAGATGAGGCCCATGCAAGAGGATATAGTTTCCAAAAGACAAAAAAACAGACCATTGTCCTGCTAATTGATCAGCTTGAATGGATGAGCTTGAAGATCCACCACTACTATCATAATTGAAGTAAGAGCCATTCCATAATTTTTCATATGCAGCTTTTGCTTTCTGAAACTTAAATTGGAAATACTCTTCAGAACCCTTGTCTCCAATTTCACCTGCCAAGGCTGATGCAGCCTGAAGTGCTGCTACCCACAATCCACCACTGTATGCACTTACACCAGACACAGACCATGTGTCATAAGTTTGATCAGGGAAGCCTTCATTCTCAATCATTCCATCACCATCCTTGTCAAACTGGTTCATATAAGCCATCGCAACATAAACAGATGGCCAAACAGCTCTTGCAAACTTCTTGTTGCCAGTGGCAACCACATCCCTATAAATCTGGAGAACAAATTTTGGATTCAAGTCTTTCCACCTATCTGTGTTATAAAGATTATAGCCATTTACTTCGAACCATGGGTCGTTGATTCCAATATCATGAGGAACAGCACCAAGAACCTTTCTTGGAACCCATAGGCCATTTTCTAGAACTTCAATTTTTCCAGGATCATGCATCATTACTGCTGCAGCAAAGTCTCTTTGGATGCTGAGTTCAAGCTTAGGAAATAGCATGACTAGTGCAAAAGATGAATAGAAATGAACATCATAGGTATTCCACATCTGATATTCAATGCCTTCAAGATAAAGGAATTGACCAATGTTTTCCTCCCCTTCTTGGAGCAGATTTACTCCTGATGCAGAATTTGACGCAGGAGTAGTGTGCATTTGCTCAGCTACTGAACTAAACCTTTCGAGAATATTAATAGCAGTATCACTTTGATTTGATATATGATTATTTTTCCATGAATCGGATCTGTATCGATCCAGGGAAAATTTTCTTTCTCCTATGCTAATCAAACTATGCACTGGAGGTGAACCATCTGCAAAAGAGATGAAATAGTGAAGACATGTAACAATGATAAGGATTATATATCAAGTATGTGATGCTTGCAAGATTCTAAAGGCAAAATAACTTTAGCTACTTAGCTGGTGGATGAATCAAACATTTCACATGCTGAAAATACCTGTCCAAATTGTCCCCCCAGAATTTAGATAGTAAAGCTCGTTAAAAAGGGTGATTGGATACCTGCAGAGAATTCTTTGAAAACTTTAGGATTTGCCTGTAGGTGCAGATGCTGAATAATGTATTGAAGCCTACCATTCAGGAAGCCTCTTGTCTTCAAGAATCGGTCTTTGCCAAGCTTCTATCTGGGCCTCCCATTGGCCATGCCCTGTGCCACCAATTCATTGAAAAAGTTGAAGTAACTTATCAAGGAATTACACTCACAAATAAGGAAATACATCAAAATTTGATGTCTAGAAAAAATATATCCATATTATTGCCTCAAATTGTTAAGTTCATATATGCACGCATGCAGATGCCCACACACAGAGATATCAGAAAAGCAAAAAGTAGTTCAGCAAATAAATGTACCAATTATAGCATCACGTGCAATATCCATTGCAGAATCTCCATTAGTACCACAGAATTTAGTGTAACGCCTGTTAAATAAACTTCTTCAGTTGTGCATAATTTTCACGTTAAAATTCTTCCATACAAGTGTTCTATCACCAACCTGTAATAAGTCCTTCCACTGGGAAACTTCACTTCAGGACAGACCCATGCCAATGAAAATGTGACCGTGCGTTGCGCAGCTGGTGGAATTGTTAACGTGGCTGCAATTGCTGCTCCAATAGATGATCCTGGTTCTGAAGGCACAGGAGTTTCTGGAAAATTCAGACGATCAAAGGACCCTTGCTAAAAAAATGAAAAGTACCATAATTCAGTCTTTTGGAAATATTACATAACAAACATAAAAATGACTAAAAGCTTACTACCCTCTCTGATACATGTAATACAAGTAACTTTTAGAAGAAAATCACACCATCACAGAGCCAACAGAATTTTTTGAGGGAGTCACTAGCTGTAGCTGAAAAACTGGTTGCTTAATTCTTAACATTGAAATGAAATGTATTTAATATTAATGACAAGAAATTTCTTAAAATAACTATCATTATGGGATTATCATGTATTGCAACAAGAGTTCATGATAATAATTATTTACTGGATTCCACGTTAACAAACTTCATACGAAAGCTGGAAGAAAAAGTGATAAAAATCAAGTTAGCTCATGGAAAAAGATTGCGGAAATCAATTTAGCCACCAAAAGTGATAGCAATTAGTTTAGCTGTGAGAAGAAAGCAGGTCTAAATGACTAGTAAAATAGCAAAGATTTTTCAATGGCATATTATACAAGATTTTTCAATGGTATATTGTATATGTCCTTAACCTGTTTAATTTCTTGCCACATATCCTTAGCTGAGATCCCATCATAAGCACCAGATATAACAAAGACAGGGCATTCTGAGATATGAACATGTTCAGTCTCTTCTGCTGCAATTGCAAATGTGACTGGAGACTGCCCATTCGCAGTCCTGTATTTACACCATATTAATTAAATGCACCGACAAATTCCAGATTTGTTTTTCTTTTCCTCCTTCACTAAAAAATACAGTAACAATTTAGACTTACATGTGACGTAGAAGCACACCGTGCACCCCATCATTCATCCTAGCAGAATAGAATATCTTGCTTGTTAGAATAATCTATAGGCAAGCAATGAGAAATATAAGGAATTAAATGGGAACATCTGCATAAAAAAGGCAGAGCTAGTGACAATTTTCTCACATTATCTTTGAATTTGAGTGATGACCAGTAGATTCAGAAAGTCCTCCAACAGAATTCTAAATAAGCACAGAAACAATGAAGGATATGAGGATTTACCAGTACACTTATATTCATTTTGTTCTTTAAAACAAGCTTACTATTTGCATCCAGTGCCTCAAGACAAGAATAAACGATTCAAAAGTGACTGACTCTAACTGTAACAGCCAACAATAAGTACCACTTACAGCCCATGTGAAAAGCAAGGTGACATCTGCTGATGTTTGGCCAGAATTATTCAACTGCATAGAACAAAATTAACTTCTTATTATGAGATCTGAATGTATAATATTCTAAGCTAAAGAAAAATTTAAGGAGACCATTGCCAACCGTGAAAGTAAAAACTGATACGGGATAGCTACTCTCCTTATAATTGTGGGGTATAATAGGTGAAATCTGACGACAAACTATTCTTAACAATGGGTCTGGTTCTGCATTTAAAAAGATGAATTGATCAATGTCAGAAATTCATTATTCAAGAAAATAACATAGTAGACTTGGAAGTATGCTATGTTTTGGAGCTTACCCTCATACACTGTCCAAGCCCTTGGATACAAAGCATGATATGTAGAACTGTATCCACTCAGATTCCAGTCCCACAGTCCAATTCCTGAAACTGGATTTTCTCTGCTTAGGCACATAAAATTTAGTAAATTGGTATGTTTCCCCCATTCCCTATATTTCTCTTCAAATGAAGTTCAAGATACATTTATAAAAGGTCCAAATTAATGTGGTTACCAAAAACTATAAACTGCAAGATCAAAATGGAAATGGTAGAGCCTTACTTCAAAATATCTGGCTTTCCTGGACATAGTACACTCGAATATTTTTCACCATTTGAACGTGAAACAAAAACCTAACACAATAATCTTACTCATGTCAAAAGATGGAATATCATCAGCAGTACGAAGTAAAGGAAACATGTTCATTATGAATGTCCCTTTCTTATAAAACAAACTGCTATCAACCTACATTAAAATTCTTAGATACTTGAACTCCAAGAAAGATTAATCCTGAAATTAGACTTCAAAATTTAAGAAAAGAAAGGTAGACTAGTTCTTTCTTTACATTTCCAATCAACATATCATGGACTTTGACAGACATGTTGAAAAGAGCTCAAGCATCCTGGATTTAAAATTTGAAGTTTGTAAAGATATAGCCTTTTGGACAAGATGGATTGATGAAACTGACAGAAAATTGATTAGCTAAAACTGGCTTCTCTTCACAAACTGCTGGGAATAGCTGCCAACGCTGAAATTCACCCCTATAACTTCTTCCAATGCTTCCTGCACTGTGGATCAGTTTGTCAACAACACAAAGTACACATAACATAGAGTATAAAATGATTAAATGATGTTCTGGGACAGACTCAAATCAAGAAAATAGTATACAAGGCAGTGATGATGTTAACAAGTCCTTTCCTTCTAAATTCAATGTTGAAGATGCCATTGGCCTTTCAGCTTGGAATTCTGAATACATTAAACTAAATGAGAACCCTGAATGATATGTTCCATGATTTTGCTTACATCTGACTTAAAGCATGTGATTATAACATCTATCCTAAGATTAGTTATAATTATATATGAATAACTACTTCACCTACCAACATTTGATACTTGAATACAGCACACAAGCATTCTAACATTGAGTAATTAGAAATAAGAGAAGAAAATAAGAAAAGGCATTTTGTAGGAATAAAAGGCATGCTTCTCTTTTTTTTTTTTTTTTTTTTTTCAATCACACCAAAACATAAATGCATAATTTAAATTCATAACCTAGTTGGTTAAAGATACCAGTCAAAAGCCCATATAATCCTGTGTCTATCTCTTGGCTTAAGCAACAGCAGAAATTAATTATAGCTTGCAAAGAAATTGAAACCTACCCAATACCACCTAATGGAACACCATGACAAGATGTTGCATGACGCTTAGCAAAAGGATCAACCGGCCCCAACTGTAAGAAGGATAGAGGCACAAAAATGGAAGAGGGTTAAAGAAAGGTGATGGAAACTCCAATACCAAAAATCAATATAAGATGGAAATTTCTAGGTAAAAGTGGATTACCCTTCCTCTGGCAGCTTGTTCCCGAACATGGCGCCATAGCCGATAACCAAGCGGAGCCTAACAAATCATATAATGATCCAATGATTTCTATATCAATCAAATCCCCTGATGTTTCTAACATTTAAAATATACTATGCCTATCAGCTAACAAATTCAAAGTTAGAGTTTATATATCTATAACCAATGTAGATTATATAACAAAGCAGCAAAATATTTCAAAAGGGATGACTATCAATGTTTTTACACTCATACATATACATAGAACTAAAGACACTAAGACTTAGGATTTTTTAAGGGTTTGCTGTGAAAGATGACAACATAATTGGACAGATTGTTAGGATACTGCAGGATACAGAATGCCAACTTATATTCTTGACAAGTTGAGCTAGACTGACTGTTAAGTCGATACCTTAAATTTTCTAGATGAGATGACCAAGTGGGATTAGTCCATTATAAAAACAGTTACAGACTTTGCCGTGATGATAAAGAGCTTAAAGGGACTTATAACAATTAAAAAAATATATTAAAGGAGGAATAGAAACATCATCTCACTTGTAAACTTACCAGATGAATTGTCTCTTTCAAAGTTAAGGTGATCTCCAATGGAGCATTTCCTTCCGCATTTAATTTCCGCTGCCAGGTGAGTGCTGCTGGCTTCCCTGGTTCAACCTTAATCACACAAAGGGTGTTAAGAACAGAATCTTAGTTAGGGCTCGAGTCATCAGACTTGAGAAAAGTTGTGCGGTCAATTAGCTGGATCTTTGGAAGAAGTACCAAAAGTTTTTTTTCAAAATGTAATTATATAACAGAATCAACTAGGTTTCAAACATATTATTAATTGCTAGAAGTCCCACTTTTACCAGTTTCGACTTTATACATGGAATCGTGATTACAGAAATAACACTTTTGCCTGTTGATGCTTAGGTTCAAAACTAACAATAAAATATGGCTATATGCTTTTGAATCGTGTGAACCATCCTCTTTGTGGGTTTCTTGATTGTATAGTCACTTCAGGGAAAAAGTATTAAAAACTTTTAAAGAGGATCTAATCCACTTATTAAATGCCAAAAGTTTTAGAATGAAGAACTCAGTTCTCACATTAAAGGACATAATATTTCTACATTCACTCTCAGAGGGTCGGGATAGTAGAATTATATTTACCCCTGGCAGAAGAACAAATTATTCGTATTTTTTTATTGACTGATCACAAGGAAACTGCATCTACTTAACACATTAGCAGACCTATATTGTTGCAGTCTCGTCAATTTCAAAATGCTGAGAGTTGCTTATGATGATAGCCTCCAGGAATTTCCTTAGTCTACTTGGTCTAAAACAGTAATACAAAAGTTGAGACACAGCGCACAAGGTAGATATATAACAGGCACAAGTTTCTTTGTTGTTTCATGAAAGAAGTCAAACTTTTCAGAAAGTAAAAGTGACGAAGGGCAAGACTCAGGTAGAGTTCTTTAGGCAATTTGTTGTTGTGCTCTCGTCAAAAATATCAAGATTATGAACCTTATATAAAACAAGCACCAACCTCACCTTTTTTTTTTTTTTTTGTGGGGGAGAGAAAAGAGGGGAGTGGGAGGAATAAATTGCCTACTAATTTTATGTTATCTGAAGCATAAACCATAAACTCTACCTTGATGTCCGAAGACTCGTAAGTTTCCTGAAGTTCTTCAACAAAACCATTTTCGACCATCTTCCCTGTATCAAGCAAAGAGTTAACGATGGAATACTGAATTCTGCTACCGTTGCATAACGGCTGCAAAATCATCTAGTGAAACCATGAAACTACATAGACCCATTAATCACCAAACAAACCCCTCCCCACCCCCTCCCCCATACCCCAAAAAATAAATAAATAAATAAGCAAATTCTCTCCATTGAAAACATTAGTAAACCATTACTAATCCCAATCTAACGTACCCTTACCTTAATCACCCAATAAACATTAAGAAAAAACGAAACACGTATATACATCTGTGGTTGGCGAGATTGAAAGAAAAGAAATAAGAGAGCCCACGCATTTGGCATCATTACAATAAAAATGAACAATAAGCACAAAAACGACATGGAAACAGAAACACAAGCATTATCCCCGAGTTTTCTGATGATCCAATAATGCAGAGTAAGATGGAGAAGCATGATTCATAGATGAAACAATGAAAGGGCCAAACCTCAGAATGCTTGGAGACCACCAGTAGAAGCAAAGCGCAGTCCAGCAAGCAACAATGGCAGGTCTTCTTGGGTTGATCCAATACTAATAGGTAAAAAACTGGCAGAAAAGCCAAATTTCAATGGTCCATGTTCCTCGTTCAAATAATTTCCCAAAGTCCAAACAACGGATTGGGATCCCCTGCAGTGAGGATCCCATGCATTTCGTCTGTTGTAAGACACAGTCAATTTTTTCTTTTTACTTTTTTTTTTTAATTTTGCATGTCTCACAAAGCCTCGCTGCAGGAAAAATGTACTTTATATTATTTCAACGTAGAAGATCCAATCCCCCAAACAATACACAATCGACAGCCTAACCGACGAAATAAACAAGCAGTCTGCTTTATATTATCATACATGGGGTCACGAGACAATGAACGTGAGATTTTTCAACGTAAAGAAAGATAATGCTTTATTTGGCCGTTCATTTCGAATATATAAAGTCCCACCTACGCCAGAGTGGACGATGCGATAAATAAGGTAGGGATCTTTTCTTCTATTTTTTTTTTTTTCCCCTTGTTTGAACGGAAGTCTCAATCACTTCTTTTTCTTTTTTAACGTAATCTATTATATAGATTAGTGAAAAATACCACCCATCCATTTAGGGTCTGAAATTTTAGTGTCATTAATTTAACTCTAATTCATAAATATATTGTCATCAATTTTGTTTGAATTAAATTAAAGTTGAAACTAAAATAATATATTTTTTAAAATATTAACACTGTATTGATGACATAAAATATCTTTTAAAGATTCATATAATAAATTATTATCTTTTTCAATATATGAAGCCTTGATATAAAACGCATATAAATTTATGGAAAAAAATTATATATAATTATTTATATCTTTTGTTATCAGATTCTTAATTCAATACATGACAAATATAAAGATTTTAATAATAATATGAAATGTGTATCATTTTTATAGGTAAATGCATGATTTCTCAATTAAACTAAACACTTGTCATATTTTAATTAAAAAATTATATATTTATTATATTTAATTAAAGAACCTGTTAATAAAGATATATAAAACTGTACATAAATGTAATCTTAAATCTATGGTATTATTTGAGCTGCTCATTTATTAACTTTGAGAGTAAAAAAGAAAAAAAATAAAATGAATTTTTAAATACAAAATCTATTGCCATTAAATTCATCTCAAGTTTAGAAATTGCGATCTATTAAAGTTAAATTTACCTTAGTTTTAAAGATTTAAAATGTCTTCGCTTCAAAGAAAAAAGATCAAATTTTCTTAATATTTAATTTACTTCAATTCTAATTATTAAAATCTATTAACATTAAATTGATATCACTTTTAAAAGCTCATTAAATATTAAATATTAAAATTAATTGCCATTAAATTTATCTCAATTTTAGAGGGCAAGATTCATTGACAATAAATTTATTCCAGTTTTAAAAATCATAATTCGTTAATATTAACTTCACCTCAATTTTGAAAAAGGAAAGCTACTGCGTCAATTTTAAAAACTCGAATCCAAAAACATTAAGTTGACTTCGATTGTAGAAATTAAAATCAGCGGGATTTAAAGTATTTAATTAATTATATTTTTTTTTAATTTCCATGATTTGACATTTCAACAGTTGTCCATTGGATTTTTTTTTTTTTTTTGCCTGTCGTTTTTTGTGTTATTTGAGGATTTGGATCCCCTGAATTAAGAAAAAATGAAGTGCGCCTGAAGTATTTCACATACTTTTTTTTTTTTAATATCAATTTTTTAATAACAAAACTCTCCCTGAAACCTCTTACTTCAGGCATAATTCTCGGATCCTCACTCTAAAGGATCCGTGTCGTTATTCGGAGTGAGATGTTACCTTTTGCCGTGTGATCCATTTTCGGTGCCTTGATTAAGTTTTACCAAAAATGGTAATGCACTTGCTTTTATAAGCGCTACCTAATTCTTATGGAAAGTCTTTGAGGGATTGCTATATAAGTATATGGCTTGTGTGCTATATTTTTGGTAAATTATTTTTTTATGCGAAATGCGATTTTTGTATTTTAAAAAAAAAACATACTATTATTCCTAAAATGAAAAAAATGCGTAACACTTATTTCTCAACACGAATTATAGTTTTGACCAAAATCCATCTATATATATATAATATTTATATACATTTTTTATATTTTTATTATTTTCTAATTAAAATATGATAAATGTAATATTATCTAATAATATAACAACAAATATATAGTTTTTACAAACAAATGCATAGTTTCATAATTAAACTATACACTTGTCATAATGTTATTAGAAAATCATATATTTATTATATTTTAGTTAAAAAATTTGATAACAAAAATATAAAGAATTATACTTAAGTCTAATCTTTATATATATATATATATAACAATATAAAATATTTAATTTTTAAATTTAATAAATTATAAAATCATTTGATAAAAAAATTATGAGAAACCAAGAACATATTCATAGAATAATCTTTTAAATTCAACGAATTTATAAATGATAATTTAAGTTTAAGAATAATATGTATATTTTATATATATTAAAAAAATAAATATTAGCATAAATTGAATAAAATTTTGAAATAAATTAAATTTATTATTTTTAACACAAAATAAGTAATATTGAAATTTTTAAAAATATTTTAAATTAATTACATTTTTAACAAAAAATGAATATTTTTTTAAATATTCTTATTATATTTTAGTTGCAGAAAGATAAATATATTTTTTTAAATATATATATAATTTAAGCATTTGTAAAAGAAAGAAAAATAATTTATCATAAAATTTTTTCAACTCATATATATATAAGAACTCTGTTAGTTTTTTATTAAAACACATTTTTCTTTTCTCTTTTTTTTTATTGTTGGGAATAAATTCATTTTTCTTTTCTTCCCTGGTTTCAACTCTCACCAACCCATTTGTTTTCTTTCGGAGCAATTTCGCATGCTTTTCTTTTGCCAGCTCAGTGGGGCTTTCCTCACATGGTCATAATTTGATTCCTAAAAGTTGGGCGCCCTCATGAGCTGAATTGGCCTTTGTACAATAAAAATATATTATAGATATCATTTTATATGTATCAAATCAGTTGGTTCAAAATTTGTGTGCGCATATATATATATATATATATATATATATATATTAATTATGGTTTTCATGTGAGCATAAATTTTAAATTGTTTGATAAATTAAATTTATTTGGCAACAAGTAGAATAAAACATCTGTTCACCTAATGGTTATATCAAAAAGTTTTGGTTTCTGATGTTAAAAAAATTTTGATTCAGCATCTTAATTGAATTGACTATTATTATTATTTTGTGTTTTTCTTCCTCCAACTTGTCTTCCTTCTAGATATTTTATGAGCTAGTATGGATCAAATGATGATGGCAAACAAGTAATGCCATTTGCTATAAACAGAAGGCAGAGCTTAGTGTGATTTAGTTGGACAATGGATTTTGACTTGGCATAGTTATGAACATTAAAAATATTCATCCATTTTAAAATAGTAGTGCATGCCAAAGTATTTTGTGGTGGAAGTATGTGTGTGTGTGCGTGTGTGTGTGTGTATATATAAAGGGAAAATAATATCTAAAAACCGTGGATTTTAAAAATTAATTTTTCTCTTGAGAACCACTAGTACAAATTATCACCATATAGTTATTATTAATTTTTTAAAATTATTACTTATATTTTCTAAAATTATAATAAAATCTTTCTGATGTTACAAGAAATTTTGTATGATAACTCTATGAAGTATAAGTAGTAACTTAAAAAAAAAATCAATAGTGACTATATAATAATAAGTTGCACCAATGATTCTTTAAAAAAATAGTTTTTTTTAAATTCTTTAATATCAATTGTATAACATCAGAGCCTTTAAATATTTTTTTATACATATGTAAACCGCATTAGCTCACTTATTGGCGTTACATGGTTAGTGGGAAGAGTGTGTTGAATGGGAGAGTCATCAAATTAATGCTCCAAAGATTTTAATTAATTTCCTATCCACAAATATTTACATATTTGTGTGATGCATTTTTGGCTAAAGATGGGAGCTATATAGAGTAAAGTTTGTAAATAGATTCTGTGCAAAAGTGGAATTTTCTTCTTTTTTTTTTTAATCGCTTTGCCTTAGCCAACCAATGGGAGGGATAGTGAAGGATTCCCACGTTGAGTTGTCGGAAAATGCATAGGCAACCATGAATCATGGAGTATTTGTGTTTCTGACTTTGATGTAATGAAGCGATTTAAATTAAGAAAAATTGTGGTCGAACAATATTTATATTGAAAGATATTAAAATTTAAAGTTATTTTAAGAGATTTAAAAAAACTTCAAATTATGTAAAAAAATTATAATTAAAAATATTAAGTTATAACTTTTTATTTTTAAAATTTTAAAATAATTTTAAATTTTAAATTTTTTTAATATAAATATTTTTAATTTAAAATATTTAACTATAATTTTTTCTTTAAATTAGGGAAGGTGGTGTAATCATAGTCAAAAATTTTAGAAAAGTTTACAATAAAAAGTTTTAAATTTGTAAAATTTATAATAAAATATTTTATTATAATTAAGTCTTGTTTTCTGACTTTGATGTAATGATGCGATTTAAATTAAGAAAAATTATGGTTGAAGTTTTGAACAATATTTATATCAAAAGACATTAAAATTTAAAAATATTTAAAAATAAAAATTTAAATTATGTAAAAAATTAAAATTAAAAATTTTAAGTTAAATTTTTTTATTTTTAAATCTTTTAAAATAATTTTAAATTTTAAAATATTTAAATATAAATATTTTAAATTTCAAATATTTAATTATAATTTTTTCTTTAAATTATAGAAGGCGTTGTAATCAAAGTAAAAAATTTCAGGAAAAGTTACAATAAAAATTTTTAATTTATAAAATTTATAGTGAAAAATTTTATTATAATTAAGTCTTTTTAAGTCATAATCAATTCTTTTTAAAATTAAAATTAAGTCCTTTTAATAATAATTTTTACAAACTTAACCTCTTTCAATATATTTTTTCCAAGATTCTATGAGGTCATAACTTGACAGGTTTGTTCTACAATTGGAAGCGAACGTGCTTCAGAAAGTTCCCCCTTATTGCATACACTGTTGTTTTACATGTGATGCGCCGAGTCTGCAGTAACGTAATAATTTATTTGTGTGTCAGGTTTTTTATTAAAATAATAATAATAATGGAAAGGATGCAGTTTTCCATCTGATTAGGGTTTTTTTTATTAAAATAAAATAATAATTGAAAGAATACAGTTTTTCTGTCAGATGAGGTAGGACACTCTAATTGACAAGATTGAATCGGGATCCCTGCAGGGGACCAAAAGAAATTATATATTTTTTATTTTTTAAAGTTTAATATAAAAATAAAAATTATAACTATAAAAATAAAAAAATTATCTATTAAAAAAATTACACTTTATAAATTTTAACTATCAATATAATTATAATTATAATTTTTATCTTTTTATATTAAACTTTAAATTTTTTTTTTAAAAAGTGGTTTTTGACTGACTAAAATTTTTTACTATAAAAGGATCTACTGCCACAAGATAGATTCTCTTGTTGTCATTAGATGTTCGAGTCTATATTATCTAAAGATCACTGTTTGACTTTGACGAATAGTCATGCTGCACTAATTACCTTTCCTCTATTTTTTGTATAGATATATTTTTAACTAAATTATATAGAATTTTTAAAAAATATTTGTTAAAATCATATAATTTTTTTATTTTCAAAATATATATGATTTTTTTCTGAATAAAAAAGTTATCTTATACTTTAATTTAATTTTAAATTTTTTGACTAAAATATTCACTATCTAAAATAATTAGTTTAAAAAAACATTTATTTAAATTAAGTAAAGGTATTTTGAGTTCTTTGTTTTTGCTTGTTATGATTTGCATAGTCTCTAAAGGAATAACTGGCCTTTGTACACTAACAATCTTTTTTAGGTGCAAGACTATTTTTGCCAAAGTAATATAATTGATAAGTTTTAAGTAGATATAACCACGATTTATGTTTGCCAATGTGGTTACTGAGCATGTTGTCATGAGGCCTACATTGGATAGGTTTGGAGTTGGTTCTAGACATATAAGCGGATGCACTGCATACCTCAACGGATAGCTTTTGAGGAGAAAGTAATGGGCCTGTAACAAGTGATATCAGAGCAGGTCTTACAGTTAATGTTAGAATAGATGGCATCCGACTCCACCGTAGATGGAATGGTGGGCCATTCGTGACGAGAACGTTGCGGATTGGGTGGGTAAGTATGTCACGAGCCTACATCAGATAAACGTGAGGTTGGTTCTGGGTATATAAGCAGGTGCGCTGCACACTTTAATGAGAAGAGAGTAATGGCCCCGTAACGATGTGCTGGGAGTATTCAATAACTTAATTTGTATGAAATCAAATGTCAGCCTATGAATAATTCCCACAAAATTAACGTAAGACATATAATAATTGACAAATGTTGTAATCTTTAATTTAGGAGTACCATTAAGTATGTCAAAAGATAGAGGAATATTCATTTTATTAGAACAAATTGATTAGCATAATTACATTACCATTCTTTGTTTTGATACTATTGTCTAACAAAGCAAAAGAAACTAGGTTGGACACCTTAAAAAAAAAAAAAAAAAACACACACACACACACACACACACATACACATACAATAATTTTTATTAGAGACACTAATTCTTAGTTTGTACTTAATTATGTATATTATGTGAAATGAGTTTTTATTGATTTATTTTAGACATATTGTGTATTTATTTAATTGATGACATTTATTTAAATAATATTCTTTTTGTTTTATTATTTTACATCATATGTTATCATCTTTAATTTGTTATTTGAAATGATTATATCTATTATCTTGTATTGTAATTCTTTATATGACAATAATTAGTTATTAGACTTATATTATATTTTTTTTTGTATTTTGTTAATAACATTTATGAAATTAATGACCAATAAGTATTTTTTTGATTGTAGATTTAATGAAAAAAAATTAGGAATGAATTTTATTATGCTTTATCACAATTGTTGCTGAAACTTCTGTTAGACAACATATATGCATACCATCTATGCCATTTGCAATGGATAGGAAAGCATATTTTTGTAACTTTTACCAACAATTAAAAAATTATTAAAAGATAATACTAGTTAATTATAAAACTAGTTTTGGTGATGGTAGTAATTGTTGACATATAATTGCCCTAATAAATCTCTTTTTCACTGGCACTAACAAAAGTTGTTAAATATTGACACTATTTAATATGAAATGAGTTTTAGTGGCCATAACAACTGTCAATAAGATATTGTCATTATAAGTCTTTGGTTTTAGTAACAATTAATTGAGTTTATATTAATTGTTACCATAATTGTTAAAAAAAATTTGACCATAAATACACTAGCCATTAATTAATTGCCAATAAAATTCTTGTGGTAAATATTATTGTCACTAATAAACAAAATGATGGCATAGTGATATTTTAAAAGAGAAGATGTTATAAATCCATCCATTATGGTGGATGTTCTTTTAATTTCGTAACCCCTAAATCATTAAAAGGTATGTTACAATTCTATTCTTTATGTGGTTCTTTATGTGGATGATCATTTCCTTCAAAAATTGTAACCCTTCGGCTTCAAGAATTGCAACTCTTCTTCTCAAATTCCTTCAAGAATGTGTAAGTCTTTGAATATTCATTTTCCACCTTTATACTCTACTTTATGGTATATTATTTCACATTTAGAGTGTGACCTTTTGGGATTATAAATTTGTATCTATAAATATGCATCTCATTTATATTGAGAGGAATAAATAAAAATTTGAGAAGTATTTCTTTTATCCTATATCCACTCTAAATCTTTTCTCTTCTGTCTCTTGAATTATTTCATAATACGTTATTAGCACAAATTTGATCTTAACTATTTAAGCAAGAAAGGTAAAATCTTTTTATCTTACTTGTTAATTTTTCTATTAGTTTTATTTTATTTGAATTATCATGTCAAATCTTACGAAATTTGAATTATGGCCTTTGATCTTTTGGGAAAGAATTATTTGTCTTGGATTTTATATACTGAACTTCATCTTGATGTAATGGGTCTTGGAAATACTATCAAAGAAGGAAATAATGAGTTAATGCAAAATTGAACTAAGATGATGATTTTCTTTCGTCATCACCTCCATGAGGGGTTCAAAGATAATGCACTTACAAAATATAACAAATCAACTACTAAATACATTTACTAATCTAAAGAGAGCAATAAAGTCACATATACCAACTACAAATACTGCTGTAAGAATTGAAATCCCTAAAGGGCAATTCGTAAGTGAAATAGCTAAAATGAGTTCAAAGTACGTTAGAAGTGTAGTAGACCAATCAGTTCAAAAGATAAAAATTTTTGTAAAAAGAAAGGAATAATTATTCATAATGAGCCCATTAACAAAATAGATACTCTTAAAAAGTTTAAAGACATAACAAGTAATATAATTCCAAAAGTTCAAGTACCTGAAATTGATAAAAATGAAAAGATCTCAATAAGTTATGTTTCTTTAGGAAAAAGATTCAATCGTAAAGAAATAGTTGTCGATAATGTGATAACCTAACTTTTAATCATGGTAATTAAGGTTAAAGCTGCGATTAATAATCATAAATCAAAGTCTAAAATCATTTAAATTGATCAGTTTAAGAGAAAGTGAAAAAATTTGAACCTTAATATTATTATAGTTATTAACCAAATAATCACAATCATTTATGTGCATAAGAGAGTCAAATCCTCAATTATAAGTCTTTAATTCTATTACCCATTAATTCCAACTCACAAGAATCTTTTACCAATGTTTTCAAGTTATCCTTTGATGTTACTATAGGAAAAACTAAGGTTTCTAGATTAATATGAGAGTTTGAGAACATTCACCATTGTTGAATGCCTTCACGTTGTGGCCAATTGCTCTCGGGTTCACTTATTATATCATCACAAATTTTGCCACAGCGATAGCCTATGTGGCAAACCTATATGGTGCCGTGACGAGAAGACCTCCTGGAACCTACCTTATTCATCCCTCGCTATTGGCCGCGACTAATTTTCCATTTCGCCGCAGCGAATTACTCTCTAGATCACTTTCAATTTAGCCTTTCAACTTTTGCCACAGCGAATTACTCTCTATTACCCTTCCTAGGCAATTTTGTCGCTTTTTGCTATGGCTTAACCTATTTTAGCCACAGCGAAATCCCTTCTATACTTACAACTCCTAAAATTTTGTCTCATATACTCTAACTCTCCCACTAATGACACTCTACGATTACTCTCCCTTAATTTGTGAGACTCTAATGGTATTTATCTACTTCATTCGCCTAACTAATTTGTCATTACCTATATAAAAGTTAAGTGTTGTTTCCAACTTATTTTTCTATCCTATAATCATAACTTTATGAATTAATGACAGTAACAAGTTATAAACTACCAACAATTGTCATTCTAATACATCTCTCATAGGGGGTTTCATGCATTACTGGTTCGAGTCAGCATTAATACATTACATGATCATATTTACAAGAAAGTAAATCATATCATAGGATCCATAAAGTTCCATATCAAATGTTATAAATTCATATATCAAACACTCATTTAATAAGAGGTCTAACTCCTCAATAGATACATTTTAAGTTGACAAAATACAAACTCCTACACTTGGCAACATGATTACATGATGTGTAACAACCGGGAAAAAGAAAAGGGAAGGAAAAGAAAGAAAATAGGAAGTTGGAAATTTTCGGAATCCAGAATTTCTGCCAAGTCCTCTCGCAATAGCGAGAAACGGTCTCGCTACAGCGAGAAAGCTTGTTCGTAATAGCGAAGGCGATTCTAGCTATAGCGAGTGCTGGCAGCAGCCCATACAAAAACCAGGGAGTTGCTCACCGTAGCGTGCGCCATAGCGAGAGTGAAGTCTGGAACTAACGCGATTTCGCCATAGCGAGTGGTAAATCTCGCCATAGCGAAGGGAACTGGCATGAGCTCGCCGTAGCGAAGGTTACACCTCGCTATAGCGAAGCCAGATTACACGAGCTCGCTATAGCGAAGGTTAGTTTTCACCGTAGCGAGAGTCGGTCCGGAAGAGAATAAATAGCGAGAATCAGACTTCATTAAACGCCCAAACTCATTTCTTCTCTCATATCTGCCCTAAACTTCGACCCAAAGAGAGAAAAGAGGCGTGGAGAGTGTGAGAGATCAAGAGAAGGAGGAAGATCAAGGGAAAGGTAAGGTAACTTCTCTCATTTCTCTTTAGAACTCTGATCCCCTCCCTTTGCCCTCTCTTTCTGCGGTTTTAATTGTGTAAATAGACGGATTTTGGGTATGGGTCAGAAGAGGGAAAGTGGAAAACTCTTTTGAATCCTTGAGTTTCTTTGAAAATGAGGTTTTCCACTACCATGGGAGCTTGAGAGAGAGAAAGGGGTAATGGCATTCTAGAGAGAGAACCCTAGGTTGTGTGTGATAGAGGGTTGCTCTAAATTAAATTACAAGAGAGTAATTGCATGCTTTTGGTGTGTCTAGGCTCAAGTGAAACACTTACATCAAGGTGTGTTTATGGACCTAAGGAGGGAAAGGAGAAATTGAAAGGAAAAGCTTGTGTTGACTTTGGTTCCAAAGGTAGCTCTCTCTTTCACTCTTTCTTGTAGCATTCTTGGTTGTAATAGTCATTGTATGATATGTATATGCTGAATGTGTGGAATATGCCATATGCTATTGTTTTGATGCATTGAATGTCAATATGCTTGTGTGATGAGTTGTGAGAATTGCTCGGGTGCGGTAGTGCCGAAAGTCCCTTGAGATGGGTGAGGTGAAGCCGAAAGTCCCTTGAGATAGGTGAGACAAGGCCAAAAGTCTCAAACGAGTGAGGCCAAGTCAAAAGTCCTTAGACTCGGGTGAGGCCATCCAAAAGTCCCTTAAACTCTGGTGAGGCTAGACCAAAAGTCCCTGGAGCTCATTTTTGGCATCGTTGAGATTTCCATAGCATGTACATTGTGTGTTGGTTGTTTGAGAATAACTAAATGCTTATTCACATGCTTTGACTTGTTATATGCCTTGATTGCTTGCTGGATTGAGTGCATGAGCTACTGAGATTCCCTGAATCTCACCCCTTTTCCCCTCCCAACTAATATGCTAGGTGGAGCTCAAGGAGAACCGAGCACACATCAAGGAGCCTAGGAGCATATATAGGAAAATGTTAGTTTTATTTTGATCATTTTGATGTAAAGTGGTGCCAAATGAAGATGTGCCCATTATTTTTGAGATGTAAAGTTTGTAACACGTGTATAAATATGAAAGGATGATGTATGAACTATGTTATTAGCCAAAGTAATGGAAATGTGGGTTTTACCCCTTTGATGCATGAATGTAATAGTGCATAATTGGCCATAGCATAGTGAGATTTGGATGTATGATGATTTGGATCATATGGATATGTTAGATATACTAGTTTTATGCTTTTAAACTTGTCCATGTGGAGTGAGAATGTGTGAGAGGCTATCTAGACCCGTTTTGGACCTATGGGGTGCTAAAACTGGTATTTTTGTGAGCTCCGTCAAAGTATGACCAGATGAGCTCCGTTTGCCATGAAATTTGGCGTGCCTCTAGAGTTTGTAGAAATTTTCTTGAGAAGCTAAAGTGGGTAATATTCAGAGGATTATAGAATATTTGGGGAATTGTTGAATTTGGGAAAATTCAAGGGATTGGCATGTACTGTTCATACAACTAGAAAATGAAATCTGTGGCATTCTTAGACCAAATGGATTCCAAATGTGGTGAAATTTTATACACATAAACTAGACCACCATAGTGACTTATAGGAACTAGAATCACCTAAATCGGAGGTCTGTAGAGAGAGATTGAACCAACTGAAGTTCTATATCAGCATCAGGGAGCTTTTCCGACCCCCGTTACTGTTCCATCGGTTTTCTGGGAGTAGGAGCTACTGAACTGATCTGGACTTATTTTTCTCCTCTAGTAGACATCCGTAGCTTTCCGAATTGGTATAGTGTGCCCAGATTGGATTTTTGTGAATTTAGTTATGAATTTTCGAAAGTCATGACAGCAAGCTACACCAGAAACAGTGACAGCTGGACCTCCCTCCCATTTTCGATGTCAAACATGACCCAAACGCGTGTTTGTGGTTGGAAATTATTTTTAGTGTAAAGTTAACACTTAGAGCTTTCTAGAGAGCTAAAGTATGCTGGATTCCCATTTTTCTACAATTAATTATGATTTTCCAAAATTAGAGCTAAAATATGACTTTTGGGCCCAAGTGAGAAAATACAATTTTACTGGTTTTTAGCTCTATACCCGTGGCTTATGGATTGTTTTATGCTATGTATGAGTTTTATGTATGGAGTTTGAGTTGAGGATGCTTGAGATGGGTTTACAGGACCCACGGGGTAAAAGAAGAGTACATAAAACCCCGGTTCATAGCATGCAAATGCTACGGAGTGGTGTTGAATCTTTGGAAATCATATGGAACCGAGCCCAGTGAGAGGCTAGGTAGCGGTAGTAGATTAAGGTGTCACATGATGATGCTATATAAAAGAATAATAAAATTTGCATTTACTTTACTCATATCAATTCAAGTGTAGCCTCCCCCACACATGGTTAGAACTCATAGATTTTCATCCACTTGCTTCCCCTTATCCTTACCCAAAGGATCTTCACCTAAAATGGTTAACCTATGAAACGGGGTGAGATGTAAATCTTAGTAATCGAGGTAATTTTCATTCATATAATCTAATTTAAATAACATATATGCATGAATCAAAATGAGTATCAAAATTATATTAATCATATCAGTAAATGAAACTATTAGGCTATTATGATTACTATCTCATACTAGAAATCACATTTTCACATGTTAAAGGTTAATAACATTGGGAAGGACCCGTCCACGACACCCACTCCCCAATGAGTGCAACTAGGGCTCAATGCATCTAGGGTCTAATCATAACTCGGTGCCTGATCAAAGCACATGCATAGGTAGCAGCTGCACCACATCTCCACCATAAACTCACAAGATTCAAACACAATACAATAGATAGTTGATCAATTCATTTAGCATTTCAAATTTTTCATGTGTAACAAATATAAAATTAAAACAGATATATACATAGAATCACATAATTCTTGGTTACCTCACTTGTAACCAATTTGGGAAGCTAATAACAATACCAAAATCTTCCTATAATCACAACATCAGAAGATTATCACTCTAAGTCAGTCTATTACCATCCTTATTCATCAATTATGGAAACAACCCAATAATCAAAAAATTCATTCATCAATAATTGCCCAAGGGACACTTATCCAACTCCAAGGGACTCAATTTTGGATTTTTCCTTCCCTAGACTAGAAACTTCAAACTATCACTTCATACTCTAGGCAAATTCACACAAAATTAATACCCATGCTATAAATCAACTATAGGGGGTCTTTAGTTAGTAGGAAAAATATCAAAATGAAGAGTTTATACTTACCTAACAATACCCCTAGCCTCAACCTACAAAATTTCATCATGAAAACACCGAATAACAAGTTTTAGATTTTGAGTATGGGTGAAATGTTCTAAATGAAAAACTAATTAGGTCAAAATGTAGAAAAAGAGGAGAGGGTCAAGTTATATAACACTCATATTGGCTGAATCTTGGTTTAAATAGGGGAAATAGGGCTAAAAAGGTGGTGGAAACCCTAACCTCCAAGAGATGTCTGAATTTACTTCTTATGTTTTGTTTTTCTAGGGTGGCTAAACTAATTTTAGGGTTTTAAGTTGGGTTCTAAATGAGTTATGGGTTGACCCATTAGCCCAAAGACCTATTGGACTCCTACTAGTTGCTGGGCTAAAGGTTTTAATTTGTTAGGCTAACTGTAAGAATTTAGATTTTTAGTTGGGTTGGCCTAAGTTTCAAAAGTTCATTTGTTTTAGGTTTGCATCAGGGATGTTGGGTTAATTATAAGAGTTTATGTAAATTAAGTTTTAGGCCTCTATCTCCTTAAACCAAATTAAGCCATTGCTATGTGGTCTCTCTTAGGCCAAAACTCACAATAGAAAGTTAGGCCTGCACCTAAATTCATTGGGCTTTCATTAGTCTTTATCCATCATCTACTTAAATAAATTATGGGCCTAAATGAAGCTTCTATCTTAATTGAATCTTAAATATCTATTAATAATTTGTTTCTCTCTAAATTCTCATTCACATGGTTTGTCCAATTATTCCATAATAATTATTCTTAATTAAGTCTAACCTTGATTAACACTTTAATTAAATTTTGGGGTATTACAGACAATACATTTGTATACTCTGTAGCACTTAATGCTATAAATGATAATGAGGATCATGAACCTACATTTGTTGATGAGTGTCAAAGTAGATGTGATTGGCCAAAATAGAAAGGCACAATTCAAGCATAATTGAACTCACTTGAAAAACATGAGATTTTTGGGCCTATAGTCTGAACATATGAAGGTGTCGTTGAGTACAAATAGGCATTTATGCATAAACGAAATGAGCAAAATGAAGTTGTGATATATAAAGTATGACTTGTTACGCAAGGGTTCTCACAAAGACTTGGAATTGATTATAAATTCACTTATTCTCCTATAGTGGATGCAATCACATTTTGTTATCTTATTAATATGGCAGTACATGAAAAACTTGATATGCATCTTATAGATATTGTTACAGTGTATTTATATGGTTTATTTGATCATGACATCTATATGAAAATTCTAAAAGGATTTAAGATGCCTGAAGCATATAATTCAAAGTTTTGGGAAATTTATTCAATTAAATTGCAAAGATCCTTGTATAGACTAAAACAGTCTGGATGAATGTGGTATAATCGTCTTAGTGAATATTTGTTAAAGGAAGAATATAAGAATGGCCATATATGTTCATGTGTTTTCATAAAAATATCAAATTCAAGACTTGCAATTATTGTTGTATATATTGATGATTTGAACATTATTAGAACTTCTAAAGAAATTTTAAAAACAGTAGACTGTTTGAAAAAGGAATTTGAAATGAAAGATCTTGGAAAGATGAAATTTTGTCTCAAGACATAGATTGAACATTTGAAAGATGAAATTTTTATATATCAATCAAATTACACACAAAATGTTCTTAAAAGATTTTACATGGATAAAGTACGGCCATTAAATACCCCAATAGTTGTTAGATCACTTTATATGAAAAAAAGATACTTTTCGACCTCAAGATAATAATGAAAAACTTCTTAGTCTCGAAGTACTATATCTTAGTGCAATTGATGCATTAATGTATCTTACTAACAATACAAGACTTGATATAGCTTTTGCTATAAACTTGTTAGTCAGATTTAGTTCAGCTCCAACATGAAAACATTAGATTGGAGTTAAACATGTTTTTCAATATCTTTGAGGTACTATTGATATGGGATTATTATATACAAATGGATCTAGATCAGAACTCTTATGATATGTAGATGTTGGATATTTATTTGACCCACACAAAGCTAGATCTCAAATAGGTTATATATTTACAAGTAAAAATACAGTTGTTTCATAGCGTTCTACTAAACAAACACTTGCAGCCACTTCCTTAAATTTGCAAAAATTATAGCTATTCATGAAACAAGTCGAGAATGTGTTTGGTTAAGATTTATGACTCAACATATCCAAGAAGCATGTGCATTATCTTCTTATAAGAAAACTTCGACTGTATTATATAAAAACAATGTGGCATGTATAACTCAGTTGAAGGAAGATTATATCAAAGGAAATAGAACAAAGCACATTTCACTAAAATTCTTTTTTATTCATGATCTTCAAAAGAATGGTGATATTGATGTTCAATAAATTTGTTCAAGTAATAATCTAGTCGATTTATTTATTAAGGCACTACCAACCTCAACATTTGAAATATTAGTATATAAAATTAGGATGCATCAGCTCAAAGATATATAGTGATATTGTAAACAAGGAGAGTATATAAGAAACGATATACTCTTTTTCCTTCATTAGGATTTTTTTTCCACTAGATTTTTTTCTAGTAAGATTTTAGTGAGGCATATTTCTTATACAATAGACATCCAAGGATGAGTGTTATGAATCCATCCATTATGGTGGATGTCATTTTAATTTCTTAACCCTTAAATTCATTAAAAGGTATGTTACAATTCCATTCTTTATGTGGTTTTTATATGGATGATCATCTCCTTCAAGAATTGTAATCCTGTGGCTTCAAGAATTGTAATTTTTCTTCTCATATTCCTTTAAGAATGTGTAACTCTTTGGATATTCATTTCCCACCTTTATACCCTACTTTATGGTATATTATTTTACATTTAGGGTGTGACCTTTTAGAGTTACAAATTTGTACCTATAAATATGTATCCTATTTGTATTGAAAGGAATGAATAAAAATTTGATAAGCATTTCTTTTATCCTATATCTACTCTAAATCTTTTATCTTTTGTCTTTTGAGTTATTTCATAATAGAAGACATTTTAATGTACAAATAAAACTTTGATAATACTTTTTAGAGATCTCCATAAAATTGATGTTACTTTTATATTTTCTTTTTTCTTTTCTCATAATTACATATATTTTATTAACTATTAATCATTGATCTATCAACATTTCTATTGATCTCAAATATTAGAATATTCAATGGCAATTTTCCATCTCCAACATTTACACGCTTCTTTTGAAAACAAAAACAAAAACAAAAAATTGTGTTAATCCTTACTATTTTATTTTATTTTATTTTATTTATTTGTTATAAAGGAAAGGCAACATTTTGAGAATAAGAAATGAAGAAAAAATTGAATGAGATAAATATCAAATTCACATATCTCAAGATACATTAATATTTATGTTTGAAAAAAAAAAGTGTTTCTTCAACCAAAACCCTTAAACTTGATTGTTAATGCTTATATTGTTTTGCTCACTTAAATTTGGGAGTTTCTTTTAGAGCTTTTGTCTATCTAAGATATTATTGAACTTGTGCTAGTTTTATATTATATTTGGACTCTATTTTGTTAAACAATTGTTTTAAAGAAATTGTTTTGATATAAATTTTTGCTTGTTTTGCAAAAAGAAAAAAATCAATGTATATTTTATTTTCAAAAAATATCTTTAAAAATAAAGATATATGGAAGTATGTATAATTGTAATCCTAAATCTATGGGAATCGGATCCTCTAAAGTGGCTATCCTTGTGACATGTCACCCAACTTTTCAAACAACTTTTCAATTTGTAAAACTTGCATTTTGGAAGGCCAAGGGATGAAACAACAGACTCAAAAATTCTCAACCATATTGGTCATCTCCTCCACTCCTCTTTTCTCCTCCGTGTGTAATGTTTGATTTTTGTAAAAATGATGAAAATAGATACGTTTTCAAAGCAAGTCTTTTGAAATGGATTAGTTAAGGTCTAAAAATTTTGGAATAATAATTTATACATTAAATAATGAATTTAGGATGCCAAAGGTACCTTGAAACAAAGGCTAAAATGATTAGACAGAAATTAATAAAATAACTACGTAATGTAATGACATTTTTGTAATTTTGGATAAATATTGGAATTCTCATAAGAGGACTTTTTAAATGGCAAATTTGAGTTCTCCAATATTCTTAAAGGTCTTGAAAATCATGGGAAGCCCTGAAACAGTTAAGACCCATCCGATGTATATTTGTTAACGTCAGTTGATTTGAAATTTGACCTTTTTATTTGGAAAGGTTTCAGCTATGATTTGGTGATTCCAAAGGCATTTTATAAGATTGAGAACATAAATTTTATGATGAAAAAGACAATTCTAAAAAAGGAGCTAAAATGAACTAGAAACGAAAAATGTCAAGACGAAGGGATTAAAAAAAATTTTTGGAAATAACTTCTTAAGCCTACCTACATATAGCCTCACACCCCACTCTTTCCTTCACTTAACTCATTTTATTTCTATCCTAAACCAGAGAAAAAACCAAGAGAGTGAGGCACACAAGGGAGAGAATAAAGAAAGGAGAAAAAGCAAGGAAAAGGTATGGTTTTTCATGGATTTTTATGGCTTCTCTTTAGCAAACTCATTCTCCTTTATCTTTCCTTCTTTCTTATGGATTTATTGAAGTTTTTGGGTCTATTTTAAGGTCAGACCAAGGAGGGAATTTTCAAAAATTGAGAGGAAAAGCCAACCAAAGTGAAGAGTAAGCAAGGGAAGTTAAGAATCTAAGGTATTTTGCCATGCTTTAAACTTGATGTTTCTTATTCCTCCTCTTGCATGTTTTGCCCTACCTAAGACCGGCAAAGAGGGGTTGGATTTCTAGCTAAACAAAGGATGAATCTTAGGAAAATAAGGGAGAAGAATAAGAATATGCAAAGGAAACAACAAAATAGCCATTAGATTTCAAGATAGAAAAGCTACTGTTTCAAGTGTTCCTTTAAAATTTTGTTTTAATACAAGAATTTCTAGGCCTAAATGAGTGTTTAAAGGAGCTCTTGAGATCTCTAAGAAGCTTCCCACATGTATCTTCCATCAAGAAAACAAAGCAAACTCACTTGGTACCTCCTTAAAGCATGGTTTTGCCTTAGGCTAGAAAGGATACCAAAGGATAGTTTTAATTTGTTCTAACCTTGATTTTGTGTCATATATGATGGAAGAGGATGAGAGGAAGCCTTGGAAAAATTTTAAAAGCCATGGATAGTGAAATATAGTTATAGGTTCCATATTATAATTTAAAGAAGCAACACCTAGCTAAGCTCTTTAAATTAATTGTGTGATAACTCCAAGAGGTTTAAAAGGAGTCAAGAATGATAAATGGATGGAAAAAGTGGGGCCAAGATTATGTTTTCCTAAGGTTGCTTTCGTAAGTGTATTATAAAACTATAAATGAGACATAAGTACAACTTAGCTTTTGAAATGAATATGTAACTTTAGAATTTGTTCCTAGAGTGTAATTGGCTTCCATATTATGTGTTTAAGCTAAAGGAAACAAGTCCCACTTTCTTGTGAGTGTGTGGCCATGGGAGAGGAACTAAATTCAAGAGGAAAAGTGTGTTTGTATAACAAAGGTAACTCTCTTTTCTTTCTCTCATGCATGAGTAGATGTTTATCTTGTCTTGAATGTGTATATATAAGTTTTAGGCCATGAAAGAACGTTTTAACATATATTCATGTGCCATGGTATCATGATGTTACATTATATATTAAAATGATGCTTTGCAAGTTTGCTTTGGTTTGCTTGAGTGTAAATGAGCTAAAAACCCTTAAGAATGGTTGAGACAAAGTTTAAAGTCTCTCAAGAGTAACGCTTAATTAAGAGCCTTTAAGAAAATAGGTGAGATAAGTTTAAATTCCATAAAGAGAATGGGTGAGACCAAACGACTTACTTAGCAAGCCTATGTATGATTTGTATGACTTCTTGAATGTTAGAAATATTCCATGAATAATCACATATTCCATAATGTTCATGCATGTATTTTTAGACATAGATTTACATTCTTTATGTGTGATTAAAAGGGAAAAAAGCTATTTGAATTCTTAGAATCTCATCCCTTCCTCCCTACATGTTTAACATGTTTAGGCGAACTAAGTGAACTAAAGAATGAGAGCCACCAAACTTGAAGAAGAAAGTTTGACAACCAAGTGTGTGAAAATGTCCATTTGTAGCCATATGAGTGGCACATGATGTAATCCCTTATTGTGTATGTTGTATGACCTCATGAACACATGTAAATATGTAAATATATTATGTATGAATGAGATTTGATACTATATATATGATATAACAATTTTTGGGCACTAAATGGCAAGAACTAACTTATGTATTCTTGTGTATACCTTAGGGTGAGAGAGTGAGTTTGTGCACCTTTAAGACAAGTTTAGTATATTATTTTGGTATTTTCCTATGTGGTCAAGTGGCCATGGGAGCCTTGGAATTAAATGTGACCCTTTTGGACCCCTTATAAGACACAAAAATGACCGAATTGCAACTCAATATCAAGATTTGACCAAATGAACAAATTTGCCAATGAAATTTTGTATACATATAGATCTCATTTAGAATTTTTTGGAAAGTTCAAGACCAGATTATTTGGAGTTTTGTGCAATTAATTATGATTTTTCAAAGTTGGCATTTTTCTACTATTATGATATAAATACTATTCATATAGTTAGTGTCATTCAAGAGTAAAATGGTATCTAATACTCATGAAATTTTACAAGTATAAACTAGACATGATAATCTTTCCATGACTACTAAGATCACCCTAATTAGATGTTTGATCAGGGAGATATGAATTTTTGAAGTTTAGTGACAGTATTAGTAGTGACAGACAACCTTTATTACTATTTTATCAATTTCCAGTCTCTAGACATCTTTGTTTGGTTTGGACTTCTTTTTATCATAAATTAGATATTTGTAACTTTCCAGAATAGTTTTTTTAGAATTAGTTATAATATTTCAAAGTTTATGATAGAAAGCTGAACCATGAACCCAAGGCTACACATATAATTTTTATGTATATACTCTATTAGCTCGAGTTCTTAGCCACTTCTTGAGATACTTTTGGATTTTATGTGTGTAATTAAATAGGAGACCATGATGGATGAGTTCATATGGTCCATGGAATGCAAAATAAAAATTTTATCCATTATACAACATAATTTAATTGAATATTTTTAATAGATTTTCTTTGGAAATCTTATGTTATTCATGGAAGGAAGCCTAGAAATGATATGAGATAGCTTAAATGAATATGGTGTTACATCGTGCACATAGACCAATGTCAGCATATCATCGATCACTTTGTCAGCTGTCGAAGGCTCTTTGGCATCCGTCTGTTGCAGTAGCTTCAACCACCACTAAAGCTTTATTTTCATTTCACTAAAACTTTTTGCAAATGGCCACCCTTCACTGAGATCGGCACTGCCCTCTTCCCTTATGGTCTTTGAGACCTTGTCTGCAAGCTATTGCAATAGCTCCAATAGCCATTACCTGTCATTGGTTCATCGTACAGTAGGGAAATCCGAACAGCACTTTTGATATTTAGATTCATTTGCATGTGATTTTTCTTCAAATTTTCTTGATTTTCCTTTAATTTCTCCTTTTGGTCAGCATCTCCTTTGTTTATTTCTTAATTTTGCTTTGATTTGTAGTATATATTTGCTTGAGTGAGCTCCTATAATTAGATGAATTATTTTCTATTAATTAGATGTTGAAGGAGTTTTCTTTTGGCTATTTTTGGTTTGTTCTTTATGCATATCCTAAGTCATTGTTTTGTTTCTTACAAGCTACGTGTGCCTAAACCAAACCACATTGATGGCAAAGAATATTGTGGCTTTGCAAAATAGTTAACTGTGTTATGAATTTAGGCATTTGAGAAATGGTAGACAGGTTCAATTTAAAGGATTTCAATAAAAATTTCAATTAGTTTTATATAATACCACCTAAAAGTAATGCAATTTAATTGTGAAATGCAGTTGAAGAAAGCTAAATAGCTTAAGCTCATAAAAAATGAATCCTTTAAGTTGAGAAACAAGCATACAAGAAACTTTTTCCTTTCAAGAGAGAAAATGGTGATTGTCCTCAACTCTTTCATCTCTGTTATCTTCCAAGCTGTCCTCTAAGTTGAAGTTAGAGACAAAAATAGCGCCAACCCTTCCAAAGCCAAGAAAAACGAAGCCAAAAAATGAGCAGAGCATCGAACAATTATACTCTTCCCTCATTCTTCTCCAAAACGGTGTGTATCACCCTTTTCCAACACTTGGAATCTGTCCTTTCCAAACGCACCGCTTTGGGGGTTCTGAAGCTGATGCGTTGCCTCAAGCTGAGGGAGTTCCAAATTGCCCACTTAAAATGCTGGCCATTTGACGCGCTGAACGGTGGATATAGATGCACTTGACTGGGCAATTTGGCAAAGCGCAGTTTAGAGGATCAACATCCAAATCTATGGTATTATTTCAGCTACTCATTCATTAACTTTGAGAGTAAAAAAGAAAAAAATTAAATCAAATTTTTAAATACAAAATCTATTGCCATTAAATTCCTCTCAAGTTTAGAAATTGCGATCTAGTAAAGTTAAATTTACCTTAGTTTTAAAGATTTTAAAATGTCTTTGCTTCAAAGAAAAAAGATCAAATTTTCTTGATATTTAATTTACTTCAATTCTAAATATTAAAATCTATTGACATTAAATTGATATCACTTTCAAAAGCTTATTAAATATTAAATATTAAAATTAACTGCCATTAAATTTATGTCAATTTTAGAGGGCAAGATTCATTGACAATAAATTTATTCCATTTTTGAAAATCATAATTCGTTAATATTAACTTCACCTCAATTTTGAAAAATGAAAGCTACTGCGTCAATTTTGAAAAATGAATCCAATGACATTAAGTTGATCTCGACCGTAGAAATTAAAATCAGTAGGATTTAAAGCATTTAATTAGTTTTAATTTTCATGATTTGAGCTTTCAACAGTTGTCTATTGTTTTTCTTTTTCCTGTCGTTTTTCGTGTTATTCGAAGGGAGATGTTATCTTTTGCAGCGCGATCCATTATCAGTGCCTTTTATTATTAAGTTTTACCAACAATGGTAGTGCAGCTGCTTTTATAAGCGCTGTCTAATTCTTAAGGAAAATCTTTTAAGGATTGCTATATAAGTATACGACTTGTGTGCTATACTTTTGGGAAAAATTTTTTTATGAGAAATATGAGTTTTTTTTATTTTAAAAAATATATACTTTTGCTCCTAAAATGAAAAAAATTCATAACACTCATTTCTCAAGATGAATTATAGTTTTGACCAAAAAAACAAAAAAATTATATACAATTTTTTATATTTTTACTATTTTCTAATTAAAATATGATAAATGTAAGGTTATTTAATAATATCATAACAAATATATAGTTTTTATAGATAAATGCATAATTTCATAATTAAATTATACATATATTATAATATTATTAAAGAATCATATATTTGTCATATTTTAATTAGAAAATTTAATAATAAAAATATAAAAAACTATACTTAAATCTAATCTTTATATATATATAACAATATAAAATATTTAAGTTTTTAAATTTAATAAATTATAAAATCATTTGACAAAAAATTATGATAAACAAAAAACATGTTCGTACAATAATCTTTTAAATTTAACTAATTTATAAATAATAATTTAAGTTTAAGAATAATATTTATATTACATATATATATTAAAAAATAAATATTAGAATAAATTGAATAAAATTTTGAAATAAATTAAATTTATAATTTTCAATACAAAATAAGTAATATCTTTAAAAATATTTTGAATTAATTACATTTTTAACAAAAAAGAATACTTTTAAAAATATTTTTATTATATTTTAGTTTCAGAAAGATAAATATATTTTTAAAACAATATATAATTTAGGCATTTTAAAAAAAAGAAAACAATTTATCATAACATTTTTCAACTCATATATATATATATATATATATATGAGAACTCTGTTAGTCTTTTATTTTATATAACCGAAAATTGAAAACACATTTTTCTTTTCTTTTCTTTTCTTTTTTAATTTTTGGGAATAAATTCATTTTTCTTTTCTTCCCCGGTTTCAACTCTCACCAACCCACTTGTTTTCTTTCGAAGCAATTTCGCACACTTTTCTTTCGTCAGCTCAGTGAGGCGTTTCTCATATGGAGAAACCCCAGGAATTCAACTAGCCGTCATAATTTGATATTATTATATATGTATCAAATCAATTAGTTCAAAATCTGAATGCGTATATATATATATATATATATATATATATAATAATGGTTTTCATGTGACCATAAATTTTAAATTATTTGATAATTAAATTTATTTGGCAACAAGTATAGAATAAAGAATCTGTTGGCCTAATGGTTATATCAATAAGTTTTGGTTTCTAATGTTAAAATTTTTTTGAATTGGCATCTTAATTGAATTGACGATTATTATTATTATTTTGTGTTTTTCTTCCTCCAACTTTTCTTCCTTCTAGATATTTTATGAGCTAGTATGGATCAAATGATGGCGCAAAACAAGTAATGCCATTTGCTAGAAACAGGAGGCAGAGCTTAGTGTGACTTAGGTGGACGATTGATTTTGACTTGGAATAGTAATGAACATTAAGAATATTGATCCATTTTTTTAAAAATAGGATAGTGCAAACCAAAGTTTTTTGTGGTGTACTTAACTTTGCAAAAGTAGCACCAAAGGATTTTAAAAATTAAATTCTTTTTAAGAATCACCAGTACAAATTATTGCCATGTAATTATTATTAGTATTTTTTAAAATTATCATTCATACTTTTTAAAGCTATAATAAATTTTTTTTGATATTACAAGATATTTTGTATGATAACTTTATGAAGTATAAGTAGTAATTTTAAAAAATATCAATAGTAACTATATAATGATTTGCACCAATGATTCTTAAAAAAAAAAAATTAGTTTTTAAAATTCTTTAATATCAATTTTATAACATTAGAGTCTTTAAATATTATTATTACTTTTTTATATATGTAAACCGCATTAGCTCAATTATTGGCGTTACATGATTAGTGGGAAGAGTGTGCTGAATGGGAGAGTCATCAAATTAATGCTCCAAAGATTTTAATTAATTTCCTATCCACAAATATTAACATATTTGTTTGATGCATTTTTGGCTAAAGATGGGAGCTATGTAGAGTAAAGTTTGTAAAGAGATTCTGTGCAAAAGCCGAATTTTCCTTTTTTTTAATCGCTTTGCCTTAGCCAACCAATGGGAGGGATATTGAAAGATTCCCACGTTGAGTTGTCCGAAAATGAAAAGGCAAGAATCATGGAGTGTTTGCTTTTCTGACTTTGATGAAGTGATTCGATTTAAATTAAGAAAAATTGTGGTTGAACAATATTTATATGGAAAGATATTAAAATTTAAAGTCATTTTAAAAGATTTAAAGTTCAAAATTTGTGTGCGCGTGTATATATATATATATTAATTATGGTTTTTATGTAAACATAAATTTTAAATGATTTGATAAATTAAATTTATTTGGCAACAAGCAGAATAAAACATCTGTTGACCTAATGGTTTCTAATGTTAAACAAATTTTGAATTGACATCTTAATTGAATTGACTATTATTATTATGATGTTGTGTTTTTCTTCCTCCAACTTTTCTTCCTTCTAGATATTTTATGAGCTAATATGGATCAAATGATGGCGGAAAACAAGTAATGCCATTTGCTAGAAACAGGAGGCAGAGCTTAGTGTGATATAGGTGGACGATTGATTTTGACTTGGAATTGTTATGAACATTAAAAATATTCATCCATTTTAAAAGAGTAGTGCATGCCAAAGTTTTTTGTGGTATATATAAAGGGAAAATGACATTTAAAAATCTTACCTTCGTAAAAGTAGTATATATAAAGGGAAAATGACATTTAAAATCCTTGACTTCGTAAAAGTAGCGCCAAAGGATTTTAAAAATTAAATTTTTTTCAAGAATCACTAGTTCAAATTATTACCATGTAATTATTATTAGTATTTTTCAAAATTATCATTCATACTTCTTAAAGTTATAATAAAATCTTTTTAATATTACAATATATTTTGTATGATAACTTTATAAAATATTAGTAACTTTAAAAAAAAAATCAACAGTGACTATATAATAATAATTTGCACCAATGATTCTTAAAAAAACTAAATTTTCTAAAATTATTTAATATCCATTTTATAACATTAGAGTCTTTAAATATTATTATTATTATTATTATTATGTAAACCGCATTAGCTCACTTATTGACGTTACATGGGAAGGGTGTGTTGAATGAGAGTCATCAAAAGAGTCATCAAATTAATGTTCCAAAGATTTTAATTAACTTCCTATCCACAAATATTTACATATTTGTGTGATGCATTTTTGGCTAAAGATGAGAGCTATGTAGAGTAAAGTTTGTAAAGAGATTCTGTGCAAAAGGAGAATTTTCTTTTTTTAAATCACTTTGCATTAGTGCATGTTTGAAAGTGTAGTAAAAAAATACATTTATATGAAAGTATCAAATTTGAGTTCTGTATAAGAAGTAATTTTGAAAAGAGGCATCGCGTTTCGAAATACACCATTAGCCAACCAATGGGAGGGATAGTGAAGGATTCTGCGTTGAGTTGTCAGAAAATGAAAAGGCAACCATGAATTATGGAGTATTTGTGTTTCTGACTTGATGTAATGATGCGATTTAAATTAAGAAAAATTATGGTTGAACAATATTTATATTAAAAGATATTAAAATTTAAACTTATGTGAAAAGATTTAAAAAAAAAATTTTAATTATTTATAAAAAAATTAATTTTTTTATTTTAAATATCTTAAAATAATTTTAAATTTTAAAATATTTTAAATTTCAAATCTTTAACAACAATTTTTTCTTTAAATTATGCAGGATGTTGTAATTAAAGTCAAAAATTTTAGAAAAAGTTATAATTAAAAAATCTTAAATGTGTAAAATATATAGTGAAGGATTTTTTTTTTGATAGTGAAGGATTTTATTATAATTAAGTCTTTTCTAAACCATAGAAAATTCTTTTTAAAATTACAATTAAATCCTTTTAATAATAATTTTTACAAACTTAGCCTCGTTTAATATATTTTTTCCAAGATTCTATAAGGTCATAACTTGACAAGTTTGTTCTACAATTGCAAGTGAACATGCTTCAGCAGGTCCCCTTTATTGGCATACACTGTTGTTTTACATGTGATGCCCTGAGCCTGCAGTAACTTAATAAGTGATTTGTGTGCGTTGGGTTTTTTATTAAAATAATAATAATAATAATGGAAAGGATATGGTTTTCTGTCTGATTAGGGCTTTTTTTTTTTTGTTGAAATAATAATAATTGAAAGGATATAGGTTTTCTGTCAGATGAGTTAGCACCGTCTAATTGACAAGATTGAATCGGGATCCCTGCAGGAAATCAAAAGAAATTATGTTTTTTTTTTTAATTTTTGTTACTTTTTAAAATTTAATATAAAAATAAATATTATAACTATAAAAAATAAAAAATTTGTCTATAAAAAAATTACACTTTAAAAATTTTAATCATCAATATAGTTACAATTTTTTAAGTATAATTTTTTTTACAAAAAAGTTTTTTTGTAATTATAATTTTTATCTTTTTATATTAAACTTTAAATCTTAAAAAATAAGAAAACATGATTTTTGACCTACTAAAATTTTTTTTACTGCAAAGGATCTATTGCACAGGATTCTCTTGTTGTCAGTAGATGTTCTTATTTATGTTGTCTAAAGATCTCTGTTTGACTTTCAAGAATTAGTCATGACGCACTAATCACCTCCCCCTACTTTTCCTTATAATAGATATATTTTTAACTAAATTATATATAATTTTTTTAAAAAAAATTATTAAAATTATATAATTTTTTAATTTTCAAAATATATATGAATCTTTTTTGAATAAAAAAATTATCTTATACTTTAATCTAATTTTTAATTTTTTTACTAAAATATTTTTTATTTAAAATAATTTTTTAATTTTAAAAATATATATTTAAATTAATTTAAGGTATTTTGAGTTCCTTGTTTTTACTTGCTATGATTTGCATAGTCTCTAAAGGAATAACTGGCCTTGGGACACTAACAATCTTTTCTAGGTGCAAGACTACTTTTGCCAAAGTAATATAATTGATAAGTTGTAAGTAGATATAACCATGATTTATATTTGTTAATGGTGTATTGAGCATGTGCTGGGAGTATTCAATAACTTAATTTGTATGGAAATCAAACTTCAGCCTATGAATAATTCCCACAAAATTAACGTGAGACATATAACTAATTTTAATAATTGACAACTATTGTAAACTTTAATTTAGAAGTACCATTAATTATGTCAAGTGATGGAAGATCATACATTTTATTGGGGCAAATTGATTTGCATAATTGCATTACAATTATTTGTTTTGATGCCATTGTCCAATAAAGCAAAGGTAGTTAACGTTGGACACCTTAAAAAAAATAAAAAATAAAAACACACAAGTCCACACATACACACACAATAATTTTTATGAGAGACACTAATTCTTAGTTTTTACTTAATTTTGTATATTATGTGAAATGAATTTTTATTGATTAATTTTAGATATAATTCGTATTTATTTAGTTGACAACATTTATTTAATAATATTCTTTTTATTTTATCATTTTAGGTCACATATTATAATCTTTAATTTGTTATTTGAAATGATTATATCTATTATCTTGTATTGTAATTCTTTTTATGACATTAGTTACTTATTAGACTTATATTATATATTTTTTGTATTTTGTTAATAAAATTTATGAAATTAATGACTACTAATGATTCTTTTGATTGTAGATTTAATGAAATGTTTTTTTAAGAATGAATTTTATTATGCTTTACTACAATTGCCACTAAAACTTTTATAAGATGACATATATGCACACCATTTATGGCACTTGCAATGGCTAGGAAAGCATATTTTTGTAATTTTTACCAGTAATAAAAATATTTTTAAATGATAATATTAGTTAATTATTAAACTAATTTTAGCAGCCATAGTAATTGTTGGCATATAATTATTGTTGTAAATCTTTTTTTTTTACTAGCACTAAAAAAGACTATTAAATATTGACACTAGTCCAATTTGAAACTAGCTTTAGTGGCCATAACAATTATCAATAAAAAATTATCATGGTGAGTGTTTTGTTTAGCAACAATTATTTGAATGAAATGTTTTTTTAAGAATGAATTTTATCATGCTTTACTACAATTGCCACTAAAACTTTTATCAGATGACATATATGCATACCATTTATGGCACTTGCAATGGCTAGGAAAGAATATTTTTTTAATTTTTACCAATAATAAAAATATTGTCAAATGATAATATTAGTTAATTATTAAACTACTTTTAGCAACCATAGTAATTGTTGGCATATAATTACTGTTGTAAATCTTCTTTTTACTAGCACTAAAAAAGCCTATTAAATATTGACACTATTCTAGTTTGAAACTAGTTTTTGTGGCCATAATCATTGTCAATAAAAAGTTATCATGGTAAGTTTTTGTTTTTTGTGACACTTATTTGAATCTTTATCCGTTATTATTGCAATTGTCAAAAAAACTTTTATTAACCATGAATACACCAACCAATAATTAATAGCCAATAAAAATTTGGCAACAAATATTATTGTCACTAATGTACAAAATAATGGCATAGTGATATTTTAACATACAAATAAAACTGTGATAATGCTTTTAGAGATCTCCATAAAGTTTATTTGATATTACTTTTATATTTTCTTTTTCTTCTTTCATTGTTACATAAACAAAATAATTTTATTAACTATTAATCATGGACCTATCAACATTTTTATTGATCTCAAATATTAGAATAATTAATGTCAATGTTCCATCTCCAAAAAACAAAAACAAAAAAACAAAAAATTATGTTAATCCTTACTATTTTATTTATTTATTTGGCTATAAAAGAAAGACAAAATTTTAAGAATAAGAAATGAAAAAAAAAATTGAATGAGATAGATATCGAATTCACATATATCCAGATATGTTAATATTGATGTTTTGAAAGAAAAAAAAGTAGTGTTTCTTTAACCAAAACTCTTAAACTTGATTGTTAATGCTTATATTGTTTTGCTTACTTAAAATTGGGAGTTTCTTTTAGAACTTTTGTATATATAAGATATTATTGGATTTGTGCTAGTTTTATATTATATCTGGACCTTGTTTGTTTTGTTAAACAATTATTTTAAAGAAATTGCTTTGATAAACTTTTTGCTTGTTTTGAGAGAAGAAAAAAAATCAATTTATATTTTATTTTCAAAAAATATATATATGAAAAATAAATAAAGAAACCATTTTCAACTTGGGCAAACTACATTGTGTTCTTGGAGAATACCTTAATTAAGACTCAACCATACTTGCTCATGAATAGAGAAATTGGATCAGATTGATGGGTAGGGTGGTTTGGTGGTTGGAGGTTTAGATAGGGCAATTTCTATAGGCAAAAGGGGGGGGGGGGAGCTTCAATGTTGCTTCTACTAGTGGTGTGGATAGCCTCAATTTTTAGTGGTAGTTGGTTAAAAAAATGGTATAGGAGGAGTCTGTGAATGGGGTAGGAGGAAGCTACAAAAATGGTGGGAGTGTTTCAACACCAAATCTAGTTATTAAAAGGAAGGGTAATATTACTGCAAGTTTAGAAAAAAGGGGGAAAGCCTACAATTAATTGGCTAAACCATGATTGGCTTAGAATTGTAGTTAGGTCGTAGCCTTAACAATAGTTTTGGGAAACTGTGGTTAGGCCACGTTAGGCCTAATAACAATTGACCCAAAGGTTGGGCTAATATTAGTTAAGCTATCAAGTTTAGGCCTAACAAATGTTAGTTTAAAGGTTGGGCCAACCTTAAAGGTTGCGCATAGGCACAATGGAAGTGGGCTTTAGTTTAGCTTGGTGTCAAGCCTAGTATTAACTAGGCTTTAAAATTAAAACTCAGTGCTTAAGGCAATACCTTAGGCTAGTTGGGCTTTTTTCTTTTGAATTTTTAAAAAATTATAAAATGATTCCTAAAAAATAATATATTCATATATCCTCTATAAAATCATATTTTACCTTTAAAAAAATCAAAATTTTCATGTAAATTCCTATAAAAAAATTTTAAATAAGAGAATCAAGTCTGGCTGCCCCATATTAGCCCCTAAGGCTAGCCTGGCCTAACCTTGAAATGTTTTTTTTTTTTTGGCCTAGTCTAATTGTAGTAGGGGCAATAGGGCCATGAACACTCCTAGCTAGACCTAATAATTTTATGCCAAGCCCCTTTCTTTTGACCTTGTAATAATGTTAAGCATAATAGCAATTAGGGCAGCCGTGGTTAGGCCATGTTTGGGCCTAACAATGATTAGCCCAAAACCATTGTTAGTCCTATAGCCTAATAATTATGGCTGTTCATTGGCCCAATACGTTTTAGAGACCTGCCCTAGGCCGGTCTAATCTGGGCGAGTTGGGCCGGGCCAAAAATACAAATGGGCAAAACTTTAAACAAAATTATGTGAAGTTAGGGCGAGCCACAGGCAAAAGCATATTCTATCCAACCTGCCCTAATAGTTACCTTTTTTAAATTATTAACATCTCGCCATCTTATATATATATATATATATATATATATATATATATATATATATATATTTAATTCTTATTTCATCTAATTCTTTCTACATATTATAGTTTTTATTACCTACGCAAACATTCTCTACTTCTTAATTATTTTCATCATTAATATGTATACTTACTAGTATTTTTTTTGTTGAATAATGAAAATACATATATTTACTTAAGGCTAATTATGCTAGTATAACTTATATTTTATTTGATAATACTAGACTATTTTTTTATTACTAATACAAATATAAGAACTCTAAAGGTTTATTATTTTGAAATATATATCTATGAGTTTGTAAAAAGATATTTTTATATTACAAGTATTAATTCATAAAAAAAGAGAACCCAGGTCGCTTTAACCCGCCCTAATATAATATAAAATCGAATTTATTTGAGCGAGATCAGGCCATGGGTATAAAAATAAACCCAATGTCTTAATCGATCAGGGCATCGGCCCGACTAGATGTCCAGCCCAACTCTGCCTATGTATAGCCCTACTAATAATACTTAGGCCAACTTATAGTTACCCTAAAACCATAGATTTAAACTAACTATGGTTAGACTCATTAAATGTACAACCATCTCCTTTTTCTTTTGGAATCTATAGTAATTTGAGCCTAACAATAGTTGGGGCAAACATGGTTAGGCCACTTTTAGATGTCATGCCCAGTTTTTTGTTAAACATCAGAATTGAGTTGATTATAAAAGTGGATCCATTGAGATGAATGATTTAAGGCCAAATAAAATTAGAATAAAACTTTAAATAATAGAAAATGAGGATTTGAGTTTTAAGTTGCTTAGAAACTGGAGCTAAAGTGGTTCAAAAAAATAACCGAAAGTATAATGGCATTTTCGTAAATATAAGTACTTTTTGAAAAACTCATAGGAGGGTTTTTTAAATAGAAAATTTAAGCTTTCTAGGGTTCTCAGAGGCCTTAAAAATCATGGAAAGTCCTATGACAGTTAAAACCCCTCCGGTGTATGTTTTTGAATATCAGTTGACTCAAATTTTGATTAGTTTGTTCAGGAGGTTTTAAATCCAAATTGAGTGATTTCAAAACTATTTTATAAGATTGAGGACCTAAATTTTATGATGGAAAAGATGATTCTAAAAAATGAGCTAAAATGAACATAAAATGAAAATGCCACAAATGCGAGACATAAATGTCATTTTTTGAACAATTCTTCTTGAATCTTCTTTATAAAAGACGTCCCCTTTTTGCTCTCCACTTAATCAACCTTGTTTTGTCTAGAATAGAGAGAACTTTTGTCCAACCTAGATGTGCAAGAAGAAGCACAAGAAGGAGGAGAAAGAAGCTAAGAAAAGGTATGGAAATTCAAGGATTTCATGGCTTTCTCTTTTAGAAAATTTGTTCTTCTATCTTTGCTCTATCTTCCTATGGTTTTGGTTATTTATTTGGTTCTATTTTGGCCTTCATTCAGAGAAGAAAGATTAAAAAATTTAAAAGGAAGCTAAAGCAAGAGAAAAGACTCTTAAAGGAGCAAGGAAAAACAAGGCAGTTTCTTCTCTTTGTTGCTTTCTTTTGCTCTTATTATGTGTGTCTCAGCCAAGAATAAAACAGCCAAGAGGGAGGAGTTTCTGTCCAAAAAAAAAGTGAGAATCATAGGTTTTAGACCATGGGGAGTTAGGAAATGCAATGAAAAATTAGTAAAATTCAAGAATGGGAAGCCAAGGATTCTTGAACACCTTGCAAATTTTGTTTTGATCCATGAATTTCTTAGCCTATGTGAGTGTTTGTTTGAGTTCCTAAGACCCTTAAGGAAGTCTCTCAAGTGCCTTCCCCATCAAGAAAAAATGTGAAACTCGATGGGCTCATTCTTCCTTCATTACTTCGGCCTAGAGCACTTGGGAGGGGTAGGGAGTGTTTTAATTGGTTTTAAGTTTAGTTTAAAACTTTATGTGATGGATGTAATGTCCAATTTTTGTTAAACGATAGAAACAGACACATTTTCAAAACAAGTCCCCTGAGCTGAGTGATTCAAGGCCAAATAAAATTTAGATAAAATTTTAAATAATAGAAAATGAGGATTTGAGCCTTGAGTTGCCCAGAAATCAGGGTCAGGGTGATTCAAAAAATTTGCCAAAAGGCTAGTGACACTTTTGTAAATAAGTGGACTTTTTGGAAAATATATAAAAGGGCATTTTAAATGAAAGTTTTGAGTTCTCTGGGGTTCTTAGAGGCCTTGAAAACCATGGGAAGCCTCGAGATCGGTAAAGACCCTCCGGTATAATTTTTTCAACGTCGGTTGATCTGAACTTTGACCGATTCGTTCGAAAAGGTTTTAGCTTCGATTTGGGTGATTCCAAAGGCACTTTTCTTAATTGGGAACCTAAATTTTATAATAGAAGAGACAGTTCTCAAAAAGGAGCTAAAACAAAGAAGAAACGAAAATGCAAAGTATGAAGGGTAAAATTAAAATTTTTGAAAAAGTCACTTTTCCCTACCTATATATAGGTGGTGCCTCACACTTGCCCTCATTTCTCTTTAGATTTTCCAGCCCTAAACCAGAAGAAAAATCCTAAGGGAGAGGCACCCAAGAGAGGAAGAAGAAGGAGGAAGAAAACCAAGCTTAAGGTATGTTTTCATGGTGATTTTCCTTGCTTTTCTTCATCTACACCTCCTTTCCTCCCTTTTCCTTTGTTTCCTTGGATTAAAATGAGGTTTATAAATATGATTCAAGGGAGATATTTGAGGGAAAGTTCGGATTTGAAGAGAGGAGCTTGGAGAAATCAAGATTCAAGCCAAACTAAGTAAGAAAACAAGATAAAAATGCATACTATAGTTCATACTTTCCATGGCTCTTCTTCTCCATTTCGACCTAGCCTAAGAACCATAGAAAGATCTGATTTTCAAGCCCAACCAAGCATGATTCTTAGGTATTTGATGGAAAGGAATAAGAATATGAAAAGAAAACTATGGTTTCTAGTGCACCTTTCAAAATCTGATTTTGTATGATAATTCCTATACCTAAATAAGAGTTTAAATGAGCTCCTAAGATCTCTAAGAGGCCCCTCATATGCTTCTTCCCTTGAGAAAACAAAGAAAGCTCTATGAAACCCAAAATGCTTCATTGTCTCGGTCAAGAAGGGTTCTCATAGCTAGGGAGAGTTTTAAATTTTTCTAAGGCCATTCTCAAGTCATATTTAATGAATGAAAATGAAGAGAGGCCTTGGAAAAAACTTAGAACTCATAGAAATTGATTTGGTGCTTTAAGTTCTATATTATGATCTAAAGAAGTAACATGGTGCTAGGCCTTTTGTTTTAATGATGTGATGACTCCAAGAGCCTTAAAAGGAGTCAAGAATCATATTTGGAGGGAAAGAATGATTCCTAGAAGTTATTTGACGGGTGTTGCTTCATTAGGTGCCTTTATGGACCATAATGGGGGTTATAGAGCAATCTAGTGTTTTACCAAGTGATATAGCCTTAGAATATGTTTCATGGACCTAATTGGCTCCCATAAATTGTATCTAGGCCAAGAGAAACCATCTTCACCAAATTGTGGGTGTGTGGCCAAAAGAGGAGGCTTGAAAGCTAAGGAAAAAGTGTGTGCTTGTATATAAGGTAGCTCTTTCCACCTTCTCTCATGTATGGATATGTGTTTAGCTTATTTTAAAATGTGTGTATGTGTATTTTCAAGCTTTGAAAAGTATGCTAGTATGCCTTTATATGCCATGATGCTTGAAGCCATGTTATGTTTTCAAATGATTACATGATGTTTGTGTGAGTTTGTTTGAGTGTGGAGAGGCTAAGAACTTTTCCCTTGGGTGAGGGTGAGCCAAGAACCTTTAAGCTTGGTTGAGACAAAGTAAAGAGTCTCCCAAAAGCAAAGTGAGCTCCCAAGAGTATGGTTGAGTCCAAAGTACTCAAAGAATGGGTGAGGCAAGTCTAAAACCATGACGAGAAGTGTGAGGCCAATCCAAACACTTGGTAAACTCTTGAATGTCTTGTATGAGTGATTTACATGCTAAGGTTGCTTTTAAAATGTTCATGACTTCCATTTTCTCCATGCATGCATTTGAAAAACTTGCTTTGCACATATTATGTATGATTGAGTGGGAGATGAACTATTAGAATTCTTTGAATCTCATCCCCTCCTCTCCAATGATGTAACATGTTAGGTGAACCAAGTGGATATGCTAATGGGAGCCAACAACACTAAAGGAAGGAGATTGATAAACTTATGCTTTGGTTTTAGCCATTTTGGAACCATACTTATGTATCTTAATGTCTATGATATTGTAAATATATTATGGATCTTGAGACATGTATAAATATACTATTATGTAATGTTTATCACTATGAATATGATATATAAGCTTTAGAATACAATTTGAGTATAAAATGCCAAAGTGTGCAATGTGAAAATTTGATAGAAATATGCATAAGTGTGGGTTGAATGGCCAAAATAAAATGCATGAGGTTTGGAACCATTTGGGTAGCTTGTACAAGTCTCAAATAAGCTTTTAAACTTGTCCAAAAGGTTCCAAGACCAAGGGAAATCCATTTGGCAACTTTGGTACCCAATATGGAGCCAAAATTGACCATAATGGAACCCTATGTCACTTTTTAGCCAAATGAGTTAGTTTTACTCTTAAATTTGCTATGTAATTAGGCCTCATTGAGAGATTTTGGGAAACTAAATAAAATAATTTTTGGAGATCTAGAGAATATTTGATAAATTTTCAAAGTTGGGATTTTTTATGGATTCTGGTATGTGCACTGTTCATCCTGGCAGTTATGTGTTTTATGTCACTCGATAACCAAATGATATCCAATGCTTGTGAAATTTTATATACATAAACTAGAGGTCATAAGCCTTTTGTGGCCACTGAGATCACCTCATTTGGAGGTCTGAGAAGAGAGTTATGCATTTTTTAAGTTGGCTATCAGTAGCAATGGCGCCCCAGGAGTTCAGTTACTGTTCTATAGGATTCCAATAGCTAAATGTATCTTTTTTATTTTGGAATTATTTTTAGCATCAATTTAACATTTTTATATTTCCAAAAAGACTAAATGTACATGATTTTGATTTTTATAGAATTAGTTATGAATTTTAGAAATTTGTATTAGTAATCTGAATAGTAGCCTAGGCAATCAGCGACCTCAGTAGCTTTTCAAATGTCAAACATCCCCCATGATGAATTTTGTGGTCTAAAAAATTTTTTAATGTGAAGCATACATCCTAAGCTTTCCAAAATGATTAAGAACACATATTTTCAATTTTTCTAGATTTAGTTATGATTTTTCAAAGTTTGTCTAAGGAAGAGGCCAATTCTGGCCGAAAATAAACTCCCATTTTCCATGCCTCATTTCGGTTTCCATGGATTGTAGGCATGTTTTTGGGATATAAATGAGTTGTAATGATGTAATTAACTATGAGGATACATAGTATGATCACACAGTCTACGTGACACCAATTGTAAATTTTTAAACATAGCGCAATGCAAATAAACCCATTATTTTTATTCCCCTCTTTATATGCTCTTATGGAAATAATGAGGTGAGGCTTATGAATGTCATGAAATGACCTAAAATTTATGGTGTTACAATGGAAGAAGATGAGAGGAATCCTTGAAAAAAATTTAGAAGTCATAGATTGGGAGATGAGGCTATAGGTTTCATAATGTAGCCTTAAGAAACAACTTATACCTAGACTCTTGAAAATGAGTTATGATGACTTCAAAGAGTCTAAATGGAACCAAGAAGCCTAGATATAAGAAGGAAATGGGACCAAGAACTTGAATTATAGTAGTTGCTTCATTAGGCCATTAATAGAGCTGTTATGTAACCAATAGACAAAGTGTATTTCCTTAGTGCATATGTAATATTCTAGCTTGCTTCAAGAGTGTGATTGGATGCTATTTATTATGTCTAGGCCAAAGAAATTAAGCTCCATCTATTTATGGGTGTGAGATTGAGAAGAAAAAAGAGAAATCAAAAGGGAAGAATTGTGTTTAATTGCCAATGTAGCTCTCCATCCCTTTCTTGTTTGCAATATGGTTGTGTGAATGTCATTTGATGCATGTATGTGTGTTGGAATCTTAAGAAATGCTATATGCTATTATTTGAATCCTCTCTTGATTGGCATTTTATTATGTAATTATGCTCTATGGTTGAGGTTATGCTAAAAGTCCCTTGTGATGGGTAAAGTTGTGCCCAAAGTTCTTAGAAATAGGTGAAGCAAGGCTAAAAGTCTCATGGATGAGTGAGGCCAAGTCAAAAGTCCCTAAACCAAGGTTGAGGCTAATCCAAAAGTTTCAAAAATAGGGTAAGGTTAGACTAAAAGTCCTTTGAACTTGTTCTTAGTTTTGATGTGTTATTATGGCATGGAAATTGTGAATGTAACACTTGTTGAAGATATGTATAACATGCTGGTATCTTGTGACATGAATATATTCTTATTTGCTTGCTTGAAAAGGATGTTTGAACTATTGAGATTCTTTGAATCTCACCCCCTTCCCTTTCCTATCTCAAAATGTTTTGGTGGAGTATAAGAAGCTAAAGACAAAAGCTAATGAGCATAGTTGGCTATACTTTGACACTAGTGTAGTTTTTTATGTATTTCATTGTTAAAGTTTGTATGTACATATTATTTTTGAGATCTGAGCCCTTGGGCAAATGTAAAATTGTGTAAAGATAGTGTATGAATCAAAGTGGTAGCCAAATGAATGAGAAAATGCATTTTGACTACTTGGTGGCCTATCTTTGATTGTGTATTCTTGTATGTGGCATAGTGAGATTATGATGCATGATAGTTTAGAAAATTTGGGAAGCTTGTACATGCTATGTTTATGCTCCCAAATGTGCTCATGTGGTAGTAGAACAATTAAGAAGCCAAATAGACCAATTTTGACTCATGTATGGTGCCAAATTTGCCACATTTGTGAGCTATATCAAGATCTAACCAAATGAACTCTTGTTGGCCTAAAATTTGGCATGTATATAAGTCTTGTCCAGAGCTTTTTAAGAAGCTAAAGTGCACATTATTTAGACCTCTAAAGAAGTTTGAGTGAATTTTCAAAGTTGGCAATTTTTAACAGATTTGGCTTGGGTACTGTACAAATGGTCAGAATCTTTTCCTCCATCACTCATGGGCCAATAGTATCCAATGGTTATGAAATTTTATAGGCATAAACTATATATATAATATTTTTTTAGCACTTAAGAACACCTCATTTGGATTTATATTGAGGGAGAAAAGAATTTTTAAAATTCTAGATCAGTGTCAGGGATGTAGTTAAACCTCTATTACTATTATATCAGTTTTCATAGTCTAATTGCTTCTGTTTCTATCTAGACTTATTTTTCCCCTTAAGTTAAAATTCATAGCTTTCCAAAGTAGTATGGTTTTCTGAGTTTTGATTTTTCTAAAATTAGTTATGAAAAATTGAAATTTATATCAATAAATTGTGACGGCAAACCTGGGTAGCAAGACCTTTCAAGCTTTTCTAATGTCAATCATGGTCTAGCTAGATTTTCATGGCTTGGAATGATTTTTAACCAATAGTTGACATCTAGAGCTTTTCCAAAAGCTCTCATTTGCTTAATTTTGATTTTTTTTAGAATTAATTATGATTTTTCAAATTTGGTACCAAAAATCTAAATTTTGAACCCGCGAGCAAATTACAATTTTTCTAGTTTTTAGCTTCAAATCTATGGTTCATGGGTTGTTTTATAATATGTATGAATTGTATGGATAGAGAATAAGTAGAGACTGCTATTGATGGGTCCACAAAGTCCACAGAGTGAAGTATGAATTTTTAAAATGTTATGCAACACAAAAAAATACTATTATATTTATTTAATTTCTTTGGCATCATGTGAAGTTGAGCTTAAATATGTGTATATGAAGAACAAGGGAGTATGGTATTACATTAGGCCTAACCACAATTACCCCCAAATCATTGTTAGGCCTATGGCCTAACCATGGTTTATGGACAAACCATAATTAGACCCATGTACTAATAACAAGTAAGTTAATTGTTGTTAGTATCATATTTAGAGATGATTTTTTTAACCATCACTAATCCTTTGTCGTAAAAGTAAACAATTTTTGTAGTATGAAAATTATGCAAAAATTTAATTGAATTTATACTAAATGAAAATAAAAATAAATGGTTCTTTGATGAAGAAAATAGACTAGATAAAAGAGAAACATATACTAATCAAATCCTAACAACAAACATGATCATCTTCATTTTCATGAAGCTTTCCTTACAAGAAAATAAAAAATAAAAAGTCACCATAATCCTTGATGCCAAGAGAAATATATGACATGGTGCTTTTATAAATTTCAAAACTCTAGGAGTCAGTAGACTGAATTGATTCTTGTGGTCTAATCTCAAACATGAAATAGGTTGAAAAGTTTACTTTAAACAAACAAAATAAAGAGTTGAAAGATCATGTCTCATATTTTTCTTTGCAATTAGAAAATTATCTGAATATAAAGATTACTGTGAATTTTTTTTTGACAAAATTACTATGAATAACTATACATTAAAAATCTATATAAAAAGGGACATACATATAGATAAAAGCTAGAGTTTTTTAAGCTCTAAAGAATAAAGCAACAATTATAGATAGTGTAATACCATATTATTTCTAACATTAATCCCTTTCTTGCAAGTGCGAATATGCACCTTATCAAGGAAATTTCAAGAACATACATTAAAATAATGAATTAAATTGTGTTGCGTAGCAAATAAATTCTTCATTTCACATTTTCAGGACCCTATGAACTCATCAACAACATTCTCTAATTATTTTTCATACATACAAATCATAAAATTCTCAAAAATTGGCACAAACTACGGATCAAGGGTAAAAAATCCTAAAATTTCTTCATTTCCCATGACTGTACAGTGACAAATTTCAGGGGCAACTTTGAAAATTCATAACTAAATTTAAAAAAATTGAAATCATACAAACCATAGCTTTCTGGGAAGCTTAGGACATAGCCTTTGGACCACATTTGCAAATGAAATAGCTACGAAGGTCTGGCTATCCTTGATATTGATTCAGTTTACTATCATAAATTTAAAAAATGTCTAATTAATTCCAAAAAAATCCAATCCCTACAAATAATATCAATCCATAAATCTACAGATGTTAGCTAGAGGGAAAAAATAGTTTTAGACCAAGCTAAGAGCATTTAGACCCAAAAAACCAATCAAACAATAACATAGGTCTAACTAATGGCTTGGTACTGGATAGCAACTTAAAAAATTAATATTTTCCTCTCTAGACATCCAAATGAGGTGTTTCTAATTGATACAAGTCATTGGGAAGGTCTAATTTTGCCTTATAAAATTTTGTGATAATTGGACATCATTTGCCCTGTGAGTGATAGAGTTTTATTTCGAACTAGAATGAATAGTGCACTGAACCAAAACTAGAAAAATTTTTAACTTTGAAAATTCACCAAATATTCCATAGGCCTCCAAAAATTGTCTACTTTAACTTCCCAAAAATCTCTTAACAAACTTTAAATGTATGCCAAATTTCAAATCAAGAGGAGCTCATTTGGATAAAAAGTGATGTACCTCACTTAAATGGTCAATTTTGCTCCATGTAAGGTGTCCACTTTGTCCAAATGGCCTCTCCAATGGGTTGGCTCCTCTTGGACAAGTTTAAAAGTACAAATATGACTTGAAGATACTATCCAAGTGGTCCCAAATCCCATGCATTTCATCTTGACCATCTCACACCCAATAATACACTAATACCTAAATATCATCATTAATTCAAAATTTATATTTCTATTGCTTTCATGCTATATAGAGTATATATAGTATCCATACATCATATTACATTTGCTAAAGGTCTTACATCATAAAAATAATATGTACAAAGCCACTTTGACTTTCAACTACAATTTAGACTACATAATAGGCAAAATAAGGCTTTCTATTGTTCTTAACTTGTATTTCCTTGCCTTTGAGCACCACCTAGACAAGTCAAGAGTGAGGGGGGAAAGGGGAATGAGATTCCAAGAATCTCAATAGCTCACACACCCATTCACACACACATTCAAGGCATACATACATCGTGTGCACAAGTAAACAAGCTACCAAGATCATAAATGCTCATTTATAAGATTCTCATGCCACACTTTCACAATTAAGCCACCAAGGAGCTCTAGAGACTTTTGGTTTTGTCTCACCCTATTTCTAGGACTTTTGGATATACCTCACCCTTGGCCTAAGGAATTTTGACTTGGCCTATCCATCCAAGAGACTTTTGGCCTAGTCTCACCCATGCCTTGAGACTTTTGGCACCTTCTTACCCACATTAAAGGACTTTTGGCATCACCTTACAATTGGGAGCTATTCTCACAATCAATGGCATTCAAGACAATATATTAGTACCAATGCAACCTCAAAGCATCAAGTGGCATGTTCTCAAATCACAAGTGCATACACAAGCACACAAAAACATATATATGTACCCAAGAATGCAAGAGAAAGAGGTAGAGAGCTACCTTGAATTTTGCAAGCCTTCCTTTGTCTTATTCCTCCCTCTTTTCAGCCTCACAAGTGCACCTAGGTGGGTTGGTGTTCTCTTAGCCTAAACACCATAAACAACACATAATCTTGAAGCAAGCTAAGACACTAAAGATACTCTTGAACACATATTTAGTTCTATAAGTGGCATAATGGTTCCATAATTGGCCTATTGAAGCAACTCTCACATTTCAAGTTCTAAGCTCCATTCTCTTATTATTTCTAGACTTCTTGGACTCATTTAAGGTTCTTGGAGCCCTCACATAGTCACTTGCATAATTGGAAACCCAAGTTGCTTCATAAGGCACCATTATGGACATCATTGCTCCACCTCTCATTCCATGGCTCCTAAATTTTTTCCAATAGTTTCTTCCATCTTCTAACATCATATAAAGTCCCAAACCAAGGTTAGAATAAATTAAAACATCCCCTAGCCCAATGAACCTAGCTTGGCCAAAATATGCACCATAATAGAAGTTCATGAAGTTCTTGATTTTTCCTTGATAGGAGAGCCACTTGGGAGGCTTTCTAAGAGTCTTAGAAGCTCAAGGAAACATTTAAATAGCCAAAAAGTTATTCCCACAAAATCAGATTTTCCAAAATCCTAGAAAACACCACACTTTCCTAACTTGATTTCTATTGGTTTTTCTTGGAATTTCTTGCCATATTCCTCTTCCTCATGGTCTAAAACCCTAGTTCCTCTCTTGTTTTTGGACAAAAAATCCCTCCCCCATATGGTGGTTTAGGCTGAAATATACACAAGGAAGGAGCAAGAGAAAGAAGCAACTAAAACAAGACATTAACTTGGATTCAAGCTTGCTTTTAAGAGCCTTTCTCCTTGATTTGCTTCTCTTCCAGAATTTTGAATTATCCCCCCTTGTCCTGGACTCAAAACAAAACCAAAACCATTTAATAAAACTGTGGAAAGAAAGCTTCAAGGGAGGAGAACAAAATTAGAAGAAGAGAAAGCATGAAATTCCTTGAAATTGGCTACCTTTCCTTGGCTTTCTTCCTCCTTTCTCTCCTTCTCTTGTGTGCCTAAGAGATAGCTTCTTTTTTTTTTGTATTTTGTGCAAAAAGGGTCATGCTATATGAGAGGGAGAAGAGACAAGAAGCTTATGGAACATTCAAGAAACATACTTTTTCAAAATTCTAATTTCGTCCTTCTGTAATGGCAAATTTGTTTTGACTTTGTTTTAGCTCTTTTTTGAGAACCATATTTTTCATTATAAAATTTAGGTTCCTAATTTAATAAAATAACTTTGGAATCACTCAATTTGGATCTAAACCTTTATTGAACAAATCCCTCAAAGTTTGGGCTCACTGACGTCGAAAAACATACATTAAAGGGGCTTTACCAGTCCCGGGGCTTTTTATTATTTTTAGGGCCTCTGAGAACCTTGAGCAACTCAAATTTCCTATTCAGAAAGCCCTCCTATGTGTTTTTTCTAAAATTTTCACTTATTTACGAAAACATCATTATGTTTTGTAACTTTCATCACAAATTATTTCACCATCCTAGCTCTATTTTTTTTTCGTCTGATCATTTTTAGGAGCCTTCTATCCAAATTTTTTTCGAACAGTATCTAGCTTATTTCAAAGGATTTACTTTTATATGGCTCATTTCATCATTTTATAAAAATTACGTTTGTTACAGATAGGCCAAGTAATAATATAAAGCAACAATTTTTTAGGTTTTTTTCTTGTCAAATGTAGTTGTGAAAGTAAGCATAGTAAAATATTATAGTTAAGCAAAAAATGATAGGTCTTGTATCATGGCTAACAAACAAAAAGTCAATATAGGATAATGATAAACAAATGGTAGTTAGTATGGGCATGTTTTAGTTGATTAAGACCTTAAAAGTTTGTTCAGATGGGAGAAGAGAAAAGTAAAAGGAAAGAAAAGGGAGAGAGGTGAAAAGCAAGGAGAAAGTATTTTTCTTCCCCTATTTAGCTGAACAGAAAGAAAAAAGTTGGAGGAAAGAAAACTTATAGATGTATAAGGAGTGCCTTTATAACCTTTTTCACCAATAAATAAGATATTTAAAAAAGAAGAAGTTATGTTAATTAAATAATTATTTTTTATAAAACTACATAATTATTTTTTTTATAAAACTAAGGTTAAATTGATATTAAAAAAATAATACATATAACTAATTATTTTTTAAAGAAAAAAGAGAAATATTTTAAATAATTTTGATATTAAAAATTAATACATATAACAAATTATTCTAATGAAAATGCCTTAAAAAAATCAAAAGCCAAGGCAAATTTTAAATATATAATTACACTTCTATAAGAATGTATTGCTTTATTAAATAATAAATATTTTACATAATAATTTCTAAATTATGTATGAATATAATATATATATATATATATATATGAAAATAAGTTTTTTCTACGGAATAGTAGATAAGGAGTGATATACTTGATCACGCATATCTTTCTACAAATGGACAAGACAAAACACCTATCCATTGAAGCTTCCCATGAGTAGATGGCTTTTTCTCATGTGGTTTTTAGAGTTTAGCTTTTTCCCATGGAATTTGGTGTTTTACCACTTCACATGGAGGCATGACGGCTTATCCTTATGAATTTATTCAAAGTTCACATCGAGGCATAAGGTCTTATCCCTTATAACTTTATTCAAAGTTCACATAGAGTTTTGGTTGGAGATTGTGCCCTAAGTTAATCGTTGTATTATAAACATTGTATTTCATTAAGAAAGAATAGTTTCTCTTTTATTACATTTATTATATTGTTTGCATGTTTACTATAATAATAATATCATTGGATAAATCATATTGATTATCCTAGATATCCCTAGTCAATTGTCTTTGTAGGAATAATGATGAACTAAGGCTAGTATGATTTTGATTGATGATTTTGTGTTAATATGTATGAAGATACGAATCAAAATCATAGGCATTTGTTAGGAAATAGGGTGTTGGATCGACTCGTCATAAGATAACTATATGGATCAAGTTATAAGTGTATCTGACATATAGCTATGTCACTGAACTCTTAGACCTGAAATGACTTTAGATTCCTACATGAGGAATAATATGCTTTAACATAGTCAAAAGCCACCTTTAACGGGGTGATCATAAAGGCTGTGATCAGGTATAGTGGAATCCATATAAAGGAAAATGAGTGGTCAAGATAAAATTTGTCCCTCTTATTAGTAAAGAGATATCTCTGGGCCACTTGATGAGTGAGACTAAGAAATGCATGGCCATGCTTGGATGGAAGGGTTTTCTATTTATTCTATAAGTCTACTCAGAGATCAAGAAAGGGACAACCGAGTAAAATAAGAATGATATTTTCGTGCTTTATACCTGACCTAGATATCATGTGACGAAAAGGTTGTGACAGGGCTATATGACAGGTTGAATTGGATCATCGATGCTCATATGATTTGTGTAGTCACATTGTCTTATTAGAGGCCACTTGTCACTTGTAGGTAGAATAACATTATTGGCCCATTGCTAACGTCATATGGCCTATAAGGTTGCACACAAGAATGAATTAACTCGAGTTAAAATGTTTAGATTTATTGACTATATTTTATAAAATTTGAAATGTATATATATATATATATTTGATATATTATATTTTGAAATATATATCATCTAATTAATTTAAATAAATTAGTTTTAAATTTAATTCTATATGATAGATTTAAATTTAAATTAATCTATTTAATTATTATTTAAATTAATTTAAATAATATATTTAAATTAATCAAATTTATTCTAAAACCCTAATATAACATACCTTTATAAATAGAGAGGCTAGGGCTTTCTAGTATGATGATTTTTTTAAGAGAGCCGTTGTAACACCATATTTCTTTAGTTTATCATATCTCATTCATACGTTTTTTTTCCCTTTTTCCCCCACCTTTCTAAGAAAAATGACTAAAAATAATAGATTATTTTTGCATTACGTAGCGGATAAAATTTTCATTTCTCATCCTGTGAACCATATGAACTTTTCCATGTCATTCTTTTATTTAATTACATCTATATAACTCCAAACCATCTCAAAATCTTGCCAAAAACTTGAGCTTATAGAATATATACCCAAAATAATGCAAGTCAATTTTGGGTCCAACATGATAGATTTTTGAAGCAACTTTGAAAAATCATAACTAAATGTAGAAAATTTGAAATCTACTCCACCATAGCTTCCTCAAAATCTTTGAGTGTTAAATTTACATTAAAAATAAATTCAAGCAATGAACATAACATTTGGACCACATTTGACAATGAAAATTGCACAAAGGTCCGGTTGTCTAGTGATACTGACACAAATTTCTGATATGAAATTAAAAAATGTCTAATTAATTCTAAAAAAATATAATCTATGCAAACAATACCAATATGGAAAGCTATAGATGTTAAATTCATGATAAAAATAAGTACAGACTAAAACAGGAGAATTAGACTATGAAAATTGATGAAACAGTGACCAGGGTCTACCTATCTCACTATTTTTGCTACACCATTTCAAAAATTCACTTCTCACTCCACAGACCTCCAATTAAGGTGCTTCTAGTTGCTACAAGTCACTGTGATCATCTAGTTTTATAAAATTTCAACCTTATTGGATATCGTGTGACCCTCAGATGACACAAACGTAAGATGACCAAATGAACAGTGAATTCTGCAAATCCAAATTTCTGAGGCCAACTTTGAAAAATCATAGAAAATTCTATAAACCTCCAAATGAGGTGGTTCTTGACCAACAAAAAGCTTTAAATGAACTCTACATACATGCCAAATTTTGTGCAAAAACTAGCTCATTTGGTCAGACTTTGACATAAGGGGCAAAATGACAATTTTTTTGTGTTCAAAGAGGGCTCCATGGGTTCAAATTTGCTTCTCCTACTTCTAAGGCTCTATGAGCATGTGGGAAAACATCAACATAGGCTACCAAACATGGCTCAAAGGTCTAACAACCCAGATTTGTAAAACTCACTCTCTCACACTAAATCATACACCATGTACATAATGCCAAAATCTTGCTATTCATACTAAAAACTTGCTACATCATTCAATGTAGTTCTAATTCTCATACATATACAATATGTTCATATATTTACAAGTATTCATAAGTGCATACACCATGTACATCATTAGATTACATTTCTTGACAACAAAATGGTTACAAAATGACTATTTTACAAGTCCTTTGCCAAATTCCCCATCTTTAAGCTTGGTGGCTTCCATTTCTTTGTTCACTTGGTTTACTTAGACATATTAGGCAATGGGGAGAGAAGAATGAGATTTTAGGAATCCTAATAGCTCACCTCCCTTTCAAACACACACACTTGATGCAAATTTCAAGTATAAAATGCATGTGAGTCAAACATGGAGTTCTTAATCATACATAAAGCATTTCATTCATTCAATAAGACATAAATAACATACATAGGCTTGCCAAGACAAGGATTTAGCCTCCCCTATTCTCTTTGGGACTTTTGGACTTGCCTCACCCATTTTCAAGAGACTTTTAACTTAGCCTCACTCTTTCTAGAGACTTTTGGCTTTGTTTTATCCAACCTTAAGGACTTTTGGCTCATCCTCATCCTAGATAAGGGACTTTTGGCTTCACCAAGTTCAAGCAAACCAAAAACACTCATGAAAACATTTTTCAAGTACATAACATAGCAACATAGTACCAAGGCATGTAATCATTCACTAAAAACATATTTCATGGTTTATAACATCCACCCACATATTCAAGACAAGAAAGACACTCAAGCATGCATGAAGGAAAGTGGAGAAAGCTACCTTGCTTGAAATGGCACACTTTTTCCCTTAAAAGTTCTTCTTCTCCTTTAGCCAAACACCCACAAAGAGGTGAAGCTTGATTCCTTTGGCCTAGATACATAAAATGGGACCCAATTATACTCTTGGAGCATTCAACAAGATTGCATACACTCTAGAAAAATTAACTACTCCTAATGTTCCATAATGGATCCATAAGGCATCTAAAGGAGTAACCATTAGCATCTAAGGTCTTGGCTCCATTTTCATCTTATATCTAGGTCTCTTGGTTGCAATGAGACTCCTTGAAGTCATCATATACTTAATTCCAAGAGACTAGGACCATATTGCTTCCATAGTTTATATTATGGAACCTATTACCTCATCTCCCATTCTAAGGCTTCTAAATTTTTTCCAAGGATTTATCTCATATTTTCCCATCATATATGACACAAAACCAAGCTTGGATGAATTTAAAACTATCCCCAGGTATTAGTTTTGTCCTAGGCTGAAACAAGCTTCAAGAATGAGAATCAATGAGCTTCCTTTGTTTCCTTGATGGGAGATGCATATGGGGAGGTCTCTATGGGTCTTAGGAGCTTATACAAATACTTACATTAGCTTAGGGACTCTTATATAAAATCATATTTTTGGTTATGTTCTTGGAACCCTAGCATTTCATTATTGCAAAATCATGGATAGTTGTTTGTTCTCTTTGCATAATCTTGATTCCCATACCTTAATCCACATGATTCATTATTGGTTCTACCCAAAATTCAATCCCTCATGGCTGTTCTCTCCTTGGCCAAAACTCACACTAAAAGAAGTAAGAAGGAAGAAGCATGAAAGATAACAAAGTTACCTTAGTTTCTAACTTCTCTCAGGTGCTCTTCCAAGTGGTGAATTCCTCTTTTCCAAACTCCAATCTTTCTCTTCTATACCAGACTTAAAACATCACCATATCACACACAAAAATCATAAGAAGAAAGGCAAGGAGAAGGTGAGCAACTTTAAAGAAGGAAGAAGCTTGAATTTCCTTAGATTTCCATACCTTTTTGCCTTGTTTTTCTTCTCCCTTGAAACTTCTTCTTGTGCGTGAATGGTTGCTGGTCCTTGCTCTATTTTTTAATAGAAAGATGGTTGGTTAATCAGATTGGGAAAGGGGCCACGTGCTATATGGAGGGGAGGAGTCACTTTAACAACTTTTTACTTTTACATTTTAGTCCATTTTCTTGGCTTTTTCATTTTAGGCTCATTTCAACTCCTTCTTGAAATCCATATTTTCCATCATAATATTTAGGCTCATTTTAACTCCTTTTTGAAATCCATATTTTCCATCATAATATTTAGGCTCTCTAAATTATAAAATACCTTTAGAATTACTCAAATTAGATTTAAAATCATTCTGAACCGTTTAGTCAAAGTTTCGATCAATTGGTGGTTGAAATCGCTCATCGGAAGAATTTCAACTATTCTAGGGGTTTTTATAGTTTTTAGGGCCTTTGAGAACCCCAAAAAGCTCAAATTTTCCATTTTAAAAGCCCTCCTCTGAGTTTTCCAAATTATCCAAAAATTACAAAAATGCCTTAACTTTTTTTGATAAATTTTCCTAGCTCATTTGGCTCAGATTTTCGGGTATCTTAGACTTGGATCCTCGTTTTTTATTATTTAGAATTTTATTTTAATTTTTGTTGGTCTTAAATAATTCATCTCAAGGGACTTGCTTTGAAAACTGACTCATTTCGATGTTTTACAAAAAATAAGACGTTACAGTCGTCTCCCACCCTAGAGAAAAAAAGGTGTACAGACACTTAGAGAGAGAAAGCATAAGGACATATAGAGAGAGAAAGAGAAGAACATATTTTCTCCTTAAACGTACAGACGTTTGTATTTAGTGATGCTAGTATGTTGTTCGATTTGCAGTGATTGTTTGTATAGATATTAGTAGAGGGAACTGGTCTAAAGTGTCAGTTCCTAAGATCCAATAGTAGAAAGAAAACTTGAAGAATCATATGACAAAGGTAAAAGTTTTTAGTTTTACTCCATTTAAATGACATTGATAGATTTATGGGAGGGATTCATATTTATTTTTTATAAATTTTCGTTGTGCGTGTCCCAAGAATCCCAACAGTTTTATTATGTTACTCTTTGCATATATAGCCATGCAGTTTGAAACTTACAGTGGAGGTGGCATGAAATTCTTGTAGTGCACTTACTATTATTGTGGTGTGACACCATAATATTCTATCCTTCCGTTTATCCTTACCTAGCTACATTTCCTTAAATAAACAAGCTTCCTTAAGAAGATCACTAAAAATAATGTATTATTTTGCGTTATATAAGGTTCAAAATTTGCGTTTTGCATCTCGTGGGCCATATGAATTCACTCATATTATTTTCCACTCCAAATAGATGCATACAAGTCAAAACCATTCCAAAATGTTCCATTTTTCTTGAGCTTAGGACATTTACACACAAAAACACAAGTTCAGTCTCGGGTCTCAGTTTTCAGTTTTCTGTCATCAACTTTGAAAATTCATAATTGATTCTAAAAAAATTGAAATAAAGTAAATTAGCTTTCTAGAAAGCTTTGAATGTATACTATAGGTTAAAAATCATTCCAAGCTATGAAAACATTAGCTAGACCACGATTGATAATGGAAAACACCAAAGGTCTAGCCGCTTAGGTTTGCTATCATAAGATATTGATATGAATTTCAAAAATTTATAACTAATTTTAGAAAAATAAAAACCCAGCAAACTATACCATTCTAAAAAGCTATGGATGTTTTTGGGAAAAATAATTTTGGACTATGTTAATCTCATTTAAGAATTGAATTATAATGAAACTATACACAAGGTCGGCTGGCATTACTATTTTTGGTGCAAAACTTCAAAAATTCATTTTTCTCTCTACATACCTCCAAATAAGGTGCTTCCAAGTGCTACAGATCAATATGAATATCTAGTTTCTCCATGTAAAATTTTAGAATCATTGGATTTCGTTTGACCCTTAGATAACGTGAAGATGTAATCTACTCAAGTGAAAAATGCCTAGACCAAAACCAACTTCTGATATGAATTTTGAAAAATTCTAATAAATTCTATAGACCTCCAAATAATGTGGTTCTTGGGCAAAAAGAAAAAAATCTATATATGAGATCTATATGTGTGCAAAATCTCAGCCTCAAAACCGCTCATTTGGTTAAGTTAGGGTTCTGCTCATAAAATGGGTCATTTTTTATCTTAAAATGGTTCATCTATGTGCCAAATGGTCTTCCCTTTGAACCAAGGTCACTTGGGCACATGGGAAAGCTTAAGAATAGTCCATTAAACTTGTCTAAGGAGTGTAAATATCCATACATCACAAAATCACTACCCCACTTGTTCACATACACAAAATCTTACAAACTCATCTATGCATCTTAATATTAAAAACATCCATTCTCATTCATATGCTTTCAATTTCCATACATACATCATATATCCATGTATATACATATGTTCAAGTGGATATACATCATTTACTGTGACGACCCTAACTTCTAATTATCATAATTAGAGTTAAGTATGTGATTAATAATTAATGATCAAGGTTCGGGGTTGCTACAGTAAATTACTTTGCGGAAATACAGAGAAATTTGAACCTTGATGTTGTTAGGGTCATCAACTAATCAACTATAAACAGGGACATGTATACAAGCATTTGTAATTCATCCCTTTATCATTTTCAACACCCAAAAATCTCCCACGAGTGTTCCTATATCATTCCTTAGCATTAGCATTCAAGAAATCCGGGTGTCTAGGTCAAAAACTGAGTTTTTAGCCCTCCGCCGCGGCCTGGAACTCTTGCGCCGCGGCCCAGTTATTCTCTGGAATTTTCCTGACTTTCGCCGCGGCGAGTTGGACCTGCGCCGCGGCCAACCTATGTGGCGCCGCGGCGAGTTTTGCTACTGTAACCTCCCAAATTAATTTTCTCGACTCGCGCCGCGGCGAGACTTCTTGCGCCGCGGCGAGGTTACGTTCTGTCACCCCCTGGGCGATTATTTTCACTCCGCGCCGTGGCGAGATTTATCAAACCACGGCGTCCCTCGCCACTGTCACTCCCTAGGCCGCGGCGAAGCCTTCTTGGCCGCGGCGTGAATCCCTTCTGTAGCTGTTTTCCCTATGTTTCGCCCCCTACACTCTATTTCTCTCCTTAGGGACACCCTAAGATCACTTCCCCTCATTTTACATGGCTCTAATGGCATTTATCTACCTTATTTACTTAGCTATTCTTTCATTACCAATTCAAAACTTACATGCCCATTTCCGTTCTCTAATCACCCTCTATTAGCGAGTTTATGAAATAATAACAACACCAATCATTCACCGTTGATATTTAACATTCGATACACTTTCCATTATTAGCCAATTACAATCATAAGGTTCAATTCCATGATAATCGAATTACACATACAATCCCTACACTTGGCAACTCATGATGCAATGCAGCAATGATACAAAACTAACAATTTAATTACAATACATTTTTGTCAAAGCTCCTAAACCTATGCATTACCAAACCATTTAATGGTCTTCCATTAATTTTTTCCTCGGCACTAAGAGGTCCGGTCCCTGAAAATGTTAGCCCACAACGGGGTGAGATATACAATCTTAGTAACAAAAGGTAATTTCCATATATATGTACAAGTCAATCAATCCAAGACAATCTCATGTCATCAATATCAGAGTTATCAATTCAATTAGCAAATGAACTAGTTGAACCACTATTGACTACTGTCCCATACCAGCAATCATATACAACATGTTAAAGGCCATTAACACTGGGAGAGGCCCGTCCACGGCACCTACTCCCCATTGAGCACACCAGGGCTCAGTGCATCTGGGGTTGATCATACCCGGTGCCCGATCGTGGCACATGCACGGGTGGCAGCCGCACCACAGCTCCACCATGGACTCACAAGGTCCAATTACAATAACAATCAAGTAGTCAACCAGTCATTTAACATTTCAAAATCAAGCATATGTAACAAATAGCAGATTAACATGAGCATATACATGGAATTAGGAAAATAACCCAGTTACCTCATTGAAGCCAATTACTCTTGCCCTAGCTACCATAATGATCCAAGTGCACACCAAGCCTATAAGAAGCATAATTATCACCATTTCTAGTCATAATCAAATATCCAAAGAGCTGAACTACTAATGACGACTAGAGGTTACTTACCTAATTACTAAGGGATTTAATTTCGGACTCCAACTTTCCCACACTAGAAATTGCTATAGTTTACTCTAATTTCTGGGTAATTCCACATTAAACCAAATCCCATGTCATAGGTTAACTACAGGGGTCTCAAACTAACAGAGAATGCATTAAAATGGAAAGGAAATACTCACTTAACAGCACCAATAGCCCCACCTCCAAAATCCGCCATAGAAGCACCAAAAATTCGCACTTCAACCACCAAGCCCAGAAAATTTAGTCTTCCACCATTATCTCCTTGTAATCTCACACAATAGAAGAACCCATTAGGATAATCCATCCTTAGGGGCATTTTCCAGCAAAGTAATACACCAAATAGAAAGGAAAAGCTTACCTAATCCTCCCTCTAAATCCAAGTCCGAAAATCTTGCAAGGAATCACCCAACACCAAATTTCAGATTTGAGATGAAGATGAAAATACTTAAACCCAGAAATTAATCGGACCAAAATGAAGAGGAGGATGAGAGGGTCAAGTTATATATAACCTACCTTGGCTAAATCATCCTCTAGAAGTGAGAAATGGAGCCTCCATGTTGGTGGAACCCTAGCCTCCCTCAAACCTCCGAATTTTCTTCCTTGAGTTTCAGCAAAATGAAGGAGAGGCTGAAGGGTTAGGGTTTTAGATGAGTTTGGGTCAACCCTAAAGCCCAAAATCCACTTAGGTTCAGATATGTGCTTATTGGGCTTTCGTTTGGTGAAGTGGGCTGCAGAACAATTTCAGTTTAAGTGAGGTATGCTGACCCAATGGCCCAATTCCTTGTAGGTTCAGATTTTGCACTTGTTGGGCTTTGTTTCATGAATTGGGCTACAGAAATTTGATTGGGTTAGGCTAACTTCCAAGAGTCAATCCAACGGGTCTGCATAATGTGTGTTGGGCCCACTATAAGAGCTCATGTAAATTGGGTATTGGGCCTTTATTTCACTAGGTCAAATTGGGCTATTGCTAGGGGATCCCTCTCGGCCCAAGTCTCATGATAAGGAGTTGGGCTTGCATCTAGAATCATTGGGCTTTTATAAGCCCCTTCTCATGATCCCCCTACATTAAGTTGGGCCTAGATATAGTTTCTATCCCAATTAATTCTCAACTCATATTATTAATTTATTTCTCAAAATTACCATTCTCTAACCTTGCCCACTTATCCTATATTAATTATCCCTAATTAATCTAAATCCATGATTAATACCTTAATTAATCTTGGGGTGTTACATTTACAGCATAGAGTTACATCATTTGCCAATAATATGGTTATAAAATGACTAGATAACATAATTCTTTTGTCAATCTTTCATCTTCAAGTGTGGTGGCTTCTATCTCTTTATTCGCTTGGTCCACCTAGACATGTTTAGGCAATGAAAAGGGAAGAGTGAGATTCTAGTAATCCTAATAGCTCTTAATCCTTTCAATTATACATAATAGCCATGCTTTCAAGCCAAAAGTCTATGAACATGTTGCTACTAATAACCATACATAGAATCATTTTCATATGCAAGAAACTTATACACATCATATGTTGGCCTTTAAGAGTATTAGCTTAGCCTCACATATTTCCTTAGGACTTTTAGACTTGCCTCACCCATTTTCAAGAGACTTTTGATTAAGCCTAACTCTGCTTGAGATTTTTAGCTTTGTCTCACCTAATCTTAGGGACTTTTAGCATATCTTTACCTTTACTAAAGGACTTTTGGCTTCACCAAGCTTATTCAAGCCAAACAACATTCATAACAACACATATTGTGCACATAATGGTACCATGGTATGCAGAAAATCACTAGAAACATTTCTCATGGTAAAATCATATATATACACATCCAAAAACAAGAAAATAACTAAGCATGTATGAGAGAAAGGTTAGAGAGCTACTTTGAAGCAAAAATTGCAAACTTTCCTTTAGATTCTCTTCAACTCTCTCAGCCACACACTTGTAATAAGGTATGACTTGCTTCTTTTGGTCTAAACACATCAAATGTGATCCAATTACATTCTTAAAACAAACTCTAACACCACACACACTTTAGGGAGGCTTGGTTTCTTATATAGTTTAATTATGGTTCCATAAAGCACCTAATGAAGCAACTATAAGAATTTATGATCTTAGCTCCATTCTCTTCTTCAATCTATGACTCTTGACTCCATTTAGATCCTTTAGAGCCATCACATAATCATTTTGAAGAGCTTAGCTATATGTTGTTTCATTATGCTACATTATGGAGCCTATATCTCCATCTCACTATCCATGGCTTCTAAAATTTTTTCAAGGCTTCCTTTTATGTTCTCTCATCATAAGTAGTCTCATTCTAAGCTTAGAACAAATTAAAATTCCTCCTAAGAGTCCAAACCTGCTTAGGCCAAGACATGCTTTTTGATTATGCACCAAAGGATTTTGCTTGCTTCTCTTTAGGAAATTGGCACATGGGTGACTTCTTGGATGTCTTGAAAACTCATTCATACTCTTAGACAACCTAAATTATCATTAGGAAGTCTCCTTCCCATCAAGGTGCAATCAAATTCCTAATCTTTATAACTTAATTTCTAATGTATTTTACTTGGATTTCTCTGTATATACTTGTTCCTCAAACTCTAAAACCTATGATTCTACCTTGGTTTGGATAGAAATCATCCCCTAAAGAATGGGCTATGGGTTGGACGAAATGCTCATGAGGGAGAACAAACAAGGAGTGTAAGAAAAGCCATAGAATCTACCTTGTCTCAAGACTTTTTCAAGAGTCCTTTTCATTACTTCAAGCTCCTCTTTGAAATTTTGAGTTCCCTCCTTTGGATTAACCATAAAATAGTCCCATATGCATTATAAAAACCATAGAAATGAAGAGGAGGAGGAGAGGAATAAGTTTGGTGAAGGATGTAACACTCTAAAATTAATTAAGAATGATTATGGCAATTAGGGAGTTAATGTAGATTAATTAGCAAAATTAATCAAGAGGGTGGACTTTTACTTTAAGCTATATAGATAACTTAAATAAGTTTTAGACTAAATGAAGAAGCCCAATCTTAGTCATAGGAGGATTTAAATTCCACTTCTAAATGTCCTAACAACTATGTGGTGTAGACCTAAGCTAAATAGGCCCTTAAGATAGCCCAAACCCACCATAAACCTTCTAACTTAAGGCTTAATAAATTCCTACCATAACCTAAATGGATTTTTGGGTCTTTAGATTGATACACTCTCCCCAACCCTAAGAATTTTTGTAGCCCACCTCACCAAGCAATGGCCCAATGACTAGAAATGAGCATAAATGGACCTTGGGCTAATGGGTCAACCCATTTTTCCCTAATAACCCTAAAGGTTTAGTAGCCTCCTCCCCCATTTAGAAGAAAACACAAGAGGTAAGAGAGGAAATTCGGAGTTTTAAGGGAGGCTAGGGTTTTACCAACATTGCAGCTTCATTTTTGACTTCTAGAGGGTGATTTGGCCAACATGAGTTATACATAAGTTAATCATCTCTCCTTCCTCTACATTTTGGTCCAATTGGTTTGTCATTTGAGGAATTTTCATCTCCTTTTAGGATGAAATATAGTTTTTGGATGACTATTGTAAGATTTTTGGAGTTAAAGGTTAGAGGGATAGTTAGGTAAGCATTTCCTTTTCTTTTTTTGTATTATTTCACTGGAAAATGTCTCCAAGCATTGATTTTTATAATGGTTTCTACTGTTGTGCGAAATTACTGGGAAAGGAAGGTAGAACATTGAAGTTTCTGAGCTTGATGACTCAAATTTGAATTTTAAAAGTCACTAAAGGATTGAGCAAGTGTCTCCTACCATTTTGTGATGTGTAAATGCTGGAATTTTGCCATTTGGATTGATATTTGGTGCATGGCTTTTACATGTGCAAAAATGGAGGAGTGGGGAGTGAACCATTATGAATTCTTGGTATTTTGACCTTGAATTGGTATAATAAACTCTTTAGGAGTTAGGTAAGCAATTCTTGATAAACTCTTAATGAAATTAATTGATGATAGAAACCTCCTTGCTAATGATAGTTAAATGATAATAATTATACTTATCTTAGGGTTGGTGTACTTTGGATCATGGTGGTAGTTAGGGAAAGAGTAATTGGCTTCATTGAAGTAACCAGGGTTATTTTTCTAATTCCATATATATACTCATATTAATATGATATTTGCTATATATGCTTATTTTAAAATACTAAATGATTGGTTAACTACTTGGATTATTATTATGATTAGACCTTGTGAGTCCCCGGTGGAGCTGTGGTGCGGTTGCCACCTATGTATCATGCTTTAATCAGGCATCGGGTTATGATCAGACCCCTAAATGCATTGAGTCTAGGTTGTACTCATTGGGGATTTGGTGTTATGGATAGTCTTTTCCCAGTGTTATTGGCCTTTAATATGTTTGATGTGATTGTTGGTATGGGACAGTAGTCACTTGTAGCTCAACTAGTTTATTTTCCAAGGTTTTTAGTATGTATCTTCATTCATTTTAGCAAGAAAGCAATATAATTAATGTAATATTTTTGCGTTGTGCAAGACTTGAAAAATTCATCTTAAGCTCTGTGGACCCCATGAACTACTCAATATCATCTTCCACTCATAATTTATCCACACAAGTTATAAACATCATAAAACATCACATACAACTCGGATTGGAAGCCATACACTAGAAAAATTAATAGTTGCTCCTAGGTCCAACTTCTAGGTTTTTGATATAAAGTTTGAAAATTTATAACTAAACCTAGAAAAATGGAAATCAAATATGTGATAGCTTTTTGGAAAGATCTAGATGTTAACTAGAGGTAAAAATAACTCTAGACCTAAACAAAAGCATTTAATGCATGAAAATTGATAGAACAATATCAAAAGTCAGGCTAGGCTACTAGTACTATCGTAAAACTTCAAAAATTTAGTTCTCCCTCTACAGACCTTTGATGGGGTGCTTTTAAGTGATACAGAAAGCTTATCATGTCTAGTCTATGCTTGTAATTTCATATCCATTGGATACTATTTGGCCTACGGATGACATAAAGGAATAAACTGACCAAATGAATAGTGCACCCTACCATTTTACATATTTTTTCCAACTTTGAAAAATCATAATAAATTCTTTAGAACTCCAAATTGAGTGTTCTTTAGCTCTGTGGGAAGCTCTAGAGGAGACCTACTTATTGGCCAAATTTCATAGGAACTCACTCATTTGGTTAGATTTTGGTTCAGCACATAAATTAGTTATTTTTGGTTTTCCAAATGGTTCAAAATGGTGTCAAATTGCATTATTCATTATCCATGGCCACTTGGGCACGTTCAAAACCACATTCACAGCCTAGGGAGACATGTCATTTGGTTCAAAATATCATGGAGCTCATTTCCACTATGCTACTTACTATTATACACATGGGAATCAAGGCACATAATGGGTCTTTGGTGGCAAAATCATACATGCTCATTCATATGAACCCAAAATCATTACATATATCCTTTCTACATATATTTGAGTGTGCTCAAGTTTCTAAAACACATATACATCTCATAATTACATCATTTGACATCATTATGCTTACAAAATGGCTAAATACATAATCCTTGTCAAAATCTTAGTCTTCAAGGTTGGTGGCCTCCATTCCTTGGCCCACTTGGCTTACCTAGACATGGTTAAACATTGGAGAAGGAAGAATGAGATTTTAAGAATTTCAATAGCTCTTAACCCTTTCAATCATACATAATAGCCATATTTTCAAGTCAAAGAATGCATATAAGGAAGTTAAGCTACTAGTAACCATACATAAAATTATTTTCATGTTTAACAACCTTATACATATAATACATTGGCTTTCAAGAGCATTGGTTTAGCCTCACCCCTTTTCTTTAGGACTTTTGGACTTGACTCATCCATTTTCAAAGGACTTTTGACTAAGCCTTACTCTTCTTGAGACTTTTGGCTTTGTCTCACTTAATTCTAAGGATTTTTGATTCATCCTCACCCTTACTAAGGGACTTTTAGCTTTATAAAACTCATTCAAACCAAAACACATTCATAAAATGCATTTCAAGAATATCATGGTACCATGGCATGTAAGAAATAGCTATAAACATTTCTCATGGCATAAACATACATACACACATTCAAAGACAAGAAAACAACTAAGAATGCATGAGACAAAGGTTAGAAAGCTACTTTTGGAACAAAATCCAAGTCTTTCTCTTGATTATTCTTCTTCTTTCAAGGTCACACACTTGCAAGTGGGTAGGACTTGATTCTTTTGGCCTAGATGTCATACCACATATATTCCGTTATCATACTCTTCCATTCAAGGTTATTATATCCACTTTCTCCATGGAATTACAAGAAAAGTATGAAAATAATACACTTTTGTTATGCAATGTCAAGGTTAAATTTTCAATTCGTGTCATATAGGCCCCGTGGATTAACCAAAATATTACCTAGTCATTTAGCATTGGTAGAAATAATAAGTAACTCAATTTATCCAGCAAGCCATGGTTCTCAAATAAAAAACCTCAAAAATCCCTTCATTCATCATGGATTGTACAGTGGCAGATTTAAGGAAAACTTTGAAAATTCATAACTAAATATAGAAAAATTGAAATCTGCCATGCCATAGCTTCCTAAAAAGCTCCAAGTGTTAAATTTACATTAAAAATAATTTCAAGTCATGAACATAGCATTTGGACCATGTTTGACACTGAAAAAGGCACAAAGGTCTGACTAGCTACTGGTACTGATACAAGTTTTTGATATGAATTTCAAAAATGTCCAATTAATTCCAAAAAAATACAATCCATTCAAATGATATCATTCTGGAAAGATATGGATGTTAGCTATAGGGAAACAATCATTCCAAACCATTCCAAGTTCATTTAGATCATAAAAACCAATCAAACAATGACATAGGTCTGACTGGATGCCTGGTAGTGGATGGCAACTTTAAAAATTCATATCTCCCTCTCTAGAAATCCAAATGGGGTGATTCCAGTTTACACAAGTCTCTAAAAAGGTTAGTTTCTACTTATAAAATTTTATTACAATTGGACATCATTTACCCTATGATTGACATAGAAAATTTTTTAGGCCATAGCTATAGTAGTAGTGACCAAATTAGAAAAATTCCTAACTTCAAAAATTTACCGAATATTTTTTAGACCTTCAAATATTACCTACTTTAGCTTTCCCAAAAAGCTCTCAATAAGACCTAGATGCATGCAAAGTTTTAGACCAAGAAAAGCTTATTTGAATAGAATGTGGTATAACTCACTAATTTGGTCTATTTTGCTCCATATGAAGTACCAATTTTGTCCAAATGGCTTCCTTTAATGTTTGGCACCCTTTGGACAAGTTTAAAAGCATAATTATGACTTGTGTAAGCTATCTAAGGGATCTTAAACACCATACATCTCATTTTTACCATTTCACACTCAATAATGCATACATCCAAGTGTTCAAAATTCATATTCTTATTGTCTTGGTACCATACAATGTTCATACACCATTTACATATAATATTACATTTGCTCATTGGTCTACAATTCAAAAATAATGTGTACATGAGTATTTTGACATTTCTACACACTTTAAGATTACATAAACTACATCATTGTCAAAACCATACTATTCATACTTCATTGCTTCCATTCCTTGGCTCTTGAGTTCCACCTAAGCCATATGAGATAGGAAAAGGAAAGAGGTAAGATTTATGGAATCACAATAGCTCTTCTCCCTTTCAAACACACAATATGGATGCAATTCCTATGTTTAAGATGCATGTATGGCATTCATAATTTCTCAAATATACATAACGAATTTCTCCCATTCAGTAAGTCACAAACAACATCCATAGGCTTGCTAAGATAATGGTTTAGCCTCACCCATTTTCTTTGGGACTTTCGAACTTGCCTCACCCACTTTCAAGGGACTTTTGACTAAGTCTCACCCTTTCTAGCAACTTCTAGCTTATCTCACCTAAGTTTTAGGGACTTTTGACTCATCCTTACCATTACTAAGGGACTTTTGGCCTCACCATGCTCAAAAAAGCCAAGAACATACATAAAAGCATCTTATAAACACATAAACATAGCAACATGGTACCATGGCATTTAAAAACTTGCTAAAAACATTTTTCATTGTTTAAACATATGCACACACATTCAAGAACATGGAAACATCCATACATGGATGAGAGAAAAGGAGAGAGTTACCTTGGTATTTAGGTAAGCTTTACTTTGGTTTATTCCTTTCCTTTCTTCATCCCACAAGTACAACTAGTTGGAGTTGGTTTCCTTGGCTTAGCCACAATAAACAACACTTAATTATACTCTTGGAATAACCTAGGACATTAAACTTACACTTAAGAACACACCCTTTGCTTAATGGTCATATAATGGCTTCATTAATGGCCTAATGAAGTAACCACTAGAATTCAAATTCTTGGCTCCATTCTCTTCTTATATATAGGCCTCTTAATCTCATTTAAGGTCCTTGGAGCCCTCATGTAATATCCTATCCTTTCGTAAACGTGAGAAACACAATGTTTAGTTTCTTTGTAAATAGTAGAAATGGGCCAGATACAAAAAGAAGTCCCTGAAATAGAAGGAATTGGGACCAACTAAAATTATGATAAAATTTTAAATATTAGAAAATGAGGAGTTGAGCCTTGAGTTGCCCAGAAATCAAGGCCAGAGTGATTCAAAAAATTTGCCAAAAGGCCAGTGGCATTTTCGTAAATATGGGTACTTTTTGAAAAACACACAGGAGGGCTTTTTAAATGAAAGTTTTGAGTTCCCCGGGATTCTCAGAGGCTTTAAAAACCATGAAAAGTCCTGGGATAGTTAAAACGCCTCCGGCGGATGTTTTCTAATGTCAGTTGACTCGAACTTTGACTGATTCGTTCGGGAAGGTTTTAGCTCCAATTTTAGTGATTCCAAAGGCATTTTACTAAATTGGGAACCTAAATTTCATAATAGAAAAGATGGTTCTAAAAAAGGAGCTAAAACAAAGGACAGACGAAAATGCCAAAAATGAAGGACAAAATGAGAATTTTTGAGAAAGTGGAAGCTTCTTGAACACACTTTAAGTTTCTTATTTCTTCTCCTCTCCATTTGCACGACCCATTCTGCCTAAAAACCAGAAAAAACACCAGCTCCCTTAGGCCCACCATGGAGGAGAAGAAAGGAGGAGAAAAAGTAAGAAAATGGTAAGGAATTTCATGGTTTTTCATGCTTTCTCCTTTCCAAACCTTTCCTTCTCCATTTCCCTCTCTTTTCTATGATTATAATGAAGTTTATAAATCTAATTCAAGGGAGATATTCAAGGGAAAGTTCAGATTTGAAGAGAGGAGCTTGGAGAAATCAAGATTCAAGTGAGAAAAATTAAGAAAACAAGGTAATTTCTCTTTCTATGGTTGTCATTTTTGGTCCCCTTCTCCACCATTTCGCCCCACTTGAGAAAACCCTAGGAAGAGATGATTTTAGGCAGAACCAAGAATGAATTTAAGGAAAAAGGGTGTGGAGATTAAGAATATGCAAAGGGAATTAACGAAAAATTATTAGATTTCAAGATGCAAGTTCTAGAGTTTCAATTGCACCTTGTAAAATCTGACTTTGTATGATGATTCCTAGGCTTAAGTAAGAGTTTAAATGAGCTCCCAAGATCCCTAAGAGGCTCCCCATATGCTTCTTCCCTTGAGAAAACAAAGAAAGCTCCATGGAACCTAATATGCTTCATAGCCTTGGCCTAGATGAGTTCTCCTAGCTAGGGAGAGTTTTAAATTTTTCTAAGGCCATTCTTGAGTCATATTTGATGAATGAAAATGAAGGGAGGCCTTGGAAAAAATTTAGAACTCATAGAAAGTGATTTGGTACCTTAGGTTTCATATTATGACCTAAAGAAGCAACATGATATTATACTCCTTTATTTAATTTTGTGATAACTCTAAGAGGCTTAAAAGGAGTCAAGAATCATATTTGAAAGGAAAGAATGGAGTCTAGAAATTATTTGAGGGGTGTTGCTTCATTAGGTGCATTTATGGACCATAATGGAACCTATAGAGCAATCTAGTATCTAAGCAAGTTGTATGGCCTTAAAGTTAATTTCATGAACCTAATTGGCTCTCATAAATTGTATTTAGGCCAAGAGAAACCATCTCCACCAATTTGTGGGTGTGTGGCCGAAAGAGGAGGCTTGAATTCAAAGGAAAAAGTGTGTAATTGTGTGCAAGGTAGCTCTCTCCACCTTGTCTCATGCATGGATGTGTGTTTAACTTGTTTTAGAATGTATGTATATGTATTTTCAATCTTTGAAAAGTATGCTAGCATGCCCTTATATGCCATGATATTTGATGCCATGTTATATCTTCAAATGATTACATAATATTTGTGTGAGTTTGCTTGAATGTGGAGAGGCCAAGAACTCTTCCCTTGGGTGAGAATGAGCCAAGAACCCTTGAGCTTAGTTGAGACTGTAACATCCAGTCCTTCTGTAAACGTGAGAAACGCAATGTTCCGTTTCTCCGTAAACAGTAAAAATGAGTCAGATACAAAAGGAAGTCCCTAAAATAGAAGGAATTGGGGCCAACTAAAATTATAATAAAATTTTAAATATTAGAAAATGAAGATTTAAGCATTGAGTCAGAAATCAAGGCCAGAGTTATTCAAAAAATTTGTCAAAAGGCCAATGACATTTTCGTAAATATGGGCACTTTTTGAAAAAAACACAGGAGGGCTTTGTTAATGAAATTTTTGAGTTCTCCAGGGTTCTCAGAGGCTCTAAAAACTATGGAAAGCCCCAGGACAGCTAAAGCCCCTCTGATGGACGTTTTCCAATGTCAATGTACTCGAACTTTGACGGATTCGTTCAGAAAGGTTTTAGCTCCAATTTGAGTGATTCTAAAGATATTTTACTTGATTGGGAATCTAAATTTTATAATAGAAAAGATAGTTCTAAAAAAGGAGCTAAAATGAAGGAGAAACAAAAATGCAAAGTATGAAGGGCAAAATGGGAATTTTTGAAAAGTGTAACTTATTCCCACCTATGTATTTGATGCGCCCTTGTCCTCCCTTCATTATGCACGACCATCTTCTGCCTAAAACTAGAAGAAAACCCTAGAGGATGAGGTTCACAAGAAGGGGAAGAAAAGGAGGAGAAATCAAAGGCTTAAGGTATGGAAATTAGTAGTTTTTCATGCTCTTTCTCTTCCAAACCTCTTCTCCTCCATTCTCTTTTGTTTCTTATGATTAAAATGAGATTTATAAATCTAATTCAAGGGAGATATTCAAGGGAAAGTTCTTATTTGAAGAGAAGAGTTTGGAAAAATCAAGATTTAAGCCAAACTAAGCAAGAAAACAAGGTAAAAATGTATTCTATGGTTCATATCTTTCATGGCCCTTCTTCTTCATTTTGACCTAGACTTATACAGACCTAAGGAGTTAGATTTTTAATCAAACCAAAGTTGATTCTTAGGTATTTGATGGAGAGGAATAAGAATATGCAAAGAAAACCATGAAATAGGCATTAGAAATCAAGATGCAAAACCTAGGGTTTTAAGTGCACCTTCTAATTTTTGAATTTGTATGATGCTTCCTAGGTCTAAGTTAGAGTATAAATGAGTTCTTGAGACACCAAAGATGCTCCCCACAAGCTTCTCCCTTCAAGAAAACTAAGAAAACTCCATATAGCCCAAATGGTGTCGATGTCTTGGCCAAGAAGCGATTGTGTAGGTAGGGGGAGTTTTAAATTTTTCTAAGGCCATTCTTAAGTCATATTTGATGAATGAAAGTGAGGGGAGGCCTTGAAAAAAATTTAGAACGCATAGAAAGTGATTTGGTGTCTTAGGTTTCATATTATGACCTAAAGAAGTAACATGGTGCTAGGCCTTTTGTTTTGATGATGTGATGACTCCAAGAGGCTTAAAAGGAGTCAAGAATCATATTTGAAAGGAAAGAATGAAGTCTAGAAAATATTTGAGGGGTATTGCTTCATTAGGTGCATTTATGGACTATAATGGAGTTTATAGAGCAATCTAGCATCTAAGCAAATTGTATAGTCTTAGAGATTGTTTCATGAACCTAATTGGATCCCATAAATTGTATCTAGGCCAAGAGAAATCATCTCCACCAAATTGTGAGTGTGTGGCCGAAAGAGGAGGCTTGAGTCCAAAGGAAAAAGTGTATAATTGTGTGCAAGGTAGCTATCTCCACCTTCTCTCATGCATGGATGTGTGTCTAGCTTGTTGTAGAATGTGTGTATGTGTATTTTCAAGCTTTGAAAAGTATGCTAGCTTGCCTCTATATGCCATGATGCTTGATGCCATATTATGTTTTCAAATAATTACATGATATTTGTATGAGTTTGATTAAGTCTGGAGAGGCCAAGAACGCTTCGCTTTAGTGAGGATAAGCCAAGAACCCTTGAGCTTAGTTGAGACAAAGTAAAGAGTCTTCCAAAAGCAAAGTGGGTGATAAATACATATTTTTATCTATTTTATTCTCCTAAACTTGGACATTTTAATGATCAAATGTGGCTTTAGAGGTTTAATTAGTTGAAATTTGATTTTAATAGCCATTCTTTGCATTCTAGAAAATAAGTCACAAAATCTTGGATTTTTAATGCATAAATTTCAATAAATAATTTTGAAGCTTTTCCTACTTAATCTTTCTTTCCTTTCTTGGTGTGCAGATTATTGGGTCTTCTTAGTTTCATGCATGGGATGGACTTCCACATGTGGCTCCATTTATAGCAATCACACACCAAAACAGAGAAGCACGAAGCCACAAGCTGAAGCTAGAAGAGTAGAGCCAACGTGGAAAAACTGGAGATGACTGGAACGTGAAAGGAGTGGGAATACATCGGGCAGAGGCTGAACTTGAGAATGAGCTAGATAAGAGAAACACACACACATGCAGTGGCTGGAACTCGAGGAAGTCTGTGAAGAGAAGAAGAAGAAGTTACTGGAAGTTCTGGTTGATAATGAATGCAAGGCGTGATTCCAGAACAGCTAAGCAGGTTCTACGTGGCAGAAATAGAGAAGAAAGCAACGTGTGGTATAAACAGATGCTGCACGAAGGAGTTTCACGTGGGAAAGTTGCAGAATGTGGAAGCCTGGACTGAGACACACAAAGGAGAAGAAAACGAAGAGCAAGGAGCTGACGTTAAAGGAGAAGGCTGCCACGTGAAGAAGTTGCAGAAACTGGGGAGAAGTAACGTGACAGCAACGAACGATGAAGCACAGAAGCAAAATGAGGAAGAGAAGCAGAAACAAATACACATGAGCTGCAACGTGGAACCCGACGTGAACATAAACAAAGAGGCATGCAAAAGCTACAGTAGCCAACATGGAATATTATATTAACACTGGGGCCCACATTCACATAAGCAAAGAAGGAAAACACATTTGGGCTGACGTGGGAATTGAGCTGGAAGATGAGGAATAATTACGTAACTTCAGCGTGAAAATCAGAAGCTGAGGGGCACGTGATTAAGGAGGAGGATGTGAAAATAAAACCTAGGGAGAACTCTACGAAGACAAGAAGGCGAGACGGCAGAAAAAAAAGAACGAGAGGTTCCAGCGCTGAAGGAGAAGAAATTTTCTTTCTCGATGGCTGCCTCTTTGATTGATTCTCCTTCAATTGATTCCTCCATGGTAGCTTGAATTCCTTTTGGTGGCTAGCTGAAGATTGAATTCTCCTAGATGAAGATTTGAGCTCTACATCTCCTATTGAATTTGGATAAAACTCTCTTGCCCAACCTTTTAATTTTGGCATTATTTCCTTTATTAATTTGACTAGGTTTAGCTTATTGGTTTAGGAATTTAATTGCTGGAATTATTGGATTGAATTAATTCTTGGATTGAACTTGATTTGAATTTTGGAATTATTTGTGATCATCATGTGTTTGTAAAAATTCCAAAATTAGTGCTGTGCAATTGAACTCTAAATTCCTCTTGATTTAGGCTAATTGATGTAATGGTTATTGGATTAGTTAGCTGGAACTTTTGTGCAATTAATTGCTTGAGGGGTTAATTAATCTAATTGGTGAATTAGCATCTTGAGTGAATTGTGCAGTAGCTTTCATAAATCAATCAAAATTAGTGTAGTGTGTTCTTATTTTTAATTCAATTAATTAGTTGTTTAAGGTTTCTTGTGGTTGCAAAATTCTTTGAACAATTGATGAGTTGAATCTTGGATGGTTATTCAAGAGCCTTATGAGGAATGCACTAAAGAGTAAGAACTTAATCCAAAATTGGTAAGTCAAAAAGAGCAAGGATAATTGAACTCTAGGGAATCCAATCGAAAGCTAGTTACCACATTTACTTGACCAATCACTTGAATTTAGTTTTAGATTTCTAATTCTTATCAATTAATTTTAGTTCAATTAAATTCTAGCATATCAAATCCCCAAAATAAGTCCTAATTAGTAATACTTAGAACACTCTTCCATAAACAATTTAAGGCACATACTCCTTGGGAAGATGACCTAGGTTGCACCATTATCTGCAATTTTATTTTGCTACCTAGTTTTATTTGAGATTGCGCGACACGATTATCAAATTTGGCGCCGTTGCCGGGGAGTTTAGTTTCTTAATTGTTTGGAGAGATTTCTTAGTATTTTAGCCCTCTTTTTGATCTATTTTTGCTCTGTTTTCCCCCTGTTTTGAACTTGGAATTGGTCCGTTTCGGTTGTTTGAATTATCTTACCTGCTTGCTGGAATTTTTGTTTGAAGCACCTAAAAAATTCTCAAACTCTGTCTTCCAAAGTTTTTGGGTGTTTTGAGCAAAAGTAATAGCAAAGCTATTAGGTGCACCATTTTTTGACCAAAATCCAACGTTTAGAGCACTTTTTTTGAATTTTTTAGTATTTTTTCCAATTTTCTAGGATTTTTCTAATTTTTCTGGATTTTCTGCTTTAATTTTTCTTTGTTGATTTTTGTATTCCTTCTTAGTTTTTGCTTGTCTAATTGGTGTATAACAAGAAGCTCTGGTGAAAAATTAATTGATTTGGATCCAGAAATTGAAAGAACCTTTAGAAGACAAGTAAGAATTAGGAAAAACAAAGATAGTGTAGAAATTAATAACTCTATTTTTTCTGCTTTTGATTCCGTGCAAAGAATTGATTGTGCACTTCAATTTGCTGGTGATAATATGGCTGAACAAGATCAAATAAATGCTAACAGGAATATGCATGTTCAGGCTAACTTGAATGTGAATGCAAATTTGAATAATAACATGCATGCTAGAACTATTAGAGAATTAACAGCTCCTAATGTGCATTATCAAAATCTTTGCATACAATATCCAGAATTAGATGCAAATTTTGAGCTTAAATCTGGTTTGATCCACTTACTTCCTAAGTTTCATGGACTTGCAGGAGATGACCCTCACAAACATCTAAAAGAATTCCATGTTGTATGCTCTACAATGAAGCCACAAGGTGTCTCAGAGGAACAATCAAGCTCAGAGCATTCCCTTTTTCCTTGGATGGTTTAGCCAAGGATTGGTTGTACTATCTACCTCCCGGTGCCATTACTTCTTGGGACCAACTGAAGAGGTTATTCTTGGAGAAATTTTTTCCTACATCTCGCACTGTATCAATAAGGAAAGAGATATGTGGGATCAGACAGAATAGTGGAGAGACCTTGTATGAGTACTGGGAAAGATTCAAAAGATTGCTGGCTAGTTGTCCTCACCATCAAATCTCTGATCAGTTGCTTATACAGTACTTCTATGAGGGGCTATTGATCATGGACAGAAATATGATTGATGCTGCCTCTGGGGGAGCCTTAGGTGATTTGACACCTACAGGAGCTTGGGAGCTGATTGATAAGATGGCTCAGAATGCTCAGCAATTCGGGTCCAGATCAATGCAAATAGCAAGAGGAGTCAATGAATTGTGTGCTCCAGATTATGGTCAGAGAATTGAGAGCAAACTTGAAGTAATGTCTACTGTGCTCCAAAAGCTTTCTTTAGATCGGCAGCAGTCATCCTCTGCCCTTTCTCAGACTTGTGCACCACAGTCCTACCCTGCTCAGACATATTCTTATCCACAGTGTTATGCATCTGGACAGACATCTTCCTCTACTACCTTGGTAGGACCCCTGTGTGATATATGCTCTTTAGCCACACATACTACTGATCAGTGCCCTATGTTAGAGGATAGGGTAGAGGCTTGTGCTGGGATGTTTCCAGTTAGGCAAATGCAACAAGGGCAACAAAAATATGATCCCCATTCTAATACATACAATCCAGGATGGAGGGATCACCCTAACCTGAGATATGGGGGAGGACAACAGCAAAATAGATACAATGTTGCAGGACCGAATGCACAGTATTCCCAACCTCTTAAGCAATCAGTTCCTATCCAAGAGGAACCCATAAAAGATAACAGCATGGAGTTTATGATGAAGCAACTCTTGGAAAAGATGGATCAAAATGAGGCTAGAAACAAACAAGAATTGGCTAACATAAAAAATCAGAACAAGCATTTGGAGAATGTGGTTAGCCAATTAGCTAATTCTCTCAATGAGATAAAAGGCCAAGGTTCAAGCCAATTACCCTCACAGACAGTTGTTAATCCAAGGAATAGTAGCAATGTCAGTGCCATCACTCTTAGGAGTGGAAAAGAAGTTCAGGGATCTTCAGATACCACTACCATGGATAAGTCGGCGTCATCAAAAATACACGCCGCACCAAATGAGCCTAATGAAGAAGAGGAGCCAAAGAAAATTTTGCCTTTCCCACATAGACCTACCTTGGGAAAGAGGCAAACTGAAGCAGATGTAGAAAAAGAGATTCTTGAGACTTTTAAAAAGGTTGAGGTCAATATACCCCTGTTAGATGCAATCAAGACCATTCCTAAATATGCCAAGTTTCTCAAGGAGATATGTACTAATAAGAGGCGTCTGAGAGGGAATGAAAAAGTCAATTTTGGCAAGAATGTTTCAGCACTCATACAGCCAACAATGCCCACTAAGTGTCAAGATCCCGGCACTTTTATAATTCCATGCACCATTGGAAATTTTGAGTTTTCTGATGCTTTAATTGATCTTGGTGCTGCTATAAATGTTATGCCTAAATCTGTTTATTCATCTTTGCAGGTGGGAGAGCTGAAACCTACTGGAGTGGTTGTGCAGCTGGCAAATAGGAGCATTGCTTATCCTTCAGGAGTGTTGGAGGATGTTCTAGTTAAGGTAAAGGATTTGATTTTTCTAGCTGATTTTTATGTCCTTAATATGGAAGATGATAGATATAGATCTAGTGGACATGCCCTACTCATTTTAGGTAGACCTTTCCTGAAAACTGCTAAAACAATTATAAATGTGCATGAGGGTAATATTCAAATGGAGTTTGCTGGCAATGTGATACAATTTAATATATTTGATGCCATGAAATACCCTTGTGATGATAACTCTGTTTTTAGTATCAGCCTGATTGATATGTTAGTTGATGATGCCAGTGCTGATTTTAGGGATAGTTTGTTGACTGAATCCTGTGATATTGCTGATCTTGATGATTCTTTGAAACATAATTGTGATGACTCTCATTCTTGCACTATATGTAGAGAAATTGATGAATTTTTGAGCTTGTATGATGAGATTAATTCTACAGAATCTATTACTGATCAGATTGATTCTATTTCCTCTAGAACATCTGTTGATTTTACTGGTCTTGTTGATCTTTCTGGTACTGATAATTCTTTGCATGTTGATATGGATAGTTTAGGAAATCATGATGCTGATATTCACTTGATTACTGATTCTTTTGATTCTTCCCATACTACTGATATCCCCAAGGATGGGGAAGTTATTTCTTCTATCTGTGAGTTGTCTGAACAGGTTTTTGGCATGAAAGAAATTGAACAACTCATACCTTCGGTTGAGCAAGCTTCCACCTTAGAGCTCAAACCGCTTCCAGACAATCTCAAGTACACCTACTTGGGGGAAGATGAGAAGCTTCCAGTAATTGTGGCTAGTGACATTATTCCAGAGGAAGAAGAGAAGCTTCTTGAGGTCTTAAGGAGGAGAAAACGAGCAATAGGGTGGACCTTAGCTGACATACCTGGGATTAGCCCTGATACATGCATGCACAGAATTTTGTTGGAAGAAGGAGCAAAACCAGTAAGGCAACCTCAAAGGCGACTAAACCCACTTATCCTGGATGTGGTTAAAAAGGAAGTTTCTAAACTTTTATCTGCTGGTATAATATATCCTATTTCTGACAGTTAGTGGGTTAGTCCTGTGCAGGTAGTTCCAAAGAAATCAGGGATCACAGTGGTCCGAAACGAGAATAACGAATTGGTACCCACCCGTGTACAAAATAGTTGGAGGGTTTGCATTGACTATAGAAAGCTTAATTTAGTCACTAGAAAAGATCATTACCCCCTCCCATTTATTGATCAGATGCTTGAGCGTTTAGCTGGTAAATCTCACTACTGTTTTCTGGATGGATTTTCAGGGTATTTTCAGATATGCATAGCCCCGGAGGATCAAGAGAAGATGACATTCACATGCCCATTTGGAACATATGCCTATAGACGAATGCCTTTTGGTCTTTGCAATGCCACTGGGACCTTCCAGCGGTGCATGGTTTCCATTTTTAGTGATTTCCTTGAACATTGTATAGAAATTTTTATGGATGATTTCACTGTATATAGGAACTCTTTTGATGATTGCTTATGTAGTCTGGATAGAGTCCTAGCTAGATGCATAGAGAAAAACCTTGTACTTAATTTTGAAAAGTGTCATTTTATGGTTCGGAAAGGCATTGTATTAGGTCATATTATATCTGAACAGGGCATAGAGGTAGATAAAGCTAAGATAGATGTTATAACTTCTTTACCATACCCGACATGTGTTCGGGAGGTCCGATCTTTTCTAGGTCATGCAGGTTTTTATAGAAGATTCATTCAGAACTTTAGTAAAATTGCTTTGCCATTGTCTAAGTTGTTACAAAAAGATGTTGATTTCCAATTTGATGATGCATGTAAAACAGCCTTTGATGAACTTAAGAAATGCTTGACTTCCCCACCAATTATTCAACCCCCTGATTGGACCCTCCCATTTGAGCTTTTATGTGATACATCTAATTTTGCTGTAGGTGCAGTCTTGAGCCAGAGAGTGAATAAGAGGTCCCATGTGATTGCTTATGCATCCAAGACTCTGGATGGGGCCCAAGCAAATTATACAACCACAGAAAAAGAGCTTCTTGCTATTGTTTTTGCTTTAGATAAATTTAGATCATATTTGCTTGATACTAAAGTCATTATTTTTACTGATCATGCAGCCTTGAAGTACTTGCTGAAGAAGCCTGATGCAAAGCCAAGATTGATCAGATGGATGCTTCTACTTCAAGAATTTGACATTGACATCCGAGATAAAAGTGAAGCTAAAAACTTGGTAGCAGACCATTTGAGCAGAATTGAAGCTTCAAAGGTAAATTCCTTACCTATCGACGATGATTTCCCTGATGAGCATTTATGTGCTGTGCATAGTTTTTATCCATGGTATGCAGACTTAGTGAATTATCTAGCTGCTTCTGAACTACCTGTTGGTTTAACTAAACATCAATTGAATAAGTTTAGGAGTGAAGCTAGGTATTATATTTGGGATGATCCATATTTGTGGAGACTATGTAGTGACCAAGTAATTAGACGTTGTGTGCCTGATATAGAATTTGATTCTGTCTTAAATTTTTGTCACGCACTTGCATGTGGAGGTCACTTTAGTCCAAAACGCACAGCTAGGAAGGTTCTAGATAGTGGATTGTATTGGCCTACTCTGTTTCGTGACGCTTTTGATTTTTGTAAAAGATGTGTTAGGTGTCAACAAACAGGTAGCATATCTAGGAGAAATGAAATGCCACAACATCCCATTTTATTCTGTGAAGTCTTTAATGTGTGGGGCATTGATTTTATGGGACCTTTTCCTACTTCTTTTGGCTTTTCATACATATTATTGGCTGTTAATTATGTTTCAAAGTGGGTGGAAGCCAAACCCACTAGGACTGATGATTCTTCTGTGGTTGTAGAGTTTGTTCGCTCTCACATTTTCTGCAGGTTTGGTATTCCAAGAGCCATTATCAGTGACCAGGGCACTCACTTTTGCAACCGGAGTATGCATAGCTTGCTTAGCAAGTATGGTGTTGTGCATAAAGTAGCTACTCCGTATCACCCTCAAACAAATGGCTAGGCAGAAATTTCTAACCGGGAGGTGAAGCAAATTTTGGAGAAAACAGTGCAGCCAAATAGGAAAGATTGGAGTAAAAGGCTGGATGATGCACTTTGGGCATATAGGACTGCCTACAAGACTCCTATTGGCATGTCACCCTATCAGCTGGTATTTGGAAAAGCATGTCACTTACTGGTGGAAGTGGAGCACAAAGCTTATTGGGCTATGAAGACATGCAATTTGGATTTGAATGAAGCAGGATCTCACAGAAAATTCCAACTCCAAAAGCTTGAAGAGATCAGATTGGAGGCCTATGACAATGCAAGGATCTATAAAGAGAAGACAAAGGCATTCCATGACAAGATGATTGCAAGGAAAGAATTTGTTGTCGGCCAACAAGTCCTACTCTATAAATCTCGTCTGAAGCTTATGCCAGGTAAACTTCGTTCTAAATGGGAAGGTCCTTATATAGTTTCTAATGTTTTCCCTTTTGGTGCAGTTGAGCTTTTGGATGAGCAAACGGGAGCTAAATTCAAAGTTAATGGACATCGGCTCAAACAATTTTATAAAGGAGTTCCAAGGGATAACAAGGAGGAGCTCCAACTTCATAACCCACCCTGAACCCCGGTTGTACTCTTTCCCTTTCACCTTTTATATTGTGTTGTCTTTATCTGTTTACTTGATTGTGTGCTGGCATTAAGGATAATGCAATGTTTAAGTGTGGGGGGGATACAAATAAATTTTTAGTTTTGTTTTATTTCGGTTAGTTGATTTTTCTAGTTTCTAGGTTTTTAGTTAGTTTTGTGTTATTTTCCAAAAAAAAAAAAAAAAAACCAAAAACTATGCTTTCGTGTAAGTTGCTAGCATTAAGGGGATCCTGGCTTTGATATATCTTGATTTGACAAGGATTTGACCTTGCATTAAGAATGCAAGTTAAGTGGCAATTAGCTTTGCTTTAATGAAATTTGATGATAGTCAATTTACCCTGTGAGGTTTTTGAACCTATTGCTTATTCATTTCTAGTGTGTATCGCCTATCTTACTTTTACTCTAGAACTTAGCTTGAATCTTATTCAAGGCCACATTTATTCATTTGCCATAATGAAAAGGATTAAGGCATTCATTGTTATTTTGTTTTAGCCAGAGCCAAAAAGCTAACCTATATGAGTTTAATCCAATTGTTTTTCCCATTTGGGCCTTATATTTTTCCTTGTTAACCTTCTAGCCATGAAAATCAAATCAATGTTCTTCCTACCTTGATTAGGATGCTTTTGATTATTAAAAGCATTATATCTTGTTAAGGTAGATGGAGGTGTATTTCGCACATCATTTATAGGCCATTTGTTTCTTCTTCTTCTAGAGTATTCCAAAAAAAAAAAAAAAAGAAACAAAGCAAAAGAGAAGCAGTTGAAAAAAAAAAAAAAGAGAGAAAAAAAAAGGGTAAAAGAAAAGAAAGAAAAAAAAAAGTGTGTAAAGTTGTTCTCTCAGTGCATATTTTTCTGTTTGTGGTTAAAAGGGCCTTGAGATGCACTTTTACTCCATCCTTATTCTTATTTTAATGCTCTTGATGATTTTAAGCATCCGATTTGCTTTTGAATTTCCTTCATTTTTCTGTTTACCACTTGTTTCATACCTTAGCCTACATTACAACCATAATAAAGACCTTTTGATTCATTCATTGGCATTTGATTTTGGTGGTGGAGATGTAGATGATTGCCAAGCTTATGGTAGTAAGGTTGGGTAGGATGGAATTTGAGAGTAAGCACTTCATCCTAAACACTAAAGAGGAGAGTGATAAACACAAATCCAAGTGACAGACTGTCATTGCATTTCATTTTTGATAAAGTGTATTGCCATGGTACTTGTTGCATTAATGCAAGTAACATGACTTGGAGAATTGAGCTATTGATTCGCTTTGAGCTTCCTTGTGCTAAGTGACTTATATAGCTCCATTTCTTTTAATTTTCTTTCCACTATCTTTTCCTTGGAGCTTTAGTTTTCTTTTGCCCAGGAGTGCAAAGGTTTAAGTGTGGGGGAATTTGATAAATACATATTTTTATCTATTTTATTCTCCTAAACTTGGACATTTTAATGATCAAATGTGGCTTTAGAGGTTTAATTAGTTGAAATTTGATTTTAATAGCCATTCTTTGCATTCTAGAAAATAAGTCACAAAATCTTGGATTTTTAATGCATAAATTTCAATAAATAATTTTGAAGCTTTTCCTACTTAATCTTTCTTTCCTTTCTTGGTGTGCAGATCATTGGGTCTTCTTGGTTTCATGCATGGGATGGACTTCCACATGTGGCTCCATTTATAGCAATCACACACCAAAACAGAGAAGCACGAAGCCACAAGCTGAAGCTAGAAGAGTAGAGCCAACGTGGAAAAACTGGAGATGATTGGAACGTGAAAGGAGTGGGAATACATCGGGCAGAGGCTGAACTTGAGAATGAGCTAGATAAGAGAAACACACACACATGCAGTGGCTGGAACTCGAGGAAGTCTGTGAAGAGAAGAAGAAGAAGTTGTTGGAAGTTCTGGTTGATAATGAATGCAAGGCGTGATTCCAGAACAGCTGAGCAGGTTCTACGTGGCAGAAACAGAGAACAAAGTAACGTGTGGTATAAAAAGAAGATGCACGAAGGAGTTTCACGTGGGAAAGCTGCAGAATGTGGAAGCCTGGACTGAGACACACAAAGGAGAAGAAAACGAAGAGTAAAGAGCTGACATTAAAGGAGAAGGCTGCCACGTGAAGAAGCTGCAGAAACTGGGGAGAAGTAACGTGACAGCAACGAACGATGAAGCACAGCAGCAAAACGAGGAAGAGAAGCAGAAACAAATACACATGAGCTGTAACGTGGAACCCGACGTGAACATAAACAAAGAGGCATGCAGAAGCTACAGTAGCCAACATGGAATATTATATTGACGCTGGGGCCCACATTCACATAAGCAAATAAGGAAAACACATTTGGGCTGACGTGGGAATTGAGCTGGAAGATGAGGAATAATTACGTAACTTCAGCGTGAAAATCAGAAGCTGAGGGGCACGTGATTAAGGAGGAGGATGTGAAAATAAAACCTAGGGAGAACTCTACGAAGACAAGAAGGCGAGACGGCAGAAAAAAAAAGAATGAGAGGTTCCAGCGCTGAAGGAGAAGAAATTTTCTTTCTCGATGGCTGCCTCTTTGATTGATTCTCCTTCAATTGATTCCTCCATGGCAGCTTGAATTCCTTTTGGTGGCTAGCTGAAGATTGAATTCTCCTAGATGAAGATTTGAGCTCTACATCTCCTATTGAATTTGGATAAAACTCTCTTGCCCAACCTTTTAATTTTGGCATTATTTCCTTTATTAATTTGACTAGGTTTAGCTTATTGGTTTAGGAATTTAATTGCTGGAATTACTAGATTGAATTAATTCTTGGATTGAACTTGATTTGAATTTTGGAATTATTTGTGATCATCATGTGTTTGTAAAAATTCCAAAATTAGTGCTGTGCAATTGAACTCTAAATTCCTCTTGATTTAGGCTAATTGATGTAATGGTTATTGGATTAGTTAGCTGGAACTTTTGTGCAATTAATTGCTTGAGGGGTTAATTAATCTAATTGGTAAATTAGCATCTTGAGTGAATTGTGCAGTAGCTTTCATAAATCAATCAAAATTAGTGTAGTGTGTTCTTATTTTTAATTCAATTAATTAGTTGTTTAAGGTTTCTTGTGGTTGCAAAATTCTTTAAACAATTGATGAGTTGAATCTTGGATGGTTATTCAAGAGCCTTATGAGGAATGCACTAAAGAGCAAGAACTTAATCCAAAATTGGTAAGTCAAAAAGAGCAAGGATAATTGAACTCTAGGGAATCCAATCGAAAGCTAGTTACCACATTTACTTGACCAATCACTTGAATTTAGTTTTAGATTTCTAATTCTTATCAATTAATTTTAGTTCAATTAAATTCTAACATATCAAATCCCCAAAATAAGTCCTAATTAGTAATACTTAGAACACTCTTCCATAAACAATTTAAGGCACATACTCCTTGGGAAGATGACCTAGGTTGCACCATTATCTGCAATTTTATTTTGCTACCTAGTTTTATTTGAGATTGCGCGACACGATCATCAGTGGGCTCCCAAGAGTATGGTTGAGTCCAAAGTGCTCAAAGAATGGGTGAGGCAAGTCTAAAATCCATGAGGAGAAGTGTGAGGCCAATCTAAGCACTTGGTGAGCTCTTGAATGTCTTGTATGATTGATTCACATGCCAAGGTTTCTTTTAAAATGTCTATGATTTCTACTTTCCCTATGCATGCATTTGTGAAACTTGCTTTGCACATATTATGCATGATTGAATGGGAAATGAGTTATTGGGATTCTTTGAATCTCATCCCCTCCTCTCCAATGATCTAAAATGCTAGGTGAACCAAGTGGATATGCTAATGGGAGCCAACAACACTAAAGGAAGGAGCTTGACAAGCTTATGCTTTATTTTGTTTATTTGGAACCATGATAATAGTTCAAGATGTCTATGATGTTGTATAAGTATTATGAACCTTGAGACATATATAAATATACTATTATATGATGTTTAGATGTATGGAAATGATGTATGACTACTAGCACATGTTTTGAGTATGAAATACCATGGTATGAGAATTTAAAGTTTAATAAATATGCGTATAAATGTGGGTTGAATGGCTAAAATGAGATGCATGAGATTTGGGACCATTTGGACAGCTCACACAAGTCTTAAATATGCTTTTAAACTTGCCCAAAAGGTGTCACAACCAAGGGAAGGCCATTTGGCAAATTTGGTACCTCATATGGAGCTAAATTTGACCATAATGGAACCCTATGTCACTTTTTAGCCAAATGAGTTAGCCTTGCCCTGAAATTTGGCATGCAATTAGGGCTCATTGAGAGCTTTCTGTGAAGTTTAAGATCATAATTTTTGGAGGTCTAGGGAATATTTGATAAATTTTCAAAACTAGGATTTTTCATGGATTCTGGTATGGGTACTGTTCATACTGGTAGTTTTGTATTCTATGTCACCCGATAGCCAAATGGTGTACAATGCTTATGAAATTTTATATGAATAAACTAGATGTCATAAGCTTTCTGTGGCCATCGAGATCACCTCATTTGGAGGTTTGAGCAGAGAGTTATGCATTTTTGAAATTGACTATCAGCACTAGTAGCACCCTAAGAGTTTAGTTATTGTTCCATAGGTTCCTAATAGCTAAACGTATCTGTTTCATTCTAAAATTATTTTTAGTATCAAGTTAATACTTGTAGCTTTCCAAAATGACTGAATGTGTGTGATTTTGATTTTTATAGAGTTAGTTATGAATTTTAGAATCTGGTATCAGTAAACTAAACAACAGCCTAGGTAGCCAGCGACCTCTATAGCTTCTTGGATGTCAAACATCCTGTGTGATAAATGTTGTAACCTGGGCGTATTTTTACTGTAAAGTAGACATCCTAAGCTTTTCATAATGACAAAGATTGCATGATGTTGATTTTTCAAGATTTAGTTATGATTTTCCAAAATTTGCCCAGAAAGGAGGCCAATTCTGGCCGAGAATGAAACCTCCTTATCCACCTTCCAATTCGGTTTCCATGGGTTGTAGGCATGTTTTTGTGATACAAATGAGTTGTAATGATGTAAGTAAATATGAGAATGTATAGCATGAGCTCACATAGTCCACATGATACCAAATGAAATTTTTAGTCATGATGCAGCGCAGAAAGTGTGTTATTTTCAATAAAATTCTCACTTCCTTCTTACTATATATCATATGAGCATGTAAATGATGATGGATGTGAGCTAGAAACTATGGTGTTACAGAGACAAAGTAAAGAGTCTCCCAAAAGTAAAGTGGGCTCCCAAGAGTATGGTTGAGTCCAAAACCCTTAAAGAATAAACGAGGCAAGTCCAAAATCCATGAGGAGAAGTGTGAGGCCAATCTAAGCACTTGGTGAACTTTTGGATGTCTTGTATGATTGATTTACATGCAAGATGGAGTTTAAAATATGCATGTCTTACATTTTCACATGCATTTGAAAAGCTTGCTTTGCACATATTATGTATAATTGAATGAAAGATGAGCTATTGGGATTATTTGAATCTTATCCTCTCCTCTCCAATGATCTAACATGATAGGTGAACTAAGTGGATATACTAATGGGAGCCAACAACACTAAAGAAAGGAGATTGACAATCATGTGTTTAGCTTTGCCACTTTAAGACCATGATTGTACCATATGATACATATAATGTAGGAAATGGGTTATAACCCTTGAGACATGTGTAAATATGATATTATATGATGTTTAAATGTATAGATATGATATATGACCTCTAGAACTTATCTTGAGTATGTAATGCCAAAGTATGTAATATGAAAGTTTGTTGGAAATATGCATAAATATGGGTTGAATGGCCAAAATGAGATGCATGAGGTTTGGGACTATTTGGGTTCACACAAGTCTCAAATAAAATTTTAAACTTGCCCAATAGGTGCCAAGACCAAGGGAAATCCATTTGGCAATTTTGGTACCCAATATGGAGTTAAAATTGACCATAATAGAACTCTATGTCACTTTTTAGCCAAATGACTTAGTCTTGATCTAAAATATGGCATGCAATTAGGTCTCATTTAGAGCTTTCTAGGAAACTAAAGATCATAATTTTTGGAGGTCTAGGGAATATTTGATGAATTTTCAAAGTTGGGATTTTTTATGGATTCTGGTGTGGGTACTGTTCATACTGATAGTTTTGTATTTTGTGTCACTTAATAGCCAAATGATGTCTAATGCTTATTAAATTTTATATACATAAACTAGAGGTCATAAGATTTCTATGGACACCAAAATCACCTCATTTGGAGGTATGAGCAGAGAGTTATGCATTTTTGAAGTTAACTATCAGCGCCAGTGGCGCCCCAAAAGTTCAGTTACTGTTCCATAGGTTCCTGATAGTTAAACGTATTTGTTTTATTTTGGAATTATTTTTAGTATTAAGTTAACATTTTAGCTTTCTAGAACAACTAAATGTGTGTGATTTCGATTTTTATGGAATTAGTTATGAATTTTAGAAATTTGTATTAGTAAACTGAATAACAACCTAGGCAGCCAGTGACCTCTGTAGGTTTTTGGATGTCAAACGTCCTGTATGATAAAATTTGTGACTTGGGCATATTTTTAGTATGAAGTAGACATCCTAATATTTCCAAAATGACTAAGATTGTATGATTTCAGATTTTTTAGATTTAGTTATGATTTTCCAAAGTTGGGTCAGAAAATGGAGCAAATCTGGCCGAAAATATGCTTGCTTATTTTGAGCTCTATTTTAGTTCCCATGGGTTGTAGGCATGTTTTTGGTATGTAAATGAGTTGTAATGATGGAATTAAATATGAGAATACATAACATGAGCTCACACAGTCAACATGACACCAATTGCAAATTTTTAAGTATAGCGCAACACAAATAAACCCATTATTTTCATTCCCCTTTTTATATGCTCCTATGGAAATAATGAGGCGAAGCTTATAAATGTTATGAAATGAGTTAGAAGCTATGGTGTTACACCTCACACACTCACTTCTAAAAGTCTAGACATAAGTTGCTTTATAAGGTCACATTATGGAAGCCATTGCCTCATCTTCTAATCCATGGCTCCTAAATTTTTTCTAAAGGTTTCTCCTATCTTCTTCCATCATATGAAGTCCCAAACTAAGGTTCTAATAAATTAAAACACTCCCTAATCTATCCACCTAGTCTTAGTCGAATCATAAGGGAAAGAATAAGCCTATGGAGCTTTTGATTTTTCCTTGATGGGAGATATACTTGGGAAGCTTCCTAGAGGTTTTAGGAACTCATTTAAATCCTCACATCACCTAGAATACCCTTGGATAAAATCAGATTTTTACCTATGTTTTTGACTAATTCCACTTGTATCTTCCTAATCCTCACATCTTAGAACCCCTAATTCTACCTTAATATGGTAAGAATTTATCTCCTATGGAATGGGCCCTAAGCTGAACAAAAATTCCATGGAGGAAGTGAGCAAGGAGAAGCAACAAAACAAGAAGAAATACCTTGGTTTTTTGGTTCTTTTAAAGCCTCTTTCACTTAGTGTAGACTCCTCCTTGAATTCCTACTCTTCTTCCTCTGAACCAGACCCAAAAATAGCCCCACTTTATCAAACAAAATTATAGAAAGGAAGGTGGGAAGGAGGAGAAAAGAGTTTCTAAGGAGAGAACTAAAAAAAGTCTTGATTTCCATACCTTTTCTTCTTGGTTTTTCTTCCTCCTTGAGCTCTCTCCTAGTGCGTCTCTCTTCTTTGGCTTTTTTCTTTAGTTTGGGTAGAACGAAGGGTCTGTTAAGATGAAGGAGAAGAGGGACGCTTCATATCAAAAAGGGATTCATAAAAGCTTTTTAAAAATGCTACTTTTGTCTTTTATTCTTGGCTAATTCATTTGAGGCTCATTTTAGCTCCTTTTTAAGAATCGTCTTTTTCATCATAAAACTTGGGTCCTCTAATTTATAGAGTAGGTTTGAAATCACTTAATTTGGATTTAAAATCATTCTGAATCATTCAGTTAAAGTTTTAGTCAACCAACGGCTGAAATCGCTCACTGAAAGGGTTTCAACTCTCCCAGGGCTTTCCATAATTTTTAGAGCCATTGAGAAACCGGGAGAACTTAAATTTTCCATGTAAAAAGCCTTTCTATGAGTTTTACAAAAAGTGCCCATATTTACGAAAATATCACTGGCCTTTCAGTAATTTTTTTGAATCACTCCACCCCTAATTTCTAAGTAACTTAAGGCTTAAATCTTCATTTTCTATTATTTAGAATTTTATCTTAATTTTATTTAGCCTTAACTTATTCACTTTAGTGGACTTCCTTTTATATCTGATGCATTTTACACTTTTATGAAGAAATAGAATATCACGTTTCTCATATTTACGAGGGATTGGATGTTACACTAGACACATCAAGTGGGACACAATTACATTATTGAAGCCAACTTTAGCATCACACACATACTAGGGAAGCTTACTTCCTCTTATAGTTCAATTATGGCTCTATCCAAGACTTGAAGAAGCAACTATAATAATTCTTGATCTTGGCCTCATTTTCTTCCTTAATCTATGACTCTTGATTTCATTTAGACTCCTTGGAGCTATCACCCAATCATTTTGAAGAGCCTAGCTATATGTTACTTCTTTATATCATATTATGGAACCTACACCTCTAACTCTTAATCTATGTCTTCTAAATTTTTTCTAAGACTTCTTTTGATGTTCTTCCATCATATCTAATCCCAATCTAAGCTTAAAAAAATTTAAAACACTCCTTAGCCCCTTGCACTTGGTTTGGCCGAGACCTATGTATGGTTTAGAGCTTAAGAACTTTGCTTCATTTTCTTAAATGGGATGACACTTGGGAGGCTTCCTAGGGATCTTAGGAACTCAATTAAACTCTCACATAAACTAGAACATGTGACAACCCCAACTTCTAATCATTGTAATTAAGGTTATATACGTGATTAAAAACCATAAATCAAGGTTATAAGACATTACGACTAATTACATTCGAAAAATGTAGGGAAATTTGAACCTTAATGTTATTAGAGTTATCAACCAAATAATTACAAGCATTCATGTACACAAGGGAAACAAACACTCGTTTATAAGCCTTTGATTATATTATCCATTATCCAACTCACAAGAATCTTCTACCAATGTTTCTAAGTCATCCCTTGAAGTTACCATAGGAAAAACCAAGATTTCTAGCTCAGAATGAGAGTTTGGGATCATTAGCCGTGGTCAATTCCTCCTTTCACCACGGCTAATTCCTCTCTAGAATGCCTGACACATTTTCACAAAAGTTCGTTATGGCTAATTTCCATTTAGCTGTGGCAAGTTACCCTCTGGATGACTTCCAGTTTGGCCTTTCACATTTCACCACGGCTAATTCCCCTTCTCACTATGGCGAATTACTCTCTGGTACTCTCCTTAGGTAACTTCGCCTCTATTGGTTATGGCTAATACTATTTTGGTCACGGAAAAATGCCTTTTGATCCTATAATTTCTAAAGTCTTATCTCATACTCTCTACTCTCCCTCCAATGACACTTTAGGGCCACTCTACCTTAATTTGTAAGGCTCCAATAGCTTTCATTAACCTAATTTACCCAGCTTATCTATCATTACTAGTTTAAGACTTAAGTGTTAATTTTTACTCCTCTAACTACCCTACATCAGCAAGTTTATAGAATAATAAATGTAGAAATTCATGAACTATCAATAATTATCATTCGATACACATTCTGTTAGAGATTCCATACATTACTGGTTCATATCAACATCTAATATATCATATGATTACATTTCCAATAGTAGGACATATCATAAATTCAACAAAGTTTATACATTAGATGTTATAAGTTCATATATCCAATACCATGCTAAGATGAGGCATAACTCCTCAATAGGTATATCCTAAGTAATTAAAATATAAACGTCTACACTTGGCAACATGATTATATGATAATGCTATACAAAAAGAATACAAAATTTAGCATATATTCTATTTAAGTCAGTTTAAGTGTAGCCTTCTTCACACATGGTTGGAGCTCATGGATTTTCATCCACTTGCTTCCCCTTATCTTTACCCGAAGAACTTTTATCTGAAAGTATAATCCCATGAAACGAGATGAGATGTAAATCTCAGTAACCAAGGCAAATTCCATTCATATATTCTAGTTTAATTCACATATATGCATGATTTTATATAAGTATCAGAAAATGTACTAACCATATTAGTAAATGAAACAATTAGGCTATTTATGATTACTATCCCATCTAACAATCATAATTGCATATGTTAAAGGCTAATAACATTGGGAGAGGCCTGTCCACGACACCTACTCCCTAATGAGCACAACTAGGGCTCAGTGCATCTAGGGTCTGATCACAACTCGGCACCCAATCGAAGCACATGCATGGGTAGCAGTTGTACTATAGCTCCACCAAGGACTTATAAGGTTCAATCACATATAACAGATAGCTAACTAATTCGTTTAGCATTCAAAATCATAATCATGCGGTCAATACAAAATTAGAATAGACATATGCATGGAATTAGCATAAACCCCGGTTATCTCACTTGTAGACAAGTTGAAAAGCTAATAGCAGTATCAAAATCCTACTATAATCACAGTATAAAAAATTATCACTTTATATTAGTCTATTACTATCCTATTCATCATTTATGGTAATAACCCAATGCTCAAGGAATTAAATTACCAATAGTTACCTAAGGGACACCTACTCAATCACCAAGAGCCTTAAATTTCGAGTTTTGCCTTCCCTAGATCACAAACATCAAGATATCACTTCAAATCCTAGGAAAAATTCGCACAAAATTAAGGCTCATACTATAAGTCTATTATAGGGGTCTTAAATCAGTGGAAATACATCAAAATGAAGAGCTTAAACTTACCTAATAACACCCTCAACCTTAACCTATGAAATTTCACCAAGAAAATCCCAAACAACCACATTTAAATTTTAGGTATGGTGAAAATGCTCCAAATGAAAACTAATTAGGTCAAAATGAAGAGAAAGAGAAGGGGATTAAGTTATATAACTATTACCGTGGCTGAATCTTACTCTAGAAGTGGGAAATGGTGAAAATGTGTCAAGAACCTTAACCTCCCCTTTGGTTGGACCTCTGAATTTCCTTTTTGTTTCTTATGTTTCTGCAGAATGGGGGTGGCTAAACTAGTTTTTAGGATTTTAAGTTGGGTTCTAAATAGGTTATGGGTTAACCCATCAGCCTAAGGATCTATTGGGCTCCCACTAGTTATTAGGCTGAAGTTGTAATTTGTTGGACCTACTTTAACAATTCAGACTTTTAGTTGGGTTGGGTCAAGTTTTTAAGAGCCCACTTAGTAGAGGTCTACATAAGGGATATTGGGCCAATTACAAAAGCCTATGTGAGTTTGGTCTTAGGCCTGTATCTCATTAAATTAGATTGGGCTATAACTAAGTACTCTCTCTTGGGCTAAGTTTCACATTAAAAGGTTGGGTCTGCACCTAAAATTATTGGGCCTCCTTTAATCTTTAACTATAGCCTATCAAATTTTAATTTAGGCCTAGATGAGGTTTGTAACCCAATTAAATCTCAACTCATATTAATAATTTATCTATCTAAAATTTTCATTCACATAACTTACCCAATTACTCCATATTAATTATTCTTAATTAATCCAAATTTATGATTAACACCTTAATTAATTTTAAGGTGTTACAGAATATCCTTAGAATAATTCAAATTTTGTCATATGTTCAAGAATCCCCAGCTTTGTTATCTTGAATTTTAATGGTTTTCCTTTAGGTTTCATTGCATTTCCTAGCTTTCCATAGTCTAAAACCTAGGTTTCTTGCTTGCTGTTGGTTAGAATTTACTCCCTTCTACATGTTCTTTTCAAGGCCAAAACTCACACTATGAAGAACAAGAGAAGAAAAGCAAGAGAAGCCATGATACATACCTTGATTCTTTGCCTTTTTAAGAGCTTTCTTCTTTGCTTTAGGCCTCTCCTTCCAATTCTAATCTTCCTCCTATGAACAAAGCGTAAAATAGCCCCATATGATTCATAAAACCATAAAAAGAAAGAGGAGAAGGAGGAGAACAAAGTTACTAAAGAATAACCATGAAAAACCTTGATTTTTCATACCTTCTTCCTTGGTTTTTCTTCCTCATAAGGTTTCCTTCTTGTACGTGCTTCTTAGGCAAAACTTTCTTCTATTCAGATAGAAGTAAGGTCGGCTAGTGTCATACCTTACTACATAATGCTTTTCCTACTACAAATACCTTATATAGAACTTAGAGGAGTCAATGGAAACTTGAACTGATTAAAATTCTCTTTTTGCTTCAGGTTTGGGATATACATGGCTTTTTGTTAGATGCCCTATTATCATACAGCATTATAACACAACTCATACATACCATAATCCAAAGATATTTAATTACATGACAAAATGTGATGCATAAAAGTAAGGTCCTCAATTTATGCCTCTGCACCCTTTGCCCTTTCTTTGCTTGAACTCGGACTTAGCATGAATTATATTTGGGGTGAGATTATGAAATTTTCACTATTTTGTATTATGATTGTGATCTAAAATTTTCATTTATTATAATTTAGACTTTGAAACTCCTTCAGGGTTTCTTAGCCATTTAGCTATTTCCATTTCCATAGTTGTTATAACTTCTTTTTTCTATTTTGCTCTTGGCTATTGATCGTGCTAACTGGATCCCAGACTGGATCTTGTCCGGCCATTCGGACAACGTGGCGTCATCGGACCCGTCTCATGAAACGGAGTTTAATAGTAGGTCACGGATTTATGAGATTCCTACCCGATTTTTTTATATTTGTGCCTAAAGCCACGAATAGAGGGTGAAACTAGGGTTTCCTAAACTTTCGAGAAATCTATACATTTTGCCTAGCATATAACTTTTCTTTGCATTTTAGTCCCTGGTTCCTTCATACTTAACCTTGGAGATTCTTTGGGACCTTTTTCTGATCTTCTTTTTTTTTCATCTATTTTGGCCCCAAATTTTAGGGCACCTCTAGAAATAACTCATCATTATTTGTAGTTTAAAATATTATTCTAATTTTATTAGACTTCAACTTACTCTATTTGAGGGACTCCCTTTTGTATCTAGTGAATTTTGTATGTTGACATAGAAATTGTATGTTATGTTTCTTGCATTTTCTTATGTTTTCTTGGATTTTCAAGGGCCAGATATTATAGTTAGGATGAAGGAGAGAGAGGAATGCCACCTTATAAGAAGAAAGTTCTTAAATTTGTTTCTTAAAAATGCCTTTTATGTCCCTTAGCTTGGCTAATTCATTTAAAGCTCATTTTAGCTCATATTTTCCATCATAAAATTTAGGTTCTCTAATTTATAAAATGGCTTTGGGATCACTCAAATTGGATTTAAAATCTTCTTGAACGCAAAGGTCAAAGTTTGGGTTAATCGACGTTCAAAAACATACATCGGAGGGGATTTAATTGTCTTGGGGTTTTCATGGTTTTCAGGGCCTCAAAGAACCTTAGGAAACTTAAAATTTTCATTTGAAAAGCCCTCCTATGAGTTTTCTAAAAATTGCTCATATTTACAAAAATGCCATTATATTTTGTAGAATTTCATTCCATTTTAGTTTAAGTATTGTAGCCTTATTTTCATAGCACTTTGAGCCTTGGATTCTCATTTTTAGGATTCTAGAATGTTACTCTAATTTTATTGGGCCTTAACTCATTTATCTCAGGGGACTTGTTTTTAAAACTAACTTATTTTGATGTTTTTACGAAAAATTAGATGTTACAAAAAATGTCCCACCTTTGGTCAGATCTCTTAGCTGACTTCCACACACATTAAAATAGAATCAAAGAGGGCTAAGAGTGGTGCACAAGAGGGAGAGCTAAGGAAGGAAGAAGAAGCTTGCAAAGTGTAATAAATTCTTAGATTTTCATGTCTTTTCCTTCATTAAACTTCTTCTTCTCCTTCTCCTATCTTTTTATATGGTTTTAACACTTTGATTGGTCTTGTTTGGTAATTGAATCAGTGGGGAGAAGGGAGGATTTGAGATAACTTTTGGTAGCATAAGGAAGCTCCCTTGAAAAGCTTGTAAACAAGGTAAGCATCATGGCATTTTCTTGTACTTTCATGGTTTTTCTTCCTAAAGCATGTTTAGTTAGACCTAGCCTAAGTAGGAGGAGTTGGATTCTAACCATATCAAGGGAAGAATAAGTGTTTTAGACTACGAGAATTTAGAATAGGCAAGTGGAATAAAAAAGAGAAGTAAGAAATTCAATTTCGCACAACTTGGAGTTTTGAAACAAATGATGAAATCTGATTTTTCCTAGAGGTATTCTAGCTTATGTAAGACATGGTATGAGTCTCTTAGATCTCTAGGAAGCTTTATATAAGCCATTTCCTTCAAGAGAATGAAGCAAACTCCATGGATGCTATTGGTGGTGTGTCTCGGCCAAAATAGAACCATACACCTAGGGAGTGTTTTAAATTATTCTAAACCTAGAATGAGACTAGATATGACTAGATATGATAAAGGTATATCAAAGGAAGCCTTGAAAAAAATTTAGAAGCCTTGGTTTGTGAGATAGAGGTATAGGCTCCATAATGAGACATAAAGAAGCAACTTATAGTTAGGCTCCATGAAATGAATTTATGATGACTCCGAAGAGTTTAAATGGAGTCAAGAGACCTAGATTGAATGAGAAATGGGAGCCAAGATCCTAAATCCCAAGGGTTGCATCATTGTGTCTTGAATGGATTCATAATGAAGTTAAAAGAGAAAGTAGCATAGCATAGAGTTTGTATAAGGCTTAAGCTTGTTCCTATGAGTGAATCATGTCTCATTTGATGTGTTTAGGCCAAGAGAATCAAGTGCCACCTAATTCCATAGGGAAGACAAGCTTAAGGAAAAAGTGTATGACATTGGCTTCAAGGTAGCTCTCTAACCTTTCTTACATGCATGGCTTAGATGTTTGCTTGTCTTTGAGTGGTTGTATGTATGTTTGAACAATGAAACATATTGCTAGCTATTGCTTATTTACTATGGTACCATTATGCATTTTGAAATGAGTTTATGAATGTATTTTGGCTTGAATGGGTATGGTGATGCCAAAAGTCTTTTAGCAAGGATGAGGATGAGCCAAAAAGTCTTTAAGATTAGGTGAGACAAAGCCAAAAATCTCAAAAGGAGTGGGGCTTAGTTAAGAGTCCCTTGAAAATAGGTGAGACAAATCCAAAAGTCCCAAGAAAAATGGGTGAGGCTAGACCAATACCCTTGAGAGCCTATATATGTTATGTATGAGTTTCTTGGATATAAAAAATGCTTTATATATGTTCACTAGTAGCCTATGTGCCACACATACATTCTTTGACATGTTTTAGTGTCCATTATGTATATTTGAAAGGGTAAAGAGCTATTAAGATTATTTGAAACTCACTTTTCCCCTCTATATGTCTAATTATGTCTAAGTGAGCTAAGTGGACCAAAGAATAGAGGCCAAAGGTCTTGAAGTATGGCACTTTGACAAAGGAGTAGAGAGATAGACAATTTTATAGCATATTGATATCAAAAATTGTATTCACATGATGTCTATAAGATGTAACCATTTGAACAAGTTTAAATGTGTGTGATTATGATGTATATATAAATCTTAAAGGAAAATGAATATATATATATATATGGAAGATTGACATCCTAGCACCATAGTATGCTTGTGTATAAATGTATGTGGCATGGTAAGATTGAACTTCTTGAACCATTTGGCATGCTTTCCTAGGCTGTAATTATGTTTTGGGACGTGCTCAAGTAGCCATGGAATTATAAGAAAGTCATCTGGTGTCTTATGAAACCATTTTGGACTTCAAAATTAATTAATTCTTAAGTTAAACCAAAGTCTAACCAAATGATTATATGAAATTTGGCCAACAAGTAGGTCTTATCCAGAGCTTTTCATAAAACCAAGAGCACCTAATTTGGAGCTCTAGAGAATTTATTATGCTTTTTCAATTATGAAGAATTGGTAATAGTATTGTTCATATGGTCAGTTTATATTTCTATGTTACTTGTAGGACAACTGAGGTTTAATGCTTATAAAATTTTATAGGCACAACTTAGACACCATAAGCTTTCCATGGCCATTGAGATCACCTCATTTGGATCTTTGTAGAGGGAGACATGAATTTTTAAAGTTTTAGGTCCTAGAGCTATCTAAAGAGTGACCTGAGTTACTGTTTCATTGCTTTTCATATGTTAAATGCAATTGCTTTGGTCTAGAATTATTTCTTTTTATAAGCTAACATTGATAGCTTTCCAGAAAGCTATCATATGAATGATTTCAATTTTTTTAGAATTAGTTATGAATTTTCAAAATTCACACCAGAAACCTATGACAGCAACCCAAGAGCAATTCTGGTTTTTGGTGAAGTTTGGTTCCATACCCATGAATGTTGTTATGTTTTGTGATGTTTATTACTTGTATGAATATGTTATGGATGGAAATGATATCGATGAGTTCATATATGCTATGAAGCATAAAGTGAATTATTTGGGCCTTACGTAACATAATTTATTGCTATTGAATGTGATTATTTCTATGAAATTGCTCCAAATTGAATCTTGTAATGTGATGGAATGGCTAAAAGGATAAGGTATTACACTCACAACCTATTCCACCCACCATTGAAGAAGAGTCACATGGCATGCATGAAGAGCAATCTAATGAGCAAGATGAAGCCCTTCCAAATCTCATTAAGTTTGATAGCACATAGTTTATACCTTTTTTTAACAATATATCCTTAGTTAATATTGTCCTTATGTTTAAAATTAGTATTTGTTTTTTCTTTTTCATGCCCTTATTTATTTAGATTTACACCAAATAATAAAGATGTTTGTGCATGCATTGTCACAATTTTTAAGAATAAATATGATGGAGCATGAAATTATTGGAGTGAAGTTCCATTAGAGTATATAGATTTATGGTTTCATGAATTTCATATTTGACTTTCTACCCCTCATTTTTAAATTGAAATACTAATTAATTATTCATACATTTAACATGCATTGTTTGGTGGTGTGTTACGCTTTTGAAGAAACACTATTGTTGGGAACTAGGGCATCATCATGGTATCTGGCATAATTGGAAAAATCGAGTAAAATTTTGTTTAAAGTATATAATTGGCCACGTTTGTGACAATTGAAAAAGGACAAAATGGAAAGAACTATGTGAGCATTGGCACAGTGAAGAATTTTGTTCCACCAGTGATCATAAAAAGAAGAATTACACCTCCACTTCATAATTTGGTCCTTCTTTGCATACAGGAGGCACTGTGTCTATGGAAGAACATGCTAGAAGATTGGTATAATACCTTAAGCCCCTAAGACATCTTATCTATAAAAAAGCTCCACACATATGATATTCATAGGAAAAACAATCAAATAAAGTCATATTTTTATGTTGCGTAGTACTTTAAGAGTTCAAATTTCACTTTGTGAACCCCTGGACTCCCCAATATCATCTCCTACTCATATTCCATCTAAACAACTCACAATCATTACAAAACATTCCATACATTTAGGTTTAAGGGCCACACATCAGAAAATATAGTTTTTGCCTCAGGTCCAAAATTTAAGTTTCTATTACCAATATTGGAAAATTATAATTAATTCTAGAAAAATCAAAATTAGGCAAAAATCCACGTGATTTACTTCTATCATTCCAATTTTAATTGCCCAACAAAGAGTACACTTGATCCCAACTCTTCTCTTCCTCTTCAAAACAAATTCTCCTTCAAAGCTCCAATTGCCCAACAAAAATCTGCATAAAAGAATGAAAATTATTGAGTAAAATTATCCACAAAATTATTTAAAAGAAATTCATGCATTAAAACTCAATAATTTTGTGAATTAATTCATAAAGTGCATAAATGGCTAATAAAATCAAATTGTATCTAATTAAACCCTTAAAGCCATATTTGATCACTAAAATGACTAAGTTAGGAGGAATGGAAGATATAAAATTCATGCTTATCACTTATCTCCCCTACACTTAAACCTTTGCACTCCTGGGCAAAGCTCAAGACTTCAAGAAAAGACTAATGGAATGACCAATGTGGAATTAAAATGAAAAGGAAGGTGTAGAAATCACAAGGTGAAGATTAATCATAACTCTTTAACACTTTAACAATGAAAGCTAACTTCAGTTGCAACAAGAATTAAGTTCTTGGCTCATCCTCACTATGGGTAGAGGGTTCCTGGCTTCTCCAAACTTAAGTAAACTAAGACAAGTATCTAAAACATCATCATGGTACTATGGAATAAAAACTCATGCTAAAATACGTTTCATTGCTCAAAACATATATATACACATTCAAAAATAACGTAAGCACACATTTATGTATGAGAGAAGCTGGAGAGAGCTACCTTGCTTGCATTCACACATTTTTTTCTTGAATTTGCTCTCCCTTCCTCGGCCTCACACACATAAAGGTGTGGGTTTGGTTTCTTTTGGCCTAAACACGATTTATGGGAGCCAATTAGGTTCAAGGAATTAATTCTAAGACCACACATCTTCCTTAAACACTAACTTGGTCTATTAACCCTTTTATGGTTCCAAGAATGCACCTAATGAAGTAACATCTATCAAATGAGTTCAAGTCTCCATTCTTTCCTTTCATATATGATTCTCAACTCCTTTTAAGCCTCTAGGAGTTATCACATAATTAAAATAAAGAACCTAACTACATGTTGCTTCTTTAGTTCATATTATAGAACATATAAGGCCAAATCACTTTTTATATTTTCTAAATTTTTTCCAAGACTTCTATTTATCTTCACTCACCATATATAACTAAAAAATGGGTTTGGAACAAATTAAAACTATCCCTAGGTATCCTAACCCTTCTTGGCTGAGACAATGAAGTATAAGGGCACTCATAGACTTTGCTTTGTTTTCTACATGGAAGATGCATATGAGGAGACTTCTAGGGATCTTAAAAGCTCATTTAAACACTCATTTAGACACAGGAATTAAGGTATCGAGTCAAATTTTACAAGTAACATATGAAACCATAGATTTGCTATCTTGAATTTTCATTGTTATTTGTTAATTCCCTTTGCATATTCTTATTCTCCATACTCCTTTTCCTAAGATTCACCCTTGTTTCTACCTAAAATCCAAGCCCTCTCATAGCTTCTTAAGTGGGGCGAACCAAGGAGAGAAAAGGAGCAAGGGGTAGCTATCATGAAAGGAGAAATTACCTTGTTTTTCCTTGTTTTCTTGCTTGAATGTTCCCTTCTTTGGCCTCCTCTCTTCAAATCCGAATTTTCAACTTTGTTCCTCCTTTAAAATAGATCCATATACTTCAATAAAGCCATAGGAAAGAAAAGGAAATAGAGGAAAAGAGGTTTGCTAGGGAAAGAGCAAGAAAAATAACTAAAAATCCATACCTTTTGCCTTTGATTTCTCTTTGTCTTCCTCTTCCTCTTGTGTGCCTCTCTCCTTAGGGTTTTTCTCTAGTTTAGGGTAGAAACATAATGTGCTAAATGAATAAGGAGGTGGGGTGCCACGTATATATAGATGAGAGGAAGAAAGACTTTTCAAAAATTTCAATTTTGCCTTTTTGTTTTGGCATTTTCATTTTCAGTTCGTTTTAGCTCCTTTTTTAGAATCGTCTTTTCTATTATAAAATTTAGATTTCTAATTTAGTAAAATACCTTTAGAATTACTCAAATCAAAGCTAAAACTTTTTTAAATGAATCTGTCAAAGTTTGAGTATACTGACGTTAAAAAAATCCACTGAAAGGGTTTTAACTTTCTCGGAGCTTCCTATGGTTTTCAGGGCCTCTGAAAACCCTAAATAACTTAAAACTTTTATTTAAAAAGCCATCTTATGAAAATTCTAAAATTTGCTCAAAATGACAAAAATGCCTTTACATTTCATCAACCTTTCATTCAAATTCGTTTCTTTATTCTAGCTCCGTTTTTCTTTCCATTTGGGCCTAAGATTTTCATCTTTAGGAGTCTATAATGCTTTCTAAATTTTTTAGGACCTTAAATAAGTCATTTCAGGAGATTTGCTTTTGTATCTAGTCAATTTCATTCATTTACAGAGAAATCGTATGTTACATTTCTCGCATTTTCTTTTGTTTTTCAGAGAACTGGATATTGCACTCATTCATTAATCAACTGATTCATATTTTGGTTTCGGTCTATTGAAGTTCATATTGGCCTTCGTTAGGCCCATGACCCCCTATAAGTCATTCATTCCACTCTTTAGGGATGATTTAGATTTCCAATTCATAAGATATTACATTGGACATGTAACAACCTTAACTTCTTCTTGTGGTAATTAAGCTTAAGCATGTAATTAATTGTTATAAATCAAGGTCTAGCATCATTTAAATTAATCAATTTAGGAAAAAGTGAAGAAATTTGAACCTTAATATTATTAAAATTATTAACCAAGCATTTACAAGCATTCATATACATAAGTGAAATAAATATCCAATTAAAAGCCTTTAAATCTATTCTCATTCATTTTCAACTCCTAAGAACCCTTTAAAAGTGCTTTTAAGTCATCCCTTGATGTTGCCATAGGAAAAACCAAGGTTTCTAGGTTAATATAAGAGTTTTAAGACATTTGTCGTGGCTAAATATTTTTGCACTGCGGCCAATTACTTTTGGGTTCACTCCTTACATTGTCACAGATTTTGCTGCAGCAAGTTGGAGCTTCATCACGATGAGTCCATATGGCGCCGCAGCGAGGGGACCTCTTGGAGCCTACCTCACTCACCTCTCACTATTGGCTGCAGCCAAATTCCATTTTCACCATAGCTAATTCTTCTGTGGAACAATTGGGACATTTCTATGAAGTTTGGCGTGGAAAATTACCCTCTAGATGACTTCTGGTTTGGCCTTTTATATTTTGCCGCGGCTAATTTCACTTCTCGCCATGGCGAATTGTTCTCTGGTACTCCCATTGGGCAATTTTGCCTCTATTGGCCATGGTTAAGACTATTTTGGCTGTGGCGAAACACCTTCTGATCTTATAACTTTTAAAATTTTTGTTTCATACTATAACACCATAATTTTTAGCTTATTTCTATCACATTTGTGTGCTTATATAATACATTACATGAGGGGAAGTAAGAAAATTAATTAAAATAGTACATTTCTTTGCGTTGCGTTATATATAAAAATTTTTTTCGGTGTCATGTGGACTGTGTGAGCTCATACAATATATTCTCATATTTGATTACATAATCACAACTCATTTGCATCATAAAATGTGGCTCATAACTCATGGAATTCAAAGGGAAGCTCAAAATCCTCATGTATATTTTCGGCCAAAATTTGGCTTTTTTCTGACTAAATTTTAGAAATTCATAACTAATTCTAAAAATATCAAAATCATGAATTCTTGGCTATTCTGAAAAGCTATAGAGGTCTAATTCATACTGAAAATATGTCCAAACCATAAAATACAACATACAAGACCTTTGACATGCGAAATGGTTCAGAGGTCAAGCTATCCATTGGTGCTGTCACAGATTTCTGCAGCAAATTTTAAAAATATCCAATTAATTCCATAAAAATATAATCCATACAAATGATACCAATTTAAGAATTTGTGGATATTAGCTAGAGGGAAAAAATAACTCCATACCAGCTCAGGTATGCCCAGACCTCAAAATTTAATAGAACAATAATTGAGGTCGGGTAAATCTCTTGACACTGGACAGAATCTTAAAAAATTCATATCTCCCTCTTTAGACATCCAAATGAGGTGCTTCTAGTTGGCACAAGTCAATATAAATGTTTAGTATCTTTGTATAAAATTTCATGGCACTTGGACATCATTTGAGGCTTGTGTGATAGATTTTATTTTTGGACCAAACGAATAGAGCAGCAGACCAAAATCAAAAACTTTGCCAACTTTGAAAATTCATCAAATATTCTTTAGACCTCTAAAAATTATGTTCTTTAGCTTTCCAAAAAGTTCTCAACAAACTCTAATTGCATGCCAAATTTTAGATCAAGAAGAGCTCATTTGGCTAAAAAGTGATATAGAGTTCCATTATAGTCAATTTTAGCTTCAAATAGAGTACCAAAATGTCCAAATGGTTTCCCTTTGGTTTTGGAACCTTTTGGGTAAGTCTAAAAGCATAATTAGGACTTGTGTGAGTTGTCGAAATGGTCCCAAATCTCATGCATCTCATTTTGGCCACTTCATCCACACATGCATAATTCCATCATACCACTCATGAAGCTAATTTGCCATCATATACCCATTTCGCATTCTAATGACTACAAAGTATATTCTCTTGTTCATACATGGCATAATATCATAATTATACATGTCTAAGAGGTCATAGACCATATATATCAAGGGGTTACAACATTTGACATTATTATGGTTTTATAAAGCAAAGACTAAGCATGTTGGTGTTAAACTCTTGTCTTTAAGGTGGTTGGCTTCCATTACCTTGTCTACTTAGTCTACCTAACATGTGAGATCATTGGAGAGGAGAGGATGAGATTCAAAGAATCTCAATAGCTCATCTCCCATTCAATCATACATAATGGATGCATACAAGTCTCATAAATGCATGTATGGTCATGTAGACATGTGCAAACATTCAAAAATCATTTTCATCATTCAAGAGAGTCATATATAGCATACAAAGGCGTGCCAAACAAGTGGATTGGCCCTATCTAATTTCTTATGGATATTAGACTTGCCTTGTAACGACCCTAACTTCTAATAATCATAATTAAGGTTAAGTACGTGATTACTAACCATAAAATTTCAATTAGGGTTGAAAGTCATTACAACTAATTATATTCAAAAAATGTTAGGAAATTTGAACCTTAATGTTATTAGGGTCATTAATTAGGCAACCACAATTATTCAAAAGTGTAAGTGAATTTAATCATTAATAAGGAGCCTTTGATTCTCCCATCCATTAATTCCAACTTATAAGAACCTCTTACAAGTGTTTCTAATCATTCCTTAGTATTACCATAAAAGAAATTAAAGTTTCTAGGTGAATATGAGAAATAGAGCACCTTCGCCGCAGCTAAATCCCCTTTCGTTGCGGCCAATTACTCTCGGATTCAAGTCCTTACACCTCCATAAATTTTATGCATTTTGCCGCGGCCAAATACCCCTTTCGCCGTGGACAAATACCTTCTAGAATACCCCCAAACATGTTTCCCAGACTTAGCCGCAGCTGACATCACTATTTGCTATGGCCAATTTCTCCCTATTTTCTTCCCTAGCAGGTTTGCCACATTTGGCCGAGGCCAATTAAATGTTGGCCGCGACCAATTCCTCTCTGTTACCATTTGGCCTAGGCCAATTAAATGTTAGCTGCGGCCAATTCCCTTCTGTTCCTATAACTCCTAAGATTTCATCTCATGCTCTCCAATTTCCTCTCTAGCAACACTCTAGGCCACTTTAACTTAATTTGTGAAGATTTAGTGTCTTTCTTTTACCTAATCTACTTAACATATCTATCATTACCCATTCAAAACCCAAATGTGGATCTTTAACCCTCTAGCCACCATAAACCAGTGAGGTCATAGATCCATGACAGCAATTGTAATTTGGTCACAAGGTGCATGGGGTTAATGCTTAATATTCGTATACAATCAAGTCACTTATCTATTGTTAGCCAATTACAATCATAATGTTCAATTCCATGATAATTAAATGACATATACAGTCCCTATACTTAGCAACTCATGATGTAATGCAGCAATGATACAAAACTAGCAATCTAGTTACATTACAGTTTGACAAGGCTCTCAAACCTACATGTTACCAAACCATTTAACAAACTCCCGTTAATTTTTTCCTTACCACTAAGAGGTCCGGTCCCTGAAAATATTAGCCCACAATGCGGTGAGATATACAATCTCAGTAACAAAAGGCAATTTCCATATATATGTACAAGTCAATCAATCTAAGGCAATCTCATGTCATCAATATCAGAATCATCAATTCAATTGGCAAATGAACTATTTGAACTACTAATGACTACTGTCCTATACCAGCAATCATACACAACATGTTAATGGCCAAAAACACCGGGAGAGGTCCATGCACAGCACCTACTCTATCATGAGCACAACCAGGGCTCAGTGCATCTAGGGTTTAATCATAACCCGGTGCTTGATCGAAGCACATGCACGGGTGGCAGTCGCACCATAGCTCCACCATGGACTCACAAGGTCCAATTACAATAACAATCAAGTAATCAACTAGTTATTTAGCATTTCAAAATCAAACATGTGTAACAAATAGCAGATTAACATGAGCATATACATAGAATTAGGAAAATAAGCCCAGTTACCTCATTGAAGCCAATTACTCTTCCCCTAGCTACTATAATAATCCAAATGCACATCAAGCCTATAACAAGCATAATTATCATCATTTCCAGTTAACAAATCAGGTATCCAAAGAGTTGAAGTACTAATGAGAGCCTAGAGGTTACTCACTTAATTACCAAGGGATTTAATTTCGGGTTCCAACTTTCCCACACTAGAAACTGTCATAGTTCACTCTAATTTCTGGGTAATTTCACATGAAACCAAAGCCCATATCATAAGTCAACTATAGGGGTCTCAAACCAACAGAAAATGCATCAAAATGGGAAGGAGATACTCACTTAACAACACCCATAGCCTCACCTCCGAAAATCCATCATGGGAAATTCCAAAATTCGCATTTCAATCATCAAGCCCAGAAAGTTGGGTTTTCCATCGTTATCTCCTTGTAATTTCACACAATAACAGAACTCATTATGATAATACATCCTTAGGGGCATTTTCCAGCAAAGTGATACGCAAAATGGAAGGGAAATACTTACCTAATCATCCCTTTAACCTCCAACTCTGAAAATCTTGCAAGGAATCACCCAACACCAAGTTTCAGATTTGAGAAGAAGATGAAAATGCTCAAAACCAGAAATTAATCAGACTAAAATGAAGTAGAGGATGAGAGGGTCAAGTTATATACAACTCACCTTGGCTAAATCATCCTCTAGAAGTGAGAAATGGTGGAGGAATGCAGAAAACCCTAGCCTCCTCTCTTCCTATGCGAAAATGGAGTTCTCCTTTGCCTAAGATTGAGTTGGTCTACAGAGTAGAGGGTAAGGGGCTGAGTAAGTTAGGGTTTTAGATGGGTTTGGGTTAACCCTAAAGCCCAAAATCCACTTAGGTTCAAATGTGTGCTTATTGGGCTTTTGTTTGGTGAGGTAGGCTATAGAACATTTTAAGTTTAAATGAAGTATGCTGACCTAATGGCCCAATTCTTTGTAGGTTTAGATTTTTATACTTGCTGGGCCTTATTTTATGAGTTGGGCTACAGAAATTTGATTGGGTTAGGCCAAGTTCCAAGAGTCAATCCAACTTAGGTCTGCATAATGTGTGTTGGGCCAACTATAAGAGCTCATGTAAATTGGGTCTTGGGCCTCTATTTCACTAAATCAAATTGGGCTATTGCTAGATGATCTCTCTTGACCCAAGTCTCATGATAAGGAGTTGGGCTTGCATCTAGAATCATTGGGCTTCCATATATCCTTATCCATGGCTTATTCAAATTAAATTTTAGGCCCCAATTAGGCTTTAACCGAAATGAAATCTTAAACCTATATTATGAACTTATTTCTCTATAAATTTTCATTCATAAAGCTTGCCCAATTATTTCATGATAATTATTCTTAATTATTTCAAATACATTATTAACATCTTAATTAATTTTTGGGGTGTTACATTCTTCTCTCTTTTTAGAAATTTTGTCCTCAAAATTAGTCATACCTTACTCAATTAATGTTAGACAATTCATCCTCATAACCTCCTCCTTGATAACTGAGATAGTCTTACCAGAGACTAGTCCCTTCTTACTACTTTCCTGGGGAGGACGTTCTTGTCATGTTACCACTTCACTTGATAATCACCACTCTATTTCCTCTAGTTAACCTACGTCAAATGACATACCAACCCGAATATTCCATATTCTTTCTTTGTCCACAACTAAAGAGATCTTGACCAAGCCACACTTGATCATCTTATAGCAAGCTCTTGATACCTAGCTCAAATACATCCCAATTTTCTCTCCCTTCATAGCTTTTTGTTTAGTTTTGTTTTATATTTTCCTCCCCTCTTTTTTTTTGTTCTCTTCTTTCTCTCCTCTCTCATTTTTTTATTGTTGTCATTCTAATAGCCGATCATTATATGTTCATGTTAACTTCCTTTCTTGCTTAACTCTCAATCCGTTTAAGAGATAACTCCTAGATACTTTAACTTAGCTCTCCCTAATAGTTGATACCAAGAACTACAAGGAATTCCACTTAGTCAGTTGTTTTAGTATCTATTCCACTAATAGCAATATAGGTAAGTGACCTTATTTCATAATGAAGTTCCATTTGTCTTTCACTTAGATTACCCTTACATTTCTTTAGTTCAACCTTCTTAACTAAAATGGGTTTTGCCTTTTACAGGTTCATCTAGTTTAAGTTTTCAAGTCTTACATTTAACTATCTCATAAATTATTGCACACATTATCCTCATTTATTGTCCATTAGTAGACAGTTCATTATTTCCATTAGACGTATAGAATTCCCCTTTCATTTTCAATTAGTGTCTAAGATTACTCTTTCTCGTTTGTCAAGATTCCCAAAGGTTAAAACTAATATGAAGTCTGATCTCACCACTAATCTCTTGAAGGCACCTAAACACTTTAGGTTCACCTTCTACATAGTTGAAATCAAACGTAATCTGTCAGGTGAAAAATAAACATGATATTCCAGGTCTAGATTATATTTTCTAATAAGACTTAATCTCAAGGGTGAGAATACCTTGTCTAGAGCATTAAGGTAATCCGGTAGGACTTAGGAATGAATTTCTTTAAATCTTACAAGTCATACTTTTAGTAAGTAGTTTATTAGATAACATAATTTCCATCGCTTGCCCATAACATTAAGAATTTTCTTATTGGCTCCTGATGATGGTTAATTATAGATAACCTGATCACCCCCTTTCAGGGGTAACCAACATAAGAAAATCCTTAATAGATCTCTTCCCTCTCTTTTTTTTTGGCACTTGCAAAGGCATTACCACAATTACATACATGTGACTCTAAAGATTACTATGATCAATAGATCCCAATGTCTCATTTTACCTTTTAGTTACTATAAGCTTTAGTAGTCAACTTAATGGCATCTCTACTCATTTGATGTCAACTAAACATCTCTTTGGGTTTTATGTCATTATATAGTCCTAAAGGACTGCACTTTCGTATCTTCTAACCCTAATTAAGATATTTTCATACAAGTATAGTCATTCTTCAACTAGCACACCCTTTTTTTTCCTTTTTTTTTTAATATTCTCTAGTTTGGAAATTCATAATAATTCCCCAAAGAGTAATGAAATAATATCTTGTCAACAAGGTTTAAGATCTTATCTACAAGATCTTGTATTCATTAATGTGAAATCAGAGACCTTGTCAATAAGGTTCTTTGACTGCAAGTACAAGGTCATTTAACCATACATTATAGCATACAATATGAGATGGTATGATAGTTTTCATCCTTACACAATGGCCTATGCCAACCACTACTGACTCTTCCACTCCCCTAAAAGTTTTTAGGCCTCAATTTCATGCCTGACTATTGGGAGTTAAATTAACATAATAAGGAGACTCAGTGAGTCTTTTCATTATTAAACATTCCCTAATTATCACTAGATCAAGTGGGGATTCCTAGTGAGAGAACTCAAGTATCATTTACTACTAGTGTTTTACCCTTCCTCATCAATCATTATACTAAGGTTTTATTGTAATAAAATAAGTTAATTGCATTACTACCACCTCTCATTCATTTCCCCCCGTGTTATGTTATTATTCTAGATTAGGGAGTCTTCTTTCAAAATTAGGGAGTTTTACTACCATCATAAGTACTAGTCCATCTCAATTTCCAAATGTTATCTTTATTCCCTTAATCACACCACACGTGACACATGACAATGAAACTATTAGTGGTGAAATTAGGCTTTGCCTTTAATATTAGCAGGCAATGCTTTTCGGTGGCCATACATATGCTCATCACCTCGTGATGACTATATCTTAACCACTTGTACTCACACAGGTACAATTTTATTCCCTTTTTAGGTGGGTCCTTACCATAAAGATCTTCTCTTTACCTTCTAGAGAGAAAGTCTACTTAGTCTAGTTTGACGCCAATTTAGTGGTCAAAATTCATCAAATCATATGATAAGTGACATGCCCTGCATGCCCTTAGCACTGAAGTGCAGATAAATGAGCATGTCCCATATGCCTCTAACACCAGAGTGCTGTAGAATCTTACCTTACACTCCCTGAGTGTATCATGCACATAAAGTGCCTCTAACCACTACCCAAATGCATGTTAACACATAGCATAAGTAAACAAAATTACACAAGAGACAACATGTGCAAGCACCCCATACCGGTGCACCTCACCCTTATCACACTAAAGGTTTATCTTTCCTCTTATCATAATTTCTCTCTTTTGCTATAGTATACTAAGGGAGGAGCCTTAAAGCTCTCAAGATTCCTTCCAGAACATCATCTCCCTTAATCTCTTGCTTTAAAGTCACTATACACATTTAGAAATGGATTCGACAATCTTGAGGGTTTCTTGCTCTATTTTCTTGTCATCGTTAACTAAAGATGGCTTACTCACTCCAATAGTTTGAATAAAACAATTTGAAATGTTCTTTAGCTCTCACCGCCCATATTCATTAGGCCTGCATTGTGGTAGCTAGGATAAAGTAATTGTATTCTTTATTAATCGGGACCAAGCAAGCGGGTTAGGACCTTTGTACCTATAAAGCTTTAACCTTGGGACCCTTCGAAGTCTACATAATCCTAACTCATTATGGATTGTGCATCACTTTATATATTTAATCAATCACACTTATTTACTACACACTAGTTCCATTATCAATTTTTTGATTGCAAGTAAGGTCTACATCTTACCCTTCCGTAAGGTTCTTATAGCAAGTTAAGTGTTTTACTCTGTACCATTGCCTTTTTAGTTCTCAACATCACTCTAGATGGCCCTTGAAAAGCTTAGAATTTCACTTAGGTAAATAATTGTTACTCTTGTTATGATCAGTTAACTACTTCGATAGGCCAGTCAATTGGTTGGCCGTACCTAATTGACTTGCTTAATAAATGGCAGTCAACTGGTCATAAACGCTATTAGTAGCTTTGTTCATCACCCTTATCAGTTACTTAGTCTCATTCATTCAGTCAACTGGTGCCTCACAGTGAGTGACTGGTGCATCTATTGCGTAGCTAGTTGGCAACAAGCCTCAACCAGTGATTTATCTAGACTAAGACCAGTAACCCAATCTCTGAAGAAAAGAAGGGAAAAATTATAGTCTTTTCATTGGCATTAACAACCTCAAGTCTCAAAATTAGTATTACTAAAGTGTTATGAGGTAAAATCTAACTATACTCTATTATTCTCTGAGGTATACTTATTGTGATAGGTGATGCTCTAAATAAAATTCAAGAAACAGTCATTTTAATCAAGTATTACAAGCTTCATATCATCATTCCTCTATACTTCCTTCCAGCACATAAAGCACATCAATTATATGTTTGCCTAATTAGCTATTCTCATGAGCTAATACTATGCTAAATATGCATCATGATTGCCAAGCTTCTAGTCATAGGATTTAAATTAGAATAGTTGTCCTGAACCATTGCTTTGATGCCAACTGCGACGATCCTAACTTCTAATAATCATAATTAAAGTTAAGTACGTGATTACTAACCATAAAATTTCAATTAGGGTTGAAAGTCATTACAACTAATTATATTCAAAAAATGTTAGGAAATTTAAACATTAATGTTATTAGGGTCATTAATTAGGCAACCACAATTATTCAAAAGTGCAAGTGAATTTAATCATTAATAAGAAGCCTTTGATTTTCCCATCCATTAATTCCAACTCATAAGAACCTCTTATAAGTGTTTCTAATCATTCCTTAGTATTATCATAAAAGAAATTAAAGTTTTTAGGTGAATATGAGAAATAGAGCACCTTCGTCGTGGCTAAATCCCCTTTCGCCGCGGCCAATTACTCTCGGATTCAAGTCCTTACACCTCCATAAATTTCATGCATTTTGCTGCGGCCAAATACCCCTTTCACTGCGGCCAATTACCCTCTGGAACACCCCCAAACTTGCTTCCCAGACTTAGCCGTGGCTAACATCACTATTTGCCATGGCCAATTTCTCCCTGTTTTCTTCCCTGACAGGTTCGCCACATTTGGCCGAGGCCAATTAAATGTTAGCCGTGGCCAATTTTTCTCTGTTACCATTTGGCCTAGGCCAATTAAATGTTGGCCGCAGCCAATTCCCTTCTATTCCTATAACTCCAAAGATTTCATCTCATGCTCTCCAATTTACCCTCTAGCAACACTCTAGGCCACTTTAACTTAATTTATGAAAATTTAGTGTCTTTATTTTACCTAATCTACTTAACATATCTATCATTACCCATTTAAAACCCAAATGTGGATCCTTAACCCTCTAGTCATCATAAACCAGTGAGGTCATGGATCCATGACAACAATTGTATTCTAGTCACAAGGTGCATAGGGTTAATGCTTAATATTCATAAACAATCAAGTCACTTATCTATTGTTAGCCAATTACAATCATAATGTTCAATTCCATGATAATTAAATGACATAGACAGTCCCTATACTTGGCAACTCATGATGCAATGCAGCAATGATACAAAACTAGCAATCTAGTTACATTATAGTTTGACAAGGCTTTCAAACCTACATGCTACCAAACCATTTAACAAACTCCCGTTAATTTTTTCCTTACCACTAAGAGGTCCGGTCCTTGAAAATGTTAGCCCATAATGCGGTGAGATATACAATCTCAGTAACAAAAGACAATTTCCATATATATGTACAAGTCAATCAATCTAAGGCAATCTCATGTCATCAATATCAGAATCATCAATTCAATTGGCAAATGAACTAGTTAAACTACTAATAACTACTATCCCATACCAGCAATTATACACAACATGTTAATGGCCAAAAACACCGGGAGAGGTCCGTCCACGGCACCTACTCCATCATGAGCACAACCAGGGCTCAGTGCATATGGGGTTTGATCATAACTTGGTTCTTGATCGAAGCACATGCACGGGTGGTAGCCGTACCACAGTTCCACCATGGACTCACAAGGTCCAATTACAATAACAATTAAGTAATCAACTAGTCATTTAGCATTTCAAAATTAAGCATATGTAACAAATAGCAGATTAACATGAGCATATACATGGAATTAGGAAAATAAGCCCAGTTACCTCATTGAAGCCAATTACTCTTCCCCTAGCTAATATAATAATCCAAATGCACATCAAGCCTATAACAAGCATAATTATCATCATTTCCAATCAACAAATCAGGTATCCAAAGAGTTAAAGTACTAATGATAGCCTAGAGGTTACTCACCTAATTACCAAGGGATTTAATTTCGGGTTCCAACTTTCCCACACCAGAAACTGTCATAGTTCACTCCAATTTCTGGGTAATTTCACATGAAACCAAAGCTCATATCATAGGTCAACTATAGGGGTCTCAAACCAATAGAAAATGCATCAAAATGGGAAGGAGATACTCACTTAACAACACCCATAGCCTCACCTCCGAAAATCTATCATGGGAAATTCCAAAATTCGCATTTCAATTATCAAGCCCAGAAAGTTAGGTTTTCCATCATTATCTCCTTGTAATTTACGCAATAACAGAACCCATTATGATAATACATCCTTAGGGGCATTTTCCAGCAAAGTAATACACAAAATGGAAGGGAAATGCTTACCTAATCATCCCTCTAACCTCCAACTCCAAAAATCTTGCAAGGAATCACCCAACACCAAGTTTCAGATTTGAGAAGAAGATGAAAATACTCAAAACCAGAAATTAATTGGACCAAAATGAAGTAGAGGATAAGAGGGTCAAGTTATATATAACTCACCTTGGCTAAATCATCCTCTAGAAGTGAGAAATGGTGGAGGAATGCAGAAAACCCTAGCCTCCTCTCTTCCTATGCGAAAATGGAGTTCTCCTTTGCCTAAGATTGAGTTGGTCTACAGAGTAGACGGTAAGGGGCTGAGTAAGTTAGGGTTTTAGATGGGTTTGGGTCAACCCTAAAGCCTAAAATCCACTTAGGTTCAGATGTGTGCTTATTGGGCCTTTGTTTGGTGAGGTGGGCTGCAGAACATTTTAAGTTTAAATGAAGTATGCTGACCCAATGGCCCAAATCTTTGTAGGTTTAGATTTTTATACTTGTTGGGCCTTATTTCATGAGTTGGGCTACAGAAATTTGATTGGGTTAGGCCAAGTTCCACGAGTCAATCTAACTTAGGTCTGCATAATATGTGTTGGGCCAACTATAAGAGCTCATGTAAATTAGGTCTTGGGCCTCTATTTCACTAAATCAAATTGGGCTATTGCTAGGTGATCTCTCTTGGCCCAAGTCTCATGATAAGGAGTTGGGCTTGCATCTAGAATCATTGGGCCTCCATAAATCCTTATCCATGGCTTATTCAAATTAAATTTTAGGCCCTAATTAGGCTTTAACCTAAATGAAATCTTAAACCTATATTATAAACTTATTTCTCTATAAATTTTCATTCATAAAGCTTGCCCAATTATTTCATGATAATTATTCTTAATTATTTCAAATACATTATTAACATCTTAATTAATTTTTGGGGTGTTACATGCCTCACCCATTCTTTAAGAGATTCTAGGATTCAACGATACTCTTGGGAGCCTATCTTGCTTTTGAGAGACTCTTTGCTTTGTCTCAACTAATCTCAAAGGTTCTTAGCTCATCTTCACTATGGCTAAGGGTTCTTGGCCTCACCACACTCAAGCAAACCTAAGTACACATCAAAACATCATATAAAACATAATATGTCATCATAAAACCATGGCATATGAAATCATGCTATCATACTTTTTATGTCTTGAAAATATACATACACACATTCTAAGACAAGCTAAGCATACATCCATGCATGAGAGAAGATGGAGAAAGCTACCTTGCACACAATCATATACTTTTCCTTTTTAAAATTCCTTCCTTTGCTTTGGCCACACAAACAAAAACTTGTGAAGATGCTTTCTCTTGGCCTAGACACAATTTATGGAAGCCAATTAGGTTCATGAAATAATTTCTAAGGTCACACAATTTGCTTAGAAACTAGGTTGTCCTATAAATCCCATTATGGTCCATAAATGCACCTAATGAAGCAACACCCCTCAAATAAATTCTAGACTCCATTATTTCCTTTCAAATATAATTCTTGGCTCCTTTTAAGCCTCTTGGAGTTATCACATAATTAAAACAAAGAGCCTAATAACATGTTGCTTCTTCAGGTCATAATATGAAACCTAAAGCCCCAACTCATTTTCTATGAGTTCTAAATTTTTTCCAAGGCTTCCCCTCATATTGATTCATCATATATGACCCAAGAATAGCCTTAGAAAAGTTTAAAACTCTCCTTAGCTATCCTAACCTTACTTGGCCAAGACATAGGGCTTGTTTAGCCTTCATGGAATTTGCTTGGTTTTCTTGAACGAGGAAGCATGTGGGGAGCATCTTAGGGATCTTCGGAGCTCATTTAAACTCTCATTTAGGCTTAGGAATCATCATGCAAATTTAGATTATACAAGGTGCAATTGAAGCCCTAGAACTTGCATCTTAAAATCTAATGATTTTTTGTTAATTTCCTTTGCATATTCTTAATCTCCAAACCCTTTTTCCTTAGGTCACCCTTGGTTCTGCCTAAAAATCAAGTCCTCTTAAGTCTTCTCAAGTGGGGCAAAATGGAGGAGAAGGGGAGCACAGGGTAGTAACCATGGAAGAAGAAAATGAAAGAAACATACTGTACACACATCGAAAATTTTAATTCGTTTCCTCCCATGGATCTGTCAACTTGATTAAACTGAGTATGAGATAAAATATTACCTTTGCAGCACTCTTTGTCCTTTCAGATATCAAGAACTGACGTCTATGCGTAGCCCCCGCTACCAATATCTATACGAATGATCTGGCAACTTGAAAGGCTCGCTAGCACCTTTGTTCTCCATGTTCGTACGCGAATTGATGAGAAGACTATCTTCTCTCTCTAAGTGTTCGTGCACTTTCTCTCTTTAGGTGTACAGCCGCGTACTCTCTTTCTAGGGTGACGGCTTAGGGTTTTACAAAGCTGACTCTTTGGTGTATCTAAACCCTAGTCTACCTCTCTTTTTATAGAGGTATATTTAGATTAAATTAGTTAATTTAAATATATTATTTAAATTAATCCAAATTAATGTTAAACAAATTAGTTAAAATTTATCTCATAAATTTAATTTTAACTAATTCATTTATAAATATATATATATTGAAATATATAATATAATATATATATTCATATCAAATATAAATATATATATATTTCAAATTTCTATATATATATATATATATGAAATATATTATATATATATATATCAAATAATATATATACTTATATTTCAAATTAATTACATATATATATATATATATATCATATATATATATAATTATTTCATCCTAATTAAGCGTAATATTCATCGAATCTAGACACAATTTTAGGTTCAATGAATTTGGACATTCTTGTTCAAGTTAATTTGTTCTTGTGTGCAACCCTGTAGGCTTATATGATATTAATAGTGGGCCAACAATGTTATTGCACCCACAAATTACCAGTGACCTCTAGCAAGACATAGTGACTACCCAAATCACATAAGATTTGGTGATTCAATACACCCTATCGTATAACCCTGTCACATTCCTTTTATCACACGATATCTTGATCGAGCATGAGGCATGGAAATGTCATTCTTATCTTACTCGATCATTAGTTTCTCAATTTATGTGTAGACCGACAGAACGAATAAAAAACCCTTCCATCCAAGTATAGCCATGCATTTCTTAGTCTCACTCATCGAGGGGCCTAGAGATATCTCTCCATTAACTAGAGGGATAAATTCCATCTTGACCACTCATCATCCTCTACATAGAGTCCACTATGCCTGACCATAGCCTTTATGATCACCCAGTCAAAGGTGACTTTTGACAATGCCAAAGCTCAATATCATTTATGTTGGAATCTATAATAATCTCAGGTATGAGGGATTAGTGACACGGTTATAAATAAGGTACGCTTATGACCTAATCCATAAAGCTATCTCATGATGGGTAGATCCAGTGCCTTGTTCCCAATAGGTGCCTATGATTTTGATTTGTATCTCTATACATGATTAACACATAACTATCAATCAAAATCATACTCGTCTTAATTCATTGTCGTTCTTATAATAATGATCGACTAAGGATATTTAGGATAACTAATATAATTTATCTAAGGATATAATTATTATAGAAACATGCAAATATAATAATTGTAATAGAAAAACTTTTATTCTTAATGAAGCACAATGTTTACAAATGATTGGCCTAGGGCATAATCTCCAATAGAAAATACCTTGTTTTCATGATTTTTCTCACTTGAATCTTGTGTTCTTTGAGCTTCTCTCTTCAAATCCAAAATTTCCCCTCAATTTCTCCCTTAAAATAGATTTTTAAACTTCATTTTAATCATAGGAAATAAAGGAGAATGGAAGAGGAGAGGTTTGGGAAAGAAAGAGCATAAAAAACTACTAAATTTCTATACCTTAAGCCTTTGTTTCTCCTTCTCTTTGCCTTCCTCTTGTGCACCACTCTCCCTAGGGTTTTCCTCTTGTTTTGGGTAGAACTTGGTCGTGCAACATGAAGGGAGAAGAAGGGTGCATCATATATATATAAGTGGGAGGAGGTTACACTTTTCAAAAATTTCTATTTTGCCTTTTGTTTTTGACATTTTCGTTTCTCCTTCGTTTTAGCTCCTTTTTTAGAACCGTCTTTTCCATGATAAAATTTAGTTACCAATTTAGTAAAATGCCTTTGAAATCACTCAAATCAGAGCTAAAACCTTCTCGAATAAATCTGTCAAAGTTTGGGTACACCAACATTGGAAAATGTCCACCGGAGGGGTTTTAGCTGTCCTGGGGCTTTCCATGGTTTTTAGGGCCTCCGAGAACCCCAAAAAATTCAAAACTTTCATTTAAAAAGTCCTCTTATGTGAATTCCAAAATTTGCTCAAAGTTATTAAAATGTCATTACGTTTCGTAAACATTTTGTAGGAAATTGTTTCTTCATTCTGGTTCCATTTTTCTTTCTATTTGAGCTTGAGATTCTCATCTTTAGGAGTTTAGAATGCTTCCCAAATTTTTGAAACCTTAATTGTCTCATTTTGGGGGACTTTCTTTTGTATTTGGTGAATTTCATTCATTTACGGAGAAACTGTACATTATGTTTCTCACGTTTTCTCTAGTTTTCAAAGAACCAAATGTTGCACATACACTCCAACTCTCTTTCTAGTGACACCCTAGGGTCACTCTACCTTAATTTGTGGGGCTCTAATAGCTTTCCTTTACCTAATTTACCCAGCTTATCTATTGCTACCCAGTCAAGACTTAAGTGTTAATTCCTACTCATCTAACTACCATATATCAACAAGTTCATGGATTAATGACAACAAGAATTTCAAAAGCTATCAACAATTATCATTAAAATATATATTCCATTAAAGATTTCATGCATCACTAGGTTAGATCTACATTCAATGTATCACATAATTACATTTCCCAAATGGTAAACCATATCATAGGTTCAACAAAGTTCATAATAGATGTTAATGAGGCCTAACCCTTTAATAGATACATTTCAAGTAATCAAAATACAAACACTTACACTTGGCAACATGATTACATGATGATGTTATGCAAAAAGAACACAAAATTTAGCATATACTCTATTTAAATCAGTCTAAGTGTAGTTTTTTCCACACATGGTTGGAACTTATGGATTTTCATCCACTTGCTTCCCTTTATCCTTACCCGAAGAGCCTTCACCTAAAAGTATGATCCCATGAAATAGGATGAGATGTAAATCTCAATAACCAAAAGTAAATTTCATTCATATATTCTAATTTAATTAACATATATGTATGAATCAAAATGAACATTAGAATCATATCAGTCATATCAGCAAATGAAACGATTAGGCTACTATGATTACCATCCTATACTAGTAATCATATTTCCACATGTTAAAAGCTAATTATGATTACCATCCTATACTAGTAATCACATTTCCACATGTTAAAGGCTAATAATATCGGGAAAGGCCTATCCATGGCACCCATTTCTTAATAAGCACAACCGGGGCTCAGTGCATCTGGGATGTGATCATAACCCGGTGCCCGATCGAAACACATGCATGGGTGGTAGTCGTACCACAGTTCCACCATGGATTCACAAGGTCCAAATACAATACAATAGATAGCCAACTAATTCATTTAACATTTTAAATCATTTATGTGCAGCAAATATGAAATTAAAGTAGATATATGCATGAAATTAATATAGTCCCTGGTTACCTTACTTGCAGCCAATTCTTTAAGAGCCAACTCAATACTACTTTAGCCTATGGATACAAAATCAAGCCATTACTAATCCTAATCATCATTTATGTTAGTAAGTCCATCATTGAAGGAGTTACATTACTAAGAGCTATTTAGAAACACTTACCCAATTACCATAAGAATCAAATGAGGATTTAGTTGAGCCTATCCCAGAAATCTTAGAACAACACTTCAAATTTTGAGTAAATTCGCATAAAAATAATGCCCATATCATAAATAAGCTATAGGGGTCCCAACCTAGCAGAGAAAACATCAAAATGAAAAGTTTATACTTACCTAATAACACCCCTAGCCTCAACCTACGAAATTTCATCATGGAAACATCAAATAGCAAGTTTTAGATTTTGGGTGTGGGTGAAAGTGCTCTAAATGAGAAGCCAATTAGGTTAAATCAAAGAAAAAGAGGAGAGGATTAAGTTATATAGCTATTACCTTGGCTGAATCTTGCTCTAAGAGTGGGAAATGATGGAATTTTGCTACTAACCCTAGCCTCCCTTTTGGACCTTCGAATTTGTGTTTATGTTTCTTGTGGTTCTGTAGAATGGGGGGTGGCTAGAATAATTTTTAAGGTTTAAGTTGGGTTCTAAATGGGTTATGGCCAAAGGCCTAAATCTATATAGGTTCAGATTTTATACTTGTTGAGCTAGATTTCATTAGTTGGGCTGCAGAATTTTGATTGGGTTAGACTAAGTTTTAAGAGCTCATTTAATTTCAGCCTGTATGAGGGTTGTTGGGCCAATTATAAAAACTTATATAAGTTGGGTCTTGAGCCTCTATCTCACTAAATCAGATTAGGCCATCACTAGATATTCTCTCTTGGGCCAAGTCTCACATTAAAAGGTTAGGTCTGCACCTAAAATTGTTGAGCTTCTATTAGTCCCTAACCATGGCTTACTTAATTTGATTTAAGCCTAGATGAGATTTCTAACTCAGTTAAATCTCAAAACTATATTAATAATTTATCTATTTATAATTCCCACTCACATAACTTGCCCAATTATTTCATATTAATTATTCTTAATTAACCCAAATTCATGATTAATACCTTAATTAATTTTAGGGTATTACAGGATATGTCCAACTGCTATGCAGTTGGACCATCCAACTAAAAGGCAGTTGGTTGGACTTGTCTGACTGTGTTTTGGTCAGATGGCATCTGACTGCCTAGCAGTTGAATGATCCGATTGTCTTACTGCAACATAGTTGGAACCCGACGTCTTTTTTTTTTCTTTTTTCTTTTTTTCCTGCAAATGTGTACAAATTTTTTTTTTCTTTTTTTATGTTTTTTTGTACGAAGTTACATTCTTTTGTTTTCCTCCTAAAAAGTGTATACATGCTTTTTTTTCCCCTTTCTTTTCTTAAAATTTATACACACCATTTGTAACACTATATATTTCTAGCTCATATCACAACATTCACATACTTCTTATTTATAATTTCCATAAAAGAGCAAGAAAGGGGAGTTAAAATAATACATTTTCTTGTGTTGCATCACGTATGAAAAATTCATTTAGTGTCATATAGATCGTGTGAGCTCATACAACATATTCCCATATTTAATTATATGGATACAACTCATTTGAATAATAAAAAATGGCCTACACCTCACGAAACTCGAAGGATTGCATGAAATAAACATATATATTTTCGGCCAGCTTTTGCCCCTTTGTTGACCCAATTTTGGAAAATCATAACTAATTCTAGAAAAATCGAAATCATGTAATCTTAGCCATTTTGGAAAGACACAGGTGTCTAATTTAGATAAAAATATGTCTAGACCATAACATCCATCATAGAGAATGTTTGACATTCAAAATGGTCCAGAGGTCCAACTGCCCACTGGTGTTATCATAGATTTCTGTAACAAACTCCAAAAATGTCCAATCAATTCCAAAAAATTCCAATCAATGCAAATGATATCAATCTAGAAATCTATGGATGTTAGCTAGAGGAAAAAATAACTCTAGACTAGCTCAAGTATGCCCAGACCTTGAAATCTAATCAAACAGTAACTGAGGTCGAATAAAGTTCTTGATACTGGATAGTTTCTTTGAAAATTCATATCTCCCTTTCTAGAGCTCCAAATGAGGTGCTTCTAGTTGATACAAGTCATTGGGAATGTCTAGTTTCTTTATGTAAAATTTCATAACAATTGGACATCATTTGAGCCTTATGTGATAAATTTCATTTTCAGACCAAATGAATAATGCAGCAGACCAAAATCAAAAAATTTGCCAACTTTGAAAATTTATCAAATATTCTGTAGACCTCCAAATATTATATTCTTTAACTTTCCAAAAATCTCTCAAAAAACTATAATTTCATGCTAAGTCTCAAATTAAGAAGAGCTCATTTGGGCCAAAAGTGACATAGGGTTCTAAATTGGTCAAATTTGGCTCCATATAGGATACCAAATTGTCCAAATGGCTTTCCTTGGGGTTTGACACCTCTTGGGCAAGTCTAAAAGCATAATTAAGACTTATGTAGGCTGCCCAAATAGTCTTAAACTCCATACATCTCATTTTGGCCATTTCATTCACACATATGCATAATTCCATAATATCATTCATGAAGCCACATTGTCCATACATACCCAATTTATATTCTATCATTCACATGATGCATTCTTTCATTTCTACATCATATATTATCATAATTACATATGTTCCAAATTTCATAGACCATAGACAAGTATGGGTTACATCATTTGACATGAATATGGCTTTAAAGAACTAAAAACCAATTATTATGTTGTCAAGCTCTCTTCTTCAAGGTGGTTGGCTTCTATTACTTTGTTCACTTGGTCCACTTAGCATGTTAGATCATTGGAGGAGAAGGGATGCAATTCAAAGAATCCCAATAGCTTATCTCTCTTTCAATCACACATAATATAGGCAAGCAAGTCTTGAAAATGCATGCATGGATATAATAGATATCATGAATGTAAGGCTCGATATGTTATAACAATACAGAAATGGGCCAGTTACAATGAACATTCAAGAAGTAAGTTTGGCATGTGAATAAGTCATACAAGACATCCAAAGGCTTGCCAAGTGGATGAATTGGCCTCACCCTTTTCCTCATGGATTTTAGACTTGCTTCACCCATTCTTTAAAAGATTCTTGGACTCAACCATGCTCTTGGGAGCCCACTTTGTTTTTGGGAAACTCTTTGCTTTATCTCAACCCATCTTAAGATTTCTTAACTCATCCTTACCACGGTTAAGAGTTCTTGGCCTCTTTACACTCAAGCAAACTCAAACAAACATCATAACATCATTTAGAAACATAATATGTCATCATGAAATCATGGCATATAAAATTATACTGGTAGACTTTTCATGGCTTGAAAATACATGTACACACATTCTAAAACAAGCTAAACACACATCCATGCATGAGAAAAGGTGGAGATAGCTACCTTGCACACAATCACACACTTTTCCCTTTGAAAGAATGCTCCCTTTTTTGGCCACACACACATAAAAGTGTAGGGATGCTTTCTCTTGGCCTAGACATAATTCATGGAAGCTAATTAGGTTTATGGACTCAATTCTAAGGCTATATAATTTGCTTAGACACTAGCTTGGTCTATAACCTCATTATGGTTCCATATTGCACCTAATGAAACAACACCCCTCAAATAAATTCTAGGCTCTATTATTTCCTTTCAAATTTGATTCTTGACTCTTTTTAAACCTCTTAGAGTCATCATGCAATTAAAACTAAAAGCCTAACTACATATTGCTTCTTTAGGTCATAATATGGAACATAATGCATTAACTCACTTTCTATAGGTTCTAAATTTTTTTCAAGGCCTCCCCCCATTTTCATTCATCATATATGACTCAAGAATAGGTTTAGAAAAATTTAAAACTTTCCCTAGATAGGAGAACCCATCTAGGCTGAGGCTATAGAGGAAATGGGGTTTCTTGGAGTTTGGTTTGTTTTCTCAAGGGAGGATGCATGTGGGGAGCCTCTTAGGAATCTTCGGAGCTCAATTAAACTCTTATTTAGGCCTAAGAATCATCATATAAAATCAAATTTTACAAGGTATACTTGAAACCCTAAGTTTTGCATCTTGAAATCTAATGGTTATTTGTTAATTTCCTTTACATATTCTTAATCTCCACACCTTTTTTCCTTAGATTCACCCTTATTTCTACCAAAAATCAACTCCTCTTAGGGTTCTTTAGGTGTGGCAAAATGGAGAAGAAAAGAGAATCAAAGGTAACAACTATAAGAAAAGAAATTACCTAGTTTTCTTGCTTGAATCTTGCTCTCTCCAAACTCCTCTCTTCAAATCCAAAATTTCCCCTAAGTTTCTCCCTTAAATCAAATTTGTAAACTTCATTTTAATCAAAGGAAATAAAGGAAAATGAAGGAGAGGAGGTTTGGATGGAAGAAAGTATGAAAAACTACCAAGAAAGCATACCTTAAAGTTTGGATTTCTCCTTCTTCTTCTTCCTTTCTTATGTGCCTAAAACCCTAACTCCCTTCTTTGAATTGGGCAAAAATTTCTGAGTCTAAATGGGGGAGAAAGTGGGGCACCACTTATATGTAGGGAGAGAAGAAAGCATTTTTCAAAAATTCTCATTTTGCCATTCGTTCTTTGCATTTTGGTTTCTCCTTTATTTTAGTTCCTTTTTTAGAACCATTTTTTCCATTATAAAGTTTAGGTTCCTAATTTAGTAAAATACCTTTGAAATTACTCAAATCAAAGCTAAAACCTTCTTGAACGAATCTGTCAAAATTCTGGTACACCAACTTTGGAAAATATCCACCGAAGGAGATTCAACTGTCCTGGGGCTTTCTATAGTTTTTACGGCTTCTGAAAACCCCAGAGAACTCAAAATTTTCATTTAAAAATCCCTCCTATGTAAATTTTAAAATTTTCTCAAAATTACAAAAATGCCATTACATTTTATAGGTTTTCTATCAAAATTTGTTTCTTCATTCTACCTTCATTTTTCCTTTCGTCTGAGGCTAGGATTTTCATTTTTAAGAGTCTAGAATATTATTCAAATTTTTTGGGATCTTAACTAATTTATTTCAGGGGACTTGCTTTGAAAATGCGCCCGTTTCTGTCGTTTAATGAAAATTGGACATTACACCATTAGACATGTTTACCTATTCTTTTTTTTTTTTCCACATGATTTATATAATTTAAGTTTAGATCTAAAAAAAATATAATATTTGCATGATGCTAAACCATATCCATTTATTGTTGCAATTTTGAAGAAGAATCCTTATTCATTTTTTTTTTCACATGATTTATATAATTTAGGTTTGCATCTGAAAAAAAAAAAACATAATAATTGCATGAAGCCAAACTATATCCATTTGTTGTTGCAAATTTGAGGAATCCTCATTCCTTTTTTTCCATATGATTTGTATAATTTAAGTTTACATTTGAAAAAAATATAATAGTTGCATGAAGCTAAACCATATCCATTTGTTATTGAAAATTTGAGGAATCCTCAATGCAGCTGACATATATACTACAAAAGTTGAAAAGATATCCATATTACAAATTTTAGACATTAAAATTTCATTCCCAAACTACACCACACCATTGAAGAAGTCATTCATAGTCATCCAACAAACAAAGAAGTACAGCTAATGTTAAATTGATTATGTCTAGAATATATATATTGCATTTGAGCAAGTCCAATCCTTTTGTATGTTATACAAATTTGTTTAATAAGCAGTATCCCAAAGTAATCCAATATATACTTACGTATGTTTTATCAAAATAGCTACAAAAATGACTCACCAAAATATAACCACATTACAAACATCATCACATATGTAAGAACCATTCTATTACCATCTTCTTCAAGAAATTCCAGTATCACTCATCATCTTAATCAATGTTTGTAATTGCACATGATGTGGAACCTTAAAAAAAGTTTGCTTGCTTTTTCTTTTCATTGCATAAAAAAAGTAACATTTTAATTTGTAATCTTCAAGTATTCCAATTTGTTCAAGTTCTGCCCACACTTCCTCTTCACTATAATGACGAGGCCTACTTTTCTCAAGTATTGCAAGGCCTTTTTCAACAATCTCAACTTGCTTCTCATCAACAACAACCTGTCTCTCAAATAATGAGATAGATTTATCATGCAAAGGATTTTCATCTCTCATGACATAAGCCAGTTCCTTGATTTCTAATATAATTTTTTAATACCCTTCTTCAATAGTGTCAATCATCATTGTCTTATGCTTTTGTCCTTTAGAAGATGTAGTTCCAGTCGATTGGTTTGAGTTGCCATAGAACTAAAAGAATCTATATTAGCTGTTGAGTTTATGGCCTTATACCCCTAATTGAAATCACCTTCACTCATTGTTTCATTCATTGTTGCTCCTTCAAAAGAGTCATTTAAATCAATGCACTCCTTTTCCTACAGTTTAAGTTTATCCTTGGCACTTTCAACATATTTTCTTGTTGCCCTATTTGTACCAAATAACTTCTAGCTTATCATAATGTGACACAAGTGCACTCATCCACTTTTTTGCTTGTGGTTTTTTCTGTAAACATAAAATAAATGTGTAAATTTTATAAACAAGTATAAGTGAAAGAAAATTCCAAACAAAGCTATCAAAATATTAATTGACAAACACATTAAGTTAATTAACATCAAAAAGTTAAAATTACCTCAATCAAGTCATTCCAAATTTGACTCTCAGCTTCAAATATCTTTGTGATAAGACTCCACGAAAATCCACTTAATCCATTAAATAAATCATAAAGCTCTCTAAATCATTGTGACAATGTCTTCTTTCTATTTTTCAAATGTTGCTTTGTAATGTAAGGCCCAAAAAAATTCCTAAGAGCTTGTAACACATTATCATATGCAAATGTTGTAAACATGCCATCAGGACAATTTCCTTTCATCATCTCTTCCAATAAAGCATCGATAAAAGCTTCATCCATTTCAGGTGACCATCACAAATTTTCTTTCACTGAATCCTTCTTTTTAGGTGCCATTATTGAATGTTTGCATGAAATGAAACAACATGAAGTCTCAAAGTATATAAAGAATAAAATATTCATAAGAGACAGTGACAATTCATCTACTTTTATAACTGAACAAATCATTTGGGATATGACAAAAAATTTTATTGATCAAATACTTGAATAATTCAAACAACATTATTATACATCATATAACAATGCACTAGTTGAATTATTGTATATCAAATCATAATCCATGACTGTAGTCATTTCACATATGGGCTGCTATACTATCTTTTAAAATTGATCCTTGTCTATAATCCTCCTTTTGACTGTATACATAATGGTCCTCAATGTTATCAGGGTCATTAAGTAATAGTTCACAATTAACATTGGCAATTAAGTTCTCATCAGGATCTACACCCATCAAAAAATTATGTAATATGCAACAAGTTATCATAATGTCAGTCATGGTTTGGAAGGAATAATGTGGTCAATGCTACTAGTTATGATTGGAAATCTTTTCTTTAAAACTCAAAATATTCTTTCAATGACATTTTGCAATAAGGCATGTCGATGGTTGAAAATTTCTTTCTCATTTTGTGGTGATTGTGCCGAATATTCCTTCAAGTGATAACGAACTTTTCTATAAGGTGTTAGTAGACCTTACTTAAGTGGAAGCCAGCATCCCCAAGATAAAATTTCTTACAAAATAAATCATTGATATAACCCACCAAAAAAAAACTTCTAGACCTAGTACAATTAATTATTAATATATATTTACATATTAACCTTATAGAATTATAAGCTTCTCATCTCTTGATAAAGCATTTTTTTAAATCCTTGAATTTGAAGCTATTCCTTCCCAGCTAGCCAAGACATAGATGAATTTCATATCAAATGAACTATAGTGAAAACATTTTGTGTAAGGTAATCCTTTTGTCCTTGAAATCGAGCAACTTCTTCTTTAAGCACTTAAAAGCTCTGTCGCACAACCTACAAAATAAAACTAGGTTAAGAAAATATATAGTTAGTGGCACAACCTAGGTCATCTCCCTTGAAAATGGAATTCAATGTTTACTTGAGTTTTTTAAGTGTAAGAGGATCCTAGAACTAACTAATTTAAGGGGGGTTTGATCTAATTAAACTAACTAAAATGAAATTGAAATCACTATCTAATTGCATGAACTAATGAGTGAATGATAGACATGTGACTAGCCTTGGATTTGTCCCTTGGTATCAATTATCCTTATCCTAATTCATTCTAATTAATTCTAGTATAAGAGTCCCTAATTGTGTTCATGGTAAATGATCTTGAATTACCATTCAAGATTCAAGAAATTAACAAGTTAATGTTGAATTAAAACCTCAATCCCGTACTTAATCATTAATTCTTGTCTTTAAGATTAACGAACACTTAATTTGATTGATTAAATGATTAATTAGCCTATGAATTATTATCCTAGGATGTTTAATTAACTAATCAAACTCCAAGGAATCCTTAAATCAAACAATCAAGTACATAATTTCACTCATGCATTTGATCGAACACCTTGATTACATACATAGGAAATTAGAGGAGAAATGAAAAATTCAATACTTAATCTAATCAATTAATCAACAAATAGTCTCCTAATTAGTGTCTAACTAGCCACTAATTATAAACAACACAAATTCCTAATCAAATACAATCTTAACCAAGATAATACAAGAAAGAGAAAGTGCTAGAAAAATAGGAAAATCTTAGCCAAAAATCCTTTACTATCTCCATGGATTCAAACTTCTTTGAGGTCCTTTTCCAAGCTAACCACTCAAACATCAAGCTCTCATAGAATGGAGGATGATGGAGGAATGATATGGATGAGCGACTATGGTGTTGTGAGTATTGAATGAAAGAATGAATGATGTATGCGTGTCTATTCCTTTTTCATCTCCTGGAGCTTGCCCTAATTTAGTTCCCCCTCTCTCAATAATGGACGTATGAGATAGATTGATAAAATGATCGAATGGATGGTATTCGTTCATGAATCATGTGCTCAGCTCTCATTAAAACTCACATGTTCTCTTTAATCCTTTTAATGGTCCCTTATGTGTGCCTCTTCTTTAATTCTTAGCCAAAAACACGTGAATATGTGTGGGCCCCCCTTTGTTATGCTGAAGTGTTATAATATAATAAAAAATTCATCCATGCTTCTTGCTTATCTTCCAATCCAGAACATAGCTTCTTCTTCTGCTCATTCATCTTGTAATTATGTTCTCCCTATACTTTTGCTCACATGCATGTAAAACCTAAGCTTCTCACATGTTTTATTGGACATTGCTGCATGGTTTGATGCCTTGTGTTTACGTGAAGGAAGAGGAAGCTACTGTAATATTATATTCTTCACGATGATGCTCTACTACCACATGAGCTTCTTATTCTCTTTTCATTCTCAGCTTTTTCACGTCAAAATTGTAGCTTCTTCTTCATCCAACCTAACACGTAGTTTCTTCTTCCCATAAATAGCTTGTGCTTCCTCATGCAGCTACCTCAATGCTTTCTCTTAATCACTTGACTTCTTTTGTGCAGATGGTGGATGGAAACGTGACTTCATGTGAGTGGGTAGTTGTTGGTATGTGTAAGTTGTGTGTTTGTGAGCTGACCTGTGAATGTGAGCAAAGTGCTAGACTCATGGAATGAGTGACATATGTATCCACATGCATGAAACATAAGAAGTGGGTGAAGAGTGCTGCTTGAGTTTAACTTGAGTTGCCCCTTAGCTAGTTCTTTTCTCATTCCATGTGTTCATTCTTGCTGGAACCTATGGCCAATTGCATCCTTTCCACGTGCTTTGTGTGTGTGCAAGTGAGCTATACATGGCATTGTGTAAGTGTACAAACGAGTGTATGAATGTGCTCTTATGAAGTGTTTATGCATGAAGCCATGTACAAGTGAGCTAGACGTGGATATCTTTATGCCTCCTTCATTCACGTGTGAGTGTGTGTTTGCTACAAGTGGAGCTATGCATGAACTCGTGTGTTTATGTGCTGGAAGAGTGACATGAGTGAATCAATGTGGGCTGGAGCTTGTAGGGACATGTAAGTATGGAACAAGGGATGTGTAAACCATACAAATAAATAAGTGTGAGGCTACTGAATGTGTGTGTGATTTGTAGAGTGGGCCCACATGAGAGAAGACGCTATTGTATATGGAGGCAGACATATGAATCAGAGAGAATCTTGGATGTCTGTTAATGTGTGTCAATTAGGAAGCCCCTTATTACATTAGACTCATGCCTCCCAAAGAGCCTTCCATATGCCATCAATTCATCTTCATTTTAAATTCTTTTTCCTATTAAAATTTTCACAAGAAAGTAAAATAAAATGAAGCAAAATAAAACAAAATGAAATATTAAGTAAGAAGAATTCACAAAGAAAATATTTTAGAGAAATTCATGCATTAAAATTCAAAAATTTTGCAAATAAATTTCGAAAGTGCAAATAATGGCCAATAAACTCAATTATCCTCCAATCAAATCCATTAAACCATAATTTATTATCAAAATGCCTAAATTAGAGGGAATAAAATATATGAAAATTAGCAATCATCATCACTTTTGCTTGAACATAAGTTCCATCTATAGCTCCTATGCAATCCTATCATTAAAAAGTGGTTACCAATAATATAAATATGCTAAAATTATTGCTCATTTATTGTATTTATAAGATGTATGGCCATAAATATAAGTGCATACTGTAACACCATAGTCATATAGATCTAAATTCATGGCATGAATGACTTATAGCATTTAGATGCATGGAAATAGCACTTTGAGTAGCATTTATATGCATAATTGAAAACTCAATTAATTAATTCTTGGCTTTAGGGATCATTTGAGCTTACCAATTTTATTTTCCAGTCATAACATATTCATCCATATCAGAAACATCACAATTCAATACATAAATTTTGGATTTTGGACCACACCTCACAAAACCAGAAATTTGATCTTAGGTTACTGTACCAATTTTCTAATATAAACTTTAAAAATTCATAACTAATTTTAGAAAAATTAAAATCATGCAAACTATACCATTCTAGAAAGCATCAATTAAAAATAATTATAGGCCAAGACAATAGCATTTGGTCCCTGAAAATCAATGGAACAATACACTAGTCTGGGTGGCATTCTATGATTGACCTTAAACTTTGAAAAATCATATCTCCCTCTACAAAGCTCTAAATGAGGTGTTTTTAGTGGCTATGGAAAGCGTATAATATCTAGTTTATGCCTGTAAAATTTCATGAGCATTGAATTTCAATTGGCTCATGAATGATACAAAGAAGCAAACTAACCATATGAACAGTAACCTTGACAAATCTGCATAATTTGGCCAATTTTGAAAATTTATAATAAATTTTCTAGAATTCCAAATTGAGTGCTCTTAGCTTTGTGAAAAGTTCTACATGAAACCTATATTCATGCCAAAATTCATGCTAAGATTAGTCCATTTGGTTAGATTTTGGTTTAGCTTAAGAATATGACACTTTTTGGTACCATAAAGGGGTCAAAATGCACCAAATGGTCTTCCACAACTTCCATGACCATTGAGCACATCCTATAGCATAAACATAGCATATATAAGCATTCCAAATAGTATAAATCATCATAAAACTCAAACTTATCATCCCACAAACATAAATACACATTTAAGAATGGGCTACCAAATGCTAAAATCATACAGCCTCTCACATATGGTTCTAAATTTGATTCATACACTATGTTTACATACTTTTACAATTGCTCAAGGATTTACATTTAAAAAACAACTCATACATATAAACTTTGACATTTAATTACATCAAAAGCTATTCTAGCATTAAAGTATCACAAATCATGCTCCTTAACTCCTATTTTTGCTTTTTTTGAGCTTCACTCAAACATGGTTAAATAGAAAATAAGGGAAAGTGAGATTCAAAGAATCCCAACAGCTCTTTCACCTTTTTAAATAAGCATATAAGGTATATATTTATGTCAAAGAATACAAGTATATGCCAAACACTTCCAAGAATTATTCAAAGGGAAAATTATAATAAAGGACCTTAAAATTCAAAATTATTTTCAAAGACCATCATTACTATTAAGTTTTAGGGGATTGTACTAGCAGTTTTAGGGGATTTACTACCGATGTAGAAAAGTGCTGAACTTTCTTATACCCAATAGTAAATATCTTAAAGCTAGTAGTAAAATCCCCTAAAATCTAATAAGAATGATGGTCCTTAATGATAATTTTAATTTTTAAGATCTTTCATTATAAATTTTATAGCATCTGGGTCCTTGGTTGTAATTTTTCTTTATTCAAATCATAATTTACATGCCACATAAACATGTCAAAGTCAAGAACAAGCTCTAAGGATTTTTGGTCTAGTCTCACCCTATTAATTGGGATTTTTTGATTAGCTTCACCCACTTTCTAGGGACTTTTGACTTAGCCTCACTCATTCTTAAGACTTTTGGCCTTGTCTTACCTATATTTAGGGACTTTTGGCTTCACCTCACCCAATCCAAGAGACTTTTGGCACAACCTCACCCATATAGAGCAATTTCACAATAAAAAAAATCTAAGAAGCATAATGGTACCATAGTAACAAAACAATAGCAAATTTCATGTCTCATTATTCAAACATACGCATAAGCATTCAATGACCATCATACAACTAAGAAATGCATACAAGAAAGGAAGGACAGCTACCTTGATACAAGAAGCACAAACTTTTCCTTGCTTCCTCACTCCTTGGCTCGGTCTTACACCTACACCTAGAAGGGACTTGATTTACTTATCCTAGACATATCAAATATGACATAATTCAATCATTGGAACTATCTTTAGCTTCACATAAATATTACACAAGCTACATCTAGCTTATGACACCATTATGGCTCCATACAAGGCATAATGAAGTAACTCATAATTTAAGATCTTGGCTCCAATTTCTTACTCAATCTAAGTTATATGACTCTATTCAAACTCATAAGAGTCATCTTTAACTCAATTTAAGGAGCCTAATACTAAGTTGCTTCTTTATGCATAATAGAACCTAAAATTTCTAACTTTCAAAATATGGATTCGAAATTAAAACCAATGGTTCCTTTGGTGTCTATAATTAATATCTAGACTATTTCTAACATTGAAATCAAAGAAAAACCTCCTTAAGTGTCTCTTCTCTCCTTAGCCAAAACATGCACACACACTTGCACCCATGGAGTTTCCTTCCATTTCCTAGGGGATTTGGCATCCATAAAGCTTCTTAGATGTCTTATGAACTCATACATAGTCTTAGATATCCTAAATTACTATTAGAAAGTCTTATATTTGCCAAAATGCATCCAAAACCCTAGGAGCTATAAGTTATTTTCTATTAGTTTCCTTTGAATTCTAATTGTCCCACTTAATTTCTTATACCTCAAAGCCTTACTTCCTACCAAGTACTAATCAAAATAAGATCCCTAACATATGGTCTCAATTCTAGCTTAAACATAGGAGGAAAAGAAAAGCCAAAAGGATGCATGATAAGTAGGGTTTCTTACCTTGTTTACAAGCTTTTGCAAGTATACTTCGTTATGCTTTCAAGAGATCTTCCAATTTCTCTCTTCTCTCTACTAGAACAGCCACCAAACATGGCCAAACAAACCATTAAAACCATAGGAGAGAGAGGAAAAGGGAGAGAAGAGAGAAGAAAGAGAAGACATGAAAAACTAAAGAATTCTTACACTTTTCAAGCTTCTTCTTCTTCCCTTGGCTCTCCCCTTTGGTGCCCCTTCAAAAGCTAAATTTGGTTTTATTTTAGCATGCATGAGAGTTAGTCAAAAGAAAGGGTAGATCTAGGATGTTTTTATCAAGCAAGAATCCACTTTTTGCAACTTTTCAAATTTGCAATTTAGTCTCTCTTCTTGGCTTTGTCCTTGGCTCATTTCAACTCCCTTTTAAAAACTATTTTTTTCATTATAAAATTTAGGTCTTCTAATTCATAAAAGGCTTTTCTTTTCATCCAAATTGGATTTAAAACTTTTCCAAATGACTCAGTCAAAGTTTTGATTAATCAACAACCAAAAACATAAGCTAAGGGAGTTTGACCATTCTAGGGGTTCCTATGGTTTTTAATGCTTCTGAGAACTCTAGAGAACTTAGTTTTTTCATTTAAAAATTCCTCCTTTGAGTTTTCTAAAAAGTGCCCAAAATTATGAAAATGCCATTGGTTTTTGTTTGATTTTATTTAACTATTCTGGCTTTGATTTTTGAGCATCTTTAGTTTTATATCCTCATTTTCAAATTTTTAGATTATTTTTTAAATTTTATTTAGTCTTGAATCTTTCTATTTAGGAGACCTCCTTTAATAATTACTTAGTTTAAGGCTTTTTAGAATAAATGAGTATTACACATATCTAAAAATATGGGTAGAATATATTATTATTGAAAATTTGGGAAGGAACCTTTAATCCGAAAGGCTGCAAAAGAAACTCAATCTCAAGTGAAATCATCACTCGTAAAACATTATGAAAATGATGGTTGATAGTTTCCCTGAATCGATAAAAATAAATGCACATTGTTTTGTTTTTTACATTATGTGCTAATATGTGGAGGAATTTTGCAACCTATTCCTTAACTATAACCCAACGTGAATCTTTAATTCTTCCAGTATTTCAAAGTTTTTCACATAACTCCTTAAATGCTTGTGGACCCACGCAAACAACATCATGACAATTCTTTTCATCTTTTAGCCATATCATCAACTATTTTATAATGTTAAATCTTTCAATATTGCTCACACTTATTGGTTTATTAACTAGAGTTAACATCTCTTCCAATAAAAGAATTGCATTTACAATCAAACAAATAAGACGTATAACACAAATATGTCTATGCCTTTCTAAATATTCTATCACATGGTTCAAGTTTGAACCTTCATTTGTGTAACACCATAATTCTCTAACTCATCTCAAATTATTTCTAAGCTTCCTTCCATGCATAATACAATAATTCCAAGGAAAGCCATTAAAAATATTGTATTAAATAGCGTTATGTCGTGGATAAATTTTTTATTTCATGTCTCAAGGACCATATGAACTCATCTATCTTATTCTCATAATTAAATACACAAATAAAACTCATAACCATCTTAAGAAGTGGCCAAAAGTTCGAGCAAATGGATTTTGTACATAAAATTAATACATGCAACCTTGGGTTGATATTTCAATTTTTTGCTAGCAAATTTGAAAAATCATAACTAAATCTAAAAACTTTTAAATTAAGAAACCCATAGCTTTCTAAAAATCTCTAGATGTTAACTTTACACTAAAAATAATTCCAAGCCACGAAAATATCATTTGAACTACTTTTGATAATAGAAAAGGCACAAAGGTTGGGGTATCTAGTATTACTAATATAGCTTATTAGTATAAATTTTGAAAATGCATAATTAATTCCACAAAAATCTAATCCATGTAAACTATGTCAATTTGGAAAGGTGCTGATGTTGGCTAGAGGGAAAAAATAGTTCTAGATTAATCCAAGAGCATTCAGGCCCTAAATATTGATAAATAGTGCTAGAGGTCTAACTATATGCCTGGAATAGAATAGAAAATTCAAAAATTCATATTTCCCTCTATAAAAATCTAAATGAGATGCTTCCAGTTGTCACAAGTCACTGGGAAGGTCTAGTTTCTCTTGTAAAATTTCATAGCAATTGGATATCATTTGCCTCACACATGAAGGAGGTGTAAATTCTGACCAATTGCACAGTCACAATACCAAACCATGGAAAATTGATAAATTTAAAATTTCCCCAAATATTCTCTAGAGCTCCAAATAATATGCACTTTAACTTCCTAAAAATTTCTAGACAAGATCTATATGCATGCCAAATTTCATAGGGAAATTCATCCATTTGGTTAGTTTTTGACATAGGGTTGCAAAATGCCCTTTATTAGCTTCATATGGGGTCTCAAAGGGTCCATTTTTGCTTTTTCTCATTCTATGGCCATATGAGCACATGGGAAAACATTAAAATACTCTATCAAATATGTCTCAAAGGGCTAATAACCTAGATTCCATAATCTCACTCATCCACACCAAGATATACACAAGAGCCATACTTGTATAACTTTGTATATCTAAGTCAAATTCATGTAATATCATTCACATGGGTTTAGTTCTCATACATATACAATATACCCATGCTTTTAAAAATATTCATAAGCTCATACATCATATACATTATGGAGATACACCATATGACAACCATATAGCTCTAATACAAATATTTTATAACTCTATTGCTAATCTTCTTGCTTCAAAGTGTAGTGGCTCTCATTTCCTTGTTCTCTTGATCCACCTAGGGATATTAAGTAATGAGGAGGGAAGAGTAAGATTCTAGGAATCCCAATAACTCTTCTTTCTTTCAAACATATATAATGGATGCCATTTTCAAGTCTATAAATGCATGCAAAGCTTTCTTGAAAATCATGAACATATATAAAGCATTTCTTTCATTCAAGTACACATAACCATTATACATAAGCTTGCCAAGATAATGGTTTGTCCTCACCCATTCTCTTTGGGACTTTTGGACTTGCCTCACCCACTTTCAAGGGACTTTTGATTAAACCTCACTTGTTTTAGAGACTTTTGGCTTGTCTCACCTAACATTTAGGGACTTTTGGCTCATCCTTACCACAACTAAGGGACTTTGGGCCTCACCACACTCAAGCAAGCCAAGGACATGCATAAGACATCTTACAAACACATAAACATAGTAATATGGTACCATAGCATTCAAATACTTGCTAGAGACATATTTCATGACTTAAACATATACACACATTCAAAGACAAGAAAACATTCACACATGCATGAGAGAAAGGAGAGAAAGCTACCTTGCATGCATAACATTTTAACACATTTTAACCTCTTGAATTCTCTTCCTCTTCCTTGGACAAACACCTACAAAGAGGTAGAGCTTGACTCTATTGGCCTAATCACATGAAATGCGATCCAATTATACTCTTGGAACAATTACTAAAGCCATACACACACTAAAAGAACTTGGTTGCTTAAATGGTTCAATTATGTTTCCATAAGGCACCTAATGAAGCAACCTTGAGAAAATATGATATTGGCTCCATTCTCTTCCTTAATCTATGACTCTTGACTCCATTTAGACTCCTTAGAGCCATTACACAATTGTTTTAAGGAGCCTAGCTAGGTGTTGCTTTATTATGCTATAATATGAAACCTATAGCTCCATCTCATTATCCATGACTTCTAAAATTTTTTCAAGACTTCCTCTCATACTCTCTCATCATATATGATGAAAAATCAAGCTTGGAAGTAATTAAAACACTCCCTAGGTATTACTTTTGTCCTAGGTTGAGACAAGGCTTCCTTAAGGAGTCCATGGAGTTTCTTTGCTTCCTTGGATGGGAGGTGCATGTGGGAGGCTTTGTAGGGATCTTAAGAGCTCATACAAACACTCACATGAGCTAAAGAATTCTTGAATCAAATTAGATTTTTCCATATGTCCAAGAATCCCTAACCTTGCTATCTTGAATTTTAATGGTTCATTTTGATCCCTAATTGCTTTATTGGATTCCCCATGCCTCAAAGCCTCACTTACTATCATGTTTAGACTAGAATTGGACCCCTATTATATAGCCTCTATTTTGACCAAAACCATAAAGGAAAAGAAATTCAAGAAGAAGCAACAAAGTCCCACTTTGCTTACCTTGTTTACAAGCTTTCCAAGGGAGCTTCCTTATGCTACTGAGAACCCTCTCAAATCCTTTGTTCCCTCTTCTAAACCAATGACATATCATCACCAAATTAAATGCCAAAACCATGAGAAGGAAGAGGAAGAAGAGGGGAAGAAGTTTAATCAGGCAAGGAGTAGGAAAAAGTGGCTAAAACTTACACTTTTCAAAGCTTCTTCTTCCTTCCTTGGCCTCCTTTCTTGTGCACCACTCTTAGCCCTTCTTAATTCTATTTTAACATGTGAGAAAGTTAATGAGGAGATCTGATCAGAGGTGGGACGTTTTTATAAGCTTAGGGGTTCATTTAAGTAACTTTTAAAATTTACAATTTAGTCCCTCTTCTTAGTTTTGTCCATTTTAACTCCTTTTTAAAAACTGTCTTTTCCATCATAAAATTTAGGTCCTCTAATTCATAAAATAGCTTTGGTTTCACCCAAATTGGATTTAAAACTATTCCAAATCTTTCAGTCAAAGTTTCAGTTAATCGATAGTTGAAATTACTCACCGGAGGGATTTAAACTATTCTGGGCGTTCCCATGGTTTTTAAAGCCTCTAAGAACCCCAAAAAGCTTAAATTTCTCCTTTAAAAAGCTCTCCTATGAGTTTTCAAAATTTTTTAAAAATTACAAAATACCCCTACTTTCTTTGATAAGTTTTCTAAGCTCCTCTGGCTTTGGTTTTCAAACATCTTAAGCTTTAAATCCTCATTTTCTATTATTTAGAATTTTATCCTAATTTTAGTTGACCATAAATCCTTCTATTTAGGGGACTTCCTTTTATATCTCGTCTATTTCTAACGTTTATGAAAACTAGATATTACAATTTGTCACTCAAAAATTAGTTAATTGCTTGACTTCAGACTTAAAAGCATTAATATCTTCTACCACATCCTTCTTCAATTCCATATTATTGTAGTTGTTCATCTATTGAATAATTATGTTAATAAAAAACTAATTTACAAATAAGTATATACAAAATTGTGAAAATGGATCAACCATATCATCTATTGAACATATGGTAACTAGAAAGGATTGGTCACATGAGAGACAAAGATATAGACCCTGATTTAAATATTTTGTAAGGAAAATGGTGTGAACCATTTTATGGCGCTTCAAATAACAACCACCAAAAATTCAAATACCTAAATGGTGTTACCTATAATGAAAAGGCCTTAAAAAAATTCTGAAACAAAGTCTAAAAATGTTACTAAGAAAATACTCATAAAACTACCAATAATTCACCTTCACACTTTAATAATTGAGTTATATTAGTTAAAGGGGAAATGTGGATGTGAAAATAAGAAAGAAGTACAATGGAAACTTCTTGTGTCCAGGCGAAATGTTAAAGATATTAGCCAAGTAATTGTTTAAAATTTTACAAAGAGAAAGTTATTCATGTATAAAGTAGGGCAAGGGTGGACTATTGCTTTGAATCTGAGCAACCTAAGTGATAGGAATATCAAGCTAAAGAGGACAAGAGAGAACCATAAGCATCTAATATCTTAATTATGACAACAATACATACATATGTCTATATTATTATATATATATAGCCATCCAATGATTGATTAAAGCTTTTTTATTTCACAAGCTTATGCACGTCGACAAAGATATGCAGAAATAGAGCTTCAAACTCAAAAATTTCTCCTTAGAACAAGACATTAACCTGATTTGGCCTTTTTTTATTTTTTCACTCTTGAGATCAAATTTGTGTTTTCAAATAGGTTAGTGTAGAAAAAAAAGTTTCAACAATTGGAGAAAATTTTGAATAATCAAATCACTGTATTCAAATAATACAGAAACAACAATGAGATTTCTACTATACATTGAAAAGAGGACAAATGTAACACCATAATATATTAACTCCATCTAGCCTTCCTTTGGGCTCGATTCCCTATGATTTTCAAAGACCAAGTACAAACCGTGGCATTTTTATACTATTAAACGGGGTTCAAACGCTCATATTTTGCCCCGTGGGTTCCGTGAACCCATCATTCATATTCTTAACTCAAACTCCATTGATATGACTTATACATAGCATTAAAAAAACCATAAACCACGGGTATGAAGCTAAAAACTAAGAAAGTACATTTTCTTAAATGGGCCCAAAAGTAAGATTTTTGATTCTAACTTTGGAAAATCATAACTAATTATAGAAAAATGGGAATCTAGCAAATCATAGCTTTTTGGAAAGCTCTAGGTGTTAAATTTACGTTAAAAATAATTTCCAACCACAATCTCAGCGTTTGGACCATGTTTGATATCGAAAATGAGACAGAGGTCCAGCTATCCCTGTTTCTGGTGCAACTTACTATCATGAACTTCAAAAATTTATAACTAAATCCATAAAAATCCAATCTGGGCAAACTATACAATTTGGAAAGCTATAGATGTCTAGAGGAGAAAAATAAGTTTAGATCAGTTCAGTAGCCCTTAGACCTTAAAAACTGATGGAACAATAACAAAGGTCGGATGGCTTCCCTGATACTGATATAGAACTTTAGAAGGTTCGTTCTCTCTCTACAGACCTCCGATTGAGGTGATTCTAGTTGGTATAGGTCTATGGATGTCTAGTTTATGCCTATAAAATTTTGTAACAATTGGACTCCATTTGTTCCATGAATGACACAGAATCATTTTCGGACCTATGGTAACAGTGCATTGACCAAACCATTAAAATTCCCAAACTTCAACAATTTGCCAAATATTCCCTAGACTTCTAAATATTACCCACTTTAGCTTCCCAAGAAGCTCTATACAAACTCTAGAGGCATGCCAAATTTCACATCAAGAAGAGCTCATTTGGTCATACTTTGATGAAGCTCACAAATTTAGTGGTTTTGGCACCCAAAACGATTCAAAGTGGGTCCAAATGGCCTCCCACATGTTCTAGCATCTCATGGGCAAGTTTAAAAGGATAAACATAGCATATATGAAATATCCAAGTGGTTCAAATCATCATACATTTCAAACTCACTATGCTACGGGCCAAAATACACTATCGCATATAAACCACAAAAGGGACAAATCTTACATTTTCATTGCTTTGGCTCTCTACATAGTTTATACATCACATTTCCATACATTTACACTTGTTTCAACATCTACATCTCAAAAATAATAGGTGCATATTCATTTTGGCACCTCTTTACATCAAAAGAACCAAAATAACCAAACATCTAAGAAGAGGAGATACTAGATGACGCTGCGAAGGTTAGAGGAGAAAACCAGAAGTTGTTGATGTGAAGCCAAAACGAGAAATTTTACAAACAAATTAGTATGAAATTATTAAGTAATTTAGCTAAGAAAATATAAAAGAGTCAAACTGGAAAGTACCCTATAATTAGTTTATCAGGGGATCAAGAAGTGAAAATGGAGAGTAATTATGTTGAGAGTAATTTGGAAAGATAAAGTCCAAATAATGTTAGGTGGAGTTTTCTTTTCAAAATCTCTCCAGATTTGGAGAGAAAAATTTTCGGTAGGACCCATCCAAATTTTTGCCTAAACTTTTCTCTCCTCCCTATTTTTCTCTGCTATCCAAACAAAGTAAAATTTATTTTCTCTCCTCTTTTCTCCTAAACTTTTCTTTCCTTCCTATTTTTCTTCACATCTAAACAGAGGGTAAGAGAACCTTCAAGTAGTTTTATTTTCCATTTGTAATTAAAAAAAATTTATTGATATTAAGATTCATGGCAGGTCCTATTGAAATTTAAAGTGTAATACAAATAAAAATAGACATGACATGATTATGAGTCACAATTCCAATTGAAATTTAAAGTGTAACATAGATAAAAATAGATATGACATGATTATCAGTCACAATTCCAATTGAAATTTAAAGCATAATATAAATAAAAATAAACATGACATGATTATAAGTCGTAATTCTAGTTTGCATATTATTTATCAAATCTTTTCACAATTTATATTTGTTATGCCTATTGTCCACTAGATGTTGACATTTGAGCCACAAAGCAAAACCTTTACTATTTTCTTAGATTTTATTTATTTTAATCTTAGAATTTTTTTAATTTTGATTTCTTTTTTTTTCTTTTACTTTTGAAGATTCAAATATACTTTTATAAAAGCAATACCACATTCTACCCTTTGAAAAAGCAAATGGAAGATCTCCTACCTTTGAGCCCCCATCCATTGAATTACTTAAATTTGCTCATATTAAATTTGAGTTTGAATTTTATTTATTAAGTTCAAAGATTGGGTTTGGACCAAAAAAAAAAAAAAAGAAAATACCAATTTAATGAGAGGAACCCAGCTTCAACTTAACTTTGGCAAAGAAAGTTAGCTTAATTTATTTATATACATATAGTTTGGAATATAATATATAAAGTAAATTATAGATATATTCTTAAATTTGGTTAAAATTTCATAATTTTTTTTATTTTCAAGATATGTACTTTAGTCAAATATTATCTTTTTAACTAAAATATTTTCTATTAGCCTAAATACATATTGAATATTTCCTTTTTCTTAAAAAAAAAAATAGAAATCAGGCCATATGATTATTTAAATACTCTTAGCTTTATTATTGTTTTTCATTGAATTACATTTAAATATGAACGAATAAAAATAAAGAGTAGATTTTATTTTAGTTAAAAAATATAAATTTAAATTAATGGGGAGTATTTTAGTTAAAATTTATAACTAAAGTGTAACCTAAATTCTTAATTTAGAAAAAATTTATGTAATTTTAATATAGTTCAAGAAAGACTAGTATAATTCAATCTAATATATAATACATAAAATGATATACTATATATATAATATGTAGTACATATACAATATATAATTATAGAATATGAATTCACATTATTAAGTTAGGTTTGGATTTATATTTTAAATTTTAAATTGAGGTAAGGATGAACTTAAACTTTAATAATAGATGGTATTATTAGAATTAATATTTTAAAATTAGATTGATAATTGAATTAATAAAGATATTGGTTTATAGATTACTTGATTAATCATAATGGAACAAAATTCGAATTGGTGTTAATTAAATATAAATATTTTTAATCTAATATATTAAAATTCAACATAATAAAAAATAGCAAAGTTTCTTCCATGAAGAGGAGCAAAACATCATGGTTCTATTACCATTTACTAATGCAAATGCAATACTTTGGAGGAAATAATTGAGACTTTCAATAATTAATATTTAGATATCTAAATGTATTTCTTAAGATAGAATATATTTACTTCTTATAACTTGAAGGTCTAATTCAAGTCAAATTATTTAAATATACTTTTAATTTACCCTTCCAATATCAGAATTTCACGTCTCAATGTATTACAAACTATCCAACAAGTGAAACTGATTTGAATCTAGAGTTGGCAGTTGAAGATCATAAGCAACTGAGGGAGAAAGAGTATTAGATGAAATTATTGCAGAGGGAAAAGCTTTGGATATAAAGAATAAGGAGGCCATGAGTGACCATGGCATAAACTTAAGAGAAAGAGGCAGGGACGCATGGTCATGGTGTTAGTGGCTACTTAACAAACATGATTTCCATTTATTTTTGATATATTCCTCCTCCTCTCTCTCTCTCTCTCTCTCTTATTTGTTATCACATAGCTCCCATACCTTTTAATTCTCTCATTCCTTTCATATTTTCCCATACCTAATCATCCTCTGCTTCTTAATCTCCTTATGTGATGGCTGTTCAAGCTCAATATCCATCTACCATCCTCCTTCAAAACAATAGGTTTGCATTTATCTTTCTTTAGCTAATAACCCTATGTACAACAACAACATACCTTGGATTGACTAATTTCTTCCATTTATAATGGTAGAAATGACAAGTTTATGATTATTCAATAATGGAGGTACGTCGCAATTATGACCTCTCTATTTTTAGATTTTATGCTATTGGAAACCAATGATATAGATATAGAGGTAATTAAGGTCCAATATAAAAATTGCCCATTTGATGGTTTAAGCTCTTGGATATGGAGAATAAGGAAGCCATAAGGGAAAGAGATAAGTAAAGTTTAAATTATTGTGACTTGTCCTTATCCTACATCACTTGAATTCAGAGAAGCAAAGTCCTTAAGCATAAATAGCACAGCATTGTAGCACATTTGGATTGGGCCAAAGGCTAATAAAGAAGCCTTTGAGATATATTTATGGAATTGGATAAACTTTTGAATTGTCCAATTTTCATTAATTTGGTTTATTTCTAATAGATTTTTGTTTGATTGGTTTTAAGGATCTATAGGATAGGAGCCATGATTGGCTCATCAATTGAATTGGTTCAGTGTAATTTTTTAAACATTGATTAGAATTGAGCTTGACCTAATCTTGACTTTTTTTATCTTATTTCCTACTTATGACGATTCTATTACATTTTATGTGATCTGTAAATTTTATCCTGCTAGTTTATTATCTAAATGACATTTTTCTATTTATTCCATTAAACTAAATTTTGTTTTAACAAAAAAATTATATTTACATTAAATTATTTACATTTTTATGAGTAATATTTATTATACATACAATATTTACGTATTATTGAATAACAAGATAGTCGCCTAAGAATGTTTTCAAATGTGAATTCATCATGTGTTATCTTTTTGTTATGGATATAAGTATAGTTTAAAAAATTAGATTGAACTTGTAATATTCGATTCTTTGAAAATAAGAGAAAACATGATAAACGTAACGTACGATTTCTCCGTAAGCATATGAAATTCACCGGATACAAAGGGAAGTCCCTTAGATAGAGTGATTTGAGGTCCCAAAAAATTTATGTAGCATTCTAGACTCCTAAAAATGAAAATTCTAGGCTCAGACGGAAAGAAAAATAGAACTAGAATGAAGAAACGAATTTGAACGAAAGATTGACGAAATATAATAGTATTTTTGTAATTTTGAAATTCTCATAGGAGGGCTTTTTAAATGAAAGTTTTGAGTTCTCTGGGGTTCTCAGAGGCTCTAAAAACCATGGAAAACCACAGGATAGTTAAAACCTCTTTGGTGGACATTTTTCAATATCGGTTGACCTGAACTTTGACGAATTTATTCGGGAAGGTTTTAGTTTTGATTTGAGTGATTCTAAAGGTATTTTATTAAATTGAGGACCTAAATTTCATAATAGAAAAGATGGCTCTTAAAAAGAGCTAAAACAAACTAGAAACAAAAAATACCAAAATGAAGGGGCAAAATTAGAAAATTTGAAAAGTGTTTTTTAAACCTACCTATATATATGAGGCGCCCCATCTCCTCCTTCATTTAGCCACATTTTTTTTTTACCCTAAACTAGAGAAAGAACCCTAAGGGTTAGGCGCACACGAAGGAGGAGAAAAACAAGGAAGAGACATTGATTTTCTTTATTTTTTTCATGCTTTTTCTTTAGTAAACCTTTTCTTTTCCATTTCCCCTTCTTTTTGATGGTTTTATTGAAATTTTTGGATCTATTTTAAGGGAAGAACAAAGGAGAAAATTCAGATTTGAAGAGAAGAGGCCAAGGAAAGGGAGAAACAAGCAAGAAAAGCTAACGAAATAAGGTAAAATCTCACTTCTATGGTAGCTTCTTCCTCCCCTTCTCTCTTGTAAGTTTAGCCACCTTTAGACTTGGATTTTGGGCAGAACCAAGAATTAATCAAATGAATTTAGGTGTGGGGATTTAAAATATGCAAAGAAAATCAAGTAAAAGCCATGGATTTTTAAGATAGTAAAGTTAGGGTTTCATAGGCTGCCTTGAAAAATTGATTTGATACAATAATTCCTAAGCTTAAATGAGTGTTTGGATGAGCTCTTGAGATCTCTAGAAAGCTCCTCATGTGCATCTTCCATTAAGAAAACAAAGCAAACTTACTTGGTGTCTCCTTAGTCCATAACCACAGCCTAGAGAGGCTGGAGTACCAAAGGATAGTTTTAATTTGTTCCAAACTTAGTCATATATGATGGAAGAGGATGAGAGGAAGCTTTGGAAAAATTTTAGAAGCCATGGATAGTGAGATGGTATCATAGGTTCTATATTATGGCTTAAAGAAGCAACACTTAGCTAGGCTTCTTGATTTGATTGTGTGATGACTTTAACAGATTTAAATGGATTCAAGAATCCTAAATGAAGGGAGAAAATGGAGCCAAGATGATGTTTTTTTAAGGTTACTTCATTAAGTGTATTATGGAACCATAAAAGAGCCATATGAGTTACCTAACTTTTCTAGTGAATGTATGGCTTTAGAATTTGATTCAAGAGTGTAATTGGCTTCCATATGATGTATTTAGGCCAAGAGAAACAAGCCTTACATTATTGTGAGTGTGTGGCCAAGAGAGGGAGCATAATTCCAAGAGAAAAAGTGTGCTTATGTGGCAAAGGTAGCTCTCTCTACTTTCTCTCATGCATAAAGGTGTGCTTGACTTATTTTCGAATGTATGTATTTATGTTTTAAGTCATGAAAAGTGTTTTAGTATTTGCATATGTATTATGGTACCATGATGTTGTAATATATTTTCAAATGATGCCTAGTATGCTTGCTTGGGTTTGCTTGAGTGTGGTGAAGCCAAGAACCCTTAACCATGGTAAGATAAGCCAAGAACCCTTAAAATTAGTTGAGGCAAAGTAAAGAGTCTCCCAAAAGTAAGGTTGAGTCAAAACCTCTTAGAAAAAATGGGTGAGGCAAGTCTAAAATCCATAAGAGAATGGGTTAGGCTAATCCACTTACTTGGCAAGCCTATGTATGCTTTTTATGACTTGTTCAAGTGCCAAGAATGCTTCTTGAATAATCATGCACTTCATGATGCTCATGCATGCATTTTCAAGACTTGTTTTGCATTTTTTATATATGATTGAAATGGGAGATGAGCTATTGGGATTCTTTGAATCTCATTCCCTCCTTTCCAATGTCCTAACATGCTAGGCGGAGCAAATGAACAAGGTAATGGAAGCCATTAAGTTGGAATATGAGAGCTTGACATCAAAATGCCTAGTTTTGTCTCTTTTATAGCCATACACATGGCATATGATGTAAGCCTATGATGAAAATGTTGTATAATTATTTGAACATATGTAAATACTCATATATATGATGTATGAATAAGAATTAATGCCATATGCATAATATAGCATGATTTGGGTATAGAATGGTAAGACTAGACATATGTATTTTGTGTATATCATGGGGTAGATAAGTGAGTTTGAGAAATCTAGGTTTGTACACCTTTGATACAAGTTTAGAATGTCATTTTGGTGCATTCCTACGTGCTCAAGGGGCCATGGTTGCCTTAGAGCTCAAAATGGATCATTTGGACCCTTTGTAAGACTTAAAAATGACCATTTCATAACCCAATGTCAAGATATGACCAAATGAATGAATTTACCCATGAAATTTCTCACACATATAGATATTGTCTAGAGCTTTTTGGAAAGCTAAAGATAAGATTATTTAGAGCTTTATGGAATTAATTATGAATTTCCAAAGTTGACATTTTTTTACTGAACTGATGCAGATACTATTCATATGGTTAGAAACTTGGACTATATTATTCATTGGTCAAATGATGTCCAATACTCATAAAATTTTACAGACATAAACAAGATATGATAAGCTTTCCATGGCCACCTAGATCACCTAATTGGACCTCTGAGCAGGAAGATATAAATTTTTGAAGTTAGAGGACAGTACTAATAATGATAGTTAACCTTTGGTACTGTTCTATCAATTTCTAGTTGCTAGCAACCTTTGTTGTGATCTAGATTTATTTTTAGCATAAAGTAGACATCTGTAGCTTTCCAGAATGGCATAGTGTACTTGATTTTGATTTTTTTAGAATTAGTTATAATGTTTCAAAGTTTAGGCACAGAATCTAGAAATCCTACCCGAGGCTGCATAAGTTCATATAGCCTATGGGATACTGAATAAAAATTTTACCTGTGACATAACACAATTTAATTGCATTTTTTCTATGGTTTTTCCTTGAGAAATTCATGTGCTTCATGGGAACAAGCCTATATATGACATGATATGAGTCATATAATTATGGTGTTAGAGAACTAGTTAGTTAGATATAAAAACCAATAAATTAATTGAGCAAAAATTTGGCTCAATTGGTAAGAAAATATAAAAGCTAGCCATTTTGGTATTGAATTGATCAAAAATCAATTTTTAATTTTTTTGTCTAAATATGAGTCTTAACATTTTATAATAGAATTTATAATGCTTAGTAGATTTTATTTTACCATTTCATATAAATTTATTATCATATAAAAAATATTTTAACTAATTTTATATTCTTAAATATTTATATGTATTTTAAATATTATTTTATAATATATGTATTAATTTAATTGCAAAATATTATATATATATTTATACTTTTTTTGTATATTTAAAAAACAATTCAATTTTAATTCAACTACATTTGAACCATAATATAAACCATTTTTATTCTGATTCAATAATCAATCAAATTTTTAAAACATTAGAAAGAATAAAATACTTAATTAATTTTTTTGTAAATATATATATATATATATATAGAGAGAGAAAGAGAAGAAGAAGATGATGATGATGATGAAGAAGAAGAAGAAGAAGTAAAGAAGAAGAAGAAGAAGAAGGAGAGAGAGAGAGAGAGAGAGAGAGAGAGAGAGAGAGAGAGAGAGAGAATAAGAAGGAGAAGGAGGAAGGAGAGGAGGAGGAGAAGGAGAAGGAGAAGAAGAAGAAGAAGAAGAAGTAAGAGAAGAAGGAGAAGGAAGAGAAGAATGAAAAGAAGGAGAAGAAGAAGGAAAAGGAGAAGGAGGAGAAGAAGAAGGAAAAGAAGGAGAAGGAGAAGGAAAAGAAGAAGAAAAAAAAAGATAAACACAATTCTAGATTAAGCATTATTCCTCATAGATTTTCGAGACACAAACAATAACACTATTACATTGCATTCATTTGAATTTATATGACAAGACAATTTTTAAAGTGAAATTAATATAATTAGCTCTTTTTTTAATTTATAAAGAGAAGAAGGAGAAGAAGAAGAAAGAAGGAGAAAGAGAAGGAGAAGAAGAAGATCACAATTTTAGATTAAGCATTGTTCCTCATAGATTTCTGAGACGCGAACAATAACACTAATACATTGCATTCGTTTGAATTTATATAACGAGATAATTTTTAAATTGAAACTAATATAATTAGCTATTTTTTAGTTTATAAAGAGAAGAAGGAGAAGAAGAAGAAGAAGAAAAAGAAGGAAAAGAAAAAGAAGAACGCAATTCTAGATTAGGCATTGTTCCTCATAGATTTCTAAGACATGAACAATAATATTATTACATTGCATTCGTTTGAATTTATATCACAAGACAAGTTTTAAAGTGAAACTAATATAATTAGCTTTTTCTTAATCTATGAAGAGAAGAAGGAGAAGAAGAAGGAGGAGGAGGAGGAGGAGGAGGAGGAGAAGAAGAAGAAGAAGAAGAAGAAGAAGAACACAATTCTAGATTAGGCATTGTTCTTCATAGATTTCTGAGACATGAATAGTAACACTATTACATTGCATTTGTTTGAATTTATATCATAAGACAACTTTTAAAGTGAAACTAATATAATTAGCTCTTTTTTAATTTATGAATAGAAGAAGAAGAAGAAGAAGAAGAAGAAGAAGAAGAAGAAAGAGGAGGAGAAGGAGGGAGAGGAGAATAAGAAGAAGGAGAATTAAAAGGAGAAGAAAAAGAAGAAGAAGAAGAAGAAGAAGGAGAAGAAGGAGGAGGAGGAGGAGGATAAGAAGAAAAAGAAGGAGAAGGAAAAGGAGAAGAAGTGTAACATCCAGTATTTTGTAAAAACACTAAAATGAGCTAATTTGAAAAGTAAGTCGCTTAGATTGAATGATTTAAGGACAAATAAAATTAGGATAAAATATTAAATAATAAAAAATGAGGATCTAAGGTCTAGGATGTCTGAAAACCTAAGCCAAGGTAGTATAATAAAATCGTTGAAAGTTTAGTGGCATTTTTGTAAATATGAGCACATTTTAGAAAACTCATAGGAGGACTTTTCAAATGGAAAATTTAAGCTTTCTAAGGATTTTAAAGGCTCTGAAAACCATGGAAACCCTCGGTACAGTTAAAACCCTTCTGGTGTATGTTTTTTAGCATAGTTAACTTAAACTTTAACCTTTTCATTTGAAAAGGTTTTAAATCCAAATTGAGTAATTTTATAAATTAAAGGACATAAATTTTATGATAAAAAAAGACGATTCTTGAAAATGAGTTAAAATGAGCTTAAAATGAATTAGCCAAGAAAAGGGACATAAATGGCATTTTTAATGAACAAATTCTTTTCCATTTGCCTCTTAAATGGTGTCCTCCCTTCCTCTCACCTAAACAGACCTATTATTCTGTCCAAAATAGAGAGAGACTAGGGAGAAAGGCACACAAGAATAAGCTTCAAGGAAGGAGAAAAACAAGGTAAAAGGCATGAAAAATCAAGACTTTTCATGGTTCTTCCTTTAGAAATTCTCTTCTCCTCCTTTCCACCTTCCTTTCTATGGTTTTGGTTAGTGATATGGGTCTATTTTGGACTTAGTTTAGAGGGAGAAGAGTAGGAATTCAAGGAGAAGCCTATACCAAGTGGAAAGGCTCTTAAAGAAACAAAGAAACTAAGGTAAGTCTTCTTGATTTTGTTGCTTCCTTCTCCTTGTTCTTGTGTGGTTAGTTTTGGCCAAGTAGAGAACCTAAAGGAGGAGATAAATTCTGACCAAGAATAAGCTAGAAACCTAGGTTTTAGACTATGGAAGCTAGGAAATACAAAGGAACTTAAAGGAAAACCATTAAAAATCAAGATAGAAAAGCTAGGGATTCAAAGACATAAGTAAAATCTGATTTTATCCAAGGGTATTCTAGGTTATATAAGAGTTTAAGTGAGTTTCTAAGACCCCTAGGAAGCCTCCCAAGTGCCTTCTCCTTTAAGGAAAAATTTAAAACTTCATGACCCTAAAACAATGTATAAGTCTTGGCGAAGCTTGAAGGAAGGACCAAGGGAATGTTTTCAAATCTTCTAAGCTTAGTTTAGGTCTATATATGATGGAAAAACATGAGAGGAAGCCTTGAAAAAATTTTAGAAGCTATAGATTGAGAGTTAGAGCCATAGGTCCCATAATGTAACATAATGAAACAACATATAGTTAGGGTCTTCAAAATGGTTGTATAAAGGCTCCAAAAAGTCTAAATAGAGTCAATAGTCATAGATTAAAGGAAATAATGGAGCCAAGATCTTAAATTCTAGTAGTTGATTCATTAAGTGCTTTATGGAACCATAATTGATACATATGAACAAGTAAGCTTCCATGGGGTGCATGTGTGGTGTTAGAATTTGTTTCAAGAGTGTAATTGGGTTCTATTTGATGTGTTTAGGTTAAAGGAATCATACTCCACCTACTTGCAAGTGTTTGACCAAAAGAAGGAAAGAGCAATCAAGGAAACGTGTGTGTATTTATATTCAAGATAGCTTTTTAACCTTTCTCTTATGCATCTTAGTTGTTTTCTTGTCTTTAGATGTGTGCATGTATGATTTTACCATGAGAAATGTTTCTAATGATTTTCTACATGTCATGCTTATGTATGATTGAAAGTGTTAAGAGCTATTGGGATTCTTAGAATCTCACTCCTCTTTCTCTAATGTCTAACCATGTCTAGGTAAGCTAAGTGGGCTAAGGAGTGGAAGCGAACAAGTATAAAATGTAATACTTTGACATATGTATAGCAAAATAGGCCTTGTAAATGTATTTTGATGTCAAGAATTGTGACTATGAGTTATATATATGATGTAGACACTTGAGTACACTCAAATATATGTAGACATGGTGTATGTAATGATTCTGAAGCAATATGAATAATGATGTATGATTTTGACACCAAAGACCCCTTATGCATCCTAATTTCCAATCTGTATGTGTGCATGTAACATAGGGGAAATGAGCTCTAGGAGGTTTTGAACCAAATGGCATGTCTCCTTAGGCTATGACTATGGTTTTGGTCGTGCCCAAGTGGCCTTGAACAATGAAGGAAGCAATTTGGCATCATTTTGAACCATTTAAAGCCTTAAAAGTTATTATTTTGTGTGCTGAACCAAAATCTAACCAAATGAGTGAATTTTTCCATAACGTTTGGCCTAGAGCTTTCCATAGAGCTAAAGAGCATCCAATTTGGAGCTCTAAAGAGTTTATTATGATTTTTCAAAGTTGAGAGAAAAATGTTGAATGGTGGGATATACTATTCATTTGGTTAGTTTCTTTCTTTGTGTCATCTGTGAGTCAAATGATGTCGAATGGCTATGAAATTTTGTAAACATAAACTAGACATGATAATATTTTCATAGCCACTAAGATCACCCTATTTGGAGGTCTTTAAAAGGAAAATTTTTGAAGTTTCATATTAGTATTAGGGGCACAGTAGGACCTTTAGTACTGTTCTATCAGTTTTTGCAGCCTTAATGCTTTGTTTTTAGTTTATAGTTTTTTTTAGCCTCTAGTAAACATCCATAAATGTCTAAAATGGTATAATTTGCTGGGTTTTGATTTTTGTAGAATTAGTTATGAAGTTTTGAAATTTATATCAGTAACCTGTGATAGCAAACCTGGGTAGCTGGACCTTTGATAGTTTTCTATTATCTATCATGGTTCAGTCAATGTTTTCATGGCCTAAAATGCTTTTTAACTTATAGTTGACATTTATAGATTTCCAAAAAGCTATCATTTACTTGATTTTGATTTTTCTAGATTTAATTATGAATTTTCAAAGTTGATGATCGAAAGTTGAAAATGGGAACCCATGGCCAACTTGCATTTTTCTGATGTGTGGCTTATAACCCGAGGAGCATGTGCTATTTCTTGATTTTTATAACTTGTATGGATGAATTCCATATTGGGAAGTTCACGAGGTCCACGAAGCATAAAATGAATTTTTGAAACTTTATGTCATGTAAAATATTGCATTATTTTTAATGATTTTCTTAAGGAAGTTTGTGAAATTAAGGAAATGTAGCTAGGTAAGGATAAGGGGAAGGCTAAGATAATATGGTGTTACAAGAAGAAGGAGAAGAAGAAGGAGCAGAAGAAGGAGAAGAAGAAGATAAACACAACTCTAGATAAGGCATTATTCCTCACATATTTTCGAGACACGAACAATAACACTATTACATTGCATTCATTTGAATTTCTATCACGAGACAAATTTTAAAGTGAAACTAATATAAGTAGCTCTTTTTTAATTTATGAAGTCTTTTTATTATGATGATTCTTTATCTAGATCATATGCTTTAGTAATGGACACCCTTGTAGAACAAACCTCTCTAAAAGAGGCATTGATATCCCTACAATTAGCCTTCTCAATAATATTGATGAGCTAGATACAAATAGCATGCCCAATCATTGAAGACCTTATGAAGATGATTCGAGACTCCTTTATCTCACATTAACATTTATTTTACCATTTAAATTATTAAGAAAGCATTTAGTATATCATTATCTCCAATTCTATGAAATCTTGTATGGTATGGTGTGGTATGAGATGTCATAATATAAGATATTATAATATTCATGATACATATGTTTAAAATGTCTTGTGGTACATCTTACATACCAAGAATATAAGATACCTATACTTAATAGCACATGTTAATTAATGTTTTTTACTTTATAAATCTCCAAATATTCCCATCAAAATTTGAATAAATTATATCTTAAAAATTTGTTCTATTTTTATTATTTACAAATGAAGTATAATTCAAAAAAATTTAAAACTGAAATAGTTCATATGCAATTTATTCCCTTTTCAACTATGTGAAAAAATTACATAGCACACAATTTTTTTTTATGTTATGCAATTTTTGTCAAATTTTGTTGATTAAATTTTACATCTTTCTTTTTCATGAAATAAAAATTTTTGTGGAGTTAGTTATCATAAAAAAAAAGAGTAAAATTGGTAACAAAAATATTTAATACACTCTACTGTATAATATGAGATAATAAAATATTTTGTCCTTCATCATATAACACTCTTTTGTTGAGATGTGATATCATAATGTTATTTTAGATGTGTTATCTTAAAAGCATAGTGAACACTATTAAGTAATCACAAGATATGAAATGCATAAGAAATGTAATGCAACATGCACTAAAATGAGGCAAAACCCAAGTGAAAGTGAACCATATTTAAGATGTTTCCATCATCAAAATTTAAAACACATTACAGTTAATAATGATCTCTAAAAGCCAATTTCCAAATTGGCTAATTGTCTTTATGTGTAAATTGTGAAAAAAGAGTTAATTTTTTTGTTAGCATTAACATATAATCAAATTAATGAACTTTGAGCCATTTACTATAGGAATTTTTTTATAAAATCTTACCATGTCAAAAAAATATTATATGTATATGTTATAATTTTACAAAATTTGATCAAATTTTATAACACCATACTCTTCTAGCCTTTCTTTCCTATAACTAAGCTTACCTTTATACATGTTTCATGTAAAACTAATAAATTTAATTCATTTAATTGTGTTATGTCAAACTTTAAAAATTCATCTTATACTTCGTGGTCCACTTGAACTCCTTAATATCATTCTCTACCCATAATCCATCTATACAAGTCATAAACATCATAAAACATCCCATACATCTCGGATTAGAAGCCACGCATCAAAAAAATAAAGAGTTAGCCTTGGGTTTCTGCTACAGCTTTCTAGTGTGAAGTTTGAAAATTTATAACTAATTTTAGAAAAATCAAAATTAAGCATGTGATGGCTTTCTAGAAATTTTTGAATGTTAGTTAAAGGATAAAAATAATTCTGGACTGAAACAAAAAGCATTTAATCCATAAAAATTAATAGAATTGTACTATCATGAAACTTGAAAAATTTGGTTCTCCCTCTACAAAGCTCCAAATAGGGTGCTCTTATGTGCTACAGAAAGCTTATTATGTCTAATTTAGGCTTATAAAATTTCATAAGCATTGGACATCATTTGTCCCTCAGATGACATAGAGGGAGAAACTGACCAAATGAACAGTGCTAATACCAATTCTGTCAAATTTTTTTAACTTTGAAAAATCATAATAAATTCTCTAGAGTTCCAAATTGGGTGTTCTTTAACTTTGTGGAAAACTTTAGATGAGACTACTTGTTAGCCAAGTTTTATGCAAAAACTCACTCATTTGGTTAGACTTTAGTTCAACACACAATTTGGTCATTTTTTATATTCCAAATGATTCAAAATGGTGTCAAATTACTCTCTTAACTATCCATGGCCACTTGGGCACATCCAAAACTACATTCACAGCCTACGGAGACATGCCAATTGATTTAAAATATCATTGATCTCATTCTCACTATGCTACTTACAATTATACATGTAATACCTTAACCTCTTTACCTTTACACGATAGTCCCATGGTCTATCCCAACCCATTTCAAGCATATTGGACAACATTTACAAGGAAGCATATATCTTCCTATATGGAAAGTTGTATGAATGGAAGACCATAATCATGATTCATGGCTTTAGGGACTAAGTGAACTCATCCATATCATTTTCTATCCATAACATCTTTATTCAAGTCATAAACATCACAATTTATTACACAAATTTCAGGTTAGAAGCTATTTAGCTTAAATAGATTTGCTTGGCCTCAGGTTCTAGGGACAACTTACTGATATGAAGTTTGAAAAATCATCATTAACTCTAAAAAAATTGAAACCAAGAATATGATAGCTTTCTAGAAAGCTTTGAATGTCAACCATAGGTTAAAAATCATTCTAGACCATAAAAATTTCAATTGCACCACGAATAATAATAGAATAGCACCAAAGGTCCAATTGCCTAAGTTTGCTGTCACAGGTTTCTAATATAAACTTAAAAAATTCATAATTAATTCTAAAAAAATCAAAACCTAGCAAGCCATACTATTCTAGAAAGTTGTGGATGTGTAATTGTGATTAAAAATAGTCCTAGATCAAGATAATGACATCTATCTTATGAAAATCAATGGAATAGTACTTAAGGTCTACCTACATTACTAGTATTAACCACTAAATTTAAAAATTTATATCTCCCTCATTATAAATCCAAATGTGATGCTCTTAAGTACTACAGAAATCTTATCATGCCTAATTTATGCTTGTAAAATTTTATGAGCATTGGATATCATGTGATCTTCAAATGACATAGGAGAAGAAACTAACCAAATGAACAGTGTATCCTACCATTCTACATATTTTTCCTAACTTTGAAAAATCATAATAAATTCTTTAGAGCTTTAAATTGGGTGTTCTTTGGCTCTATGGAAAGCTCTAGAGGAGACCTACTTGTTGGCCAAATTTCATGAGAAGACTTACTCATTTGGTTAGATTTTGGTTTAGCACACATAATGGTTCAATTTAATGTTCAAGATGGTGTGTTAAGGGGTCAAATCGCTTTCTTAACCATCCATGGCTACTTGGGCATGTCCAAAACCACATTCTTAGCCTAGGGAGACATGTCATTTGGTTTAAAACATCATGGAGCTCATTTCCACTATGCTACATGCAATCATACACATTGGAAGCATAACATATCAAGGGCCTTTGGTGGTAAAATCATATATATTTATTTATATACTCCCAAAATCATTACATACATCATATTCACATACATTTCAGCATGTTCAAGCATTTACATCATATATATATATATATATATATCTCATGATTACAATTCTTGGCATCAAAATGTATTTATAAAGTTTATTTCTCTATACATATGTCAAAGTCTTGCTTCTTATGCTTGTTAGCTCCCATTCCTTGACTCATATAGACCTGGTAAGATATTGAAGAGGGAAGAGGGAGATACTAAGAATCCTAATAGCTCCTAACCCTTTCAATCATACATCATAGCCACATTTTCAAGTTAAAGCATGCATGTATGAAACTTAAGCTACTTGTAATCATACATAAAATAATTTTCATGTTTAAAAAGCTCATACATATCATACATTGGCTTTCAAAAGCATTGGTTTAGCCTTACCCCCTTTTTTTAGGACTTTAGGACTTATTTCACCCATTTTCAAGAGACTTTTGAGAAGCCTCACTCTTCTTGAGACTTTTGGCTTTATCTTACCCGATCCTAGGGACTTTTGGCTTTACCAAACCCATTCATAAAATGCATTTCAAGAACATCATGGTACCATGGCATGTAAAAAATAACTAGAAATATTTCTCATAGTCAAATCATACATACACACATCCAAAGACAAGAAAACAACTAAGAATGCATGAGAAAAAGGTTAGAGAGCTACCTTGGAATTAATGCAACTCACATTTTCCTTGAACTCTTCCTCCCCTTTTTGGCCAAGCTCTTGGATTGGGTGGCACTTGATCCTCTTGGTCTAAACATATCAAATAAGACATACTTAGATAATTGGAATTAGTTCTAGCCTTATACAACTCCTATGTATGCTTACTTTCTCATTTGTCTCCATAATGCTTCCATATAAGACACAATGAAATAATTCTTGAAATTCATGATCTAAGCTCCCATTTCTCATTCATTCTAGGTCCCTTAACTCCCTTTAGACTCCTTGGAGTCATCACATATTCATTTTAAGGAGCCTAACAATCAGTTGTTTCCTAATGTCATATTATGGAGCCTATACCTCTATCTTACATTCCATAGCTTCCAAATTTTTTTGAAGACTTCCTTTGATGTTCTTCCATCATATCTAGTCCTATTCTAAGTTTGGAACAAATTAAAACTCTCCCTAGGTAGGCAAACTTGTTTAGGCCAAGGCATGATTATGATTTGACACATATAGAGTTTGCTTTATATTCTTGAAAGGAATGACTCATGTAAAGCTTCCTAGGGCTCTAAGGTACTTATACCATGTCTTACATAAACTAGAATACCTCTAAGAAAAATCAGATTTTATCATTTATTTCAAAACCCCAAGTTATGCCAACATGAATTTTAAGGCTCTCTTTTTGTTTCCAATTGCATAGTCTTAATCCTCACACTCCATAACCCTTCATCCTATGTTCATTTGGACAAAATTCATCTCCTTTTTGGTTAGCTCCATGGCTGAATAAAAATCACCCAAAAGGAATAGACAAGAAGATGCAAGGAAGAGCTATGGTTCATACCTTGTTTCAGTGCTTTTTCTAGAGCCTTTTCCATTGCTCCAAGCTTCTCCTTGAAACTCTAAGCTCTCTCCTTTGGACCAAACCCAAAACAGCCCCATATGAGTCATGAAAATCATCGAAAGGAAGAGGAGAAAGAGAGGAATAAGTTTGGTAAAAGAAGGAGTGTGAAAAACTAAGAATTTCTATACATTTTTTGCTTTCTTTCTCCTTCTCTTTCCTTCCTCTTTGGATGCCATCTCAGACTAGTATGAAGCTATTTTAGGTCATGGAGAAAGAAGGAGAAGTGGTTAGAACATGTTTTAAGAGAAAAAGGTAAAGTTATACATACTTTTCACTTTTCATTTTAGTCTCTAAATCATGGTTTCTCCATTTGGCCTCATTTCTACTCCTTTTTTAAATCTATATTTTTCATCATAAAATATGGGTCCTCTAAATTATAAAATGGCTTTAGTTTCACCCAAATTAGATTTGAAACTATTATGAATCATTCGATTAAAGTTTTAGTTAACTAACAATTGAAATCTCTCATTAGAGGGGTTTCAGCTGTTCTGGGAGTTCTTATGATTTTCAAGGCCTCTAAAAACCCTGGAAAGCTTAAAATTCTCATTTAAATGCCTTTCTAAGAGTTTTTCAAATTTTTCAAAAATTATGAAAATGCCCCAACTTATTTTGGCAAATTTTCTTAGTCTTCTGACTTTGGTTTTCAAGCATCTTAGCCTCAAATCCTCATTTTTTCATTATTTAAAAATTTATCCTAATTTTATTTAGCTATAAAACTCTTTATTTAAGGGACTTCTTTTTATATCTAATGAGTTTTGTATGTTTATAGAGAAACTAGACATTGCATTTCTCACATTTATAGAGGGACCGGATGTTATAATACATAAGGGAATCAAGGCACATAAAGAGTCTTTAGTGGTAAAATCATATATGATTATTCATATGATTCCAAAATCATTACATACATCAAGTCTACATATATTTGACTGTGTTCAAGTATCTATATCATACATACAACATGTAATTACAATTCTTGACAACAAAAGGCTATCAAATGACTATTTAACTACTCCATTGCCAAGTTCTTGCTCTTCAAGGCTATTGGATTCCACTTCTTTGCCCACTTGGCTCACGTAGACATGGTTAGACATTGGAGAAGAAAGAATGAGATTTCAAGAATTCCAATAGCTCTTAACCCTTTTAAGCATATGTAATGGATACATTTTCAAGTTAAAGAATGCATGCATGAAGATCAAGCTACTAGTAATCATACATAAAACAACTTCCATGTTCAAGAAAGCTCATACATATCATACATCAACTCTCAAGGGTATTGGTTTAGCCTTACTCCTTTTCCTTAGGATTTTTAGACTTGCCTCACCTATTTTAAAGAGACTTTTAATTAGGCCCCACTCTTCTTGAGACTTTTGGCTTTGTCTTGTAACATCCATAATTTTTGAAAATTTTCTAACTCTACTAGCTATAGCCAAGACCCCTGTATAGCGAATGTATCAGTTAACTACAACAAGTTTTCAATTAGCTACAATGAAGGTGTTAGTTTGCCATAGCGAGGATGCAGCTTGTTATAGCAAGTTCGTGTGTCCCATACAAAATTCAAGGGGTTTCTCACAATAGCACCTGGCGTAGTGAGAACAGGGGACCTGGGACTAATAAGTGCTCTCCATAGTGAGAGGTATTTCTTGCTATAGTGAGGTTTGTTCTAGAAAAAGGTGAAAAAGTGAAAAATTTCTTTTTAAAGGACCCAGAAGCCTCTTAATCCCTCTAACTGACATATTGCTTTATCCAAAAATGGAGATGAAGGCTGGAGAGAGAAGGAGACCAAGAGAAGCCAAGAAAGGAGGGAGAACATTAAGGAAAAAGGTGAGAAAATTATAAGAATTCATGGTTTCTTCCTTTAAAAAATTAGTTCCTCTCTCTTTACTCTCTATTTCCATAGTTTTGGGTGCTCATATGGTTCTATTTTGGGCTTAATTCAAATGGGGAAGTGTAAGGATTTAAGGAAAAGATTTAAGCAAGGAAGAACCTCTTAGAAAGAGCTTGATTCAAGGTAACTTCTTTCCATTTTGTTGCATCTTCTTCCCTTGCTTCTTCTTGAATGTTTCGACCAAGAATAAAACCATGAGAGGGGGGAAAGTTTTTAACTTAGAGTAAGCATAAACTATTGATTTAGGCCATGAGGAGTTGAAATATGCCAAGAAATTACAAGAGAAATCAATGAATTTCAAGTTAAGGGTATATAGAGCTCTTGAATGTAATGTAAAAACTAATTTGATTCTTGAATCCCCTAGCACATGTGAGGGTTTGTTCGAGTTCCTAAGATCCCTAAAAAGCTTCCCATATGTCCTTCCATCAAGAAAATATTAAAAAATCCATGGACTCCAAATGCTCTTCATGGTTTAACCTAGAGCACTTGAGAGGGGTAGGGAGTGTTTTAATTGGTTTTAAGCTTGGTTTGGGGTCATATGTGATGGAAGAAGATGAAAAGAACTCTTAGGAAAACTTTAAAAGCCATAGATTGAAAGTTGGGTCAATAGGTGCCATAATATGACCTATAGAAGCAATATGGACCGAGGCTCTTGGAAATGAGTTTATGATGACTTCAAGGAGTCTAAAATGGAACTAAGAGGCCTAGATATGACAAGAAAATAAAGCTAAGAGCTGAAATTATGGTAGTTACTTCATTAGACCATTAATGGAGTTATTATAGAACCAATAGACCAAGTATGCTTCTTAAGTATGTATTTAATGCTTTGGCTTGTTCTAAGAGAGTAATTGAGTGCTAATTGTTATATCTAGTTGTGGTTGAGAAGAGAAAAGAGAAATCAAAAGGGAAGGCTTGTATTGGCTTACAAGGTAGCTCTTCATTCTTTCTTGTTGTATTTTTGGATGTATAATGGTTATTGTATGCTTGTATGTGCACTTGCATTATGAGACATGCCATTTGATATTGCCTTGTTATATTGGTACCAATATGCTTATATTTTGAGTTGTAAAAATTGCTCTTAAAGGGTAAGGTAGGGCCAAAAGTCCCTTGTGACGGGTGCGGTGGAGCCAAAAGTCTCTAGGAATGAGTGAGGCAAGGCTAAAAGTTTCATGAATGAGTAAAGCCAAGTCAAAAGTCCCTAGACCAAGGGTGAGGCCAATCCAAAAGTTCCAAAAAATAAGGTGAGATTAGACCAAAAGTCCTTAGAGCTTATTCTTGGCATTGATATAATTTTCATAGCATGTAAATCATGTGTTGAATGATTTTAATAGTTGATGCCTACTTACGTGCTTTGACATATTTATATGCCTTGATTACTTCCTTGAATCTCACCCCCGTCCTTCTCCCATCTTAACATGTTAGGTAGAACTCAAGGAGATCAAAGTGGAAGCCAAGGAGCTTGAAAAGCTATTTCTTGCCACTTCGTATAGTTTTGTATGGCCTTTGACATCAATATTTATATGTAAAGAGACATCAATATTTATATGTACATATTATTTTTGAGATGTAAACATTTGATCAAGTGTAAAAGTATGTATAAATGATGTGTGAACTATGTATGGAACCAAAGCAATAGAAATATGAGATTTGGTCACTTGGTGGCTTGTATGTAGTAGTGCATTCTTGCCTGTAACATGGTGAGTTTGAGATGTGTGATGGTTTAGAACACTTGGACAATTCTTATATGTTGTGTTTATACTTTAAAACTTGCCTAAGAAGTGGTAGAGCATTTAAGAAACCATTTGAACCACTTTTGACCCATATAGGGTGTTAAATTTGCCATATTCGTGAGCTACATCAAAATATAACTAAACGAGCTCCTTTTGATCCAAAATTTAGGATGAATATAGGTCCTCTATAGCTTTCTGAAAAGTTAAAGTAAATATTATTTAAAACTCTAAAGAATTTTTAGTGAATTTCTAAAGTTGGCAAAATTTCTAAATTTGACAGTAGCACTGTTCATAGGGTCAGAAACTTTGCCTCGATCACTCATAGGCCAAATGATGTCAAATGGCTATGAACTCTTACAGGGAAAAACTAGACATTCATAGTCACCTATACAATTTTGAAGTACATCAATTGGATGTCTGTGGAGGGAAAAATGATTTTCTAAATTTTTGAGTTAGTATTAAGGATGCCAGCCGACCTTGGTTATTGTTTCATTAATTTTCAACATCTAGAGGCTACTAAACTAGTTTGGACTTATTTTTTTCCTCTATTAACATCTTTAGATTTCTAAATTGGTGTAGTTTGCCCATATTGGATATTTGTGGAATTAGTTATGAAGGTTTGAAATTCATATAAGTAAGTTGTATTAGAAACGCTAGGTCGTCTAACCTTTCAAGCTTTTCTATTGTCAAACATGGTCCAAACGATGTTATTATGGATTAAAATTATTTTTAGTATAAAGTTAACATTTAGAGATTTCTAAAAAGCCATGGTTTCTTTGATTCTAATTTTTTTATAATTAATTATAATTTTCCAAAATTGGAGCCAAAAATATAACTTTTAGACCCATGAGAGAATTTGCATTTTTTTGATTTTTGGCCTCATATCCGTGGTCCATGGATTCATGGGACCCACAGGGCAAAGTATAAGCATCTAAAAACCTAGTGTAACGTAATAAATTGCCACATTTTTACTCTTTTTCTTTAGAATTTTATGGAATCAAGCCTAAGTGGATATTAGTTTAGGTTAACACATTATGGTGCTACATGTCTCACCTAATTCGAGGGACTTTTAGCTCATCCTCATCCTTACTAAGGAACTTCTGGCTTCACTAAACCCATTCAAGCCAAAACACTTTAATAAAACACTTTTCAAGAACATTATGGTATCATGGCATGTCAAAAATAGCTATAAACACTTCTCATGGCATCAACATATATACACACATCTAAAGACAAGAAAACAACTAAGAATGTATAAGAAAAAATGTTAGAGAGTTACCTTTAGACTAAAACACAAGTCTTTCTCTTGATTATTCTTCCCCTCTCAGGGTCACACACTTGCAAGTGGATAAAGTTTGATTCCTTTGGGCTATACATATAAAATAGGATACCATTATATCATGGAAGTAAACTCTAGCATTACCCATAAACTAAGGAAGCTTACTTTGTTCTATGGCTACATAATGGTTCAATAAGAGATCTAATAAAGCAACTATAGGAATTCATGATCTTGGCTTCATTTTCTACTTCAATTTATGACTTTTGACTCTATTTAGACTTCTTGGAGCCATTACACAATCATTTTAAAGAGCCCAGCTATATGTTACTTCTTTATGTCACATTATGGAACCTACACTTCCAACTCTCAATCCATGATTTCTAAATTTTTCCCAAGGCATCCTTTGGTGTTCTTCCATCATATTTAGTTCTAATCTAAGTTTAGAAAAATTTAAAACACTCCCTAGGTCTTCTAAGTGGGTTTGACTGAGACATGCATCTTATTTTGGACCCATGGAGTTTGTTTTATTTTCTTGAAAGAAATGGCACTTGGGAGGCTTCTTAAGGGTCTTAGGAACTCAATTAAACTCTCACATAAGCTAGAACATCCTTGGAAGAAATTAAATTTTGCTATATGTCTAAGAATCCCTAGGTTCCCATTCTTGAATTCTAATGGTTTTCCTTTAGGTTTCATTGCATCTACTAGCTTCCCATAGTCTAAAACCTAGGTTTCTTGCTTTCTCTTGGTCATAATTTACTCCCTCCCACATGCTCTCTACTTGGCCGAAAATCACACCATGAAGAACAACAAGAAAAAAGAAAGAAAAGCAAAAAAGTTACTTGAATTTATTCTTTAGCCTTTTTAAGAGCTTTCTCTTTTGCTATGGCCTTCTCCTTCAAAGTCTAATCTTCTCCCTCTAAATTAGACCCAAAACAGTCCCACATCACACATAAAAACCATGAAAAGAAAGAGAAAAGGGAGGAGAACAAGATTCCTAAAGGAAGAACCATGAAAACCTTGATTTTTCCTTACATTTTCCTTGGCTTTTTCCTTCTCTTCTTCTTCCCTTTTGGTATGTTACTCTTGGGCAAAGCTCTCCTCTATTTTGGGTAGAAAGTGAGTCAGTTAGAGTGGGAAGAGTGGGACACAACTTTAAAAAAGGAAGTGTCTTAAGAATTGTTCTTTAAAAATGCCTTTTATGTCCTTTTGCTTGGCTAATTTATTTTAGGCTCATTTTAGCTTCTTTTTTAGAATCATTTTTTCCATCATAAAATTTAGATCCTTTAATTTATAAAATAACTTTGAAATTACTCAAATTGGATTTAAAACCTTTTCGAATAAAAAGGTCAAAATTTAGGTAAACTAACATTAAAAAACGTGCACCTGAAGGGGTTTGAACTAGTCCAGGATTTTCTATGATTTTTAGGGCCTTTGAGGATCCTGAGAAACTCAATGTTTTCATTTAAAAATTTCTCTTGTGAGTTTTCCAAAAATTGCTCAAAATTACATAATTACCATTACATTTATGAACATTTTCGTTCAATTTTTGTATAACTATTCTAACCCCATTTTCAGAGCATTTTGAGCCTTGGATTTTCATTCTTAAGAGTATAAAATATTACTCTAATTTTATTGGGTCTCAACTCATTCATTTTAGGGGACTTATTTTTAAAACTGACTTGTTTCGATATTTTTATGAAAAACCAGATGTTACAAATTTTCTGTTAGACCCAATTGAAACTCGATGGCAACATCATCGAGTTCTAACAAACATTATTGAAACTTGGGTGGTATTGCTAATTTTTAGAGTTAGCTTTTGCAATCTAACATATTAGCTTACTTGATTGACCAATCATCGTAAGACTAGTCAAATTAGGCAACATACAATTTTTAAAGGGAGATAAGAGCTTGTCCATATGGCATTGCCGTATTGAGGGATATGATTATACCATCACGTGGCGCATCTCCATTAGACTAGTCAAGAAAAATTTAAAAAGGTGTAGATAGGCATGAAATGCCCTGGTGAACATACTTTATAAAATGCACTCTCTCCCTTCAAGCATGAAAAAGATGTGTTGCTTCCTTCCCTCTAACATCCAGTGTGCTCTGCTTTGCTCAAGCTAGCTAACTTTAATCATTGTGGTGCCTTAGACATAGTTTCTCAAATGTCTTACATGCAATTCTCAACATTCTCAACATTGTTTAGGTAAGTATCGTTCTCTTTTCCTTAACGTAGTATCTTTTTATTTTTTACTTTTAGGGTCTGTTGTTTATCATTTCATACTCATTTCACATAGAAACTTAAACTAACCATGATCAAAATGTAATGACCCTAACTTCAAATTATAGTAATTAAGGTTAAAGACATAATTAATAATCATAAAATCAAGGTTGAAAGTCATTACAGCTAATTATATTTAAAAAATGCAAGAAAATTTGAACCTTAATGTTATTAGAGTCATTAATTAGATAACCACAATTATTTGAATGTGGAAGTGAATTCAATCATCAATAAGGAGCCTTTGATTCTTCCATCCATCAATTCCAACTCATAAAAACCTCCTACAAGTATTTCTAAATTATTTCTTAGTATTACCATAAAAGAAACTAAGGTTTTTAGGTGAATATAAGAAATTGAGCACCTTCACCGCAGCTAAATTCCTTGGCACCGCAACCAATTACTCTCAGGTTCAACTCCTTACACATTCACAAATTTTGTACATTTCACTGCGGCCAAATATTCCTTTTACCGAGGCCAAATACCCTTTGGAACACCCACAAACTTACCTCTCAGACTTAGCCGCGACTAACTTCAATGTTTGTCACAGCCAATTGCTCTTTGTTTTCTTTCCTAGCAGCTTTGTCATATTTGGCCGAGGCCAATTAAATGTTGGCCGCAGCCAATTACCCTCTGTTACCATTTGGCCAAGGCCAATTAAATTTTGGCCGTAGCCAATTCCCTTCTATTCTTATAACTCCTAAGATTTCATCTCATGCTCTCCAATTCCTCCTCTAGCAACACTTTAGGCCACTTTAACTTAGTTTATGAAGATTTAATGTCTTTCTTTTACCTAATCTACCTAACACATCTATCATTATCCATTGAAAAGTCAAATGTGGATCCTTAACCCTCTAGCTACCATAAACTAGTGAGTTTCTAGATCAATGATAGCAAAGAATTCATACACTACTCACATTTCCATTCAAACATAAGTCCCATTAGAAATTTCATACATCACTAGTTTAAGTTGACATTCGATTTATCAAATGATTATAGTCTCTATGCTTAGCAATTTATGATGCAATGCGGTAATTACATAGGGCTAGTAGTCTAGTTATACAAATATAATTTGACAAGGTTTTTAAACCTACCTACTACTAAATCATATAATAAGCTTCCATTAATTTTCTCTTTGCCACTAAGAGGTCTGATCCTTGAAAATGTTAGCCCACAATTGGGGTGAGATATACAATCTCAGTAATAAGAGGCAAATTTCATATATATGTATAGATTAATTAATATAATGCAATTTCATATTATCAACACTAGAATTATCAATTCAATTTGCAAATGAACTAGTTGAGCTACCAATGACTACTGTCCCATACCAGCAATCATACATAATATGTTAATGGCCAATAACACCAGGAGAGGTCCGTCCACGACACCTACTCCATAATGAGCATAACTAGGGCTCAGTGTATCTGGGGTCTGATCATAACCTGGTGTTCGATCGAAGCATATGCACAAGTGGTAGCTACACCATAGCTCCACCATAAACTCACAAGATCCAATTATAATAACAATTCAAATAGTTAACCAATCATTTAGCATTTCAAAATCAAGCATGTGTAACAAATATCAAATTCACATGGGCATATACATGGAATTAGGAAAATAACCTCGGTTACTTCAATGAAGCCAATTACTCATCCTTTAACTACTATCATGATTCAAAGTACACTAGGCCTAACATAAACATAATCATTATTATTCAACTACCATTAGTAAGGAATTTCCCTATCCATAGATTAATCTTAACAAGAGTATATTAAAAATTTCTTACCCAAGCTTTCTAAGGGTTTACAGCACCAATTCAAGGTCACAACAACAAGAACTCACAATGGGTCACTCCTAATATTTCCATTTTCGCACATGTAAAAGCTATACACTAAAAGTCAGTCTAAATGATGGAAATTCAGTATATATACCACATAAGAGAAGAGGGAACACTTACCCATATACCTAAAAGGTTAAATGGACTGAGTTGAGCCTCTACTATCAAGAACATACCATAGGAAATTCCAAAATTTGAATTTAAGTCATCAAGCCTAGAAATTTTAGTTTTTCACCTTCATCTCCTTGTGATTTCGCACAATTGCAGAACCAATTATGAAAATCAATCCTTAGGGGCATTTTCCAGCAAAGTAATACACAAAATGGAAGAAAAATACTTACCTAATCATCCCTTTAACTTCTAACTCCAAAAATCTTGAAAGGAATCACTGAAACACCAAATTTCATATTTGAGAAGGAGATAAAAATGCCTAAAACCAAAAACTAATTGGACCAAAATGAAGAGAAGAATGAGAGGGACATGTTTTACATAGATTACCTTGGCCAAATCTTTCTCTAGAAGTGAGAAATGATGGAGGAATATAGAAAAACCCTAACCTCCCTCTAAACCTCTGAATTTTGCTTTGCCTTTTGTGTTTTTTCTGCAGAATGAGGAGGAGACTGAGTGTATTTAGGGTTTAGTTGGGTCCCAAATGGGTTATGGTTTGACCCAAAGGCCTAAATTCTTATGGGTTCAGATTTTTATGCTTGTTGGGCCTTATTTCATGAGTTGGGCTGTAGAAATTTGATTAAGTTAGGCCAAGTTTCAAGAGTCATTCCAATTTGGGTTTGCATAATATGTGTTAGGTCAACTATAAGGGCTCATGCAAATTGAGTTTTGGGCTTCTATTTCACTACATCAGATTGGGCCATTGTTAGGTGATCTCTCTTGGCCCAAGTCTCATGATAAGGAGTTGGGCTTGCACCTAAAATCATTGGGCCTCCATAAATCCTTATCCATGGCTTACTCAAATTAATTTTGGGCCCAAATTAAGCTTTAATCCAATTAAAATCTTAAACCCATATTAATAACTTATTTCTTTATAAATTCCTATTCATATAGCTTACCCAATTATTCCATAATAATTATTCTTAATTAGTCCAAATCCATGATTAACACCTTAATAAATTTTGTGGTGTTACTTTCTCCCTTTCTTTTAGAAATTTTGCCCTCAAAATTAGTCATACCTTACTCACTTTATGCTGGATAATCCGTCCTCATAGCTTCCATCTTGTTTTCTCAAAATTTTATAAAAACCTAGTCTTTTCCCTGCTACTTTCCTATAAAAGATGTCCTTATTATGTTACTACCTTACTTATTATCTACAATTCTATTTCTTCTTTGTCAACCTAAGTCAAATGATGTACTAACTTAAATATTCTGTCTTCTTCCCTTGTCGACCACTAAAGAGATCTAGACCAAGTTATACTTGATCACCTTATAGCAAGTCTAAGCACCTAAGTCAAATAAATCTTAAAATCTCTCTCTCTTTGTAGTGTTTGTTTTGTTCTATTCTGTCTCTTTCTTTTTCTTTTCCTGCTCCCTTCTCTCATTTTTTTTTTGGTTCCAATAGTCGATCATTGAATATTCATGTTAGCTTCTGTTCCTTCTTAACTCTCAATTAATTTAAGAGATAACTCCTATATACTTTAGCTTAACTCTCCTTAATAGTTGACACCAAGAACTACAAGGAATTCCATTTAGTTAGCTTTTTTACTATTTATTCCACTAATAGCAATATAGGTAAGTAACCTTATTTCACAATGAAGTTTCATTCATCCTTCACTTAGATTACCCCCACATTTCCTTAGCCCAACCTTCTGAATTGAAGTGGGTCTTACCTTCTATAGGGTTATCTAATCTAAGTTTCCAAGTCTTGCATTCAATTATCTTATAAAATCATTGTACATATTATATCCTCATTTATGGTTCATAAGTAAAAGGTCCATTATTTCCATTAGACACATAAATTCTATTTTCTTCTCTAGTTAGTACCTAAGTTCCCCTTTTTTATTCATCAAGATTTTCCAAAGGTTAGAACTAATATAAAATTTGATCTTATGACTAATCCATGTAAGGCATTCAAACACTCTAAGGTTACCTTTTGCCTAATCAAAACCAAACATAATCTCTTAAGCAAAAATAAACATGATCCTTCAAGTCTAGGTTATATTCCCTGATAAGGCTTGATTTTAAGGGTGAAAAGACCTTGTCTAGAGTATCAAGGTAATCTTTTAAGACTTGGGAATGAATATCCTTAAATCTTATAAGCCATAGCTTAAGTGGATACTTTATTAGGTGACATAGCTTGAACCATTTGCCTACAACATTAGGAATTTCTAATTCATGGTGATGGTTCATCATAGGCAATCTAGTTGTTGTCTGTAGGTGTAACCAACATAGGAAAATCCTTAATAGATCTTTTCTCTCTCTTTCTCTCTCTTTTTTTTTTTCCACTTGCAAAGGCATTACCATAATCACATACATGTGACTCCAAAGACTACCATGATTAATAGATCCCAATGTTTCATCTTGATTTTCAGTTACTACAAGCTTTAGTAGTCAACTTAATGGCATTTACACTTGTTTGAAATCAACTGAACATTTTCTTGGATTTTATGCCATTATATATAGTCCCAAAGAACTGTGCTTTGGTATCTTCTACCCCTAACTAAGATTTTTTCATATAAGTATAGTCATTCTTCAATTAACATACTTTTTACCCCTTTTTTTCATGATACTCTAAATTCTCTCAAACCTCCTCACATACAACTAAGTTTTTTTTTTCTCTAGTTTGGAAATTCATAATAATTCTTAAAAAGTAATGAAATAATATCTTGTCAACAAGGTTTAAGATCCTATTAACGAGATCTTCTATTCATTAATGTAAAATCTGAGACCTTGTTAACAAGGTTTTCTAACAACAAGTACAAGGTCTTTTAACCATAAATTATAGCATATAATATGAGATTGTATGATAGTTTTTGTCCTTAAATAATGGCTTGTGCTTACCACAACTAACTCTTTTGCTCCCTTAAAAGTTTTTAGGCCTTAATTCATGCTTGACTATTAGAAGTTAGATTAACATAATAAGGAGACTTAGTGAGTCTTTTCATTATCAAGTATTCCCTAATTATCAACGGATCAAATAGGGATTCCCAGTGAGTGAACTCAAGTATCATTTACCACTAGTGTTTCACCCTTCCTCATCAATCATTATACTAAGGTTTTATTGTAATAACATAAGTTAATTGCATTACTGCCACCTCTCATTCATTTCCCTTGGGTTATGATTCTGGATTAGGGAGTCTTCTTTCAAAATTAGGGAGTTTTACTACTATAGTAAGTACTAGTCCATCTCAAATTCCCAATGTTGTCTTTATCCCCTTAATCACACCTTACATGATATATGACAATATGACTACTGATGGCAAAATCATACTTTACCTTTAATATTAGCAGGCAATTCTTTCCTGTGGCCATATACATGCTCATCATCCCATGATGACTGTATCTCAACCACTTGTATGCACACGGGTACCGTTTTATTTTCTTTTTAGGTGGATCCTTACTATCAAGATCTCTTCTTTACCTTCTAGGTAGTAAGTCGACTTAGTCTAGTTTGATGCCAATTTGGTGGTCAAAATTCCTCAAATCATATGGTAAGTGGCACGCCCCACATGCCCTTAGCATCGGAGTGTCAGTAAGTAAGCACGTCCCACATGCCTCTAGCACTGAAGTGCCAGGAAATGAGCACATCCCACGTGCCTCTATCACTAAAGTACTATAGAATCTTACCTTACACTCCCTGAGTATATCATGCACGTAAAGTGTCTCTAACCACCACCCAAATGCAAATCAATACATAACATAAGTAAACTGAATTATACAAAAGAGACAACATGCTTAAGCACCATGTGCCTATACACCCTCTTATCATACTTGGGCTTCTTTCCCTTATCACAAATTCCTCTCTTGTTTGGGTACACTAAGGGAGGAGCCTCAAAGCTCTCTCAAGATTCCTTCCAAAACATTATCTCCCTTAATCTCTTACTTTAAAATCACTATCCCCCATTTAAAAATGGATTCAACAATGTTAAGGATTTCCTGCCCTCATTCCTTATCATCATTAACTAAAGATAGCTTACTCACTCTAATAGTTTTGAATAAAACTATTTGAAATATTATTTAGCTCTTATCACCCTTATTCATTAGACCCAAATTATGGTAGCTAGGATCGAGTAATTGAATTCTTTATTAATTGGGATCAAGTAAGTGGGTTAGGACCTCTGTTCCTATAAAGTCTCAACCTTAGAGACTTTTGAAATCTACATAGTTCTAACTCAGTATGGATTGTATATCACTTTATATATTTAGTCAATCACACTTATTTATTATACACTAGTTCCCAAACTTCCATTGTTAATTTCTTAATTATAAGTAAGGTTTACATCTCACCCTTCCATAAGGTTTTTATAACTAGTCAGGTGTTTTACTTTATTTTGTTGCCTTCTAAGTTCTCAATATCACTCTAGATAGCCCTTGAAAAGTTTAAAATTTTGCTTAGGTAAAGAAGTGCTACTCTTGTTGGATCAGTTGACTACTTTAATAGGCCAGTCAACTAGTCATAAATACTATTAGTAGCTTTATTCATCATCTTCATCAGTTACTTGGTCTTATTCATTAAGTCAATTGGTGCCTTACAGTGAGTTACTGGTGCATCTATCACATAACCAGTTGGCAACAAGCCTCAACTAGTTGTTTATCTAGACTGAGACCAGTAACCCAATCTCCAAAGAAAAGAAGGGCAAAATTCTAGTCTTTTCATTGATATTAACAATCTCAAGTTTCAAAATTAGTATTACTAAATTGTTATGAGGTAGAATCTAACTACACTCTATTATTCTCCAGAGCATACTTATTGTGATAGGTGATGTTCTAAATAAAATTCAAGAAACAACCATTTCAATTAAGCATTACAAGCCTTATATTATTATTCCTCTATATTTCCTTCCAGAACATAAAGCACAACAACTATATGTTCATATAATTATCTATTCTTATGAGCTAATACTATGCCAAACATGCATTATGATTGCCAAGCTTCAAACCATAAAATTTAAATTAGAATGGTTTTCCTGAACCATTATTCTGATACCAAATGTAACGACTTTAACTTTAAATTATAGTAATTAAGGTTAAAGACGTAATTAATAATCATAAAATCAAGGTTGAAAGTCATTACAACTAATTATATTCAAAAAAGGCAAGAAAATTTGAACCTTGATGTTATTAGGGTTATTAATTAGACAACCACAATTATTTGAATGTGCAAGTAAATTCAATCATCAATAAGGAGCCTTTGATTCTTCCATCCATCAATTCCAACTCATAAAAACCTCCTACAAGTATTTCTAAATCATTCCTTAGTATTACTATAAAAGAAACTAAGGTTTCAAGGTGAATATGAGAAATTGAGCACCTTTGCCGTGGCTAAATTCCCTCGTACTGTGGCCAATTACTCTCGTATTCAACTCCTTACACCTTTACAAATTTTGCACATTTTGATGTGGCCAAATATCCCTTTCACCATTACCCAATACCCTCTAGAACACCCCCAAACCTGCCTCTCAGACTTAACTGCAGTTAACCTTACTGTTTGCCTCAGCCAATTACTCTTTGTTTTCCTCCCTGGCAACTTCGCCACATTTGGCGGAGGCCAATTAAATGTTGGCCATGACCAATTATCCTCTGTTACCATTTAGCCAAGGACAATTAAATTTTAGCCGCGACCAATTCCTTTTTATTCCTATAACTCCCAAGATTCATCTCATGCTCTCCAATTCCCCCTCTAGCAATACTCTAAGCCACTTTAACTTAGTTTATAAAGATTTAGTGTCTTTCTTTTACTTAATCTACCTAACATATCTATCATTATCCATTCAAAACTTAAATGTAGATCCTTAACCCTTTAGCCACCATAAACCAATAAGACCATAAATCAATGACAGCAAAGAGTTCATACATTACTCACATTTCCATTCAAACATAAGTCCTATTAGAAATTCCATACATCGCTAGTTTAAATTAACATCTAATGTATCAAATGATTACAGTCTCTATGCTTGGTAATTCATGATGCAATGTGGCAATTACATAGGGTTAGTAGTCTAGTTATACAAATATAATCTGACAAGGTTTTTAAACCTAGCTACTATTAAACCATATAATAAGCTTCCATTAATTTTCTCCTTACCACTAAGAGGTCTAATCCTTGAAAATGTTAGCCCATAATTGAGGTGAGATATACAATCTCAGTAACAAGAGGCAAACTCCATATATATATATAGATTAATCAATACAATGTAATTTCATATCATCAATACTAGAATCATCAATTCAATTTGCAAATGAACTAGTTGAGCTACCAATGACTACTGTCTCATACCAGTAATCATACACAACATGTTAATGGCCAATAACGCCAGGAGAGGTCCGTCCATGACATCTCCATAATAAGTACAACTAGGGGCTCAGTGCATCTGAGGTCTGATCACAACCCAATGCTTAATTGAAGCATATGCGCAGGTGGCAGCCACACCATAGCTCCACTGTGGACTCACAAGGTCTAATTATAATAACAATTCAAGTAGTCAACTAATCATTTAGCATTTTAAAATCAAACATACGTAACAAATATTATATTAACATGGGCATATATATGGAATTAGGAAAATAACCAAGTTACCTCAATGAAGCCAATTACTCATCTTTTTACTACCATTATGATTCAAAGCACACTAGGCCTAACATAAGCATAATCATCATTATTCAACTACCATTAGTAAGGAATTTCTCTATCCACAGATTAATCTTAACAAGAGTACATTAAGAATTTTTTATCTAAGCTTCCTAAGGGTCTACAACACCAATTCAAGGTTACAACAACAAGAACTCACAATGGGCCACTTCTAACATTTCTATTTTCGCACATGTAAAAGCCATGCACTAAAAGTCAATCCAAATGATGAAAATTCAGTATATATGCCACATAAGAGAAGAGGGAACACTTACTCATATATCTAAGAGGTCAAATGGAATGAGTTGAGCCTCTACTATCAAGAACACACTATGGGAATTCCAAAATTCGAATTTAAGTCATCAAGCCTAGAAATTTTAGTTTTTCACCTTTATCTCCTTGTAATTTGGCACAATAGCATAACCCATTATGAAAATCAATCCTTAGGGACATTTTTTAGTAAAGTAATACACAAAATGGAAGGGAAATACTTACCTAATCATCCCTCTAACTTCTAACTCCGAAAATCTTGCAAGGAATCATCGAAACACTAAATTTCAGATTTAAGAAGGAGATGAAAATACCCAAAACCAAAAACTAAACTGACCAAAATGAAGGGACATGTTTTATATAGATTACCTTAGCCAAATCTTCTTCTAAAAGTGATAAATGGTAGAGAAATGTAGAAAAACCCTAGCCTTCCTTTAAACCTCCAAATTTTGCTTTGCCTCTTGTGTTTTTTCTGCAAAATGTAGAGGAGGCTGAGTGTATTTAGGATTTAAGTTGGGTCCCAAATGGGTTATAGGTTAACCCAAATGCCCAAATCCTCATGGGTTCAGATTTTTATGTTTGTTGGGCCTTATTTCATGAGTTAGGCTATAGAAATTTGATTGAGTTAGGCCAAGTTCCAAGAGTCATTCCAATTTGGGTCTACATAATGTATGTTGGGCCAACTATAAGGGCTCATGTAAATTGGATCTTGGGCCTTTATTTCACTAAATCAGATTAGGCTATTACTCGGTGATCTATTTTAGCCTAAGTCTCATGATAAGGAGTTAGGCTTGCACCTAAAGTCATTGGGCCTCCATAAATCCTTGTGCATGGCTTACTCAAATTAATTTTGGTCCCAAATTAAGCTTTAATCCAATTTCCCATTCATATAGCTTAGCCAATTATTCCATAATAATTATCCTTAATTAGTCCAAATCCATGATTAATACCTTAATAAATTTTAGGATGTTACACAGAATGTTGAGGAAAAGAAAATAATACTTTTGTGGCCAAATTTATTGAGTTGTTTCAGTATTCTTCTTACCTCTAGAGATATGATATGAGCCCTAGAGATGTGAGTAGTTTGAGACTAGGTTGAAGCCCCTGATTATTGATAGAGTTGTCACACCCGAAAATGCGACCGCGTGGCGTTTTCTCGAAATAAAAATTAAATGTAAAAATCCCTGGAAATAAATAGAGTACAAATAGATAGGGTTCATTTTATAGGGTTCAGGAGTCGCCACCAAAATTTTATTTTTGAAAAGGCAAAACTTTGAAAAAACCTTTTATTTGAAAAAATAAGAAAACATGGTCTAAGAATCAGAAAATGGATTCGGGAGTCGATTGTGAGTGGGGAAGGTGTTAGGCATCCCACTACACCCGTTCTTAAGAACGGTTACCCTAAGTTAGTTATGCAAAATTAATATGGCCTCTATTGTATTTTAATTCTCCCTAACCAATCACATATAAAGAACAGAAGAAGAAAATTTAAGGAAATGAAATTAAAGAGGAGAAAGAAGCAAAATAAAGAGAAATTCAAAGAATAAATAAAGAAAAGGGAAAAAATAAAATTAAAAGAAATTAAAGAAATTAAAAGAAATAAAATTAAAAAAAAAAAGATTCATTTACAAGGCCGGACTTGATCTAGGATGAGAGCCTAGAGCTTACGTACCCTTCGAAAGGGATCAAAGTCCACGTAGTTCGGTTGAAAAATTTGTATTTAGCTGAAGTTTCTTTTTTGTTTTTTTTGTTTTTTTTTGTTTTTGTTTTTTTTCTTGTTTTTATTTTTTTTCTTTTTTCTTGTTTTGATTGTTTGGATATTGTTTTTTCCGTGAAAAGACAGAAAAAGTAAATAACTTTTTCCTTTAGCAAATAAAACAAATTTTAAAATTGGTTGATCTGTGTTTGATTTGCTAAAGAAAAATATAATTTGATTTTTCTATATATTTTTTTAATTCTTTTATCATTTTTTTAGTTTTATTTTTGCTTTTGTTTTTTTTATTTTTTCTTTGTTTTCGTTTTTGTTTTGTGTTTTTGTTTTTGTTTTCTTTTTGTTATTATTCTTTATTTTTTTATTTCTATTTCTTTTTGGTTTTTCTTTTGGTTTTGTTATTATTGCTTTCTTTTTTTTTTTGTTTCTTTTTCTGATTAATTTTTATTTTTGTATTCTATTTTTTCTTCTTTCTTCCTTTTTTTTTTTGTTTTTAATTTTATTTTTATTTTGTTGTTGTTGTTGGTTTTTTCCTAATTTTTGTATATATATATTTTTTTATTTTTTCACTTTTTGATTTTTGTTTGACTTTTGGTCTTTTTAATATTATTATTACCCTTTTTTTTTTAGAAGAGAAAAAGAAAATAAAAATCATTTTTAACTTTCACCAAGAAAACAAGTTGAAAATTAATTTGTATGTTTTAATATGTAAGAGCTAAAATAATCCAATTTTCTTTACCATCTTCTCTATTTTATTTCTATTATTTATTTATTTATTGGTTGATTTTTTCCTTGTTTTGAAATACCTTTTTTTCAACTTTTGCAAAGCATATATTTAATTCTACTTTTATTAAACAAAAATTAGAGAAAAGCTTTAAAGTTTATAAAAGAATTTAATTAATTTTTTGCTTATCATTTTTTATTTTTTCATTTTCCTTTTTGTTCTTTTTTTTCATGAAATATTTTCTTTGAAAAATCCTTTGCTAGGGCCGTTGAAACCCAAAACACTAAACGTACATTCAAGGCCCAAAAGGCACCAAGGAGGCTTATTGCCACACATGACCTTTTGGTCTATCCCTAGGTGCCTAAGAGGATATGAAATCCCACACGGCAATTCTAAAGAGAGAATAAAAACTAAATTAAAGCAAAAATATTCACAAGCTTGCAACATTTGTTTTGATTGTGTGTGCTTGTGTCCAGTCAACTAAACAACATATTGTAATACATTTCAGGAATAGACAAACAAATTCAGTTAACAAATTCAAACCAATTGACTTTGCTATGCTATCCAATCCAGTTTCATTAGCTACAGCGCAACCATCTCTTTGATCTTTGCTCAATTCTTGGTAAGTCTCCTCAATCGTTTGACATCCTCAAGCAAAACTCATGCAAAAGAGATAAAAAGTATGGGGGAGTAAATTCTATGCCATTATTAATTTTTTCAAAAATAATCAAACCAATGGATCACTGTCTGAACATACACATGCATGGGATAGAGGAGTTATGTATAAAACAAATGTCTGCAATTCACAGATAATTTAATGTTAAAAAAAAAGAACTTTTAAAATGGACTAGGATCTGCAATAAGCCTTAACCATCACCACCCAACATAAATAAGGACCAATTATACCCAACCACACAAAATAACACAGCAATCACAATCAATGTTCGACCACCGAAATAAGGCATATTAAAAGGGTACAAATTTAAGCCAGAGCTTGACAACCACCCCAACTAGGCATCCATTTTATAATAGAATACAATATACTTCGCATCCCATGAGCTTAAGCACAGCCCAAGGATGGAAATTAATGTCAACCATTATCATCAGTTAAAGAAAACCTGGTTCCACTAACTCAATCATGGCTTATGACAATGCAAACAGATAGCAGCAAATGCCTCCTCTTACAAAAGAATCATAATGGGTCAACTTAATTCCAATTCCATGTGTCAATTCTCGAACCCACATAAGTTCCAAAACCTTCAATCGATGAAGCAAAAGTCTAAAACTTATACTCTCTTATCCACATACAGCTACAGCATCCTAATCATGGACATCAAAACACACATTCATATGAAACAAACAGAAGCCAAGAGCCAAATGCAATTTGTATGACCGAGTGACCAAGAAACTACAACTATTCATGATCACAAGGAAGCGACATGACAGAATAGTAACAGCAGCTATCAACCAGACCAACCATCAGAAACGGCAAGGATTTTAACCCTTTTTTTTTGAAAAAAAATAGCAACACATTGTCTTCAGCTAAACAATTTACACTACCCAGAGATTTTAAGCCTAAATTTCAGCACAAGAATTAGAATTCATCCAAGATTTTACATTGTCAAAATTGAAGGAATAAATACCAGGAAATGTACCTCTCTGGAAGCTTTGGCATTGCATCTGAAGGGAAGGGCCAACGAAAGGGGATTATCATTTATGGAATTGATGGGAACTGAAGAGCAAAAGGAACGGGACTCTGATCATCCTCTCTGGGTTTCTCCTTTCTCGGCCTCAGATCCCCCTCTACCTTTGATTCAAGCCTCTCCTCTGTTCTTTTGTTCCTTCTCGTCTCCGTCTGTCGTGGTCGCCTCCTCTCTCAATCCACCGATGTACCCTTGCTTCTCTTTTGCCTTGTCTGAGCCTCATTCTCCCCCTCTGTTGCTTCTCTGATTCTCCATCACTCCTTTGCTGAACCACCTCTCCTCCTCAGTCTTCCCTCTCGGCCTCCCTAGAATCTCCTCTTTCCCTCTTTGTTTCACAATCTTCGGTTTTCTGCCTCAGATTCCCATTTTCTGCCTCTCACCCTTCCAGTGGCTTCCCTCACTCTCCCTCTTCTGGATAATCCATTCGAAAAATCCCAAAAGGAAAAACCCCCCGTACTTCTTTCACTCTCCTTCTCCATTTCTCTCGCTCGCGCTCCCTTTTTCTCCCAAAAACCCTTCTCTCCCTCTCGACGTCTTATTCCCTCAGAAGCCCCTTCTCTCGATTTTCCTTCAGCCCTAAATTCCTCGTATCACTCTCTCTCCATCAATCCAAAAATCTCCAATCTCCTTTCACCCTTCCTCCTCCGTCTCGCGTTTGTCCGTTTTTCCCTTCTGTGTGTCTCGCGTCTCACTCCCCTCAGTGCATCTGTGTGTGTGTCCGTCCTCTTTTTTGTTTCTGCTCTCCTTCTCACCTCAGTGCGTCCCTCCGTCTCTCCCTCAGTGCGTCCCTCTGTCTCTCTCCCCTCAGTGCGTCTGTGTGTCCGTCCTCTTTTTGTTTCTGTACGTCCGCCTTTTTCCTCTCTTCGAAGACAGAATCCCAGGGGGACCAAAGGGACTGGGTAGGGTTTTGGTTTGGGTAGGTTTTTTTTGGAGTTGGGTAGGATTTTTTTAGAAGTGGGTCTTTAAAAAAAAAGGATGATGGGTCATGGGCTTTAAACTGGGTTGCAGAGGTCTAAAGGGCTGCTGAAGGAATGGGCTTATTATTATTTTTTATTCTCTCTTTTCAGCCTCTTCTCTTTTTTTTTTTTTGGGTTTTTGATATTTAGATATTGGGCCAAAGGGATTTGTTTTAGGTTAGGGCTTTGGACTTAAATTTTATTTTGATTTTATTTTATCACTCTCTTTTTTCTTATTTTTTATTTTTTTTAATAATAATTTTTTTTAATGATTGGGATTTTTATCTTTTTTTTTTGTTTCATTTTTTATTTTTATTTTTAATGCACTTTTGACAACTAAATTCAAAATTCGGGCCAAATCGTTTTAGTTGACCGGCTTGGGGCAACTAAATTCAAAATTCGGGCCAAATATAAATAGATTTGTTTTCTAAAGCTTTTTTTTTTTAATTAATTTTTTTTGGTAATCTTTGTCTTCTTTCTTTTCTTCTCTTTTATTTTATTTTTCTAATTTTATTTTTCTTTGTTATTATTTTTCATGTTTTTTTCCTTTCTTTTTTTTTTTTTGTGATTTGGGTTTTAGGTTTTTTTTTAAATGACTTTTCTTTATTATTTTATTTTTCATATCTATTTTTTTTTGCTAGTTTATTTTATTATTATTTTTTTTAGTTTGTCTGGACAAAATACGGTGTTCACAAGAGTTACTGTAACACCCCAAAATTTATTTAAGGTGTTAATCATGGATTTAGATTAATTAAGAATAATTAATATGGGATGATTGGGCAAGTTAAGTGAATGGGGATTTTAGAGAGATAAATTATTAATATAGGTTTGAGAATTAATTGGGATAAAAATTTCATCTAGGCCCAAATTAATAGATCATGATAAGAGGCTAATGGAGGCTCAATGAGTTAGGTGCAGACCCAACCCAATTTAATGTGATAGAGGCCTAAGATCCACCTTGTATAGACTCTTAACCCTTATACAGACCTAAAACCCTTGAGCTCTTTAAACTTAGCCTAAACTTAATTAAAATCCTGCAGCCCAACACCTTAAAAACTAGCCCAACAAAGCTAAAATCTAAAGCCCATTTGGAGTTGGACCTTGGAGCAACCTATGACCCATATTTGACCTAACTTAACCCAATTAAAACCTTAAAAATTGACCAGCCACCTCTCCTATTCTGCAAACACAAAGAAACAAAAGAAAATTTAGAGGTATAAAGGAGAGGCTATGGTTCTTGGCATGATTCCACATTTTCTCACATTTAGAGTAAGATTCAGCCAAGGTAATAGTTATACAACTTAACCCCCTCATCTTCCTCTTTAATTTAGTCTAATTAGTTTTTCATTTGGAGTATTTTCATCCTACCCAAAATCTGAAATGTAGTTGTTTGGGGGTTTTCTTGGTGAAATTCATAGGTTGAGGTTAGGGCTGACATTAGGTAAGTATAAATCCTCCATTTTGATGCTTTCCTTACTAATTGAGACTCCCATAGCTGATTTATAAAATGGGTATTAATTTTGTATGAATTTGTTTGGGATTTTAGGTGAAATATTGAGATTTCTGGTAGAAGACACTTTAATCCGAATTTGGGATTTGTGGTGGTTGGGTAAGTATTCTTTAGGTAGTTATTAGCATTTAAATTCTTTGGGTACTTGTTGCAACTGTTAATGATGAATTAAAGTAGTAATTCTTTGATGTTATGGTTATAGGGAGACTTTGTACCATTGGTGGCTGTTGCAAATTGTCTACAAGTGAGGTGACTGGGGTTTACATTAATTCCATGCATATGTCGATTTAAATTTCATAATTGCTGTATATAAGTGATTTGAAATGTTGAATGAATTGGTTGGCTATCTATTATATTGTGATTGGACCTTGTAAGTTCATGGTGGAACTGTGGTGCGGTTGCCACCCGTGCATGTGCTTCGATCGGGCACCGAGTTATGATCAAACCCCAAATGCATTGAGCCCTAGTTGTGCTCAATGGGGAGTAGGTGCTGTGGACGGGCCTCTCTCAGTGTTACTAGCCTTTAACATGTGAAAATATAATTGCTAGTATGAGATAGTAATCATGATAGCCTAATTGTTTCATTTACTGATATGACTGATATGATTCTGATGTTGATTTTGATTTATGCATATATGTTAATTAAACTGGATTATATGATGGAATTGCCTTGGTTACTGAGATTCATATCTCACCTCATTTTATGGGATTACAAATTTCAGGTGAAGGTTCCTCAGGTAAGGATAGGGTTAAGCAAGTGGATGAACATCCATGAGCTGAGACCTAATGTGGAAAGCTGCCCTTGGTTTGAGTGTAATAAGGTAGATGCTAAATTTTGTTAACCTATGTATAGCATCATCGTGTATCTGTATTGCCAAGTGTAGGCTTTCATATTTTGATTACTTAAGATATATTTATTGAGGGGTTAGACCTTTTCTTAATTTGGTGTTTGATGTATGGATTCATGATATCTGCTATGAGCCTTGTTAAGCTATGTTATGGCTTACTATTGGAAATGTAATCTTTGAGATATTGATATGAACCCATAATGTATGGAGCCCCCACTTATTATGCATCCAAATGATAAATACTATTAGTGCATGAATTTTTGTTGTCATTACTCTATGGACTTGCTGATATAGGGTAATTAAAGAAAAGAAATGGACACTTAAGTTTTGAATTGGTAATGATAGAATAGCTGATGAATAAGGTGCATAACTACCATTAGAGTTGCATAAATTAAGGTAGAATGGCCCTAGGGTGATATCGGAGGGAGAATGGAGAGTATAAGACCAGAATTTCAGAGTGCAAGACCAGAAGGCACTTTGCCACGGCTAAAATGGAGTTAGCCGTAGCTAATAGAGGCGAAATTGCCCAGGGAGAGTGGCAGAAAGGAATTCGCTGTGGCAAAATGTGAAAGGCAAAATTGGGAGTCATCTAGAGGGAAATTCGCCACGGTAAACTTTTATGAAAATGAGCCAAACATTCCAGAGAGGAATTGCCCGTGGCAAAATGAGGTATTGGCTGCGGCCAATATCGAGAGGCGAGCGAGGTAAGTTCTAGGAGGCTTCTTCACCGCGGTGCCAAGTAGATTGGCTGTGGCGATACTAGTGATAAAGAAAAAGGTAAAACAGAAAGGAATTGGCTGCGGCTAAGAGTAATTTGGCTATGGCAAACATGCTGAAACACTTATACCAACTAGAAAACCTTGGTTTTTCATATGTTAATCTCAAGGGATGATCTAGAGACATGGGGAGAAGTTATAAATGATGAGTAATAGAATCAAAGGCTTATAAATAAATGTTTGTTTCCCTTATGAACATAAGTGTTTATAATCATATGACTGATGACCCTAATTAAATTAAGGTTCAAATTTTCCCACATTTTCATGACCTATGATGATTAATCACGTCTTTAACCTTAATTATGATGTTTAGAAATTAGGGCCGTCACAGTTACTTCACAGTGGATTAGAAAGTTTAATACTCTTGTAGAGGTCAATAGGGTGATTGAGAATAATCTGCAAGCTATCATGCCTGTGATGACTTCAGCTGGTCGGAAGGGGGCTCCAAAACTAAAGAGACCAAGACCTGAGGAGGTCTCTAGCATGGCACCCAGCAGCAAGAGGAAAGGCAAGGTGCCATGGAACAGAAGGCCATAAAAGGGCAAGAAGATACAGCCTCCTTGGAGCCAGTCATTCTCCTAATAGTCTCTGGTGACGTGCTTTAAATGTGGGAAGCCAGGGTACATTACCAGGAATTGCCCCTAGGTGGATAAAGCGCCTCCACCCAGGCCACAAACCCGAGGCAAGGTGTTCGCCCTCACTCAGCAGGAGGCCAGTGCGTCTCCTAATTTGATCCAAGGTATGCTTATAGTGAATGGCTTTCCTATAGTTGCTATATTTGATTAAAGTGCTAGTCCCTCATTTATATCTTATGATTGTGTGAGGCAATTGGGTCTAGCTATTAGTAGTTTACTATTTGATTTATCTGTCAATACACTTACTAGAAGTCACATTGTTACTTCCTGTGCTTGCTTGAATGTCACTGTTTAGTTTAGTCTTTACTATACCACTATTGATTTAATTTATATGCCTTTCCATAACATTGATTTGATTGTTGGTATGAAGTGGATGGTTGCAAATAATGCGATACTCAATTATGAACACTAAATCATTTTCTTACCTACTTGTGGGACTATATCGAGGGTAGGAGTTAAGTTGTCCTTTATGACTATTGCCCAGGCTGAAAGATGCTTAGAACATGGATGTCAAGGATTTCTAGTATTTTTCTCTATTTAGGCTAAGGTAGAGGAAAAAATAAAGGAGATCTCAGTGGTCAAGGAATTCCCAAAAGTTTTTCCTAAAGATTTTGACTTTAGTGGTTTATCCCCTAAGAGAGAGATAGAGTTCCTTATAGATATAGTGCCTGGAGCTAGACCGATGTTCAAGGCTCGTTACAAGATGGTTGCCATCGAGCTCACTAAATTGAAAAAGAAAATAGAAGAGTTATTGGAGAAAGGGTTCATACGCCCTAATGCTTCACCTTAGGGAGCTTTTGGTATTATTTGTGAAGAAGAAAGATGGTAGCTTAAAATTGTGTATAGATTACAAAGAATTGAATAAGGTTACCATCAAGAATAAATACCCTTTCTTTAGAATAGATGATTTACTAGATTAGTTAGTTAGGGCATCGATGTTTTCTTAGATAAATCTTAGACCTGGCTACCACCTACTAAGAGTAAGAATTGGAGACATCCTAAAGATGGCCTTCAAAATGAGATATAGGCACTATGAGTTTCTTATAATGCCATTCGGGCTAACGAATGCGCCTGTTGTGTTCATAGATTACATAAATAGGGTATTCAGACTGTATCTAGATAAGTTTGTATTGGTCTTTATTAATGATATCTTAGTGTACTCCAGATCCTTTGAGGAGCATGATAAGCATCTAAGACTACTCCTAAAGACCTTAAGAGATAACAAGTTGTATGCCAAACTTAGTAAATATGAATTTTGGCTAATTAAGGTGAAATTCTTAGGTCATGTGATATCTCTCGAGAGGGTTGTGATATATTCCTGTAAAGTAGAAGCTATGTTATAGTAGGAGAGACCTAGAACTATCATCGAGGTTAAGAGTTTTCTAGGTTTGGTAGGGTATTATAGACATTTCGTTCAGGACTTTTCTCAAATAGTTTTACCACTGATAAGGCTAACTAAGAATGAGACACCTTTTGTGTAAGATGATAGATATGAGAAGAGTTTCCAAGAGTTAAAATTTAATTTGACCGCTGTCCTTGTACTAATTATCCCTGATCCTAGTAAACCATTTGTGGTTTATAATGATGCCATGAGGAAAGGGCTAGGTTGTGTATTAATGCAGTAGGGTAGAGTAGTGACATATGCCTCTAGGTAGTTAAAGCCTTATGAGGAGAATTATCCCATACATGACCTAGAGTTAGCCATAGTAGTGTTTGCTTTTAAAATCTAGAGATATTATTTGTATAGTGCTACTATAGAAATTTATAGTGACCATAAGAATTTGAAATACTTGTTTGACCAGAAGGAACTGAATATGAGACAAAAGAGATGGATGAAATTCCTAAAGGATTATGATTACGTATTGAAATATCATCAAGGGCAAAGCTAATGTGGTGACTGATGCCCTGAGTAGGAAGTTCATCCATGCAACCTGTATGATGATTAGGGAATAGGAACTCCTAGAAAAATTTAAGAACATGAACCTCTCTGGTTAGGTAGTATCAGGTAGATTATATTTGAGTGAAACTCAAATTGAGAATGAATTGAGAGCCCATATCATAGATGCCCAGAAAAAGGATGAGTTCCTAAGATAGGTTAGGAGTGAGATTTTCCAAGGTAAGACCTCAAATTTTAGGATATCTAAGGATGGTATGATAGTATACCAAGACAGAATTTGTGTACCTAGTCAAAATGAATTAAGAGAAAGAATTTTAAAAAAGGCACATAAGAGTAAGTATACTATCCACCCAAGTGCCACCAAGATGTATCAAGATTTGAAAAGAATCTTTTAGTGGCCAAGAATGAAAAATGATGTAACTAATTATGTGGCTAGATGCCTAGTTTGTCAGAGGGTGAAGGTAAAATATCATAGACCTAATGAGTTGTTACAGCCTCTAGATATCCTTGAGTGGAAGTGGAATAGTATAGCGATAGACTTTATTATCGGGTTACCTAGGAAATCCTCTAGACATGATGCTATCTAGGTAGTTGTGGATAGATTGACAAAGTTCACACACTTTTTAGCTATCAGGGCTACTCACACACTAGATAAATTAGCCCAGTTATATATAAGAGAGATAGTGAAACTTTACAAAGTACCCAATAGCATAATATCGGATAGAGGCCTCAGGTTCACATCGAACTTTTGAAGGTCATTACAGCATGCCTTAGGGACCAAATTGTAGTTCAATACTGCATATCACCCCCAGATAGATGGTCAAACTGAAAGGACCATCTGAACCCTGGAAGACATGTTGAGGGCCTATGTACTAAAGATGAAGGGTAACTAAGATGCATATTTACTATTAGTAGAATTTGCATATAATAATAGTTACCATTTTATTATTCAGATGCCCCCTTATAAGGCTTTGTATAGGAGAAAGTGTAGATTTCCTTTATGTTGGGTTAAGCTAGGTGAAAGGAGTCTGATAGGACCTGAGATTGTGGACCAGATCACTCGATAGATAGAATTGATTAGAAAGAAACTCTTTACGGCCTAAAGTAAGCAAAAAACCTACGCTGATAAGAGAAGGAGGCCATTAGAGTTTAAGATTGGAGACCACGTATTCATCTGAGTGCCTCTAATGACTGGGGTAGGTAGGTCTATAAGGGTAAAGAAGCTCAATCCTAGGTATATTGGTCAATTTGAAATCTTTGAGAAAATTGGACCCATAGCCCGCCGTGTAGCCCTACCTCCAAACTTAGTCTAAGTCTATAATGTTTTTCACATCTCCCAGTTGAAAAAGTACTTACCAGATCCCTCACATGTCATAGAATATGAACATATTCAATTGCAAGAAAACCTTTCCTATGTAATGACACTAGAGAGAATTGTGGATGCAAAGCTAAAATAGTTGTGAAGTAAGAACATTCCTTTAGTGAAAGTGGTCTGGAAGGGTGTAACATCTAAAGAGGCAACCTAAGAATTGGAGGATGAGATGAGACAAAAATATCTAGAGCTATTCCCCTAATGTATGCATCTATGTATTTATGTATTTAAATTTTGAGGATGAAATTTATTTAGGAGGGAGAAATGTAATGTCCAGTTTTTTGTTAAATGTCAAAATTGAGTCAATTATAAAAGCAAATCTCCTAAGTTGAATGATTTAAGGCTAAATAAAATTTGGATAAAATTTTAAATAATGAAAAATAAGGATTTAAGCCTTGAGAATTTTAAATAATAGAAATGAGAATTTAAGCCTTGAGTTGCCCAAAAACTGGGGCCAGAGTAGTTCAAAAAATTTATCGAAAGCCTACTAGTATTTTCGTAAATATGGAAAATTCTTGGAAAAATCACAGGAGGATTTTTTTAAATGAAACATTTGAGCTTTCCAAGGTTCTCAATAGCCTTAAAAACCACGGGAAGCCCTAGCACAATTAAAACCCCTCTAGTGTATGGTTTTGAATATCGATTGACCCATACTTTGATTGGTTTGTTTGAAAAAGTTTTAAATGCAAATTAAGTGCTTCCAAAGCCATTTTATAAGATTGAAGATCTAAATTTTATGATGGAAAAGAAAGTTCTTGAAAAGGAGCTAAAATAAGCATACAAAGAAAAGTCCAAGAATGAGGGATGAAAAGGGAATTTTCAAGAAACAAATTTAGCTTTTTTCTTTCTTATATGTGGCATCCTCTTCAGCCCTTCTTTTAACTAATTCTTGTTCTACTCAAACTAGAGAGAGAGATATGAGAGTAGCACGCACAAGAAGAAGATCAAAGAGGAAGGGAAAAGAAGAAAAAAGGTATGGAAATTTAAGGAAATTCAAGTTTCTTCCTTCTTTAAAGTTACTCTCCTCCTCTTTGCCTTTCTTCCTATGGTTTTTGTATGTCATATAGTAATGTTTTAGGTCTGGTCCAGAGGAGGGAGAATAGACTTTGAAGGAGGAGGCTAAAGCAAAGAAAGAAGCTCTTGAAGTAAGCTTAAAATCAAAGTAATTTCTCTATTTTATTACTTTCTTCTTCCTTGCTTTATGAGATGTGTTATGGTCGAAAATAGAATAGCCTAGGGGGAGAACATTTTGACCTATAAGAAGCAAGAAACCATTAATTTAGAGTGTGGGAACTTGAGAAATGCAAAGAAATTGGAAGTTAAACAAGTAAAATTCAAGAATAGGAAGCTAGGGATTCATGACTTTAGTGTAAATTTTATTTTGACCCAAGAGTTCCCTAGCATATGTGAGTGTTTGTTTGAGTTTCTAAGACCTCTATGAAGTTTTCCAAGTGCCTTTCCCTTCAAGAAAAAATTGGAAACCCCATGAACCCCAAATGCTCTTTATGTCTCGACCTAAAGGAGTTGGGAGACCTAGAGAGTGTTTTAACTTGTTCTAAGTTTGGTTTGGGACTATATGTGATGGAAGAAGATGGGAGGAACCCTTGGAAAAAATTTAGAAGCTATAGATTAGGAGATGGGATAATAGGTTCCATAATGTAGCCTTAAGAAGTAACTTGTATCTAGACTCTTAGAAATGAGTTTAAGATGACTTCAAGGAGTCTAAATGGAACCAAGAGGCCTAAATATGAGAAGAAAATGAAGCCAAGAACTTAAATCATGGTAGTTGCTTCATTAAGCTATTAATGGAGCTATTATCAAACCATTAGACCAAGTATGCTTCATAGGTGTGTCTAATGCTTTGGCTTGTTCCAAGAGAGTAATTGAATACTATTTGTTATGTCTTAGCCCAAGAAATCAAGCCTCAACTACTTGTGGGTGTATAGCCAAAAAAGGGAAGGAATAGCAAAAGGAAAGCTTGTGTTTAATTGCAAGGTAGCTCTTTACTCTTTCTTGCTTGCATTTATGGTTACATGAATGTCTATGGATACTTGTATGTGTGATTGTATCATGAGACATGCCTTTGATGTTATCTTGATTGCATTGGTATCAATATACTTTCTAAATGATGTTTTGTTTATGAAGATTGCTCTTATGGGTGAGGTGAAGCCAAAAGTCCTTAGGAATGGGTGAAACAAGGCCAAAAATCTCTTGGATGAGTGAGGCTAAGTCAAAAGTCCCAAGACCAAGGGTAAAGCTAATCCAATGGGGTGAGGGTAAACCAAAAGTCTTTAGAGCTTGTCTTTAGCCTTGACATGTTTTTATGGCATGAAAATTTGGTATTGAATAATTCTTGTTTGTGTTGCATGCATACTTATCATCTTGACATGTTTATATGCCATGATTGCCTTCTTGAATGAGTAATTAAGTTATTGAGATTCCTTGAATTCATCCCTTTTTCTTTTCCATCTCACTATGTCTAAGTGGTGTTCAAGAAGCTAAATATAGAAGTTAAGAAGCTTAAAGGCCTATCTCTTAACCATTGTATAGTTTTGTATGGTTTTTGATATAAAGAAATGTTAAAGTATACATGTATATATTATTTTTGAGATGTAAATGCTTGAAAAAATGTAAAAGTATCTAAGAGTAGTGTATAAACCAAAGTGGTAGCTTAATTGATGAGAAAATACAATTTGACCACTTGGGAGCCTAGTATGAAATGTGTATTCTTACAAGTGGCATAGTAAAATTATGATGTATGATAGTTTAGACTATTTGAGAAGCTCATACATGCTGTATTTGTGCTTTTAAACTTGCATGAATTATGGTAGAAGCAATAAGAGACCATTTGGACTAAATTGGACCCTTATATGATGCTAAAATGAAACAGTACATGAACTCAGCTGGCACTATTGGCACTAACACAAAACTTCAAAAAATCATTTCTCCCTTTATAGACCTCCAATTGAGATGCTTCTAGTTGCTATAGATCACGAGAAATGTCTAGGTTATTCCTATAAAATTTCACACGCACTCATCTAAGAGACTTTTGGAGGTTCGTTGATTTACTCTCACTCATCCAAGAGACTTTTGGCCTTGTCTCATCCATTCCTATGGATTTTTGGCTTCACCTCACCTATTCCTAGGAACTTTTGGCTTTACCTCACCCATAAGAGCAATCTTCATAAATGAAACATCATTTAGAAAGCATATTGGTACTAATGCGATCAAGACAACATCAAAGACATGTCTTATGATACAATCACACATACAAGCATCCATAGACATTTATATAACCATAAATGCAAGCAAGAAGGAGTAAGGAGCTACCTTGCAATTAAACACAAGCTTTCCTTTCGCTATTCTTTCCCTTTTTTGGTTATACACCCACAAGTAGTTGGGGCTTGATTTCTTGGCTAAGATATAACAAATAGCATTCAATTACTCTTTTGGAGCAAGCCAAAGCGTTAGACACACACCTAAGAAGTATACTTGGTCTATTGGTTCAATAATAGCTCCATTACTAGCCTAATGAAGGAACTACCATGATTCAAGTTCTTAACTTCATTTTCTTCTCATATCTAGGCCTCTTGGTTCCATTTAGACTCCTTGAAGTCATCACAAACTTATTTCTAAGAGTCTAGATATAAGTTGCTTCTTAAGTATATATTATGGAACTTATTGCCCCATCTCCTAATCTATGGCTTTTCAATTTTTCCCAAGGGTTCCTTCCATCTTCTTCCATCACATATAGTTCCAAACCAAGCTTAGAACAAATTAAAACACTCCTTAAGTCTCCCAACTCCTTTAGGTTGAGACATAAAGAGCATTTGGGATTCATGGGGTTTTCAATTTTTCCTTGAGGGTAGAGGCACTTAGGAAGCTTTCTAGGGGTCTTGGAACTCAAACAAACACTTACATATGCTAGGGAACTCTTAGGTCAAAACAGAATTTACACTAAAGTCATGAATCTCTAGCTTTCTATTCTTGAAATTTACTTATTTAACTTCTAATTTCTTTGCATTTCTCAAGTTCTCACACTCTAAATCAATGGTTTCTTGCTTCCTATAGGTCATAACTTTCTCCCCCTAGGTTCTTATATTTTTTATTGTAACACACTCACAAAGCAAGAAAGAAGAAAGCAATAAAGGTAGATAAATTACCTTGATTCTAAGCTTACTTCAAGAACATCTTTCTTTGCTTTAGCCTCCTCCTTCGAAGTCTATTCTCCTTCCTCTAGACCAAACCCAAAACATCACTATATGACACACAAAAACCATAGGAAGAAAGGCAAGGAGGTGGAGAGTAACTTTAAAGAAGGAAGAAGCTCGAATTTCCTTAAATTTTCATACCTTTTTTTTCTTTTCCCTTTCTCCTTGAGCTTTTTCTTGTGCGTGCTACTCTTAGGTCTCTCTCTCTCTCTCTCTGGTTTGAGTAGAACAAAAATTAGTTAAGAGAAGGGCTAAAGAAGATGCCACGTATAAGAAAGAAAAAAGCTAAATTTGTTACTTGAAAATTCCTATTTCATCCCTCATTCTTGGCTTTTTCTTTTTAGGTCCATTTTAGCTCCTTTTCGAGAACCGTCTTATCCATAATAAAATTTAGATCCTTAATCTTCTAAAATAGGCTTTGGAAGCACTCAATTTGGATTAAAAACATTTCTGAATGAACCAGTCAAGGTTCAGGTCAACTAACATTCAACACCATACATCGGAGGGATTTTTACTGTCTCGGGGCTTCCCATAGTTTTTAGGGCCTTTAAGAACCTTGGAAAGCTCAAATTTTTTATTTAAAAAGCCTTCCTGTAAGTTTTCCAAATAGTATCTTTATTTATAAAAATGCCACTAGGCTTTCGGTAAATTTTTTAAACTACTCCAGCCCCGATTTCTGGGTAACTCAAGATCAAATCCTAATTTTTCATTATTTAAAAGTTTATCCAAATTTTATTTGGCCTTAAATCATTCATTTCAAAGGACTTGCTTTTATAATCGACTCAATTCTGACATTTAACAAAAAATCGGATGTGATAATTATAGCTTACAATGAAATTAAAGACCTACCCAATACCACCTAATAGAATACCATGACAAGATGTTACATGATGCTTTGCCAAATGATCAATCTATCCCACTTGCAAGAATGATAGAGACACAAAAATAGAAAAATGTTAAAGAAAGGTACTAAGATGGAAATTTCAGTACTAAAAATTTGATAATATATTTTTGATTAAAAAATTAAATTATATAACAATATGTAAATAACAGTTGTATCGATTGTTCAATAAAAGATGGAAATTTCTAGGTAAAAACATATCACCTTTCCTATGGTAGCTTTTTTCTTGAACATGGCCTTGTAGCCAAAAACCAACAGCAACTTTTTAGATCAAATAGATAATGATCTAATGATTTCTATATCAATTGCATCAGCTGGTGTTCTTGAAGTTTAAAATATGCTACATTTATTGGTCAACAAATTAAAGGTTAGAGTTTATATTTCTATAACCAATGTAGATTATATAACAAGAAGCAAAATATTTCAATTCAGGCAATGTAGATTCGGGATTTAAGTTATAAAGCTAACTTGTATGAATTAAAATGACCTTGATAGATTGAGGAAGCATCCCACACTTAGGCCACGTCATTTGACACCAATTCATTGAAAAAAGTCGAAGTAACTTATCAAGGATTGACACTCACAAATAAGGTATGTTTATGCATATTAATTAGGAATTACCTCTAAATTTGACATCAAGAAAAATTGCATTCATATTATTGCCTCAAATTATTATGTCCATATGTATACACATACACACACACGTACACACACAAATATATCAGAAAAGCAACTTAAAAGTAGTTCAGCATATTTTGCAATATCCATTGCAGCAACTTCATATACACACACATACGAACACAAATACATAAGCCATTATGGATTGAGAATAAATTTTTTTCTTTCATATATTTCAATTTTTATATTTATTCATTTTTATGTTTAGTTTATTAAATTATATTTTAAACCTATTTTATTATATAATTATTTATTTCTTATTTGTAAATTATTTAGTTAATAAATTTAATTTAAAAAATGTATTTCTTAAATTACAATTTAAAAAAATTATTTAATTGAAGGCAAAGGCCTTCCCCCTTACTTCAATTAACATTTTCAAAAAATAATAAAAGTTAATTTAAAAAAAAATGTTAAATTGAAGGCAGAAGTAACTCTACTACATTTTTGGAAAAATTTTGAATTATATATTTAAAACAAATTGCCATGTGCCATATGTCCTTTTAGCTTTTTCTATACTCCTTTTGAGAACCTAAGATTTTTATAGATATATATATATATATATATATGTATATAAATGAGGGATAATATAATGATATCACCAATATGGAGGTAAAATTAAAATTTTGAGTTGGAACCAATTTCTTTCATCTTGGTTTATTTAAAACTTTTCCTATATACCTTAATAATAAAATTAATAAGTAAAAATAGCTGAATATAAGGCTTAGATCAGGTGGCAATTAAGAAGACTCTTCCCTTTAATGTCCCATGTTCAAGCCCAATAGCACACATGGTCTAGTTTTCTTTCTTTTTCCTCACCACATTTCTGTTATATCAAAAATTGTAACATCATAAGTTTCTAGCCTTATATTCTAATACACTAAGCTTCATACATAAGTTTTAAGGAAATGGAATAAAATAATGTATTATTTTTGCATGGTGTAGGACTTTAAAAGTTCATTTTACACTCTGTGGATCTTGTGAACCCTTCAATATCATCCTATACTCATACTCCATCCATACAAGTCATAAACATCATGAAACAACCCATACAACTCAGATTTGAAGACCACATACTAGAAAATTCAAGATTGCTCTTGGGTTCCAGTTTTCAATTTTCTATCATCAACTTTGAAAATTCATAATTAAATCTATAAAAATCAAAATCAAGTAAATGATAGCTTTTTGAAAAGCTCTGAATGTCCACTACAGGTTAAAAATCATTCCAAGCCATGAAAAACTAGTTGGATTATGATTGACAATAAAAAGCCACCAAAGGTCTAGCTACCCAGGTTTGCTGTCATAAGTTACTGATATGAACTTCAAGAATTCATAACTAATTCTAAAAATATCAAAACCTAAACCAAAACTAGTGCCTAGACCAAAACCAAATTTTGATTTGAATTTCAAAAAATCATAAGAAACTCTATAGACCTCCAAATAATGTCGTTCTTAGACCAATAAAAAGCTCTATATGAGATTTATGTGTGTATAAAATTTCTGCCTCAAAATCACTTATTTGGTCACGTTGGGGTTCAACCTACAAAATGGGTCAATTTTTGTCCTAAAATAGTTCATTTATGTGCCAAATGGTCTTCCCCTTGAACCAAGACTGCTTAGGCACATGGGAAAGTATAAAAATAGTCCTTTAAACATATCCAAGAGGTCCAAAAATCCATACATCACAAAATCACTATCCCACTTGTTCACATACACAATAATGCCTAAGCTCATCAAGGCACCACCATGACAAAAACAACCATCCTCATTTATATACTTGCAAATTCTATACATGCATTACATATCTATATATTTACATATGTTCAAGTGGCTACACATCATATACATCATGAGGTTACATCATTTGACAAAAAATGGTTACAATACAAGCATTTGGCAATTCCTTTATTAATCTTCTTGCCTTTAAGTGTGGAGGCTTCTATTGTTTTGCTCACATGATCCACCTAGACATGTTTAGACAATAAAGAAGGAAAAGTGAGATTCAAGGAATTCCAATAACTTTTAACCCTTTCAATCATACATAAGAGCCATGATTTCAAGTTCAAGAATGCATGCATGAACCTTTAGCTACTAGTGATCATATATACAACTATTTTCATGTTTAAGAAACTCATACATATCATATATTAGCTTTCAAGAGTATTGGTTTAGCCTCATCCCCTTTCCTTAGAACTTTTAGACTTGTCTCACCTATTTTCAAGGGATTTTTGACTAAGCCTAACTCTTCTTGAGGCTTTTGGCTTTGTCTCACCCCATCTTGGGGACTTTTGACTCATCCTCATATTTACTAAGGGACTTTTGTTTCACCAGGCTCATTCAAGCAAACTAACATTCATAAAAACATATAATATGCACATAATGGTACCATGGCATGTAGAAAATCACTAAAAACATTTCTCATGGTAAAGTTATGCATACACATATCCAAAGATAAGAAAACAACTAAGCATGCATGAGAGAAGGGTTAGAGAGCTACCTTGAATGCAAACACACACACACACTTTTGCTTAATTTCTTTTCTCTTCCTTTGGCTACACCATTGCAAGTGGGTGGAGTAAGATTCCTTTGGCCTAAACACATCAGATAGGACCAAATCATACTCTTGAAACAAACTCTATCACCACACACTTTGGAAAAACATAGTTTCTTATTTGGTTCAATTATGGTTCCATAAAGCACCTAATAAAGCAACCTTAAGGATTCATGATCGTAGCTCCATTCTCTCTTTTAATCTAAGGATCTAATGTGAACCTTGATGCCTGACGAGCGATAAAGGTAAGGTAAGGGACAAAACCAATGCTGTGTGGAAAGATGCAATGAGGAAACCTCTTCCCATCCCAGTCAAAAGTCATGAAAGTCTAAGTAAAATTCTACCTGTCATATCTTTCTCTAGCTAGGATAAAGAAACAAACTAAGTTAGCGATATAAGCTCAAAATAAGAATCTGAATAGACTTTAGGTCTCTATGCACTCCAGTGAAACAATTCCCAGAATTTATTACTCTAGCTAATACGCAATGCACTTTCTGTGATCATATCATATATGGGAATTTATTAATAGGAATGTTCTTTAATAGCGCACCAAATGCATGCAATAAAGTAGAACAAAGTTAGTACCACCTACTATTTCCTTTGAGCTTAAAAGCGGCTTATACCCTCTTTGTCCCGCCTTTTCTTAGCCAAGTCGACGATGACTCTAGCAGCCACATAGGGATCTGTTTCCTCCATTCACATATGCGGTATGTCTTCCTCCGTCCTTCTTTCTCCCAATTTAGTGTCAGTAAAAGCATGAATTTCTCTGTAACTTTTCGGTACTATTAATAATTTTCTTGACTCTATTTAGATTCCTTAGAGCCATCAAATAATCATTTTGAGGAGCCTAGTTATATGTTGCTTTCTTAAGTTACATTATGGAACCTACACATTCATCTCTCAATCTATGGCTTCTAAAATTTTTCTCAGACTTCCTCTCATCTTCTTCCATCATATATAGGCCCAAACTAAGCTTAGAAGATTTGAAAACACTCATTCGGTCCTTCCTTTAAGCTTAGCTGAGACTTATACATTGTTTTGGGATCATGAAGTTTTAAATTTTTTTTTAAAGGAGAAGGCACTTGGAAGGCTTCTAGGGGTCTTAGAAAGTCATTTAAACTCTCACATAACCTAGAGCACCCTTGGATAAAATTAGATTTCCATTTGCAACTTAGACTTTCTAGGTAGCACAACTTGCATTTTCTTGCATCTTTTTTGCTTTCAATTGGCAATTCCTATTTCACTTGCTCTAAATCTCTCATTTCTAACTTGCTAAGACTTAAATTAATGCTCTCCTTAATGGGTCAAATTCTAGATGAAATTCCCATGAAGAAAACAACCAAGAAGAAGCTAAAAGGGTCTTTGATTCATACCTTGTTTGATTGTTCTTCTAAAAGGCTTTCACTTGCAACCAAGCTCTCCTTCTAATCCTTCCTTCTTCTCCTTAGGTTGACCTTTAGATAGAACCAAATCACACACCAAAACCATAAGAAAAGAGGGGATAAGAGGATAAGAGGTTTAATAAAGGAAAGAGCATGAAAAACTAAAGAAATCTTACACTTTTCAAGCTTTCTCTTCTTCCCTTGACTCCTTTTCTTGGTGTGCCACTCAAGCCTCCTTAGGAATCTGTTTCAACTAGAAGCAAAATGGTGGAGGGAGCTAGACCAAAATGGGACATCCTTAAGGAAGCCAAAGGTCACTTTTACAATTATTGAAATTTACAATTTTGCCATTACATTTTGACTATGCTGTTTAAGCTTGGTTTAAATCATTTTTAAGAATTGTCTTTTCCATCATAAAATTTAAGTCCTCTAATTTATAAAATGACTTTGGAATCATTCAATTTGGATTAAAAACCTTCTTGAATGAAGAGGTCAAAATTCGGGTCAACTAACGCTAAAAAATATACACCAAAAGGGTTTTAACTATCCTAGGGATTCTCATGGTTTTCAGGGCCTCTAAGAGTCCCCAAAAGCTTAAATTTTCTATTTAAAAAGCTCTCTTGTGAGTTTTCTAAAAATTTCATGTATTTACAAAAATGCCATTATGTGTTCGACTATTTTATTGGACTACCTTAGCTTAGGTTTTCGGGTATCTTAGACCTTGGATCCTCATTTTTCATTATTTAAAATTTTATTCTAATTTTATTCAGTTTCAAAACTTTCATTTCAGGAGAGTTACTCTTTAAACTGACTCATTTTGGGGCTTTTACGAAATACCAGATGTTACAAAAACACCCCCAATTGCATGAATTAAGAGTTGGTTTCTTGGTCTTTTCCCTTATTGAGCCTCTATTGCAAGTTTCTTAATCAGACCCACCTTTTTAGATAGTAGAGATAGAGTAGAACCACCAAACAATGTCCTTCCTTTAGCTTTATTCTTGCAACAACATTGTTTCCTTGAGTTGCATTAGCTTATGCATGCTTTTCTACTACTAAACCCGTGAATTGAAAGAGCATTCTATAGCTAAATATCATGTAAGATTTGTGTCTACAAATTGTCTTTGAATTTTTCCTCAAATTTCATGGCTTTTTAGTGCATTATTTCATTCTCCCATTGGCCTTAAAAATGGTTCTGTATGTTTCTTCTCCCTTATCTTGTTTCTTAGCCCAAGCAGAGGTGAATGGTGTGCTGTAAGGGTTGCTTTGCTGTTATAGGTCAGCTGGATGGGGAACTGAGGGAGTGAAGAGGGATTTGTGTAAGATTTTAATTAGCTCCATTTTTTTGCACTTAGTTCTCTAATGCAGGTAAGTTCTCTAATGCAGGTAATCTATTATGCAATCATTATTATGGATTTAGTTTAGCATTTGAATTCTTCATCTTCATAGCTACATCAAGTAAGTTCCTTTATCTTATAGGCTTTGATGCCTAAATGTTGGATTATAGATGTAGTAGTTTATGATGGATAATTCCTTGAATCTTGTGAAAAAGTGGTCCTAAGCCACATTATTTTTTTAAAAAAAAATATATAATTTCCCTAAAATGGAAGCCTTATAGGTTGATCAAGTATAACAATTAAGGGAAGCGAAGTCATAAATGAAGTATGTATAGGGTGGTACTGGTTAGAAGAAATTGAAAGGATATTTGAGTATAAAAAATTGAAACCTGAATAAACATTTTTATATTGGTGTTGTGAAAGGAATATAATAAATTTCCATACCCAAAGAGGCTTGTCAAGGCTACGTGTTAGGGAAAGGGGGTAAATTTTATTATGAGACAATTTAAGGTCATTCAAATACTAAAATTTTGTGAATTGGTATTATAGGATATTCGAGAGAATTAGTCACAACTAAGAAATTAACAGAGAGTTTGATAGGAAACTTATTTATGTCTTCTTAAAAGGTAAGTACATAATGCTGACTATATATATGTATGATGCAAACTTTGTTCCAATACTTGTGCTCAGTATTTCTTATTTAATTACTACTTATTTAACTAATTACATCTTTACTTTTTTTATTTATCTAAATGCTCACTTAAGTATCTCTGTATTTTGAAGGCATAAACCAATGCTTGACATTGTCCCTGTTTAATGTGGGATTTTTTATTAAAATATTTTCTAATTTTTAGTGTATCTGGATATTTAAAGATTTATGGAATGATTTCTTTTTGGAGCTATTTAATTCAGGACCCAATAGCTAACCATAATAATGGTTAGTCATGGTGCACTATAATCTGTACCCTAACTAGTAGGGGTGTTGCTAGCCCCATGTAGTTTGATGCTACATGTGGATCTACTCTTATTTCCACGACCAATTTGATTGTGTATGTGATATTTACCCTCGCAACCTGTTGGCTCTATATTTGGTCTATTAGTTCTTATCAGAGGTGCATATTTTATTTTATGAATGCCTTATCTGAAATATTCATCAATCTGTTATGCATGGAAACATTAAGTTAAACTTGTCTTAATCTAGTTTAGTTAGCATTATTTACTTATTAAGCATTAAACTTATTCCTTTCATTTTTAATATTCTTTTCATATAGTAGAGTTAAACCTGAACCTTCTTTAGTAGCATAAGATTAGCAGTCCTCCTTTGTTTTTGGTGAGCCTCGCATCTATATGCAAAGGCATATATTTTGTTTATCAATATGAAAATTAGTTTTATTTTGTATTATGTATATAGCTCCGTTGATCCACAAATAGGACTCTTCATCCCTAGAAATTGATTTATAGTGGTTTGTGTTGAGAGTAGAACTCTCTTATGATGTAAACATTGTGTTGGGCTGATTGTAGAAATTTTGAAATGTCCAAATATTAGGGGAGACTCTGTCAAAATTTGTACAAAAGCCACATGTAATTCATTACATTTATTTTAAGTATGGCTTATAGTTTATTTTGATTGGTTTTTCCATCTGACATTGAACTATAGGGATTTCTAATAAACTTTGGTAAAGACCTTGATTTTAATTAGGCTTATAGAGGAAACATTGTTTGTCTTCTATACCAAACATACTCTTGTTATAAGGGTGTGATAATTTTCATACACTACCTTTCTTTAACCAACCAAGGTCTCTCCTCTTTGCACCCTCATTCTCTTTCTTCAAAACTTAGTGAGCATGACCCCTCTCCCCCCCAAAGATTTGCACCTCCAATTTTCATGTTTAACTTTAGACCTTCTTTTCATTTTTTGGTGTGATTCTTTGCTTCATTCTCGTTAATATTCAACTCACTTCTTCCTTGCCCTTATTATGTTTTTCCATCATTTATTCTTGTAAGTTCCATATCTCTATTCTATTTAAAATTCTACCCATATTTTAGGATTTTGATTTGGTGGAAGCTTCATTTTATCTTCTTCCATTTCAATTTTGTTCCTAGTTTAATCCATTGGGTTAAAACTCTCTTCTACCAAAGTTACTGTTACTTGTTTCCTTGTCTCATTAGCTGAAGTCTTCTTCCTCAATCTACTCAGGCAAGTTCAAGGACTTCCCTTCTTTTATGTAGATTGTGAGTTGAGTGAGAGACCAAGAGTATGACTTCTTTTTGCTCTATTCTTGTTCTACACCATTGTCCCTTTTTTTACTTCTTCTTCCCTCTTCCTCACATGCACCAGGGCTCTTTTCTTCTTGGATGTGCTCTAGTGGAATGCTGCCTCTTCCTCAATTTATGGTAGCAGGAAACACCTACAACTCCACCTCTCCTCCTTCCCATTCCTAAACATGACTTATTATATTGAGTCTAACATTTTTAGAACTTTATTTGCCTTTGATTTAGTGGTGTTGCTTCCCTTTTAGCCATGTTTCTATAGGTAAGATGACACACTTATTGTACTATCTTTTAGGCACAAAATCCCCTATTTTGCTGTCCAAAATGTGGAATTCCAATGGAGTCGTGGAGCTTCCTTTTTTTGATTTGTTTTTCACTACTGTACTAGTATGGGTGTTGTCTAATTTAGGTTAGGTATTTGATTTGAGAGGGGATGGGCTAAGAATCCATCTCTATTGCTTCTTCATAATTGGTTGTTTGGCTGAGAAAGTGCATTAATGAATTGGGAAAAGTCAGTAAATGACTTATCTTGTCTAATTCCTTTAGGTGTAATTCACATTTTAAAGTAGCTAAGGTTCTGTCTATCCTTCATTGTAATTGACACCTTGTATTAAGTTATCAAGCTTAACTTCATAAGGTAATTCTTAGACTACTTGTAATATTACAATTTTATATTACTAATAGTCAAAGGTTGAGTTAGTGTTTAAGAAAAAAATAAATAAATAGATATTAAATTAAATTGAAATAGGTAATAATAAGCTAACTAAGGCAAGCCAAGTATTAAATAGGGGATAATACTAGTGTAGAAACTAAGTAAATAAAATTCAATTAAACTAGTAGATAATGAATTAAGGCATAGAAGTTGTAAGGTAAAAGTTAACTAGGCAATAGGATTTATTAATTAAAATAAAGTAGAATTTAATTTAAAGCAAAATAACTTCAAAGTTGAGATTAGGAGCGTAGTCCTTGAAATAAGAATCAACTTGGGTGGTAAGCTAATTAAAATAAATTGAACATAAACTAAGGCTAGCGCAAGGATTGGGAATTTACAAGAGAATAAAGCAATTAAACTAAGTGGGGTAATAAATTGGAATAAAGTGCTTATTAACTTAGGTAGGTTTTGATACATAGGAAAAAACATTAAGGGAACAAAAAGGAAAGAAAAAAGAGAATATGTGAGATAAAAAATGAAAAGAGGTAGGTATTATTGAATAATGATGACAAGAGTATAATAAACATTTTATTATTTTTATTATTAATTTTTTTGGGACACTAACATTCCATGGAATGTCTAAACCATTGCTAGCAAACACTACCTCATTTTCATATCCTTGACATTGTAAGGCAAAATTTGAAACTTGAAATTTTCAGCATGTTAATTGCTAATTCAAGTAGATGATGGCAATTGAGATAAGAATAGGAATTAATTTAAGATAGGATGACCAGATGAACACAGGATGTAAGAGGAAGTTTATACTTTATTCCTTGGATTTACAAGTATCATTGTAATTATGTATGGGAACATCTTTATACTTTTTATTAAGACATTTGACACTGATAGTAGTTCGGTGATGAGTGGCTTAAAAAGTGTTTTACAAGTACTATGACTAAGAAGAAGTTTATACTTTATTCCTTGAATTTACAAGCATAATACGTTTTTAACTTTTCATTTTTACTTTCTCTATTTCTTATTTGTATTCTGCGTGACCATTAGGATGGGTATCCTAAGTAGTGCCTTTTGTGTGTATATTATTAGCACTATTAAATCTTCTATATTACAATATGCCATATGTATTGTGGTATTAGAATGGATATGGATTGACATGATTACTAAAAGTGTATTTTAAAAAATTTTAAAGGTAATAAGTTCGCCTCAAAATGTTTTTATGGTATTACTAAAATGTTTTAGGCTTATGAAATGCCATATTTTTAATTGTAGAATATTATTATGGAATAATTTATATGTGAGATTTTAGTATATAGACTCTATTTATTATATGATATTATATATGTGTGTGTGTGTGTGTAAGGAAGGATTGTCAAGAACACTTCTCATTAACAATAGCCTTGTTTGCTCTTGGTGTACCTTAAATATCACCATGTGGTATTTATGATTGAGTACATCTGAAACCTTTCCTTGCCAATAACAAATTCAAAACACATACATCTTTTATCTTATCTTACATTTCATCTTCTTTACAAGCTTCACATAACTTACATGATTTGAAACTCAAAATCTTCTACAAGAATTGTTCATGGGTGGCATTACATAAGCCAAAGACCAAAATCTCAATAAAAGGTAGTTATAAAATAACCACATATAGGCTCTAACTAAAATATTGCATACTTCTTAGGCCACACTTACAAAGTGGGACAAATTTTAGGTGTTAAGCCTTTTCCAACATACTTCATACATGGTATTTAATTAACAAGAGAGTAACAATTCAGGGCAACAACTTTGTAACCAATATATCATAATTCCAACCAATATGACCACTCCAAGAGCTCAATGGTTTGGCCACAAGTGTGACGACCCTAATCTCTAATCTCAATAATTAAAGTTAAACATGCGATTAATCATCATAGGAAATGAAAATATAGAGAAATTTAAACCTTGATATCATTAGGGCCATCGACTTGCAACCATAAGTGGAAACATGCATAAAAAGATTTGTACCATCGTTAAAGATCGGTGATTCATCCATCCATCACTTTCATCATACATAAACCTCCCACAAGTATTCCTATATCATTCCCTAGCATTATTCATAAAGGAATCAGGGTTTCTAGGTCAAAAGTGGGAGTTTGGGGACCTGCGCCGCGACTCGGGATCTCTCCGCCGCGGCTAAGTTAGGTTCTGGAGCTCAAAAACTAAGTTTTAACCTTGCGCCGCAGCTTGGAACTCTTGCGCCGCGGCCAAGTTGCTCTCTGGAATCGCTGGGTAATTTGCCGCGGCGAGTCGGATCTGCGCCGCGGCCAACCTATGTGGCGCCGCGACGAGTTTTGCTTCTGTAACTCGGCTAATTAAATTTCCCAACTCGCGCCGCGGCGAGGTTGCGTTCTGTTACCCTCATGGGCGGCTCTTTCACTCCGCGCCGCGGCGTCCCTCGCCGCTGTCACTCCCTAGGCCGCGGTGAAGCCTTCTTAGCCGCGGCGTGACTCCCTTCTGTAGCTGTTTTCCCTATGTTTCGCCCCCTACTCTCCATTTCTCTTCCTAGGGACACTCTAAGGTCACTTCCCTTCATTTTATATGGCTCTAATAGCATTTATCTACCCTATTTACTTAGCTATTCTTCCATTACCCATTCAAAACTTATGTGTCCGTTTCTTTTCTCTAATTACCTTCTATCAACAAATTCATAAAGTAACCATAACAGATTATACATGAACTACCAGCAACTATCCTTTAATATTCAATCAATAGGAGTTCCATACAATAGGGGTTCATACCAATATCTTAAGAGTTACATTTCCATTAACAGCCATATTATAGATCAGCAAGTTTACAGCAAGTAATATGAATCCATACATCAAATGCTAAGTTAAAATATGATCCAACCCCTCAATACATACATCCTTGATAAATCAAATGTTCAAACCTACACTTGGCAACATGAATACAAGATGATGCTATACAATGGGGAATACAAAATTAACATCTACACTAACTAAGTTAGCCTAAGTGTAGCACTCTTCCCATAAGTTGGGGCTCATGGATTTTCATCCACTTGCTTCCCCTTGTCCTTACCCGAAGAACCTTCACCTGAAATATTAATCCCATAACACGGGGTGAGATATAAATCTCAGTAACCAAGACAATTCCATCATATAATCCAGTTTAATTAACATATAAGCAAGAATCAATATCATCATTCAGAATCATATCATTCATCTCAGCAAATGAACTAATCAGGCTATCATGATTACTATCCCATACTAGCAATCATATAATCACATGTTAAAGGCCATTAACACCGGGAGAGGCCCGTCCACCGCACCTACTCCCCATTGAGCACAACCAGGGCTCAGTGCATCTGGGGTTGATCATACCCGGTGCCCGATCGTGGCACATGCACGGGTGGCAGCCGCACCACAGCTCCACCATAGACTCACAAGGTCCATTTATTATACAACAGATAGCCAACCAATTCATTCAACATTACAAATCATTTATATACAACAAATATGAAATTAAACAGATACATGCATGGAATTAAGGTAAACCCCGGTTACCTCACTTGTAGACAAATTTGCAGCAGCTACCACGGGTACACAAATCTCCCTATAACCATAACATCAGACAATTACTACTCTAATCCATTATTGATAGTTATAACAAGTATCCAAAGGATTTAAATGCCATTAACTACCTAAGAACACTTACCCAGCCACCGCAAACCCCAAATTCGGTTCTTAGTGTCCTAACCCAGAAATCTCATTATTCTATCCTAAAATCCTAATCAATTTCGTATAAAATCATTACCCATAATATAAATCAGCTATGGGGGTCTCAAACTAGCAAGGAAAGCATCAAAATGGGGGGTTTAAAGTCATCTAACACCACCCTTAACCCCAACATACGAATTTCACCCAAAAAACCCCCAAATACCCACATTTCAGATTTTGGGTAAGATGAAAATCCTCCAAATAAAATTCTAATCAGACCAAATTAAAGGAAAAGATGAGGAGATTAAGTTGTATAACTATTACCTTGGCCAAATCTTGCTCTAAGTTGGAGAAAATGCAGAATTATGTCAAGAACCCTAGCCTCCTCTCCTCACCTCCGAATTTCACTTTGTGGTTCAGCAAAAATGAGGGTGTGGCTGATGCATTAGGGTTTAGATGGGTTTTAGTTGGATCATGGGTTGGGTCATGGGCTGCTCCAAGTCCAAGTCCACTTGGGTTTTTCAGATTTTGCTTATTGGGCCAGTTTTCAATTGTTGGGCTGCACCACTTCATTGGGCCAGTTTTAATACATTAAGTTGCTGGAGTTTAATGAAACTTGGGCCAAATTTGAAGGGTTTAAGGGCTTGGGTCTGCATCTAATTCATTGGGCCTCCATTAGCCTCTTACTATGATTCATTAATTTGGGCCTAGATGCAATTTCCTATCCTCAATAATTCTCAAACCCATGCTAATAGTTTATCTCTCTAAAATTCCCATTCAATTAATTTGCCCAATCATCCCATTGTAATTACTCTTAATCATCCTTAATCCATGATCAACACTCTAATTAATTTCGGGGTGTTACAACAAGCGTAGCCATATACCTAATTCTTCTCAAAATTCCACATCAAGTGGCTTTAAAATCAACTTAAAAATTAAACATAACATCTATATGACCTTTAAGGGCTCAATCAGCAACTAGCCCTATAAGTGCCTCAATTTCCAACAATCCATAGTAAAAGTGACAATTGAAATATTCCAGCTCCAACAATAAAATGCCATAGCCATAATAATATTAAACTATAATTTCACAAGTTTGTCTTGACCAAACAAGAAACAAGGTAACCAAAACCAATCTAATCCATAAATACGTGCACATCCTTGGCCTAGAGAGAAAATAAGAGAGACTAAGGTAAAACTTTAATCCATCAACATAATCGTACGTAGTTTCAGCTAGAAGAAGGAAAATAAGGAGAAATTTTGGTACAAATCCACTTTTGAACATAATCTATTTCATTCCATAATTCAAATGTCAAGGACTCCCTAGTTTAGCATATCCATACATTGCCATTCATGAATATATGTTTATGCTAAATTAGTGGCTCAAAAAGTTATATCAACATCCTTCATGTGAGGTTCATCATCTTAATAATTTAAACTATTGAGCTTAATGTCATATCCATTACAAACAACTATTCTAAAAAGAACTAAATACAATAAAAATTTTCCTTTAAGTTCACAGTTTTTTAAGAGGCAACTTGCTTGCTCTTATCCTTTGTACAACTTTCACCTAGCATGGGTTAGTTTACATATAAATAATGAGATTGATAATCTCAGTAGCAAAATCCACCATTCAATGCATACAGATTATCACATAGGCAATAGAACACAAGCATGTTTAAGACATCATTATGAAGGCATTAGAGATGGTAATCATATAAACTAGTTAATGGCTACTAACTCATGAATATACATACTTTTATTGCCTTAGGAAGAGTTATTGCACTCAATTTCCTACTTTATCACACATAAAGCCATAAGGCATCTCTAGCTATAAAGGCACATGGAAGAGTTATTGCACTCATGAATATACATAGCCAAGTCATGCCATGAAATATTAACATTTGCAACATACAATTTTATGTGAGCATTCTAATCACCAAACAACAATTATGCACACAGAGACAAGAGGAGTTGCTACCTTGTAGGATTACCATCCTATGCCAAGCAAGCCTTTGAACTCTTATGTAGAAAAGGGTCTTCCTTCTCAGCCCAACACTCTCAAGCACTACCAATTAACTTAAATAGCCTAAACACATCATATTAGGTAACATAATAAGCAACTGCGCATTTAACCATTCAATTCCTTAGTTAATCTAAACTCAACATGTAAAAAGGCTTCCAAACCACATTTTAAGGTTCTAAATCATGCTTTAATGTTCTATACTTCATATTTAACCATATCATGGTTTAAGACATGCCTGTTTAAACTAGGCCAAAACTCATAAAGTTCCATTGCTAGCACACTTTTTACAATTTCCCTTTTCTTAAGCCAAAATTAAGACTTTCAATTAGGGAAGATTTTTCATGAATCTTAAGGTTTCTAAATTACTTATATTATCCCAAAAGAACACTTTAAATATCCATTTGATCTAATTCTTCCATTTACATGCATAACTCATTATACCCTCTTTGGTCTCAAACCTCAATATTGCACCAAACTTAAAGCCATTCAATTTTTCTGATTCAAGTTTCATTTCCACAACTCAAATAACATTTTTGAATTAAATGCAACTTATTTTGATAGCCACAAAATCCAAAGTTCAGTTCATGCATCAAAATTCCATTTCTTGCATCACAATAACCGATTTTCAAGAATGCACAACTTTAGTAAATTTTGCATCATACTAACCTAAGACCATCTCTAATTCACTTAACTAAGCCTTTAATTACACTACTTAATAAGGCACTCCTACAATCTTTACCAGAGCTTCTTGGCAACACTCACACACACACACACACACACACACACACACTCACACTAAGTCCACACTGCAAGATTTTTATGAACTCATTCAAAGTTTCATCTAATCTAAGTATTCCAACCACTAATTACCACTTACATCCATGGAAAGTATCATATCCCAAAAACCCCCATGCTGGCCAAGAATTAACTCCCTAAGGATAAAAAAGTCCAAAATTTCAAGCCACCAAAATGTAAGGGAAAGCTTAGGATAGTTAACTTAATTCCTTAGTTCAAATTTTCTTCCACAAAGAAGCTTTTCAAGCCACATGTCTAGCCATAAATCTTCATAGTTCAAAGTGAAATTTAGGTCAATGAAAAGCTCTTAAGGAGTGAAGAAAGTTCATAATTAGGATAAAGGGTAAAAATGGCTAGAACTTATCTAAAATTTTTGTCAAAATTTCTTCTCACTTTTCTCTTCATTCTTTTTCTACTCCATTTTTTGTTAAATTTTTTGCAGCACTTTCTCTCTCTCTTTTTTTTTTCTATACCATCAGTGTAATAATTGATTTTTTTAAAAACTAAATTGAAACTAATAAATTAACATGGGAGCTCCCTAAAACAAAGCAAATTGAGGCCAAATGAGAATAAGATGTTAATTAGAATATCTAAAAATGTGGTTAAGAGTTTAAAGATAGCTCAAAATAAAAGCCAAAATAACTAAACGAAGTGCATAGAGGCCTTGTGACAAAAATGTAATGTTGGGTAAATTTTTGAAAGCTTAAAGGAGGGAGCTTTAAATGATAAAATTAAATTCACTAGGATTCATAGAGGCCTAGAAAATCATAGGAACTATTAGAATGATATAAACCTCTCCATGATATGATTTAGGTTGTTAATTGATCGATATTTTGACTAGATAATTTGGTAATATTTTAAACTTTATTAATGTGAAACTAAATGCTTTTAATAAATTAAAGGACCTACATTTTATAATAGAAAAGACAATTCTCAAGAAAGAGTTGAAACGAGCTTAAACAAAGGAATTAAAATGAAAGGCAACATAGGAATATTGGAAATGTTATAAAGTGGCCCTCCTCTCTTCTTATAAGCATGCCACCTTTAAGAAAACTCCATATCCAATCTATTTTTGGTTTAAACTAGAGACAAAATGTGGAAGGAGATGGAGGAAGAATCAAGGGAAAAGGATGGCACCTAAGGCAATCAAATGTGTAGAATTTGCCTATGATACTCTTGTAAGCTCTTTCCCACTCTTTCTTCTCTCTCCTTCTATGGTTTTAGAATACCAAATGGTGGTGTTTATGGCTGGTTTAGTGGAAGGGAGAAAGAGCTTGAAGAAAACCTTAGCAACATAAGAAAGCTCACTTCATAAGCATTCAAACAAGATATGCTTCTCCATGAAAAACTTGCTCTTCTTGGTTCTTTCTTTGCTTCTCCAATTTGTCCAGCCTAGGGGGAGCATGGAGGGAGTTTTTTTTTTTTAATGAAATCAAGATGGGAACAAGGGTTTTAGAGTGTAGAGATTAATATGGAGCCAATAGAAACCATAAAAGAGCTATAGGTTGTACGTTTTCGTACCTAGAGTTTTGATTGCACCTTAAGAAATGTGACGCTTTAAAATGATATGTTTAGACTATATAAGAGTATGATTGAGCTACTATCATATAGATGCTAAATTGCCTAGAAAAATGAATAAAACTCCAAGGATGACCATGTATGGGCATGTCTTGGCCAAGACTTCCATAAAGCACCTAGGGAGAGTTTTCTTTGATTCTAAAGATAGAAATGGTCTAGATATGAATTAGAAATACCAAAGGAACAATTGATTTAAATTTAGAAACCTTATTTTAAAAGATAGAAGTTTAGGGTTTTATTATGTACAAAAAAGCAATTTGGTGCTAAACTCCTTGAATTGAGTTTGTGATGACTCTAATAAATTTGAATGGAATCATATGACTTATATTGAGTGAGAAATTGGAGCAAAGATAATGAATTATATGAGTTGCTTCATTATGCCACTAATTAGAGCCATATGGAAGCTTAAAACTAGAATTGGCATATATAAGGCCTACGCGAGTCTAAAGATTATTCCATTGATGCATTTATGTCTTATTTGATGTGTATAGGCCAAGCAAGTCAAGTTTCTCTCAAGTGTGTTTGAGAGACCGAGAAAGGGAAGTAAGAACTAAGGAGGAAATTTGTGTTCTTGAGTAAAGGTAGCTCTTCATCTATTCTTGCATGCTTATGTTGGTTGTCTGATTGTCATTAATTACTTGTATATATGTATGGATAATGAATTATTTCTATTGCTATTGGTTTGATGATTTGATGCCATTATCTTTTATGGAAAGCATTTGAAATATGAAATGGCTCTTGATGAGTGAGGTTGTGCTAAAAGTCCCTTGAATTAGGTAAGATGAAGCCAAAAGTCCATAAGTACAGGTGAGACAAGGCCAAAAGTCTTAAATGTGAGTGAAGGCAAGTTAAAAGTCCTTAAAAGTGGGTGAAACTAATCCAAAAGTCCTAAATAATTGGGTGAAGATAGACTAAAAACTCCCTAGATCTTATTTTTACCTTGATGGATCCATATGACTTCAAATATTTAATTAGGTTTGATATTTGAATGCCAATCATGCATGCTTGCTTGTTTCTAACATGAAAATATGCCTTACAAGTGTGCTTGAAAGGTGAATAAGCTATTAGGATTTATTGAATCTCTTTCTCCCCCATGTTTAAGGAACTCTCAAAGAGCCAAGAATAGAGACCAACAAGTGTGATTGGCAATACGTTGACAATAGTTTAGGATTTTATGTAATATGTTGCACATAAGATATTGTACTTGTTATTTTTGTAATGTAAACATTCCCACATATGTAAAAGTATGAGATTATGATGTAGATACCATTTTTGTATATATATGTACAATAATGTGCAAATTGACTATGTGTGTGCCTTAGAAAGTGTGTGTATGAGGATAAGTGAAAGAGTGATTTTGAGATGTATGATATTTAAAACCTGATAAAATGATCATATATGCTATATTTCATGTTTGGGACTTGCTCAAATGGTCATATGTATTAAAGAAACTCATTTTGAACCATTTGGTACCATACATGGGCCATTTTGAGGCACTTATTGCTTCTGAACTAAAATATGAACAAATGAATGAATTTTAGGATGAAATTTGGAAGAAATTTAGATCTCATTTAGAGTTTTTCATAAAGTTAAGGAACATAATTTTTAAAGTTCCATAGAATTTATTATGATTTTTTAAAATTGGCTGAAAAATATAAAATTATATGGGTATTATTCATAGGATCAGTTCTAGCTTTTTAGGTATTTAGGGGTCAAATGGACTCCAAAACTCATGAAATTTTATGTATAGCTAATATTATAAGCTTTTTATAGCCACTGAGTTTGCATAAAATGGAGTTGTGCATATAGGGATATGCATGCTCAAATTTCCAAGTCTGATGGTGCCTAAAATTTTGATATGGTTATTGTTCCCTTAGATTTTCATGGTTTAAACAAATTTGTTTGATCTAAAATTTTTACAGCATGTAGTTCATATTCTAATCTTTCTATAGAGTCCTAATTTGCACAAATAAGAGTTTTCTAGCTTAAGATATGAATTTTTAAAATTAGTGGCTAAAATATGAACCCATGAGAAATTGTGCCAAAGTGCTAGTTTGACTTATATAGACTAGAACCCAAGATTTATGACTCTTTTTCTTATGTTTCATGTTGAAAAAACTTGTCTAGCATGGATTTTGAGATTAAGATGTTGAAGTTATGCATTTATACACATTTAAAGAAATTGGGCCTTTAATATCAGTTTATTCTACTGCTAAATGTGCTAAGAATAACGAAGTTAATGTTGTAAGTGTGATATAATGTAAATTATGTGCTACTTATTTATGGAATGTGTAACACCATAATGTGTTAACCTCAACTAATCTCCACTTAGGCTTGATTCTATGAAATTCCAAAGAAAAAGAGTAAAACCGTAGTAATTTATTACATTACACCTGAGGTTTAGAAGCTCATACTTCACCCTGTGGGTCTTGTGAACCCATCAATCACATTCTCTACTCACAATTCATTCATAAAACTCATACATGTCATAAAATAATCCATGAACCATAGATATGAGGCCAAAAACTAGAAAAATGAAATTTCTCTCACGAGTCCAAAAGTTAGATTTTTGGCTTCAACTTTAGAAACTCATAATTAATTCTAAAAAATGGGAATAAAGAAAACTATAACTTTTTGGAAATATCTAGATGTTACCTTTATACTAAAAATAATTTCAAATCACAATCTTAGCGTTGGGACCATGTTTGACAATAGAAAATCTTGAAAGGTCAAACCCCCCTAACATTTCTGATATAAATTTCTGATATGAATTTCAAAACTTTATAACTAATTCCACAAAAATCCAATCTAGGAAAACTATACCAATTTGGAAAGATACAGATGTTAAATAGGGAGAAAAAATAAGTCTAGAATATTTTAGTAGCCTTTAGACCTGAAAACAGATAGAATAGTAGCCAAGGTCAGCTAGCACCCTAATACTGACTCAAAACTTTAGAAAATCATTTCTCCTTCCACAGACCTCCAATTGAATGATTCTAGTTAGTATAGGTCACTATAAATGTTTAGTTTCTTCCTATAAAAGTTCATAGCTATTAGACATTGTTTGACCCATGAGTGATAGAGGCAAAGTTTCTGACCCTATGAATGGTGCCACTGTCAAATTTGGAAAATTTTCTAACTTTGGAAATTCACCAAAAATTCTCTAGGGCTCTAAATAATATAAACTTTATATTTCCAAAAAGCTCTAGATAAGACCTATAATCATGCCAAGTTTCAGACTAAGAAGAGGTCATTTGGTCAAATCTTGACATAACCCTCAAATTTGGCAAATTTAACACTTTATATGGGTCAAAGTGGGTTCAAATGGCCTCATACATATTCTAGCATACCTTGGGCAAGTTTGAAAGCACTAATACATCACATATGAATTTCCCAAGTGATATAAACCATCATACATCTCAAACTCACTATGTCACATACCATAATACATAACTAAGAGTGAGCTACCAAATGGGAGAATCATACATTCTTGTTGCTTTGGCTCTAATATTGATATATACAATGTATTCACATACTTTTACATTTTCTCCAAGGTTTACATCTCAAAAATAACATGTACATATGAATATTGACATCCCTTCACATCAAAGGCCATACAAAACTATACAAAGTGTTAAAAGATGGCCATTTATGTTTCATGGCCTCCAATCTTTGGCTTTTAAGCTCCACCTGGACCATATGAGATGGGAGAGAGGAGGGGGTGAGATTCATGGAATCTTAATAGCTTATGCACTCATTCAAGGAAGTAATCAAGGTATATAAACATGTCAAAGCATGCAAATAGACATCCAACCATTAAAAATCATACAACACATGACTTACATGCCATGAAAATCATATCAATGCCAAGAATAAGCTTTAGGAACTTTTGTTCTACCCTCACCCTACTTTAGAGACTTTTAGATTGGCTTCACTATTGGTTTAGGGACTTTTGACTTGGCTTAACTCATCCATAAGACTTTTGGCCTTGTTTAACCTATTCCTAAGGACTTTTGGCTCTGCCTCACCTATTACAAGAGACTTTTGACACCACCTCACCCTTTAAGAACAATTTTTACAAGCCAAAACATAAGTATATTGGTACCAATGCAACAAGGCAATATCAAATGGCATATCTCACTATACAAGTGTACACACAAGCATACAATGACTATCATACATCCAAGAATGCAACAAGAAAGAGTGAAGCACTATCTTGGCACTTAAACATAATTCTTCCCTTTTAATTTCTCCTTCCCCTTCTCGGTCTCACAATCATAACTAGATAGAGCTTGATCTTTTTGACCTAGACATAAAACATAGCATATAATTACTCTCTTGGAACAAGCCAAAGTATCAACCACATATTTAAGAAGCATACGTTAACTATGCTTCCATAAAAGGTCTAATGAAGCTTTTAAATTTTCCTTGAAGAGAAAAACACTTGGGAAGCTTCCTAGGGGTCTTGAGAACTCAAACAAATACTCACAAAGGTTAAAAGGTTCTTAGACAAAATCAAATTGTACAAAATGTTTCAGAACCCTTATGTTTCCTATCTTAAAGTTCACTAGCTTTTCTTCCACTTTCTTTGTATTTCCTAACTTTCCATACTCTAACTCAATGGTTTTTTTACTTGTTCTAGGTTAGAACTTCCTTTCCTTTACTAGCTTTCAAGTTGTTAGAACCAACACACCAAAGAACAAAGAAGAAGAAGCTAAGATACATAGATATCTATCTTGAATTCAAGCCTTCTTCAAGAGTGTTCCCCTTTGCCTTAACCTTCCCTTTGGAATTTCTACTCTCCCTCCCTTGACCTAATCTCAAAATAGATCCAATTCAATAATCAAAACCATAGAAAGAGAGGGCAAAGAGAGAAGAACAAAATTTCAAGAAGGAAAGCTATGACAATCTCAAGTTTCTCTCACCTTTTCCTTGGTTTCCTTCCTTCTCCCTTCGTCCTCCTTTATGCCCTTCTTAGATCAGCTCTCCCTTGGTCTTAAGCAGAGGAAATGTTAGTTAGAAGAAAAGATAAGCTTTTGGGGTCTTTAAGAAGTAAAAATTGACTTTTTCACACTTTTTTCAGATCAATTCTTGCTATAGCAGAAAATACCCCTAGCTATGGCAGGCACTTATCAGTCCCGGTCCTCTGTTCTCACTACAGCATGTACTATTGTGAGAAACCCCCCAGATTTTGTATGGGATACACAAACTCGCTATAGCAGGCTACATCCTTACTATGGTGAACTAGCACCTTCGCTGTAACTAATAATTAGAAACTCGTTGTAGCGAACAGGTACATTTGCTATAACTAATAGGGGCCCTGGCTATAATCAATAGACTTAGAAAATTTTCAAAAATCTTGGATGTTACAGTATGATAGTCAGGTTGAAGGAGGAGCAGATGAAGACAAAAGTGACTTGTTAAGTGCATATATTCCAAGCTTGAAAATGATGCTTTCTTAGACAATTTTACCCCTAATTTGAATTTTTCTTTGATCTAGTCCATGAATCCTATCTTTTTATTTTACTCTATTTATTTATTTATTTATTTTCTCTCATACTTAAATAAATAAATTAATATTGGATCTTTAGCAGCTTAAAATTGTCAAGATTACTATTATATCATTGGGTTTCTTGATATATGTAAAATTGAGGCCCTAACATATTTTAACTATTTTGAGACTTCTAATAACTTTATCTAACTTTATATTAAGGAAAAATAATGTATTTTCTTATTATACTACTAATTTTATATAATTACTATTTTGCCCTTATTTTCTTATAAAGTTTACTCGAGCACCCTTTTTTGGGCCTTAAGTAGAAATTTAATCCTTTTTCTTTATTTTAATTAAACTTATACTCTTTTTTATCCTTTCTTTCACCTTTATCTTAAGGTTAGTCCATTATAAAAATTACTAATTGTTACACTATGTGCCTATATTAGAATATCATTTATGTTAGAATTAGAGTTCTATACGGATCTCCCTAATGAAATATTTTTATTAAAATATTATTGTTACAACATTTATTTTCTATTTAGCATTAATTTTTTTAAATGTGTTGAATTTAATTTTTATTTATTCTCCATAGTTACTTCCTAATAATTTTACATCTTGATTAAAATATTATATACCTATAGAAATTACCAAGTTCTTATTTAATTCTAGTTTCCTAGCTTTTTTATCAATTATTTCAAGCATTTCTCCTTTTATTTATTTATAAATTGATTTTTATATAAAATTTATTTCTCCCATTATCTTCACATAAATATTTTTATTATTCTTTCTTAAGTCAAAACTTATTTTAATTAGAAAAGCTTTGTGACTACTTGTGTAATACCTAAAGCCCCTAAGGCATCTTATCCATAGACAAGCTTCACACATATGATATTTATAGGAAAAACAATCAAATAAAAGTCATATTTTTGCGTTGCGTAGTACTTTAAAAGTTTGAATTTTGCTCCATGGACCCCATGGACTCCCCAATATCATCTCCTACTCATATTCCATCTAAACAAGTCACAACCATTACAAAAAATTCCATACAATTCAGTTTAGGGCCCACATGTTAGAAAATGGAGTTTTTGGCTCGGGTCTAGAATTTAAGTTTCTACCACCAAATTTGGAAAATCATAATTAATTTTAGAAAATCAAAATTAGGCAAATGATAACTTTCCAGAAAGCTTTAAATGTCTAATATAGGTTAAAAATCATTCTAAGCTTTGAAAACCCATTTGGACTATGATTGGCAATAGAAAAGCACTAAAGGTCCAACTGCCCTGATTTGCTATCACATATTACTAATATGAACTTCAAAAATTCGTAACTAATTCTAGAAAAAATGAAACCCAGCAAATCATACCATTTTGGAAAGCTATGGATGTTAATGTTAGGGGAAAAATAAGTTCAACCCATTTTAAGCTCATTTAGGAACTAAATTTTTATAAAATAGTACCCAAGGTCGGCCAGCATTACTGGTTCTGATGCAAAACTTAAAAAATTCATTTTTCTCTCTATAGACCTCCAAATGAGGTACTTCTAGTTGTTATAGATCTCTGTGAATGCCTAGTTTCCTCATGCAAAAATTTCAGAACCATTGGATCTTGTTGGCCCCTCAGATAACACAAAAATAAAATCTACTCAAGTGAATAATGCCCAGACCAAAACTAACTTTTAAGATGAACTTTGAAAAATCATAAGAAATCTATATAGCTCTAAATAATGTGGTTCTTTGACTAGAACAAAGATCTATATGTGTGCAAAATTTCAACCTCAAAATCACTCATTTGGTCAGGTTGAGATTCAGCTCACAGAATAGGTCATTTTTGGTCCTAAAATGATTCATTTAAGTGTCAAATGGTCTTCCCCTTAAACCAAGACCACTTGGGTATGTGGGAAAGCTTAAAAATAGTCTATTAAACTTGTCTAAGAAGTCCAAATATCCATACATCACAAAACCACTACCCTACTTGTTCACCTACACAAGTTGTTAAAAACACGTTCGTACAGCTCAATGTCAAAAATATCCATTCTCATTCATATGCTTTCAATTCCCATACATATAACATATTTCCATATATGTACGTATATTCAAGTGGCTGCATATCATTTATAACATGGGGTTGCATCATTTGCCAATAATATGGTTGCAAAATGACTATATAACACAATTCTTTGTCAATCTCTCCTCTTCAAGTGTGGTGGCTTCTATCTCTTGGCTCACTTAGTCTACCTAGATATGTTTAGGTGATGGAGAGGGATGAGTAAGATTCTAAGAATCCTAATAGCTATTAACCCTTTTAATCATACATAATAGCCATGCTTCCAAGTTAAAGGATGCATATATGAATATTTTGCTACTAATAATCATACATAGAATCATTTTCATATGCAAGAAACTCATACATATGATATGTTGGCCTTCAAGAATATTGGTTTAGCCTCACCCCCTTTCCTTAGGACTTTTAGACTTACCTTACCCATTTTCAAGGGACTTTTGACTAAGCCTCACTCTTCTTGAGACTTTTGGCTTTGTCTTACCCAATTCTAGTGACTTTTGGCTTATCCTCACCTTTGCTAAGGGACCTTTGGCTTCACCAAGTTTATTCAAGCCAACTTCATAAAACACATATTATGCATATAATAGTACCATGGGATGTAGAAAATCACTAAAAATATTTCTTATGGTAAAATCATATATACACACATTCGAAGATAAGAAAACAACTAAACATGCATAAGAGAAAGGTTAGAGAGCTAACTTGAATGCAAACACACACACTTTTGCTTCATTGCTCTTCCCTTCCTTTAGCTACACCCTTGCAAGTAAGTAGAGTAGGATTCCTTTGGGCTAGACACATCAATTAGGAACCAATTACACTTTTGAAATAAACTCTAGCACCACACACACTTTAAAAAAATTTAGGTTCTTATTTGGTTCAATTATGGTTCCATAAAACACCTAAGGACTTTGTTTGTTTCTTTGATGGGAGATGCATGTGGGAGACTTCCTTGATGTCTTAGGAACTCATACCAACTCTTAGACAAGTGAAAATACCACTAGCAAGCTTTATACAAACCATGGTGCAACAAAATCCCTAGAAATTGTATCTTGAATTTCAAGGGTTCTTTCTTGGATTTCTTTGTACCCTCTTGTTTCTCACACTCTAAATCCTAAGTTTCACACTTGTTTTGGTTAAAAAACAACTCCTCCTTGGCTATCCCATAAGTAGTTAAACCAAACACATAGAAGCAAGGGAGAAGGAACATGAAAAGCAATAGATTTACCTTGGTTTCTAGCTTTTCTCAAAAGCTTCTTTCTTTGCCTTAGCCTCCTCTTTCAAGGACTAACTTTGTCCTTTTGAATCAAGGCCAAAATAAACCCATATCACCAACCAAAACTATAGAAAGAAAGAGGGAAGAGAGAGAAGCAAAGTTCCTAAAGGTTTAACCATACAAGGTCTAGCATTTACATACCTTTCTCCTCCCTTGAAGCCTCTCCTCACGCACCCTTCTCCCTGGCCTCTCTCCTCTATTTTGAGCAAACCAAAATTGGTTAAAAGAAGCTCCAAGTGGGATGCCTCTTATGTGGAAGAATTGAGAAGCTGTAATATCTAGTTTTTTGTAAAACCACTTAAATGAGTTGGTTGAAAAGCAAGTCCCTTGAAATGAGAGATTTAAGACCAAATAGGGAAGTTATGTCTAATGCTACTCTAGTGTAGTTTGGGAGAGTTGTTATCAAAGAGTCAATGATTAGTTTGTCCAGTATTAATAGACTATTGTCTTTGTAAATGTATGTTTGTAATTTAGAGTTCACTTGATAAAATAAAGGTAAGATTCTCGCTCACTTATTATGTCTTTATGTTGATTGAAAATTAAGACCTTAGCTTTCGTGTTATATGTCTAATGGTAGGTAAATTTGGGATGTTCCAATTTCAGAGGAAACTTTGCCAAATCTCTTATAACAAGCTAATTGTGATTTTAATATAAATTATGGTAAATTATGAAACTGTGATCTTGATATGGACAAAGCAAACTTGCGAATTAGTTGTGTTCTAATTTGGAAATGTAATATAAAATTTAACCATGCATTAGAATAATATGAGGATTCATGTATTTGTCAAATTTACAGGTGTAACACCATAAATTCTAGCTCATTTCATGCTATCTTTATGCTTCCTATTAAACATCTCACAGGAGAATCAAAGAAATAGCATAATAATAATGAATATTTTCACATTGCGTCATGTATAAAAACTCCGTTCGGTGTCACATGGACCGTGTGAACTCATACCATACATTCTCATATTTTATTATATGTATACAAATCATTTACATCATAAAATGTGGCTCACAAATTAAGAAAACTCAATTGAAGCATAAAATATGGACATTCATTTTCGGCTAGCTTTTGCCCCTTTTCTGTTCAAATTTTGGAAAATCATAACTAATTATAAAAATATCTAAATCATGAATTCTTAGTCATTCTGGAAAGCTACAGATGTCTACTTTATACTAAAAATATATCCAGACCACAACATCTATCACAGAGGGCGTTTGACATCTAAAAATGTCCAGAGGTCAAATTACCTTTTGATGTTGTCATAGTTTTCTGCAGAAAACTTTGAAAATGTCTAATTAATTTCACAAAAATTCAATTCATGAAAATGATACCAATGTAGAAATCTATAAAAATTGGGTAGAGTGGAAAAATATTTCCAGACCAGTTCAGATAGTCCAAACCTCAGAATTTAATAGAATAGTAACTCAAGTCGGGCAAAACTCTTGATACTAGATAGAATGTTCAAAAATTCATATCTCCCTCTTTAGACTCCAATTGAGGTGCTTCTAGTTGACAAGAATCATTGTGAATGCCTAGTTTCTTTGTATAAAATTTCATGGCAATTGGACATCATTTAAGCCTTATGTGACAGAATTTATTTTCAGACTAAATGAATAGTAAGGCAGACCAAATTCAGAAAAATTGTCAACTTTGAAAATTCATCAAATATTCCGTAGACCTCTAAAAATTATGGTATTTAGCTTCCCAAAAAGCTCTTAATGAGACATAATTGCATGCCAAATCTTAGATCAAGAAGAGCTCATTTGGCTAAAAAGTGATATATGGTGCCATTATAGTCATTTTTAGCTCCATATTAGGTACCAAAATGACCAAATGATTTTTCCTTGGTCTTGGAACCTTTTAGACAAGTTTAAAGTACACTTAGGACTTATGTGAGCTGCCCAAATGGTCTCAAACCTCATGCATCTCATTTTGGCCTTTTCATCCATACATATGCCCATTACATCAAACTTTCCAAAATGCATACCTTACCATCACATAACCAAATTCTATTCTAGAGTTCATACATCATATCCATACATTTATAAATCACATAATATCATAATTACACATGTCTAAAGAGTCATAAACCATATACATCCTTGGATTACAATATTGGACACAAATATAGCCTTAAAGTGACAAAACTTAAGCATTTGGTTGTCACACTCTTTCCTTCAAGGTGGTTGGCTCCTATTACCATGTCCACTTGGTCCACCTAGCATGTGAGATCATTGGAGAAGAGGGAATGAGATTCAAAGAATCCCAATAACTTATTTCCCATTCAATCATACATAATATATGCAAAGCAAGCCTTAAAAATGCATGCATGGATAAATTTGATGTCATGAACATTCAAAAAGCAAGCTTAGCATATGAACAAGTCATACAAAACATTCAAAAGCTTTCCAAGTAGATGGTTTGGCCTCACACTTTTTCTCATGGATTTTGGACTTGCCTCACCCATTCTTTAAGAGATTCTTGGACTCAACCATTTTCTTGGGAGCCCATTTTGCTTTTAAAAGACTCTTTGCTATGTCTCAACCAATATTAAGGGTTCTTAGCTCATCCTCACCATGGTTAAGAGTTCTTGGCCTCACCACACTCAAGCAAACTCAAACAAACATCATACATTCATTTGAAAACATAATATGTTATCATGAAATCATAGCATATAAAATCATGCTAGCATAATTTTCATGGTTTGAAGATACACATACACACATTCTAAGACAAGTTAAACACACATCCATGCATGAAAGAAGGTGAAGAAAGTTACCTTGCACACAATCACATACTTTTTCCTGAGAATTCAAGCCTCCTCTTTCGGCCACATATCCAAAAACTTGTGGAGATGGTTTCTCTTGGCCTAGATACAATTTATAGAAGCCAATTAGGTTCATGAAATAATATCTAAGGCCATACAACTTGCTTAGATACTATATTGCTCTATAAATTCTATTATGGTCCATAATTGCACCTAATGAAGCAACACCCCTCAAATAATTTCTAGGCTTTATTCTTTCCTTTCAATTATGATTCTTGACTCCTTTTAAGCCTCTTGGAGTCATCACACAATTAAAACAAAGGGCCTATCATCATGTTGCTTCTTTAGGTCATAATATGGAACCTTAAGTACCACATCACTTTCTATGAGTTTTAAATTTTTTTTCCAAGGCCTCCCCTCATTTTCATTCATCAAATATGACTCAAGAATGGCCTTAGAAAAATTTAAAACTCTCCCTAGCTATAAGAACTTGCCTAGGCCGAGACTATGGGGGTTTTTGGCCTCCTTGGAATTCTCTTTGTTTTCTTGAAGGAGAAAGCATGTGGGGAGCATCTTGGGGATCTTAGGAGCTCATTTAAACTCTTAATTAGACCTAGGAATTATCATATAAAATCAGAATTTGGAAGGTGTACACAAAACCCTAGAATTTGCTTCTTGAAAACTAATGGTTATTTTGTTGTTTTCTTTGCATATTCTTATTCTTCTCCCTCAAATACCTAGGATTCATGCTTGGTTTGGCTTAAAACTCAGATCCTTCTATAGTGTAACACCATAGTTTCTAGCTCCATTACATGCCATTTATAAGCTTCACATCAGCATTCCCATGAGGGCACATGAAAAAGGGCATGGAAATAATGAATTTATTTGCATTGCGTCATACCTAAAAATTTGCAATCGGTGTCATGTAGACCGTGTGAGTTCATGCTATATATTATCATATTTAAATACATCATTACAACTCATTTTCATTACAAAATCATGCCCATAACTCATAGAAACCGAATTGGAGCTCAAAATAAGCAAGCATATTTTCGGCCAGATTTGCTCCATTTTCTGGCCCAACTTTGAAAAATCATAACTAAATCTAGAAAATTCGAAATCATACAATCTTTGTCATTATGGAAAGCTTAGGATATCTAATGCACACTAAAAATATGTCCAAGTCACAAAATTCATCACACAGAACTTTTGACATCCAGAAAGCTACAGACTTGCTGGCTGCCTGGGCTGTGATTCAGTTTACTGATACAAATTTCTAAAATTCATAAATAATTATAAAAAAATCAAAATCACACACATTCAGTCATTCTGGAAAGCTAAAAATGTTACCTTGACACTAAAAATAATTTCAGAATGAAACAGATACGTTTAAACATCTAAAACTGATGGAACAGTGATTGAGCTCCTGGGCGCTACTGATATTGGCAGTCAACTTTCAACATGCATAACTCTCTGATCAGACCTCCAAATGAGTGATCTCGGTGGCCACAGAAAGCTTATGACCTCTAGTTTATGCATACAAAATTTCATAAGAATTAGACACCATTTGGCCATCGGATGACGCAGAATTTGAAACTGCCAGTATGAACAGTACCCATACCAGAATCCATGAAAAATCCCAACTTTGGAAATTCATCAAATATTCCCTAGATCTCATAAAATTATGATATTTAGCTTCATAGAAAGCTCTCAATGAGACCTAATTGCATACCAAATTTTAGGGTAAGACTAATGCATTTGGATAAAAAGTGATATAGGGTTCCATTATGATCAAATTTGGCTCCATATGAGATACCAAATTTGCCAAATGGCCTTCCCTTGGTTGTGGCACCTTTTGGGCAAGTTTAAAAGCTTATTTAAGACTTGTGTGAGCTGCCCAAATGGTCCCAAACCTCATACATCTCATTTTGGCCATTCAACCCACACTTATGCATATTTCCAATGAACTTCCATATTGCACACTTTGGCATTACATACTCAAAATAGGTTCTAGAGGTCACAGATCACATCCATACATTTAAACATCATATAATATCATATTTACACATGTCTCAAGGGTCATACCCCATTTACAATATTTATATACATCATTGAACATCATTATGGTTCCATAAAGCAAAAATTAGACATATGAATGTCAATCTCCTTCCTCTAGTGTTGTTGGCTCCCATTAGCATATCCACTTGGTTCACCTAGCATGTTAAATCATTGGAGAGGAGGGGATGAGATTTAAAGAATCCCAATAGCTCATCTCTCATTCAATCATACATAATATGTGCACGGCAAGTTTCATAAATGCATGCATGGAGGAAATAGAAGCCATAGATATTTTAAAAGCAAACTTGGCATGTAACTCAATCATACAAGACATTCAAGAGCTCACTAAGTATTTGGATTGGCCTCACACTTCTCCTCATGGATTTTGGACTTGCCTCACCCATTCTTTGAGCACTTTGGACTCAACCATACTCTCGGGAGCCCACTTTACTTTTGGGAGACTCTTTACTTTGTCTCATCCAAGCTCAAGGGTTCTTGGCTCTTCTTCACCCAAGGGAAGAGTTCTTGGCCTCTCCACACTCAAGTAAACTCATACAAACATCATGAAATCATTTAAACATAACATGGCATCAAGGATCATAACATGTAAAGGCATGCTAGCATACTTTTCAAAGCTTTAAAATACACATACACACATTCTAAAACAAGCTAAATACACATCTATGCATGAGAGAAGGTGGAGAGAGCTACCTTGTATGCAAGTACACACTTTTTCCTTAGCTTTTAAACCTCCTCTTTTAGACACACACCCACAAGTTGGTGGAAATACTGTCTCTTGGCCTAGACACAAATTATGGGAGCCACTTAAGTTCATGAACCATACTCTAAGGCTACACAACTTAAGGAAACACTAGATTGCTCTATAGGTTCCATTATGGTCCATATTGGCACCTAATGAAGCAACACCTCTCAAATGATTTCTAGGCCTCATTATTTCTTTTCAAATATGATTATTGACTCCATTTAAGCCTCTTGGAGTCCTCACATCATCAAAACAAAAGGCCTAGCACCATGTTGCTTCTTTAGGTCATATTATGGAACCTAAGACACCAAATCACTTTCCATGAGTTCTAAATTTTTTCTAAGGCCTCCCTTCACTTTTATTCATCAAATATGACTCAAAAATGGCCTTAGACAAATTTAAAACTCTCCCTAGCTATGAGAAACTCCTTAGGCCGAGGCTATGGAGCTTAATGGCCTTCATGGAGTTTACTTGGTTTTCTTGAAGGGGGAAGCTTGTGGGGAGCATCTTTGGTGTCTCAAAAACTCATTTATACTCTAACTTAGACCTAGGAAATATCCTACAAATTCAGAAATTGAAAGGTGCACTTGAAACCCTAGGTTTTGCATCTTGCTTTCTAATGCCTTTTTCTTAGTTTTCTTTGCATATTCTTATTCCTCTCCATCAAATACCTAAGAATCACCTTTGGTTTGGTTAAAAATCTGACTCCTTAGGTCTGTCTAGGTCTAGGTCGAAATGGAGAAGAAGAGCCATGGAAGATATGAACCATAGGATGCATTTTTACCTTGTTTTCTTGCTTAGTTTGGCTTGAATCTTGATTTCTCCAAGCTCCTCTCTTCAAATCCGAACTTTCCCTTGAATATCTCCCTTAAATCAGATGTATAAACTTCATTATAAGCATAAGAAAGAAAGGGAAATGGAGAAGGAGAGGTTTGGAAAGGAGAAAGCATGAAAAACCATGAAATTCCTTACCTTTTCCTTGCTTTTTCTCCTCCTTTCTTCTCCTCCATGGTGTGCCTAAGAAAGCTGGTGTTTTTCTGGTTTTTGGGCAGAATGGGTCGTGCAAATGGAGAGGAGAAGAAATAAGAAACTTAAAGTGTGTTCAAGAAGCTTCTACTTTCTCAAAAATTCCAATTTTGCCCTTTTTTTTGGCATTTTCATTTCTCCTTCGTTTTAGCTCTTTTTTAAGAATCGTCTTTTTTATTATAAATTTTAGGTTCCCAATTTAGTAAAATGCCTTTGGAATCACTCAAATTGGAGCTAAAACCTTCCCGAACAAATCTATCAAAGTTCAGGCATACTGACATTGGAAAACGTCAGCCGGAGGGGCTTTAGCTGTCCCGGGGTTTTCCATAATTTTTAGGGCCTCTGAGAACCCCAAAAAACTAAAAAATTTCATTTAAAAAGCCCTCTTGTGTGTTTTTCAAAAAGTGCCCATATTTACGAAAATGCCACTGGCCTTTTAGCAAATTTTTTGAATCACTCTGGTCTTGATTTCTGGATAACTCAAGGCTTAAATCCTCATTTTCTAATATTTAAAATTTTATCATAATTTTTGTTGGCCCCAATTCCTTCTATTTCAAGGAATTCCTTTTGTATCTGGCTCATTTCTGTTGTTTACGGAGAAACCAAACATTGCGTTTCTCACGTTTATGGAAAGGCTGGGTGTTACATATAGCTCCTAGGGTTAGGCAAAATGGAGAAGAAGGGTGAGGGAAGATATCTACCATAGGATGAAATTTTACCTAGTTTCCTTGCTTAATTTTGTTTGAATCTTGCTTCCTCCAAGCTCCTTTCTTCAAATCCGAAAATTTCTTTGAATTTCTCCCTTGAATCAAATTCATAAGCTTCATTTTAATCAAAGGGAATAAAGGAGAATGAAGGAGAGGTGATATGGATGGAGAAAAGCATGAAAAACTACCATGAAAACATATCTTAAGCTTGGATTTTCTTCTTTTCTTCTTCCTCCTTTGGTGCGCCTCTCTCCTAGGGTTCCTCTTTTGATTTAGGGCAGAATAATCTGAAGTTAAATGGGGGAGAGTATGAGGCGCCACCTATTTATAGGTAGGAAGAAGTGACTTTTTCAAAAATTCTAATTTTGCCTTTCTCTTTTTTGCATTTTAGTTTCTCCTTCTTTTTAGCTCCTTTTTTAGAACAATCTTTTTCATTATAAAATTTAGGTTTCCAATTTAATAAAATGCCTATGGAATCACTCAAATTGGAGTTAAAACCTTTTTGAACGAATCTGTCAAAGTTTGGATACATCGACATTGAAAAACGTCTACTAGAGGAGATTTAACTGTCCTGGGGCTTCTCATAGTTTTCAGGGCCTCTGAGAACTTCGGAGAACTCAAAATTTTCATTTGGAAAGCTCTCTTGTGTGAATTTCAAAAATTGCTCAAAATTATGAAAATACCATTACGTTTCGTAAGATTTATGTCAAAATTTGTTTCTTCATTCTAGCTCCGTTTTTCCTTCTATTTGAGGCTAGGATTCTCATTTTTATGAGCCTAGAATGTTGGTCAAATTTTTTAGAACCTTAACTAATTCATTTCATGGGACTTACTTTGAAAACGTGCCCATTTTCGTCATTCAACAAAAACTGGACATTGCAACGAGTGTGAGGTTTCTTTATACTCCACGTCAGCATCCTTTCCTTAACATTTAGGTAAAGGACAAGTTATATTTAGAGAGAGATTCTTACATTTCTTTTTCTTTTTTTCCCTTTATTTGTTTATTTGCCTTATAAAATTTGAATGTTGATTCCTTTTAATAACATAGACAATAATCATTTGAAGGAAACAGAGATTCTTACTTCATTTACTCTTCATTTGGTTTATACAATACCCATGTCATTCTTTGATGTTGCCTTAAAAAAATCAATTTTAAATTTTATTGAACACAAATTCTTAATTTAAAGTTGTATAGTGTAACATCTTGAATTAATAATTAGATTAAAATATAATAATTATAATATAAATTACCGAGGCATGCTCAAGTGATGTTTAGTATTTATTTATTATTGGGAATTAGAGGTTGTGTTATTAGGCGTGAATTCTTAAATATAATAGAAGGTGATGGGGAGTTGATTTTTATTAATGGGTATTTGAGGATTTAGTGAATAAATATTTGTTTAATTAGGAAATATTGGGAAATTATATTATTTAGTGAAATATTGGATTTTAAGTTAGTGGGTTAATTTGTTTTATTGTCTTTGATTTAAAAAGATGAAAGGAAAAGGATAAAAGCCTAATAGTTAGTTTTAACCTAAATAAAGTAAATGGAAATAGAAAAGCCCATTATTTAAATAAAAAATTTTGTTTATTAAATAGCAAAAGTCTCTTTTAATGAATTACTACTACCTTAGGTGAATTTTAATAAAAATTAACCTCATACCTATACCTAAGGTCCTAACCTATAGCCATTTACATTAAATTACCTTATTCATGAAATCAAAGCACTCCCTCACTCTTCCTTCATCAAAACCAACACTGCACTCTAACTTGGGACTTGGAAGCTCACTTTAAGACACTTGCCTGAGGATTTGACCAAGTTATTAGAAGAAAAAAAAAACTCTATTCATCTTTGGCTTCAATTTGAATTGATTGGAATTTAAAATAGATGATATTGAATCTTGGGTTTGATGATTTGGGGATTTATATAATTGAGGTTGAAATTAATTAATTAAAAGTGTAATTAAGCTTCTAGTAATGCAACTGAGTTGATTATAACAGTGATTAAGCATTACTTTAATGGTTATAATGTCTGGATTTCACAAAAACGACGTAAATGAATGTGCTTTAAAAGTAAGTTCCTCAAAATAGATGAGTTACGGTCCGAAAAAATTAGGATAATAAACTAGACCTTAAATAATGAATTTAGGAAGCTTGAGATGTCCTAAAACCAGAGTCAAAATAAGCAAACAGAATTTTATGAAAATGGGATGAAACATAATGACATTTTTGTAATTTTAGGTAATTTTTGAAATACTCATAGGAGGGCTTTTTAAATAGAAAATTTAAGTTCTTTGAGGTTTGTAACAACCAACAAAAAAAAGAGAAAGTTGAAAATTTTCGAAATCTTGAAATTTTCTAAGTCTGCTAGCTATAGCAAGAAATGGCTTAGCTATAGCGAATGTATCTATTCGCTATAGTGAGAAATGGTCTAACTATAGCGAATGTACCTGTTAGCCATAGCGAGAATGCTTCTAGCTATAGCGAGTGCAGGCATCCCATACAAAAACCAGGGAGCTGCTCACCATAGTGCGCGCTATAGCAAAAACAGGAGTCTGGGACTGATATGTGCTCGTCGTAGCGAAGGTTAATTTTTGTTATAGTGAGGGTTAGTCTGGAAAAACATGAAAAAAGAGAATTTGACTTCTTAAAGCATCAAATTCATCCTTTCTCTTTTAACTGACTTAAGCTTCGACCAAAAGAGAGAAAAGGGGTATGGTGAGAGAGAGAGACCAAAAGAAGGAAGGAAGAACAAGGAAAAGGTAAGCAAGCTTGAGATTTCCCTATCTTTTCTTCTTAGAATCTTGTTCTTCTCTCTTTGCCCTCTCTTTCTATGGTTTTGGTTGTTGAATTAGTTGGGTTTTAGGCTTGGGTCAGAAGAGGGAAAGTGGAAAACCACTCTTGAAGAAAGCTATAACTCATGTATCTTTACTTCTTCTTCTTTGCTTTCCTTAAGTATATTGGTTTTACTAACTTAAGAGCTTGAGACAGAAGAAGAGTTAGTAAAATTCTAGAGAGAGAGAGAACCCCTAGTTTCTTATATGCTGGTAGGGTTTACTATGAAGAACCCCTAATAATTGTTGAGTTATGAGAAAGTAATTCCATGCTCTTTATTGTGTCTAGGCTCAAGAGAAGCACCTCCATCAAGGTGTGATTGTGAAACCAAGAAGGGAGAAGAGAAATTGAAAGGGAAGGCTTGTGTTAGCTTATAAGGTAGCTCTCCATTCTTTCTTGTTGCATTCTTAGAACTATATAGTCATTATATGCTTGTGTATATGCTTATTATGTGAGACATGCCATATATTATTGCCTTGATGCATTGGTACCAATATGTTTATGGGTTAGATTGTGAAAATTACTCAGGTGAGATAATGCTAAAAGTCCCTTGTGATGGGTGAGGTAGAGCTGAATGTAACGCCCGATATGTTGTAAAAACACAGAAATGGGCCAATTTGAAAAGTAAGTCCCCTGAGATGAGTGATTCAAGGCCAAATAAAATTTGGATAAAATGTTAAATAATAGAAAATGAGGATTTGAGCCTTGAGTTGCCCAGAAATTAGGGCCGAAGTAATCTAAAAAAATTGCTGAAAGGCCAGTGGCATTTTCGTAAATAAGTGTAATTTTGGAAAAACACCTAGGAGAGCTTTTTAAATGGAAATTTTGAGTTGCTCAGGGTTCTCAGAGGTCCCAAAAACTATGGGAAGCCCTGGGACTGGTAAAGCCCCTTCGATGTACTCTTTCCGACGTCCATTGACCTAAACTTTGACCAGTTTGTTCAGGAAGGTTTTAGCTCCAATTTGAGTGATTCCAAAGGCATTTTATTAAATTTGGAATCTAAATTTTATAATGGAAAATACGGTTCTAAAAAAGGAGCTAAAATGAAGGAGAAACGAAAATGCTAAGAACAAAAGGTAAAATTGACATTAAAGTGTTAAAGGAAGCTTCTTTCTTCTTCTTTATATGCCACGTTCTGCCTCCCCCTCTCTAAACCGACTTGCTTCTGCCCAATTGCAGAGGAGAACTCTAGCTTCTTAGGCTCATAAGAGGAGGAAGATTTTGGAGGAAGAAATTCAAGAAAAAGGTAAGAAACTTTAAGAAATTCCATATCCTTCCTTCTTGAAACTTGCTCCTCTCCTCCCAAGCTTTCTTTCTATGGTTTTAATGGAGAGTTTGGTGCTGTTTTGGGGGCAGAACAGAGAGGAAAATTTCGAAACTTGAGGGAGTAAGCCAACCAAGTGGAAGAATAAAGCAAAGGAAGCAAGAAAACAAGGTAAAACTTCCATTCTTTGGTAGTTTCTCCCTCCCTCTTCCTCTTGCACGAATTTGGCCACCATGAGCCCACTTCTTAGGGGCTGTTTTCTATCCAATTTATGGAGGGATTAGAGGTTTTGGAGTGCAAGGATTAAGAATCTATCATTGGAAGCAAGTAAAGGCCATTGAATTTCAAGTTGAAAAAGTGTAGGGTGCTTAAACATAATTTAAAATCTGGGTTGATTGAAGGCTTCCCCATCATATGTGAGTGTTTTTTTGAGTTTCTAAGACTCCTAAGGAGCCTCCTAAGTGCCCCATCCATCAAGGAAAAATCTCAAACTCCATAGGTCTTTAATGTAGGCATAAATCGATCAAAACCCTAAGAGATAGCTAGGGGATGTTTCAAAGAGTTCCAAGCTTGATTTGGGACTTTATATGATAAAAGAAGATAGGAGAAACCCTTGGGAAAAATTTAGAAGCCTTAGGTTGAGAGATGAGGCAATGGCTTCCATAATGTAACTTTATAAAGCAACATGGACCTAAGTGTGTGAAAGTGAGTGTGTGATGGCTTTAAGGACCGTAAATGAGGTCAAGAGGTCTAAATATGGTAAGAGAATGGAACCAAGAATTTTACTTGTGGTAGTTGCTTCATTAGGTCATTAATGGAACCATATTGTGACAACTAGAATAAAGTGTAGCCTTAAGAGTGAGTTGGCTGTTCTAACTTGTTCCAAGAGTATAATTAAGTGTTGTTTATTGTGAATAGGCCAAAGAAATCCAACCCCACCTCCTTGTCTTTGTGGAACCGAAAAGGGAAGGAACAAGCAAAGTAATACTTGAATTTGTCCCAAGGTAGCTCTCCACCTTTTCTTGTTACATTTTCTTATTGCATATATGTCATTGTGTGCTTGTGTGTATATTTGTATGTTTGAGACATGCCACTTGATGCTATGTTGCTATTTTGGTATCAATATGCTTTCTTGAATGTCTTTGAATTGTGGAATTGGCTCACAAGGGTGAGGTAGTGCCAAAAGTCCTTTAATATGGGTGAGGAGATGCCAAAAGTCTCATGGCATGGGTGAGACAAGGCCAAAAATCCCTTGGATGGGTGAGGCTAAGTCAAAAGTCCCAAGAACCAAGAGTGAGGCAATCCAAAAGTCCTAGAAATGGGGTGAGGCCAAACCAAAAGTCCCTAGAGCTCATTCTTATGCTTGACATGAGTTTGTGATACAAAAATGTGAAAGTGGAATGCTTCATGAATTGATTGATTGCATACTTGTGCCTTTGACATGTTGTATGCCTTGAAAATGTGCTTGAATAGGTGTATGAGCTATTGAGGTTCAATGAATCTCACCCCCTCCTTTCTCTCATCTCATATGATCTAGGTGGAGTCCAAGATCCAAAGGATAGAGGCCAAGGAGCTTAAATCTCCATCTCTTGGCACATTTTGCTAGTTTTGGTGTATTAGAATGTCAAAGAATATATGTATATGTTATTTTTGAGCCATGACACTTTGAACAAGTGTAAAACTAGGTAAAATTAGTGTATGTATCAAGAATGGAGTTTAATGTATAGAATTATGTGTTTTGACCACTTGGGAGCCCACTTATGCATGTATGTGTATGGAAGTGGAATGTTGAATTTGAGTTGTATGAGGATTCAGACCTTATGAGAGACTTATTTGTGCTATATTTATGCTTTCTAAGTTGCTCAAATGTGTGTGGAACAATGAATGACCCATTGGAACCAAATTTGCCCCTTTATTGGAACTAAATTGCCATAATCTTGAGCTATGGCAAAGTCTAACCAAATGACCTCTTCTTGACTTGAAATTTTGCATGCCCTTAGATCTTGCCTAGATCTTTTTGGAAAACTAAAGATCAGGTCATTTGGAGGTCTGTGGAATTTTTCATGATTTTTTAAAGTTGGCATCAGAATTTCGGATTTGCACCAATACTGTTCATTTGGTCAGTTATGGAATTGTGTCATCCGAGGGGCAAACGTGGTCCAATGGCTATGAAATTTTGTAGGTGGAAACTAGGAATTTAGAGTGAATTGTAGCAACTGGAAGAACCTCATTTGGAGGTCTGAGCTAAGAGATATGAATTTTTGAATTTCTGGAACAGTAACAGTAGCACAGCACGACCTGAATCACTGTTCTATTGAATTTCAGTGGCTAAACGTGCTTTCTATGGTCTGAACCTATTTTTATCATAAAGTTAACACTCATATCTTTCCAAATTGATATAATTTTCTTGGATTGGAGTTTTTTGGAATTAATTGGACATTTTCAAAGTTTATAGCAGACACTTGCATCAGTACCAGTAGCAGTCCTAACGTCTGCCCCTTTTCGTATGTTAAACGCTTTCTGTGTTGTGTTTCACAGACTGGACGTATTTTTTTTCATAAAGTAGACATGTGTAGCTTTTCAAAATGTCCAAGAATGCATAATTTCCATTTTTCTAGATTTAGTTATGAATTTTGAAACTTCATATCAGTAACCTGAACTAGTAGCCCAGATAGCAGCGACCCTAGTGACGTTTTGGATGTCAAACGTTCTCCTCTTAATGATTCATGAGTTGAAATTATTTTTAGTAATCCAGAGCTTTCTGTAATGGTAAAGTTTGTTGGGTTTCGATTTTTTTGGATTTAGTTATGAATTTCTGAATTGTGATAGAAAAACTGAGATTTTGGCTGAAAATAATAGAGTGAATTTGATGTTCCCTTTTGCATTCCATGAGTTGTGGGCCAATTTTGGTAATACAAATGAGTTGTATGTATGTAATTAAATATGAGAATGTGATGTATGAGCTCATATGATCCTTGTGACACCAAATGGAATTTTCATACGCGACGCAACGTGAAATAAGGCATTATTTTAATGCCATTTTTCCATTCCTTTTTATACAATTCATCATGTGAGCCTTAGAAATGATAAGAAGTAAGCTAGAAATGTATGGTGTTACACTGAAAGTCCCTGAGAATGAGTGAGACATGGTCAAAAGTCTCATAATTGAGTGAGGCCAAGTCAAAAGTCCCTAAACTAAAGGTGAGGCCATCCAAAAGTCCCTACAATCAAGTGAGGCTAGACCAAAAGTCCCTAGAACTTATTTTTGGCATTGATGTGATATTCATGGCATGTAAATCATGTATTGTATGAGTGTGAATGGTTAGATGCCTATTTGTATGCTTTGACTTGTTTATATGCTTTGATTGCTTCCTTGAATGAGTGCATAAGCTATTGAGATTCCAAGAATCTCACTCCCTTCCCTCTCCCTTCTTAACATGTTAGGTGGAGCTCAAGGAGATTCAAGTGCACACCAAGGAGCCTAGTTGAGCATGTTTAGATAGTTGTTAGTTTATTTTGGTTCTTTTGATGTCTTTGAGATATAAATGTTGGAGCAAGTGTAAATGTATGTATAAATGATGTATAAACTATGTAGAGAGCCAAAGTAATGAAAATGTGGGATTTGCCCCTTTTGTGGATTGTATGCAATAGTGCATTTTTGCTCGTAGCATAGTGAGTTTCAAATATATGATGATTTGGACCACTTAGGCACTTCATATATACTATGTTTATGCTTTAAAACTTTTCCATGAGGTGCGAGAACATATGGGAGGCCATTTGGACTTACTTTGAACCATTTTGGGTGTCAAAACTACCATACTTGTGAGCTCTGTCAAGATATGACTAAATGAGCTCTTCTTGATATGAAATTTAGCATGCCTCTAGAGTTTGTAGAGAGCTTCTTGAGAAGCTAAAGTGGGTAATATTTGGAGGTCTAGGGAATATTTGGTGAATTATTGAAGTTTGGGAATTTTGATGGTTTAGTCAATGCACTGTTACCCTAGGTTTGAAAATGAATATGTGTCATTCATGGACCAAACGGTGTCCAATTGTCATGAAATTTTATTGGGATAAACTAGACATCCACAGTGACCTATACTTAAAATAACCTCAATTGGTGGTCTGTAAAGAGAGAACTAACTTTCTGAAGTTCTGTATCAGCATCAGGGAAGCCATCCGACCTTTGTTACGGTTCCATCAGTTTTCAAGGTCTAAGGGCTGCTAAACTAATATGAACTTATTTTTTTCCTCTAGTTAACATCTGTAACTTTTCAAATTGGTATAGTTTGTCCAGATTGGATTTTTGTGGAATTAGTTATGAATTTTTGAAGTTTATGACAGGAAGTTGCACTAGTACCAGGGATAGCCGGACCTCTGTCTTTTTTTTTATATCAAACATGGTCCAAATGCTAAGGTTATGGTTTGGACATTATTTTTAGTGTAAATGTAACACTTAGAGCTTTCTAGAAAGCTATGGTTTTCTTGATTCCCATTTTTCTAGAGTTAGTTATGATTTTCCAAAGTTAGAGCCAAAAATCTAACTTTTGGGCCCATTTGAGAAATTGCACTTCCTTGGTTTTTGGCTTCATATCCATGGTTCATGGGTTGTTTTATGCCATGTATGAGTTGTATAACTGGATTTTGAGTAGAGAATGTGAATGATGGGTTCACGGGACCCATGGGGCAAAATATAAGCGTTTGAACCCCGTTTTATAGGATAAAAATGCCATGATTTGTACTTGTTCTTTGGAAATCATATGGAATCGAGCCAAGAGGGAAGCCAGTTGGCGTTAATATATTATGGTGTTACAAGGTTCTCAGAGGCTCTAAAAATCCTGAGAAGCCTCGGAATAGTTAAAACCCCTCTAATGTATATTTTCTAATGACGGTTGACCTGAACTTTGATCTCTTCGTTCAAGAAAGTTTTAACTCTAATTTGAGTGATTCTAAAGGCTTTTTATAAGATTAAGGACTAAATTTTATGATGGAAAAGAAATTTTTCAAAATGAAGCTAAAATGAATATGCTATAAATGCAGGGCACAAACATCATTTCTTTTAACAATTTCTTCTTGAAAATTCTACATAAAAGGACGTCCCCCTCTCTTACTCTTCTAACTGACCTTGTGCTCCATCCAAAATAGAGGGAGAGACTACTGAGAGAGGAACACAAAGAGAGCTCAAGAAAAGGAAGAAAAAGCTAAAGAAAGGTATGGAAACTTAAAGAATTTCATGGTCTTTCTTTTTGAAACCTTGTTCTTCTCTTTTTGCTTCATCTTCCCATGGTTTTGAATGTTCATACAGTTCTGTTTTGAGCTTGATTTAGAAGGGGGGAGTTCAAAATTTTCAAGAAGAAGCTATAGCCAAGGAAAAAGCTATTGAGAAGGCTTAGAAAACTAAGGTAAATCTATGACTTTCTTGTTTTCTCCCTTTGCTCCTTCTATGAAGGTGGTTTGGCCAACTTGAGAGCTAGGGGAAGGGGGAAGGTTCTAACTTAGAGTAAGCATGAAACCCATTAATTAGACCATGGGGAGTTAGAAAATGCAAAGAAATAGGAAGGAAACCAAGTGAAGTTCAAGTTAGAGAAGGAGAGAGCTCTTGAATACTTTGTAAAAACTAATTTAATACATGAATTTCCTTACATGTGTGAATGTTTATTTGAGCTCCTAAGACCTTTAGGAAGCTTCCCAAGTGCTTCTCCCATCAAGAAAAAATTAACAACTCCATAGGCCCCAAATGGTGTTGATAATCTCCTAATTTAGGATTCAAAAGGGCTATATTTAACACTAAATTAGGGAGGTAAAATACTTTTCTCTTGATTAATATGATTAAAAATGTATTCAATCAAACAAAACAAAGAAAGTATTATAAGTGTAATGTTTTTATCAGTTTAAGCCTCATTTTATGTTTGATTTCAATTTCAGGGAAAAGTAGCAAAATATAGAAAGAGTTGAATAAAAGAGAGGGAAGCTGAAAATGGCCAAGGCAGATTTAACAAGTCTTCTCGCTACAGCGAGACTGAAGTTCGCTATAGCAAGATGGCACTTTCGCCGTAGCGAAGGGGAGGCTTCGCAATAGTGAAGTCGTGTTGCATAGAAATTTCAGAGAGCAACTCGCTATGGCATGAAGGTAGCGAGCACAGTGGAAACCTGAGCACTTATGAGACCTCGCTATAGCGAGAGACGTTCCTCGCCATAGCGAGAGTGGACCTGAAACGCACAGTTTTAATTTTCAAGCTTAAAAAGAAAGATGAGGAGCTAGGGTTTGAGTCATTCAGCGGCAGAGGGAGTTCTGAGCATCCAGGAGGCGATTTTGGGATTTCTTTGAAGGCTCTTTAAGCTTGGAGGGTGAAGGAAGAGGAAGAATCAAAGGGGGAACTCCACTTTCTGCATCTCATTCTCCCCTTTGTTTGCTTTCTTTGTTCTTGTCATTTTCTCCATGTATTTTGATTGGGAATCCTCTGTAGATTTAGCTATGTGTGGCTAAATTCTTCTTTACCTAGAGCATTATGAACTTGATGTGAACTGAATCATTAATTGTCTTGTTAATTGTGATAATAGAATTCTTGTGTATCCTTCTCTTGCTTAATGCCTTCTTAGGGATTGGCCACCTCTTTGATTTGATTTGGGAAATTGGAATTTACCTTGAAAAAGGGATTCTAAATTGGACCTAAGAGTTGGATAAATTAAGTTTAGAATCATCTAATTTGTAATTGGGATAGACATATACCTGATTACCTTAATTGGTTTGTAGAGGGATATAGTATCTAATGCATTCTAACCTAAATCTAAGGACACTTAGATTCTAGGGGAGAGTAGGGCTGTAATTACATCGATGGACAGTTATAGCTTCTGAACTCTTAACCCACAAGACGAAAATTAACTGTAATTTAACAAGAAATTAAGTTTAGTAAGCATTAAGGGAATAATGACTCTAGGTAATTTCAAACCTTGGATTTTACCAGAATTTTCTTTGTTAGCTAAGTTCTCTTCAATTTTTAAAACTAGTTCTAAAATAAAAAATTTTATAATTGGTTGTTTAACATAGATAAAAGTAGGTTGTACACTGCCTAATTGCATCCAAGCCATTCTTCGTGGGAAAGATACTTTTACTTATCACTGAACTACTTGATCCGACCCGTGCACTTGCGGACTCGCATAAAAATTTTCGCAATCAAGTTTTCTGGAGTCGTTGCCGGGGAATGGCTTAATTGTCCAGTTAGAAGTGTGTAATCTTTAATAGTCCTCGATTAAGCATTAGTAGTTAATTAGTTAGAATTTCTTTTCATTTTGTTATTGCTTTAACTTTTTGTTTAAAATAATACAGTTGGCTAAATTTTTCTCTACAGGTACCACAGTACATGCCGAAGCAAACCTCTACAACGAAGAAACGCACAACGAAGAAAATTAGTGATCTGGTGGTAAACTTGAACTTTGAAGAATCTCCTTCTAAAACTCCAAATTCGGTGAGTGAAGAAATGGCTCAGGAAGGGAATCAGAATCAGTCCATAAAAGACTTTGTGGGTCGTACTATGAAGGGCACTCTATCTAGCATAGTAGTGCCAGATTTTCAAGCTGCTAACTTTGAGTTGAAGCCAGTGATGATCTCTATGTTGTAGCTCAACGGACAATTCACTGGTGAGAGATCTGATAAAGATCCCAACCGTCATATTCTGTCATTCTTGGGAGTGTGCAATTCATTCAAGCAGAACGGGGTACCCAGAGATGTGCTGAGACTTCGACTATTCCCCCTCTCTCTACAAGGAAAGGCTAAAGAGTGGTTATTGACCCTGCCTGAGGGTTCAATTGACACTTGGGATAAGCTAGAGGCAAGGTTCAGAGCTCGCTTCATTCCAAATAATAGAATAGCAGATGCACGTCGTGAGCTCATAAATTTCAAGCAGGCTTCAGATGAGCACTTATATGCTGCATGGCAAAGGTACAAGCATTTGCTTCGTCAATGCCCAAGCCATGGGATGGATGACTGTGTTATCGTTCAGAACTTTTGCACGCGTCTAACTCCACAGACTGATACAATGTTAGATGCTATTCTGAATGGGCGTTGGGATGAAATGCCTGTAGATGATGTTATTCAGGCATTGGACACATTATCTGAGAGTTATGTACAAAGAGGAGGTGATAGAAGGATGAGTGCTAATGTAGCCAATACTCAAAAAGACCCTTCTGTTCCACTTGCCACTATTCTTTCCGCTCTGAACAAGAGATTTGATATGTTAGAATCTCAAGTACAGCGAAATCAGCAAATGAATGTCTGTTCTGCTCAGGTGGCCCCAATTACTTGTGAAAACTGTGGGGATCTGCATTCAGTAGATTATTGTCCTCTGGCACCTTCAGAACCAGTTAATTATGTGGGGAATTTTTCAAAGAATCAGAATCCGTACTCCAATAGTTACAATCCTGGGTGGCGAAATCATCTAAACTTCTCTTGGAAGCATGGACCAGCATTGAATCAACTAGCATCTTCCTCAAGCATGAAGCCTACTCAACCACCAGGTTTTGCTCAACCTGTAAGGCAAAATGTACCTATTCAAGAACCTAAGTCGAATTTGGAAGATGCCTTGGCGAAATTCATTAGCATTCAAAGTAAGCAAAATGAAGAGCAAGCTCAAGTGAATGCTAGAGTTGACACCTCCTTAAGAAATCTAGAACTGCAAATGGGTCAATTAGCCTCAGCAATGAATTCATTAAGACAAGGGAGATTGCCAAGTGACACGGTGCCTAATCCTAGAAGAGAAGGTAAGGAAGAATGTAAGTCCATAACTCTTCGAAGTGGAAAAGTATTGTCAGAAGTTCAGACACCAAAGGTGGTTAGCCACACACCTGCATCAAAGGCTGTTGTAGAGGAAGATAAAGGAGAAATTGTTACAGAAGAGACGAGTAATGATAAAAGAATAGGAGAAGAACGTGTGGATGCATCAGTTGAAAAGAAGAGAAAAGTGAGTAGTGAAGCAGTTAAAAAACAAGCAGATGTTGATAAGGGTGAGAAACAAGGAGAGAAACTGCAAACATTACCAAGAACAATACCTCCACTACCATTTCCTCAAAGACTTCAAAAGAAGGTGGAAGATAAGCAGTATCAAAAATTCCTAGAAATATTCAAGCAACTCCATATAAATATCCCATTCTCAGAAGCATTGGAATACATGCCTAAGTATGTCAAGTTTTTGAAAGAGATGCTGAGCAAGAAGCGGAGATTTAGTGAATTTGAAATTGTAGCACTTACTGAAGAGTGCAGCAAAATAATCAACCCACGGATTCCAATGAAGTGCAAAGATTCGGGTAGCTTCTCTGTGCCTTGTAAAATAGGCACTCACTTTCAAGGTAAAGCTTTATGTGATCTTGGAGCAAGTGTAAACCTTATGCCATTATCTATCTTTGAGAAGTTGCAACTCGGTGAGGCAAGACCTACCACAGTAACATTGCAATTAGCGGATCGGAGCTTAGCATATCCACGGGGTATAATTGAAGATGTTTTAGTAAAGGTTGGTGAGTTCATATATCTAGCTGATTTCATTGTTGTAGACTGTGAAGAAGATAAGGATAATCCGTTGATTATTGGTCGTCCATTCTTAGCCACAGCTAGAACTCTTATTGATGTAGAGAAAGGGCAAATAGTGATGAGATTGGGAGATGAGCAGGTAGTGTTTAACATGGACAAAGCACTGAAATATCCTAGAGATGCTGAAAATTGCTTCAGAGTTTCAGTGATTGATGAATTAGCTCAAGAACAATTTAATTCAATGATAATCCAAGACCCTATTGAAGCATTATTAATGGGAGTGAAGCATGAGAATGCTGAAACTAGTCATGAGGTAGCCCAAGTGCTGAATTTTTCAACCACTCGAGCTAAACAGCATTGGCAAGTAGAATCTTTAGATTTGGCTTCCCGTTCAGCACCATTTCTTAAGCCTTCAATTGAGCAACCTCCAATTTTGGAGTTAAAACCACTCCCTACGCATCTAAAGTATGCATATTTAGGGGATTCAGAGACATTACCTGTCATCATCTCTACAGCATTGAATTCTCATCAAGAACAGAGACTGATTGAAGTACTAAAGAGTCATAAAAAGGCTCTGGGATGGACACTTGCAGATATCAAAGGGATAAACCCTTCCATTGTAATGCATAAAATTCTACTGGAGGAAGACCATAAGCCATCTATAGAGAATCAAAGGAGGCTGAATCCGATGATGAAGGAAGTTGTCAAGAAGGAAATCATCAAGTGGCTGGATGCAGGAATCATCTATCCAATTTCAGATAGTGCATGGGTTAGTCTAGTACAGTGCGTCCCTAAGAAAGGAGGGATGATAGTTGTGACAAATGAAAACAAAGAATTAATTTCTACAAGAACTGTCACTGGTTGGAGAGTGTGCATGGACTATCGGAAATTAAACGCAGCCACTAGAAAAGATCATTTTCCCCTTCCCTTCATTGACCAAATGCTTGATAGGCTAGCGGGGAAGGAATATTTTTATTTTCTGGATGGTTATTCAGGTTACAATCAAATTTCTATAGCACCTGAAGACTAAGAGAAAACAACCTTCACCTGTCCTTATAGCACTTTTGCTTTCAGGAGAATGCCTTTTCGGGTTGTGTAACGCACCAGCAACCTTTCAAAGATGCATGACATCAATTTTTTCTGATTTCATCGAAGATATCATGGAGATTTTCATGGATGACTTTTCTGTCTTTGGTGATTCATTTGAAGTTTGTCTAAAGAATCTCTCTAAGGTACTTGAAAGGTGTGAGGAAACTGACTTAGTTTTGAACTGGGAAAAATGCCACTTCATGGTGAAGGAAGGAATAGTACTAGGACACAAGGTGTCTAAGGAGGGTTTGGAGGTAGATCGAGCCAAGACATCATTGATTGAGAAGTTGCCACCTCCTACTAGTGTCAAGGGAGTCCGAAGTTTTCTTGGGCATGTGGGATTCTATAGAAGATTCATCAAGAATTTCTCAAAAATTTCAAAGCCCTTGACCAAGCTGTTAGAAAAGGATGCCAAGTTCCTTTTTGATGATAACTGTTTAAAAAGTTTTGAAGAGTTGAAACAGAAGATAATAACTGCACCTATAATCATTGCTCCAGACTGGTCATTGCCTTTTGAGGTCATGTGTGATGCAAGTGACTATGCAGTAGGAGCTGTTCTGGGATAGAGGCAAGACCGAGTTTTTTATCCTATCTATTATGCCAACAGGACATTAGTAGATGCTCAGGTAAATTACACTACCACTGAAAAAAAAATGTTAGCTATTGTTTTTGCTTTTGAGAAGTTTAGAGTTTATCTGTTAGGAGTCAAAGTGGTAGTACACACTGATCATGCTGCTATCAAATATTTGTTGAGAAAGAAAGAGTCCAAACCTAGATTGATTAGGTGGGTTTTATTACTTCAAGAATTTGACTTGCATATAGTAGATAGGAAAGGAAGTGAAAACCTAGTAGCTGATCATCTTTCTAGGTTAGATTCTGAGCATGTTAGTGATAGTAAGCTTGTGAATGATGCTTTCCCTGATGAATGCATAATGGCTGCTAATTTGCTACATGTACCTTGGTATGCTGATATAGCAAATTATATTGTCTGTGAAGTTTTACCTCCTGATTTAAACTATTATCAAAAGAAGAAATTCTTGAATGAGGTTTAGTTTTACATTTGGGATGAGCCTTATCTGTTCAAAAGATGTGTGGATGGAGTTCTTAGGAAGTGTGTTCCTGAGATTGAACAACATGACATTTTGCTTGCGTGCCATGCATCACCTTTTAGAGGACATTTTAGTGGTCAGAAAACTGCTTTTAAAATATTGCAATCTGGTTTCTATTGGCCTACATTATTTAAAGATTCTCATTTGTTTGTTTCTCACTATGATGCTTGTCAAAGATCCGGTAATATTTCTAAAAGGCATGAACTTCCTCAAACCGGTATCTTTGAAGTTGAATTATTTGATTTATAGGGAATTGATTTTATGGGTCCCTTTGTTTCTTCTAGAGGCCAACAATACATCTTAGTGGCAGTTGAATATGTTAGTAAATGGGTTGAGGCGGTAGCTTGCCAACATAATGATGCTCAAACAGTGGTGCGATTTATAAAGAAGAATATTTTTTCTCGTTTTGGCACCCCTAGAGCTATCATTAGTGATGGTAGAACTCATTTTAATAATCGTTTGTTTAAAACTTTGTTGGAAAAATATGGAGTTCACCACAAAATGGCTTTAGCTTACCACCCTCAGACCAATGCCCTCTGTGAAGTGTCTAATAGGGAGATTAAAAGAATTTTGGAGAAAACAGTGAGTGTTAATAGGAAGGATTGGTTTGATAAGTTAGATGAAGCTTTATGGGTATATAGGACAGCTTACAAAACACCAATTGGTATGTCTCCATATCAATTAGTTTTTGGTAAAGCTTGTCATTTACCTTTGGAACTTGAGTACAAAGCTTTTTGGGCCATGAAGAAGTTAAATTTGGATTATAAAGATGCTAGTGAAAAGAGGCTGTTGAACCTTAATGAACTTCATGAATTCTGGTTACAAGCTTATGAGAGTTCTAGGCTATATAAGGAAAAGATAAAGATCTGGCATGATAGGAAGATTTTAAAAAGGGATTTCATACCTGGTGATTTAGTGCTATTGTATAACTCTCGTTTGAGATTATTTCCAGGAAAGCTTAAATCTAGGTGGTCTGGTCCTTTTAAGGTGGTATCTACCACTACCTTTGGTGCCACTAAAATTCAAGATGAGAAAAGTGGAGAAACTTTTAAGGTCAATGGACAACGCTTGAAGCATTACCTTGGTGGACCAGTGGACAGGATGAAGGCAAATGTGCAACTCCAAGATTGCTCATAGAAGCATCATGATAGTCTGGCTGAAGACTTTAAACTTAGCGCTCCTTGGGAGGCAACCCAAGTTTTCTTCGTGTTTTTATGTTTGAATTTAAAGTCCTTCTCCTTTTGGGTTTGATATTTTTTTTTATGTGTTTTACAGGTTCAAATGTGGATATCAAGGAGCTAAGGATTGGCAGGAAAGAGCAACATTCGAAATGTTTACAGGGAGTCTCTAATCATGTTTTAAATTATAATTTATTATTGTATCTGGTTGCATTTGAGGGAGTATTTTAGTGAACATTTAGGTGGGACAATTTAAAAAAAAATTCGCTATAGCGAGAAACCTATCTCGCAATGGTGAGGCTGCTTGTCCCACTACTGGTACATACACCAGTCTCTCTCTCGCTATGGCCGGAATATGGCGAGTCAGTCTGAGTTTTAAGTATCCTCGCTACAGCGAGAACATTACCTCGCTATAGCGAGATCTCTATGCTGCATTCTGGTACAAAATCCAGAGAGAAGCTCGCTGTAGCCTGGCTATTGCGAGTAATTGTTGCGTATAATTTTTACTAAGTTTTCTCGCTACTGCGAGAAAGCTCATTCGCTACAGCGAAGTGCAGCAGCCTCTCTTTTCAGTACAAAATTTAGAGAGTCTCTCGCTATAGCCTAGCTACAGCGAGAGCCTTCGGCCACTAATAATTATCTAAGTTTTCTCGCAGTGGCGAGAATAAATTTCGCTGTAGCGAGTGTAACAGCTTTGCTTTTGGTAATAAACCCATAGAACACCTCGCTATTACCTGGCAATAGCGAGGTACCCTAAAAAAAAAAACGCATAAAACATCAAAAACGAATTTCTCCACTCCCTCGGTTCTCTTTCGCTACTGCGACGAAGTTCCAAAAATCTTCCATCCTTTCTCTCACTGCATTTTGTGCATCGTAATCTCGCATTCCCCTCACAAATCCCATCTCTTGCATTAAGTAAGTCAATTAATCCCTTTCTTCCCTGATTTGCTGGTTGATTTCGCTGATTATAGTCATATTAGGGTTCGAGTAGTTTTGCTTAAATCTGCGTATCTAGGGGTCCATTTGGTTAGTTTTTTCTGGATTGGTTTTGTTAGTCGACTGTTTCTGTGCAGAAAGACGGCTTCAATTTAGCTTTTCATCCGTTTAAATCTGGCTGTGCAGAATTCAGTTCGAATTTGCTATAGCGAGCTCGAACTCGCTACAGCGAGTTCGATGTTTTTTCCAGAAACCTGGCTATTATGGACCATTTTGCTTGATGTGTTTCTTTATTCCTCGTTCCCTCGTCCCTTGTAGACCTTTAATCGTGTCTCTCCTTGTTGGAAACATGCTGCATGTGTCTGATTCATGTCATCTTCTTTTTCCTTACTCTGTGAATCCCTATTACTGCTGCTACTGACTTTTGTCTCTTTCCTATTGGAATTTCGCAGGTATGGCTCCTAAAAAGCAAACCAAAACTGCTGCAGCCTCCTCCTTAAAGCAAAAGAAGCAATCGTATGATAAAGATCGGTTTGCATCTACCCGGGCAGCATTTCGCTTTAATAGACTTTTTGCAGATAGAGGGGTAGTGGAAGATCGCTACTATGCGCCCAACGCCCGGGACCTGACTTTTCATAATTTTGAATGGCATGGGCTGCAAGGATTCACTAAAAAACTGGTGCATCGGATCCCCTTAATGATCCAAGAGCTATATGCTAATTTTGAGGATACTGAGGAGGAAGAGGATGAATACTATTGCCGATCGGCCTGGGTGCGCATAAATGAGAAAGTCTTCCAAGACTTCTATGAATTGCCGGATGTCCCAGAGTGTGCTTTCCAAGCATATATGGAGAACCTTCAATCAATTCCCTGGGAAGAGGTGGAGACGACCATTGCTGATGAAGGAAGAGCTCGCCTGGTTAATAAAGTTTACCCAGTGAATTAGCTCAACAAATCAGCTCGTTTTTTGTTACAATTCATCACGAGCAACGTCCTGACAAGTTCTCATGGATCCGACATGATCCAAGAATGAGCTACCCTGACATGGTGCTTTATGACCAGGCAGCGGGTCAACATCCCTCGCCTCATGTACTTAAACTTCAAACAAGTGGCAAGGTCTGACAGGGTGAGCTTAGCATACCTTCATATGCTTACTGAATTGCTCACGATGGGGGGTAGCCGCGTCTCTAAGCATGACACGCAGTTCAAGCCGAAGGGGCCATTTAAATATGATAGTATGAAAGATGCACCAGGGCAGCCCCGTAGGCAGAGAGCAGAGGCATAGGCACAGCCTGAGGCTTCTCCACCTCCTCCCTCTCATCAGCACCGGGTTACTCCAGAGCCATCGGGACATGACGCTCCTTATCAGACAGATTTTGAGAGTTGGGCACGAGAATCCATTGATAGGCTAGAAGGTCATGTCCTATCAATGAAGGATCAGCTACAGACGCTTATGGACTACTTGATGCCAGCTCCTCCACCGCCACCTCCTGAGGCCCCTTAGCCATCAATCATCATTATCCCTCAGGAGCCTGCACCTCAGGATAGACCTGGGCCGTCTGATGCTTAGGACCTTTCTATCTCGCTGCCATTTTTTTGTTTTGCTTTTCCTCTTTTTATATTTTGGATAACTGTATATGCATAACTGTAACTGATTATGCTCTCAACTCCTTAATTGGCTATGCTATAAATTGTCTTCTTCATTCTAATGCCAACTTACTATTTGCTGTGTGTATTTTGACTATTTTTGTCTCTCAGATGAAGGAGTGTTCACACACATCCCCTGGCTCTCTTATCTCTTCTTATCAGGGGAGTCTCGTCTCTCCCTACCTCTTTTTATCCTTTCCCTTCACCCCCATCTGCTTCTATTTTTCTGTCTACTTCTGAATTTTCCATTTTATACATTGCGGACAATGTAACTTTTAAGTGTGGGGGAGTTAAGGTAAACATAGATAAATATAGGATAAGTGGATATAAATTGACAATAACATCTTCTTATTAATAATATTCAAGTGCTTATATTCCTTATGCTCATATGTTAAATCAGATTCATCCCTTCTCACTGTAGATGAATACTAATTAAGGAATGTAGAGGTTAAGCGAACTTGAAATGGATAAAGTAAGTAATGTAGTTGTACTATGCACCCTAAATAGGAGCACCTTCCAACAAGATGATTTTTTGAAGTAATTCAAGTTTTTTTCTTATAATGAGCGTCCAGTTGTTTTAGATCTCCCCAATTTGCCTGTTCCTGATGGATACCTGATGATTAGTTGAGAGGGATATCTAGTGCAAAACAAAAAAAAACAAAAAACAAAAAAAAATAACAACAACAACAAAAAAAAGCAAAGGATTCTCTACTCCAATGGTTGAAATCACTTAGTAACCGGGGGTTTGCACCAAAAAGTGTGAACTTTCATGTCAAACAGTAATAAAACTAAGAGTATGCTAGTAGCCCTCTGAGGATTTCTTTAATCTGAGTAACCGGGTGACTTCATAACCAATGTTGTCATTTGCGTCAAAAGGATTAAGTAATTTGACGAGGAGAGAGAAAAAAAATGCTGAAAATAATTCTGCATTGAATAATAGAGACCCCTCTCAATGAAGCTTTGATGATTGAAGTTAGTACAGATGATTAGGTTAGGTTTTGAAATTGCTGGGCAGACTTATTTAGAATTTCTTGATTATTTCTTAACGTCTCTTGTTGAACACACACACACTTTAGAATTAAGGGTGTTACTATGAATACATTGTTTTCAATTTCAATTTGAGTTTTGCTGAGCTTCTGCTTCTGAAATTGGATTCATTATAAGTGTGGGGGGATCTGAATTTCTGATTGCTTGGGCGTGATTCTTTCTAAGATTTGCTTGAGGACAAGCAAAGATTTAAGTGTGGGGGAGTTTGATAATTTCCTAATTTAGGATTCAAAAGGGCTATATTTAACACTAAATTAGGAAGGTAAAATACTTTTCTCTTGATTAATATGATTAAAAATGTATTCAATCAAACAAAACAAAGAAAGTATTATAAGTGTAATGTTTTTGTCAGTTTAAGCCTCATTTTATGTTTGATTTCAATTTCAAGGAAAAGTAGCAAAATATAGAAAGAGTTGAATATAAGAGAGGGAAGCTGAAAATGGCCAAGGCAGATTTAACAAGTCTTCTCGCTACAGCGAGATCGAAGTTCGCTATAGCGAGATGGCACTTTCGCCGTAGCGAAGGGGAGGCTTCGCAATAATGAAGTCATGTTGCATAGAAATTCTAGAGAGCAACTCGCTATGGCGTGAAGGTAGCGAGCGCAGCGGAAACCTGAGCACTTATGAGACATCGCTATAGCGAGAGACGTTCCTCGCCATAGCGAGAGCGGACCTGAAACGCACAGTTTTAATTTTCAAGCTTAAAAAGAAAGATGAGGAGCTAGGGTTTGAGTCATTCAGCGGCAGAAGGAGTTCTAAGCATCCAGGAGGCGATTTTGGGATTTCTTTGAAGGCTCTTTAAGCTTAGAGGGTGAAGGAAGAGGAAGAATCAAAGGGGGAACTCCACTTTCTGCATCTCATTCTCCCCTTTGTTTGCTTTCTTTGTTCTTGTCATTTTCTCCATGTATTTTGATTGGGAATCCTCTGTAGATTTAGCTATGTGTGGCTAAATTCTTCTTTACTTAGAGCACTATGAACTTGATGTGAACTAAATCATTAATTGTCTTGTTAATTGTGATAATTGAATTCTTGTGTATCCTTCTCTTGCTTAATGCCTTCTTAGGGATTGGCCACCTCTTTGATTTGATTTGGGAAATTGGAATTTACCTTGAAAAAGGGATTCTAAATTGGACCTAAGAGTTGGATAAATTAAGTTTAGAATCATCTAATTTGTAATCAGGATAGACATATACCTAATTACCTTAATTGGTTTGTAGAGGGATATAGTATCTAATGCATTCTAACCTAAATCTAAGGACACTTAGATTCTAGGGGAGAGTAGGGCTGTAATTACATCGATGGACGGTTATAGCTTCTGAACTCTTAACCCACAAGACGAAAATTAACTGTAATTTAACAAGAAATTAAGTTTAGTAAGCATCAAGGGAATAGTGACTCTAGGTAATTTCAAACCTTGGATTTTACCAGAATTTTCTTTGTTAGCTAAGTTCTCTTCAATTTGCTCTCTTTTTAAAACTAGTTCTAAAATCAAAAATTTTATAATTGGTTGTTTAACGTGGATAAAAGTAGGTTGTACACTGCCTAATTGCATCCAAGCCATTCTTCGTGGGAAAGATACTTTTACTTATCACTGAACTACTTGATCCGACCCGTGCACTTGCAGACTCGCATAAAAATTTTCGCGATCAGGTGTGCTAGTTTCGGCCAAGACAAGAACTATAGGATAGAGAGTGTTTTAATTGGTTCCCACCATGGTTTTGTATCATATATAATGGAAGAGGATGAGAGGAAGCCTTGGAAAAAAAATTTAGGAAGCCTAGGGAGTGAGATGGTAGCATAGGTTCTATAATGTGACTTAAACAAGCAAAATGTAGTTAGGCTCCTCAAATAGATTATGTGATGACTCCAAGAGGTCCAAATAAAGTCAAAAACTATAGATGGATGGAAAGAATGGAGCCAAGATCATAAATTATAAGTGTTGCTTCATTAAGTGCATTATGGAACCATACATGAGCCATAAGGACAACCTAACATTTAAAATGAATGTGTAGCTTTAGAAATTATTTCAAGAGTGTAATTGGCTTCCACATGATGTGTCTAGGTCAAAGGAATCAAGTTTTACCTTTTGTGAGTGCTTGGCCGAGGGAGAGGAACCATTTTCAAGGAAGAAAGTGTATGCTTGTGCAGAAGGTAGCTCTTTCTTCTTTCTTTCATGCATGCTTGGGTTTTTTTTTTTATCTTAAATGTGTGTGTATATTTAAAGCCAAGAAATAGGTTTCTAGTAAATGATCACGTGCCATGGTACCATGCTACTATGTTTATATATTTATAAGATGCTTTTATGTATGTTCTTGGCTTGCTTAAACTTGGTAAAGCTAAGAGCCCTTAGCTAGGGTGAGGATGAGCTAAAAGTCCTTAAGAGTAGGTGAGACAAAGCCTAAAGTCTCTAGAAAGAGTATATCTTAGTCAAAAGTCCCTTGAAAATAGGTGAGACAAGTCCAAAAGTCCCAAAGAGAATGGGTGAGGCTAAACCATTGTCTTGGCATGTGACAACCCTATCTTCTAAATATGGCAATTATGGTTAAATACATGATTAATAATTAATGATCAAGGTTTAGAGTCGCTATAATTTATTTCATTATAAAAATATAGAGAAATTTGAACTTCAATGTTAGGGCCATCATTAAACAACCACAAACATGAAAATGTGTAAAAGAAATTATACTATCATGAGGGGTTTGTGATTCATCCGTCCATCAGTTTCAACCCACAAAAACCTCCCACAAGTGTTCCTATATCATTTCCTAGCATTACCATTGAAGAAACTTAGGTTTCTAGGCTAACATTAGGAGTATGGGGACCTGTGCCACAGCCCTAACCTTTCGCACCACGGCTAAGTTACTCTCGAGAACCATTGGGCAATTCACGCTATTGTCGCGGCTGTGGCTAGCCTACATGGCACTATAGCGAAAATGCCTCTTGGAACTACTATTCAAATTCCCACGATTCTCGCCTAGGTGGAAAACTCTTGCATCACGGCAAGGCTCGCTACTGGACACTCTTAACCTAGTTGCCTCAACTAATGTCATGGTGATACCTGTTGCACCGTAGCGAGGTTTCATTCTGCCACCCTCTTGGGCCATTTTTTTTGCATTGAGCTATGATGAGATTCCTCAAGCCGCAGTGTTCCTCGCCACTGTCACTCTTTTGGCCACGACAAGACCTTCCTGGCTGTGGCGTGACTCCTTCCTGTAACTATATCTCCTAAATTTCATTCCATGCACTCCAATTCTCTTCTTAGGAACACCCTAGGACCACTTCCCCTCATTTTATATGACTCTAATGGTATTTATCTACCTTATTTATCTAACTATTCTACCATTACTAATTCAAAACTTAAGTACTAATCCCTACTCATCTAATTACCACATATAAGCAATTTCATGAATTAATGACAACAAGAATTCATGCACTATTAACAATTAACATTCGTTACACATTTCGTTAGAGATTTCATACGTCAATGGTTCATATCCACATCTAATGCATCACATAATTATATTTCCAATAGTATACCATACTATAAATTTAGTAAAATTCATACATCAGGTGTTATAGGTTCATACATCCAATACCAAGCTAAGATGAAGCCTAACTCCTCAATAAAAACATCCTAAGTAATCAAAATATAAGAGCCTAATTTAGTAATATGATTACATAATAATGCTATACAAAAAGGAATACAAAATTTAGCATCTACTCTAATTAAACTAGTCTAAGTGTAGCCTTTCTCCCCATAAGGTTGGAGCTCATGGATTTTTATCCACTCACTTCCCCTTATCCTTACCCAAAAAGCCTTCACCTGAAAGTAAGATCCCATGAAACAGGGTGAGATGCGAATCTTAGTAACCAAGGAAATTTCCATTCATAATATCCAATTTAATTAACATATATGCATAAATCAAAATCAATATTAGAATCATATCAGCCATATCAGCAAAGAAAATGGTTAGGCTACTATGATTATCATCCCATACTAGCAATCATAATTCCACATGTTAAAGGCCAATAACACCGAGAGAGGCCCGTCAACGGCACCTACTCCCTAATAAGCACAATCAGGGCTCAATGCATCTGGTGTTTAATCATAACCTGGTGCCCGATTGAAGCACATGCACGGGTGGTAGCCTCACCATAGCTCCACCATGGACTCACAAGGTCCAAACACAATAAAATAGATAGCCAACCAGTTCATTTAGCATTTCAAATCATTCATGTACAGTAAATACAAAATTAAAGTAGATATATGCATGGAATTAATATAGTTCCAGTTACTTCACTTGTAGACAAATTTGCAAAAGTCACTAATGGTACAAAAATCTCCCCAGCCACTACTAATTCCCAAAATTTAGAATAGAGGTGTCTTCTACCAGAAACTTCAATATATCACCTTAAATCCTAAGAAATTCGTGAAAAAGAAATGCCCATACTATAATCCAATCATTGGGGTCTCAAACTAGTAGAAATACCTCAAAAAGAAGAGTTTATACTTACCTAATGTCAGCCCTAGCCTCAACCTACGAAATTTCACCATAGAAACATCAAATGGCAAGTTTCAGATTTTGGGTGTGGGTGAAAGTGCTCCAATTGGAACATTAATTAGATCAAATTAAAAAGAAAGATGAGAGGATTAAGTTATATAACTATTACCTTGGCTGAATCTTGCTCTAGAAGTGGGAAATGGTAAAAACATGCCAAGAACCCTAGCCTCTCCTTTAGACCTTTGAATTTTGTGTGTGTTTCTCGTGGTTCTGTAGAATGGGGAGTTGCTAGGTTAGTTTTTAGGGTTTAAGTTGGGTTTTTCATAGGTTATGGGCTACTCCAAAGATCTAACTTTAAATGGGCTTCAAATCTTAGCTTTGTTAGGCCAGCTTTCATGTGTTGGGCTACTGGGTTTTAATTGGGTTGGGCTAAGTTTTAAGAGCTTAAAGGATTTAGGTTTGCACAAAAGTTGTTGGGCCAATTATAAGAGCTTATGGAAGTTGGGTCTTGGGCCTTTAATTCATTAAATCAGATTGGGTCTACACCTAACTTATTAGGCCTCCATTAGCCTCTTATCATAATCTCCTACATTAATTTGGGCCTAGATGAAGTTTCTATCCCAATTAAATCTTAAACTCATATTAATAACTTATCTTTCTAAATTTTTCATTCACTTAACTTACCCAATTATTCCATGTTAATTATTCTTAATTAACCTAAATCCATGATTAATACTTTAATTAATTTTGAGGTATTACATGGCAAGCCTATGTATGTTATGTGTGACCTCTTGAATGAATGAAATAGGCATCCATTTTTAGGCTTGAATTTGCATCCACATTGTGTGTTTAAAAGGCAAAACAACTATTGGGATTCTTAGAATCTCATTCTTCCCTTCGATTACCTAACATGTCTAGGTGGACCAAGTGAACCAAGGAATGGAAGCCACTAAGCTTAAAGGAAGGAGATTAGCGAGGAGATGTGTCTTTTGTTTTCTTTGTAACCATGATAATGTTAAGAATGTAACAACAATGATATATGTATGATGTATAACCCTTTGGCTGCATGCAAATATATGGATATAAGGTGTATGTATGAGAATTGGATTCAAATGAATGATATTGTATGATTTTGTCATGGAAATGCTAAGATATGCATGTATTCTATTGTGTACATCTTGGAGTGGGAGAGTGATTTTATAAGATCTAGGTTATTGAACCTTTTGAACATGTTTGATAGGCTATTCTCATGCTTTCCCACATGCTTATGTGACCTTAGAGGTAGTAGAAGAAAAATTGGACCAATTGAGACCCCTTGAATGACACAAAATGACTAAATCGCAACCCTACGCCACAAACTGACCAAATGAACAAATTTCCTCATGAAATTTGGCATGTGTATAGAGCCCATCTAAAACTTTTTGGGAAGTTAAAATACAAAAAAATTGGAGCTTTAGACAATTAATTATGAATTTTCAAAGTTACCATTTTTTTGTTGTTTTGATATAACTATTGTTCATATGGTCAGTTTAGGTTTCTGTGTCATCCATGGGTCAAATGTGGTCTAATGAATGTGAAATTTATAGGCCAAAACTATTGCTAGTGACTTGTAGCAATTGGAAGCATATCATTTGGAGGTCTGAGCAGAGAGTTATGAACTTTTGAAGTTTTATGTTAATACCAATAATGCTAGCTGAGTTTATGTATTGTTCCATCATTTTTTAGTAGCTAGATGTGCTTGTTTTGGTCAAAAAGTATTTTTCCTTAAATTTAACATCTGTAGCTTTCTAGAATGGTATAGTGTGCTTGATTTTGATTTTTCTAGATTTAGTTATAATTTTCTAAAGTTGGCACTCAGAAAATTGGTAGCAGGACCCGAGACAACACCTCTTTATTTTGTGTATGTATGCTATGAGCTTGAATTTTTGACAACATTTTCAGATGATTTTGAGTTGTATGGATGTAATTAAATAGGAGAATGACATGGGGAAGTTCATATAGTCCACGGGATGCAAAATGAAAATTTTATTTGCTATGCAACGCAAAATAATATAATATTTTTAATTGAATATTCTTCTTGACAATTGCTTGGCCAAAGAAAATGAATTAGAATTGGGATGAGATGAATCAGCTAGATTTGGTGTTACAATGGTAGTCATTATGGTTGCATACTAACTGTTTGATGAAATGCCTAGGTGGAAGTTTAACTTTTGCTAGGAGTGGAATTTAGGTAAGTTTACTATTCTATAATTATTTATATTTATATTTAATGCTATTAAATTACTTTGGAGGCTTAATTCACTATTTTGGTATTAAATGTGGTAGACAAAGTGTTGAATGAAGTGGGTGTGAGGTATTAGAGCTATTGGGTACTTGTGGAGTGTTAACCATTGTGGTAAATGGATAAAATAAGGTAGATTTTATTAACTAGGATATATTATACTATGAATATATGTTATTAAATGTATTTTATTTATATATTGTAGATTTCTAGTTTGGTTAGTGTGGATTTTGCTTGGAAGTGAGACTTTTGGACTCATTTAAGGTAACTAATACCCATAAATATAATTCTAAATACTTTCTCATATCTTATTGAAAATGTATTTTATGAAAAGAGTTGTTGGAAATTCTTGCTGGAACTTGTTGTAGAAAATTGTTGTTGAAAATGAGATTACCTATTAATGAAATGTTGTTGATAAAATTTATAGGAAATGAGTGATGTTATACTTGGCTCTTGAAATGAAATGGTTTTGAATTTGTTATGTGATGTTTCCAAACGTATGCTCATGTTACAATATGATTTAATGGATTGTGATGTTCCATTTGGATGATTGATAGCCAAGTTGTCAACTATGGCCTAGAGATTCAATATTTGTTGTAACTAGGTGTGAGTGGTGTAACACCATAGATTTCTAGCTTGTCTTATCCTATTCTCATGCCTATTGCCATGTATTTCACAAAGGAGACAAGAAAATGGCATATAAAAGTGAATATTTTTGCGTTGTGTAGAGGATGAAATTTTCATTCGATGTCTCACAGACCATATGAACTCATATATCTCATTTTAATATTTAATTACATAGATACAACTCAAATCCATCATCAAAAGTGGCCTAGAACTCGTGCAAACACACGAAGCACATAAAATACTATAGTGTAGCCACAGCCAGAATTTCATACTTTCTGTCACCAACTTTGAAAATTATAACTAATTCTAAAAAAATTGAAGTCATGTATTCTTTACCATTATGGAAAGCTATAGATGTCTACTTTATGGTAAAAATATTTTCATGTCATGAAACATCAAGTAGAAGACGTTTGACACTTGAAAAGTACTCAAGGTCTTAGCTGCCTGGGCTACTGTCACAAGTTACTGTCATAAGCTTTGGAAATTCATAACTAATTCTATAAAAATTCAAATCATGAAAATTAAGTCAATTTGAATAAAGATATCAAATTTAAGGGAAAAATATCTCCAAATCACGCATAGTTTATTTAGGAACTAAATTAGGATGGAACAATACTGGAGGTAAAGTGGTATTACTAGTACTGACATGAGATTTCAAAAATTCATAACTCTTTGCTTAGACCTCCAAATGAGGTGATCTTGGTGGCTACAGAAATCTTATAATCTTTAATTTATGTCTATAAAATTTCATAAGCATTGGACACCATTTGACTATCAGATGACATAGAATATAAAACTGACCATATGAACAGTACATGCACCAGAATAGTAAAGAAATCCCAAATTTAAAAATTTATAATTAATTCTGTAGAGCTCTGATTTTTCTATACTTTAGCTTCCCAAAAAGCTATAGATAAGATCTTCATGTATGCCAAATTTCATGGGCAAATTCATCCATGTGGTAAGTTTGTGCCATAGGGATCTGATTTGGTCATTTTTATGGTTTTAACTAGCATCAAAGTATCCAAATTTTGCTTCCTAAGCTTGTGTGGCCACTTGAGTATGTGAGATTGTACCAAAATGACATTCTAAACTTGTCTCAAAGGTGCACAAACCCAGAATTTGAAGACTCACACTCTCACCCCATGCCATACACATATTTCCATAATGCTAGTTTTGCCATTCCATGTCCAAAATGCACATTTCCATACATATGATCTTAAATCTCATTTGTACATGATACATTAGTATAATTATACATGTTCATAACATCATAGGACATATAAAATAATATATTATAACATTTGCCACTCATATGGCTATAAAGAATCAAAATTCATCCAAATTATTGTCAATCTCTTATGCTCCAAGGTGTTGGCTCCTATTATCTTATTCTCTTGGTCCACCTAGCATGTTAGAATATTAGATAGGAGGGAATGAGATACAAAGAATTCCAATAGCTCATCTCTCATTTCAACCATACATAAAGTATGCAAACCAAGTCTTACAAATGCATGCATGGGCATATTAATATGTACAATCATTCAAGAGACATCTTTAACATTTGAATAAGTCATACATAGCATATATAAACTTGCCAAGTAAGTGGATTAGCCTCACCCATTCACTTGTAGATTTTAGACTTGCCTCATCCATTTCTTTAAGAGGTTTTTGACTCAACCTCACTCTTAGAAGACTCTTTACTTTATCTTAATCAATTTTAAGGGTTTTTAGCTTATCCTCACCATGGCTAAGGGTTCTTGGCTTCTTCACATTCAGACAAACCCAAACACAAATAATAAACATCATTTGTAAACACAATGCATCATTATGGTATCATGGAATAAAAGCTCATGCTAGAATACTTTTCATAGCTTAAAACACATACACACATTCAAAGACAAGTTAAGCATACATTTATACATGAGAGAAAGAGGAGTGAACTACCTTAAATGCAACCACACACTTTTCTCCTTAAATTTACTCTCCCTTCCTTAGCCTCACACACACAAAGGTGTGGGGTTGGTTTCTCTTAGTCTAATCATAATTTATGGAAGCTAATTAGGTTCATGGAATTAATTCTAAGGCCACACATCTTCCTTAAACACTAACTTGGTCTATTAACCCCTTTATGGTTCCAAGAATGGACCTAATGAATCAACACCTATTAAATAAATTACAAGCTCCATTCTTTCCTTTCGCTTATGATTCTTGACTCCTTTTAAGCCTCTTGGAGTTATTATGACGACCCCAAGTTCTAATATCGATAATTATAGTTAAATACACGATTAATAAATAATAATCAAGGTTTGGAGTCGTGGCAATTAGTTACTTTGCGGAAATATAGGGAAATTTGAACCTTGATATCGTTAGGGTCATCAACCAAACAACCATAAATGGGAACATGTATAAAAGCATTTACACCATCCTTAAGGGTTTGTAATTCATCCATTCATCAGTTTTCAACACCCAAAAACCTCCCACAAGTGTTTCCACATCGTTTCCTATCATTTGTATTAAGGGAATTAGGGTTTCTAGGTCAAATAGGGGAGTTTGGGGACCTTCGCCGTGACCTAGAACTTTCCTGCCGCGGCTAAGTTAGGTCCTGGAGCTCAAAAACTAAACTTTTAACCTTGCGTCACAGCCAAGTTGCTCTCAGGATTCTTGAGGGCTCCGCGGTGAGTTGGATCTGCATCGCGGCCAACCTATACGGCGCCGCGGTGAGTTTCGCTACTGTATCTTCCTAAATTAATTTTCTCGACTCGCGCCACGGTGGGACTTATTGCGCCGCGGCGGGTTTGGCTACTGTCACCCTCCTGGGCGACTTTTTCGCTCTGCGTCGCGGTGAGATTTCTCAAGCCGCGGTGTCCCTCGCCACTGTCACTCCTTAGGCCGCGGCGAAGCCTTCCTAGCCACGGCGTGACTCCCTCCTATAGCTATATTCTTTACATTTCCCCCCCTACACTTCATCTCTCTTCTTAGGGACACTCTAAGGTCACTTCCTCCATTTTTGTAGGTCTCTAAGGGTATTTATCTACCTTATCCACCTAGTCATTCTCTTATTTCCAATTCAAAATTCAAATATGGATCCTTAACCCTCTAACTACCATAAACTAGTGAGTTTATAGATTAATGTCAGCAAATGTATTATGGTTACAAGGTGCATGGGGTCAATGCTTAATGTTCATATAAAATCAAATCACTTATCCATTATTAGCCAATTACAACCATAATGTTCAATTCCATGATAATCAAATTACATATACCATCCCTATACTTGGCAACTCATGATGCAACGTAGCAATGATACAAAACTAGCAATTTAGTTATAATACATTTCGTCAAAGCTTCCAAACCTATGTGCTACCAAACCATTTAATGATCTTCCATTAATTTTCTCCTTGCCACTAAGAGGTCCGATCCCTGAAAATGTTAGCCCACAATGGGGTGAGATATACAATCTCAGTAACAAAAGGTAATTTTATATATATGTACAGGTCAATCAATCCAAGGCAATCTCATGTCATCAATATCAAAATCACCAATTCAATTGGCAAATGAACTAGTTGAACTACCACTAACTACTGTCCTATACCAACAATCATACACAACATGTTAATAGCCAATAACACCGGGAGAGGTCCGTCCACGGCACCCACTCCATAATGAGCACAACCAGGGCTCAATGCATCGGGGTCTGATCACAACCCAGTGCTTGATCGTAGCATATGCACAGGTGGTAGCCGCACCACAGCTCCACCATGGACTCACAAGGTCCAATTACAATCACAATTAAGTAGTCAACCAGTCATTTAGCATTTTAAAATCAAGCATGTGTAATAACTAGCAGATTAACATGAGCATATATATGGAATCAAGAAAATAACCCCAATTACCTCAATGAAGTCAATTACTCTTCTTCCTAGCTACCATAATAATCCAAATGCACACCAAGCCTATAACAAGCATAATTATGATCATTTCTAATCACAATCAAATATCCAAAGAGTTGAGCTACTAATGACAGACTAGAGGTTGCTCACCTAATTACCAAGGGATTTAATTTCGGATTCCAACTTTCCCACACCAGAAATTGTCATAGTTCACTCCAATTTCTAGGTAATTTCACATGAAACCAAAGCCCATATCATAGGTCAACTACAAGGGTCTCAAACTAACAGAAAATGCATCAAAATGGGAAGGAAATACTCACTTAACAACACCCATAGCCTCACCTCCGAAAATCCACCATAGAAGCACCAAAATTCGCATTTCAATCATCAAGCCCAGAAAATTCAGTTTTCCACCATTATCTCCTTGTAATCTCACACAATAACAGAACCCATTATGATAATACATCCTTAGGGGCATTTTCCAGCAAAGTGATTCACAAAATGGAAGGGAAATGCTTACCTAATCATTCTTCTAATCTTCAAGTCCAAAAATCTTGCAAGGAATCACCCAACACCAAATTTCAGATTTGAGAAGAAGATGAAAATACTCAAACCTAAAAATTAATTAGACCAAAATGAAGAGGAGGATGAGAGGGTCAAGTTATATATAACTTACCTTGGCTAAATCATCCTCTAGAAGTGAGAAATGGTGGAGAAATGCAGAAAACCCTAGCCTCCTCTCTTCTTGTGCGAAAATGAAGTTCTCCTTTGCCTAAGGTTGAGTTGGTCTGCAGAATAGAGGGTAAATGGCTGAGTAAGTTAGGGTTTTAGATGGGTTTGGGTCAACCCTAAAGCCCAAAATCTATTTAGGTTCAGATGTGTGCTTATTGGGCTTTTGTTTGGTGAAGTGGGCTACAGAACATTTTAAGTTTAAGTGAGGTATGCTGACCCAATAGCCCAATTCCTTGTATGTTCATATTTTTATACTTGTTGGGCCTTATCTCATACGTTGGACTGAATCTCATGAGTTGGGTTTCAAGGTTGTAGTTGGGCTGGGCTAAATTTCAAGAACCAATCTAATTTGGGTCTGCATAATGTGTGTTGGGCCAGCTTACATAAATTGGGTCTTGGGCCCCTATTCTAATAAATCAAATTGGGTTGTTGCTAGGTGATCTCTCTTGGCCCAAGTCTCATGATAAGGAGTTGGGCTTGCATTTAGAATCCTTGGGCTTCTATAAGCCTCTTCTCATGATCTCCTATATTAATTTGGGCCTAGATGTAGTTTCTTTCCTAATTAATTCTCAACTCATATTATTGATTTATTTCTCAAAATTACCATTCACTTAACTTGCCCACTTATCCCATATTAATTATTCCTAATTAATCTAAATCCATGATTAACACCTTAATTAATTTTGGGGTGTTACAGTTATCATACAAGTAAAACAAAGAGCCTAACTACATGTTGCTTCTTTAGGTCATATAATGGAACATATAAGGCCATCTCACTTTCTCTAGTTTCTAAATGTTTTCCAAGAATTCCTCTCATCTTCACTCATCATATATGAGTCAAAAATGAGCTTGGAACAAATTAAAACTCTCCCTAGGTGTCCCATCTACTTAAGGCTAAGACTAGGTAGCATTTGGCCTCCATGGAAGCTTGCTTGGTTTTCTACATGGAAGATGCATGGGGAGACTTCTAAGGATCTTAAGAGTTCATTTAAACTTTCATTTAGGCATAGGAATTAAGGTATCAAGTCAGATTTTACAAGGAACACATAAAGCCCTGGATCTACTATCTTGAATTTCTATAGTTATTTGTTAATTCCCTTTGCATATTCTTATTCTCCACACTCCTTTTCCTAAGATTCACCTTTGGTTCTACCTAAAATCCAAGCCCTCTTATAGCTTCTTGAGTGGGGCGAACTAAAGAGAGAAGAGGAACAAGGGGTAGCTATCATGAAAGGAAGATTTACCTTATTTTTCTTTATTTTCTTACTTGAATCTTCCTTTCTTTGGCCTCCTCTCGTCAAATCCAAATTTTCCCCTTTATTCTTTCCTTAAAATAGACCCATAAACTTTAATATAATCATAGAAAAGAAAGAAAAATGGAGGAGAAGAGGTTTGTTAAGTAAAGAGCTTGAAAACAACTAAAAATCCATACCTTTTGCCTTGTCTTTCTCCTTCTCTTTCTCTCCCTCTCATATGCCTCACTCCTTAAGGTTTTTCTCTGGTTTAGGGTAGAAACATGTGTGGCTAAGTGAGTGGAGAAGTGGCGCACCCTCTATATATAGGTGGGAGGAAGAAAGACTTTTCAAAAATTCTAATTTTGCCATTTCGTTTTGGCATTTTCATTTCCAGTTCATTTTAGCTCTTTTCTTAGAACCGTCTTTTCTATTATAAAATTTAAGTTCCTAATTTAGTAAAATTACTTTTAGAATCACTTAAATAGGAGCTAAAACCTTCTGAACAAATCCATCAAAGTTTGGGTACATTGACGTTGAAAAACATCTACTAAAAGGGATTTTAACTATTTCAGGGCTTCTCATGATTTTCAAGGCCTCTAAGAACCCCAAAGAATTCAAAATTTTCATTTAAAAATCCCTCCTATGTGAATTCTAAAATTTGATCAAAATTACAAAAATGCCATTATGTTTCATAAGTCTTTTGTTCAATTTTGTTTCTTCATTCTAGCTCTATTTTTCTTTTTGTCTGAGCCTAGGATTCTCATTTTTAGAAGTCTAGAATGCTATTTGAATCTTTCAGGATCTTAACTAACTTGTTTCAAAGGACTTACTTTGTAAATGCACCTGTTTCCATCATTTAATGAAAATCGAACATTATAAGTGGTAATATTTTGCTAAACCAAGCATGAGTGTTTAGTATTTGCCATGACTAGGTGTAAGTGGTCGATTATAGTTCATTCAGTATGGGATGGATGGGTGAGGCATGCTATATGTCATACATAACTTTGTTTAGCTCATTTACACCGTTTAGATACATTAGCAACAAAATGAACAACTGTCACTATGCCTTTAGCAGCAAAAATTGATACATTTACATACTAATTGATAAACACATATTTCTATTTATTTTATTCTCCTAACTTGAGTATTTTAGTGTCCAAATATGACTTTAGGGGTTTAATTAGATGGAATTTTGTTTTAATACCCATTCTCTACACTTTATGAATTAATTGGCAAAATAATTTATTTTAAATGCATAACTCATTTTAAATAAATTTTATGAATATTTCTATTTCATCTTTTCTACTCTTTTTGTGCAGAATTTTAATATGAAAATTGGAGCTTTGAATGGGAAATTGAATCTTCATCCACTTAAATACATGTAGCAGATCCATGTGATGCAAAGAACTATGTGGCAGTCCACTTAACGTCATACACACATGCAATGGCAGCAGCAGAAGAGGCTCTAGTTTCTGGGTTAGCAAAGAAAAAGCTTGAAAGGAGTGTGCATGAGGAAAATACAAAGTAAGCAAGTTGAGTTGTTGGTTAAAAGATGCTGGAGCTGATAGAACGCATGAAGATGTGGAGCTGCACGAAGGAGGTAAAGCCATAGTTTTAACGTCAGTGTGAAGAAACAGTGGAGCTGTCCAGAACATGGAATATGTAAAAGAAGAAGCTGCAGCACGTGATGAGGGGAGCCAATGTGGAAATAACGTAAAGAATGAGCTAAGAGATCTAGCTACAGGTTGAGCAGAAACAAAAGAAAATGAAATGGAGCTAAAACTTGGTTTTGACGTAAGAGAAGAGTTACACGAAAATAGAGCAGAGAATAAAGAAGCTTGGAGCTTGTATGAGCTAAAACAACGTGAAGAAGCAGCTAAAACACAAGGTAGATACTACAGGTAGAGAAAGAAGAACTTTAACATGGAAACATGAGGCATGTAGCTCACAAGCTCTAACAGAATAGCCACTTCTTCTCCTTCAGCAACATACACATCCACGGGTTTATCAAAAAAGCTAGCTATAGGTTGGGCAGAATGCGAAAGAAGCTGTGGGTCCTGGTTTATAATGAAGGCAGAAAATGACGAGGGACTTGAGAAAAGCTGGGTTGAAAGAGCTAAGGGAGCGAACATAAGAAGAATGAAGAGAAGAAGCGAGGAACTATGAGCTGAATAGGGAAGAAGCCACGATTGGAGAACATCATGATGAAGAGACGTTAAACTGGGTTTGCATGGCTGGCAGTAGAACGAGTGAAAGATGCTGAACCTACGTCTGGACAGCAGCAAAATAAATGGGAAAGAAAAAGAAGCAAAGTGATCACTACAAACACGAGCAAAAATAGAGGAGGCTGTGTGGTGAAAGAGAAGGAAAGTGACGTGGATAGATGGAAGAAAATGAGCACATGAACAGTGGTGGAGCTTAAGCTACAGTAGCCAACGTGGAGAAAAGCACGTGAAGAGCATGAAGAAAGAGCATACCAGTTGAGCACATTGATTGGCATTCGGGAAAAATAAATAAAGGCACGTGAAATGGTTAATGAAGCACATGAATAGCACATGGGAAGGTCTAGAGGCAGAGGGGGATTGACGTTAAAATTCATTCATTCCTTACGCATTGGCAACATCATCGTTCACCCACATTCCACTTCGCCCTTCCGTCGTCCACTCCAGAACACACTACACTCCATTCCTCTATCTCCATCCACCGAATGAAGCTTTGATTCATCCTTGAGGTGAGCTAGGAGGAAGCTCTTGGTGGAAGCTTGAATCCAAGATTTGGAATCAGAATTCTAGCTAAGAATTTCATTTTATTTTCCTCTCTTTCTATATCAATTTTTATTATTTTATATGATTGGTTGAGTATGTAAGTGATTGAAATTGATGTAGTTCATGATTGATGGCTGGTTAGACATTGATTAGGAGAGATATTGGCTGATAAATTGTATGAATTAAGTGCTGGATTTTCATTTTCCTACAATTTTCTAAGTGTGCAATCAAGGTATTTGATGAAATACTTGTGAGAATTGATGTACTTAATTGTTGATTTAAGGATTCCTAGGAGTTTGATTAGTTAATTAAACATCCTAGGATATTAATTCAGTAGCTAATCAATCAATTAATCATTCAATTTAAATGTTCATCGATCCTAAAGGCAATAATTAATGATTTGGTGTAGGATTGAGGTCTCAATTCAACATTAACTTGCTAATTTCTTGAATCTTGAATGGTTATTCAAGATCATTTGCTAATGAATACAATTAGGGACTCTTAGACCAGAATTAATCAAAATTGGATTAGGATAAGGATAGTGGATACCAAGGGATGATTTCTAAGCTAGTCACAAGATCATTCTCCACTATAATTCTCCAATTAGGTAGCAATTAGGAATTTTAATTCAATTAGATTTTACTTAGTTTAATTATATCAAAACCCCCTTAGTTTAGAAATTTTTAGAGTCTTTTAACACTTAGAAACTTAATTAAGTATTGAACTCCATTTCCAAGGGAGATGACCTAGGTTGTGCCCTATATTGCATTTAATATTCAACCTAGTTTTATTTTGAGGGTTGCATGACATAATCGTCAAAATTTGGCACCGTTGCCGGGGATTTGGAGTTTTAATTGTTTGAGAAAGTTTTCTAAGTGTTTTTGTTTTGTTTTAGCTCTGTTTTAGTTCTGTTTTATCTTTGTTTTTGTTTTGTTTTGAACTTAGAATCGGATCATTTCGGTGTTGCGCGTTAAGTGTCTTACTTGCTGGAATTTTTGTTTGAAGTGCCCAGAAAATTCTTAAACTTTGTTTTCCAAGGTTTCTAGGTGTTTTAAGCAAAAGTAATAGCTAAGCTATTAGGTGCACCATTTTTTGGCCAAATTCTAATGTTTGAGGCACTTTTTCGAATTTTTTTGTATTTTTTCGAATTTTTTTTAGGAATTTTTCAATTTTTCAGGATTTATTTTCCTTATTTTTTGTGAGTTTGTTTTGTGTGATTAACCTCTTTTTTAGAGTGTTTTTAATTATTAGGTAAGTCTTAGCTTCATTTGAATTTTATTTTCTTGATTTTGATTAATTTTAGTTATAATTTGTTTATGATTTTACTTGTGCAGAAATTAATTGTGCTTCTCATTTTATTGGCTTTAAATGAATCCATATCATTATTCTAATCAAGGTGTTTATGATTCTTATGCCAATGATGGGATCCTTAGGTAGTTGGATGATCTCAAGACAATGGTTCAAGGTCTTCTTGAAAGACAAAGACAAAATCAACATAGCCAAAAATACCAACAAGTTCAACCACCATACTACCAACCACACCATTATTCATATGAAGTTTGCCCCAGCTACCAACCATACCATAATCCATATGGAGTTCACCCAAATTACCACCATCATTATGAGTCGCACCATACCTTCCATAGGTAAGAGCCACAATATCATCCTTACAATTACCATGAGGGATACATGCAACAAGAGCCCCAGAGGAAACCGAGTTCAGAAGAGAGGATGATAAAGCATTTGGAGGCCTATAATCTTCAAATCCAACAAATGCAATGGTTGTAACTCTAAAATCAACAAATAATGGATAACATTTTGAAGGATTCAGGATTTCAAATGAATCAACCGACTTCAAGTGCTAATGAATCAATTGAAGAGTAAATTAGAAAGGAATGTATAGAGGAGGAAGAGTCTTATTCATTAGGTACTATCCTTCCATCTTCTAATGTTTTACAATTTGTTGAAACTGAATCTAGTTTGCATGATAGCACTGTGATTCCTGATGCATATAATGTTGTTGATTCTGAATTACATGCTGATGATGTTGATGAGGAAATAATTGTTGAATCTCCTAATATGGTTAATTGTGGTAATTCATTGAACAAAATTGATACATTTGTTAATGTTCATAAACCCTTGTGTACTGATGCACTTGGAATTTCTACTTCTAGCTGTGACCTTAGTGATAATTCTATTTTTGAATCAATTGATGAATTTATTGAGTCTAGGGTAGTAGATAAGTGTGTGGGTGACTTAAAATGTGATGATCATGATATTCCTAGTCTAGGATTGGTTGATAAGCCTCTTGTTGATACATCTACTGAGTTTAAAGATAGCATGCTTTCTGGACCATATGATATAGCTAATTTGGATGCATCTCTTGATTGTGTGTGTGCTGGATCCACTGTGTGTGATAGATGCTCCCAAATTAATGCTTTCATTGAGACTAATGAGTTCCTTACATATACTGATCCTCATGACTCCTTACTAGCATGTCATGATATGGCCGATGAAATGGTAGATGTAGCATGTGATAATGATATAGATAGTGAAATTGTTGAGCAAATTGTTGTTGATGAATCAGACTTAACTCTTAAATGCTTGTGTGATGAATTGCATACATGTCCTATACGTGCTGAGATAAATGAGTTTTTGAAGTCTGATAAGTTTGCTGAATCCATGAATTCCTTTGTTTGCACTGGAATTATTGATAAGACTGATTCTTCTGATCATACTAGTATTGATGATAGCATGCATAGTGATACTGCTGATATTGAAAATTCTATTTATGCTTGTGCTCTTGTTGATACTAGTGAGAGATTAAATTTTGCTGTTGATAATTGTTTAGAATTTTATGAGCCTACTGATATCTCTTTGGTCAAGGAAGATACTATTTCTCTTGTTGAGAGTCCCAAACAAATTCCTGAAGTTGGTGAAGTAGTTCCCAACAAATCACAAACTCTCCTAGTAGAGGAAAAGCAACTGTCAAACACCTTGAATTCAAAGGACTGTGAGAAGTTGCAATTAGATTTTTCTGTGGATGTATTGACTCTTACTGATGAGAATCCAGTAGATTTTATTGGTTTTGATAGATTTCTAGAGAGTTCAAAGTTTAAATTTGATTTTAAATTTTCTTTCTTTAGTTTTAAATGTCTTAGATTTGATTTTTCTTCTTTTCTTGTTTCTGAATTTTTTGAAAATGACTTTCTGAGACTACTGATGGTTGAGAAAGTCCATGAGTCAATACTGCATGACCAATTCAAATGTTTTAAAGTGATTAGACTCAAATTTGTCCAATTGAGAAGGAATAAAGTGGTTTTAATTCTTGTTTTTGATACTTATGATTAGTTGATCTTTAATAAAGTTCTTTGTAACTTAGGATTTAGTTTTCTTTGTCTTTTCCGCATTACAGTTTGTTTTGTTTTTGTTTTGTAGGAAATAAATTGCTAACCAGTTACAAAGGGAATCTGAGCCAACCCTGAGATCTCTATATTCAAGCTCATCCGGTTGTATTCTCTCTTTTCACTTTTTATATTATGTTGTTTATCTGTTTACTGGACTGTATGCTGACATTGAGGACAATGCAATATTTAAGTGTGGGGGGGAGAGTCATTCCATCCATCTTTTCCTTGTTTAAAAAAAAAATTGAGAAAATTTTTGAAAAATAGTATGATTCTTTTCAGTTTTTCTATAGAAGTTGCAAGTTAAGATGATTATATCTTGGATTCACTTAGACATGATAAGTAATGGATCTTGTGTCTTGATTCAAGTGAAGTGACAATGAATTTGATTTCAATGAATTATTTGATAGCCATTAGCTGGTGAGAATTTGAGCCTTAATTGTTCAATTCTAGTGTGTATTCACCTATCTTTGTTTCACTCTAGAACTTGTCCTGATTCTCTGTTGAGACCACATTTGCATTTGCACGCATGAAAATGATAAGGCATTCCTTTCTTTTGTAGCTAGATAGCCAAAAAGCTAACCTACATGCATCTTTATCCATTGTTTAGCCACTTTGAGCCTTGATTTTCTTTTCTTGTTAGCCTATAGCCATTAAATATATTCCTACCTTGTTTTACACTACAAAAAAAAAGGTCTTTAGTGGCGACAAAAGTCGCCACCAAAAGTCATAAAAGTCGCCACTAAAGCTTTATAGTGGCGACAAAAGGTCGTCACCAAGTTGTCACAAATACAACTGTAGCAAAAGCTCTTTAGTGGCGACAAAAAGGGTCGCCACTAAAACTGACAATTAGTGGCAACTTTTGTCGCCACTAAAAAATTTCTAATTAGTGACGGAAATGATACAATTAGTGGCGACAATAGTGGAAGTCGCCACTAAATGTAATATTTTTAGTGACAACTAATTGTTGCCACTAAATGCGCAGGTTTTAATGGCGACAAATAGTCGCCACTAATTATGCTATTAGTGACGCCAATAGTCGCCACTAAATCTTATATTTTTAGTGACAACAATGTCGCCACTAATTCCTATAGGTGTTGTGACAACCGATTGTCGCCACTAATTCTTATAATTTTATGAGTTTTAGTAACAACTCTTATTGTTGCCACTATTTTTTTGAGTTTTAGTGACAACTAGTTGTCGCCACTAATTCTAATAGTTTTAGTGGCGACCTATCCTCGCAACTCTCAGAGTCGCCACTAATTCTTATAGTTTTAGTGACAACTGATTGTCGCCACTAATTCTGATAATTTTAGTAATGAATCCTAATTATGTTATCACCATTAAATTTTTTTTTGAAAATTATTTTTGAAACATTGAATGACGACCTATTATTGCCATTACAGGTGACAGGGTCTTTTTTTAGAACATTGTATTTGTAATTACACATTATTTGCCTCAAAAAATAACAAAATTCAAATGGTTCTAAAATCAACTTCAGAAGATATGAGAAGATAATGATAAAATCAAAGTACAACAAGTAAATTAAATTACATTGAAAGAAAATTTTGATTAAAAACAAAGAGTAAACTAAACGAAGTCATAGCCAAATACATAATTAACAATGAGAAAACAAAAGTTACAAATTGTACATTCACTAATAATAGTTGTTGAACTTCCCAAAAAAAAATAACTAGTGAGGTGGAATATATTTAATATGCTCTGTTATTCTGTGAAGCACATTCAACCTGTAAGAAGAGGGAAAAAAAGTGTTATCAAATTTAATATTAATAATTACTTTGGGCTAAAAGAGAAACAATAACAGTTAAAATATTAGATAACATTTAAATTAAAATTTGAACTTTGAACCATGCTTAAATAAATTTTTAAACTAGTAGGAAAGAAGCAGCGATTTATAAACATACCTCTATTTATCTAAATTCATTGAGCTAGTCTACTTGAAATATTGCTACTTGAAGGTAAGTGTCCCTATTAGAATTTTAAAAAAAAATGGTAAGTATTGTTTATTGTTAGAAATAAGAAAGAAAGTGTTATATACCTGTTGTTGTAATGTGGACAACAAGGCAGCCACTTGTGCGCGAACTTCATCCTGCACTTGTTGGGCCATCTGAGATCGCTCTTGCTGGAGCTTCCGTTCAAATTCTTCTTGCATTTTTTGCTCCATTTCTTCACGCTCTTGGGCCATTTGGGCACGGTCTTCCTCCCGTTTTCGTTCCATTTCTTCCCGAACTTGTTCTATTGCAGATGATACTCTATAGTCGACGTCAACTTGATCAACGGGTCTCTTTTTTAGGGGTTTCTTTCCATAACCCTTTCCACGAACAAACCCTGACCGTGCACCCAATATAGTAGATAAAATTTCATCTCCAGTCATGCGAGATTCAACTTCAGATGATTGTTATCGAACAACAAGCTCATGTAGACAACCCTTCAGTTTACTTAACAAATTAAAAAACGCATACAATAAATTATAATTAAGCAAAGATAGAAAATTAAAAAATGTTGAGAAGTTACATGAATCTCCTGTGACTTGGGATCAGCCCACTCTATCTCCCCATCCTTTGTACGACGAGTGTGTTGCGCCTCCCATACCACATCAGGTCCCGCTGGTTCACCGGTAATGGGATCCCTCTAGATTATTTTGTAAAAAGTATTATTTCATCTTATAATGAAAAAAAAAATCTTATATAGAAGTACATTAGTAAATAAAAAATGAAGAGTCCGTCCTTACCAGGCTATGCTCTACCTCCACAAACGACCGCGTGCCACATGTATGTTTAGTTACTTGCTTTCCTCTATTTAGTTTATTTCTGTTGCTCATCACCTACAAGTGGAAAAAAAGATTTAGTATTATTTAAAGATAGTTATGAGAATTGTATATAAGGAAACAAGGTTAAACTATATTGATTTACAAGAGAACATTACCTTAAAATCTTCAGTAGCCCAATGCTGGAGCAACCACTCCCAATCTATAGGATGCACATCAGCCGGTCGAACTGCACTCCTATCTTCATCTGTATCAAGAAATTTGACAAGATCATGTAACTTTGTCTTCCAACTCCTAAACAATCTCCGTAAAGTAGTAAGAGTGAAGCGCTTCATTGACGACTCAGCTTGACCCTCTCGTTGTTCAAATTTATCCTACAAACCACAAACATAAATAAAACAAGTTACATATGTGAAGGGTTTGAAGTTAATAAAATAAGTTAGTTTGTATAACTGTCTATATACAAACATATTACCTGAACTTTTAACCACATAATATCTCCATATTTTTCTTGTTGGGCAGGCCAGTCACCATCTCTAAATAAACAAGTGGTCCGAACCACTAAGCCACAGTAACTAGAGAACTCTCGAGCACCATCTCCAACAGCTCGCTCAAAATCTTCAGGGATGTCAATAATAATCTTTCTACCATATTTTGTCTTCAAATCAACAGACATACACTTGTATTTCCCTCAGCCTTTCTTAATAGTGCTACACGAAGCTGAATAAGACATGTAAGTTATAAAAAATCAGTACACTTAGATAGACATATATGCACGTGTGTGTATGCATGTGAGGGGGGAGAAAAATATAAATCATAGGTAAACAAAATATAAAGGTGATTATACCTGCACTACTCTAGTTCAGTGATGGCTGCATGGGTGGAGAATCTTCGTATTCTTGTTGGGTCACAGATGGTGGTAGGATGGGTGGAGTAGACTCCCTACTCTCAGAAATATTCCCTATGACAAGTCGTGGTGGTGATGTCACATCACCTGTGTGGTCATGTCTCAATCGACCACTATTGCCACGCCCATTTCCTCTTCCCCCCTGCCTCCAACCCTGCCACGTCCACCACTTGACATTTTCTGTAAAATTGTAAATAAGATGTGAGATATAGTAGCTTAAATTCAAATACTAACTTGAATATATAAATATAAGGCAATATGTTTGTAAGTACACTACCAGAAAATATTTAATCTAAGCTATAATTAAGTAGTATCATTTGTGTCGTCTGTATCATCATCATCAAGCATATCCTCCTTATCCTCTTCATCGGTGGACATATCTTCATCAAGTATGTCTTCTCCATCTTCGTCATCAGTTGATACATCCTCATTATTATCATCAATGAATTCATCCACCTCAGCAACTACACTTGGCCTACTTGGTCGAAGGTGTTCACTTGAGTAGTTTATTGTTTCTGGTTGAATGTCATCCCTATGAAGGCAAACTATTAGGTCAATGCCTACATCAGCACTAGTAGTCAAATCTACTTCAATTTCAATCTGTTGGTAAGCCTCATTGCTTAATAATTCTTCATTATCCCCATTTACGCCATCATCAGTCATCTCTGGCATATTGAAGAAGTCACGAGGATTTGTTTTTACGACAACAAGCCAATTTGGGTCACAATTGTCCTCTAGGTAAAATACCTGTTTTGCTTGAGATGCCAAGACAAATGGTTCATTTGAGTTCAATGAGTATTGGGTGTTGACACTTGTAATTCCATATTTGTCCACCTTGTATCCTCTTCCTAAATGACTCACATCCCACCAATGACATTTGAAGAGATATACTTTCTTATTCCTAATGTATGACAATTCATATATATCTTCTAAAACACCATAATATTCTTTTGTCTCATCTGAATCATTACCCCTCACAAGGACTCCACTATTCTGTGTTCTTCTACCAGAGGCTCGGTCTTGAGTATGAAATCTAAATCTATTGACCATAAATGTGGAATAACGATGGACCATTTTTAGCGATCCAACTCCAAGGCTCATAAGGTCATCACTTGCGTCACCCCGTGCACCTAACTCTAAAACCTATAAAGGACAACATATATGAATATCGTAACGTTTAATCTAACTAATAGAAATACAAGGTGAAAACATACCTGTGCACGAAACCATTCTGGGAACTTCGCAACCCTTGAAGCTTGTGTTTCAGTGTCCATCTTATGCTTCCTACAATGTATGATCTACTTAATTAAAAGTGATAATAGAAAATTTTTTAGGTAAGCGATGGCTAATTCCTATAAACTTACTCAATAAATGGCCAAATGTCTTCGCAATTTTGAAACACGTACATACAAGCTTGATTAAACTCTATATCTGATAGAAAAATTGAGTCATAACATCCCCTCTCCTGTCTACTTGGATTGAAGATAGACATCTTATCATGTTTCATATGTCCATCATCATTCCTAGGAGGTCTATTAAACTTCGTTGGGACATTTTTCAAATAACGCGAACAAAAAGTAAGACATTCATCAGCTAAGTAACCTTCGGCAATTGAACCTTCTGGATGAGCCTTGTTTCGAACATAAGTTTTTAGTGTTCGTAAGTACCTGCATTAATATGAATACGGTCAAACATTATTTTAAATAATGGAAAATAAATCATAGCTTAAGGTCAACTTTACCTCTCAATAGGATACATCCATCGATATTGGACAGGTCCACCAAGCTTAGCCTCTTTTGCTAAGTGAATAGGCAAATGGACCATAATATCAAAGAAGGCAGGTGGAAACACCATTTCTAATTTGCACAATGTGATTGCAATTTGGGTTTCCAATACATCAAGATCTTCAATTCTCAAGCACTTTGAACATAAGTTCTTAAAAAATTTTCCCAACTCTATTATAGGTTCTGATACTTCATTAGGCACCAACCCCCGCATTGCAAGTGGAAATATGTCTTGCAATAATACATGGTGGTCATGACATTTCAACCCAGAGATTTTTCGCTCATGGACATTGACGCACCTTGAAATGTTTGAAGAGAAGGAGTCTGGCACCTTTAATTTAGCCAAGAAGTCACAAACTTTTGCCTTCTCTTGTCTCGACAATGTATAACATGCTGCTGGAATCAGGATTTTGTTACCATCTTCTATAGGATGCAATTGTTGCCTAATCCCTAAATCAACCAAGTCATATCGACTCTTCAGTGTATCTTTAGTCTTTCCAACGACACCCATCAATGTCGACATTATGTTATCCGACACATTTCTTTCTATATGCATAATATCAAGGTTATGTTGGAGCAGCAAAGTTTTCCAATAAGGCAATGTGAAGAAAATACTCTTCTTCCTCCAATTGAAAGCATCATTGGTGGGGAAACGCTTTCGCTTTTGGCTTTTTCCTAGACTCACATCTTCCAATACTTGAAGCTGTATAAATGCTTCGTCACCAGTAAAAGGTAAGGGTGGAAGTGAATGTTCAACTTTCCCGTCAAATGCCCTTCTATTATTGCGCCATGGATGATTGGGAGGAAGGAAGCGACGATGCCCCATGTAACATAACTTATTCCGTAAAGAAATGGAATATGTGCCCTTGTGGCAACAAGGGCAAGCAAACTTTCCCTTCGTGGACCACCCTGAGAGGTTTGCATACGCTGGGAAGTCATTGATTGTCCAAATGACAGCCGCACGCATCTTAAAATTAGACTGTGAATAGGCATCATATGTGTCAATACCATCGTTCCATAACTCCTGTAACTCTTCAATCATGGGTTGCAAATACACATCAATGTCATTACCAGGACATTTAAGACCTGGAATAAGAAGTGTCATCATAAAATATGGGTGCTTCATGCATAACCACGGTGGCAAATTATATGGAACTAGCACCACTGGCCAAATGCTATGATTAGTACTCATATTTCCATACGGCTGAAACCCATCACTAGCCAAACCCAATCGTACATTTCTGCAATCACGAGAGAAGTCAAGATGCTGGTTATCAAATGATTTCCAAGTAATGGAGTCAGATAGATGTCGTAAGACACCATCGTCAATACGTTCTTCCATGTTCCATCTCATATCTTTAGCTGTTTGTTGAGCCATGTACAACCGTTGCAACCTAGGCTTCAATGGAAAGTGTCGCAACACTTTACGGGGCACTTTCTTGCCTTTGTGACCATCCAACTTCCATCTAGACATATTGCACTTAGGGCATGATTCTGCATTTACGTGTTCTCTCCAATATAAAATGCAATCATTTTCACATGCATCAATCTTAGTATAACCCAATCCCAGCTCCCTAACAACCTTCCTTGCTTCATAGTAATTGTCAGGTACTAGTGCCCCTTTAGGTAAGACATCTTTGAATAAACTCAACAATGTATCCATCGATTTATTACTCCAATGGTTAAGGCATTTCAAATGAAGGAGTTTGACAATGAAAGATAACTTTGTCACGTTATTACAACCCGGATAAAGTTCGGTTTGAGCATCTTCCAACAATTTGAAAAATTGGCTAGCCTGCAAGTTAGGCGACGCAGTTGAATATGTTTCACCGAATGCATCATGTAACATGTCAATGATGTCATCATCTTCGTCATTATCCGCAGGTGCTTCGTCATTTGCATGTTGGAGGGGACTATGGATACTAGGTCGAGCTTCTCCATGTGCGTCCCACATTTTGTAGCTTTCATTGAATCCCTTCTTAAACAGATCTGCCCGTACTTCACTTCTTATTTTCCACGCTGTATTCTTGCACCCCTTACATGGGCATCGAATCATATCAATCACCCCAGCTTGGCTGAATGCCCATTGGAGAAACTCATCAACACCTTATCTATGTGTCATGTCAGCCCTATTTCTAATGTGTATCCAACTTTTATCCATCCCTAAATCCAATACGAATGTTTTCAAAGTGAGTATTTACAACTAGTTTGTAATTATACATGTCTATATAGTATAGAACACTAGGGAATAGATATATTTCTGTTTGGCATACACTACATATATTCTTATATCATCTAGAACACAAGTATCTGGTCCATCAGATAATCAGACCAATTCAAAGGTGAAATCCTCGACAAACAACTAGTTTATTTCATAACTTCCTTATGGCAAACATGTATCTATGTAAATCTAAGGCATGAAGAAAAGTAGACATGTATGGTACAATTTTGTATACAATCAGGCAAGAAGATTTGAATAATTTAACTTTATGTGATGAAGTTCATCCACATAAAGTAGTTCAACAGACAAAGTCATTTAGCTGTTAATTTGCCATAGCATAACAAGATAATTTTACATAGGCCATCATATGGTGATCCCTAGTTTATTTAACTACTCATAATCCTAATTATTTGTTAAACGTTCTTCATCCTCATTTTAATCTATCAAAATCTCGAGTTGGTATTATTTTTATTTGCTTTTTACTATTAGTATTAACCTATTAATTTCTTATTAAATATTTCATATGTTTGTTCAACGAATATTTAATTCTCAATATTTGTTTAATATTCTCCATCTTTATTGTAATCTATTAGTAAATATCTAAATGTGTCATTTATTATTCTGAATTTAAATTTTCATTTCACCTCTTAATCCAATACTCACTAATTAAATTTTAAACTTAGTATTTCATTTCATAAAATTTCAAAGTCAAAAATTATTTAAGAATTGCTTTTGCTCTTTGTAGTAGCTTAGTAATTCTATATGCAAAAGTTCACTATTATTTATTTATTGAATATTCACTCCTAATTACTTATTAAATAACCATCATCTTTATTTTATTCTAGTCCCCATTACGCTTTAAATTTTAATATTTACCTATCAAATCCTATAGTTTATTTAACTACCATTAGCGTACGATTAGGTTAAAGAAGCAATTCTAAAACAAATCTCCTTTCATATATAATGTCTTAAATCACATTTTTTATCTTCCATCTGACATATTTGCAGCATTTAGTTCTATATATATATATATATATATATATATGTGTGTATGTATGTATATCCTAAATCATTTTTTTATTAGCAGAAAGGTATGAACTAACAAGAAAATGTCACCTGGTTGCTCCAAAAAGTGCTGGTAGTGAGTTGTGCGGAGGAATACAATATTTAAAGATAGCTTGTCAAGTTTAGACCTGCACCCACAAGTAGCAAAGAAATATTGACAACCGGATTTCTGTGTGAAAAGGAAACGAATGCATCAATTATTTTGGGTCAATGCAGATATGTGTGTGTGTGTGTGTGTGTGTGCGCACCGACCTTACTTATTGGAAATAAAAGCTGAAATTGATAAACTATTTCTACCACAAAAAATCGAATATGTTTAAATTTTTTCTATTTTTTAGTTATTAAACAAAGAAATATAAAATATTTAAAATTCATTACATAAATAGATTTCATATATTTAAATTCCTAGGCCATTGTATATATTTTTTCACCAAGATTAACAAAAATTGGAGACAGAGAACAGATAATTTCCTTTAACCACAACCATACATTGGTGGCTAAAGAATTTTCCCTATAATAATGTGCTAGGTTTGGCGAAAAAGTTAAAAATTCAATTTGTTTGACGTTTTTTTTTTGTTTATTTTTTGTTTTGTTGTATTTTGTTTTCTTGGGTTTTGTTGTTGTAATTATTTTTTTATGACTAAGCTTTTATTATTATTGGATACGTCAAAGAGAATAAGAATTACCTCTCCCTTAACAGATAAAACCAATGTCAAAATTGATTGAAGCATGTCAATTTGTTAAAGATGAATTTAATAGTACTTTCCTTGTATTTTCAACTATCCTTTTCATCATTCTTGTTTTTAGTTTTTTTGTCTCTTTGCTCCATCAATTTTTTTTTTTTTTTGGTTGCTTGCTTTCTTTACTGTTTATTTTAAATGATTAAGCTTTTATTACAATTTTTTTGGGTGAAAAGACAAAGAAAATTAAAACTACTTTTCCCTTAATTTTGCAAAAGGAAAAAAAACCTAATTTAATTCTACTTTTCTTGTATTTTTTATTATTATCACTTTTTATTTTTATTTTTTTTCTTCCATTTTTTCTTTTTTTCTATTTTCCCTCTTTTTTAAATTTATTGTTTTGTTTTTGCTGATTTTCCCTTTACGATTGCAAATTGTCATTTTTTTTTTAGTCACCTAAAAAGTGTTTTATGACTTTTAGTTTTGCGAAAGAAAAGAAAAGTATAATGTAATTTTACTTTTCTTGCACTTGTAATTATTATCACCTTTTTTTTTTGCCTTTCATTTTTTCTCTTTCTCCTGTTTTCCCCTTTTTTTAAATTGATTGTTTTGTTTTTGTTGCTTCTTCCCTTGCGACTGTAAATTGTCACTTTTTTTTTTCCAAATGACCTTAGAAGTGTTTTGTGAGTTTTAATTTTGCAACAGGAAGAAAAAGCAGAATTTTATTTCACTTTTCTTGCATTTTTTATTATTATCAGTTTTTATTTTTTTATTTTTTTGTCTTCTATTATTCCTCTTTTTCCTGTTTTCCCTTTCTCTTAAATTTATTGTTTTGTTTTTTTTTCCCCTTACGACTGCAAATTGTCATTTTCTTTTTTTTAGTAACCAAAACAAAATTGTTTTATGACTTTTAATTTCACAACAGGAAGTAAAAACAGAATTTAATTCAACTTTTCTTGTATTTTTTATTATTATAACCTTTTTGTTATTTTTTTATGTTTCGTTTTTTCTTTTTTCTGTTTTCCCTTTTTTTAAAATTCATTGTTTTATTTCTGTTGATTTTCCCCTTACGACTACAAATTGTCATTTTCTTTTTTTTAGTAACCTAAAAAAGTGTTTTATGACTTTTAATTTTGCAAAAGGAAATAACAACAGAATTTAATTCTACTTTTCTTGTACTTTTTATTATTACCACTTTTTACTTTTTCATTTTTTTGTCTTTCGTTTTTCCTTTTTTCTGTTTTCCCTTTTTTTAAATTTATTGTTTTGTTTTTGTTGATTTTCCCATGACGACTGCAAATTGTCATTTTCTTTTTTTAGAAACCTGAAAAAGTGTTTTATGAGTTTTAATTTTGCAAAAGGAAATCAAAACATAATTTAATTCTACTTTTCTTGTATTTTTTATTATTATCACTTTTTATTTTTATTTTTGTCTTTCATTTTTTCTCTTTCTCCTGTTTTCCCCTTTTTTTAAATTGATTGTTTTGTTTTTGTTGCTTCTTCCCTTGCGACTGTAAATTGTCACTTTTTTTAGTAACCTGAAAAATGTTTTATGACTATTAGTTTTGCAAAAGAAAAGAAAAGTAGAATGTAATTTTACTTTTTTTGCACTTGTAATTATTATCACCCTTTTTTTTTTTTCTTTCATTTTTTCTCTTTCTCCTGTTTTTCCCTTTTTTTTAATTGATTGTTATGTTTTTGTTGCTTTTTCCCGTGCGATTGTAAATTGTCACTTTTTTTTTTCCAAATGACCTTAAAAGTGTTTTGTGAGTTTTAATTTTGCAAAAAGAAGAAGAAGCATAATTTAATTTTACTTTTTTTGTATTTTTAATTATTATCACCTTTTATTTATTTCATTTTTTTGTCTTTTGTTCTTTCTCTTTTTTTTGTTTTCCCTTTCTTTAAATCTATTGTTTTGTTTTTGTTGATTTTCCCCTTATGACTGGAAATTGTCATTTTCTCCTTTTTAATAACCTGGAAGGTGTTTTATGAGTTTTAATTTTGCAAAAGAGAAAAAAGCCAAATTTAAGTGTACTTTTCTTGCATTTTTAAGTATTATCACTTTTTTATTTTTGTTGTCTTTCATTTTTCCTCTTTTTTCTATTTTCCCCTTTTTCTAAATTTATTATCATGTATTTGTTGATTTTCCCTTTGCGAATGTAAATTGTCATTTTTTTTTTTTTTGCTTCCTATACCATATCACTTCCAAGCAGCAAATTTTAATTTCTATTTTTTGGCCAAAAGAAGATTTGTGAAAAATTTAAGTTTTCTTAAAAAGCCATTTCTTTTGATTTGTCCCTTATGTGAAAGCACCTCTTCTACTTTGTCTCAGTTTTTTTTTCCTCTTGGTTCTTTTTGAAAAAGTAATTCATCTGATTTCACTGTTTTTTCATTTGTATACCTTAGTAACATTTAAATTTTATCTAATAATGTATAAAATGGCTTCCCAGTATAAGATTAGGTTAGCCACTAACAGATTGTTTGAAAATGCGATCATTCCTCCTAACATCTAGTTTGACATACACCTGCCAATCCTGAGAGCTAGAGGCAAAATTTGGAACCCCCCTCACATTCCGAAGTACAATTTTATGTCAAGCAAGCATTAGTTGTATTCATGTGTTAATCTAAGGTTGAATCAGAACACGGAACCACATCCTCTACCGGTGTGCTGTGTTGCTGTTGAGGGAATTTAGCTTGAAATGGAATGGGATGAATAAATTTAACTTAAAATAAAAAGAAAGAAAAATCAAAACACACTTTGTATCTTCTCAACAGCACAACAGCATATACGCTTCAACTGCAGAGTATCCAAATTCATCAGAACACACCAAACGTCCTGATCAGGGGACAACAACGACTCACAGCCAGAGCAAACTTTTAAACCAGGATGGAGTAAAAAATCTACACAGAACTACCCATGTAACAGCGAGCAGAGGCACATCAACTACTCATAATGAATCAAAACTAAAACAATCTCAACCTAAGTCTAGAATTAACGGAATCTGCATTAACATACTATCATTGACAGGAAATTAACAACAAGATCAAACTATGTAATCAATCATCCAACCTCAGCAATTTCCGGTGTTAGAAGTTCAACACATAGTCACTCATTATCCAAAGAAGGGTTGGGTTACAGGGTTAATGTAGCATACGCACAGAGAAACAAAAAGCAAGTAAACGCAGTTAATTGACTGATTTCAAGATGCAGCCTCCCCAACAGCCAGCACATAACTTTTTAGCAAAAATTAACAGGGTACCTCTATGAGCTTCCAAACCTTGAACTCCTTTTCTTGTGCCTTGAATCTCCAATTCCTCTGCCTTGATTCGTCACAGCGCTCCTCCTCCTTCTTCAACTCGAAATCTCTGCTCTCCTTCTGCTCTTTCGAACCTCAGGCCTCCCAAATGTCGAAAAGCCTCCGTCGATCTTGTTTCAGTCCTCTCATTCCCCCCTCGATTTTTCTCCTCTTCCTTTGCTTCCTCCGACGCTCCTGCTCCTCCCCTTTGTCTCTCAGTTTTTTGGTCCCTCTCGTTCCCCTCAGTTTTTCTCCTCTTCCCTTTTTGTTCTCTGGAAAATCCCCTTCCAAATCTGCAAGCACCCCTTTTTATCCCCACACTCCTTCTGCCTCGATCTCCCGGTGATCCTCTCTGTTGCTTGATTTGTTTTTTTTAGTTCCCCCTCTCTGATTCTCCCTCTAATGCCTCCTCGATTTTCCGGAGCTCTCTCCCTCGTTCCAATCCGAAAATCCTTTTCGTCATTTCCCCCCAATCGTTCGCTTTCCCTCTGATGCCTTCCTCCTTCTTCTTGGTCTCTCCCTCCCTATTTGGTCTCTCACTCCCTCGATCCCGGAACCATCTCCCCAGAACCCCAGAGAAGCGTCCCTTTCATCGCCGGAGCTCTACACCTGCTGCTACTTGCTTTCTGCCGTTTTTCCTGTCCCTGTGTCTGGGCTCAGCGCTATGTGGAGTCGTGCGTCAGTGATAGGATGCTAGAGGGAGCTCAGGTCCGAAGGTAGGGTTTTCAGAGAGTGGATCCGGGTTACCTTCTTGGATCGGGTTACTGACTTGCTTTTTTAATCAATGGGCTTAACAAAGACAAACAGGTGTTAGTGGGCTGAAAACAGAAAGTCTCCCTAATGGGCCAAATAAATTGGACTGGAGCTACTAATTTGGTTTACTATTTTTTTTTATATATAAAATTGAGTTTGAATTTTTTTTTGGGATATAAGATTAATGAGTTGGGTTGACAAACAAAGTAAGTGAGCTTTCACTTTTAAGTCTTTTTTTGTTTTCTTTGTTTTTTTTCCAACTTCTTGATGATTTTTTTTCAATTTTTGCTAACTGGATATTGTTATTATTTTTCAAATATTTTATTTTTACTTTATTTTTTTATTTTATTGTATGTTTTATCACAAAATATGGTGTTCACAGTTGTCCCTCGTTACTTGTTTCTTAGGCAAGAAAATGTTAAAAACATAATTTTAGTATTTTGTTATTTTTTATTATTTCTTTTTATTTTTGTTTGTTAGAGTTGATGGGCTGGTGGTGTATTTTTTAAAAAAATTGTTTTTGGGCTGATAGTTTTTTCCCTTGCTTGAGTTTGGTTTCATTTTTCATAATTCTTTTTTTTTTATTTTGGTTTTTTTTTCTTTCTTTCTCTAGTTTTTTTTTCTTTTTCTGGTTTTTCATCTTCTTTTATTTATTTTCTTTTATTTTTGCTTCTTCTTTGGTTTTTCATTTGATTTTTTATTTTTCCCTAGATTTCTCATTCGATTTTTTATTTGTTTTATAATGGTTTTTTTCCTTTTTTTTATTAAATATCCAGACAGAATATAGTATTCACAGAAAAGTTTCATTATATTTATTGCTCCAACTCAAGATTGGATGTATAGTTGTAGCTATGCAATGATTTCAAAATTCTTTTGTTACAACCCCTAATTGGTGTGTTTGGGATTTCAATAGAAAGTTAGCCAGGGATACAATAAATAAACCATGCCCATATGAGATATAAATATGGGAATATTTATTTCCATTCTACTAACATGTGAATAAAAAAAAAATTATCATATTTAATTGATGTGAAGTTTTCTTTTGTAATTATCTTTTTTTCCTCGAATACTATTTTTAAGTAGAGATGTAAAGCTCATTCTTTATTATAATAATTATTATTTTCATCTGTGTATTATTTTTTAATAACTCAATATACAATTGAAATGACATTTTTATTTTAAATTATTTTAATTGTAGTTATCCCAATAATTTTTCCTTTTATTGAAAATTCCCCATAATTTTCCTTTTATCAAAATAGTATATTATTTACCATTATGTGGTATAATTTTTTTTTATTTTTTATTTCTTTTTTTACTGTGGAAACAAATTTTTGGTTAACCTTCATTGAACTTTTAATGTGCATTTAGTGAAAAAACAAAACAAGACTTATAATCTAAAGTGTGCTTTCACTGGGGGCTTTCAATCAACATATATTGCCTCATTAACTTTGTCCAGAAATTATATGCTCTTTTTATATACTAACATTGCCCTACCCTTCTGTATGGTTGATTGATTTTAGACATAGTTATTATACTCAAATCTACAACAGAATCTTCATACATTTTTATACGCAGATCTACAACAGAGTCTTCATACGTTTTTATACTCAAATCTACAATAGAGTCTTCATATGTTTTTACATATAAAAAGTTATTATACTCAAATCTACAACAGAGTCTTCATACGTTTTTACATATAAAAAAAATCTACCATCAAATTGATAAGTTATATCAATCGTTGAAAATGCAATCAATGATTAACTAATATTTTTAATATGTAAGTGAATTATTAAAAAAAATAGTTTAAAATTGGAAAAGAATATATAAAGTGATATAAATGAAGTGATAGGATTTGTAATTCATCACACGTTACACTTAACATGATATATGAATTAATTAAATTCTGCTTGATTTGTTGACATAAGTCAAATATTAGTTATACAAAGTTTTTTTAATCATATAAATAGTAGCATTCTGCTTAATTTGCTTACATCTAAAATTCTAAATGAAGGAAGAGCGAAATTCTTGACTTCAACGATTTATATATAGTTTTATCTTCACATATTTTAAATTTCATTGTTTATATTATATATTATTTAAAAAGTAATTTTGTTATTTCTTATTACATTTTAATTGATTTAGGTTTCTTATTAGCTTGAAATCATATTATTAATTATGTAACAGTAATATTTATTATTCAATTTGTTAACAAAGTGTTACTGATTTTTTTTTGTATAATGATTTTTATCAAAGCATTGATGTTATACTTGTATTTAACTAGATAGAGAATAATTAAAAACAAGGTCCTACATTTATATTATTGAAATCGTTTATCCATTTTATTGCATCAATTAGACAAAATAGATTTACTAATAATTATTAATATTTCATTTAATATAACAAGTAAATTCATCAAAAATATAATATAACAAATAAATATTAGCAAATTTTAATTATTTTATTGTTATTCACGTTAAAAAGTTTAAGACATCATTTTTTAATTGAAAAAGGAAAATTACCCATGATTAAAATTTAAGAATTTTTCATATTTAACTTATAGTATTTTTAAACTATATTAAAATTTCACTATCATAAAAAATATAAAAAACAAAGGAGTTTAGATATGTATTATAATAATATATCATATATATGTATCATTATTATTTCTTATATTATATATGTATGATATATAATTTTGTATTATATTATTTTTTGTTGAACTATATACATATATTAAACAATGCATAGTATACTTAACACTAACTTATGAACCAATAAACTAAAGTGTCAATAACTTCCTTTAAGCATTTTCCTTTGAGTCACAATGATGTCCCAATTTATGATTGGGGTTAAAAAAATTGGTGATTTCAATACTGAAAAGTTTAGTAATACTTTGATATCTCAACTTAATAAACTGACACACTAAGACTCAATAATAATTTGAGTATTACTTTTGGTTATAATTTTTTTAAAATCTATTAGTAAGTTATATTAATTTTGGTTACTAAAAATATTTTTAATTTTTACCTCTTATTGTAATAACATTTATAAAATTTAAAATTCTAAGTATAATTTTCCTAGAATAAAATAAATATTTGGTCACCAATATGAAAGCAAGTGCGAGAGATAAATGTTAATTGAGCTTTTCACAATAATAATAATAATAAAATGATTTAAGAGAGAGAAAAGGAGAGAGCTCAGATTTAAAACAATATACCTAAGGCCATTTGCTATTACACAAACTGACATTGACTTTTTTCTTTTCTTAGTAATTCATTATTGCTTGGCAGCCACATAATTAGATAGGTGACAGGAATATCACATTAGAGGTGCAATTGAAGATCCTCTCAATGCATCTTTTAAGTCTTTTTGATTGAATTTCAATAGTGTAATTATCAAATTACACAACTTTTTTTAATTTATTAAATTTAAATAAATTTTATATTTATTTTTAAAACATATACAAGTCTCACTTGAAATGAAGAAATTTATTTTATATTTTAATCTACTTTTAAATTTTTCCTCCAACATGCTCTTTATTTAAAATTTCTTAGCTAAAGAATATATTTAAATTAATACAGAATATTTTAGTGAAAAAATTTTAAATTAATATATAGCATAGATAATATTTTGTTTTAAGAGACTTTATATATATATATATATATACATATATATGAAAAATAAAAAGAAAGTTAGTATAGTTCTAACATGTCTCAAAAAAAGTGTATGTACTTACTCAATTTCCCAATGATACACACTTGGAAAAAGATAATAATTGTCACCATTCTTCTAATATGTTTTCTAGACCATCCACTAAATTGAAGGCCACTTAAATTCTTGTTTATTAAAACACCTCATGATCTTTGATGGAATTGCACAAGGTACAATCAATTGAAACAAAATAATGGACTCTACTTGTATGAAACATGTAAAATAAGATACTTTTCAATCAAAAAGACAATGATACAAAAATATGAAAATATATATAGAGCTCAATTCTTTTCCTTACACTTATTTTGTTTTTTCTCTTTTATCTTTGCTTTGACTGTTTAATTAATTTCTAACTGCATAGGATCTAAAGAGAATTCTATCTTCAATATTGCTTTCTTTTTAAACCCATTACCATATAGTGCCATATTTTAAGGTCACTTTGTCATAATTATTAAGTGCCACCCTGTTATTCAATTATATCATAAATGCATATCAAAATGATACTCCTGTGCCTAGTTATTCATATGGTATAGTTCTTTGTTATAGTATCTTCTAGTGACAGCTAATTAGTATTGAATTGTTACATTATTTTTATTTTATGTTACATCGCATTATCCATATTTATTAATATGCTTAATGTGAGGATAATCAATATCTTGAAGATGATATTTTACAATAAAAATTAGATAGTTAAATTTATATCAGGGATCAAATTCAAAAAAATTATGGTCTTATATTTTTGGGATCACTATATTCTGTCGTTATCATACAATTATTTATTAAATATACAATAATATTTTATTAAATATTTATCTAAAAATATTTTAAAACCTTAAGTTATTTATTAATTAAAAATTCTTAAAAGAATTAATTAGATTTTAATGCAAATAATGACTTTCACCATATTAATAAATCTACTAAAATAAGTAAAATATTATTACATTTTTGGTATTGTTTACTAATTATTGTATTATAATAAAAAAACATAGTGTTTACAAGAATATAATATTATTACTCAATCAAAAAATGATATATTTTGTGGGGCAAAAAAAATAATTATAACAATTTGTAATCATTAATAATTCCTTATGATGCTTTTTTGGCATAATCTTAATCAATTTTCTTAAAATCAATTTTGGAGTGCATTTCTTCTTCTTCGATTTGTATTAATTACGTACAACAATTTTTCTTTTTCCTTCCTATCTTGCACTTTTATTGCAATTTTTTAGTGTCAAATTTGACCAAAGGATTTTTAGCCATTTTTTCCGTATATAAATATTATTTTATCTGGTAGAAGTTCTATATTATTTATTCTTTTCAAAAGTAATTCTTCCCATCATTCATTGTTTATTGCCACTAAATGTTAGCACAGAATTTTTAAGATAAAATTATTTTAACATATTATTTCAAAACTTTTAGTAGTGATTTGTTGCCACAGAAAGATGCATTAAGTGGCAACAAAACTATGTTAAAAGCTTTTATGTAAAAAATTTTAGCCTTACAAAATCAAATCAAAAATTGTTAATTGAAGCAAATCTTTTAACGGCGACATAAAGGTAGCCATTAAAAATTTTTGTGCAAAAAATTCCTCCCTACAACTTTTTTTATTCAAAATTTTCTACATGAAGACTTTTAGTGGCGACACTCAAAGGTTGCCACTAAAACCCCCTTTAGTGGCGACATATATAGGTTGCCACTAAACCACCCTTTAGTGGCGACCTATGAAGTTGCCACTAAAACCCCCTTTAGTGGCGACATATATAGGTTGCCACTCAACCACCTTTTAGTGGCGACCTGTACAGTTGCCACTAAAACACATTTTAGTGGCGACATACACAGGTTGCCACTAAAACCAATTTTAGTGGCGACCCGTACAGTTGCCACTAAAACACATTTTAGTGGTGACATACACAGGTTGCCACTAAAACCAATTTTAGTGGCGACCTACACAGTTGCCACTAAAACACCTTTTAGTGGCGACATCCACAGGTTGCCCCTAAAACCACTTTTAGTGGCGACATATACAGGTTGCCACTAAACCCCCTTTTAGTGGCGATGTATATAGTTGCCACTAACACCCCTTTTAGTGGCGACACATGCAGGTTGCCACTAAACCCCCTTTTAGTGGCGACATACAAGTTGTCACTAAAACCCATTTTAGTGGCGACTACAATGCTTGTCACTAAAGGTTTAATAACAACATTTAGTGACATCAGAGGTCGCCACTAAAGGTTAATTTTTAGTGGCGACAAATCTTGTCGCCACTAAAGACTTGTAGTGGCGATAAAACATTGTCACTAAAGATTTTTTTATTTTTTTCCTCTTTTTTTATTTTTTTTCTTATGAAAACTTTTAGTTGCAAGTTCTTGGTCGCCACTAAAGTTATTATTTAGTGGCGACTTTGTATTTGTCGCCCGCGATAACTATTTTGTGACAATTTTTTTCATGCCACTAAAGAGTATTAGTGGCGACCTTTGTTGTCGCCACTAAAAAGAATGGCAAAATAAATAATAAAAATATAGTGACAACTTTTAGTGGCAACATTGTATTGTCGCCACTAAAAATCTTCTTTAATGTCAACTTTTTATTGGTCGCCACTAAAGGTCGCCACAAAAAAACCATTTTTTTGTAGTGTTAAGATGCCATAAGGATCTCAAGCAGCATTACACTTTTTAGGATGAGAGAATGTATGTTTTACATTCATTTAGGCCATGGTTATTAAAAGTTGAGGAAATTGTTTTTAAAAAAAAAAAGTTGCAGAAAGAAAAAAAAAATGCAATGAAAAGAAGAGATAGAAAAGAAAAAAGAAAGCAAAAGAAAAGCAATGAAGAAAAAAAGAAAAGGAAGCCATTGAAAATTAAAAGAAAAAAAAAAAAGAAGTGTTTCAAATTGAGTTTGTAGTTGCCTATTGCTTGTGGGGAATAAGGCCTAGAAATTCTCTATCCTAGATTCCATTTATTGCTCTTGAATTTCTAAGGTATCTATTTGTTTTACCCTTGTTTTTGTTATCCATTTATTTCATTTTCCTAGCCCAACTACAACCCTGAATAAAGTCCTATTGATTTGTGATTTGCATTTAGCATGGGTGGTGGAGACTTAGAAGCTAGACAAGCCTATGGTAGTGAACTTTGATAGGTGGAATTTGAGTGATCCACATTGCCTAAACACTGGAAAGTTGAGAGTAAACACCAATCCATGTGAAGGGCTATGCATTTTAATTCATTCTTTTCAAATGAAATTGCCATGGAACTTAATTCTTGATATAAGTGAAGTTAGTTTTGATTGTTGAAGTGTTGAAAAGTTTCGTTCATTCTCTAACTTGTGATTTCTACACCTTCTTTTTCTTTTTCATTCTCCATTGGCCATTCCACTAGCTTTTCTTTAGATTTTGAGCTTTGCCCAGGAGTGCAAAGGCTTAAGTGTGGGGGAATTTGATAAACACGTATTTCTATCTATTTTATTCCCCTAACTTGAGTATTTTAGTGTCCAAATATGACTTTAGGGGTTTAATTAGATGGAATTTTGTTTTAATACCCATTCTCTACACTTTATGAATTAATTGGCAAAATAATTTATTTTAAATGCATAACTTATTTTAAATAAATTTTATGAATATTTCTATTTCATCTTTTCTACTCTTTTTGTGCAGAATTTTAATATGAAAATTGGAGCTTTGAATGGGAAATTGAATCTTCATCCACTTAAATACATGTAGCAGATCCATGTGATGCAAAGAACCATGTGGCAGTCCACTTAACGTCATACACACATGCAATGGCAGCAACAGAAGAGGCTCTAGTTTCTGGGTTAGCAAAGAAAAAGCTTGAAAGGAGTGTGCATGAGGAAAACACAAAGTAAGCAAGTTAAGCTGTCAGTTAAAAGACGTTGGAGCTGATAGAATGCATGAAGATGTGGAGCTGCACGAAGGAGGTAAAGCCATAGTTTTAACGTCAGTGTGAAGAAACAGTGGAGCTGTCCAGAAAGTGGAATGCATAAAAGAAGAAACCGCAGCACGTGATGAGGGGAGCCAACGTGGAAATAACGTAAAGAATGAGCTAAGAGATCTAGCTACAAGTTGAGCAGAAACAAAAGAAAATGAAATGGAGCTGAAGCTTGGTTTTGATGTAAGAGAAGAGTTACATGAAAATAGAGCAGAGAATAAAGAAGCTTGGAGCTTGTATGAGCTAAAACAACGTGAAGAAGTAGCTGAAACACAAGGTAGATACTATGAGTAGAGAAAGAAGAACTTTAATATGGAAACACGAGGTATGTAGCTCACAAGCTCTAACAGAATAGCCACTTCTTCTCCTTCAGCAACATACACATCCACGGGTTCATCAAGAAAGCTAGCTATAGGTTGGGCAGAATGCGAAATAAGCTGTGGGTCCTGGTTTATAATAAAGGCAGAAAATGATGAGGGACTTGAGAAAAGCTGGGTTGAAGGAGCTAAGGGAGCAAACGTAAGAAGAATGAAGAGAAGAAGTGAGGAACTACGAGCTGAACAGGGAAGAAGCCACGACTGGAGAACATCACGATGAAGAGACGCTGAACTGGGTTTGCATGGCTGACAGTATAACGAGTGAAAGACGCTGAACCTACGTTTGGACAGCAGCAGAATAAATGGGAAAGAAAAAGAAGCAAAGTGATCACTACAAACATGAGCAGAAACAGAGGAGGCTATGTGGTGAAAGAGAAGGAAAGTGACGTGGATAGATGGAAGAAAATGAGAACGTGAACAGTGGTGGAGCTTAAGCTACAGCAGCCAACGTGGAGAAAAGCACGTGAAGAGCATGAAGAAAGAGCATACCAGTTGAGCACATTAATTGGCATTCGGGCAGAATAAATGAAGGCACGTGAAATGGTTAATGAAGCATATGAATAACACGTGAGAAGGTCTGGAGGCAGAGGGGGATTGACGTTAAAATTCATTCATTCCTTACACATTGGCAACATCATCATTCACCCACATTCCACTTCGCCCTTTCGTCGTCCACTCCAGAACACACTACACTCCATTCCTCTATCTCCATCCACCGAATGAAGCTTTGATTCATCCTTGAGGCGAGCTAAGAGGAAGCTCTTGGTGGAAGCTTGAATCCAAGATTTGGAATCAGAATTCTGGCTAAGAATTTCATTTTATTTTCCTCTCTTTCTATATCAATTTTTATTATTTTATATGCTTGGTTGAGTATGTAAGTGATTGAAATTGATGTAGTTCATAATTGATGGCTGGTTAGACATTAATTAGGAGAGATATTGGCTGATAAATTATATGAATTAAGTGCTGGATTTTCATTTTCCTACAATTTTTCAAGTGTGCAATCAAGGTATTTGATGAAATGCTTGTGAGAATTGATGTATTTAATTGTTGATTTAAGGATTCTTAGGAGTTTGATTGGTTAATTAAACATCCTAGGGTGTTAATTCAGTAGCTAATCATTCAATTTAAATGTCCATCATTCCTAAAGGCAAGAATTAATGATTTGGTGTAGGATTAAGGTCTCAATTCAACATTAACTTGCTAATTTCTTGAATCTTGAATGGTTATTCAAGATCATTTGCTAATGAATACAATTAGGGACTCTTAGACCAGAATTAATCAAAATTGGATTAGGATAAGGATAGTGGATACCAAGGGACGATTCCTAAGCTAGTCACAAGATCATTCTCCACTATAATTCTCTAATTAGGTAGCAATTAGGAATTTTAATTCAATTAGATTTTACTTAGTTTAATTAGATCAAAACCCCCCTTAGTTTAGAAATTTTTAGAGTCTTTTAATAGTTAGAAACTTAATTAAGCATTGAACTCCATTTCTAAAGGAGATGACTTAAGTTGTGCCCTATATTGCATTTAATATTTAACCTAGTTTTATTTTGAGAGTTGCACGACACAATCGTCACTAATCAAAGCTATAAAGGTCTAATTTTGGATTTTTCTTTTCCTTCATTCATATTCATCATAAATAAACTTATTTTTGGTCCATTAGATTATAAAATATACACTAAAAGCCCAAGGGAGATAAAGATCCCAAATTTGACCATTTGACATAATATGCATCAAATGTCAAAAATTCATAACTCAGGCTATGTAGCTCTAATTATGCAAACTTGGTGGCTATGGAAAGCTTATAATGTGAACTTTATGCCTGTAAAATTTCATTAGCAACTAAATCTATTATTCTCCTCAAAAACATAAAAAACAAAAACTACTATAGGTGAACAATAATAGGACTATTCTACAAAATATAGCCACTTTCAAAAATTCATAAAATATTGTACAAAAGTGTAAAATTTCCCGTTATTCACTTGTTAGAAAGATCTTAGTGTCCTTTAAGTGCATGCCAAATTTTAGCCCCAAATTAGATCATTTGGGTTTTCAATGGTAGAGGTGCAATTTATGACTATTTTGGACCAATTTTAGATTCTAAAATAGTTCAATTAATTTCCAAATTGTACTCCACCACTTTGAGAAAATTTCAATCATCTTACACATCCATTCCATATGGTCTAACATGTAAACTAAGGCTTGCATAAAAATATGATTTCTCAACATCCGATTACGCATATGAGCCTCAATGTATCTCATAAGCACACAATAGTATAAAAGGCCAATGCTTTCATCAAAATGACATATATTAATATGTTCTAACTCTTACATATGTTTCTATTACAAACATCATCAAATATATGGATATTCATCATACATACATAAGGTTTCTAATTCTTCAAGTATATTTTGTACAAGTAACACTTTTACATTACATCATATTATATAATTTCCTAGAGTCTAATGCTTCTCTACTTCCTTCTCTTTGCTTGAAGAGCCTGAAAGAGTTAGTGAAAATACATGGATGAGATTTTAGGAAGAATCTCAGTAGCCAATTTTAACCAAATCAATGCATACATGAATACCATAAGGAAATGCAATGCATATGGTATAAGAATGCCATTTATATGTCTCATGTAACTCAAATGTAACTTTTATCATAAAAATTCATTTCTCCTCAAGCTATGGCATACAAAAACTAGCTAGGTTCAACTAAACTCAATCTAGGGCTAAGGAAGAACTATTGCACTCAATTCCATACCACAGGGAGCTAGGAGCCGAAAATATGTCAATTTCAGACATAAAACTCATTATGAAAAAATATCAAAGCATAGCTCATATATACATCAAGTAACTACACATACAAGTATCTTAACTTATTCAAGCTTTCAAATACATGAAGATAGAGAGATAGAACTTATGAAGTTTCATGACACCACTAACCTACTTGCTTTTGGTTTTTCTCTTGTCTTTCCTTAACTTAACACCCATACTTTGGTAAGTTTCTACTAGTTTGGCCCACACATAGCAATTACAAGGCAAATTAATTCATTTGGATCCTTGTTTAGTCTCATTATTAACACTTAATTTCATTAGAGCCCAATATGCAATTTGAAGTTAGTTTAAGTCCATTAGGAGGCAACTCTTGGTTTTCTTCTTCTAGGCTCTAAGTTCTCACATGCTATGAGCCATAAAATTCTAATGGAACTTATTTGGATTATTATATGCTTGGTTAAAGGAGTTTAATATCAACTTGCTTCTTTAGCCTTATTTAGGCCTTAAAATTTTAACTTTCAATTTAGGACTCCTAAATTTAATCTAATGGTTCCATAATTCTTTATTCCTCTCATCTAAGTCTCTTAAATCATTAGAACTCAAGAAAACATTCCCTAAGTGTCCAATCTTTCACTTGGCCAAACATACACTACATGGAAGCCTAAGGAAGCCTTTTTTCATTTCTCTTAGGAAATTAGCACATATGGAAGTCCCTTGGCCTCTTTATACTCAAGATATGATCTTACATGGCTGGAAATGACTTCCTATGGTTTTAAAACTTTTAAGGTACAATTGAAACCCTAATTACCCTATCTTAGTTTCTAAAGCTCCTTGAGCAATTCTAATTGCATATTCTTAATCTCCATGCCTTAAAACCCTTGTCCCCACTTTGTTTTAACTAAAATTTAACTCCTTTTAATACCTCATAGGGCTAGCCAAACTATGGAAGAAATTGAAGAACAAGGCAAAGCAAAAATCTTACATAACATTATACCTTGTTTCAATGCTTATCAAGAGGAGAATTTGATTCTAGAATTGGTTTCTTAAATCCTCTCCTTCTTCCAAGTAACAAGCCACTAAAATGCTTCTTTCAAGAAGGTAAAACCATCAATAGATAGGGCTTAGAGAGAAGAAGATTAGTGCATGACATACCATGAAATAGTGCATGATTTATTACCTAGAATGGCTTCCTTTTCTTCTTTTTCTTCCTTCCTATTGGTGCAACTTGGAGGTCTAAATTGTAACATCTAGTTCTATGAAAAATGAGAGAAAATGTGAGAAATATAATGTACAATTTCTCTGTAAACGAACAAAATTCACCGGATACAAAAGGAAGTCCTCCAAAATAACTTAGTTAAGGTCCTAAAAAATTTGGGAATCATTCTAAACTCCTAAAAATGAGAATCCCAGGCTCATACAAAAAGAAAAATGGAGCTAGAATGAAGAAACAAAATGTAACAAAAGAGTGACGAAACATAAGGGCATTTTCGTCATTTTGAGAAAATTTTGAAATTCTCACAAGATGGCTTTTTAAATAAAATTTTTGAGTTCTCTGGGGTTCTTAGAGGCCTTGAAAACCATGGAAAGTCTTGGGACAGCTAAAGCCCCTCCAGTGGATGTTTTCCAATGTCAGTTGACCCAAAATTTAATTGATTTGTTCAAAAAGGTTTTAGCTCCGATTTGAGTGATTCCAAAATCATTTTATTTAATTAGGAGCTTAAATTTTATGATGGAAAAAATAATTCTAAAAAAGGAGTTAAAATGAGCCTAAACAAAGCAAACAGGCATGTAGGGGCAACATGATTATTTTAAAAAATTGTAAAAGAGGCTTTTTAAGTAAGATTACACCTCATCAACTTCTCCAAGCTTCCATTTGCAGAAAAATGGGTAGCAATGGCATGACATTAAAAGGGGAAAGAGAGAATAAGTTTAAGCTTCTATTTAGGTAAGTAAACGACCCCATTTCATCCCGTGCCAGTTAGGAAAGTTGTTCCTCTCTCTAAGAGCTCTCTAATGGTGGTTTTCTTTTCTTGAAAACTTGAACATTCAGGTCTAATACAAGCTAGAAAGGAACTCTTTTCAAGAAATCAATCAGTGAAAAATAATCTACGCGAAGAGAACTTCATTTTAAGGTAAAACTTTACTTGAAACACTTACAAAATCTTATGTTTCCAAACTATTTAAGCTTCGATCTAGAGAGAGAAAATGAAGAGGAGAGTTTTTCTATATGTGTTCTTGATGGAACCAAAGGTTATGGAGTGTGAGGATTAAGAATATACAACTAGAATTAAAAAGGGAGCTTTAGAATGCAAGTTATAGAATTTAGGGATTTGGTTGCACCTAGGCTAAGATGAAACTTCTCAATAATAATTTCAGTTGTCTAAGAGTATATATGAGTTCCTAAGACACCATGAGAGCCTCCCACATGCTTCTCCCATCAAAGAAATCAAAACAACTTCATTGGTGCCATATGGAAGCATAGCTTCAGCCAAGGAGAGTTCATACACCTAAGGAGTGTTTTAATTCCTTCCAAACTTAGTTTTGTATCATGTGTGATGGGAGAGTATGAGAGGAAGCCTTGGAAAAATTTTAGAAACCATAGATACTGAGATGACCGTATATGTTCCATAATATGACCTAAGGAAGCAACATATAGTTAAGCTCTTTGTTTTAATTATGTGATGACTCCAAGAAGCTTAAAAGGAGTCAAAAATCATGTATGAAAAGAAAGAATGGATCTTAGAACTCATTTGATAGATGTTGCTTTATTAGGTGCATTCTTGGAATCATAAAAAGGGTTTATAGATCAAGTTAGTGTTTAAGGAATATGTGTGGCCTTAGAATTAACTCCATGAATCTCATTAGCTTCCATATGATATGTCTAGGACAAGAGAAATGATCTCCACCTTCTTGAGTGTGTGAGGTTAAGGGAGAAGACTCTAGGTTCAAGAAAAAAGTGTATAAATGCAAGCAAGGTAGCGCTCTCCGCCTTTTCTCATGCATGATTGTTTGTTTTACTTATCTTTAAATGTGTGTATGTATATTTTAAGCCATGAAAAGTATTCTAGCATGATTTCATATGTCATGGTACTATGATAATGCATTATGTTTCCAAATAAGGCTTATGATGTTTGCTTGGATTTGCTTGAGTGTGGTGAGGTCAAGAACCCTTTAACCATAGTGAAGATGAGCCAAGAACCCTTGAGATTGGTTGAGACAAAGTAAAGAGTCTCCCAAAAGTGAGGTTGACTCCCAAGAGCAAGGTTGAGTCCAAGAACCTCTTAAAGAATGGGTGAGGCAAGTCCAAAATCCATAAGTGAATGGGTGAGGTTAATCCACATACATGGCAAGCCTATGTATGTTATGTATGACTTTTTCAAATGCCAAGAATGCTTCTTGAATGATTGCATATGTCAATATGCCCATGCATGCATTTGTAAGACTTGTTTTGCATCTTTTATATATGATTGAATGGGAAATGAGCTATTGGGATTATTTAAATCTCATTCCCTCCTCTCCAATGATCTAGCATGCTAGGTGGACCAAGAAAGAAAGGGAATGGAAGCCAACCACATAAGAAATGAGAGTTTGACACTAAAGTGCATGGATTTGGCTACTTTAAGGCTTTATGAGTGATAATTAATGTAATCTATTATTGTATAAGACCCATGATCTCTTGAACATCTATAATTATGTATATATGTGACATAGAAATGGTAGATTATATTATGTGAATGTTAGAATGTAAATTAAGTATGTTATAGCAATTTGGCTTCTTGAATGGCTTTATGCAAATGTGTATAAATGCAAGTGAGATAGCCAAATTGAGATGCATGAGGTTTAAGACCACTTGGGTAGTTCATACAAGTCATATTCATGCTTTTAAACTTGCCCAAGAGGTGCCAAACATCAAGAAAGACCATTTGGACACATTTGGTATCTAATATGGACCAAAATTGACTATATTGGAAACCTATATCACCTTTTGTCCAAATGAACTCTTCTTGATTTGAGATTTGGCAAGCATTTAAAGCTTGTTGAGATCTTTTTGGGAAGCTAGAGTAGAATTTTTTGAAGTCTATGGAATATTTGATGAATTTTCAAAGTTAAGAAAAATTTTGATTTTAGTCATGTTATTGTTCATACTGGTCTGAAAATGATTTCTATCACTCAAAGCCCAAATGATATCCAATTGCCACAAAATTTATATGAAGAAAATAAAAATTCCTAAAGACTTATGCCAACTAGAAACACCTCATTTGGAGGTCTAGAGAGGGAGATATGAATTTTTAAAGATTTTGTCCAATACTAGGTGCTCAAACTGACCTCAGGTATTTTTTTATTAGTTTTTGAGGTTTAGGAGTGCCTAAATTGGTCTGGAGTTATTTTTTCCCTCTATCTAACATCTGTAACTTTTCATATTGGTATCAATTGCATGGATTGGATTTTTTTGGAATTAATTAGACATTTTGAAAATTTGCTACAAAAAGCTATGACAGTACCAGTGGACAGCTAGACCTCTAGACAATTTTGAATATCAAACATCTGTGTTATGTTTCATGGTCTAGACATATTTGTATCATAAAGTAGACATATGTAGCTCTCTCGAATAGGCAAGAATGCATGATTTTGATTTTTCTAGAATTAGTTATGATTTTCCAAAATTTGTGACAGAAAGGGGAGAATTCTAGCCGAAAATGTAACTATATATTTTATGCTTCCCTTTTCTTTCCAAGAGTTGTAGGCCACTTTTGGTGATGAAAATGAGTTGTATCTATGTAATTAAATATGAGAATGTGATGTATGAGCTCACATGGTCCATGAGATGCCAAACAAAAATTTTATATGCCACACAATGCTAAATAATGCATTATTTTAATGCCATTATTTTGCCTCTTATATGAGTTGAATGATGTGAGGCATAGATATAGCATGAAGTGAGCTAGAAATTTATAGTGTTACATATCATAAGCGTATAAGTTGGTTAGAACACCCTAAAGGCTGGCATGACTAAATAAAAGAGAAAGGGAAGTGATTTAAGACAATTTTTGAAATTCCCATTACATCCCTCAACTTCAATTCCTCCATTTAGACTTGTTTAAAGTCCTTTTTTAGAACTATCTTTTCCATATGAAAATTTAATTTTTTTAGTTTATTAAAAGCATTCTTCCATATCTATGAGATTTAGAATTATCTCGAATCATTTGGTTGAAATTTAAGACAACTGATAGTCTAAATCGCATATCGAAAAGGTTTTAGCCATTTTAATGGTTCATATGGTTTTTAAGGCCTTTAAAAATGCTAGAAAACTTAATTTCACCATTTAAAACTTCTTTATTTAAGTTTCAAACAACTTGTCAAAAATTACGATTTTGTTACTACTTTTTTTAGTTTAGACTATTTAGCCATTTTGGTTTCGATTTCAAGCCATCTTTAGCTTTATAATCTCATTTTTGGATGCTCAAATTATCATTTTATTCTTACTTGACTCTATTTCATTTTATTATGGAGTCTTCTTTCGTTATCTCACCAGTTTTAGTTCATTTCTAGAAAAACAAGATATTACAGCATAGCTCATACTGTAGTACCATGTTTTAGGTAAGTAGGGTTGCTGGTCTTACCATTTGAGCAAATGATTTTCTTGATCCTACATTGTTAATCTAAATTTATTTATAAAGAGAAAATGATTTATTTGTCTAAACTAGTTTTAGGAAAGTGATTGTGAAAGCTTATTGGTTCACATAGCAAAAAGTCATGAAAAATGCATGTGTTATACCATAATTAAACTATTTATGAAAAAATTTATATTTATGGTTGGACATAGATGTTTTAGAACTTCACTAGCTATTGAGATTTTTTTCTCATTTGTACTTTTCTGAGTTGACATTTCTAGAAAGGATTTGGATGCAAGAAAGGGACAATTTTCCAATGAGTATTTGAGCTAAGTTCTAAAATGGAGATTTTGTTGTAAAGTTATGTTTCTGATTTTGATGTGATAAGAATTAGTACATTATTACTTAGTTAGCCAGCGTTATTATAATACATAGTTTGTGTTTATGCTCATTAATGTTGTTATTTGATAAAGTAGGACATTGTACAAGATGTTATTTGTAATATCTATTCATTCTAAAATGCCCTAATTACTAAAAGAGGTCTCCTAAATAGAAGGATTTGAAGCCAAATAAAATTAAGATAATAATCTAGAAAATTGAAAATGAGGATTTGAGGGTTGAATTTCCTGGAAAACCATGCTAGAAGAGCTAGGAAAATTTTTCGAAAGAATGTGGGGCATTTTTATAATTTTTAAAAATTTGGAAAAATCATAGAAGGGCTTTTTAAACTAAAAAGTTAAGCTTTCTAAGGTTCTTAGAGGCTTTGAAAATCATGGAAACCTTGAGAACAAATAAAACCCCTCCAGTGAGCATTTCAACCGTTAGTTAACTGAAACTTTGACTGAACAATTTGAAATGGTTTTAAATCTAATTTAGATGAAATCAAAGCCATTTTATGAATTAGAGGACCTAAATTTTATGATGGAAAAGACAAATTTCAAAAAGGAGTTGAAATGAACCTAAACGGTAAAAACTAAGGTGAGAGACTAAATTGCAAAGTTAAAAAGTTATGCAAATAGACACATCGCCTCATTAAAACGTCTCAGATCTATCCTCCAATCTAACTAAATCTTTTACTTGTTGAAATAGAATCAAAGAGAGCTAAGAGTGGCATACAAGAGGGAGAGCAAAGGGAGGAGGAAGCAAGCCTTGAAAGTGTAAGGTTTAGCCACTTTTTCCTACTCCTTGCTTTGTTAAACTTCTTCCCCTCTTCTTCCTCTTCTTTCTCATAGTTTTAGTGATTAATTTGGTGTTGATATGTAGTTGGTTTAGAAGAGGGAAGAGAGGTTTTGGAATTGCTCTTGGTAGTATAAGGAGGCTCCCTTGAAAGGCTTATAAATAAGGCAAGTAAATCATAGTATTATGCTTCTTGATTTCTTCTTCCTTTATGGTTTCAATCAGAACAGGGGCTATATAATAGGGGTCTAATTTTGATCTCAACATGATAATAAGTGAGGCTTTGAGGCATGGGAAATCAAATAAATAATTAGGATGCAACAAGAACCATTAGAGAACAAAGTATGGTAATTAGGGATTTGGATGCACCATGGCAAATTTGAAACTTTCTAATGGTAATTTAGGTTTTCTAAGAGTGTGCTTGAGATCCCAACACCTTTAGGAAGTTTCATGGATAGCAAGTTCCCAAAGAAAATTAAGAAAATCCCATAGGCTTCCCTTATGGTGTGTAATTCAGCCAAGAGGGGGAAGAGACACCTAGGGAGGTTTTTCTTTGATTACAAGGTTAGAAATGGTCTAGATATGAATTATAGGCATCAAAGGAACCATTGGTTTTAATTTAGAAACTATGTTTTGAAAGTTGGAAGTTAGGTTCCTTTTTAGGCATAAAGAAGAAACTTGTTATTTGGCTCCTTGGATTGAATTTATGATGGCTCTAATGACTTTCAATGTAGTCATGTGACTTAGAATGAGTGAGAAATGGGAGCCAAGACCTTGAATTATATAGGTTACTTGATTATGCCCTTGTATAGAACCATAATAGTGTTATAAGCTAGATGTAGCTTGTGTAATGTTTATGTGAGGTTAAAGTTGGTTCCCGTGATATGTTTGTGTCTTATTTGATGTGTCTAGGCCAAGTGAATCAAGTCCCTCCTAGGTGTGAGTATGAGGCCAAGTCAAGAAAGTGAGGAAACAATGGAAGAATTTGTCTTGTTGAACCAAAGTAGCTCTTTATCCTTTCTTGTGTGCATTTTATAGCTGTATGATTGTCATTGGAAGCTTGTATATGTATTTGAATCTTGAGACATGCCATTTTCCATTGCTTGATTAATATGGTACTATTATGTTTCTTAGAGTGGCTTTTGTTTAGAAAATTACTCTTACGGGTGAAGTTGTGCCAAAGTCCCTAAGAACGGGTGAGACAAGGAGAAGAGTCTTAAGGATGAGTGAGGCTAAGTAAAAAATCCTTAGAAAAAGGGCGAGGCCAATTCAAAAGTCCTAAAAATGGGGTGAGACTAAACCAAAAGTCCTTAGAGCTTGATCTTGACTTTGACATGTTTTGATAATGTAGAAAATGTGGTATGTATGACTTTTGTTTATGTTGGATACATACTTGTGTTCCTTGACATGATTTTATGCCTATATGCTTATTTGAAAGGGTGTATGAGCTATTGAGATTTATTGAATCTCACCCCTTCCCTCTTTTATCTAACCATGTCTAGGTGGAGCCTAAGAAAGCAAAAATAGGAGCCAAGGAGCTTAGGGTGCTACCTCTTGATAATAGCTTATTTTTTTGATGTAATTAAATATCAAAGTTTGTATGTATTAGTTACTTCTGAGATGTAAACACTTGAGCAATTGTACAAGTATGTAAATATTGTGTATGAATCATATTTGGAACCACATGAATGAGAATATGTGATTTTGGCTTTTGAAAGCCTATTCTTGAATGTGTATTTATGCATGTTGGATGATGAGTTTGTAGTTCATGATGGTTCAGACCATTTGGAATGCTTATATATATTGTGTTTATGCTATGGGACATCCTCAAATGGTCATGGAAGTCATAGAAGACCATTTGGCACATTTTTTACCCAAATTGGTACCAAAAAGTGCCATACTCTTGAGTTAAATCATAATCTGACCAAGTGAACTAGTCTTGGTATGAAATTTGGCATGAATATAAATCTTGTCTAGAACTTTTCACAAAGCTAAAAGAACACTCAATTTGGAACTCTAAAGAATTTATTATGATTTTTTAAAGTTAGTAAAATTTTGTAGAAAGTAATAGCATTATTCATATGGTCAGTTTCTTTCTCTTTGTCATCTGAGGGCTAAATGATATCCAATGCTTATAAAATTTTACAAGTATAAATTAGATATGATAAGATTTCTATAGCACTTGAGAGCACCCCAATTAGAGGTCTATAGAGGGAGAACTAAATTTTTAAAATTGCACAATAATACTAGTAATGTAGCTCAACCTTTAGTACTATTTCATCAATTTTTATGGGTTAAACACTATTTTCTTGATCATTAGTAGACATCTAGCGCTTTCCAAAATGGTATGGTTTGCTTGATTTTGATTTTTCTAAAATTAGTTATGAATTTTCAAAGTTCATATAAGAAACTTGGAATACCAACCCAAGGCTAAAATTATGATTTTGTGGAATATGGTTCAAAGTTTGTGGTTTATGTAATGAATAGTGATGTTTCTGATATGATTAAGTATATTATGGAAAATGATATGAGGATAAGTTAAATGACTCTTGTGAGCAATAGTGAACAATTTTGGTGTCTAGTATACAATGTTTCTGTTGCAAGGGTTGCTAAAGATATGCAAATGTGTATGGTTTGCCTTGAATGATGTAATATGAGGCTTATGAGTTATGGTATTACATTATCAATTATGATTTGTTTAATCAAATCTACATTATTCAATTCATTAGGCATGGATTATTGTCTAGTTTATAGCTTCCGCAGTTAAATGTTGATTATTATTATTATTATTATTATTATTATTATTATTATTATTATTATTATTATTATTATTATTATTTATCATTTGTATTAGTTCAAGAGTATTAAATCTAGGTGTTGCATACAAAGCACAAATTCTTAATTTAAATTGAATGTGATTTGTAAGGGAATTTCGTGAAAGTACCATAATTAGTCAATTTGAAAAACAAGTCCCCTAAGATGAGTGATTAAAGGGCAAATAAAATTTGGATAAAATTTTAAATAATGAAAAATGAGGATTTGAGTCTTGAATTGCTCAAAAATGGGGCCAGAGTGGCTCAAAATATTTGCTGAAAGTCAAGTGGCATATTTGTAAATATGGGCACTTTTTAGAAATTTCATAGGAGGGATTTTTAATTGGAAATTTTGAGTTTTCCAGAGTTCTCAAAAATCTTGAAAATCGTAGAAAGCCTCAGGACAATTAAAACCCCTCAAGTGCACATTTTTGAATATCAGTTGACTCGAACTTTGACTGTTTCGTTCAGGAAGGTTTTAGTTCCAAATTGAGTAATTTCAAAGCTATTTTATAAGATTGGAAACCTAAATTTTATGATGAAAAAGACAGTTCTTGAAAAGGAGTTAAAATGAGTCTAAAACAGAATTGCCAAAGACAAGGGATGTAAATGTCATTTTTTTGAAACAATTTCTCCTCCATTCTTTTTTTAAAGGAGGCATCCCACTTCTGGTCTATTCTAATTAACTTTGAGCTTTATCCAAAGTAGAGAGGAAGGCTAGAGAGAAGGATGCATTACAAGAGCCAAGGAGGAAGGAAAAGATCAAGGAAAAAAGTGAGAAAACTTTAAGATTTCTGTGGTCTTTCTTCTTGAAACATTGTTCTCTCCTCCTTACTTCATCTTTCCATGGTTTTGGATGTTCATATGGTTCTATTTTGGCCTTGATTTAGAGGGAAAAGTTTAAAGTTTCAAAGAGAAGGCAAAAGCAAGGAAAAGAGCTCTTGAAATATGCTTGATTCAAGGTAGTTTTCTTCCTTTTATGACTTCTTCTTCCCTTGCCCTCCATGTATGTTATGGGGGAGGAGTTTCTAATCTAAAAATAAGAGAAAATCTTATGTTTTAAACCATGAAGAGTTAGAAAATACGAAGAAATTGGAAGTTTATCCATTCAAAATTCAAGATGGGAAAGTGTAAAGCTCTTCAACATATTGTAAAAACTGCTTTGATTTTTGAATTCTCTAGCATATGTAAGTGTTTGTTTATGTTCCTAAGACCCTTAGGAAGCTCCCTAAGTGCCTCTTCCATCAAGGAAAAATAAAAAACTCCATGGGCCAAATTTCCTTGCTATGTCTTAGCCAAAGCTCCTTACGATACCTGGGGAGTATTTTAAATTGTTCTAAACTTGGTTTAGGACTTTATATGATGGAAGAAGGTGGGAGGAAATGAGACGACCTTAACTTTTAATTATTGTAATTAAGGTTGAATACATGATTAATAATCATAAATTAGGGTCACAATACATTGCAACTAATTACATTGAGAAAATATAGGAAAATTTGAACCTTAATATTATTAGAGTCATCAACTATATAATTACAAGCACTCATGTACATCTGAGAAACAAACATTCATTTATAAGCCTTTAATTCTATTACCCATTAATTCCAACTCACAAAAATTTTCTACCAATGTTTCTAAGTCATCCCTTGGGGTTACCATATGAAAAACCAAGATTTCTAGATTAGAATGAAAGTTTGGGACCATTGGCCATAGCTAAATGTCCTTGTGCCGCGACCAATTACCTCTGGGTTCACTCGGGGAGTTAGACCTTTGCCACGACTAACCTACATGGGGTCGCAATGAGGAAGCCTCATGGGAACTACCTCGCTTGCCTCACACTATTGGCCGCGGCCAATTCCCCCTTTCACCGTGGCTAATTCCTCTCTAGAATGCTCAATAAATTCTCGTAAAAGTTTATTGCAGCCAATTCCAATTTAGTTGTGGTGAATTACCTTTTAGATGACTCCCAGTTTTTCCTCTCACATTTTGCCGCGGCTAATTCCACATTTTGCCTCGATGAATTGCTCTCTAGTACTCTCCCTAGATAACTTCGCCTCTATTGGCCACGGTGAAATGCCTTCTGATCCTACAACTCCTAAAATCTAGTCTCATACTCTTCACTCTCTATCTAGGGGCTCTCAAGGCTACTCTTCCACTTGTTATGAGATTCTAATAGCATTTATCTAGCTAATTTGCCCCAGCTATTATATCATTACCCATCTCACATTTAAAGGTGGATTATCCTACTTATTCATTAGTCTTATATTAGCAAATTTATAAACTTCTCATAATGGTCATTCAACCATGTTTTCATTGAATAATTCATGCATCGCTAGCTCAAATCCACAATCAATATATCACATCATTTCATTACGTAAATAGTCAATTAAGACATAGGTTTACAAGCCATAATAAGTGTCATAAGCTCATACATCCATCAACAACTAATATGAAGCCTATTTCTCATTGGTTACATTCTATATTATTAAAATACAAACCCCTACACTTGGCAATACAAATATATGATGATGCTATACAAAGGTTAACAAAATTAGCATCTACTCTATTCCACTTAGACCAAGTGTAGCTCCCTATACCAGGCCTCAGCTCATGGATGTTCATCCACTTGCTTGCCCTTTTCCCTACCCGAAGAACCTTCACCTGGAATATTTAGCCCATAAAACGGAATGAGATGCAAATCTTAATAACCAAGGCAAATTTCATTCATATATTCTAATTTAATTAACATATATGTCTGATTTCATATAAGCATCAGAAAACATACCAGTCATATCAATAATGAAACAATTAGGCTATCATGATTACTATTCTATACTAGCAATCATATTTTCACATGTTAAAGCCCAAGAACACCAGGAGAGGCCCATCCACGGTACCCACTCCCAAATGAGTACAACCAGGGCTCAGTGCATCTGGGGTTTGATCATAACCCAGTATCTGATCGAAGCACATGCACGGGTGGCAGCTGTACCATAACACCACCATGGACTCATAAAGTCCAATCATAAATAATAGATTGCTAACCAATTCATTGAACATCAAAATCATAATCATGTAGCAAATAGAAAATTACAACAGAACATATGCATGGAATTAGCATAAACCCCGATTACCTTACTTGTAGATAAATTTGCAAAAGCCACCAGTGATACAAAAATCTCCCTAACCACTATTAATTCCTAAAATTCATAATGGAGTTGTCCTCTACCAGAAACTTCAATATATCACTCTAAATCTTAAGCAAATTTATGAAAAATTAATACCCGTACTATAATCAAATCATTAGGGTTTCAAACCAGTAGAAATACCTTAAAAAGAAGAGTTTATACTTACCTAATGTTAGCCCTAGCCTCAACCTATAAAATTTCCCCATGGAAGTATCAAATGGCAAGTTTCAGATTTTGGGTGTGGGTGAAAATACTCCAAATGAAAAACTAATCAGGCCAAAATGACGAGAAGGAGAAGGGGATTAAGTTATACAATTATTACCTTGGCTGAATCTTGCTCTAGAAATGAGAAATAGTGGATTTCTTGCCCCAAACCCTAACCTCCCTTCAAACCTCTGAATTTTTCTTTTATGTTCTGCAGAATGAGGGGTGGCTAGGTTAGTTTTTAGGGTTTAAGTTGGGTTTAATATGGGTCATGGGCTGACCCAAGGGTCCAATGGTAAGTGGGTTTTGATTTAAACCTTATTGGGCTAACTTCAATATGTTGGGCTGCAGACTTTAAATAGGCCATACCAAATTTTAAGACCTCAAAAGATTTGGGTCTACACAAAGGTTGTTGGGCCAATTATAAAAGCCTATAAAAGGTGGATCTTGGGCTTCTATCACATTGAATTAGATTGGGTCAACACCTAACTCATTTGGCCTCCATTACCCTCTTATCATGATCTCCTACATTAATTTGAGCCTAAATGAAGTTTCTATCCCAATTAAATCTGAAACTCATATTAATAAATTATCTCTCCAAAATTTTTATTCACTTAACTTACCCAATTATTCCATATTAATTATTCTTAATTAAACCAAACCCATAATTAATACCTTAATTAATTTTAGGGTGTTACAGGAAACTTTAGGAAAAATTTAGAAGCCATAGATTGGGAGATGAGGTAATAAGTTCCATAATATGACCTATAGAAGCAACATGGACCTAAGCTTTTGGAATTGAGTGTATGATGACTTCAATGAGTTTAAATGGAACCAAAAGGTCTAGATATGAGGAGAAAATGGAACCAAGAACTTGAAGTATGGTAGTTGCTTCATTAGGTTATTAATGGAACTAATATAAGACCAACGAACAAAGTGTAGCTCTTCACTCTATTTTTGTTTGCATTCTTGAATGTGTATGTGTCATTGTATGCTTGTGTGTGTATTTGTATCTTGAAACATGCCATTTGATGTTGTGTTGTTGCATTAATGCTAATATGCTCTGTTGAATGTTATTTAATTGTGAAAAATTGCTTATAAGAATGAGGTGATGCCAAAAGTCCTTTGATATGGGTAAGGTAATGCTAAAAGTCCTTAGGTGTGGATGAGATAAGGCCAAAAGTTTCATGAATGGATAAGGTCAAGTCAAAAGTTCCTAGGCCAAGGGTGAGGCTATAATATCCGATTTTCGTTAAACGATAGAAACAAGTATATTTTCAAAACTACTCCCTCAAAATCAATTAGTTAAGGTCTTAAAAAATTTAAGTAGTATTCTAAACTCCTAAAAATGAGAATCCCAGGCTCAAACAAAAAGAAAAATAGAGTTAGAATGAAAAAACAAAATTTAACAAAAAACTTACGAAATGTGATGGCATTTTTGTAATTTTGAGTAAATTTTGGACTTCACACAAGAGGGCTTTTTAAATGAAAGTTTTCAGTTCTTTGGGGTTCTCAGAGGCCCTGAAAATCATGAAAAACCCTGAGACAATTAAAACCCCTCCAATAGACGTTTTCCAGTGTCAGTATATTTGAACTTTGACAGATTCGTTTGGAAAGGTTTTAGCTCCGTTTTGAGTGATTCCAAAGATATTTTACTAAATTGGGAACCTAAATTTTATAATAAAAAAGGTGGTTCTAGAAAAGGAGCTAAAACGAATAGGAAACAAAAATGGCAAAATGAAAAGGCAAAATTGAAAATTTTGAAAAGTCTTTCCTTATCCCACTTATATATAAGTGGAGCCCCACCTCCTCATTCATTTAGCCCATTATGTTTCTACCCTAAACCAGAGAAAAACCCTAAGGAGAGATTCATACAAGAGGAAGAGGAAGAGGAGGAGAAATCAAGGGCAAAAGGTATGGATTTTTGGTTGTTTTTCATGCTCTTTCTTTAGCAAACCTCTTCTTCTCCATTTCCTTTTCTTTCCTATGGTTATATTGAAGTTTATGGATCTATTTGGGGAAAGAACAAAGGGGAAATTTCATATTTGAAGAGAAGAAGCCAAAGAAAAGATAGATTCAAGCAAGAAAATAAGAAAAAAATAGGGTAATTCTTCCTTCCATGATAGCTACCCCTTGCTATCATGGAAGGAAGAATGTTAAGTAAGGTTTCCATTTTCTCTCTTAATATCTCCATTTGTTGAAGAGTGTTAAGGAATTGTCAATTAACTCATAATTCCCTTCTCTTATAGTTCTCTTAGAGCTAATTTGATAAATATTCACATTCTTTGTCACAGGTCGAGGTTTTAATTTTGTTGTCCATTTGATTTTTAACCATATTCTTATAATTTCTAAAACACTCAAGTATGTTTGACCTATGGGAGTTAAGTAAGGTTTTCATTTTCTCTCTTAATATCTCCATTTGTTGAAGAGTGTTAAGGAATTGTCAATTAACTCATAATTCCTTTCTCTTATAGTTCTCTTATAACTAATTTGACAAATATTCACATTCTTTGTCACAGGTCAAGGTTTCAATTTTGTTGTCCATTTGATTTTTAACCATGTTCTTATAATTTCTAAAACGCTCAATTATTTTTGACCTATAGGAGATTAAATAGACTAAACCATATTACAAATCATTATCTTACCCTCACTTTCTTTAGATCACATACGTTAGAATGAATTAATTGTAATGGATTCTTAGTTCTAGTGTTTTTTTTTTCAAGATGATTCTTAGTTCTAGTGTTTTTCTTTAGATCACATGCTTGGTGATTTTCTATAGTGGCATTTCTAAAGTAAAAATAGGCTTTAGCAACTATTGTTTTGCTAGTCTACTCATTCTCTATTCATCTATAAAACTTTACCCTAGCCCATCATTCATTAATGTCCAAAACTAGATTGGTAATAGAGTATTAAGGCAGGGCGCTCATGCTTCATAATTGTGCCCAATATAATCGCACCATTTCAATAAAAGCTAGGATCTTATTCTTTGTCCCTTTTTCTTATGTCAATGAAGTTTTCATGAAAAATCAGCACTTAAATCTCAAATTAAGAAGAGAAATGATCATTATTAAATTTCTTAGAATCTTTGAACACTATGTAAGATGGGGTTCATCCTTTATGCAAAACTAATTTTGCATTCTTTGATCCCTTTTTACTTCAATTCTTATAGTCCTTTTTTTGTGAAGTTATCTACTCTCAAAAAATAGCTGATGATATTTTATAAAGGATTCTCAATCCTTAACTATATGGTTTGTAGGCTTTAATTGATTTTTGTTTAGCAAAATCATAAGTAAAGTGACCTATTCTTAGGCATATATGATGCTTAACTTTTACAATGTCAAACTTCTTTTTACCATGTTTGCCTCGTTTCTTAATTCTTTGTTAGCCTTTTTAAAATGTTGGCCAAATCCTCTCTTAATATGAAAGTGTCATTCTCTTGCATACTTAGACTTTGAAATTATAATAATCTTAGTCATGTAAGCATTTCCAAGGGTTTAGCAGCTTTTAAACACTCATTTCCAAGCTATATATGATGAGTAAGCATCATCAAATGATGCTTCTTTTATGGATGATTTTTACTTTCATATGCTGTTAGCTTATAAGTAGAGATCTTATGATAGTCTATCCTTACTATTTTATCAATAAGGGTATAGCCAACTAACTTCAATTCCTTGACAATTATACTTTTTCAATTTCATCAAACTTTTATAACCAAATTTATCTTTATGGCTTAAACTGTCTGTTATAACTCACACTCACATATAAGGTAATCAATTATGTTACTTACCAACATTATGTAAATAATATCACTTTTTCTTTTCCCAAGAAAATTATAAATCTTTACATTTGCTAAGTTATATTTCCATGTTTAACTCCTATGCAACATTGTTCAATAGTTTCTTAGCATCTTATTCTTCTTTAGGATCTAAGAACCTTAAAGTATCAATTTTCCTAATTGACAACATCTAACTTGTTTCTCTTATCAAGCTAGGCAATGATGTTTCTAATAGCCATAATCAAAATCTAATTTCTACATGGACATATTGTAACACCATAATGTGTTAATCTCAACTAATCTCCACTTAGGCTTGATTCCATGAAATTTCAAAGAAAAAGAGTAAAACCATAGCATTTTAATGTATTATGTCAGGGTTTAAATGGTCGTACTTCGCCCCATAGGTCCCGTGAACCCATCAATCATATTCTCTACTCAAAATTCATTCATACAACTCATATATAACATAAAACAATCCATGAGCTGTAATACCATATTATTTCTAACATTAATCCCTTTCTTGCAAGTGGGAATATGCACTATCAAAGAAATCTCAAGAAAATGTATTAAAATAATGAATTAAATTGTGTTACGTAGCGGATAAATTTTTCATTTCGCATCTCTGGGACTCCATGAACTCATCAACAACATTCTCTAATTATTTTTCATACATAAAAATCATAACATTCTCAAAAATTGGCACCAATCATGGATCAAAGGTCAAAAATCCCAAAATTTCTTCATTTCCCGTAGCTGTACAATGGTAGATTTCAGGGACAACTTTGAAAAATCATAACTAAATGTAAAAAAATCAAAATCATACAAACCATAACTTTCTAGAAAGCTAAAGATGTTGACTTCATATAAAAATAATTTTAGGATATGAATATAGCCTTTGGACCACGTTTGACAATGAAATAGTCACAAAGGCTCGGCTATCCTTGGTACTGATATAGTTTACTATTATAAACTTCAAAAATGTCCAATTAATTCCAAAAAAATCCAATCCATTCAAATGATACCAATACCAAAAGCTACAAATGTAAGCTAGAGGGAAAAAATAGTTCTAGACCAACCAAGAGCATTTAAAGCCTGAAAACTAATCAAATAGTAACACATGTCTGACTAGTCGCCTAGTACTAGATAGCAAATTAAAAAATTAATATATCCCTCTTTAGACATCTGAATGAGGTGCTTCTAATTGGTACAATTCATTGGAAAGGTTTAGTTTCTTCTTATAAAATTTCATGATAATTGGACATCACTTGTCCCATGAGTGATAGAATTTCATTTTGGACCAGAATAAACTATGCACTGAATCAAAACCAGAAAAATTCTCAACTTTAAAAATTCACCAAATATTCCATAGACCTTCAAAAATTCTATACTTTAACTTCCCAAAAAGCTCTAGATGTAGGCCAAATTTTAGACCAAGAAGAGATCATTTGGACAAAAAGTGGTATAGCTCACCAAAATGGTCAATTTTACTCCATATAAGATACCAAATATGTCCAAATGGCCTCCTTTAATGTTTGACACCTCTTGGTCAAGTTTAAAAGCATGAATATAACTTTTATAAATTGCCCAAGTAGTCCCAAATCCCATGCATCTCATTTTGGTCATTCCATATCCAAGTATGCATAGTTGTATCAAGCCATCAAAGAGCTAAATTCTACATTTGCATTGATTTAGTGTCACACATAAGCTATACAAGAGTCATACATCATATTACATTTGTTCATAGTTTTACAACACAAAAGTAATATGTACAAAGCCACTTTGACATTCAATTACATTTTAGATTACATAATTGGCAAAGTAAGGCTTTCTATTGTTCTTTGCTTACATCCCTGGGATCTTGAGCACCACCTAAACATGTCAAGAGGAAAAGGGGAAGGGGAGTGAGATTCCAAGAATCTCAATTGCTTATACACCCATTCACACATACATTCAAGGCCTATACACATCAAAGCATATGTATGAAAGATTTGGCAACCATAAAGTATGCAAAACAACAATTTCTATGCCACTTATTCACATTTAAGCCAAGACCATGCTCTAGGGACTTTTGGTTTTGTCTCACCCTATTTCTAAGACTTTTGGATTTGCCTTACTCTTGGCCTAGGGACTTTTTGTTGGGAATTATAGGAGGCATACAGCGGAAACATTTAAAATTTTGATCCCAATTCCCACCAAGGATCCGCCAAAATTACTTAAACTGAATAGGTTCAGAAAATTACCTTTTTTTGTCGATTGAGTTTATTATTTACTTTTATCTGGATCACAAGAACTGACTGCAGATCAGCTCCCTTTACTGGTATCCACACGAACGGGGTTCAGCAACTCAAAACAATATGCTAGCAATCTGTCCCGTACAATTTTTTCCGTACAGTCCGTACGACATCCGTACAATTCCGTACGACGTCCGTACAATGTCTCTCTCTCTAAGGATTTTAGAGGTAACTCTAGCTCTAGTTATATTTTTATTTCTGATATAGAAACCCTTATTTATAGACTAGAGTTTTAGATATATTTAATTAATCAAAATTAATTAAATATATCTATTAGTTTAAATTCAAATCTATCATATAGTTTAAATTCAAATTAGCAATATCTAGAGCTTAATTTAAATAATCTGATTAGTTTAAATTTAAATCTATCTGATAGAATTAAATTTAAACCTATCTGATATAATCAAATTTAAATTATCTGATTAGTTTAAATTTAAATCTATCTGATAGAATTAAATTTAAATTATCTGATTATTTTAAATTTAAATCTATCTAATAGAATTAAATTTAAATTAATTCATATATATATACATATATATATAATATCAAATATAATATATATATATATATATAATATTTTGAATTTAATTATTTATATATATATATATATAAATAATTCCTCCATCCTAGATATTCATTGAATCTAGACACATTTCTGATTCAATGAATGTGGACATTATAGCCTGAGTTGGTCCGTTCTTGTGTGCGACCCTGCAGGCCCATATGATGTTGGCAGTGGGCCAACTACACTGTTTGACCCATAAATCACAAGCGGCCTCTAGCAAAACATTGTGACTACCCAAATCATACGGGATCGGTGATCCAATGCAACCTATCTTATAACCCTATCATATCCCTTTTGTCACACGATATCTAGATCGAGTATGAGACATGGAAACGTCATCCTCAACTTGCTCGATCACAACTTTCTCGATCTCCGAGTGGACTGATATAAGATGGAACCCTTTCCATTTGAGCATGGCCATGCATTTCTCAGTCACACTCATCGAGGGGCCCAGAGATATCTCTTTATTAATCAGAGGGACAAATTCCATCTTGACCACTCATCTTCCTCTGCATGAATTCTATTATACCTGATCATATTCTTTATAATCACCTGGTTAAAGGTGACATTAGATTATGTCAAAGCACAGTGTCCTTCATGTAGGAATCTATGGTGATCTCAGGTCCAAGGGATCAATGACATGGTTATATATAAGATAAACTTATGACCTGATCCATGTAGCTTATCTCATAACGGGTCTATCCAGCGTCTTGTTCTCTAACACACGCCTATGATTTTGATTCATATCATCATATATGATTAACACTTAATCAATCAAAATCATACTAATCTTAATTCATCGTTGTTCCCACAAGGATGATTGATTAGGGACATTTTGGATAATAAAAAATGATTTATCTATGGATATTATTATATATAAACATGCAAATAATATAATAATGTAATAAAAAGAAAACTCTTATTTCGTAATGAAAAACAATATTTGCAATACAATGATTGGCCTAGGGCACAATCTCCAACAACTCCCACTTGCACTAGGTTCAATCATTAATGTTTCTAATACCCATTGACCTAACATGACGATCATGCTTAGCCTGTGCAAGCGGCTTAGTAAGAGGATCAGCAATATTGTCATCAGTTGGTATTTTACATATCTTTATATCACCTCTATCAATGATTTCTCTAATAAGGTGATATCGTTTGAGTATGTGTTTGGTCCTTTGATGTGACTTAGGTTCTTTAGCTTGTGCTATTGCACCATTGTTGTCACAGAACAAATCCATCGGATTTGAGATGGTAGGTACTACCCCTAGCTCAGTGATGAACTTTTTAATCCAAATAGCTTCCTTAGTTGCATCTGATGCTACTAGGTACTCAGCTTCTGTTGTAGAATCAACCACAGTGCTTTGCTTTGAGCTCTTCCAACTTATTGCTCCACCATTCAAACAGAATATAAATCCTGATTGCAATCTAGAATCATCTTTGTCAGATTGAAAACTTGCATCTGTGTAACTGTTTACAACAAGCTCGTCATCCAATCCTCCATACACCAAGAATACATCCTTAGTTCTTCTCAAGTACTTTAGGATATTCTTGACGGCAGTCCAGTGATTCTCACCTGGATCTGATTGAAACCTACTAGTTATACTCAAGGCATATGAGACATCTGGTCGAGTGCACAACATGGCATACATGATAGATCCAATAGCCAAGGCATATGGAATCTTATTCATGCGGTCTCGCTCATCACGTGTACTAGGACACTGAATCTTGCTGAGAATGATGCCATGAGACATAGGTACAAAACCCCTTTTTGAATCTTGCATACTAAATCTATGCAATACCTTGTCTATGTAGGTGCATTGACTTAAACTGATTAGCCTCTTGGATCTATCTCTATAGATCCTAATCCCAAGGATGTAATTGGCCTCGCCTAAGTCTTTCATTGAGAAACACTTTCCTAACCAAGACTTGACAATCTGCAAGGTAGGAATGTCATTTCCAATAAGTAGGATGTCATCAACATAAAGCACTAGAAATACAATTGTGCTCCCACTAACCTTCTTGTAAATACAAGGTTCATTTTGGATAAAACCAAAATCTTTGACTACTTCGTCAAAGCGATGATTCCAACTCCGAAATGCTTGCTTCAATCCATAAATGGATTTTTGAAGCTTGCAAACCTTCCCAGAATCCTCTGGACACATAAAACCTTCAGGTTGTGTCATATACACATCCTCAAGCAGCTTTCCATTAAGGAATGCTATTTTCACGTCCATTTGCCAAATCTCATAATCATAGTATGCAGCAATGGCGAGAAGGATTCTAATTGATTTGATCATAGCGACTGGTGAAAAGGTTTCATCATAGTCTATACCATGTGTTTGTTTGAATCCTTTTGCAACCAATCATGCCTTGAAGGTATGCACTTGGCCATCCATGTCAGTTTTCTTCTTGAAAACCCACTTGCACCCTGTGGCTTCTATACCTTCAAGTGGGTCAATCAAGGTCCATACCTGATTGTCATACATGGATTGCATTTCAGACTTCATGGCTTCTAGCCATTTCTCAGAGTCTGATCCCATTATAGCCTCTTGATAGGTGGTTGGCTCATCTTGATCAATGAGCAACACATCATGATATCTTTAAGGCTGATGTCGTGTCCTATCAGACCTTCGTGGGCCTTGTGTTACTTGAGTAGGCTCAACAACTTGTTGTGAGTCTTCTTGATTTTCCATCTCAGGTTCAATGCGATTTTGTGGCTCTCAAACTTCTTCAAGATGTATCTTACTCCCACTGGTTCTTTTAGAGATAAATTCGCTTTCTAAAAAGATACCATTTCGAACAACAAACAATTTGTTCTCAGTAGAGTTGTAGAAGTAGTATCCTTTAGTTTCCTTAGGATAACCAACAAAGAGACATTTTATAGATTTAGGTGCTAGCTTATCTGAGGCCTGTTGCTTAATATATGCCTCGCATTCCCAAATCTTGAGAAAAGATAAACTGGGCTTTTTCCCAGTCCATATCTCATATGGTGTCTTTTCAACCGCCTTAGATGGAACACGGTTTAGTGTAAATGCAGCTGTTTCTAATGCATAGCCCCAAAAGGATGGTGGAAGATCCGTTAGACTCATCATAGATCGAACCATATCTAATAAGGTTCAATTCCTTCGTTCAGAAATGCCATTCCATTGTGGTGTTCCTGGTGGGGTTAATTGTGAGACAATACCATAATTTCTAAGATGGTCAATAAACTCTTGGCTCAAATATTCACCACCTCGACTGGATCGAAGTGCTTTAATAGATTTGCCAAGCTAATTCTGTACTTCATTTTGGAATGTTTTGAACATTTCAAAAGCTTCAGATTTGTGTTTCATTAAATAGAGGTAACCATATCTACTATAGTCATCTATAAAAGTAATGAAGTACAAGTGGCCTCCTCTAGCAGTTGTACTTAGTGGACCACATACATCAATATGTATTAGGCCCAATAAGTCAGTGGCTTGCTCACTGTGTCCTGTGAAAGGTGTCTTAGTCATCTTTCCTAATATACAAAATTTGCATGTGTCAAATGATTCAAAATCAAATGATTTCAGAAGTCCATCTTGATGGAGCTTTGAAATGCGTTTCTCATTTATGTAGCCTAGACGACAGTGTCAGAGATAGGTCAGATTCAAGTCGTTAGTCTTGATTCTCTTAGTAGTTATGTTATAGATATCTTGATTATTGGGAGTATCAATATTTAAATAATAATGACCACCATGCAAATCACCATCCGCATAAAAAATGTCATTACGATAAATAGAACATTTATTATTCCCAATAATTGAAATAAAACCTTCCTTATCCAAATAAGAAAGTGAAACTATGTTTCTACTCAAAGCAGGAACATAATAGCAATTGTTCAAAATTAACAAAAGCCCATTGGGCAAAACTAATTCATAAGTGCCTACGGCTAAAGCAGCAACTCTTGCTCTATTTCCAACTCGTAGGTCTATTTCGCCCTTTTTCAACTTCCTACTCCTTTTGAGACCCTGCACATTTGTACAAATGTGAGTTCCACATGCAGTATCTAATACCCACGTAGGAGAAGTAGAAAGATTAATTTCTATAACATAGATACCTGAAGTAATAGCCCCGCTATTCTTCTTTTTCTTTAGATCTTCCAGGTAGAGCTTGCAGTTTCTCTTCCAATGACCGGGCTCATTGCAAAAGAAACAAACTCCTTCCTTGGGAGGCTTTGCCTTCTTGGCTTCAGGCTTGGGTTTGGGCTTGTTTTGGTTATTGTTCAGGCCCTTTCCTTTGCCTTTGCCTTTGCCTTTCTTTTTCATTCCTTTACCTTTCTGAACTATTAAAACAGAGCTTGGATTTTTCTTAATATTTTGCTCGGCAGTTTTAAGCATCCCATGCAGTTCAGAAACAGATTTCTCCATGTTGTTCATATTGTAGTTCATGACAAACTGGTCATAACTTTCAGGGAGTGAATTTAAGATCAAATCTGTAGATAACTCCTAACTTATAGGAAATCGGAGCCTCTCAAGGTGATCAAGGTAGCCCTTCATCTTCAAAACATGAGTGCTAACTGATGCACCTTCAGCCATTTTACAGGAATGTAAGGCTTTGGTGGTTTCAAACCTTTCCTGCCTTGCCTGTTGTTGGAACATTTCCTTGAGATGCACAATCATCTCATAAGCCTCCATAAGTTCCAAATCTCTTTGAAGTTCTGGGACCATGGTGGCTAACATCAGGCATCCCACATCAACAGAATCATTGAGATGCTTGGTGTAAGCATCCTTTTGTGCTCTTGGAGCATTGGCTATAGGCTCCTCAGGAATGGGCTCATCTAGGACATATAGCTTTCTTTCCTGTTTAAGAACAATTCTCAAGTTCCTAAACCAGTCAAGAAAGTTTATCCCATTGAGTTTGTCCTTCTCAAGGATGGATCGTAATGATAGTGCAGCAGAGTTATTTGTGGACATTTTTCTACAACAGAATATGAAAAAATCAAATTAATAACTTTCCATTAAAAATAACCCTCAATTTAATTTAGCGAACTAAGACTCATATTTCACTTAATTATAAGTTTGCTTTGGCAAGACGCTTAAAATTAAGCTATTTAGGTAGGTAACTCATTTACCAATTACGTTATATGTAATTCTTAGATCTTTTATAGGATTCATTCATCACATGATTCGGCATGTTTAATCCCATCTAATGCCTTGAAACCCAAAACCATTTTGATAGTTTCAATTAAGTCAAACCACTATGAAACTTATGAGTATCACCATTACCCAAGCTGTCTTACTAAGATAACCTAAGTGTATACCACTTTGGTGGAACATACAGTTAGGTGATCAAAGTCTTGACAGATGTTCATTAGTGGGCGGCATTGTAACTTAAAATTTTATATGAGGGATTTTATTTCATTATTTCATAAAACTAGTTGTCACACAATTATATACTACATTAGCATACATACATACATATGATCTCATCATAAATCGTAAAATAAATGTGACACAATATGGCCCATCTATCCTATCTCCTCCCAAGCCAATGAGAGGATTCTTCTAAGATAAGATCTATATATACAAAGAGAAACCTCGCTTAAACATTCGAGGGGAGTGTGAGATGAGAAAAGAATGTACATTCAGAATGAATAGAAAGAGGCACGATACGCAGGCCGTATTTTAAAAATTACAAACCATAAGTATCCTAGGGCCATATCATGCACCATACCCATCCAAGCAAATCACAATACACATATTACAAACATCTTATTTAATATGAAAGGTTGTAAATTTAGTGAATTAATTTTAAAATAGATTGTGTTGTGCTAGGATTAGATAGTAATGGCAAATTCATTTAATGTATCATATACATAACGATACGAATTCGCATTGAAATAGAATATAATCTGTACAAGCTAAATATATATATGTAACAGATTAATAATTATGTTCTCAATCACATTAAAAACTATACATATATCATATATATAAACAAATTCATTAAAATAACCTCTACGCTTAGATTTCATGTCTTTTTTTTTTTGATCAAATCAATATCGCATATATATCTTATATTAGCACATGCGAAAAATTGATTATAAGATAAAATTCTTAGAACACACAGGTATCCAATTTAAGCAATTATTGACGTGGCTCTGATACCACTGTTGGGAATTATGGGAGGCACACAGCAGAAACATTTAAAATTTTGATCCCAATTCCCACCAAGGATCCGCCAAAATTACTTAAACTGAATAGGTTCAGAGAATTACCTTTTTTTGCCGATTGAGTTTGTTATTTACTTTTATCTGGATCACAGGAACTGACCACAGATCAGCTCCCTCTACTGGTATCCACACGAACGAGGTTCAGCAACTCAAAATAATGTACTATCAATATGTCCCGTACAATTTTTTCTATACAGTCCGTACGACATCCGTACAATTCCGTACGACGTCCGTACAATGTCTCTCTCTCTAAGGATTTTGGAGGTAACTCTAGCTCTAGTTATATTTTTATTTCTGATATAGAAACCCCTATTTATAGACTAGAGTTTTAGATATATTTAATTAATCAAAATTAATTAAATATATCTATTAGTTTAAATTCAAATCTATCTTATAGTTTAAATTTAAATCTATCTGATAGAATTAAATTTAAACCTATCTGATAGAATCAAATTTAAATTATCTGATTAGTTTAAATTTAAATCTATCTGATAGAATCAAATTTAAATTATCTGATTATTTTAAATTTAAATCTATCTGATAGAATTAAATTTAAATTAATTCATATATATCTATACATATATATATATATATATATAATATCAAATATAATATATATATAATATTTTGAATTTAATTATTTATATATATATATATATATATATATATATAAATAATTCCTCCATCCTAGATATTTATTGAATCTAGACACATTTCTGATTCAATGAATGTGGACATTATAGCCTGAGTTAGTCCGTTCTTGTGTGCGACCCTGCAGGCCCATATGATGTTGGCAGTGGGCCAACTACACTGTTTGACCCACAAATCACAAGCGGCCTCTAGCAAGACATTGTGACTACCCAAATCATACGGGATCGGTGATCCGATGCAACCTATCTTATAACCCTATCATATCCCTTTTGTCACACGATATCTAGATCGAGTATGAGACATGGAAACGTCATCCTCAACTTGCTCGATCACAACTTTCTCGATCTCCGAGCGGACTGATATAAGATGGAACCCTTTCCATTTGAGCATGGCCATGCATTTCTCAGTCACACTCATCGAGGGGCCCAGAGATATCTCTCTATTAATCAGAGGGACAAATTCCATCTTGACCACTCATCTTCCTCTGCATGAATTCTATTATACCTGATCATATTCTTTATAATCACCCAGTTAAAGGTGACATTAGATTATGCCAAAGCACAGTGTCATTCATGTAGGAATCTATGGTGATCTCAGGTCCAAGGGATCGATAACATGGCTATATATAAGATAAACTTATGACCTGATCCATGTAGCTTATCTCATGATGGGTCTATCCAGCATCTTGTTCTCTAACACACGCCTATGATTTTGATTCATATCATCATATATGATTAACACTTAATCAATCAAAATCATACTAATCTTAATTCATCGTTGTTCCCACAAGGATGATTGATTAGGGACATTTTGGATAATAAAAAATGATTTATCCATGGATATTATTATATATAAACATGCAAATAATATAATAATGTAATAAAAAGAAAACTCTTATTTCGAAATGAAAAACAATATTTGTAATACAATGATTGGCCTAGAGCACAATCTCCAACACTTTTGACTTTGCCTCACCCTTCCAAGAGACTTTTGGCCTTATCTCACCTATGCCATGAGACTTTTGGCATTTCCTCACCTTCATTAAGGGACTTTTCGCATTATCTCACTCTTGGGAGCTATTCTCACAATGAATGGCATTCAAGACAACACATCGGTACCAATGTAACCTGAAGGCATCAAGTGGCATGTTCTCAAATCACAAGAGCAAACACAAGCACACAAAGACATACATATGCACACAATAATGCAAGAGAATGAGGTGGAGAGCTACTTTGAATTTATGCAAGCTTTTCTTAATCCTTTTCCTTCTCTTTTTTAGTCTTACAAGCACCTAGGTGGAGTAAGGTTCTCTTGACATAAACATCACAATTAGCACACCATCACATACTAGAAGCAAGCTAAGAAACTAAAGATACTCTTAAAGGCATACTTAATCTAACAAGTGACATAATGGTTCCATAATTGGATTAGCCCATTGAATCAACTCTTACATTTCAAGTTCTAGGCTCCCATCTCCTCCCATTTCTGGACCTCTTGAACTCAATTAAGGTCCTTGGAGCCCTTACACATTCACTTGCATAATTGGAAAACTAAGTTGCTTCATAAGGCACCATTGTGGATACCATTGTCCCATCTCCCAATCCATGGCTCCTAAATTTTTTTCAATGGTTTCTTCCATCTTCTAACATCATATAGAGTCCTGAGCCAAGGCTAGAACAAATTAAAACACTCCCTAAGCTATTTAACCTTGCTTGGCTGAGATATGCATTAAGGAAGGGGTTCATGGAATTCTTGATTTTTCTTTGATGGGGAGCCACTTGGGAAGGTTTCTGGAGGTCTTCGGAGCTCAAGGAAATATTCAACTAGCCAAGGAATTACTCATACAAAATCAGATTTTGCAAAATCCTAGAAAGCACCACACTTTCCTAACTTGATTTCTATTGGTTTTTCTTAGGATTTCTTGCCATATTCCTCTTTCTCATGGTCTAAAACCCTAGTCCCTCTCTTGTTTTTAAATAAAAAACCTCCCCCTCACATGGTTCTATTTAGGGCTAAAATCATACACAAGGAGAAGCAAGAGAAGAAAGCAACATAAGCAGTGATTTATCTTAGGTTCAACCTTGTTTTCAAGACTTTTTCTCCTTGGTTGGCCTCCTCTCAATTAATTCAAACTCTCCCCTTATGTGATGGACCAAAAAAAACAACCAATTATCTCAAGAAAACTATAAGAAAAGAGGAGGAGAAGATAGGAACAAGATTGGAGGAAGATAGAGTATGAAATTCCTTAGATTTCCTTACCTTTTTTGCCTTTTTCTTCTCCCTTTTCTTCCTCTCTTGGTGTGCCTCAAGGAGCTGCTATTTTTTTGTATTTTGGGCAGAGTAATTCATGCTTAAGAAGGTGGGAGAAAAAGGGAGAAGTGTGTGGAAACTTCTAGAAACACACTTTGTTAAAAATTTCAATTTCCATAATGGTAATTTTGTTTCAGCTTCATTTTAGGTTTTTTTAGAACTGTCTTTTCCATTATAAAATTTAGATTGACAATTTAATAAAATATCTTTGAAATCACTCAAATTGGAGCTAAAACCTTCCCAAATGAATCCGTTAAAAGTCAGGCTCACTGATGTTAGAAAACATATACTGGAGGGGCTTTAGTAGTCCCGGGGTTTTCCATGATTTTTAGGGTCTCTGAGAACCTTGGGAAACTTAAATTTCCCATTTAAAAAGCCCTCCTATGTGTTTTTTCAAAAGTTATACTTATTTAAGAAAATGCCATTATGTTTCGTCAATTTTTGTCATAAATTGTCTTACTATCCTAGCTCCATTTTTCTTTTCGTCTAAACCTAGAAGTATCATTTTTAGGAACCCTAGCCAAATTTTTTGGGACATTATCTAGCTTATTTCAAAGGATTTGCTTTTGTACAACTCATTTCATCATTTTACAGAAATTGTGTTCATTATATTTTCTACCCCCTTAAAATAAATTTCGCCTTGAAAATTAAAATACATACCTTAGGGAAATAACTTTGGATATTTCTATCTCATTTTATCCTTTAACTCTCAGGTTGCCTCCTTAAACTTTAGACCCTTTTAGACCACTTTCACCAAAGGGATGCCCTTATTTCTCAGTTGTTTCAGCTTAGTGTTTACAACCCTTTCTTGTTTCACTACATAGGAAAGATTTTCATATAATTGAATATGCTCATATTCTATGACATATGAGGGGTCTGGTAAGTAGATGTTCAATTGGGAGACATGGAACACATTATGGATTTAGGCTAAGTTTGAAGGTAAGGCTATCTGGTAGGCCATGGGTCTAATTTTCTCAAGAATTTCAAATGGACCAATATATCTAGAACTGAGATTTCTTACTCTCATAAACCAACCTACCCTAGTCACAAGAGATACTCAGATGAATATATGATCTCCAATCTCAAACTCTAATAGCCTCCTTCTCTTATTAGCATAACTTTTCTGCCTACTCTAGGTCGTAAGGAGTTTCTTTCTAATCATCTCTATCTGCTAAGTGGTTTAGTCAACTATCTCAAGCTCTATCAAACTCTTTTCACTTAGCTCAACCCAACATAATAGGGATCTACACTTTCTCCCACACAGAGCTTCATAAGTAGTTATCTAAATACTAGAATGATAGTTGTTATTGTATGTAAACTCTATTAATGGTAGATACGCATCATAATTACCCTTCGTTTCTAACACACATGCCCTCAACATGTCCTCCAGGGTTTGGATAGTCTTCTCAGTCTGACCATCTGTCTGGGGGTGGTAAGCAGTGCTAAACTACAACCTAGTCTTTAAAGCATGCTGTAACGACCTCCATAAGTTCAATGTGAACCTGAGGGTCTCTATGGGATACTATGCTACTAGGTACTCTGTGAAGTCGCACTATCTCACGTATATACAATTGGGTTAATCTATCTAATGAATAAGTAGCCCTGATTGCTAAGAAGTGTGCGGACTTTGTTAATTTATCTATAACTACCTAAATAGCATCGTATCTAGAGGATATCCTGAGTAACCCCATAATGAAATCCATGGCTATATTATCTCATTTCCACTCTGGGATATTTGGAGGTTGCAACAACCAAACTAGTCTTTAGTGCTTTATCTTAATCTTCTGGCACACTAAACATCTCGCCACATAATTTGTGACGTCATTCTTCATTCTTGGCCATCAGAAAATTCTTTTAAGGTCTTAATACATCTTGGTGGCACCTAGGTGGATAGTATATTTACTCTTATGTGCCTCTTCTAAAATTATCTCTTACTAATAATTATTACTAGGCACACAAATTCTATCCCGATATACTATCACACCATCCTTAGATATCCTGAAATCTGAGGTCCTACCTTGGGAAATTTTGCCCTAGTCTGTCTCAAAAACTCATCCTCTCTCTAAGCATATAAGATCTAGGTTCTCAACTCATTCTCAATCCAAGTCTCACTTAAATATAATCTATATAGTACTAGCTGGCAAGAGAGGTTTAAATTTTTAAATTTCTTTAGGAGCTCTTGCTCCCTAATCATCATATGGGTAATATAGATGGACTTCCTACTCAATGCATCAGCCACCACGTTGGCCTTACTTGGATGATATTTTAATACATAATCATAATCTTTCATAAATTTCATCCATCTTCTCTGTCTCATATTAAGTTCATTTTGGTCAAACAAGTATTTTAGACTCTTGTGGTCATTATAGATTTTTATACTTGCACCATATAAATAGTGCCTCCAAATCTTAAGAGCAAATACTACTGTGGCAAACTCTAAGTTATGTGTGGGATAGTTCTCCTTATGGGGCCTTAGCTGCCTAGAGGCATATGCCACTACCCTACTTTGCTACATCAGCACACATCCTAACCCTCTTCTCGAGGCATCACTATATACCACAAATGGTAAACTAAGGTTAGGAATAACTAACACAGGGACAGTGGTCAATCGGAGTTTCAACTCTTGAAACACAAAAGATGTTTCCTTCTGAGTCAGCCTTGTGAGTGGCAAGGCCATCTAAGAAAAGCTCTGAATAAATCATCTATAATATCCTGCCAAACTAAGAAAACTCCTAACCTCGATGATAGTCCTAGGTCTATCCCACTATAACATAGCCTCAACTTTATGAGAATCTACTGTGACACCATTTTGTGAGATCACATGACCTAAGAATTTTACCTCGATTAGCCAAAACTCATATTTACTCAGTTTGGCATACAATCTTTTATTTTTCAAGGTCTCTAGGACTAATCTCATATGCCTCTTATGCTCCTCAAAAGACCTAGAGTACATTAAGATGTCATCAATAAAGATCACAACAAATATATCTAGATACAGTCTGAATACTCTGTTCATATAATCCATAAACACTGCAGGCATATTCGTCAGCCTAAATGGCATCACAAGGAACTTATAATGTTTATACCTAGTTTTAAAAGCTGTCTTTGGGATATCTTCAACTCTCACTCTTAATTGGTGGTACCCAGATCTAAGATCTATCTTAGAGAATACAAATGGCCCAGCTAACTGATCTAACAAATCATCTATTCTAAGAAGAGGATATTTATTATTGATGGTAACGTTATTCAATTCTCTATAATCTATACATAGTCTTAAGCTACTATCTTTCTTTTTCACAAACAACATTTGAGCTCCCCAGGGTGACATACTAGGGCGTATAAACCATTTTTCTAACAACTCCTCTATTTGCTCTTTCAACTCAGCAAGCTAGGTGGGAGCTCCTGTAGGGAGCCTTGGATACCAGTTTAGCCCCATAAACTATATCTATGGGGAACTTTATCTCTCTTTTAGGGGGTAGGCCACTAAAATCAAAATCTTTAAGGAAAACTTCCAAGAATTTCCTAACTACCGGGATTTCCTCTATCCCTTCTTCTACCTTGGCTTGAATAGAGAAAAAGACTAGAAACCCCTAACATCCATGTTCTAAGTATCTCTCAGCCTAGACAGTAGTCATAAAGGATAACTCAGCCTTTATCCTAGGTATGGTCCCACAAAAAGGTATAGATATGGTATAGTGCTCACAATCAAGGACAACACTATTAGCAGTCATCCAGTTCATGCCAACAATCAAATCAATATAATGGAATGGCATACAGATCAAATCAATAGTAGTGTAACAATGGTTAAATTGTACAGTGACATTCAAGCAAGCATAGGAAGTAATCACATGACCTTTAGTAGGTGTGTTGATAGATAAATCAAAGGACAAAGTACTAATGGCTAGACCCAAATGTCTCACATAGTCATAAGATATAAACGAGTAACTAGCACCCGAATCAAACAAAGCAATAACAGCAAAATCATTCACCATAAGTGTACCTCAAATAAGACTAGGAGATGTACTAGCCTCCTATTGAGAAAGGACAAATACCCTGCCCTGGGTCTGTGTCTTGGGAGGAGGCAGTCTAAGCAGAGGCGTTAAATCCATCTAGGGACAATTTCTGGCAATGTGCCCTGACTTTCCACACTTGTAACATGTCATTGTAGATTGCTGTATGGATGACTGACCTTTTTCCCTTTCGATGGCCTCCTGCTCCACTGCACCTTGTTCTTTTTCTTACTAATAAGTGCGAAGCTAGCTCCTCCTTTTAGTCTAAGTCTTTTAGACTCTGAGGTCCCTCTTTGGCCAGAGACTATAGCAGTAGACATAATTTCACTCAAATTATTTTTTATCACCCTACTGATTTCCACAATAGCATTAAAGTTTCAGATCCTGTGTGGAGTCACACTGTCTCTGATCTAGGGCTTCAACCTGAGCTCAAATTGTTTACACCTCTAGGGCTCATCGTCATATCTTTGAAGGTAGGAAGAATACTGAAACAATTCTATGAATTTGGCCACATACTGATCTACCATCATATCATTGGTCTGTTTTAGCCCCACAAATTGCACCTTTTTCTATTTTCTTACATAATTAGGGAAATACTTCTCATAAAATTATACTAGGAAGTTCTCCTAGGTAATTTGCAAATTTCTAGTCTCCATTAGGGACTTCGCATTGTGCCACCACTTGTCAACCTCTTTTTGTAGCATAAAGGTGGCAAGCTGAACTTTCTGTTCCGAGGTGCAATCCATTCCATCACCCAGGCCTCCGCCTTGTCCGCATCTAATTCCAGGTCAAACACTAGTGGTTTATTCTTCCTAAACTCGTAGTAATCATCTTAAGAAGGATATAATTATCATTTTTCTTTTTTAATTTAATAAGTACAAAAATTAAATAAAAAAAAGAAAAAAAAACATGAAAACTAGTAATAAGGAGACTAGCATTTATTCCTTTAGTAAGCATGATTCATGACTCATTCACGAAGGAAAAAAAAAAACTCACGAATTCGGATTTGTTTATAGAATATAATATTGAACACTTCCTATTTCTATAATTACAAATGAGAAATTAGAATAAAGCTATTTCTTTTGTAACAAAAATAAAAACAGTGTCACTAATCAATGGGAAGAAAGCCCAAAAGAAAATACTATTTCTCTCCTACTCATTCACTGTACACTCCAATCCTTTGCCTATATAACTGCTCCATTCTCACGGTTTTGATACTTTCAGCCGGATCTAACAGTAATCCAATTCTCTGATGACCATAATCCACTGTCTTCCCCATGCCATAGCATAGGTTTTTTTTTTTGGAAAAAAAAATGTAACGTAATTCAGTCAAAATTTATTTTGCACAAATCTCAAGACAGTTTTAATAGTAAGAGAATTTTATCAAATTTAAACTTTGTAACATCACAAAAATTCTACTCTTATTTTTTATATGGTTAAGAATCTATTTTAAAGAAACAAGAGGCATCACTCGTAGTAATCATCTTAAGAAGGATATAATTATCATTTTTCTTTTTTAATTTAATAAGTACAAAAATTAAATAAAAAAAAGAAAAAAAAAACATGAAAACTAGTAATAAGGAGACTAGCATTTATTCCTTTAGTAAGCATGGTTCATGACTCATTCACGAAGGAAAAAAAAAAAAACTCACGAATTCGGATTTGTTTATAGAATATAATATTGAACACTTCCTATTTCTATAATTACAAATGAGAGATTAGAATAAAGCTATTTCTCTTGTAACAAAAATAAAAACAGTGTCACTAATCAATGGGAAGATAGCCCAAAAGAAAATACTATTTCTCTCCTACTCATTCACTGTACACTCCAATCCTTTGCCTATATAACTGCTCCATTCTCACGGTTTTGATACTTTCAGCCGGATCTAACAGTAATCCAATTCTCTAATGACCATAATCCACTGTCTTCCCCATGCCATAGCATTGCAGTTCCTTTTCTTCCATCTTTGCACCATGTGAATGGGTTTCTGACTGAGAAATTATTATTCCTCTCTGCACTTTCTGGTTCATCCAAATCATAAGCATCCTCAAAACTCTGAACCCCCAATACACTACCGGGTGAGTAAGCAGAGGCTTTCTGAGAAGGTGGTGGTGTTGTTGATGAATCCCTTGACACAAATGGGTGTCTCAGCAGCTCCTCACTTGTCCACCTTTTTTCTGAGTCTCTCTCCAAGCACCTCCTCAAGAAATCTAGACCCTCCCTTGAGAAATGGGTTGGGAATTGAGGTTTCTCATCACCCCAGGCAATCTTTAAAAGAGCAGCCATTGGGTTTGAATCATAACTAGAAGCACCCCAAGGGGGCCTACCAGTGGCCATTTCAATAACAGTACATCCCAAAGACCATATATCTGCAGCAAAATCCAGCTTTTCATTCCTCAAAACTTCAGGAGCCATCCATAAAGGGGTCCCACTAACATATTCCAAAGAGTTGTTCTTCTTCATTAAACCTCCAATTTTCAAGTCCTTCACCCTTTTTGCACATCCAAAATCTGCCAATTTGATGTTCCCAGAAGACCCCAGAAGCACATTTTTGCACTTGAGATCACAGTGCACAATCCCATTACAGTGAAGATACTCTAGGCCTTGAAGGATTTCTTTAGTGTACAAACGAACCACATCTTCTTGTAATGACCCACCAAATTTCTCTGCCACATCAGCCAAACTGCCTCCAGCCATGTACTCCATTAGAACGTTGATATTACCTCCATCTCTTTCTGACCCTAAGCATTGGACTATAAAAGGAGATGATCCTAAAGTCTTGAGAATTTTGACCTCATTCTCTAGAGCCCCAAATCCAGCCCCACTGTGCGCTGATTTCACAACAAAGAGTCCTCCTGTGGATTTGCTCATGGCCAAATGAACAGTCCCAAAAGATCCTGATCCCACCAATTTTCCCTTCACCCATCCACCAGGTTTAGGAGATACGGATTGGGAAACTCTAGCCATAACGTGCCTTTCTTTTACAAAAATTCAAAAATCTCAATTCAGTCTCGAAATGAGAAATCACCAATTCCAATATGAAACTTGTAGTAATTCAAAATTCATACAGTTTGCAAATTACCCAGTTTGCCAAAAATTCCGTAAACAATCTAGAGAAACACAAATCCAAAGAATATCAATATACAGAGGCTTTAGAAGGGTACCCACTAGAGAAGAGAGAACAAATTGATCAAATATCCCTTTTTCTTAGACATTACAAACACAAACAATTGGTTCATCACTTCCAACACCATGAAAATTTCAAAAATTCCAGAAAATACAAAAGAAAACAAACTTCAATCAAATCTATGTAGATGATTGTACAGTGAGAGAAACCTTGAAAATGATATTAAATCCCAAAGGATCGAGCGGTTTCCCAAGAATCGGGAAAACCGCCCTTGATGAGAGAAACCCCTAATTCCAAAGTGAGTAAACGCTCCAATGGTATTTCAGGTTTTTTGGGTGAAGAAAGCACAAAGAAGGGGAAAATTGAAACTATGTAGGGGAAGATTTAGAGTAAAAACTAAAAACGGTTGATTGGCTATCCTAACTTGATGGAACTAGCAGTGCTGTTTGGACAGAGGGGATAGAATGTAGGGATAAAAAAAAACTCCCCTCGGATATGTAATTTACTGTTACCAAATTAATTTTCTGTAAATAGATTAGTGAAGTTTCAATTTTAACACAATTATTTTGGATAATGCGGTAAGTAAATAATATTTTTAACTCTAAAAATACATATCAACAATTACAAAATATATAATAATTACAAAATAATGAGGCTTTGAGAAAAGTGATACTTTTATTTATATTAATATATAACTTTGTTAGAATTTGGTCCATTAGTATTTTGTTCTTTTATATATAATTATAACTCTAAAAAATAACTGATAAATATTAATGATTTATTTGATATTTTATAACTTTCCATTTTAATATATAATTTTTTGTGATAATTTTCTTAAGGATAATATATTAATTGCATAATAAAACTAATTCAAATGATTTTGTAATGTAATAAGAGCTCATTATAAATTAATCACATCTAAAAGATTGTGTTTTCATTACATGTGAATAATTTTATTATGTAATTACTATATTTTTAAAGTTGGAATAAATCAATGTTTTGAAAACTAGATCAATAATTGAATTAAGAAATGTTTCACAGTTTAATAGTTGAACTAAAATTGATTTTTTTTAAAAAAAATATATATCTAAACATATATAATATTTTATAATTGTTGTCAACCTTATAGATATGTAAATGTTCATAACTCTCAAAGAGTGACTTTCTAGAGTCCTTTTTATATTTAATGAAATATATCCTATAATATCTAAAGGATTTATATTATATAATTATATAAATTAATTTTTTTATTTATGTTATTATAACTCTTAGATTTTTTTTCTCATTTCTTCTCTCAAATTTTCCTTGTTTTATTTATTATATTTTTATTAGTTTTACAACACCTTATTAGCACAATTCCGCTTTAAGTTCTCAATTCAAATCAAGTTATTTGAGTTTCATTTGATCTAAGTTAATTTTTTTTAATACTACTATCTTATCAAGTTTCTAAATTTATTGCTGAAATAATCTTATTATAATTGATTTCATTTGAGTATGTTTAGTTTTATAAATGTTGTGGATTATATGTACATTTTGGCAAAGGATTTGTTTATGATTTTGAAAATATATAGTCATGCATCCATTTGATAGCATTCATCAATAAATTGTTATCATTTTATTTAAAAAGTTACAAATTAGTTTGTAGAAATTATTTTGGTGTTTTAGATTAATACTACTAAATTATAAACAAATCACAAAAGTTAATCTTACATTATTAGTCATACTTTATTTGTATTATTAAGATTTTATTCAATATCTAAAGTTATTTAGAACTAATTCTAATTATTATTGTTGTTCTATATCAACTAGAATCATGTCAAATCTTATCGAACTCAAGTTTGTGGCCCTTGATATAATGGGCAAAAATTATTTATTTTGGATATTAGATGCTGAAATTCACATAAATGCTTAAGGTCTTGGAAATGCAATTTACCTGAAACGAAACATCTAATCAAAACAAGGCAAAAACAATGATATATTTTTCTTCATCATGATCTACATGAAGGATTAAAAGCGAAATATCTAATAGTAAAAGATCCACTTAAATTGTAGAATAATTTGAAAAAAATGATATGATGATCAAAAAATTGTGATACTACCTAAAGCTTATCATGAATGAATGCATTTACAATTGTAAGATTTTAAAATTGTAAATGAGTATAATTGAATAGTTTTTAAAATTAGTTCTCAATTAAAATTATGTGTAGAAAAGATAATTGATCAATACTTGTTGGAAAAAAAACTTTTTGATTTTTCATGCTTCAAATATGCTCCTACAATAGTGATATCATGAAAAAGGTTTCAAAAAATATTATTAATTGATCTCATGCCTCCTTGTAGGTTAGCCAAATAATGAGTTATTGATGAGAAACCATAAAGTTTACCTCATTGGATCTATTTTATTCCCTATAGTGAATGCAGTAGTAAATAATAATTATCATGGACATGAACGTGTATGTGGTAAGGGATGTAATAATTACTAATTATTGTTTTCATGGTGGTAATAATAATTTTGACCACCAAAAGAAGCGTAATAATAAATGACAAGAAAAAGAAAAGAGTGGTCATAATAATCCTTCAAAAAGTATTGAATATCTATGTTACAAATGTGGTATGAGAGGATATTGGTCATGTAGGTGTTGTATGCCTACGCATCTTATAAAGCTTTATCAACCCTTCATCAAAAGGAATGGGAATAATATGGAAACAAATTTTACCAAAATGACGATGTTGAGGCAAACTTTGCATACTAGAATGATGATTTTAACGGCCTTGATGATATAGCACATTTGGATGTGGCAAACTTCTTCGAGATTCATGATTAAAGAATTAGGAATGGAAATGACAAGAATATTTGAAGTTATATGTTTATATTGTTTGTTTTTTGTGTGTTTTCCTTGAATGTAGTTTTCATTTTTTTTATGTATAAGTGCAACATCCTTTGTAATGTCTTCTATTTCTTTTAATGAGAAGTATTGATAATCCCTATTCCTTTGTTCGACACAAGATCTATAATAAAGACATATGTCTCATAGATAATGTTACAACACATACAATACTAAAAGATAATATATATATATATATATATATACATATACATATATGCTCAACTAATAATAAATGATGCAAACATCAATACTATCTTGGTAATACAAAACTAATTGAAGACTTCTGGAAAACTACAATATTATTACCCAAAAGATTGAAGTTTATTATTGATGACGTATTCTTTTACATTGAGTCTCGAGGAAATTTATACTAAGTCTTGAAAAAATTTATTAAACTTCAAAGATATATCCGTAATAGATATTATATTAAAACCATAAATGAAAAAAATATTGAATGTTTACATATACAACTATTATGTTAGGAAAGGATGTGTTTTGGAAAATTATGCCTTGTATTCTAGTTATGCTATATAAATATTAGTACAATTTAAACACTTGTTATAGTAAACCAAAAGTTTACTAATCCAAATACATTTATTATTTAGCATAACTAGTTAGGCCTTCCCAAATCAATTATGATGTGAAAATTTATTAAGAATTCACATGAATATCTATTGAAGAATTTGAAGATTTTTCAATTTAAAAAATTCTCATGTATTGTATGTTTTTAAGGTAAATTAATTACTAGACCATCACTAACTAAGTTGAGATTAATCCCTTGCATTTCTCTAACATATCCAAGGTAATATATGTGAAACCATTCATCCAATATATGGATCATTCAAATATTATATGGTTTTGATAGATATATCTACAAAATAGTTATATATATGTTTATTCTCAAGTTGCAACTTGATATTTGTGAGATAGCTTGCTCAAATAATTTGATTAAGAGCACAATTTCCAAATTATGTAATCAAGATAATTCATCCTGATAATGTTGATGAGTTTACATATCAAGCTTTTAACAACTATTGTATGTCAACTAGAATAACAGTTGAAAAACTTATTGCTCATATTCATACACAAAATGGCTTAGTAGAATTATTCATTAAATGCCTTTAACTTATATCTAGACTAATGCTTATGAGATTGAAACTTCCTATTTCAACATAGGAACATGCAATTTTATATACAGTAGCACTTATACACATTAGGCCAACAAGCTATTATAAATCCTCCTCATTATAATTGACTTTTGGTCAGGAGCCAAATATTTTTCATCTTAAAGATTTTAGACGTATAGCATATGTTTCAATTGCTCAACTACAATGTATAAAGATGGGTCCCCAAAGAAGGTTAGGAATACATATTAGTTATGAGTCTCTTTCTATAACTAAATATCTTGAACCATTAAATGGAGATTTATTTATGGCATAATTTGTCAATTGTTATTTTGAAGAAACAATTTTCCTAACATTAAGGGGAAATAATAAGCAACTGAAAAAATAAATTACATATAATATATTATCATTATCTCATGTAAATACTCATACAAAGTAAACTAGAAGTTTGGAAAATATTTTATATGTAAAACATTGCAAATCAACTACTAGATACATTTACTAACCTAAAAAGAGTTACCAAATCTCATATATAAACTAAAAATGCTCTAATCTGGATTGATGTCCTAGAGGACAATTGGTTAGTGTACATGAAATTAAGCCACGCTTGAAGTGCAGTAGGCCAGTTAGTTCCAAAAATAAAAATCTTAGAAAAAAGAAATGAGTAATAACCAAGATGGTCATATTAAAGAGGCGAGTACTCAAGAAGAGACCTAGAGCATAACTAATCATAAAATCCTAGAAAAAGGTTCAAGTACCTAAAAAAAATAATGAAGAGATCTCGATAAATTATATTACTATAGGAAAAAGATGGAACTAAAAAAATATAGTTATCAATAATATTTTTTTTCATACAATATCTACTACTAAAATAATAAAACAAAATAAGGATTTTGAACTTGAACTTGCCAAAGAATGTAGACATAGAGATAATTGGCTAAAATGAAAAGACGCAATTTAAGCAAAATTAAATTCACTTTCTTGGATGCTTCATGATTCATGCTTGGATGGAGAGCAAGAAAAAATTGGAAGGAGAATGGAGACAATAATTCTCATTTTCTTGGATACTTCATGCTTAATACATGTCCCTATTTATAGGCCATCAACTATAAAAATAAGCCTATGAGTTACAATATCATAAATAGAAAAATTAATTTATATAATTATATAACGTAAATCTTTTGAGAGTTATAATTTATATACCATTAAACATGATAAAAGACCATAGAGAGTCATTCTTTGGGGGTTATGAATATCCACATAATTATATTATGTATAACACTCTCCTTTTGGATATCTATTAACAAATAATGTGTATCATTAAAACCTTACTAAGAAAAATTAAATGGGATAAAAACCTAGTTAAAAAAAAGAGTACACAATATTCATGGTATAAGCTTCTCATTAAAAACTTTAAGAGGAAAACCCTATGGGATAAAGCCATGGTTAAAGGAAAAAAAAGGTGTAGTGTCTCTTTTACTCCCCCTAATAATAACATCATTTATGTTCGAGCCAGTGCATCCAATATTTTACACCAGCTTATTAAATTTGGTAGTTAGTAATGCAACAGTAGACAAATCTACTATACTAGCACATGAACAAATCTGTTAAACATCTATATTACCATTCTCTTGAAAATCATAAGCAAAAAATAATTTTTGATGAAATATGTTTTATTCTGTCTCCTATAATATATCTTTCTTTCATCTGATCTATCTATATTGCATTATCTTTGTAACATCTGGTTTTTGTAATAATACCGAAATGAGTTAGTTTTCAAATCAAGTCCCCTGAGGTAAGTTATTTAAGACCAACAAAAATTAGAATAAAATTCTAAATAATAGAAAACAAGGATCCAAGGTCTAAGATACCCGAAAACTCGAGCCAAACGAGCGAGGAAATTTTATGAAAGAAAGTTGGGGTATTTTCATAATTTTTTGACATTTTGGAAAACTCATAGGGGAGCTTTTTAAACAAAAATTTTGAGCTTTCTAGGGTTTTCAGAGGCCTTGAAAATCATGGGAACCCCTAGAATAGTTAAAACCCCTCCAGTGAGTGATTTCAACAAAAAGTTGACTAAAACTTTGACTGAATGATTCGGGAAGGTTTTAAATCCAATTTGAGTGGTTCCAAAAGCATTTTATAAGTTAGAGAATCTAAATTTCATGATGGAAAAGATAGTTTTCAAAAAGGACTTGAAATGAGCCTAATTGGATAAAACCAAAAAATATGGACTAAATTGCAAAAAAGAAAAGTTATAAAAAAGTGACTTTTGGACTTCTTAAAAATGTCTAGCTCCTTCTCCCTCATTTTGACCAACTTTGGCTGGCTGAAAAACATATTCTCTTTCAGCAACTTGATTCTCCTCCTTCCCACCTTTCTTCTCATGGTTTTAAATAGGTGTTTGGTGCTATTTTTGGTCTAATTTAGAGGAGAAAAAGTGGAATTTCAAGAAGAGGAATTCATCACTTAAAAGAGCACTTAAAACAAGGTAGAAACCAAGGTAAACATCCATGCTTTCATGCTTCTTCTCCTTGTTTCCATGTGGGTGAATTTTGGCCTCTTATAGAACAACCAAGAGGAAGATGTTTTTTAGTAAAGCCAAGGATAAGTCTTATGAATTAAAGTATGGAAAACATGTATATGCAAAGAGAACCATGTATTAGCCATTGATTTTTAAGAAGGAAAAGTTAAGGATTCTTGAACACAACTAAAAATTTTATTTTATCCAAGAGTTCCCAAGCCTAAGTGACTATTCATATGAGCTCCTATGATCCCTAGGAAGCTCCCCACATGTACCTCCCATCCAAGAAGCAAAGCAAACTCCATGGGCTTTTTCCTTGAGGGGTGTCTTGGCCTAGGCTAGAAGAAGCACCAAGGGAGTGTTTTGATTTCTTCCAAACTTAGTTTTAAATCATATATGATGGAAGAGTATGAGAGGAAGCCTTCAAAAAATTTTAGGAAGCCTAGGGTATGAGATGATGGCATAAGTTCCATAATATAGCTTAAAGAAGCAACCTATAACTAGGCTCCTTAAAATGATTGTATAAGGGCTCCAAGGAGTTTAAATGGAGCCAAGAGTCATAGAGAAAGGGAGAGAATGGAGCCAAGATCATGGATTCTTGGTGTTGCTTCATTAGGTGCCTTATGGAGCTATAATTGAACCATATGAGCCATCTAGCTTTTCTAGTACATGTGTGACATTAGAATTTGTTCCAAGAGCATAACTAGATCCCATTTGATGTGTTTAGGCTAAAGGAATCAAACTCCACCTTCTTGTAGGTGTTTGGCCGAGAGAGAGGAAAGAGTTCCAAGAGTTAAAGTGTGTTCTTGTGTACAAGATAGCCCCCTTTCCTGTCCTTCATACATGCTTAGGTGTTTTCTTGTCTTTGAATGTGTGCGTGTATGTTTAAGCCATGAAAAATGTTTTTAGCAAGTATGTATATGCCATGGTACCATGATGTTTGCTTATGCGCTTGAAAGATGCTTTAAACATGTTTTGGTTTGCTTGAACTTGGTGAAGCCAACAGTCTCTTAGCTAGGGTAAGAATGTAACATCCAGTTCTATGAAAATTAAAGAAAATGTGAGAAATGTAATGTATGGTTTCTCCATCAATGAATGAAATTCACCAAATACAAAAGGAAGTCCACCAAAATGACTTAGTTAAGGTCTCAAAAAATTTGGGAAGTATTTTAGACTCTTAAAAATGAGAATCTCAGGCTCAGACAGAAAGAAAAATGGAGGTAAAATGAAGAAACGAATTATGATGAAAAATTAACGAAAAGTAAGAGCATTTTTGTCATTTTAAATAAATTTTAGAATTTACATAGGAGGGCTTTTTAAATCAAAGTTTTGAGTTCTCTAGGATTCTTAGAAGCTTAAAAACCATAGAAAGCTCCGAGATAGTTAAAACCCCTTTGGTGGATGTTTTTTAACATTGGTTGACCTGAATTTTGACTAATTATCGAGAAGGTTTTAGCTTTGATTTGAGTAATTCCAAAGATATTTCACTAAATTAGGAACCTAAATTTCATGATGAAAAAGACAGTTCTCAAAAAGAGCTAAAATGAGTTAGAAATGAAAATACCAAAAACGAAGGGCAAAATTAAAATTTTTGAGAAAGTGGAAGCTTCTTGAACATACTTTAAGTTTCTTATTTTGTCTCCCCTTCATTTGCATGACCCATTCTCTCAAAAACTAGAGAAAACACCAAATCTCTTAGGTGCACCATGGAAGAGAAGAAAGGAGGAGAAAAAATACGGAAAAGGTAAGGAATTTCACGGATTTTCATGCTCCTTCTTCTTTCAAACTTGTTCCTCTCCTCTTGAGCTTTCTTCCTATGATTATAATGAAGTTTATAAATCTATTTTAAAGGAGAAATTAAGGGGAAATTTTGGATTTGAAGAGAGGAGCTCAAAGAAGACAAGACTCAAGTGAGAAAAAGAAAGAAAATAAGGTAATTTCTTCTTCCATGGTTGCTACCCCTTGCTCCTCTTCCTCTACCATTTCGCCCCACTCATGAAACCTTAGGAAGGTTTGATGTTTAGGTAGAACCAAGGGTGATTCTTAGAAAAAAAGGTGTGGAGATTAAGAATATGCAAAGAGAATTAACAAAAAACTATAGAAATTTGAGATACAATTTCTAGGGTTTCAAGTGTTCCTTCCAAAATCTGATTTAATCTCTTAATTCCTATGCCTAAATAAGTTTTTGAATGAGCTCCTAAGATCCTTATAAGTCTCCCTATGTGCTTCCTCCATCAAGAAACAAAACAAAATTCATGAAGCTTAAAACCTTCCATAGGTTCAGCCAAGAGGAGATAGCATAGCTAAGGATAGTTTCAAATTTTTCTAAGTTCATTTTTGAGTCATATATGATAAATGAATATGAGGGGAAGCCTTAGAAAAAATTTAGAAATCATAGAAAGTGAAATAGTACTTTATGTCCCATAATATAACCTAAAGAAGCAACATATAGTTAGGCTTTTGGTTTTAATTGTGTGATGACTCTAAGAGGCTTAAAAGGAGTCAAGAATCATATTTGAAAAGAAAGAATAGAGCTTAGAATTTATTTGATGAGTGTTGCTTCATTAGGTGCTTTCTTGGAAACATAAAGGGATCAATGAGTTAAGTTAGAGTTTAAGAAAATTGTGTAGCTTTAAAATTAATTCCATGAACCTAATTAGCTTTCATAAATTGTGTTCAGGCTAAGAGAAATCATTCTCACACCATTGTGTGTGTGAGGCCGAGAAAGGGAGCCTTTATTCAAGAAGAAAAGTGTGTGTTTGCTTCCAAGGTAGCTCTCTCCACCTTCTTTCATGTATAATTGTTTGCTTTACTTGTCTTTGAATATGTGTATGTGCATTTCAAACCATGAAAAATGTTCTCGCATGAGTTCTTACTCCATCGTACCATGATGATGCATTATGTTTACCAAATGATGTTTATGATGTTTGCTTTGGTTTGCTTGAGTGTGTGAGGCCAAGAACCCTTAGCCATGGTGACGATGAGCCAAGAACCCTTAAGATTAGTTAAGACAAAGTAAAGAGTCTCCCAAAAGTGAGGTTGAATCCCAAGAGCATGGTTGAATCCAAGAACCTCTTAAAGAATGGGTGAGATAAGTCCAAAATTCACAAGTAAATGGGAACGGCCAATCCACTTGCTTTGCAAGCTTTTGTATACTATGTATGAATTTTTCAAATGCTAAGAATGCTCTTTGAATGATTGCATATGTCCACGTGCCATGCATGCATTTGTAAGACTTGTTTTACATTTTTTATGTATGATTGAATGGGAGATGAGCTACTAGGATTCTTTGAATCTCATCTCCTCCTCTCCAATGATTTAACATGCTAGGTAGACCAAGTAGGTAAGGTAATGGAAGCCAACTACCTTGAAGATGAGAGTATGACATTCAAGAGCATGATTTTTGCTTCTTTAAGGCCACACAAGTAGCAAATATTATAATATAATGTTGTCTATGACCAATAACCTCATAAACATATGTAATTATACTAATGTATCATGTGTGAATGAGAGTTAAAGTTGTATGTATAGATATGCACATTTTGGTTATGTATTGGCAACTTTCCATTACGGAAGTATATGCATAAATGGAAGTGGAATGGCCAAAATGAGATGTATGAGGTTTGAGATCCTTTAGGCAGCTCACACAAGTCCTAATTATGCTTTTAGACTTGTCTAAGAGTTGCCAAACCCTAAGGAAAGCCATTTGAACATTTTAGTATCCTATATGAAGCCAAAATTGACCATATTGGAACCCTATGTCACTTTTTATCTAAATGAGTTCTTCTTAACCTAAGATTTGGCATGCAATTAGAGCTTGTTGAAATATTTTTTATAAGCTAAAGAAAAAAATTTTTAAAGGTTTAGAGAATTTTATATAAAGAAACTAGACATTCCCAGTGACTTGTGCCAACTAAAAGCACCTCATTTGGAGGTCTAGAGAGGAAGATATGAATTTTTAAAGATTCTATCCAGTATTAGGTGCTCAAACTAACCTCAGTTACTGTTTGATTGAATTCGAGGTCTAGCTATGCTTAAACTGGTCTGGAGTTATTTTTTCCCTCTATTTGTAGCTTTCAAGATTAGTATCATTTGCATGGATTGGATTTTTTTGTAATTAATTAGACATTTTTTAAGTTTTCTATAGAAACCTGTGACAGCACCAGTGGACAGCCAGACCTCTAGACTTTTTTGAATGTCAAACATCTTCTGTGTTGGATATTATGCTCTGGACATATCTTTAGCATGAAGTAGACATGTGTAGCTTTCCATAATGGCCAAGAATGCATGATTTCGATTTTTTTAGAATTAGTTATAATTTTTCAAAGTTTGTTTTCCCAAGTTTGTGACAGAAATGAGCAAATTCTGGTTGAAAATGTATATATGTATTTTATACTACCCCTTAGTTTCCACGAGTTGTAGGCCACTTTTAGTGATGGAAATTAATTGTATCAATGCAATTAAATATGAGAATGTGATACATGAGTCCATATGGCCCACGGGACTTTAAAGGAAAATTTTATACATGACGCAACATTAAGAAATGTATTATTTTAATGCCATATTTCTTACACTCTTATGGATTGCATGATAAGAGACATGGAAGTAGTATAAAATAAGCTAAAAATATATGGTGTTACAAAGGATGAACCAAAAGTCCTTAAGGATGGGTGTGACAAAGCTAAAAAAGAGTGAGGCCTAGTAAAAAATCCCTTACAAATTGGTGAGGCAAGTCTAAAAGTCCTAAAGAGAATGGGTGAGGCTAAATCATTGTTTTGGCAAGCCTATGTATGTTGTATGTGACTTCTTGAATGAAAGAAATGTTCTATGTATTTTTATGAATTTCAAGATAGCCATTCATGCATTTTGAGACTTGAAATTAATTCCATTATGTATGTTTGAAAGGGAGAAGGGCTATTAAGATTTCCAGAATCTTAGAAGGGCTTTAGGATTCCTAGAATCTCACTCTTCCTTCTCTATTATCTAAATTTTCCTAAGTGGATTAAGTGAGCCAAAGAATGGAGGCCAATAACCTTGAGAAGCCATGTAACACCCCAAAATTAATTAAGGCGTTAATAATAGATTTTGGGTTGATTAAGAATAATTAATATGGAATAATTGAGCAAGCTATGGGAATGAGAATTTCTAGAGCAATAAATTATTAATATAGGTTTGAGATTTAATTAGGTTAAAAACTTTATCTAGGCCTAAATTAAATTAAGTAGGCCATGGTTAGAGACTAATGGAGGGCCAATGATTATAAGTACAGACCTAACTTCCTAATGTGAGTCTTGGCCCAAGAGAGACCATCTAGCAATAGCCCAATTTAGTTTAAGGAGATAGAGGCCCAAAACTCAATTTACATGAACTCTTATAATTGGCCCAACATCTTTTATGCAAACCCAAATCAAATGAGCTCTTAAAATTTGGCCTAACTCAACTACAATTATGTAGCCCAACTCATGAAATTTAACCCAACAAAGTTTAAATCTGAAATCCACTTAGAATTGGACCTTTGAGTTAGCCTATAATCCATTTAGGACCTAACTTAAACCCAACTAAACCTTAAACATATGCAACCCCTTCCATACTCTGCTAAAACACAAACACAAGAAGCAAATTCGGAGGTCCAAAGGGGAGGCTAGGGTTAACAGTAAAATTCCATCATTTCCCACTCCTAGAGCAAGATTCAGTCAAGATAAGTGTTATATAACTTAATCTTCACCTCTTTCTCTTCAATTTGACCTAATTGTTTTTCATTTGAAGCATTTTCACTATACCTAAAATCTGAAATGTGTTTGTTTGGTATTTTGTTGGAGGATTTTTGGAGGTAGAGGTTAAGAGGGTTATTGGGGTAAGTATAAACTTCTCATTTTGATGTATTTTCTACTAGTTTAGGACTCCTATAGTTGATTTTATGACATGGGTATTGTTGTTATGCGAATTTACTCAGAATTTGAAATGTTATTATGAGATTTCTGGGGTTGGCTTAATTAAATCCGAATTTGGTTCTTGTGAAAATTGGGTAAGTGTTTATGAGTAGTCCTTTGTAGTGTAACTCCTTGAGTGATAGGATTACTAATATAAATGATGATTAGGGTTAGTAATGGCTTGATTTTATATCCATAGGATGAAGTAGCATTCAGTTGGCTTTTAAAAAATTAGCCACAAGTCAGGTAACCCTGGATTACGTAATTCCATATATATATATATATCTACTTTAATTTTATATTTGCTACGCATGAAAGATTTGGGATGTAAATGAATTGATTGGCTATCTATTGTAATGTGTTGGGACCTTGTGAGTCCATAGTGGAGCTGTGGTGCAGCTGCCACCTGTCATGTGCTTTAATTGGGTATCGGGTTATGATTAGACCCCAGATGCACTGAACCCTATATTGAGCCCTAGTTATGCTCATTGGAGAGTGGGTGCCATAGACAAGCTTCTCTTGCTATTATTGATCTTTAACATATGGAAATGTGATTGCTAGTATAGGATAGTAATTATTGATAGCTAATTGTTTCATTTGCTGATATGATTGGTACATTTTTCTGATGCTTATATAATATCATGCATATATGTTAATTAAATTAGAATGTATGAGTAGAATTTGCCTTTGGTTATTGAGATTTGCATCTCACACTGTTTCATAGGCTAACTATTTCAGGTGAAGGTCTTTCGGGTAAGGGTAAAAGGAAGTAAGTGGATGAAAATCTATGAGCTCTAACCATGTGGGGGGGAGGCTACACTTAGGCTAATCTGAGTAGAGTAGATGCAAATTTTGTTATTTTTTTATAGTATCAACATGCAATCATGTTACCAAGTGTGGGAGTTTATATATTGACAACTTAGAATGTATCTATTGAGGAATTATGTCTCATATTAAATAGGTATTTGATGTATGAATTTATAACATTTGATATGGAACTTTATGGATCCTATGATATGGTTTACTTTCTAGTAGATGTGATCATGTGATGTATTGATGCTGACTCAAACTAGTAATGTGCAATGCTCAATTTTCTATAAATCATCAGAATTAAGTCTGTATAAAAGTAAGTCTTCTAAAATGAGCTAGATAATATCCCGTAAAAAAAATTGAGTAAAGTCCTTAACTCTTAAAAATGAGAATTTAAAGCTCAGATGGTGTTAAGAAATAGAGCTAGGATAGTGAAACAAAAATGAAATGAAATTAGGAGATAGCACAATGGCATTCTCGTAAATTTAGAAAACTTTTGGAAAACTCATATGAGGGCTTTTTAAATGGAAAAATTTGAGTTTTCTAGGGTTCTTAAAGGCTCTAAAAACTATAGAAAGTCCCGAGATAGTTAAAATCCTTCTGATGTCTATTTTTGAATGTTAGTTGACCCAAATTTTGACCTTCTCCTTTGAGAAGATTTTAGCTCCAAATTGAGTGGTTTTAAAGCTATTTTATAAATTAGAGAATCGAAAAAGACGAGTCTAAAAAAAGAGCTAAAACGAGCCTAAAACAAAAATGCCACGTGCAAGGGACAAAATCATCATTTTTTTTAGGAATAATTCTCTCTTAGTTTCCCTTTATATGTGGCATCCCATACTTGGTTCTCCTTAACCAACTTGCAACAGGGTCCAAACTAGAGAAGAGAGCTAAAGAGAAGAATGCATAAGAGGAACCAAGAAGGAGGAAGGAAAAGGCTAAAGAAAGGTGAGAAAATATAGGATTTTTATACTTCTACCTTTTAAAACTTCATTCTCCTCTTCTTGCTTTATCTTTCCATGGTTTTAATAAAGTTTCTGGTGCTGGTTTGGGGCCAGACCAAAAGAGATAAATTCAAAATTCAAGGAGGAGGAAGGGGGAAGAGGAAGAACTATTGAAGAAGGCTTAATTTAAGGTAAATTCTTGCCTTTCCATTACCTCTCTTTCTTGTTCCCTTAGTGTGTGGGTTCGATCAAACTAGAGCCATGAGAGGGGAGGGGATTTTATTCTAAAATAAGAGAGAATTGAGGGTTCTAGACCATGGGGAGTTGGGAAATACCAAGTAATTGCATGGAAAATTAGTGAAATGCAAGTTAGGAAAGTGTAGGGTTCTTGAATATAATCTAAAATTAGGGTTGATTTAAGAATTTCCTAGTATATCTGAGTGTTTATTTGAGTTTTTAAGACTCCTAGGGAGCCTCCCAAGTACCCCATCCATTAAGGTAGCTTCCATTTCTTCTTACTTTTCTTTTCTTCTTCCTTTAATGCTATGGTTTGGCCACTTTGAAAGCTAAGTAGAGGGAGAAGTTTCTATTCAAGAACCATTGAAAACTCATTGATTTAAGTTATAGGAACTTGGAATATGCCAAGAAATTGCAAGAAAAACCAATGAATTCCAAGTTAAAAAAGTGTAGAACTCTTGAATGCAATGTGAAAATTGATTTAATATATAAAGGTCCTTGCATGTGTGAGTGTTTAATTGAGCTCCTAAGACCTCTAGGAAGCCTCCCAAGTGTGTTTCCCATCAAGGAAAAATCAAGAAGTCCATGAACCTTTTCCCCCTTTCATGTCTCGACTAAGCTAGGAAGAATAACTTAAAAAGTGTTTTAATTTGTTCTAACCTTAGTTTGAAACTTCATATGAAGGTAGAAGGTAGGAGGAATCCTTGGAAAAAATTTAGGAGCCATAGATTAAGAGATAAGGTAATGGCTTCCATAATGTAACCATATGAAGTAACTTGTGCCTAAACTATTGAAAGTAAGTGTGTGATGGCTCCAAGGACCTTAAATGAGGTCAAGAAGCTTAGACATGGGAAGAGAATGAAGCCAAGAATTTGAATTATAAAAGTTGCTTCATTAGGCCATTAATGGGGTCATTATGTAACCTATGGAACAAAGTGTGTTCTTATGTGTAAGTTTAATGCTTTGGCTTTCTTCAAAGATATAATTGAGTGTTATTCATGATGTTTAGGACAAGGAAACCAAACCCCACCTAAGTGTTCTTGTGGAACTGAAAAAAGGAAGGAGTAAGGCAAAGTAAAGCTTGCATAAATAACAAGGTAGCTCTCTACCTCATTCTCTTTGCATTCTTAGTTACATATATATCATTGTATACTTGTGTGTGCTTTTTTGACTTGAGAACATGCCACTTGATGCTTTGATATTGCATTGGTACCAATATGCTTTCTTGAATGGCATTGATTGTGAAAATTTCTCATAAGAGTGAGGTGATGCCAAAAGTCCCTTGATATGGGTGAGGAGATGCCAAAAGTCTCAAGGTATGGATGAGACAAGGCCAAAAGTTTCTTAGATGGGTAAGGCCACATAAAAAGCCCTTAGGCCAAGGGTGAAGCAAATCCAAAAGTCTTGGAAATTGGGTAAGGCAAAACCAAAAGTCCTTAGAGCTCATCTTGAATTTGATGTGAAATAGTGGCATGGAAATATGACTTTGTATGCTTTATGGTTGTGTTGCTTTTCATACTTATGCCTTTGATGTGTATATGCCATGAATGTATGTATGAGTGGGTGTATGAACTATTGAGATTCCATGAATCTTACTCCCTTTCCCTCTTTCATCTCCATATGTCTAAGTGGTGCTCATGAAGAGAGAAATGCAAGCCAAGGGACATGAGAGGCTACATTTTGACAATTATATAGTTTTCTTATAATTAAATGTCAAAAGGGATGTGTACATATTATTTTTGGGTTTTAAACATATGAGCAAATGTAATATCATGTATGAATGATGTATGAACCACATTTGGCACAAAAACAATGGAAATGTGAGATTTGGTTACCTGATAGCTTGCATTTGCTAGTGTATTCATGGATGTAGGATGGCCAAAATGAGATGCATGATATTTTGGACCACTTGTGTAGTTCATATATGTTGCAATTATGCTTTCAAATTTTCCCAAGAGGTGCCAAACCCCAAAGAAGGCCATTTGGACCAAGTTGGTGCCTTATAAGATGCAAAAATGACCATAATGGTGAGCTATCATATAATCTATCTAAATGAGTTCTTCTTGACTTAAAACTTGTCGTGCATATAGATCTTGTTGAGATCTTTTTGGGAAGTTAAAGTAAAAAATATTTGGAGGCCTACAGAGTTTTTGGTGAATTTCCAAAGTTAGTAAATTTTCTTGATTCTGGTACTAGTACTATTCCTTTAGTTCAAAATTTCACCTCTATCATTGATGGGGCAAACGATGTCCAATTACTGTGAAATTTTACAAAGGGAAACTAGATATTTATAGTGACTTTTGCCAACTAAAATGACCTCAATTGGATGTCTAGAGAGGGAGATATAAATTTTTGAAATTTCTGTTTTGTTCTAGGAGCACAGTCAAACCTCTATCATCATTCTATCAATTTTATGGATTTGTATGCTTTTTAATTCATCTAAAACTATTTTTCTCTCTAAATAACATCTGTAGATTTTCAAATTGGTATAGTTTGTATGGATTGGATTTTTTTGGAATTAATTATGTATTTTTGAAATTTATATTAGTAAGCTATATCAAAAATGCTGGATAGTCTGACCTTAGTCACTTTTCTATTATCAAACGTGGCCAAATAATGTTTCCATGGCTTGGAATTATTTTTAGATTAAATTTAACACTCATAGATTTCTAAAAAGCTATGGTGTAGTAGATTTCAATTTTTATACATTTACTTACGATTTTTCAAAATTGTCTCAGAAATTTGCTACCCTAGGACCTGAGATGAATAAGCCATTTTTTTGGTTTTTAGCTTTTAATCCATGGTTTAGGCAAAGTTTTAGGATGATTATGACTTGTATGGATGGAAAATAAATAGAGAATGTTATTAGGGAGTTCTCGGGGTCCATGGATCAAATTTTGAATTTTCAAACCCCGACGTAATGTAATTAAAGTCATTATTTTTGTGGCTTTTCTTGGATTTTCTTGGTAAACACATGCAAATCATCTTGAATAAAGGAATGTGATGCTAGAATTATTATGGTATAACATAACTCACGACTGGGATTATTTACATGCTTTAGTGTTCCAGTAGCTGCATATACACACATCTACGGTGAAGCCTTTCAAAAAGCATGTTGTAGTTTACTTATTTTATTCCTCCTCCATTTAGTCTCTCCCCCACTGTGCATGCTAGGTGTCTCTATTTTGGATTATGTAGGCTATTCATTTACATGCAATTGTCTATCACTCCCTACAACTAGATGATTTAGCAACACTAAAAGCAATATATATATATATATATATCATGGTGGAAGCATGAGGTGTGTGTGTGTGTGTATACTTGGATCGCTAGGCTTGACACTTCAAGTGTTCGAACTACAGGTCTAAAAGCTTCATATTTTGAAAATGAATTTAATTATACTTGAATTATGGAATCGAAAAGATATAATTGTCGACAACATTTTTCATTTAGTACCTAAACCTCTTCTAGGGTTTTATGATTAGTTATGACTAAGGTCTCTTCTTGAGTATTTGCTTCCCTAATATGACCATTTTTATTATTTGCCCCATTCTTTTACTAGGATTTTTATCTTTGGAACTAATTCATCTACCATACTTTAGGCATAACTTTGTTACATTTGTATTGATAAATTATCCTATTAGGACATCAATTCGAATTGGAGTATTTTTAGTTGTTAAAAGATTTGGTAATTCTCTTTAGGTTAGTAATTGTGTTTGGTAGTTGATTTGCAATATTTTGTAAATACATTATTTTCTATACTTCTAGTTTACATTACTTTGTGTGAGAATCTATATGAGATAATGATAATCCATTCCATGTAATTTTTTCTTCTAACTACTTATTATCTTTCTTTATTGTTAGGAAAACTATTTCATCAAAATAACAATAATCAAATCGTATTGTAAATAAATGGACATAAACATAACATATATTCCCAACCTTCTTTAAGGATCAATCTTTATGCATTGTGGTAAAGTAATTAGAATATATACTGCACATCTAAAAATTCTAAAATGAAAAAAATATTTAGTTCCTAACCAAAAACCAATTGTGATTGGGAGACTTTAGAATAACTTATTTGTTAGATGTGTATAAATGTAGCTGTATATAAAATTACATTTCCCCAATTTGAAATAGGTAGTTTTGTTCTTATAAGCATTAGTCTAGATATTAATTAAAGGTGTTTAATGAGTGACCTTTATCATAACTAGCTTCAAATGGAAATTCTCATATTATTCTATGTGTACGACAATAAAATATCAATCGTTACAACACTTAAAGTGACAATTTTAACTCATTTAATACCTCAATTTGAATTATAAGGGTCAAAATTTTTTATTCTTCTTCTGTTTCACTCTTGGCTACTAGAGAGAAGTTTGTTTATATCTATAAAATCAAGATATAAACCCCATTTACATATAAAAGCAACATAGCCTAATTTGGCCTCTTTGATATAATAGGGCCTCAAACTTAAAAAATTCATTACTTGGGCTATGTAACTTCAATTTAAGCAAATTAGGTGTCACAGAAAGCGTATGATGTGAACTTTATGCTATAAAAATTTTAAGTAAAATTGATTTCATTTAAGCCCTCAAAAATCACAAATATAGTAGCTACATCAAGTGCTATAGTACTAGGCCAATTCTACATAATTTTACCAATTTTGAAAATTCCTAAAATATTTTGTATAGCTCCAAAAATTTTTCATTCTTGACTTGTTAGAAAGCTCTAGAAATTGTCTGATTGCATGCCAAAATTTAGTCCCAAACTTAACCATTTGGGCTATCAAGGTAAAGGTATAATTTATGACTTATTTATACCAAAATTTAGTTTTAAAGTGGTCTAATTAGCTTCTAATTTATACCCTCTCACTTTGAGCAAATTTAAATCATTCTAAACATTAGTTCTATAAGGTCCAATGCATGAAATATGTATTACCATATATATCTACCCCCATTCTTGGCATCCATAAGCTCCATATCATCATGTTCATAAGAGCACATACAAGAGGAACCAACAATAATGGTTTTAATCGCGTTACGTTATGCTTAAAAATTCACAATTGGTGTCACGTGGACCGTGTGGGTTCATACCATGCATCCTTATATTTTAAATTTTTCTAAGGCTATTCTTGAGTCACATTTGACGAATAAAGATGAGTAGAGGCCTTGGGAAAAATCTAGAACTCAAGGAAAGTGAATTGGGGTCATAGGTTCCATCAATGTAACACCATAGTTTCTTAGCTTTATTCATGCAATTCTTATGTCTCATGCCAAGTATTTCATAAAGAGACAAAGAAAAATAGCCTTAAAAGTGAATATTTTCATATTACGTAGCATATGAAATTTTCATTTGGCATCACGTGGACCATATGAGCTCATGTATCATGCCAAGTATTTCATTGAACACTTTCCAAAAGTATTTCACATTACGTACTGTATGAAAATTTTCAAAATTACACTTATTTACAAAAATGCCACTGGTCTTTCAACAAATTTTTTGAATCACTTTGACCCCAGAATCTAGGCAACTCAAGGCTCAAATCCTCATTTTCTATTTTAAATTTTATCCAAATTTTATTTGGCCTTGAATCACTCATCTCAGGAGACTTGCTTTGAAAACTGACTCATTTTGGTATTTTATGAAAAATTGGACGTTACAAAATAGGACTTTTATCAAAATATGACCATTTCACATCCAAGTATACACATAAACCATATTGCTTCCTATAAATAAAATCATATACTAACCACCCAAACATACATCCGAATGGCTCATATTCATGTTCTTAAACTCATACACATGTTTCTATCACATAACCTTGATATTTCCATAAGGTTCATCATATATACATATGCTTACTATCCATTCATGCATGTATAACTCTATGGCTTCTAATACAAATAACAAGTACACATAGCTACATTTTACATCACAATGGTATATATTGATATGCTCATACTCATACAGAAGTTAACATTACATATTCCTGCCATATATAAGGTATACCATTGCTAATGTGTCATATACATTCTTAAGTATATAATTACAACAAAAGCTTCATGTACATGGATTCTAACTCTATTGCTTCTCATTTTCTTTCTCCTTGCTTAAGGATCTTAAAATGATTAACGGGAGATACATGAGGTGAGATTCCATGAAGAATCTCATTAGCAAATCTCAACCATACCAATACATGCAAGAATGTCATGAGAAAATATAATGTATGTGGTGCAAGCATGTGAATCATATGCATCATATAACACTTAGCTTGCTGAGAAAAGGCCAGAAAGGTGTGATTTTCAAAAGGAAGTCCACTAAAGCAAGGGGAAAGTAGCCAAATAAAATTAGAGAGATAAACTAGACCTCTAAAAATGAGGGTATAAAACTTGAGATACCTGGACACCCGAGCCAGAAAAGCTATGAAAAATTGCAAAAATATGTAATAACATTTTCATAGTTTCTAGTAAATTTTGGAAAACTCATATGAGAGACTTGTAAATAGAAAATTTAAGTTGTCCGAAGTTCTTAAAGACCCTAAAAATCATAAAAATCCTTAGAATAGTTAAAACCCCTCTTGTGAGCAATTTTGGCCATTAGTTGACCAAAACTTTGACAGAATGGTTTAAATTGGTTTTAAATCCAATTTGGGTAAAACCAAAGATATTTTATGAATTAGAAAACCTAAATTTTATGATAACAAAGATAGTTTAAAAAAAGGATTTAAAACAAGCTCAAATGCCATGGTCAAAGTATAGTGGCAAATTTATAAATTGAAAAAGTGGGTTAGCTTTACCTTTTGGCTCCTTTATATGTTCAACCATTACTCCAACCCTTAATCATGTTTTTTTGGTCTAAAATAGAGATGAGAGACAGCCAACGAGAATGCATAAGAGGAAGGGCAAAAAAGAAGAAGAAAGACTAAAAAAAAAATGTAAAAATCCAAGATTATCTTATGCTTTTTACTTCCCTAGTCATGTCCTTCCCTTTCTCTTCTCTTTTTCCATGATTTTGCTGCTCTAATTGAGACTAAAATAGGGATGATTCAATAGGAAGAGGAAAGGAATTCATGGGAAGCTTAGAAGCTTAGAAAGTACTCTTTGAAGACGCTTGAAACCAAGGTAAGGTAGCATAGCTTTTCTTGCTTCTTCTTGCTCAATTTTCCTTAAGGTGTTTTGTACAAAATTGAACCAATTAAGAGAGAATTAATTCAAGCCTTAGCAAGTTAGAGATGGGGTTTTAGAGTAAGAGAAGTAGGATTATGTAAATGGAATCAAAAGAGAAGTAAGGAAATTCAAGATTGTGAACTTTAGCATTTTGAGGCAAAAAGTAAAATCTAATTTTTCCTAGAGGTAATTAGGCTTATGTAAGACATGGTATGAGTCCCTTAAACCTCTAGGAAGTTGCATATGAGCCATTCTATTCAAGAAAAATTACAAAACTCCATACCAATGAATAATCTCAACCAAGCATATCCCAAGCACTTAGAGAGTGTTTTAAATTTTTCTAAGGCTAGAATGGGACTAGATATAATAGGTAAACATCAAAGGAAGCCTTGAAAAAAATTTAGAAGCTTTGGTTTGAGAGATAGAGGTGTAGACTCCATCATGGGACAAAAAGAAGCAACATATAATTAGGTTCCTTAAAATGAATGTGTGATGACTCCAAAGAGTCTAAATGGTGTCAAAAGACTTACATTGAGGGAGAAAATAAAGCCAAGATTATGAATTCCCATAGTTTCCTCATTAGGTCTTATATAGACCCATAATTGAGTCTTAGAACAAATTAAACTTCCATAGTATGTATGTGAAGCCAAAGTTTGTTTCAATGATGGAATCATGTCTCATTTGATGTGTTTAGGCTAAGAGAAACAAGTGCCACCTTGCAAGTGTGTGGTTGAGAGAGGGGAAGAATTAAGGAAATGAAAAGCTTGTGATTTTGCTTCAAGGTAGCTCTCTAACCTTTCTCACATGCATGGCTTAGATGTATGCTTGTCTTTGAGTATTTGTGTGTATGTTTAAAATATGAGATATGTTTCTAGCTATTTCTTACTTGCTATAGTACCATTATGCATTTTGAAATGAGTTTATGAATGTGTTTTGGCTTAAATGGGTATGGTGATACCAAAAGTTCCTTAACAAGAGTGAAGATAAGCCAAAAATCCCTAGGATTGGGTGAAACAAAGCCAAAAATTTTTAGAAGAGTGAGACTAAGTCAAAAGTTCCTTAAGAATAGGTGAGGCAAATCTAAAAGCCCTAAGAAAAATATGTGAGGTTAGACCAATGCCCTTGAAAGTCTATGTATGATATGTATAAGTCTCTTTAACATGGAAAAATGCTTCATGTATGTTCACTAGTAGCCTAAATTCCATATATGCATTCTTTGACATGTTAATACATCCATTATGTATAATTGAAAGGATAAAGAGCTATTAGGATTCTTGGAATCTCACTCTTCTCCCACATATGCCTAATTATATCTAGATGAGTCAAATGGACTAAGAAGTGGAAGCCAAACCACCTTGAAGGGCAAGACTTTGATAATTAAATAGAGAAATAGTATTTTGATGTCAAAATGTGTAATCATATGATGTATATATAATGTAGACCTTTGAACATATGTAACAACATATATTTATGATGAATGAAAGGATTTTGGAGTCATATGTGCTAGTATGTATGTTTTTGACATCCAAAGGCCTAGATGTGTCTATGAGTCCTTATATGTCTATACATGTTAAAAAGTGATTTTGAGATCTATGATGATTTGGACCACTTAGAAAGCTTATATAGGTGGTTTTTATGCTTTTGGATATTCCTAAATGGTTATGGAATGAGTTCAGAACATTTGGTGCCAAATTGACCCATTTATAGTTTTAAAATTGACCAAAACTTGAACTAAACCACAAACTAACCAAATGGGCAAATTTTCCCATGAAATTTGGCATGGTCTCACCTAAAGATTTTCATAGAGCCAAAGAACACTTAATTTGGAACTTTAGAGAATTTATTATGGTTTTTCAAAGTTGAAAAAATATTGTAGAAATGGTAACAACACTGTTCATATGGTCAGTTTCTTCCTCTATGCCATCCAAGGGCCAAATGATATCCAATGCCTATGAAATTTTACAGTATAAACTAAACATGATAAACATTCTGTATCACTAAAGAGCACCCCAATTGGAAGTTTGTAGAGGGAGAACCAAATTTTTAAAGTTGCATGACAGTACTAGTAATGTAGCTCAACCTTTGGTACTATTCCTTCAATTTTCATAGGCTAAATTCTTATTATTTGGTCTAAAATTATTTTTAGCCATTAGTTAACATCTAGAGATTTCCAGAAAGCTATCATATGCATGATTTTGATTTTTCTATAATTATTTATAAATTTTCAAAGTTCACACTAGAAAGTTGTGCAGCAAACCTGATAGCAACTTCCTATTTTTCTGGTACATGGTTCCGAATCTATGGCATATGAGATGAATTATGATGTCTATGATATTTTTGGATATGTGATAGATGAAAAATGATATTAATGAGTTCACCTAAGTCTTAAAGCTAAGAATCATGAATATGGCTTCCCAATTACATAAATTTCCTAAGTGTAAAAGTATAGCTTTTCTCGCAAATGTGCACCAATATACTAGTTATATGTTGAGATAGCCTATGTTTCCATTGCTTGAGAGCTAAAAGGTTAAGGTATTACATGTCATATCAAACATAACCTTTAGCATGAAAACTCACTTCTCATAAGCCATAGCATCAAAACACACTGGTTAGGCTCAACTCTAAGTCAAGAAAGAAATATTGCACTCAATTCCCTACTATGAGGAGCTAGGAGCTAAAACCATAGCAATAATTATCCATAAAACTCATAATAGAAAGCATATCAAAGCATAGCTTATGAATATATCAAGCAACTACACATACAAGTTTCCCGACTCATTTCAACATTCAAATGCATGCAAGATGAGGAAATAATGCTACTTTGTGGAGTTAGGAGTCTCAAGCTACCACTAACTCCTTAACCTTTCTCTTTTGTTTAGTCTTTTGTCATATCCTCCTTGAGTCTATACATACCCAAAATGAGTTTACTTTAGTTTGGCCTAAAGTACATCAATTTACAATATAAAAACACTTATTAGGATTCATTCTAATTCATTTTGCTATCATATAGAGTTATTAAAACTCAAAAGGGAAATTAAACTACTTTAAGCCCCCCTTAAGTGGAAACTCTTAGATTTCACTTTCTAAGCTATCAAATCTCACTTGTTATGAGCCACCTAACTTTAATAGGACTTAATGGGACTATCATATATATGATTAAACAAGCCAAGGCCATATTGCTTCTTTAGACCTATTTTGAACCCTAAAAATTCACCTCTCAAATATGGCTTATAAATTCAATCTAGGCCACTTATAATATTAGAATCAATAAAATAACTCCCTAGCTACTCCATCCCTACCATGGTTGAATCTAACAAATCATGAGACTTAAAAGAGTTTTTGTCTTTCTCTTAGGGAATTTGATACCCATGGAGTATCCTTGGCTCCTTTCTAGTATAAGGATGATCTTAAATGGTTTAAAACATCTTTCTAGGGTTTTAAAACTTCCAAAGTGCAATTTGAACCCTAAGTGGTCTAACTTAAATTCTATAACTTCTTAATTAATTTTAATTATGTAATCTTATTCTACACCATTCAAAACCTTTGGTTCTCTTAAGTTTTCATCAAACCAAAGTCTCCTCCTTACTCTTTCTCTCTCTCTCTCTCTTTCTCTAGGCAAAATTATGGAAGGAGAAAAAGACCAAGGAATATCAATTTTTCTAATGCATAACATATCTCATTTGAAAGTTTGTTGAATGGTGATTCCTTTACTCTATTTGGTTGTTTCAAACCTCCACTTTTTCTCATGAAGTTAGCCACAAAAATCATCCTTTCAAGAAATTAAAACTACCATTAGAAAGAGCGTGAAAAGAGGAGAAGGTTTAATGTCTAGCGTACCATAAAATTATGCAAGTTTTCTTGCCTTATTGGCTTCTCTTTCTTCTCTCTCTCTCATCCTACTTTTTGGATGCCATAGCTATTGGTTTTGAGCAAAACATAAGTCAATTATGAAGGAAACCTAGGTGGTGTGCCATTACATGGAAAGAGGATGGATATTTCAAAACAATTTTAAAATTTCATTTACGTCCCTACCTTTAACCCATTCGTGTGAACTCATTTCATATCTTTTTTAGAAACTATCTTTTTCATATGAAAATTTAGGCTCTCTACTTTATTAAAAACATCTACTTTAAAATTTCCAAAATTTCAAACCATCTCAACAAGTCTAGTTAATGTTATAGTCAACTAACGTCCTAAATCATATGTCGAAAGGGTTTTGCCATTTTGACGGTACCCTAGTGAGCTTAGTTTTAGCTTTTAAAACTTTCTTCTTTGAATTTTTAAAATTTTACCCAAAACTATGATTTTACCATTGTGTTATTGATTTCTTCCGTTTAGCTACTTCTACTCTTGTTTCAAACCATCACTAACTTCTTATGCTTATTTTTATATGCTTCAATTAATATTTTATCATTTTTTTTCCTCAATTAATTTTATTCTAGGGTCCTTTTTTATTATCTTACCAATTTTAGTTTAGTTTTTAGAAGGATTGGATGTTACAATCTTGCTAAACCATTTTTTGTGAAAATGAGTAACATGCTTTTTAACTATTATTCCATTAAACATATAACCATCATTGAAAGCCTAAGATATAAACTCACTAATATTATCAAAAAAAATTATTTTAATTACATAATTTAGAAATTATGCTCTTAATCAAATTATTGTAAGCAAGCAATCTTGCAAACACTAAGTTCTAAGTTGATAATAAATACATATAATCATCCTTATAAATATATCGATATCATATAATATTTGAAAAGTCTCCATGTTAGATGAATAGGCCTACATATATCACATTGGACACATTCTAAAAATGCAAAGGATCTAATCTTAACTTTAGTTAATGATAGTCTATTGATCTTGAGAACAAGCAGCATATGAGATTTTTTTATATTAAAGAATCTTCTTGTTCTTCAGTAGATGTTCATATGAATTCTTAATAATTTTTTGTATCATAATTAATTCCAAATAGTCTAACGAATCATGCCAAATAACAGATTTAAATGTATTTATATCAATAAACTTCTAGTTTATTGTAATATGTATTTCAATCATATTAATAATTATATAGTGCAAATCAGAAGACAAGGTATGTGAATTTTTCAATACACATTTTTTTCTTGATACAATAGTTGTGATAAATATACATTCAATATTTTTCTCATTTACAGTCTTAAAATGGTATCCATTGTAGTAGATATCTTTGAAGTTTAATAAATTTCTTTGAGATTTAATGAAAATAATGCCTTATTAATAATAAATTTCATCCTCTCAAGTAATAATATAATAGCTCTTTTAGAGTCTTCAATTGTTCTACACTATCTGAGATAATATTAACATTGACATCACCTATTATAAAATAAGAAAAAATATTTTTTATCTTTAAATACTGTCTGCAAGACATATGTTTTCACAATGGATCTTGTGCCCAACCATATAATGGGAAATATTCATATTAGTTCTTTAAGAACTAAACTATGCATATTTTAATATTATATTTTTCATATATATTATCAGTATATATTTTTACTACTCATTATGCAATATTGTTATTGCAGGAGCATTATTCAAATTATGAAATGTGGAATAATTAAGTTTATATATGCATACTTTCATAATATCTCTCTATCATGAAATTGGCTAGAAATAAAGATAAACACTTTGTACATTTTGCAAGAATACTTGATTTTCTTCCTTTATACCATGTTTATGAGTTCAGAGGAGATGGAATGGAATAAAGAAAAGGAAAGGAAGGAGAAAAAGGGAAATGGAAGGAGAGTTATCTTTCCCTTGTTTGGATGTTTAAGTAAGAAAGGGAAAGGAAACTACCTTTCCATTGTTTAGGAGTAAAGTGAAAGTGGATAGAATGGAATAAATTTTACAAAAAAATTGTAATATTGTCCTCATATTTAAAAACTTGCTTATAGAAAATTGAATATTAACATGGCTGAAAATTTTCAAAATCCATAAAGGATGAGAAAGAGAATTGTTGACAAGACAAAAGAGCATATTTTAGAGGAGATGAGAGAACATATGAAAGGAAGAATCCTGCCAAAATAAAGTCTCCTAATATACACAGGACTCTACAAGGGTTAAATAGTAATTTTATAATATTTTAATTAAAAGGATATCACATTTTATTAGCTTTACCTTAATTTTTTTAAGAGGGGGAAGAATTTTAGGGTTTTAAGGGGAAAGGCTATTAATTCCCTTTGCTTAAAAATCCTCCAAACAACGAAAAATTATTTTTTCCTCCTTCCATTCCATTCCTTCTCCCTCTATTCCATCCATCCAAACATCAAATTAAAGTATTTTCTAAGTTAATAACAATAAAATGAATTCAACATCAAATATTTATGATAAGTATTTTTCTTAAAAAAAGGCATAATAAATTCATGAAAATGCATCATTTTCTTAACCCATGTGTCACATGCATATAAGATATTTTTTTTACAAGTGATACATATAAAGAATTTAATAATAGGTAAAGAATAAAAATTAAAGTATAAAATGAATAGATTTTTCTTTTATAGTATGATGAAAGTTAATGGTCATATATAAGAAGAATTTACAATTGGCCTTTTCTTAGTATCTTAAAATTTGCACATAAATTGTCATAATAAAATATATTTCTCTCACAATATGACATTCAGCATCTTATAGTCTTATAGGTTTCATGATCGCTTTTGGCATTTTCAAGTTTAAAGAATTTAAAGCCATTTTTCTTTATGGCTTCTGGCCACATTATTATCATTGCTATTAATTTTATTTGAATAACCATGATTAGTCATTATTGACTTTTAACAATTAATTTATGCATAAGTCATAATTGGTCATTAACTTACTCATAATATTGAATTTGGAGAGTTTTCAAAACTTTTAATGAGATGAAGTCCATAAACAATTAGACTTTAGAGTTATAGCAACAAATCTTTTATGATCACCAATTCATTAAAATTTGTTACAAATTTTTCGATATATGCCTTATTCATTTAGATAATGAAGTCATTTGTAATATTCTATATTTTGTAAGCTAATATAATCCCTAAAGAATGGAAAGAAATAAACAAAAAAGGGTCATAAAGAGAGAAAAGGCCAATCAAGACTAAAAGAGTCGATTCGGCTCTAATTCACAAAAAAATCAAGGATTTAGAAACATGAAAATAGACTTCAGAAATAAATATTTCTCATCATAATATTATAAAATAAAGTTAGTAGATTAACCAAATGAGGTTGCTTTAGCTAAATCCCTAACAATGTAATAGCCAGTAATTCAAAAATTGAATTAAACCAGATAAACAGGTAGAAGAACACCATAAAGCAAGGAAAATTAAGTTTAAATTGGATTAGGATGTTAATTAAACATCTTAAAATATGGATTAGAGCTTAAAGTTAGCCCAAAATCGAAGCCAAAATGGCTAAACGAAGAGCTGCAAAAGCCAGTGGTATTATTGTAATTTCGGGTAACTTTTAGAAAACTAAAAGGAGAGATCTTTAAATGGAAAAATTAAGTTTTTCAAGGTCCTTAGAGACCTTAAAAACCATAAGAATCCCTATAATGGTCAAAATCCCTTTGGTATGTAATTTTAAGTGTTAGTTGACTAAAACTTTGATCGAATCATTCAAATTTTAAATCCAATTTGGGTGAAACCAAAGACATTTTATGAATTAAAGGACCTAAATTTCATGATAGAAAAGACAGCTCTAAAAAAAATTGAAATGAGTTCAAATAGAGAAGGCAAAATTTATGGACATAGTTGAAATTTTCAAAATGTTATACAATAGCCCTCCCTTCTTATAAATCATGACCCACCTTATTCCACTCACCCTAACTAACTTTTCTCTGGCCAAAAATAAAACTAAGACTTGTTAGAAGTGGCACACCAAAGAGGGAGTAAAGGAGAAGGAAAACAAGCTTGAAAAGTGTAAAATTTTGCTTACTTTTCATGTTTTTCTCTTCATTAATGTCCTTCTCCGCTTCTCTCTCTTCTCATGGTTTTAGTGTCTTAAATTATGGTGTTTTATGGCTGGTTCAATAGAGGGAAGGGAGAGTTTGAAGGAAACCAAAGTAACAAAAAAAACACCACTCAGTTAAGAATCAATTAGGGTATGTTTCTTTATGGCTAAGTTGCTCTTCTTGCTTTCTCCATGAATGCACTATTTCAACCACCATATGAGCACCATGTAGAGGGTTTGATTTTGATATAAACTTGATAGGCATTATGGTTTTAAAGTCTAAGGAATCATATGGAAGTAATAGAACTCAAAAAGAACCTATAGATAACAAGTTATAAAAATTAGGGTTTTGATTGCACTTAGAGATTTATGAAACTTTCTAGTGATGATTTAGTTTATGTAAGAGCATATTTAAATTCTCAAGACATCTAGGAAGCTTCACAAGTGGAAAATTCCCTAGAAAAATTAACAAAACTCCATGAGCCTCTAATGTGATGCATGCCTCAACCACTTTGATTCCAAGGATACACATGGCCTAGAAATGAATAATAGACACCAAAGAGACCATTGGTTTGAATTTAGAAACCATATTTTGAAAGTTGAAAGTTGAAAGTTGAAAGTTTAGGTTCCTTTTAGGTATAGAGAAGCAACTTGGTGTTTGGCTCCTTGAATTGAATTGGAAATGATTCTAATTGTAATATCCAGTTCTCTGAAAATAAGAGAAAACGTAAAAAATGTAACGTACGATATCTCAATAAATGAATGAAACTCATTGGATACAAAAGGAAGTCCCCCAAAATAAATTAGTTAAGGTCTCAAAAAATTTGGGAAGTATTCTAGACTCCTAAGAATGAGAATCCTAGGCTTAGATAGAAAAAAAAAATAGAGCGAGAATAAAAAAATAATTTATTACAAAAAACTTACAAAACGTAATGGTATTTTCGTAATTTTGAACAAATTTTGGAATTCACAGGGAGGATTTTTTAAATGAAATTTTTGAGTTTTTTGGGGTTCTTAGAGACCTTGAAAACCACAGAAAGCCTCGGGACAATCAAATGCCCTCTGATGGACGTTTTCTAACTTCAATGTACCTAAATTTTGATGGATTTGTTTGGGAAGGTTTTAACTCTAATTTGAGCGATTCCAAAGGAATTTTACTAAATTAGGAACCTAAATTTCATAATGGAAAAGATGATTCTCAGAAAAGAGCTAAAATGAGTTAAAAATGAAAATGCCAAAAGCAAAGGGCAAAATTGAAATTTTTAAGAAAGTGAAAACTTCTTGAACATACTTTAAGTTTCTTATTTCTTCTCCCCTTCATTTGCACGACTCATTTTACCCAAAAACCAGAGAAAACACCAGCTCTCTTAGGTGCACCATGGAGGAGAAGAAAGGAGGAGAAAAAGCAAGGAAAAGGTAAGGAATTTCATGGATTGTCATGCTCCTTCTTCTTCCAAACTTGTTCCTCTCCTCTTGAGCTTTCTTCCTTTGATTATAATGAAGTTTACAAATCTATTTTAAGGGAGAAACTTAGGAGAAAATTCGGATTTGAAGAGAGGAGCCTAAAGAAAGCAAGATTTATGTAAGAAAAAGTAAGAAAACAAGGTAATTTCTTCTTCCATGGTTGATATCCTTTCTTTCCCTTCTACCCCATTTTGCCCCACCTAAGAAACCCTAGGAGGGTTTGATTTTTAGATAGAACCAAGGATGATTCTAAGGAAAAAAGGTGTGGAGATTAAGAATATACAAAGGGAATTAACAAAAAAAATACAGAATTTCAAGATTCAATTTCTAGGGTTTCAATTGCACCTTGTAAAATCTGATTTTGTACAATGATTCCTAGATCTAAATAAGAGTTTAATTGATCTCTTAAGATCCCTAGAAGTGTCCCCATATGCTTCCTCCATCAAGAAAATAAAGCAAAGTCTATAAAGCCCTAATTCCTCCCTAGCCTCAGCCTAAAGGGGTTTGAGTAGCTAGGGGGAGTTTTAAATTTTTCTAAGCTCGTTTTTTAGTTATATATGATGAATGAATATGAGAGAAAGCCTTGAGAAAAATTTAGAAACTATAGAAAGTGAGATGGTGCTTTATGTTCCATAATATGACTTAAAGAAGTAACATGTAGTTAGACTCTTTATTTTAATTGTGTGATGACTACAAGAGGTTTAAAAGGCGTCAAAAATCATATTTGAAAGAAAAGAATGGAGCCTAGAATTTATTTGAGGGGTGTTGCTTCATTAGGTGCATTTTGGAACCATAAAGTGGTTTATAGGTCAAACTAGAGTCTAAGCAAGTTTTGTGGCCTTTGAATTAATTCCATAAACTTAATTGGCTTCCATAAATTGTGTCTAAGTCAAGAGGAATGATCTCCACCTTCTTGGGTGTGTGAGATCAAGGGAGAGGATTCAAGGCTTAAGGAAAAAATGTACAAATGCTAGCAAGGTAGCTCTCTCCACCTTCTCTCATGCATGGATGTGTGCTTACATTATCTTGAATGTGTGCGTATATGTTTTAAGTTGTGAAAAGTATTCTAGTATGATTTTATATTCCATGGTACTATAATGATACATTATGTTTCTAAATAATGTCTATGATACTTGCTTTGGTTTGTTTGAGTGTGGTGAAGCCAAGAACCCTCTAGCCATGGTGAGGATGGGCCAAGAACCCTTAAGATTGATAGAGACAAAGTAAAGAATCTCCCAAAAGTGAGGTTGACTCCTAAGAGCATAGTTAAGTCCAAGAATCTCTTAAAGAATGGTGAGTTAAGTCCAAAATCCACAAGTGGATGTGGATAGGTAAGGCCAATCCACTTGCTTGGCAAGCCTATTTATGTTATGTATGACTTTTTCAAATGCTAAGAATGCTTCTTGAATGATTGTACATGTCCATATGCCATGCATGCATTTGTGAGACTTGTTTTACATGCTTTATGTATGATTGAATAGGAGATAAGCTATTGGGATTCTTTGAATCTCATCCCCTTTTCTCTAATGTTCTAACATGCTAGGTGGACCAAGAAAGCAAGGTAATAGAAGCCAACCACCTTAAAGAAGAAAGCTTGACAACATAATGCATAGTTTTTGTCCTTTAAAACCATATTGATGTCTAATGATGTAAACTATCATTGTATATGATATATTACCTTTAGAACATATGTAATTATGATAATACGGCATGTATAAATGAAAGAATATATTATGTGAACATTAGGATGTGATTTGAGTATATGATGGCAAACTAGCTTCATTAGTGGTATTATGAAATTGTGTATAAGTGTGGGTGAGATGGCCAAAATGAGAGGCATGAGATTTATAACCATTTGAGCAGTTCACACAAGTCCTAATTATGCTTTTAGACTTACCTAAGATGTGCCAAACCCCAAGCAAAGCCATTTGGACATTTTGGTATCCTATATGGAGTTAAAATTGACTATATTGGAACTTTATATCACTTTTTGTCTAAATGAGCTCTTCTTGATCTAAGATTTGGCATGAAATTAAAGCTTGTTAAGAGCTTTTTGGGGAGTTAAAGAGCAGAATTTTTGGAGGTCTAGAGAATATTTGATGAATTTTCAAAGTTGGAAAATTTTCTAGTTTTGGTCATGTCACTGTTCATACTGGTCCAAAAATAAAATCTATCACACAAGGCCCAAATGATGTCCAATTGCCAAGAAATTTTATACAAAGAAACTAGACATTCCTATTTACTTGTGTCAACTAGAAGCACCTCATTTGGATGTCTAGAGAAGGAGATATAAATTTTAAAGAATCTATCTAGTACCAAAAACTCCAACTGACCTCAGTTACTATTTGATTAAGTTTCGAGGTCTGGACGTGCCTAAACCAGTATAGAGTTATTTTTTTCCTCTATCTAACATCCAAATATTTCTAATTTGTATCATTTTCATGGATTGGATTTTTTTAGAATTAATTAAATATTTTTGAAATTTGCTATAGAATTCAGTGACAACACCAGTGAACAGCCTGACCTCTAGACCTTTGCGAATGTCAAACGCCTTCTATGATGGATGTTATGGTCTAGACATATTTTTAGCATGAGACATGTTTATATTTTCATAATGGCTAGGAATACATGATTTCAAGTCTTCTAGAATTAGTTATGATTTTTCAAAATTTGTGATAGAAATGTGGAAAATTTGGTTGAAAATATATGTATGTATTTTATGCTTCCCTTTGAGTTCCACGAGATGTAGGCCACTTTTAATAATGAAAAATGAGTTGTATTCATGTAATTAAATATGAGAATGTGATGTGTGAGGTCATATGGTCCATGTGACACCGAATGAAATTTTTACACATGACGCAACAATAAGAGATGCATTAAAATAATGCCATTTTCTTGCTTCTTGTATGAATTGCTTGATGTAAGACATAGATATAGCATGAAATGAGTGAGGAAATTATGGTGTTATACTAATGAGTTTGAATGGAGTCATATGACTTAGAATGAATGAGAAATTGGAGCCAAAATCTTGAATTATATGAGTTGCTTCATTATACCCTTGTATAGAACCATAAGCATGGCATAAACTAGAAATAGCTTGTGCAAAGTTTATGTGAGGCCAAACATGATTCCATTGATGTATTTATGTATTGTTTGATGTATCTAGGCCAAGCAAAGCGAGCCTTCCCCTAGTGTATGTGTGAGGTCGAACCAAGAAGATAAAGAATCAAGGAAGAAATTGTGATTCTTGAACCAAGGTAACTCTCTATCCTTTCTTGCATACATTTCTTAGTTGTTTAATTGTCATTGAATGCTTGTATGTGTGTTTCAATTATGAGACATGCCTATTGTAACACTATAACTTCTAGCTCATTTCATGCCATTTTATAAGCCTTGTATTATCAATCCCACAAGAGCATATGAAAAAGGGATGAAAATAATAGACTTTTTCGCATTGTGCTATATCTAAAAATTCAATTTGGTGTCACGGGGACCGTGTGAGCTCAGACTATACTTTCTCATATTTAATTTCATCATTACAACTGATTCGCATCACAAAAACATATTTACAACCCATGGAAACCGAAATGGGGCATGGAAACTTAAAGATCATTCTCGGGCAGAAATTGGTCCTTTTTTTGGGCAAATTTTGGAAAATCATAACTAAATCTAGAAAAATCAAAACTATGAAATCTTGGTCATTCTAGAAAGCTTGGGATGCCTACTTCACAATAAAAATATGTTCAGATCATATTTATCACCTAGGACATTTGACATCCAAAAAGCTACAAAGGTTACTGACTACCTGGGCTGTTATTCAATTTACTGATATCAAATTCTAAAATTCATAACTAATTTTATAAAAATTTAAATCATACAAATTTGGTCATTTTGGAAAGATAAAAATGTTAACTTGATACTAAAAATAATTCTAGAATGAAACAGATACATTTAGCCATCTAGAACCTATAGAATAGTAACTAAACTCCTGGGGCGCCACTGGTACTGACAGTTAACTTAAAAAAATGCATAACTCTCTGCTCAAACCTCCAAATGAGGTGATCTCAGTGGCCACAGAAATCATATGACCTCTAATTTATGCATATATAATTTTATAAGCATTGGACACCATTTAGCTATCGGGTGGCATAGAACACAAAACTGCCAGTATGAATAGTACCCATACCAAAATCCATGAAAAATCCCAACTTTGAAAATTCATCAAATATTCCCTAGACCTCTAAAAATTATAATCTTTAGATTCCCAGAAAGCTCTCAATGAGACCTAATTGCATGCCAAAGTTCAGATCAATACTAGCTCATTTGGCTAAAAAGTGATATAGGGTTCCATTATGGTCAATTTTGGCTCCATATTGGGTACCAAAATTGCCAAATGGATTTTCCTTGGTCTTGGCACCTTTTGGGCAAGTTTAAAAGCTTATTTGAGACTTGTATGAGCTACCCAAATGGTTAAAAATCTCATATACATCTCATGTTAGCCATTCAACCCACACTTATACATATTTCCATCAAACTTTAAACTTGCATACTATGGCATTACATACTCAAAACATGTGCTAGTGGTTATATATCATTTCCATACATTTAAACATTACATAATAGTATCTTTACATATGTCTCAATGTTCATAGTACATATACAACCTTATATACATTATGAACCATCATTATGGATCCAAAATAGACAAAAACAAGACATAAGCTTGTCAATCCTTGCTCTTCATGGTTGTTGGCTCCCTTCACCATAATTACTTGACCTAGCATGTTAGATCATTAGAGAGGAGGGAATTAGATTCAAAGAATCCCAATAGCTCATCTCCCATTCAATCATACATAATATGTGCAAAGCAAGCTCTTCAAATGCATGCATGGTGAAAATGGAAGACATGCATATTTTAAAAACAATCTTGGCATATGAATCAATCATACAAGACATTCAAGAGCTCACTAAGTACTTGGATTGGTCCCACACTTCTCCTCATGGATTTTGGACATGCCTCACCCATTCTTTAAGAGTTTTGGACTCAACCATACTCTTGGGAACCCACTTTGGTTTTAGGAGACTCTTTACTTTGTCTCAACCAAACTCAAGGGTTCTTGGCTCATCCTCACCCAAGGGAAGAGTTCTTGGCCTCTCCATACTCAAGTAAACTCATACAAATATCATGCACTCATTAGAAAACATAACATGGCATCAAGGATCATAGCATATAAAGGCATGCTAGCATACTTTTCAAAGCTTGAAAATACACATACACACATTCTAAAACAAGCTAAACACACATCCATGCATGAGAGAAGGTGGAGAGAGCTACCTTACTTGAATTCACACACTTTTTCCTTAGCTTTCAAGCCTCTTCTTTCGACCACACACCCACAACTTGGTGGAGATAGTTTCTCTTGGCCTAGATACAAATTACGGGAGCCAATTAAGTTCATGAAACAATTTCTAGGGCCATGCGACTTGCTTAAATCCTAGATTACTCTACAACCTCCATTATGGTCCATATTGGCACCTAATGAAGCAACACCCCTCAAATAATTTCTAGGCCTCATTCTTTCTTTTCAAATATGATTCTTGACTCCTTTTAAACCTCTTAGAGTCATCATATCATCAAAATAAAAGGCCTAACACCATGTTGCTTCTTTAGGTCATAATATGGAACCTATGACACCAAATCACTTTCTATGAGTTCTAAATTTTTTCCAAGGCCTCCCCTCACTTTCATTCATCAAATATGACTCAAGAATGGCCTTAGAAAAATTTAAAACTCCCCCCACCTACATAATCCCTTCTTGGCCGAGACATAGACACCATTTGGGCCATATAGAGTTTTCTTGGTTTTCTTGAAGGGAGAAGCTTGTGGGGAGCATCTTTGGTGTCTCAAGAACTCATTTATACTCTAACTTAGACCTAGGAAGCATCATACAAATTCAAAAATTGGAAGGTACGCTTAAAACCCTAGGTTTTGCATCTTGATTTCTAATGCCTATTTCTTGGTTTTCTTTGCATATTCTTATTCCTCTCCATCAAATACCTAAGAATCACCTTTAGTTTGGTTAAAAATCTGACTCTTAGATCTGTCTAAGTTTAGGTCAAAATGGAGAAGAAGGGCCATAAAAGATATGAACCATAGGATGCATTTTTACCTTATTTTCTTGCTTAGTTTGGCTTAAATCTTGATTTCTCCAAGCTCCTCTCTTTAAATCCGAACTTTCCCTTTAATATCTCCCTTGAATCAGATTTATAAACTTTATTTTAATCATAAGAAACAAAGGAGAATGGAGGAGAAGAGGTTTGGAAGAGAAAGAGTATGAAAAATTACTAATTTTCATACCTTAAGCCTTTGATTTCTCCTCCTTTTCTTCCCCTTCTTGTGAGCCTCATCCCCTAAGGTTTTCTTCTAGCTTTAGGCAGAACATGGTCATGCATAATGAAGGGAGGAGAAGGGTGCATCATATATATAGGTGGGAATAAGTTACACTTTTCAAAAATTCCTATTTTGCCTTTCATACTTTGCATTTTCGTTTCTCCTTCTTTTAGCTCCTTTTTTAGAACTGTCTTTTTCGTTATCAAATTTAGGTTCCCAATCAATAAAAATGTCTTTAGAGTAACTCAAATTGGAGCTAAAACCTTCCCAAACGAATCTGTCAAAGTTCGGGCACATCAACGTTGAAAAACATCAACCGAAAGGGCTTTAACTGTCTCGGGGCTTCTATAGTTTTTAGGGCCTCTGGGAACCCCAGAGAACTCAAAACTTTCATTTAAAAAGCCCTCCTATGTGTTTTTCAAAAAGTGCCCATATTTACGAAAATACTACTGGCCTTTTGACAAATTTTTTGAATCACTCTAGCCTTGATTTCTGGGCAACTTAAGGCTCAAATCCTCATTTTCTAATATTTAAAATTTTATCATAATTTTATTTGGCCCCAATTCCTTCTATTTCAGGGACTTCCTTTTGTATCTGACCCATTTCTGTCGTTTACGGAGAAACCGAACATTACATTTCTCATGTTTACGGAAGGACCGGATGTTACACCTATAGCTATTAGTTTAATGTTATGATACCATTATGCTTCTTGAATTGCTTTTGAATTGTGAGATTGCTCTTTATGGGTGAAGTTGTGCCAAAAGTCCCTTGGAATGGGTGAGGAGAAGCTAAAAGTCCCTAAGAATAGGTGAAATAAGGCCAAAAGTCTCAAGGATGAGTGAGACTAAATCAAAAGTCCCTAAAAAGTGGGTGAGGCTAATCCACAAGTCCCAAATAATAAGGTGAAATTAGACCAAAAGTCCTTAGAGCTTGATTTTGATCTTGACATACTTATGTAATCTTGAACATATGATTTCAATGATTCTTGGAAGTGTTTAGTGCATACTTGTATTCTTTGATATGATTATATGCCATGTATGCTTCCTTGAAAGGATATAAGAGTTATTGGGATTCTTTGAATCTCACTCTCCCCCACTTTCCATCTAATCTTGTTTAGGTGAAGCTAAAGGAACCAACAATGGAGGCTAAAGAGCATGAATGACTATACTTTGATAATAGAATAACTTTTAATATAATTTAATGTCAAAGCATGTATGTATAAGTTAAATATGTAATGTAAATCCTTGAGCACATGTAAAAGCATGTATATATGTTGTATGAATCAATTTGGGACCAAATGTATGAGATTATATGGTTTTGACATCTTGGAGCCTTGACATACATGTGTATTTATGCAAGTGGAATGATGAGTTTGAGCTCCATGTTGATTTAAACCATTTGAGATGCTTCTATATGCTGTATTTGGACTTTTGAACGTGCTCAAATGGTCATGGTATGATTAGAAGGCCATTTGGTGCAATTTGACCCCTTTTATGGTCTTAAATTTTTTCATATTCTTGGCCTAAACCATAAACTGACCAAATAGATGAATTTGTGCATGAAATTTGGCATGAATATAGGTCTCATCTATAGCTTTTCATAGAGCTAAAGAACACTAATTTTTTAGCCCTATAGAATTTATTATGATTTTTCAAAATTAGCTAAATTATGTAGAAACTGTCATTGTCACTGTTCATATGGTCAATTTGCTTTTCAGTGTCATTCAAAGGCCAAATGGAGTCCAATGCTCATGAAATTTTACAGGCATATAGTAGACATGTTGACTTTCCATAGTCATTGAGAGCACCCCATTTGAAGCTTTGTAGAGGGAGATGTGAAGTTTTGAAGTTACTAGTCTGCTGTAGAATGTCCTTTAGACCCATAGTACTGTTCCATTAAATTTCATAGGCCAAGTGATGTTATTTTGATATGAAATTCTTATGATAGTCGGAAGACATCCTAAGCCTTCTAGAAAGCTATAATTTGCATACTTTGAACTTTTTTAGAATTAGTTATAAATTTTCAAAGTTCATATCAAAATATAGAACTTAAGGGAAAATGGCAAGTGTGATATGAAATTGGGTTGCATGCCTTAGACTCAAGATTTATGGTTCAAATTGTGATATTTCTGATTGAACAAATGTGTTATGAATGAAAAATGAGTTTAGTAAGCCCACATGGTCTATATACCAAGGATGAATTATTTTGGCTTTTAATAACAGTAAATTCTACCTCCAAAGGTGTTAATTATATGAAAATAACTACTTTACACCAATTGTGATGCAAATTAAGTAGTGACTAGATATAGTATTACAAACAATGTATGGTTTAGGACCCCAAGTAGCAATAACATTGATAGTATTTTTAGAGACAGTTTTAAGTTCTTATAACCTCAAAAAAAATATATTTTTAATAAATAAGAGTCAAAATTTTAATATGAAGCTGTTAGTTTCTGGAAATACTAAAAATTAAGCAAAAGCAAAGGAATTAAAGTATTGGGGTAAAATCAATATTTTAGAAGTCTTAAAACACTATATATATATATATATATATATGACACACCTTACTTTTTTCTCCCCTCTTAATTGACCTTAGTAGCCCTCAAACTCTCTCATGGTGGCATGAAGAAAGAAGGCAAAATAAGGGAAAAGGAAGCTACATATAGGTATAGAAACTTGCTAAATTTGATTATGATGTAGTTATGAAACATCTATTCCTTATTCTCTCTCTTATAGTGGTTTTGGGTTTTAAAAAAGGTGAATTTTACAGCTAGTATCTTGAGTGAGAAACTCCTTTAAGAAAACCAATTATACCAAAAGAATATCCTTAAGAAAGATTCGAGATAAGATATAATTTTGTTATGGAAAAATTTGCATCCGTGAAATCCTAGGTCATCACAGTTTTAGCCAAAAGAGAGCATGGTGAAAGGAATATATATTTGATGAAACTTGGTGAAACCAATGGTTTAGAAGGGTAAGGAGCAAGAATATACAAATAGATTTAGTTAAAAACCAAAAAGAGAGATAGCCAGTTCCTATAATACCATAATTATACTAGAAATGAATTATGGAGATCTTAAAGCCATCAAATTTCCTATGAAACAAACAATAGTTCTAAGATGGGTGGCTATGTGGTGTGTCTCAACCAAGAGATGGAAGTGCTACTTAGGGAAGTTTTCAATTTAGTTTCATAGTTTAAGAGGCCTAAATGAGTAATATATAGGCCAAATGAACCATCAATTTGAAGGGGAAAAATAAGATTTGATCATGTTGCAAAATTGGTTCCATAAAAACCCTAATTGTAATACCATAATTTTCTATTATCATACTCTTCCAGTCTAGGAAATTGGTGCACATTCATAAGACAAAAAGTGAGGAAAAGAATGAAAATAACACACTTTTATGGCATTATGTCGGGGTAAAATTTTTCAGTTCACATTATGTGGACCCTATGAGTTTTCCAATATCATTCTCTAATTATTTTCCAACTATGTAAGTCATAAACATCACAAAATTCCACATAAACCATGAATTAAGGGTCAAAAACCCTAAAATTTTCTTCGTTCATTGTGGCTGTACAATGATAGATTTTAAGGGCCATTTTGAAAAATCATACTTAAATGTAAAAAAATCAAAATCACACAAACCATAGCTTTCTAGAAATCTCTAGATGTGAAATTTACATTAAAAATAAGTTCCACCCACGAAAATTGTAACATCCCGAAATTAATTAAGGTGTTAATAATGTATTTAGACTAATTAAGAATAATTATCATAAAATAATTGGGTAAGCTTTATGAATGAAAATTTATAGAGAGATAAATTATTAATATGGGTTTGAGATTTAATTGGGATAGAAACTTCATCTAGGCCCAAATTAAATTGAGTAGGCCAAGGTTAAGACTAATGGAGGCCCAATAATTGTAGGTGCAGACCAACTTTTTTATTGTGAGACTTGGCCCAAGAGAGAGCACTTAGTGATGGCCCAATAACCCTTATGCAGACCTAAATCCTTGAGCTCTTCAAACTTAGCCCAAACCTAATTAAAATTCAGCAACCCAATGCATAAGAGCTGGCCCAACAAAGCTTAAATCTGAAGCCCATTAGGAGTTGGATCTTTGGAGCAACCCATGACCCATATTTGACCTAACTTAACATAACTAAACCCTAAATACACTTAGCCTCCTCCATGTTCTATAGAAAAAAAACACAAGAGGCAAAGCAAAATTCGGAGGTTGAGAGGGAGGCTAGGGTTTTTCTACATTTCTCCACTATTTCTCACTTCTACAGGAAGATTTAGCCAAGGTAATCTATATAAAACATGTTCCTCTCATTCTCCTCTTCATTTTGGTCCGATTAGTTTCTGGTTTTGAGCATTTTCATCTTTTTCTCAAATCTAAAACTTGGTGTTAGGTAATTCCTTGTAAGATTCTCGGAGTTAGAGGTTAGAGGGATGATTAGGTAAGCATTTCCCTTCCATTTTGTGTATTACTTTGCTGGAAAATGCCCCTAAGGATTGATTATCATAATGGGTTTTGCTATTGTGCGAAATTACAAGGAGATAATAGTGGAACACTGAATTTTCTAGGCTTGATGATTGAAATCCGAATTTTGGAATTTCCTATGGTGTGTTCTTGATAGTTGAGGCTCAACTTAGTCCATTTAATCCCTTAAGTATATGGGTAAGTGTTCCCACTTCTCCTATGTGATATATATACTGAATTTCTATCACTTGGACTGACTTTTGGTGCATGGCTCTTACATGTGCGAAAATGGAGACATTAGGAGTGACTCATTATGAGTTCTTGTTGTTGTGACCTTGAATTGGTGCTGTAGGCCTATAGGAAGCTTAGGTAAGAAATTCTTAATGTACTCTTGTTAAGATTAATCTGTGGATAGAGAAATTCCTTACTAATGTAGTTGAATACTGATGATTATGCCTATGTTAGGCCTGGTGTGCTTGGAATCATGATGGTAGCTAGGAGAAAAGTAATTAGCTTCGTTAAGGTAACTGGGGTTATTTTTCCTAATTCCATGTATACGCTCATGTTAATCTGATACTTGTTACACATGCTTGATTTTGAAATGCTAAATGATTGGTTGATTACTTAATTGTTATTGTAATTGGACCTTGTGAGTCCATGGTGGAGCTATGGTGCGGCTGCCACTGTGCATATGCTTCAATCGAGCACCGAGTTGTGATTAAACCCCAAATACACTAAGCCCTAGTTGTGCTCATTATGGAGTAGGTGCCGTAAACAGACCTCTCTCAATATTATTGGCCATTAACATGTTGTGTATTACTGCTGGTATGAGATAGTAGTTAATGGTAGTTCAACTAGTTCACTTGCAAATTGAATTGATGATTCTGGTATTGATGACATGAAATTACATTGGATTGATTAACTTGTACATGTATATGGAAACTGTCCTTTTGCTACTGAGATTGTATATCTCACCCTGTTGTGGGCTAACATTTTTAGGAACTGGACCTCTTAGTGGCAAGGAGAAAACTAACTAGAGCTTATTAAATGGGTTGGTATCACCTAGGTTTTGAAATCTTGATGAATTGTATTGTAACCAGATTACAAGTTTTGTACCATTGCTACATTGCATTATGAATTGCCAAGTGTAGGAGCTGTATTTTGTTAACATAAAATGTAACCATTGAGAAATAGGCTCCATGTTAGCTACTGATGGATGTATGAACTTTGACACTTATTTTGGCTTATAAATCCATGATATAACTGACTATTTGAGTAATGTAATCCCATGGTATGTTGATTATAGACTTGACTATTGATGCATGAAGTACCCAATGAAAGTGTGATTGAATGATTAATGTGAGAAATTTATAAATTTGCTGACGTAAAACCCATAAATGAGTAGGGAAATCTACATTTAAGTACTAGATGGGTAATGTTACAATGGTTAGGGTAAATCAACTAGATAAATGCTATTAGAACCTCATAATAAGTAGGACAGTGGCCCTAGAGAGTCCTAAGATATAGAGTGGAGAGTATGAGGCAAGGTCTTAAGAGTAGTAGGATCGAAAGGCATTTGGCCGCAACCAAAACATTGTTAGCTACGGCCAATAGTGGCGAAGTTGCCCAGGGAGAGTACCAGAGAACAATTCATCGCGGTGAAATGTGCAATTGGCTACGGTGAAATGTGAGAGGCTAAATTGGGAGTCGTCCAGAGGAAAATTCACCGCGGCTAGGGGAAATTGGCCACGGTGAACTTTTGCAAAAAGGAGCCAGGCATTCCAGAGAGGAATTAGCTGCGGCCAATGGTGAGAGGCAAGCGAGGTAGGTTCCAGGAGGCTTCCTTGCTGCGATGCCATGTAAGTTGGCCACGGCAAAGGTCCAACTCACCGCAGAAATTAGTAACGATGCCAAGGGTGAAGCCGAGGGTAATTGGTCGCGGGTAATGGGAAATTGGCTGCAGTGAACATCCTGAAACCCTTAAATTGGCTAAGAAATCTTGGTTTTTTATATGGTAACCTCAAGGGATGATTTATAAATAGTGATAGAAGATTCATGTGAGTTGAAATTGATAGCTAATATAATCAAGGCTTATAAATGAATGTTTGTTTACGTAAGTGTTGGTAATTATATAGTTGATGACTCTAATAATATTAAGGTTCAAATTTCCCCACATTCCCATAATGTAATTAGTCTTAATGTCATGTAACCCTGGTTTATGGTTATTAATCACACATTTAACCTTAATTATAATGAGTAGAAGTTAGGGTCATCAAAAAAATTCTATCTAGACCATATTTGACAATGAAATAGCCACAAAGTTCTTACTACCACCTAATACTAATATAGTTTACTATCATAAAGTTAAAAAATATCTAATTAATTCTCCAAACATCTAATCCATGTAAATGATACTAATATGGAAAGCTACATATGTTAACTAGAGGGGAAAGATAACTCTAGGCCAATCCAAGAATGTTCAAGGCCTGAAAATCAATCAAACAGTAACACTGGTTTGACTGGTCACCTAGTACTGGATAGAAACTTCAAAAATTAATATCTCCCTCTCTAGACATCCAAATGAGGTGCTTCTAATTGGTACAAATCACTAGGAATGTCTAGTTTCTCCTTGTAAAATTTCATAATAATTGGATATCCCCTAGGATTCACATAGATTCATTTTTGGACCATAGCTACAGTAGCAGTGACCAAACTAGAAAATTTTTTTAACTTAAAAAATTTTCCAAATGTTCCACAGACCTCTAAATAATACTCACTTTAACTTCTCAGAAAGCTCTCAATAAACTCTAGATGCATACTATAACACCATATATGTCTAGCTCATTTCATACTATCTCTATGTCTCATACAAACAACTCACAAAGAGTTAAGGAAAAAAAGCATCAAATAATGCATTTCTTAATGTTACGTTGCATATAAAAATTTCATTAGATGTCATGTGTAACGTCTGATTTTTGTTAAACGACAGAAATGGGCACATTTTTAAAGCAAGTCCCTGAAATAAATTAGTTAAGGTCTTGAAAAATTTAAGCAACATTCTAAACTCCTAAAAATAAAAATCCTAGTCTCAGACAAAAGGAAAAATGGAGCTAGAATAAAGAGACAAATTTTGACAGAAATCTTACGAAATGTAATGGCATTTTTGTAATTTTGAGCAAATTTTAAAATTCACATAAGAGGGCTTTTTAAATGAAAGTCTTGGATTCTCTAGGGTTCTTAGAGGCCCTAAAGACCATGGGAAGTCCTGGGACAGTTAAATCCCCTTCGGTGGACATTTTTCAATATCGGTGTACTCAAACTTTGACGAATTCGTTTGGGAAGGTTTTAGCTCTAATTTGAGTGATTCCAAAGGCATTTTTCTAAATTGGGAACCTAAATTTTATAATGGGAAAGATGGTTCTAAAAAAGGGGCTAAAACAAAGGAGAAAAAAAAATGCAAAGAACAAAGGGTAAAATAGAAATTTTTGAAAAATGCTTCCTCCTCCCCTTATATATAAGTGGCGCTTTAAGGTATAGTTTCTTGGTAGTTTTTCATGCTTTCTTCCATCCAAACCTCCTCTCCTTCATTCTCCTTTATTTCCTTTGATTAAAATAAATTTTGTAAATCTGATATAAGGGAGAAACTTAGGGGAAATGTTGGATTTGAAGAGAAGCGCTTAGAGAAAACAAGATTCAAGTAAGAAAAAGCAAGAAAACCAAGTAATTTCTCTTCCTATAGTTGCTATCTTGGATCCCACTCCTTCTCCATTTCGCCTAACCCTAGGAACCCTAGGAGGATTTGATTTTTAGGTAGAACCAAGGATGAATATAAGGAAAAAAGGTGTGGAGATTAAGAATATGCAAAGGAAATTAACAAAAAAACTATTAGATTTCAAGATACCAAACCTAGGGTTTCAAGTGCACCTTGTAAAATCTAATTTTGTATGATGATTCCTAGGCCTAAATAAGAGTTTAAATGAGCTCTCAAGATCCCTAAGAGGCTCCCCATATGCATCTTCCCTTAAGAAAATAAAGCAAGGTCCATGGAGAGCCAAAACCTTCATTGTCTTGGTCTAAGGGAGATGGCATAGCTAGAGAGAGTTTTAAATTTTTCTAAACCCATTCTTAAGTCATATATGATGAATGAAAATAAGGGGAGGCCTTGGAAAAAAAATTAGAACTTATAAAAAGTGAGTTGGTGCTTTAGGTTCCATATTATGATCTAAAGAAGCAACATGTAGTTAGGCTTTTTTTTTTAATTGTGTGATAACTTCAAGCAGCTTAAAAGGAGTCAAGAATCACATTTGAAAGGAAAGAATGGAGCTTAGAATTTATTTAAGGGGTTTTGCTTCATTAGGTGTAATTATGGAACCCTAATGAGGTTATAGACCAAGTTAGTGTCTAAGCAAATTGTATGGCCTTAAAATTGAGTCCATGAACCTAATTAGCTTCCATAAATTATGTTTAGACCAAGAGAAATCTTCCCTATACTTTTGTGTGTGTGGCTAAAGCAAGGAATGGAGATTCAAGGGAAAAAGTATGTAATTGTGTCCAAGGTAGCTCTCTCCACTTTCTCTTATGCATAGATGTGTGTTTAGCTTGTCTTAGAATGTGTGTATATATATTTTCAAGCCATGAAAAGTATGCTAGCATGATTTTATATGCCATGATTTCATGATGACATATTATGTTTCTAAATGATGTTGTGATGTTTGTTTGAGTTTGCTTGAGTATGAAGAGGCCAAGAACTATTAACCATGGTGAGGATGAGCCAAGAACCCTTAAGATTGGTTAAGACAAAGCAAAGAGTCTTCCAAAAGTAAAGTGGGCTCCCAAAAGCATGGTTGAGTCCAAGAATCTCTTAAAGAATGGGTGAGGCAAGTCTAAAATCTATGAGGAAAAGGGTGAGACCAATCCATCCAATTGGCAAGCCTTTGGATGTCTTGTATGACTTATTCACATGCCAAACTTGTTTCTTGAATATTCATGACATCTTTTATATCCATGCATGTATTTTCAACACTTGCTTGCATATATTATGTGTGATTGAAAGGGAGATGAGTTATTGGGATTCTTTGAATCTCATTCCCTCTTCTCCAATGATCTAACATGCTAGGTGGACCAAGTAGACAAAGTAATGGAAGCCAACCACCTTGAAGAAGGGAGCTTGACAACATAATGCATAGTTTTTAGTTCTTTAAGACCATATATATGTCAAATAATGTAATCCAATAATGTATATGGTCTATGAACTCTTGGACATGTGTAATCATGATAATATGTGATGTATAAATGAAAGGATATGATATGTGAATGCTAGAATGTAAATTGAGTATGTAATGCCAAGATATGCTTCCTGAAAGTTTGATGTATGTATAATTTCATGTGGCATAGCCAAAATGAGAGGCATAGAGTTTATGACCATTTGGGTAGCTCATGCAAGCCTTAATTATACTTTTAGACTTGCCTAAGAGGTGCGAAACCCCAAGGGAAGCCATTTGGACATTTTGGTATCCTATATGGAGCCAAATTTGACCATAATAGAACCCTATATCACTTTTTATCCAAAAAAGCTCTTCTTGATTTGAGATTTGGCATGAAAATAGATCTTGTTGAGAGCTTTTCGGGGAGCTAAAAAACATAATTTTTGGAAGTCTACAAAATATTTGATGAATTTTCAAAGTTGCAAATTTTCTAGTTTTGGTCATATCACTGTTCACTCAGGTCCAAAAATGAAATTTATCACATAGGGCTCAAATGAAGTCCAATTGCCATAACATTTTATACAAAGAAACTAGACATTCCCAATGAATTATGCCAATAAGAAACACCTCATTTTGATGTCTAGAGTTGGAGATATGGATTTTCAAAAAATCTATCCAATATCAAGAAGTTCACCCAACCTTAGTAACTGTTTGATTGGATTTTGAGGTATAGACATACCTGAATCAATCTAGAGTTATTTTTTTCCTCTAGTTAACATCCACAGATTTCCATATTGGTATTATTTGTATGGATTGGATTTTTATAGAACTAATTGGACATCTTCAAAATTTACTATAGAAATTTGTGACAGCACCAATACACAACTTGACCTTTAGACCTTTTCAAATGTCAAACATCCTTTGTGATAAATATTATGGTCTAGATATATTCTTAGTATGAATTAAATATTTGTAGCTTTCTATAATGGCTAAGAATGTATAATTTAGAATTTTTTATAATTAATTATGATTTTCCAAAGTTGTGATAAAAAAGTGGAAAAAATATGGCCGAAATTATGTATATGTATTTTGAGCTTCCCTTCGGGTTTCTTGATATTTAGGCTACTTTTGATGATTCAAATGAGTTGTATCTATATAATTAAATATGGGAATGTGTTGTATGAGCTCACACGATCCATGTGACACTAAATGAAATTTTTATACACGACACAACGTGAAAATATTCATTATTTCTATTGCCTTTTTCCTTAAAAGCTTGTATGATTCTTGAAAATTAGATATCTAAAGGCATGAGATGAGCTAGAATTGTTAGTGTCATATCACATGGACCATGTGAACTCATACATTACTTTCTCATATTTAATTACATGAATACAACTCATTCGCATAATTAAAAATGGGCTACATCTCGTGGAACTCAAAAGGAAGCATGAAATACATTCATATATTTTCAGCCAGATTTTTTCATATTTCTGTCACAAATTTTGAAAAATCATAACTAATTATAGAAAAATCAAAATTATATATTCTTGTCCATTATGAAAATCTACTCATGTATAATTCATGTTAAAAATATGTCCAGATCATAACATCCATCACAGAAGGCGTTTAACATTCGAAAAGTTTCAGAGGTCAGGCTATTCACTAGTGCTGTCATAGAATTCTGCAACAAATTTCAAAAATTTTTAATTAATTTCACAAAAATCCAATCTATGCAAAGTATACCAATTTAAAAAGATATGGATGTTAGCTAGAAGGGAAAAATAACTCCAGACTAGTTCAGACACGCTCAGATCTCGAAACTCAATCAAACAGTAACTGAGGTCTGCTGGAGTTCCTAATACTAGATAGATTCTTTGAAAATTTATATCTCCCTGTCTAGTTGACACAAGTCCCTGAGAATGTCTAGTTTCTCTATGTAAAATTTCATGGCAATTGGACATCATTTGAGCCCTGTGTGACAGATTTTATTTTTCATTAAATATTCTGTAGACCTTCGAAAATTATATTCTTTAGCTTTCCAAAAAGTTTTCAACAATCTTTAATTTCATGACAAATCTTAGATCAAGAAGAGCTTGTTTGGATAAAAAGTGACATAGGATTCTATTATGATCAAATTTGGCTCCATATAGGATACCAAAATATCCAAATGGCTTCCCTAGAGGTTTGGAACCTCTTAGGCAAGTCTAAAAATATAATTAAGACTTATGTGAGCTGCCCAAATGGTCCTAAACCTCATACATCTCTTGGGAGTCAATCTCACTTTTAGAAGACTCTTTATGTTGTCTCAACCAATCTTAAAGGTTCTTGACTCATCCTCACCATAGCTAAAGGTTCTTGGCCTCACCACACTCAAGCAAACCAAGGCAAATATCATTTGGAAAACATAATGCATTATCATGGTAACATAGAGTAAGAGCTCATGCTAGGACATTTTTCATAGCTTGAAATACACATACACACATTCAAAGACGAGTAAAGTAAGTAATTATGTATAAGAGAAGGTGGAAAGAGCTACCTTGGACACAATCACACACTTTTTCTCTTGAATTTTCTTTCTTTGCTTCGGCCTCACACACACAAAAGTGTAGGGATAATTTCTCTTAACCTAAACATAATTTATGGAAGCCTATTAGGTTCATGGAATTAATTCTAAGGTCATACAACTTGTTTAGATACTAGCTTGACCTATAAACCTCATTATGGTTCCACAATTACACTTAATGAAGCAACACCCTTCAAATAAATTTTAGGCTCTATTCTTTCCTTTCAAATATGATTCTTGACTCTTTTTAAGCCCTTGGAGTCATCACACAATCAAAATCAAGAGCCTGACTATATATTACTTCTTTAGGTCATATTATGGAACATAAGGCACCTTCTCACTTTCTATGCTTCCTAAATTTTTCCTAAGGCTTCCTTTCATATTCATTCATCATATATGACTCAAAAATGAGCTTAAAAAAATTTAAAACTCTCTTTAGCTACTCAAACCCTGTTAGGCTGAGGCTATAGAGGAATTAAAGCTTTATGGACTTTGCTTTATTTTCTTAATGGAGGAAGCACATGGGGAGACTTCTAGGGATCTTAGAAGCTCATTTAAACACTCATTTAGATGTAGGAATCAAAGTATCAAATTAAATTTTGCAAGGAATATATGAAACCCTAGACTTTGTATCTTGGATTTCCATAGTTATTTGTTAATTTTCTTTGCATAATCTTTATCTCCATACTCTTTTTCTTAAGAATCACCCTTGGTTATACCTAAAAATCAAATCCTCTTAGGTCTTCTCAAGTGGGGTGAAATAGTGGAGAAGGGGAGCAAGAGGTAGCAACCATAGAAGAAGAAATTACCTTGTTTTCTTACTTTTTCTCACTTGAATCTTATGTTCTTTGAGCTCCTCTCTTCAAATCCGAATTTTTTCCTTAATTTCTCCCTTAAAATGGATTTATAAACTTCATTATAATTATAGGAAACAAAGGAGAATGAAGGAGAAGAGGTTTGGAAGGAAGAAAGCCTAAAAAACTACTAAATTTCCTTACCTTTTAGCTTGAATTTGTCCTTCTTTTCTTCCTCCTCTTGTGCAGCTCATCCCTTAGGGTTTTCTTTGGTTTTTAGGTAGAAACATATGAAGCTACATGAGGGTGAGAGTGGGTCACCACTTATATATATAAAGGAGGAAGAAGAACTTTTCAAAAATTCCCATTTTGCCCTTTGTTCTTGGCATTTTCATTTCTAATTTGTTTTAGCTCCTTTTTAAGAATTGTCTTTTTCATTATAAAATTTAGGTTCTCAATTTGGTAAAATGCCTTTGGAATCACTCAAATATGAGCTAAAACCTTTCTGAATGAACCCGTCAAAGTTCGGGTATACAGATATTGGAAAATGTCCACCGGAGCTGCTTTAGCTATCCCAGGCCTTCCCATGGTTTTCAAGGCCTCTGAGAACCCTAGGGAATTCAAAATTTTCATTTACAAAGCCCTCCTATGTGAATTCCAAAATTTACTCAAAATTATGAAAATGTCATTACGTTTTGTAAGTTTTTCATCAAATTTCATTTCTTCATTCTAGCTTTATTTTTTTTTTCCATCTGAGCCTAGGATTCTTATTTTTAAGAGTCTAGAATGCTTTCCAAATTTTTTAGGACCTTAACTAAGTCATTTTGGGAAACTTCCTTTTATATCCGATGAGTTTTGTTCATTTAGGGAGAAACCATACGTTACGTTTATTATGTTTTCTCTTATTTTTAGAAAATCAGATGTTACACATGCCAAATTTTAGACCATGAAGAGCTCATTTGAACAAAAAGTGACATAGCTTACCAAAATGGCCAATTTTACCTCTCATAAAATATCACTTTGGTCCAAATGGCCTTCCTTTGAGTTTGGCACTCCTTAGGCAAGTTTAAAAGCATGAATGTGACTTGTATGAACTGCCCAGGTGGTCCTAAACCCCATGCATCTCAATTTGACTACCCTACTTCCATTAATACACTAATACATCAAGCCATCAAGAAGCCAAAATTCTCATTTCCATTGATTTCATGCCATAGATGGTCTATACAAGAGTCATACATCATATTACAATTGTTTATGATGTTACATCATAAAAATAATATGTGCAAAATAACTTTAGCATTCAATTACATAACAAGCTACATAATGGACAAAGTATGACTTTTTAATGCTCTTGGCTTGTCTTCCTTGCTTCTTGGATATCCCTTAGGCATTTCAAGATAATGGAAGGAAAAGGAGTAAGATTCTTAGAATCTCAATAACTCACGCACCCATTCACACATACATTCAAGGCATATACACATCAAAGCATATGTATGGAAGGTTTGGCAACCATAAAGTATGCAAAGTCACAATTTTCATGCCACATATTCACATTCAAGCCAAAAACATGCTCTAGGGACTGTCGGTTTTGCCTCACCCTATTTTTATGACTTTTGGATTTTCCTCACTCTTGGCCTACGAACTTTTGACTTGGCCTCACCCTTCTAAGAGACTTTTGGCCTTGTCTCACTCATGCCATGAGACTTTTGGCATCTCCTTACCTTCATTAAAGGACTCTTGGCATCACCTCACCCTTATAAGCTATTTCCATGCCATTCAAGGAAACACATTGGTACTAATGTAATGTCAAGGCATCAAGTGGCATATTCTTAAGTCATAAGAGCATACACAAACACACAAAGACATACATATGCACACAAGAATGCAAGGAGAATAAAGTGAAGAGCTACCTTGGATTTATACAAGTTTTTCTTGATCTTTGACAGGCTTGTCGTACAACCCTCAAAATAAAACTAGGTTGACTATTAAATGCAATATAGGGCACAACCTAGGTCATCTCCCTTGGAAATGGAATTCAATGTTCAATTAAGTTTCTAAGTGTTAAAATACTCTAAAAATTTCTAAACTAAAAGGGGGTTTTGATCTAATTAAACTAAGTAAAATCTAATTGAATTAAAATTCCTAAACACTACCTAATTGGAGAATTATGGGTGGATGATAGTTTTGTGACTAGCTTAGGAATCGTCCCTTGGTATCTATTATCCTTATCCTAATCCAATTGTGATTAATTCTGGCTTAAGAGTCCTAATTGTATTCATTAGCAAATGATCTTGAATAATCATTCAAGATTCAAGAGATTAGCAATTTAATATTAATTAAGACCTCAACTCCCATAAAATTACTAATTCTTGTGATTAAGATCTTTGAACATTCAAATTGATTGATTCACTAATTAATCTAGCCTCTGAATTATCATTCAAAGATATTTAATTAACCAACTAAACACTAAGGAATTCACAAATAGACCATTAGGCACACCAATTCTCATAAGCATTTCATCAAACACCCTGATTGCATACTTGGAAAATTGTAGGAAATTGAAAAATTCAGTACTAAATCAATCAAGTAATCAGTCAATCAACATCCTAATTAGTGTCTAACCAGCCACTAATCAATTACACAAATTCTCAATCCAATATTCCTTAACTAAGCAAATACAAGAAAGAGAAAAAGTGCTGGAAAAATAAGAAAATCTTAGCTAGTATTTTGCATTCTTCTCCATGGATTCAAGCTTCTCCAAGAGCTTCCTCCTAGCTAGCCTCAAGATGGATTAGAGCTTCATTTTACGGTGGAATGGAGGTGGAGAATGGAATGGAGATGGTTCTATGAATGGAGGTATGAAGGTGAATGGAAAAAGACGGATTGGCGAATGATGGAATGGAGTGTGACAAAGGCGTGAGAGATTTTTCACGTGATTTCTTTTGTTTTTCACGTGCATTCCAACTCCAGCGTTTTCATTCAAACTAGAACATAACTTTTCTTCAAATCATGCAGCCCTTCCATGTTTCACATAGCTTTCTTCTGTAGTTCCTCTCCATTTCCTATTCGTGTGTATTTGCAGATTCTGCTCACTTGTTTTGGAATCACGCCTTGCCTTCATTATCAACCAGAACTTCCAGCAACTTCTTCTTCATCTCTTCACAGATCAGAACTCGCGGCTCTTTGCATGTTCCAGCCTTCATTTGTTCGTGTTTTTCTTCATGCAGCTTCTGTACAAGCCTCACTCGAGGTTTTCTTCTTGTTTTCTCCATGCAAGACTGTCAAATTTTTTTTGTCCAAAACAGAGGCTACTTCCTAAAAATGTGCTCTGTTTCATGTTATTTTCTTCTTGTTTTAGCCCTTCATTCTGCCTAAGTTTCTCATGTAACTCAGCTCTCTCACATTGCTTCATTCTTTTCACGTTTTACTCCAGCTTTTCCACATCATGTTTCTGCATGTGTGTGTTTCTATTTTAGCTTTAAACCTGTCATTTTTCCACGTTGCTTCTGCATGCTTGATTGCCAATCAACATGCTCATTCTCTTTATGCAGTTCCACGTTGGCTTTTGTAAGTGCTGCAGCTTTTTTCTCTTATTACTGTCTACTGTCCAGACGTATGCTGCTGTCCAGCCAAGTACTTCTTGTTTCAGCTGCTCGAGTTTGTTCTCCATGTGGTTGCTTCTCTTAAATAGTTCATTGTAGCACTCAAGCAAGCTTCTTCTCTATATAGACCAGAAACTCAAGCCAGCTTCTTAATTCATTCTAATGTAACTCCTCTCCTCTGTTTCTTTTAGTAGCTGCAGTCCATATATATTTCTTTTGCTTTGTATGTCACAGCCCAGGTTTCCTTGACTAGATGCTTCTCCTTCGTTTATTTTGCAGCTTTCCCACGTCATTTTTCCAACTCAGCTTCATGGTCTCATGGCATCTTCCTTCGTTTCTGTTTTACTCCCATTCCATATTGATTCTTCTTTTCTTTACTGCTGGATGTTGCCTTGCCTGAGCCTTCTAAATCACGTGTTTCTTTATTTAAGTGATCAGATGCCCAGCTCGTGCTTTCTTCTCTAACCCATAGCTTCTTTCTTCCTCTCAAATGCACCTTCTGCTCATCTTTGCTCTGCTTCCTATTCTTAAGTTTTTAGCTCCACAAAAAGTACACTTGAAGCTTAATCTTCACCTTCAATTCAATTTCCCATTCAAGCTAATTGCCCATCAAAAATTCTGCACAAAAGAATGGAAAATATTCAATAGAATTATCCACAAAATTATTTAAAAGAATTTCATGCCTTAAAACTCAATAATTTTTCCAATTAATTCACAAAGTGCATAAGTGGCTAATAAAATCAAATTGTATCTAATTAAACCTTTAAAGCCATCTTTGATCATTAAAATGACTAAGTTTAGGAGAATAAAAATAGATAAAAATACGTGTTTATCAAATTTCCCCACACTTAAACCTTTGCACTCCTGGGCAAAGCTCAAAATCCAAGATAAAAGAATGATTTGAAGCACCCGGCTAGTAGAATGGCAAGTAGGAAATGAAAATGGAAAATAAAGTGTAAAAATCACAAGCTAGAGATTAATCACAACTCTTCATCACTTCAACAATCTAAGTTAACTTTACTTGCATCAAGAAATCAAATTCCATGGCAATTTCATTTGAAAAGAATGAATTGAAATGCATAGCCTCTCACATGGATTGGTGTTTATTCTCAACTCTCAAGTGTTTAGACAATGTGGATCACTCAAGTTCCACCTATCAAAGTTCACTGCCATAAGCTTGTCAAGCTTCTAAGTCTCCACCACCCATGCTAAATGCAATACACCAATCAAAGGACTTTATTTAAGGTTGTAACGGGGTTAGGGAGATAAAATGAATGGACACAAAAACAAGGGGAAAAACAAACAAATGGATACCTTAGAACTTAAGAGCAATCAATGACAATCTAGAATACGTAAGAATGTGCATTCAAGGCCTTATTTCTAACTAGTAATAGGCAACTATAAACTCAATTTGAAACACTTCTTTCTTTTAATTTTCAATGGCTTCCTTTTCTTTTTCTTTTCTTTTTTTTTTCTTTTTATTACTTTTCTTTTGCTTTCTTTTTTCTTTTCTATCTCTTCTTTCTTTGCATTTTTTTTAAGACATATTCCTCAACTTTGAATAACTATGGCCTAACTTGATGTAAAGCATACATTCTCTCGTCCTAAACAAGTGCAATGCTCCTTAAAGTCCTTAAGGTATCTTAAAACAAGGTGGGAAACATTTTTAAATGGCTGTAGGCTAAATAAGAAAATAAAATCAAGGTTCAAAATGGCTAAACAATGGATAAAATGAATGTAGGGTTGGCTTTTTGGCTATCTAGCTACAGAAGAAAGGAATGCCTTATCATTTTCATGCATGCAAATGCAAATGTGGTCTCAACAAAGAATCAAGACAAGTTCTAGAGTGAAAGCAGTGATAGGTGGATACACACTAGAAATGAATAATTAAGGCTCAAATCCTCACCAGCTAATGGCTATGACATAATTTATTAAAATCAAACTCATTGCCACTTCACTTGAATCAAGACACAAGATCCATTACTTGTCATGTCTACGTGAATCCAAGCTACAATCATCTCAACTTGCAACTTTTATAAAAAAAAACTAAAAGAAAATCATGCTATTTTTTAAAAATTTTCTCAAAAATTTCAAACTTTTTTCTTTTATGGATGGAATGAAATGACTCTCTCCCCCCCCCCCCCCACACTTAAATGTTGCATTGTCCTCAATGTCAGCACACAGTCCAGTAAACAGATGAACAACACAGTATAAAAAGTAGAAAGGGCAAGAATACAACCAGATGGGCTTGCAAATGGAGATCTCAATGTGGCTCAGATTTCCTTGTAGCTAGCTAGCAATCTTTTATTACCTACAAAGTAGAAGCAAAACAACCAGTAATGCGAAAAAAAAAACAAAGAAAACTACATCCTAAACTAAAAAGAACTATATCAAAGACGAACTAATCATAAGTATCAAAAACCAAAATCAAAATGACTTTATTCCTTCTTAAATGAACAAATTTGAGTCTAACCACTTTAAAACATTTTGATTGATCATTCAGTGATGACCCATGGACTTTCTCAACCATTAGTAGTTTAGGAAAGTCATATTCAGCATATTTAGGAACAATGAAAGAAGGAAAATCAAATTCAAGACATTTAAAATCAAAGAAAGGAAATCTAAAATCAAATTTAAACTCTAAACTTTCTAAAAATTTATCAAAACCAATAAAATCTATCGGACTCTCATCAGTAAGAGTCACTGCATCAACAGGAAAATTAAATTGCAACTTCTCACAGCCTTTTAAGTTTAAGTCCTCTAAGGTATCTGGCAGTTGCTTTTCCTCAGCCGGGAGAGTCTGTTGATAATTGGGAATTAGCTCACCAACTTCAGGAATCTATTCAGGACTCTCAATAAGAGAAACAATATCTTCCCTGACCAAAGAGACATCAGTAGGCTCACAAAATTCTAAACAATGATCTATAACAAAATTTAGTCTCTCACTGGTATCAATAAGAGTATAAGGATCAATAGAATTTTCAACATCAGTAGTATCTTTGTGCATGTTCTCATCAATACCAGTATGATTAGAAGAATCATTCTTATCATTAACAATTTCAATGCAAGCCAAGGACTCTAGGGGTTTAGCAGACTTATCAGACTCTAAAAACTCATTTATTTCAGCGCATATAGGATATGTATGCAATTTATCACATAAACATTTAAAAGTTAAGTCTGAATTATCAACAAGTTGTCCAACAATTTTATTGTCTATATCCTTATCACATGCTACATCTACCATTTCAACAGTCATACCATCACAAGCTAGTGAGGAATCATGTTGATTAGTATATGTAAGGAACTCACTAGTCTCAATGGAAGAATTAATTTGGGAGCATCTATCACATACAGCAGATCCAACATATATATAATCAAGAGATGCATCCAAATCAGTTATGTCACATGGTCTAGATGGCATGTTGTCCTGAAACTCAGAAGATGCATCAATAATAGGCTTCTCATCCAATTCCACATCAAGAATAGAAGAATCTTCATATTCTAGGTCACCCCCACACTTATCTACTACCCTAGACTTAAGAGATTCATCAATAACAGGTTTAGAAATAGAATTATAACTAAGGTCACAGCTAAGAGTAGAAATTCCAAGTGCATCAGTACACAAGGATTCATGAACATCACAAAATATGTTAATTTTGCTCAATGAACTACCATAATCAACCATACTAGGAGATTCAACAATTATTTCCTCATTAACATCATCATCATGCAATTCAGAATCAACGACATTATATGCATCAGTAATCACAGTGCTATCAAGCAAACTAGATTCAGTTCCAACAAATTGTAAAGTATTAGAAGATGGAAGGATATTACCCAGTGAATAGGACTCTTCCTCCTCCATGCATTCCCTTCTAATTTGCTCTTCAATTGATTCATTAGCACTTGAAGTCGGTTGATTCATTTGAAATCTTGAATCCTTCATGAGGTTATCCACCATTTGCTGATCTTGTTATTTCAACCATGCAGCTCCTTATTAGATCATTTGCCGCATTTGTTGGTTTTGAATTCTAAGAGCTTCCATTAGCTGCTTCATCCTCTCTTCTGAACTCGGTTCCCTCTGAGGCTCTTGTTGCAAGTATCCCTCATGGTAGTTGTAAGGATGATACTCTAGCTCTTGCATATGAAAGGTATGATATGGTTCATAATGATGGTAGTAATTTAGGTGAACTCCATATGGATGGTGTTGTGGTTGGTAGCTGAGGTGAACTTCATATGAATGATAGTGTAGTTGGTAGCATGGTGGTTGGAATTGTTGATATTGTTGTGCTTGTTGATATTATTGGGCTTGTTGCTCTTGTCTTTGTCTTTCAAGAAGACCTTGAACCATTGGCTTAAGATCATCTAACTGCCTAAGGATCCCATCATTGGCATAAGAATTATAAGCAAGATTAGAATAATATGGATCCATTTAAAGCAAATAAAATGATAAGCACAATTAATTTCAGCACAAAACAAAGCACAAACAAATTATGACCAAAATTAACTCGAACTCAAGAAAATAAAAATTCAATGAAGCTAAGAAGTTCCTAACAATGAAAAACACTCTAAAACAGAGGTTAATGATACAAAACAAACTCACAAAAAATAAAGAAATTAAATCTAGAAAAATTGAAAAATTCCTAAAAAAATTCGAGAAAATACTAAAACATTCAAAAAAGTGCCTCAAACGTTGGAATTTGCCCAAAAAATGGTGCACCTAATAGATATGCTATTACTTTTTCTTCAAACACCCAAAAACCTTGAAAAACAAAGTTTAAGAATTTTCTGGGTACTTCAAACAAAAATTCCAGCAACTAGACAAGTTAATGCGCAACACCGAAATCACCCGATTCCAAGTTCAAAACAGAATAAAAATTAAACCAAAATAGAACCAAAATAGAGCTAAAAAAAATAAAAATACCTAGAAAACTTTCTTAAATAATTGAAACTCCAATTCCTCGGCAACGGTGCCAAATTTTGACGGGCTTATCGTGCAACCCTCAAAATAAAACTAGGTTGACTATTAAATGCAATATAGGGCACAACCTAGGTCATCTCCCTTGGAAATAGAATTCAATGTTCAATTAAGTTTCTAAGTGTTAAAAGACTCTAAAAATTTCTAAACCAAGGGGGGGTTTTGATCTAATTAAACTAAGTAAAATCTAATTGAATTAAAATTCCTAAACACTACCTAATTGGAGAATTATGGGTGGGTGATGATTTTGTGGCTAGCTTAGGAATTATCCCTTGGTATCCACTATCCTTATCCTAATCCAATTATGATTAATTCTGGCTTAAGAGTTCCTAATTGTGTTCATTAGCAAATGATCTTGAATAACCATTCAAGATTCAAGAGATTAGCAATTTAATGTTAATTGAGACCTCAACTCCCATAAAATTACTAATTCTTGTGATTAAGATCTTTGAACATTCAAATTGATTGATTCACTGATTAATCTAGCCTCTGAATTATCATCCAAAGATGTTTAATTAACCAACTAAACACTAAGAAATTCATAAATAGACAATTAGCCACACCAATTCTCACAAGCATTTCATCAAACACCTTGATTGCACACTTGAAAAATTGTAAGAAATTGAAAAATTCAGTACTAAATTAATCAATTAATCAGTCAATTAACATCCTAATTAGTGTCTAACTAGCCACTAATCAATTACACAAATTCTCAATCCAATATTCCTTAACCAAGTAAATACAAGAAAGAGAAAAAGTGCTGAAAAAATAAGAAAATCTTTGCCAGTATTTTGCATTCTTCTCCATGGATTCAAGCTTCTCCAAGAGCTTCCTCCTAGCTAGCCTCAAGATGGATTAGAGCTTCATTTTACGGTGGAATAGAGGTGGAGAATGGAATGGAGATGGTTCTGTGAATGGAGGCGTGAAGGTGAATGGAAAAAGATGGATGGGCGAATGACGGAATGGAGTGTGACAAAGGCGTGAGAGATTTTTCACGTGATTTCTTTTGTTTTTCACATGCATTCTAGCTCCATTGTTTTCATTCAAACTAGAACATGGCTTTTCTTCAAATCATGCAGCCCTTCCATGTTTCACATAGCTTTCTTATGCAGTTCCTCTCCATTTCCTGTTCGTGTGTATTTGCAGATTCTGCTCACTTGTTCTGGAATCATGTCTTGCCTTCATTATCAACCAGAACTTCCAATGACTTCTTCTTCTTCTCTTCACAGACCAAAACCCGCGACTCTTTGCATGTTCTAGCCTTCATTTGTTCATGTTTTTCTTCATGCAGGTTCTGTACAAGCCTCACTCGAGGTTCTCTTCTTATTTTCTCCATGCAAGGCTGTCAAATTTTTTTCTCTCCAAAATAAAGGCTACTTCCTAAAAACGTGCTCTGTTTCACGTTATTTTCTTCTCGTTTTAGCCCTTCATTCTGCCTGAGTTTCTCATATAACTCAGCTCTCTCACATTGCTTCATTCTTTTCACATTTTACTCCAGCTTTTCCACGTCGTGTTTCTGCATGTCTGTGTTTCTATTTTAGCTTTAAACCCGTCGTTTTTCCATGTTGCTTCTGCATGCTTGAATATCAACGTGCTCATTCTCTTTGTGTAGTTCCACGTTGGCTCTTGTAAGTGCTGTAGCTTCTTTCTCTTGTTGCAGTCTACTGTCCAGACGTATGTTGCTGTCCAGCCATATCTCTTCTTGTTTTCTCGAGTTCCAGCCAAGTACTTCTTGTTTCAACTGCTCGAGTTTGTTCTCTATGTGGTTGCTTCTCTTAAATAGTTCATTGTAGCACTCAAGCAAGCTTCTTCTCTATATAGACCAGAAACTCAAGCCAGCTTCTTAATTCATTCTAATGTAACTCCTCTCCTCTGTTTCTTTTAGTAGCTGCAGTCCATATATATTTCTTTTGCTTTGTATGTCTCAGCCCAGATTTCCTTGACTAGATGCTTCTCCTTCATTTATTTTGCAGCTTTCCCACGTCATTTTTCCAACTCAGCTTCATGGTCTCATGGCATCTTCCTTCATTTCTGCTTTACTCCCATTCCATATTGATTCTTCTTTTCTTTACTGCAGGATGTTGCCTTGCCTGAGCCTTCTAAATCACGTGCTTCTTTATTTAAGTGATCAGATGCCCAGCTCGTGCTTTCTTCTCTAACCCATAGCTTCTTTCTTCCTCTCAAATGCACCTTCTGCTCATCTTTGCTCTGCTTCCCATTCTTAAGTTTTTAGCTCCACAAAAAGTACACTTGAAGCTTAATCTTCACCTTCAATTCAATTTCCCATTCAAGCTAATTGCCCATAAAAAATTCTGCACAAAAGAATGGAAAATATTCAATAGAATTATCCACAAAATTATTTAAAAGAATTTCATGCCTTAAAACTCAATAATTTTTTCAATTAATTCACAAAGTGCATAAGTGGCTAATAAAATCAAATTGTATCTAATTAAACCTTTAAAGCCATCTTTGATCATTAAAATGACTAAGTTTAGGAGAATAAAAATAGATAAAAATACGTGTTTATCAATCTTTTTCCTTCCCTTTTCCTGTACCACAAGCACACCTAGGTGGGTGTATGTTCTCTTGTCCTAAACACCATTAAGAACACACAATCATAAACTAGAAGCAAGCCAAGACACTAAACTCACTCTTGAATACACACTTGGTTCCATAAGTGGCATAATGGTCCCATAAATGGCCTATTGAAGCAACCTTCATAATTTAAGCCTTAGGCTCCTATCTCTTGTTATTTTTATACTTCTTGGACTCATTTAAGATCCTTGGAGCCCTCACATATTCACTTGCACAATTGGAAAACTAAGTTGCTTCATAAGGCACCATTATGGACACCATTGTTCCATTTTCTAATCTATGGCTCCTAAATTTTTGCCAATAGTTTCTCCTATCTTTTAACATCATATAAAGTCTTAAATCATGCCTAGAACAAATTAAAACATCCCCTAGCCTAATGAACCTAGCTTGGCTAAAATATGCATCATAATAGAGGTTCATGGAGTTCTTGATTTTTACTTGATGGGAGAGCCACTTGGGAGGGTTTCTAGAGATCTTAGGAGCTCAAGGAAACATTCAAATAGTAAAGGAATTACTCACACAAAATCAGATTTTCCAAAACCCTAAAGAACCCTACACTTTTCTATCTTGTTTTTCGTGGGTTTTTCTTGGAATTTCTTACCATATTCCTCTTCCTCATGGTCTAAAACCCTAGTTCCTCTCTTGTTTTTGGACAGAAAATCCTCCCCCTATATGGTTCTATTCTTGGCCGAAATATACACATCCATGGAGCAAGGAGAAGAAGCAACCACAACAAGCTTTTACCTTGGTTTCAAGTGTGCTTTCAAGGCTTCTTCTTCTTGGTTTGTCTTTCCTCAAAATTTTTGAGCTACCCCTCTAAGTTCTAGGCCAAAAATAGAACCAATCACCTCAAGAAAACCAAAGGAAGAGAGCTAAGAAGGAAAGGAACAAGATTGGAAGAGAAAGAAGCATAAAATTCCATGAATTTACCAATCTTGCCTTTTTCTTCCCCCTTTCCTTCCTCTTCTTGTGCGCCTAAGAGAGACGTCATTTTTTGTATTTTGAGCAGAGGAATTCATGCTTAAGAAGGTGGGAGAAAAAAGGATAAATGTGTGGAAGCTTCAAGAAACACATTTTTTCAAAAATTCTAATTTCATCCTTCCATAATGGCAATTTTGCTTCAGCTTCGTTTTAGCTCCTTTTTTAGAACTGTCTTTTCCATTATAAAATTTAGGTTTCCAATTTAGTAAAATACCTTTGGAATCGCTCAAATTAGAGCTAAAACCTTCCCGAATAAATCTGTCAAAATTTGGGCTCACTAACATCGAAAAATGTACACCGAATGGGTTTTACCAATCCCGGGGCTTCCTATGGTTTATAGGGTCTCTGAAAACCTTGGGCCACTCAAATTTCCCATTTAGAAAGCCCTCCTATATGTTTTTCCAAAAGTTATACTTATTTTTAAAAATACCATTATGTTTCGTCAGTTTTTGTCACAAATTGTTTATTCGTCCTAACTCTATTTTTTATTTTTGTTTGAGACTGAGATTATCATTTTTAGGAGCCTAGGACTCTACCTAAAATTTTTAGGACATTATTTAGCTCATTTCAGAAGACTTGCTTTTATATGGCTCATTTTGTCATTTTACGGTAATTACGTTCGTTACACTAGTTAGTGCTAAGAATGGCATAGGTGATATAGCTAAGCTTTCAGACTTGTTTTAGCCAAAAAAAAAAAGTGACTAAATTGACATAGATAAATGATGAAATTGCTACATGAAATGTGACAAATAAAATGACTTATTTTGAAATACTTAAAGTTACCAAATCCTTACTTTAAGACCTAATTTGCACATGTATTGCTAAAATAAGATTGAATATGTCTTAATTAGTTATTTTATGCTTTAATTAATGTGCCAAAGGCAAGTTAATGGGACCACACCAAAGTGTATATGTGAGGCAACAAAAGGATAGCAAGGGAATTGATTGAATTCACTTGATAAGTAGCTTTTCCTTCATTCTAATATGTATGATTGGCTCACTTAAATCTTTGGTTGCTTGTGTGTATTGTTTACAATTGTTTGACTTGTTAATTGGTTGAATAGAATATACAATTCCATGATACTTACTTGCATTTATGAAAAGGGTGGCTCTTTGCAAGGTGTGAGGCCAAGGAAGTGGGCATGGATTTGCGCTACCTTAGGCCAAGAGTCCCTTAAATGTATGGTTTTGCTTCTGCTTAAGCCAAGGAAACCCCAAGAGCATGGATTTACTCTCTTGTGTATGGATTAGTTATGATTGCATAACATGTATGCTTGCTTCCATTTGCTTGAGTGAACTATATGCGTGTTTGAATGATGGCTTAGTTATTGGGATTCTTTGAATCTCATATTTCCCTATTTCCACTAACTATGGCCAAGTGATATGTAAAGCAAGGACAAAGATGAGTAAAATACTTAGAAAAGTCTACTATGGCAAAAGTTTTAGCATAGTATATGATGTTGCATATATGATTATGTAAATCTATATTTTGAAGTAATGTAATGGAAAACATATGTGAAAGTGTTAGACTATGATTTTTGATCAATAGAAGTAAGTACAAGATGTTGGAACATGATTTAGTTTATAGATACCTATGTGGTTTATATGCATTCTCTCACATGGAATACTAATTTTTCATTTCCAGGCAAATTTCATATGATGACTCATTGATTTATGATGCATATATGGATTAAAATTTACACAAGACAAAAAAATGACATTTTAAAGCTCATTTTGTGCAATTTGGAATCAAATTTTTAACTATTTGAGTCACAAAATATCCCTCTACCTTTGAATGCCTTAACGACCAAATTTAGAATTAAAATTTGGTAAACTTTTAAAGAACATTCACAACATTCCAAAGAGTTAAAGATCATAATTTTTAGAGCTCTATAAAATATTTGGTGGATTTTCAAAATTGGTTTTAAAAAGCTGTTATACGTTGTTACTATTCATTCTGGTACAAATCTGGCTTTTACATTCTTTAAGGGGCCAAATAGACTCATTTTAATCTAAAATTTTTACAATTGATAGTTCACATCCTAAGCTTTCCAAAGACACCAAATTTGCATTAATTAGAATTATGTAGTACAAGTTATAAATTTTTAAAGTTAAGGCTCTATTATGTATTCTATAGCCTAAATGAATAAATGACTAAAATTTCTTGGTTTTATCTTCACATACATGCTATCTTGGATAGAACTAGATGTTTATGCATGAAATTGTGAGATGGAATGGTGAGAATCCATTTTTGGAACTTTATGAGTCCATTTGGAGCATATAGTAATTATAATTTCGTTGTTAAAAGTTTGGCTACAATTACTATTATTCTAAATGAACAACTATTGTTATAAAGTAAAACAAATATAGTATAATGTGACATTTTTTGTATTAGAGCCAAGGTTCAGGCAACCTAATTCTCTCTTTTGGTTTAGGGAGTGTTTGAATTATTTGTGTATGTGGAATGTGAACTGTCACAAATATTAGGAATCATTGATAACTGTGCTATGAATATATCTTATATGTTAAGGTTTATGGTTCTTTTTAGACAAAATGGTGGATACAATAAGTGACAAACCTATTAGGGCAGAGCATGAAGATCAAATGATGTAATGTCCGATTTTCATAGAAACAATGAAAACAAATACATTTTAAGAGTAAGTTCTCTGAAATGAATTGGTTAAGACCCAAAAAAAATTAGAATAATGATCTAGACATTAAGTAATGAACATAGGAGATCAGAGGTGCTCGGAAATCGAAGGTAAAATAACCATACCGAATTTAACGAAATAGTTACATAATGTAATGGCATTTTCGTAAGTGTTTGATTTTATTTCCATGGATTTGATAATGTGTTTGGTTCTGTTTTGGGCCTAGACCAAAGAGGAAGATTTTGAAATTTGAAAGGAGGGTAAAGACAAGAGGAAAAGCTCTTGAGAAAAGCTTGAATTCTAGGTAAAATCCTTAGTTTCCATGCTTATCCTTCCTTGTTCTTCTTCTTGTGTGTTTCGCCCTATGTATGGACAACCAAGAGGGATTCAGTTTTAAACCAAACCAATGATGAATCTTAGGAATTTGAGTGTGGGAAGTAAGGATATGCAAAGAAAACAAATAAACAACCATGAATTTGTAAGATAAAAAAGCTAGGAATTTGTGAACATAACCTAAAATCTGTATTAATCTAAGAATTTCCTAGTCTATGTAAGTGTTTGTATGAGCTCCTAAGATCCCTAGAGAGCCTCCCATATACACCTCCCATCCAAGAATCAAAGGAAACTCCATGAACTTCTTCCTTGAGGGATGTCTCAACCTAGGTTAAAAGAAGCACCAAGGGATAGTTTTAAATTCTTCCAAGCTTGGTTTTGCATCATATATGATGGGAGAGAATGAGAGGAAGCCTTGGAAAAAATTTAAGAAGCCTAGGAAGTGAGATTAAGGTATAGGTTCCATAATGTGACTTAAAGAAGCAACATGTAGCTAAGCTCCTCAAAATTAATTGTGTGATGGCTCCAAGAGGTCTAAATAGAGTTAAGAACTATAGATGAAAAAAAAAGAATGGAGTTAAGATCTTGTATTCTTGGTGTTGCTTCATTAGGTGCATTATGGAACCATAATTAGACTTTAGAAGCAATCTAGCTTTTCAAGTGCATGTGTAGCTTTAGAAATATTCCAAGAGTGTAATTGGCTTCCATGTGATATGTTTAGGCCAAAAGAATCAAGCTCGACCTCCTTGTGGGTGTTTGGCCGAAAGAGAGGAAGCATTTCCAAGAAAGAAAGTGTGTTCTTGTATACAAGGTAGCTCTCTCTTCTTTCTCTCATATATCTTTAGATGTTTTCTTGTCTTTAAATGTGTGTGTGGATGTTTAAACCATGAAAAATGTTTTTACCAAGTATTTATATACCATGGTACCATGATGGTTTGCTTATGCACTTGAATGACGTTTTTATGAACATGAATAGCTTACTTGAGTGTGGTGAAGCCAAAAGTCTCTAAAAGAGTAAGGCTTAGTTAAAAGTCCATTAAGGAAATGGGTGAGGCATGTCCAAAATTCCTAAAGAGAATGGGTGAGGCTAAACCATTGTCTTGGCAAGCCTATGTATGTTATATGTGACTTCTTGAATACAAGGAATGTCCCATATTTGTTTATGAATTTCAAGATAGCCATGCATGAATTTTTAGACTTGAATTTGCATCCATTATGTGTGCTTAAAAGGGAGAAGAGCTATTGGGATTCCTAGAATCTTATTCTTTCCTCCCTATTACCTAACATGTCTAGGTAGACTAAGTGAGCAAAGGAATAGAAGCCACCAAGCTTAAAGGAAGAGGATTGACATGGAAATGTGTTATGTATTCATCTTGTAACCATTTTGATGGCATATGATGTAATCTTATGATGAATGTGATGTAAAACTTTTTGGACATGTGTAATTATATGGATACTTGATGTATATATGAGAATTGATACCATTTGAATGGCATAATAAGTTTTTGACAATGAATGGCAAGAATTGCTTATGTATGCATTTATGTATGGCTAGAAGTAGGAGAGTGAATTTGTGAGATCTGGGTTTTTAAACTTTTGAGAAATGTTTAATAGTCTATTTTGCTGCATTCCCACATGCTCAAGTGGCCCTATGTGACAACCCTAAGTTCTAATCTTGGTAATTATGGTCAAATACATGATTAATAATTAATGATCAAGGTTTGGGGTTGCTATAATTAAGTACTTTGCTGAAATATAGGGGAATTTGAACCTTGATGTTATTAGGGTCATCAACTAAACCACTATAAATGGAAACATGTATAAAAGCATTTGTACCATCATTAAGGGTTTGTAATTCATCCATTCATTGATTTCAACACGTAAAAACCTCCCACAAGTGTTCCTACATCATTTCCTATCATTGGCATTAAAGAAATTAGGGTTTCTAGGTCCAAGGTGGGAGTTTGGGGACCTACGTCGCGACCTGGAACCTTTCCGCCGCGGCTAAGTTAGGTTCTGAAGCTTGAAAACTAAGTTTTTTACTTGGCGCCGCGGCTTAGAACTCTTGTGTCGTGGCCAAGTTGCTCTCGGGAATCACTGGGTATCGCCGCGGCGAGTTGGATCTGCGCCGCGGCCAACCTATGTGGCGCTGCGACGAGTTTGGCCACTGTATCTTCCTTAATTAATTTTCTTGACTTACGCCACGGCGGGACTCATTGAGCCCCGGCGAGTTTGGCTACTGTCACCCTTCTGGATGACTTTTTTGCTCTGCGCCGCGGTGAGATTTCTCAAGCCGCGATGTCCCTCGCCACTGTCACTCTTGGTCTCACCGCGGCGTGACTCCCTCCTGTAGCTATATTCCCTACATTTCGTCCCCTACACTCCATTTCCCCTTTTAGGGACACTCTATGGTCACTTCCCCTCATTTTATATGGCTCTAATGGCATTCATCTACCTTATTTACCTAACTATTCTTCCATTACCAATTCAAAACTTATATGCCCATTTCTTTTCTCTAATTACCTTCTATCAGGAAGTTTATAAAATAACAATAACAGAATATACATGAACCACTAGCAGCTATCCTTTAATACACAATCAATGGGGGTTCCATACATTAGGATTCCATATCCATATCTCAAGGGTTACATTTCCATTGATAAGCCATATTATAGGTCAACATAATTTACAGCAGATATCATGAATTCATAAAGCAACTACCAAATTAAGATGGGGTCTAACCCCTCAATACATACATCCTCAGAACCAAAATATGAACGCCTACACTTGGCAATATAGATACATGATGATGCTATACAGGACTTAACAAAAATTAGCATCTACCTTATTACACTCAGACCAAGTGAAGCTTCCCACACTAGGCCTCAGCTCATAGATGTTCATCTACTTGCTTACCCTTATCCTTATCCTAAGAACCTTCACCTGAAATATTGATCCCATGACACGGGGTGAGATATAAATCTCAGTAACCAAGGCAATTCCATCATATAATCCAGTTTAATTAACATATATGCATGAATCAAAATCAACATTAGAATCATATCAGTAAATGAAATAATTAGGTTATCATGATTACTATCCCATACTAGCAATCATATTATCACATGTTAAAGGCCATTAACACTGAGAGAGGCCCGTCCATGGCACCACTCCCTATTGAGCATAACCAAGGCTCAGTGCATCTGGGGTTTAATCATAACTCGGTGCCCGATCGAAGCACATGCATGGGTGGCAGCCACACCACAGCTCCACTATGGACTCACAAGGTCCAATTATCATATAATAGATAGCCAACCAATTCATTCAGCATTTCCAAATCATTTTATATACAGCAAATATGAAATTAAAATAGATACATGCATGAAATTAATGTAAACCCCGGTTACCTCACTTGTAGACAAATTGCAACAGCCACCAATGGTACAAAAATTCCTATAACCATAGTATCAGAATATTACCACTCTAATTCATCATTAATAGTAGCAATAAGTACCCAAAGAATTTAAATGCTAATAACTACCTAAATAACACTTACCCAGTCACTACAAGACCCAAATTCGGATTCAAGTATCCTCTACTAGAAATCTCAATGTTTCACCCAAAATCTTAAGCAAATTCGTATAAAATTAATACCCATATTATAAATCAGCGATAGGAGTCATAAATTAGCAAAGAAATCATTAAAATGGAAGGCTTATACTTACCTAATATCGGCCCTAGCCTCAACCTACGAATTTCATCAAGAAAACCCCAAATAACCACATTTCAAAATTTGGGTAGGGTGAAAATTCTCCAAATGAAAAACTAATCAAACCAAATTAAAGAGAAAGATGAGGGGGTTAAGTTGTATAACTATTACTTTGACTAAATCTTACTCTAAGTGTGTGAAAATACAAAATTCTTGCCCCCAACCCTAGCCTCCTTCTCAACCTTTGAATTTGTTTCTTTGAATTTCAGCAAATGAGAAAGTGGCTGAAGTATTAGGGTTTTAGGTGGGTTTAAATTGGGTCAAGGGATGGGTCCTGGGTTGCTCCAAATCCAATTCATAATGGGCTTCAGACGTTAGCTTGTTGGGCTAGTTTTAGAGTGTTGGGCTGCAAAATTTTATTAGACCAGTTTTTATGCATTGGGTTGCTGAAGTTTAATGGGATTTGGGCCTGATTTGAAGAGCTCAAGGGCTTGGGTCTGCACAAGGGTAATTGGGTCACTTATAAGAGTTTATACAAGGTAGATCTTGGGCCTCTATCACATTAAATTAGGTTGGGTCTGTACCTAGCTCATTGGGCCTCCATTAGCCTCTTATCATGATTCATTAATTTGGGCCTAGGTGAAGTTTCTATCCCAAATAAATTCTCAAACCCATGTTAATAATTTATCTCTCTAAAATTTCTATTCACTAACTTGCCCAATTATCCTCTATTAATTATTCTTAATTACTCTAAATCCATTATTAACACCTTAATTAATTTTGGGGTGTTACACCCTAGAGATGCTAGAATCCAATTTGGTCCCTCTTGACCCATAATGAAACTTGAAAAATGCCATTTTGGAACCCTATAGCACAAACTGACCACATGAACAAATTTCCTCATGAAATTTGGCATATATATAGATGTCATCTAGAACTTTTTGGAAAGCTAAAGATCATATTATTTAGAGTTTTATGGAATTAATTATGAATTTTTAAATTTTCCAAATTTCTACTGTTCTGATATAGTTATTGTTTATATGGTCAGTTTCTTCTCCTATGTCATTTGAGGGACAAATGGTGTCCAATGCCCATGAAGTTTTATAAGAATAAACTAGACATGATAAAATTTTTATGGCTACTGAGATTACCCCAACTGGATTTCTGAGCAAAGATAGATGAATTTTTCAAGTTTGGAGTTAATACCAATAATACAACAATACCTTTACTATTGTTCCATCAATTTCCAGTGGCTAAATGTTCCTATTGTGGTCTAGAATTATTTGTAACATAAATTTAACATCTATAAATTTCTAGAATGATATAGTGTGCATAATTTTAATTTTTCTAAATTTAGTTATGATTTTTCAAAGTTGGCACTAGACATTTGGTAGTAGAACTTGAGATAGCCTTGTATTATTTTGTGTATGTATGTTATAAGCTCAAGTTTTTGGCAACATTTTAAGATGGTTTTGAGTTGTATGTATGTATTTGAATATGAAAATGAGATGGATGGATGTCTGCCTAGGTGTATAGCACTATGGATAGGAATGCATCTAAGTAGCATAAGACTGTGATGCACAAGTCTAAAATGGAATAGAGGATAACTGTGGTTGCTACTAAGCTAAGGCAAGATGTCTAAGCATAGATGACATCTCATCAATCTTGCTTTCAATTCTCTGATCATAGTGTTAAGAATGTAACTCACTGACTCCTCTTACTGTCTATCTCACACCAAACTGTTGTGCATTCTAAGCCATCTTGTCAATCAACTCCCAGGCTTTTGCAAGTGTCAAATCACCCAAAGCTCCACCGGAAGTAGCATCAATCATGTTTTCATCCATATTCAGCAACCCCTCATAGAAATACTAAATAAGCAGCTAATCAAAAATTTAAAGATGAGGACAACTAGCCAGCAACCTCTTGAACCTTTCCCGATATTCATACGAGGTCTCTCCATCATTTTGTCTGATTCCACAAATTTCTTTCCTTATTGATGCAGTGTGAGAAGAAGAAAGAATTTTTCCAAGAAAAGCCTTTTCAATTAATCCCAAGAAGGGATGGCACTAGGAGTAAATAGTACAACTAATCTTTGGCTACACTATGTAATGAAAAAGGAAATACTCTGAGCTTAATTTGTTCTTCTGAAACTCCCTGTGGCTTCATTGTAGAGTAAACAACATGGAATTCCTTCAGATGCTTGTGAGGATCATCTCTTGCAAGTCCATGAAATTTAGGAAGTGAATCAGACCAAATTTGTATACAAAGATTTTGATAGTGCACATTAGGAGCTATCAATTCTCTAATAGTTCTTACATGCATGTTATCATTCAAATTTGCCTAAATATGCATATTCATGTTAGCATTCACTTAATCTTGTTCAATCATATTATCACCAACAAATTGAAGTATATAATCAATTCCTTGCACACAATCAAAAGCAGAAGAAGTAGTGCCATTATTTTGTACAATATCACTATTTTCTTAATCCTTACTTGCCTTCTAAAGGTTCTTTCAATCTTCAGATCCAAACCGATTAATTTCTCACCAGAGGTTCTTGTCATAAACCAATTAGGTAAGCAAAAACTAAGAAGGAACATAAAAACTAGCAAAGAAAAATCAAAATAATAAGTCTAGAACAACAGAGAAAATAACTGAAAAATTAGAAAAATTTCCTCACACCAAAAGGCAAGAAGATTAATTCCAAATTAAGCTAACAACTACCTAGCATATATAAACACCCAAAAATAAAGACAAATCACACCAAAGAAGTTCACAAAAATAAAGAAAATAAATCCAAAAAATAGAAAAATCCTAGAAAATTTGAAAAAATACTAAAAAAATTAGAAAAAAGTGCCTAAAATGTTGGAATTTGGCTAAAAAATGGTGCAACTAATAGCTGAGCTATTAGTTTTGCTTAAAACACCAAAAACCTTGGAAAACAAAATTTGAGAATTTTCTGGGCATGTTAAACAAAAGTTCTACCAAGCAACACAATTTATTCAAGAAACCAAAATGTCCAAATCCAAGTCCAAAATAGGGGAAAATCTAGACAAAAATAGAGCAAAAATAGAGAAAAAAATACTAGGAAATCCTCTTCAAACAATTAAGAAACTAAACTCTCTAGCAACAGCACCAAATTTGATGGTTGTATCGCGCAACCTCAAATAAGACTAGGTTGAAAATGGCTTGTAGATAATGGTGAAACCTAGGTCATTTCCTAAGGAGTTTTTTTTTTTTTGGCCTTTATTTATTTGTGAAAGAGTATTGCAAGTATCATTAAATGAAATTTGTTTAGGGGGTTTTGAGTTATTGAATTTTGATTAAATTAAATAAAAGTAACATGAACTAAAAGTTTAAGAATAAGTGTAGTTAATAACTAGGAAAATGTGATAACTAGCCTTTAGATGGATTTCCTAGAATTTAATTATCCTTGCTCTCTTTTTAATGTACCAAAATTGAATTTAAACTTTTGCTTCTTAGTGTATTCTCCATAAAGACTCTTGAATTACCATCCAAGACTCAATTCACTAATGATTCAAAGGCTTTGCAACCACAAGAAACCTTAAATAATTAATCAATTAAGTTAGGAATAAGAACATACCAAAAAAAATCCTAAATGCTTACTAAAATCTACTGAACAATCCACTTAAAGTGCTCATCAACCAATTAGATTAATAAATTCCTTAAGCATAACAATTACAGAAAAATTCTAACCACTAATTCAATAACTTTGCACTAATTGGCCTAAAAACAAGAGAAATTTAATAGCAAATTGTATAGCCATTAAGTTTAGACTTTCTACAAACACTTAGGGATCAAAATTAACATTCAATTATGTGATTACAATCAAACCACAATTTAAATTAATCCAGTAAATTCTAGCCACTGAATTCCCTAATTAATAAACTAAACCTAGTCAAATTAACAAAGGAATCAATGCTAAAATTAAAAGATAGAGAAAGAAGAGTTTGTCTAATTTGGGGAGGCAATTTTAGAGCTCAAATCTGCATCAAAGGAGATCCAATCTTCAGCTAGCTACCAAGGGAATTTCAAGCTCTCATGGATGAGATGGATAGGGGAAATTGGATTGAAGAAGCTACGGCCATGGCTTGATGGATTATTGAATTTTCCTTTTGCGTTTTCACATCTTTGGAACTCACCTAGCCCAAAGCTCTTCCTTTATCAATTTACTGTGTTATTATTCAGCCCTTTTTCCCCTTTTTTACTCATTACTCCTGGTCGGTCTTTTTTTTTACATTTTCCCATGTTGGTCTCCCTTCATCACATACTACCCGTGTGTTTTTTCCCCCTTAATAATCACGTGCCTCCTTAAATTTGCTCACTATCTATACTCAGTAACTCAAGCTTCATGCAATGCTCATGTGATTTTTTTAATTGTTCCCACATCACTTCCCACGTCACTTCAGCTTATTTATTTGCCTTGAACCCAAACCTCTGCTATTGATCTTTTTCATGCTTCTTCTTCTACTCATTTAGCTCGTGCATGAATGCTTCTTCTCTTCCACGTAACTTCTGTGTTTCTCCTCCTCAAAAAGCACTAGAACCCATTGTAACATCATGAATTCTAGCTCATTCTAACTCATCTCATGCCTTTACATAACTTAATATCATGAATCATGTGAGTTTTGCATGAAAAAGGCAAGGAAAATAATACTCATTTTAGCATTGCGCTGGGTCTCAAAATTCCATTCAGTGTCACATGGACCATGTAAGATCATCTTATGCATTCTCATATTTAATTCCATTATTATAACTCATTTACATCACAAAAACATGCCTCCAATTCATGCAAACCCGAAATGGGGCAAGGAAACTTAAAGATCATTCTTAGCCAGAATTGGTCCTTTTTCTGGGCAAACTTTGAAAAATCATAACTAAATCTACAAAAATCAAAACTATGCCATCTTGGTCATTGTGGAAAGCTTGGGATATCTACTTCACAATACAAATATGTACAGGTCACAATATTTATCACCCAGGACATTTGACATCCAAAAATCTACAGAGGTCCGACTGAAATTTGGAATTGTCACAGAATTCTGCAGAAAAATTTGAAAATGTATAATTAATTCCACAAAAATCCAATCCATTCAAATGATACCAATATAGAAAGCTGTGAATGTTAACTAGAGAGAAAAAATATCTCTAGATTAGTTCATCAAGTCCAAACTATGGAATTCAATAAAGTAGTACTTCTCGTCGGGCAATTTCACTGATACTATATAGAAATTTCAAAAATTCATATCTCTCTCTCTCTGGACCTCCAAATGAGGTGTTTCTAGTTGGCACAAGTCACTATGATTGACTAGTTTCTGGGTATAAAATTTTGTGTCAATTGGACATCATTTGGGCCTCGTGTGATAGAAAACAATTTTGGACCAAATGAATAGTGCAGCATACCAAATCCATAAAATTTGCCAATTTCGAAAAATCATCAAATATTCTGTAGACCTCCAAAAATTATGACCTTTAGCTTTCCAAAAATCTCTCAATGATATCTAATTGCATTCCAAATTTTAGATCAAGACTAGCTCATTTGGCAAAAAAGTGATATAAGGTTCCATTATGGTCAAATGTGGCTCCATATAAGGTACCAAATTTGCCAAATGATCTTCCCTTGGTACTGGCACCTTTTGGGCAAGTCTAAAAGCACATTTGAGACTTGTGTGAGCTACCCAAATGGTCCTAAACCTCATGCATCTCATTTTGGCCATTCAACCCATATTTATACACATATTCATCAAATTTTAAACTTGCATACTCAAAACATATGCTAGTGGTCATATATCATTTTCATACATCTAAACATCACATAATAGTATCTTTACATATGTCTCAACATTCATAGTACATATACAATATCATATACATGATAAACCATCATTATGGTTCCAAAATGGCTAAAATCAAGGCATAAGTTTGTCAATCTCCTTCTTTTAGGGTTGTTGTCTCCCATTAGCATATCCACTTAGTTCACCTAGCATGTTAGATCATTGGAGAGGAGGGGATGAGATTCAAAGAATCCCAATAGCTTATCTCCCATTCAATCATACATAATATGTGTAAAGCAAGCTCTTCAAATGCATGCATGGTGAAAATGGAAGACATGCATATTTTACAAACAATCTTGGCATATGAATCAATCGTACAAGACATTCGAGAGCTCACCAACTGCATGGATTGGCCTCACACTTCTCCTCATGGATTTTGGACTTGCCTCACCCATTCTTTGAGCACTTTGGACTCAACCATACTCTTGGGAGCTCACTTTGCTTTTGGGAGACTCTTTACTTTGTCTCAACCAAGCTCAAGGGTTCTTGGCTCATCCTCACCCAAGGGAAGAGTTCTTGGTCTCTCCACACTCAAGCAAACTCATACAAACATCATGGAATCATTAGAAAACATAACGTGGCATCAAGGATCATAGCATATAAAGGCATGCTAGCATACTTTTCAAAGCTTGAAAATACATATACACACATTTTAAAACAAGCTAAACACACATCCATGTATGAGAGAAGGTGGAGAGAGCTACCTTGTATACAAGCACACACTTTTTCGTTAACTTTCAAGCCTCCTCTCTTAGCCACACACCCACAATTTGGTGGAGATAGTTTCTCTTGGCCTAGATACAAATTATGGGAGCCAATTAAGTTCATAAACCACACTCTAAAGCTACACAACTTAATGAAACACTAGATTGCTCTATAGGTTTCATTATGGTCCATATTGGCACCTAATGTAGCAACACCCCTCAATGATTTCTAGGCCTCATTCTTTCTTTTCAAATATGATTCTTGACTCCTTTTAAGTCTCTTGGAGTCATCACCTCATTAAAACAAATGGCCAGCACCATGTTGCTTCTTTAGATCATAATATGGAACCTAAGACACCAAATCACTTCCTATGAGTTCTAAAATTTTTTCAAGGCATCCCCTCACTTTCATTCATCAAATGTGACCCAAAAATGGCCTTAGAAAAATTTAAAACTCTCCCTAGCTAGGAGAACCCATCTAGGCCGAGGCTATGAAGCATATTGGGTTCCATAGAGCTTTCTTTGTTTTCTCAAGGGAAGAAGCATATAGGGAGCCTCTTAGAGATCTTGAGAGCTCATTTAAACTCTTAATTAGGCCTAAGAATTATCATACAAATTCAGATTTTACAAGGTGCAATTGAAACCCTAGAATTTGCATCTTGAAATCTAATGGCTTTTTGATAATTCCCTTTGCATATTCTTAATCTCCACACCATTTTTCCTTAGATTCATGCTTGGTTCTGCCTAAAAATCATCTCCTCCTAGAGTTTTCTCAAGTGGGGCGAAATGGTGGAGAAGGGGACCCAAAATGGCAACCATAGGAAGAGAAATTACCTTGTTTTCTTGCTTTTTCTCACTTGAATCTTGTGTTCTTTAAGCTCCTCTCTTCAAATCCGAACTTTTCCCTCAATTTCTCCCTTAAAATAGATATATAAACTTCATTTTAATCATAGGAAACAAAGAAGAATGGAGGAGAAGAGGTTTGGAAGAGAAAGAGCATGAAAAACTACCAATTTCCATACCTTAAGCCTTTGATTTCTCCTCCTTTTCTTCCCTTTCTTGTGATCCTTATCCCCTAGGGTTTTCTTTTGGTTTTAGACAGAAGATGGTCGTGCATAATGAAGGGAGGAGAAGGGTGCATCATATATATAGGTGGGAATAAGTTACACTTTTCAAAAATTTCCATTTTGCCCTTCATACTTTACATTTTTGTTTCTCCTTCGTTTTAGCTCCTTTTTTAGAACTGTCTTTTCCATTATAAAATTTAGGTTCCCAATCAAGTAAAATGTCTTTGGAATCATTCAAATTAGAGCTAAAACCTTTCCGAAAAAATCCGTCAAAGTTCGGGCACACTAATATTGGAAAATGTCCACTGGAGAGGCTTTAGCTGTCATGGGGCTTTCCATAGCTTTTAGAGCCTCTAAGAACCCCGGAGAACTCAAAACTTTCATTTAAAAAACCTTCCTATGTGTTTTTCAAAAAGTACCTATATTTACGAAAGTGCCACTAGCCTTTTGGCAAATTTTTTGAATCACTCTGGCCTTGATTTCTAAGCAACTCAAGGCTCAAATCCTCATTTTCTAATATTTAAAATTTTATCATAATTTTAGTTGGCCCCAATTCCTTCTATTTCAGGGATTTCCTTTTGCATTTGGCCCATTTATGCCGTTTACGGAGAAATCGAACATTGCGTTTCTCACATTTACAGAAAGGCTGGATGTTACACCCGTAGCTCTTCTTCCACTAATGTTGCTTCTGCTACTGCCCTTACTTCCCACGTGTTCTGCTCAACTCTTGTTCCTCATCCACCCAAGTGTTTGAGTCAGCCATGAGTGTGTTTAAATGAAGTCCTTAACTTGTGTTGCCTCTTCCACACTTCTTTCCATGCAAGCTTGAGTCTTTCCTCCCCCATAACATCTTCACAAATCCATTGCTTCTTCCTCTTGATGCTTTCTCTTAATAACATGACTTCATACCTCTGTTTCTGTTCACATTCTGCTCTCCAAAACCAAGACTACTTCATGCTCATATGTACCTTAATATAGCTTCTTTTCTTCATTTATTCTAGCCCATGTAAGTGCTGTGCAATGTAATGGCTATGTATAAAGATGGAGCTTAGTTTGTGAGAGGATGTTGTATGTGTGCATGGATGAATAAGAAACCACGTGAGTTTGAGCTAGAAAATGGAAAGCTTGTGGCATTGTGTGATTGATGGGTCGGGCTTGTGAGTGATATGTGAGTGCATTCCACATTCGAACAAGGGAGCTGGAGCTTGTAGGGAAATGTAACCTCTAAGTATGTTGTTGACTGTGCTCTTGTGACATGGGAGCTACTTTTGCAGCGTTTATGCAGCTACATGGAATGAAACTTTGTGCATGGGAATATGAGCTTATATGAATGATGGTCTAGGCTAGTGTGTGTGTACTTGAAGCTACATGGATGAACTTGAGAGAAAAGTGCTACATGTCTCTATTCTAGTGTGTTACGTTAGAATGAGAAGTGGAAGGTGAAAAAGCTTGTAAGTGTGCATGGATAAGAGTGGATATGTGTAAATGATGCATGTGGGCTGGTCAACAAGAGAATGAAGCTTGTGCAAGATTTGTGTTAGCTCTACTCTTTTCTTCTCTTGTTCCCACATTGATTTAAGCCTTCCATTCTCCAACTTTTAGCTTCAACAAAATGTACACTTGAAGCCCAACTCTTCTCCTTCACTTCTTTAAATCAAATTCTCATTCAAGTTTCATTTGTCCATTAAAATCTACATAAAAGAATGAGAAAAATCAAGTAGAATATTCATACAATTATTTAAGAGAAATTTATGCACTAAAATCTAATAATTTTGCAATTAAATTCCTAAAGTGCAAAAATGGCTATTAAAATCAATTATCCACCTAATTAAATCCTTAAAGCCATGTTTAATCATTAAAACTCCAAATTAAGAGGAATAGAAGATTAAAAAAATAGTATTTATCATAGCATTATTGGGATTTGGCTAGAAAGGATTCGAAAAGAGAAAAAAATTGTGAGAGAGAGAATTTTGCCCTTTTTTTAGTAAGAGGTTCTAAAATGAAAATGGAAAATCAATTTGTTTCATCCTTCTAGCTTCAACAATCACCCACGACTTACTCTATGAGAATGATGTGAAGCAATTGGAAAATGTAACATCCAACTTTTCATAGAAATGAGGACTCAAGGTTTTAGAAATTTTCCAAGTCTCCTCACTATAGCTAGTACATTTGTTAGCTATAGCGAGGATGCCTGTTCGCCATAGCAAGAATGCTAGTTCATTATATCGAGTTTGTGGCCCATACAAAATCCAGGGAATTCCTCACAATAGCGCCAGCTGTGGCGACAACAACTGGTAAGCTCTAACAATAGTGAGAGCTATCTCTTGCTATAGTAAAACCTGGTAAAGTAAACACCAAGGAGGGATTTTAAATAGAAAATTTGAGTTGCCCAAGGTTCTCAAAGGCTCTAAAAATTATATGAACCCCTGGAATGGTTTAAACCCTCTCCAATATACATTTTCTACCCTTAGTTGACTCGAACTTTGATCTCTTCATTTGGGATTCTAGATCCGAATTGAGTAATTATAAAGCTATTTTATAAAATTGAAGACTTACATTTTATGATGAAAAAGACAGTTCTCCAAGAGGAAGGATGTAAACGGCCATTCTTTTAAAGCAAATTCTTCTTAATTTTTCCATATAAGAGGCATCTCACTTGGAGCTTCTTGTAACTGAATTTAGTCTACCCAAAATAGAGGAAAGAGGTCAAAGAGAAGGACACATAAGGAGAGGCTTCAAGGGAGGAGAAAGAACAAAGAGAAAGGTATGTAAATTCAAGACTTGGTATGGTTAAACCTTTAGGAACCATGCTCCCCTCTCTTCCCTTTTTCTTTCCATAGTTTTGTTAGTGATATAGGTCTATTTTGGCCTTGATTTAGAATGAGGAAGTTAGTCTTTGAAAGAAAAGGCTAAGGCAAAGAAAGAAGTTCTTGAGAAAAGCTAGAAACCAAGGTAAATATGTTACTTTTCATGCTTCTTCTCTCTTGCTTCTATGTGTGTGATTTAGCCACTTATGGAATAGCCAAGGGGGAGTTGTTTTGAACCAAACCAAATGTGAAACTTAGGATTTAGAGTGTGGGAAACAAGATGGTGCAAAGAAACCCAAGAAAGAACCATTGAAATTCAAGATACAATTTTTAGGGATTTTGTTGCACCATGGTTTGTGTGAAGCTTCCTAGTGGAATTTTCAATTCTAAGAGTTGGTATGAGTTTCCAAGACATCAATGAAGCCTCCCACATGCATCTCCCATCAAAGAAACAAAATAAAGTCTTTAGGTGCTTTATGGAGCCATAATTGAAGCAAATAAGAACCCAAGGTTTTCTAGAGTATGTGTGGTGCTAGAGTTAGTTTCAAGAGTTAGGCCAAAGGAACCCTACACCACCCACTTACAAGGGTGTAGCTAAAGGAAGGAAAGAGAAATCAAGCAAAAGTGTGTATGTGTGTGTGTGCATTCAAAGTAGCTCTATAACCTTTCTCTCATGCATGCTTAGTTATTTTTTTGTCTTTGGATATATATATGTATGATTTTACCATAAGAAATACTTCTAGTGATTTTCTACATGCTATGGTACCATTGTGCATATAATATATGTTTTATAAATGATGATTAGCTTGAATAAACTTGGTGAAGCCAAAATCCTTTAGCAAAGGTGAAGATGAGATAAAAGTCCTTAGGATTGGGTGAAACAAAGTCAAAAATCCCAAAAGGAGTGAAGCTTAGTCAAAAGTCTCTTGAACATAGGTGAGGCAAGTCTAAAAGTCCTAAGGAAAGGGGGTGAGGCTAAGCCAATGTTCTTGAAGGCCAACATATGATGTGTATAAGTTTCTTACATATGAAAATGATTCTATATATGATTATTAATAGCAAAATGCTCATATATGCACTTTTTAGCTTGAAAGCATAGCTATTAAGTATGATTGAAAAGGTTAAAAGCTATTAGGATTCCTAGAATCTCACTCTTCCCCCTCCATTACCTAAACATGTCTAGGTGGACTAAGTGAGCCAAAAGATGGAAGCCACCACACTTAAAGAGGAAAGCTTGACAAGAACTATGTTATCTAGTCATTTTATAGCCATATTGTTGGCAAATGATGTAACCTCATTATGTATATGACATATAGCCACTTGAACTTATGTAAATATATGGATTTATGATGTATGTATGAGAATTGGAAGCATATGAATGATATTGTATATTTTTGATATTGAATGGCAAAGATGAGCATGTAAGACCATTGTGTCAATAAGTAGGAGAGTGATTTTGTAAGGTATGGATATCCAAACCCTTTATACATGTTTTGAGGTCTATTTTGAAGCTTTCCCACATGCCCAATGTAACACCATAACTTCTAGCTCATTTCATGCCATTTATAAGCTTTATATCATCAATCCCACAAGAGCATATGAGAAAGGGGATAAAAATAATTGACTTTTTTCGCGTTGCGCTATATCTAAAAATTTCAATTCAGTGCCATGTGGACCATGTGAGCTTATACTATACTTTCTCATATTTAATTTCAGTGTTTCAACTCATTTGCATCACAAAAACATGCCTACAATTCATGGAAACCGAAATGGAGCTCAAAATAAACAAGTATATTTTCTGCCAGATTTGCTCCATTTTTTACCCAACTTTGGAAAATCATAACTAAATATAAAAAATTCAAAATTATTAAATCTTGGTTATTCTAGAAATCTTAGGATGTCTAATTCACACTAAAAATATGTACAAGTCACAACACTCATTACACAAGACGTTTGACATCCAAAAAGCTACCAAGGTCGCTGGCTACCTAGGCTATTGTTCAGTTTACTGATACCAATTTCTAAAATTCATAACTAATTCTATAAAACACAAAATCACACACATTCATTCATTCTGGAAAGCTAAAAATGTTAACTTGATACTAAAAATAATTCTAGAATGAAATAGATGCGTTTAGACATCTAGAACTGATGGAACAATAACTAAGCTCCTAGGGGGCTATTGATACTGACAGTTAACTTCAAACATGCATAACTCTTTGCTCAGACCTCCAAATGAGATGATCTTGGTGGCTACAGAAAGCTTATGACCTCTAATTTATTCATATATAATTTCATAATTATTAGACACCATTTGGCCATCAGGTGACACAGAATACAAAACTATCAGTATGAACAGTACCCATACCAGAATCCATGAAAAATCCCAACTTTGAAAATTCATCAAATATTCTATAGATCTCCAAAAATTATGATCTTTAGTTTCACAGAAAGCTCTCAATAAGACCTAATTTCATGCTAAATTTCAGAGTAAGACTAACTCATTTGTTCAAAAAGTGATGTAGAATTCTATTATGGTCAAATTTGGCTCCATATAAAGTACCAAATTTGCCAAATGGCCTTCCCTTGGTTGTGACACCTTTTGGGCAAGTCTAAAAGCATATTTAAGACTTTTGTGAGCTATCCAAATGGTTCCAAACCTCATGTATTTCATTTTATTCATTCAACCCATACTTATGCATATTTCCTTCAAACTTTAAACTTTCATACTATGGCATTATATACTCAAAATATGGGCTAGTGGTCATATATCATTTCCATACATCTAAACATCACATAGTAGTATGTTTACATATATCTCTAGGTTCATACTACATATACAACATCATATACATTTTAAACCATTATTATGGTTCCAAAATAGACAAAATAAGCATAAGCTCTTCACTTGTCCCTCTTTATGGTGGTTGGCTCCCTTCACCATAATTGCTTAGTCCACCTAACATGTTAGATCATTGGAGAGGAGGGGATGAGATTCAAAGAATCCCAATAGCTCATCTCCCATTCAATCATGCATAATATGTGTAAGACAAGTTTCATAAATGCATGCATGGAAAAGGTAGAAATCAAAGACATTTGAAAAGCAACTTTGGCATGTGAATCAATCATACAAGACATTCAAGAGCTCACTAAGTGTTTGGATTGGCCTCAACATCTCCTCATGGATTTTGGACTCACCCATTCTTTAAGCACTTTGGACTCAACCATACTCTTGAGAGCCCACTTTGCTTTTAGGAGACTCTTTACTTTGTCTCAACCAAGCTCAAGGGTTCTTAGCTCATCCTCACCCAAGGGAAGAGTTCTTGGCCTCTCCACACTCAAGTAAACTCATACAAATATCATGGATTTATTTAAAACATAACATGGCACCAAGCATCATGGCATATAAAGGCATGCTAGCATACTTTTCAAAGCTTGAAAATACACATACAAGCATTCTAAAACAAGCTAAACATATAGCCATGCATGAAAGAAGGTGGAGAGAGCTACCTTGTATACAAGCACACACTTTTTCCTTAACTTTCAGGCCTCCTCTTTTGGCCATACACCCACAATTTGGTGGAGATAGTTTCTCTTGGCCTAGACACAATTTATGGGAGCCAATTAAGTTTATGAACCACACTCTAAGGCTATACAACTTAATGAAATACTAGATTGCTCTATAGGTTCCATTATGGTCCATATTGGCACCTAATGAAGCAACATCCCTCAAATGATTTCTAGACCTCATTCTTTCTTTTCAAATATGATTCTTACCTCCTTTTAAACCTCTTGGAGTCATCACATCATCAAAACAAAAGGTCTAACACCATGTTGCTTCTTTAGGTCATATTATGGAACCTAAGACACCAAATCACTTTCCATGAGTTCTAAAATTTTTCTAAGACCTCCCCTCATTTTCATTCATCAAATATGACTCAAGAATGGCCTTATAAAAATTTAAAACTCTCCTTAGCTATGAGAAACTCTTTAGGCTGAGGCTTTGAATCTTAATGGCCTTCATGGAGTTTGCTTGGTTTTCTTGAAGGGGGAAGCTTGTGGGGAGCATCTTTGGTGTCTCAAGAACTCATTTATACTCTAACTTAGACCTAGGAAGCATCATGCAAGTTCAAAAATTGGAAGGTGCACTTAAAACCCTAGGTTTTGCATCTTGATTTCTAATGCCTATTTCTTGGTTTTCTTTGCATATTCTTATTCCTCTCCATCAAATACCTATGAATCACCTTTGGTTTGGTTAAAAATTTGACTCCTTAGGTCTATCTAAGTCTAGGTCAAAATGGAGGAGAAGAGCCATGGAAGATATGAACCACAGGATGTATTTTTACCTTATTTTCTTACTTAGTTTGGCTTGAATCTTGAGTTCTCCAAGCTCCTCTCTTTAAATCCAAACTTTCCCTTGAATATCTCCCTTGAATCAGATTTATAAACCTCATTTTAATTCAAGGAACAAAGGAGAAGGGAGGAGAGGAGGTGTGGATGAAGAAAAGTAAGGAAAACCATCATGAAAACATACCTTAAGCTTGGTTTTCTTCCTCCTTCTTCTTCCTCTCCTAGGCGCCTCTCCCTTAGGGTTTTGCTTTTGATTTGGGACTGGAAAAATCTGAAGATAAATGAGGGAGAGTGTGAGGTGCCACCTATATACAGCTAGGGCAAAGTGACTTTTCAAAAATTTCCATTTTGCCCTTCACAATTTTCATTTCCGTTTCTCCTTCGTTTTAGCTCCTTTTTTAGAACCATTTTTCCATTATAAAATTTAGGTTCTCAATTTAGAAAAATGGCTTTGGAATCCCTTAAATTAGAGCTAAAACCTTTTCAAACAAATCCGTCAAAGTTCCGACACTCTGACATTGGAAAACATCCATCGGAAGGGATTTAACTGTCTCGGGGCTTCCCATGGTTTTCAAGGTCTCTGAGAACCCCGGAGAACCCAGAACTTTGGTTTAAAAATCCCTCCATTCTCAATTCTAGACCACACAAGTTTAACATATTTTACAAGAAGACCTTGTACTTGTTGGTGGAAACCCTGTCGACAAGGTCTTGGAAATTGCATAACAGATTACAGGATCTTGTTGACAAGATCTTCGACCCAGGTGATGAGATATTATTTCAGTCCTTAAATTAACTTGGTCTACTGCCATACTTTGCTCAATATATATTCTAATGGTCACATAACATAATCTCTCATTTTCAAAGAATCAGATTTTACACCCAAGTGGTCTTAGTTTAAGGGGAAGACCATTTGACACTTAAATAAACCATTTTTGGACTAAAAATGACCTATTTTGTGAGCTGAACCCCAACCTAACCAAATAAACGATTTTGAGACTGAGATTTTGCATACATATAGATCTCATATAGAATTTTTTTTAATCTAAGAAATGCATTATTTGGAGGTCTATAGAATTTCTTATGATTTTTCAAAGTTCAGCTCAGAAGTTAGTTTTGGTCTATGTACTGTTCACTTGAGTAGATTTCCCTTTCATGTCATCTGAGGGCCAAACGAGGTCCACTAGTTCTAAAATTTTATATAGAGCAACTAGAAATTTCCCATGATCTATAGCAACTAAAAGCACCTCATTTGGAGGACTATAGAGAGTGAAATGAATTTTTGAAGTTTTACATCAAAACCAATGATGTCAGCTAACCTTGGGTATTGTTTCATCAAAATTTAGTTCTTAAAAGAGCTTAACATGGGTTGAACCTATTTTTCCCATATATTTAATATCCATAGCTTTCCAGAACGATATTGTTTCCTAGGTTTTGATTTTTCTAAAATTATTTATGAATTTTGGAAGTTCATATTAGTAACTTGTGACAGCAAACCTAGGCAATCAGACCTTTTGTGCTTTTCTATTGTGAAGGGTGGTCTAGCTAGGTTTTCATGGCCTAAAATGATTTTTATCCCATAGTAGACATCTAGATATTTCCAAAAAGCTATCATTTTCTTAATTTCAATTTTTTTAGAATTTAGTATGATTTTCCAAAGTTGGTGATAGAAACTCAAATTCTGGACCTGGGGTAAAAACTCCATTTTTTTTTATGTGTAGCTCCTAAATCAAAATGTATAGGATGTTTTGCAATGGTTATGACTTGTTTAGATGGATCATGAGTAAGAAATGATATTGGGGAGTCCACGGGGTCCACAGAGCAAAATTTGAATGGTTAAAGTGCTATGCAATGCAAAAATATGACTTTATATGATTGCTTTTCCTATGAATTTCATATGTATGAAGCTTTTGTATGGAAAAGATATCTTAGGAGTAAGGTATTATAGAAAATGCTGGGGACCCTCCACATTTCAATAGACTCTAGATAAAGAAGTTGAACCAAATTTGGGTGTGGATTTAGGTCTCAATTTCAGTGGGATTTGATTAAAGAGAAAAACATTCAACTTTTCGAACACTGAAATAGAGATTTAGGAGGTATGTGTTCCATGTTTTTTCCCATTTTTGATTATGAAACTATGGAGCCATGTATGAGTTCTATTTTTGGATGCTAAGGTTTGAAGCTTCTTTGTTTTGAATGTGGTATGATTTCATTATTGTTAGGTGTTTAGATTCATGTTCCTTTAGGTCATTTGGTTAAGGTTAGAATGAATCTGATGGGAGAGGGGCCTCAATATACAATCAATCCTATTTCTGATGAAGACACATGAAGAATGGGACTTCCAATTCTAAAACCATATTTCTTGCATTTGTGCATCTAGTTCAAATACATTTGGTTCATAGGAGTTTCTGCATATTGTTTATTGGTTTTTTTTTCATTCAACGAGTATGAGGAATGGTTAGAATGAATCTGATGGGTCATTTGAATTAGAATTGAAAGTCTCATTCTTCATGTGTCTTCATCAGAAATAGGATTGATTGTATATTGAGGCCCCTCTCCCTTTATTTTAGTTTATAATCTGATAAGTTATAATGTTTTGCATGTCTTTTAGCCAGGAATTTACTTTGCATCTTATGAGGATTTGTATGCACCGGTTAGCTAATTGAAACAAAATTTGTGTATAACCTTTGATTCATTGATTATATGTTTTCTTGATAATTTTGGCTTTAAGGTTTATCTTTTACATAATGAATGTCGTCCCAATGTTAAATTTTTTACTATAATTATAAAAGTTAATATTCTCTATTATTTCTATTGCATGTGTGAGACTTGTGATCTTGTGAAGTAAGAATATGTAAGAAGTTCAGCAAGAAGGATAGGTGAAAGGTAGGAAGTGATGTCATACCATCAAAGCATATGCACCCATTTTATACCATATTTTTCTAACAGTATCAATTTCTTATTTTAAAGGCTTTTAGCAGTAGATATTATCATCATTAAATGTGTAAATTCTCTAAATGTGCATAATTACATAACTTCATCATAAAAATCTTTAATCTCATGCCAACCAAGTTTGTTAAGCTTACAATATCACAGAAATGAGCACAATATTCAAATCTCATGACATATGCTTCAAATCATCACATTTGCACATTTACACATATTGAATATCAACTTTTAAAAGTTCATATCCTAGACTAAAAAATTTTGTTTTGTACAAATTAGGTGTCTACAGAAAGTCAAGGATATGAATTATATGTTGTAAAATTTTCAAATGAAAATAAGGTCATTTGAGTTATGAAATTTTAATGGAACAGTAACTGATACAATAATCGAGCATAAACTAGAACTAAAACTTCAAAAATGCATAGCTTTAGCTACATATGTGACGACCCTAACTTCTATCCATGAAATTATGGTTAAATACATGATTACAAATTAATGATCGAGGTTTGAGGTTGCTACAATTAATTACATTACGGAATTATAGGGAAATTTGAACCTTGATGTGGTTAGGGTCATCAACTAATCAACCATAAATGGGAGCATGTATAAAGGCATTTGTACCATCATTAAGGGTTTGTAATTCGTCCATCTATCATTTTCAACACCCAAATACCTCCCACAAGTGTTCCTATATCATTCCCTAGCATTAGCATTCAAGAAATCAGAGTTTCTAGGTCAAGGGTGGAAGTTTGGGGACCTCTGCCGCGGCCCAAGACCTCCTCGCCACGGCTAAGTTAGATTCTGGAGCTTAAAACTAAGTTTTTAACCTTGCGCCGCAGCCTAGAACTCTCGCACGCGCGGCCAAGTTGCTCTCTGGAATCGCTGGATCTGCGTCACGGCCAACCTATGTGGCGCCGCGGCAAGTTTGGCTACTGTAACTTGCCTAATTAAATTTCCTAACTCACGCCGCGGCGGGACTTTTTGCGCCGCGGCGAGGTTGCATTCTATTACCCTCCTGGGGGACTCTTTCACTCCGTGCCACGGCAAGATTTCTCAGGCCGCAGCGTCCCTCGCCACTGTCACTCCCTAGGCCGCGGCGAAGCCTTCTTAGCCGCGGTGTGACTCCCTTCTGTAGCTGTTTTCCCTATATTTCGCCCTCTACACTCCATTTCTCTTCCTAGGGACACTCTAAGGTCACTTCCCCTCATTTTATATGACTCTAATGGCATTTATCCATCCTATTTACTTAGCTATTCTTCCATTACCAATTCAAAGCTTATGTATCCATTTCTTTCCTCTAATTACCTTCTAGCAATAAGTGTATAAAGTAATAACAACAGAGTATGCATTAACTACCAACATCCATCCTTTAATACTCAATCAATGGGGGTTCCATATATTAGGGGTTCATATCAATATCTCCAGGGATTACATTTCCATTGATAAGCCATATTGCAAGTCAACATAATTTATAGCAGATAATATGAATCCATACATCATATACTAAGTTAAGATGGGGTCTAACCCTTCAGTACATACATTCTCAACAGATCAAATGTACAAGCCTACACTTGGCAACATGAATACATGATGATGCTATACAATAGGGAATACAAAATTAGCATCTACACTAACTAACTCAGCCTAAGTGTAGCAATCTCCCCACATGTTGGGCCTCATGGATTTTCATCCACTTGTTTCCCCTTGTCCTTACCCAAAAAACCTTCACCTGAAATATTAATCCCATAACACGGGGTGAGATATAAATCTCAATAACCAAGATAATTCCATCATATAATCCAGTTTAATTAACATATAAGCAAGAATCAAAATCATCATTCAGAATCATATCAGTCATCTCAACAAATGAAGTAATTAGGCTATCATGATTACTATCCCATACTAGCAATCATATAATCATATGTTAAAGGCCATTAACACCGGGAGAGGCCCGTCCACGGCACCTACTCCCCATTGAGCACAACCAGGGCTCAGTGCATCTGGGGTTGATCATACCTGGTGCCCAATTGCGGCACATGCACGGGTGGCAGCCGCACCACAGCTCCACCATGGACTCACAAGGTCCAATCATCATACAACAGATAGCCAATCAATTCATTCAACATTACAAGTTATTTATATACAGCAAATATGAAATTGAACAGATACATGCATGGAATTAAGGTAAACCCCGGTTACCTCACTTGTAGACAAATTTTGCAGCAGCTACCACGGGCACACAATCTCCCTATAACCATAATATCAAATAATTACTACTCTAATCCATTATTGACAGTTATAGCAAGTACCCAAAAGATTTAAATGTCATTAACTACCTAAGAACACCTACCCAGCCACCACGAATCCCAAATTCGGTTTTTAGAGTCCTAACCCAGAAATGTCAATATTCCACCCAAAAATCCTAAGTAATTTCGTATAAAATCAAGACCCATAATATAAATCAGCTATGGGGGTCTTAAACCAGCAAAGAAAGCATCAAAATGGGGGTTTAAAGTCATCTAACACCAGCCCCAACCTCAACCTACGAATTTCACCAAGAAAACCCCAAAACACTCACATTTCAGATTTTGGGTATGATGAAAACTCTCCAAATGAAAAACTAATTAGACCAAATTAAGGAGGAAGATGAGGGGATTAAGTTGTATAACTATTACCTTGGCCAAATCTTGCTCTAAGTTGGAGAAAATGCAGAATCTTTGCCTCTAACCCTAGCCTCCTTCTCAACCTCCGAATTTCACTTTGTGGTTCAGCAAAAATGAGGGTGTGGCTGATACATTAGGGTTTTATATGAGTTTTAGTTGGGTCATGGGTTGGGTTATGGGTTGCCCCAAGTCCAAATCCAATTGGGTTTCAGATTTTTGCTTATTGGGCCAGTTTTAGAGTGTTGGGCTGCAGGATTTTCTTTGGGCCAGTTTTAGACATTAAGTTGCTGAAGTTCAATGGAACTTGGGCCAAATTTGAAGGGCTCAAAGGCTTGGGTCTGCACAAGGGTAATTGGGCCACTTATGAAAGTTCATACAAGGTAAATTTTGGGCCTCTACCTCATTAAATTAGTTTGGGTCTACATCTAATTCATTGGGCCTCCATAAACCTCTCATCATGATTTATTAATTTGGGCCCTAAGGAAGTTTCTATCCCAATAAATTCCCAAACCCATATTAATAATTTATCTATCTAAAACACCTATTCACTAACTTACCCAATCATCCTTTATTAATTATCCTTAATTAACCTTAATCCATGATTAACACCTTAATTAATTTCGGGGTGTTACAACATAACTCCAATTTATAAGTTAATGGTTATAGAAAGCTTATAATGCCAAATATATGTGTCTAAAATTTCATAAGAATCAAAGTTCATTTGACCTTTCAAATACATGAAAACAGCCACCTGAACCATATGAGCAGTGCATAGAAATTTCAACAATTTTCAGTCAACTTTGAAAATTTATAATAAATTCTACAGAACTCTAAAAATTATGTGATTTGATTTTAGGGAAAATTCTAAATGATTCTAAATGCCTACCAAATTTCACCAAGAAATTCATCCATTTGTTTAATTTTTGGTTCAAGTGCAAAATGTAACTTAAAATGGATCAAAATTGGTTCTAAAAGATTCAAAATGGACCACTTTAGTTTATGTCACCACTTGGGCACGTTTCAAATGTAAAACATAGCATATATTACTGGTTTATCATGTGCCAAGCATCATGCAACTCAAATTCACTCTCCCACTAGCCATTACATACATGCATTTCATGGCATTCACAAAGTCAATTTGTATAATACTTTATATCTACATTCAAAAATGATATTTACATTATAATCCTATGCTTTTACATTTGTGGAAATGGTTACATCACAAAATATACATGTATATCTTCGGTCTCCATTGTGACGACCCCAAGTTCTAATATCAATAATTATAGTTAAGTACATGATTAATAATTAATGATCAAGGTTCGGGGTTGCTACAATTAATTACTTTGTAGAAATATAGGGGAATTAAAACCTTGATACCATTAGGGTCATCAACTAACAACCATAAACGGGAACATATATACAAGGGTTTGTACCGTCATTACAGGTTTATCATTCATCCATTCATGAGTTTCAACACACAAAAACCTCCCACAAGTGTTCCTACATCATTTTCTATCACTAGTATTAAAGAAATTAGGCTTTCTAAGTCAAAGGTGGGAGTTTAGGGACCTACACCGTGACCTGGAACTTTCCCGTCGCGGCTAAGTTAGGTCCTGGAGCTCAAAAACTAAGTTTTTAACTTTGCGTCGCGACCTGGAACTCCTGAGCTGCGGCCAAGTTGCTCTTGGGATTCACTGGGGAATTCGCCAAGGCAAGTTGGATCTGCGCCGCTGCCAACCTATGCGGCGTCGCGGTGAGTTTCGCTACTGTATCTTCCTAAATTAATTTTCTCGACTCACGTTGCGGCAGGACTTATTACGCCGCGGCGAGTTTGGCTACTGTCACCTTCCTGGGTGACTTTTTCGCTCTGCGCCGCGGCGAGATTTTTCAAGCCGTGGCATCCTTCACCACTGTCACTCCTTAGGCCGCGGCGAAGCCTTCCTAGCCGCGGCGTGACTCCCTCCTATAGCTATATTCTCTACATTTCACCCCCTACACTTCATCTCTCTTCTTAGGGACACTCTAAGGTCACTTCCTCCCTTTTTGTAGGTCTCTAAGGGTACTTATCTACCTTATCCACTTAGCTATTCTCTCATTTCCAATTCAAAATTCAAATATGGATCTTTAACCCTCTAACTACCATAAACTAGTGAGTTTATAGATTAATGTCAGCAAATGTATTATGGTTACAAGGTGCATGGGGTCAATGCTTAATGTTCATATAAAATCAAATCACTTATCCATTATTAGCCAATTACAATCATAATGTTCAATTCCATGATAATCAAATTACATATACAATCCCTATACTTGGCAACTCATGATGCAACGCAGTAATGATACAAAACTAGCAATTTAGTTACAATACATTTTGTCAAAGCTTCCAAACCTATGTACTACCAAACCATTTAATGATCTTCCATTAATTTTCTCCTTGCCACTAAGAGGTCCGACCCCTGAAAATGTTAGCCCACAACGGGGTGAGATATACAATCTCAGTAACAAAAGGTAATTTCCATATATATGTACAAGTCAATCAATCTAAGGCAATCTCATGTCATCAATTTCAAAATCATCAATTCAATTGGCAAATGAACTAGTTGAACCACTACTGACTACTGTCCCATACCAACAATCATACACAACATGTTAAAGGCCAATAACACCAGGAGAGGTCCGTCCACGGCACCTACTCCATAATGAGCACAACCAGGGCTCAGTGCATCGGGGTCTGATCACAACCCAGTGCTCGATCGTAGCACATGCACGGGTGGTAGTCACACCACAGCTCCACCATGGACTCACAAGGTCCAATTACAATCACAATCAAGTAGGCAACCAGTCATTTAGTATTTCAAAATCAAGCATTTGTAACAACTAGCAGATTAACATGAGCATATATATGGAATCAAAAAAATAACTCCAGTTACCTCAATGAAGCCAATTACTCTTCCCCTAGCTACCATAATAATCCAAATGCACACCAAGCCTATAACAAGCATAATTATCATCATTTCTAATCACAATCAAATATCCAAAGAGTTGAACTACTAATGACAGACTAGAGGTTACTCACCTAATTACCAAGGGATTTAATTTCGGATTCCAACTTTCCCACACCAGAAGTTGTCATAGTTCACTCCAATTTCTAGGTAATTTCACATGAAACCAAAGCCCATATCATACGTCAACTATAGGGGTCTCAAACTAATAGAAAATGCATCAAAATGGGAAGGAAATACTCACTTAACAACACCCATAGCCTCACCTCCGAAAATCCACCATGGAAACACCAAAATTCGCATTTCAATTATCAAGCCCAGAAAATTTAGTTTTCCACCATTATCTCCTTGTAATCTCACACAATAATAGAACCCATTATGATAATACATCCTTAGGGGCATTTTTCAGCAAAGTGATACACAAAATGGAAGGGAAAAGCTTACCTAATCCTCCCTCTAACCTCCAAGTCCAAAAATCTTACAAGGAATCACCCAACACCAAATTTCAGATTTGAGAAAAGGATAAAAATGCTCAAACCCAGAAATTAATCGGACCAAAATGAAGAGGAGGATGAGAGGGTCAAGTTATATATAACTCACCTTGGCTAAATCATCCTCTAGAAGTGAGAAATGGAGCCTCCATGTTGGTAGAACCCTAGCCTCCCTTAAACCTCTGAATTTTCTCCCTTGCCTCTTGTGTTTTCTGCTGAATAGGGAAGGAGGTTGCTAACCCTTTAGGGTTTTTAATGAAAAATGAGCTGACCCATCAACCCAAGGTCCAATTGGGCTCCTCTCTAGTGATTGGGCCATGGTTTAATAAATGGGCTGCAGAAAATTTGGAGCTACAAGTGGAATGTGCTGACTCTATGGCCCAATTCCTTATGGGTTCAGATTTTTATACTTGTTGGGCCTTATCTCATAAGTTAGGCTGAATCTCATAAGTTAGGTTTCAAGGTTATAGTTAGGCTGGGCCAAATTTCAAGAACCAATCTAATTTGGGTCTGTATAATGTGTGTTGGGCCAGCTCACATAAATTGGGTCTTGGGCCCCTATTCTAATAAATCAAATTGGGCTATTGCTAGGTGATCTCTCTTGGCCCAAGTCTCATGATAAGGAGTTGGGCTTGCATCTAGAATCATTGGGCTTCTATAAGCCTCTTCTCATGATCTCCTATATTAATTTGGGCCTAGATGTAGTTTCTTTCTCAATTAATTCTTAACCCATATTATTGGTTTATTCCTCAAAATTACCATTCACTTAACTTGCCCACTTATCCCATATTAATTATTCCTAATTAATCTAAATTCATGATTAACACCTTAATAAATTTTAGGGTGTTACATCCATCCTTGCCTCTTTGATGATTTCCTAGACATGGTAAGGAGAAATATAAAGAATAATGAGATTTTTAAAATCCTAATAGTTCATTTACCCTTCAAATACACTTATATGCCACATTTAATGTCAAAAAGCAAGCATGCATATTAAACACTCAAATATCAAACATAATCATACATAAGGATCATATGACTCCATCAAAATAAGAACAAGTTCTAAGGATTTTTGGTCTAATCTCACCCAATCATTAGGGACTTTTAGTTTAGCCTCACCTACTTTTAGGAACTTTTAACTTAGTCTTACTCATAAGTGAGATTTTGGTCTTATCTCACTCATATTTAGAAACTTTTGGCATCACCTCACCCAAATCAAGGGACTTTTGGTATAACCTCGTCCATCAAAAGCCATTTCAATTTTAAATATATTCTAATACCATACAATTACATAAAGTCATCAAGCAAAAATTTAACATGCATAATTTGCAATCCATACACACACAAGCAATCAATGACACTCAAGCAACCAAAATACACATGCAAGAATAGATGAAGAGCTACCTTTATGTGAGAAATCAATTTAATTCCTTTCTTACTCTTGGTTTGCCTTCTCAGCCTCGCACCCACACTTCAGGGAGACTTCACTTACTTGGCCTAAACATACCAAATGAAGTATAAAGTCATTAATGGAACCATATTTAGGCTTATTTAAGCCTTATCTAATTTATTTAACACTTTAGGTTTCCATATACTCAATTAAGTGGCATAATGAAGCAACCTATGTAAATCATTGTCTTGGCTCCAAAATCTCACCCAATATAAGTTATATGATTATATTAAAACTCATTAGAGTTATCACAAACTTAATTCAAGAAATCTAACACTAAATTGCTTCTTTATGCATAGTGAAATCCTAAACTTTTACCTTTCAAAATAAAGCTTTTAAATTCAAACTGATAGATCCTTTAGTGTTTATAATTCACATCTAGACCATTTCTAATCTTAGAATTAAAGAAAACTCTCCCTAGGTATCACTTATAACTCTAGGCCGAGATAAGCTTCCCATTAGGCTTCCATAGAGTTTTGTTCATTTCTCTTAGTAAATGGGCATCTATGAAGCTTCCTTGGCCTCTTAAATCAATTATACTCTAATATAGATTAAAACATCATTTTAAGGTCTCATACTTCCTATGGTGCAAAGCAAATGCAATACCTTAACCTCTTAACTATTTTACCATGGTCTCATTATCTATCCCAATGTGTAATACCTTAGCCTCCTAGCTTTCACACAATGGTCCCATTGTCTATCTCAATGTATCTCATATGTATTGGAGCACAAATATAAGGAATACATACACTTGACCATGAAAAATAATGAACATTTAATGGAATTTAATTGTGTTACGTAAGGCCTCATTGTTTCATTTTATGCTCCATGGACCATGTGCACTCATCCACATCATTTTCTAGTCATAACACATCCATACAAGTCATACACATCATATTTGGTCTCATTCATTTTGAGTTTGGAGCAACATCTCACAAAATTAAGGATTTGCTCTCGGGTTTAACTTTTTAGCTTTTAGATACAAACTTTGAAAATTCATAACTAATTCTTAAAAAATCAAAATCAACAAAATCATACCATTCTGGAAATTTGTGGATGTCTACTTTTGAATAAAAATAATTCCAAACAAATGTAGTAGCCTTAAACCACCAAAAATTGATGGAATAGTAACACAAGTCAGGCTGCATTACTAGTACTATCATGCAACTTCTAAAATTCATATCTCCCTCTACAAAACTCCAAATGAGGTGGTCTTAATGGCTATAATTCATACACATCACATTTGGTCTGAGTCATTTCGAGTTTGGAGCTACATCTCACAAAATTAATGATTTGCTCTCAGGTTTAACTTTTCAGCTTTCTGATACAAACTTTGAAAATTCATAACTAATTCTAGAAAAATTGAAATAAAAAAAAATATACCATTTTGGAACACTGTGGATGACTAAAAATAATTTTAGAACAATGCAGTAGCCTTGAGCCATCAAAAATGGATGGAATAGTAATATAAGTTAGGTTGCATTACTGATATTGTCATGTAAATTTAATAATTCATATCTCCCTCTACAAAACTCCAAATGAGGTGATCTTATGGCTATGAAAAGCTTATGGTGCCTAATTTATACCTATAAAATTTCATGAGCATTAGACTTCATTTGGCTCACATGTGACATAGAGAAGCAAACTGACCAAATGAACAGTAACCATACCATTTTTGCATAATTTGGCCAACTTTGAAAAATTATAATAAATTCTCTAGAGCTCCGAATTGAATGCTCTTTGGCTATGTGAAAAGCTTTATATGATACCTACTTGTTGGCTAAATTTTATGGAAAAACTCATTCATTTGGTTATACTTTCGTTCAGCTCTCCATTTGGTCAATTTTGAAGTCTCAAATGGCATCTCAAGGCACCAAATGGCCCTTTTGACTTTCCATAATCACTTGTGCTAGTTTAAAAGCATAAACACCTTATATAAAAGTATGCCAAATGATCCAAATTCTCATGGAGGTTAATCTCACCTTGCCACTTGCATATATACATAAGAACATCATATCACATGTTGGTAAAAGAGTGGCGAAATCTCACATTTTCATTCATCTAGCTTCTACATGGATACATACACTATTTGTACATATATATTAACATGCTCAAGGGTTAACATCATAGATGCATCTTAGGGTTACATAATTTAACATCAAAATACAATTAAACAAGCCATTTCTCTATCTTATTGTCATAATCTTGCTTCTCATGCTTGTTGGTTTCCATTTCCTTGTCTACTTGGCTCACTTAGACATGGTTAGACATATATGGAGAAGAGTGAGATTCAAAAAATTCCAATAGCTCTTAACCCTTTCAAACATACATCATGGATGTAAAAACATGTCAAAGAATGCATGCATGACATTCAAGCTATTTGTGAGCATATATAAAATATTTTTCTTGTCACATAAACTCATACATAGCAAACATAAGCTCTCAAGAGCATTGGTCTAGTTTCACCCATCTTTCTTAGGACTTTTGGATTTGTCTCACCTACTTTCAAGGGACTTTTGACTTAGCCTCACTCTTCTTGAAACTTTTGGCTTTGTCTTACCCATTTTTAGGGACTTTCAGCTCATCCTCACCCTTGCTAAGGGACTTTTGGCACAACCAAACCCATTCAAGCCATAATGCATATATAAACACATTTCAAGAAGCATAATGGTACCATGGCTTATAAGCAATAGCTAGAAATATTTCTCATGATTCAAACATATACATAAGTACTCAAAAACAAGTAAACATCCAAGCTATGCATGAGAGAAAGGTTAGAGAGCTACCTTAAAGCAAGATTCACACACTTTTTCCTTAGTTATTCCTCCTCCTTTTTTGCCACACACTTGCAATTAGATGGAGCTTGGTTCCTTTGCCCTAAACACATCAAATAAGACACAATTACATCATGGAGGCAAGCTCTAACATCACACACTCTCTATAGAAGCTTACTTTGTTCTATGGTTACATAATAGTTCCATATGAGACCTACTGAAGAAAGTGCTAGAATTCAAGGTCTTGGCTCCATTCTTTCCTTCTATCTAGGCCTTTTGACTCTATTTAAGCCTCTTGGAGTCGTCACAAACTCACTCCCAAGAGCCTAGACATAAATTGTTTCTTTAGGTCTTATTATGGAGCTTACACTTCCATCACCCAAACCAAGGCTTCTAAATTTTTTTCAAGTCTTCCTTTAATGTTCTCCTATCATATTTAGTCCCTTTCTACCCTTAGAAAAAATTAAAACTCCCCCTAGGCACAAGAACCATACTTAACCGAGACATACACTAGGTTTTAGACCCATGGAGTTAGCTTTGTTCTCTTGAAGGGAATGCACATGTGAGGCTTTCTAAGCATCTCAAGAACTCATATATACTCTTAGAAAATTAGAAATACCATTAGAAAGCTTCATACATACGATGGTGCAAAGAAAACCCTAGGTTTTGGAAACTTGAAAACTAATGGTTCTTTTGGGAATTTCTTTGCATCTACTTGCTCCTCACCCTTAAAACCTAGGTTTCATTCATGGTTTAGGACAGATTTTTCTCCCTTTTGCTTGTTCTATATGAGGCTAAAACTTAGCTATGGAGGAACAAGAAGGAAAAAGCAAGGAAAGCCATGAAATACCTTGATTCTTTAGCCTTTTTAAGAGCCTTCTCCTTTGCTTTCACTCCTCCTTGAAATTTCAAACCTCTCTCCTTTAAACATGGCTCAAAATAAATTCAAATCATGCACCAAAATCATAGAAGGAAAGAGGAGAAGGAGAACAAGTTCAATGAAGGAAGGAGTAAGAAATTCCTTGATTTTCCATACCTTTTCTTAGGTTTTTCTCCTCCCTTGAAGCTCCCTCTTGTGTGCCCTTCTTTATACAACTTCTCCCTAGTTTTAAATAGAATTTAGGTCAGTCAAATGTGAGGGAGAAGTGGGGCACCACTTATATATAGCCAGGGATCCTTAAGAAGCTTTTTAAAATGCCAATTGTGTCCCTCATTCTTGGATTTTTCGTTTTAGGCTCATTTCAACTCTTTTTCAAAAGTTGTATTTTTTATCATAAAATTTGGGTTCTCTAACCTATAAACAACCTTTGCAATCACTCAAATCAAGTCTAAAACCTTCTCGAATAAAAAGGGTAAAAGTTCGGGTTCACCAACATTCTAAAACGTAAACCAAAAGGGTTTTAATTGTTCTAAGGGTTCTTATAATTTTTTGGGCCTCTAAGAACTCCAAGAAACTCAATTTTTCCATTTAAAGATTCCTCCATTGAGTTTTCTAAAAGTTGCCCAAAATTACTGAAATACCAGTGCATTTTGTTAGGATTTTTTTTAGCCATTCTAGCTCTAGTTTTTGGGCACCCTAAGCCTTGGATCCTTGTTTTCTAATATCTAAAATTTTATCCAAATTTTATTTGGCTTTAACTAATTCATTTTAAAGGACGCTCTTTTATATCTAGCCAGTTTTTGTCATTTGTATGAAAATCGAGTGTTACATTTCTACCCCTCTTAAATAAAATATCATCCTTGAAATTTAAATACATACCTCATAGGAATAGCTCTAGGTACTTCTTCCTCATATCTTCTTCCAACTCCCAGGTGGCTTACTAAGGAGATAGCCTCCTCTAAACCACTTTCATTGTAGTATCGCTTTATTCTATAACTGCTTGTGTTTAATATCCACGATCCAATCTGGTTATACTACATAAGATAGATTGTCCTAAAATTGCACATTCTCATATTCTATGACATGTGAAGGGTCGAGCTGGTACTTTTTAAGCTGGGATACATGGAATATATCATATATTTGGCTTAGGTTTGGGGGAAAAGCAAGTCTGTAGGCCATAAGTCTGACTTTATCAAGAATTTGAAATGGACCTATGTATTTTGGACTGAGCTTTCTACTTTTAATGGGCCTACCTATCCCTATGACTAGAGATGTAACATCCAAGTTTTCGTAGACATGAGAACTCAAGGTTGCTGAAATTTTTCTATGTCTATTAGCTATAGCGAGTATACTTGTTAGCTATAACAAGTGTACCTATTAGCTATAGCGAGAATGTTATTCGCTATAGCAAGTGTACCTGTTCACCATAGCAAGAAGCTACTTAGCTATAGTGAGTTCAAGGCTGATATAAAATCCAAAAAGCTTTTCATAATAGTGTTAGCCATGGCGGGCACGGGGGCACCTAGAACTAATAAGTGCTCGCTGTAGCAAAGGTTGTTTCCTGCTATAATGAGATTTTGTCCAAAAAAGTGTGGAAAAAGGGAAATTGCTTCTTAAAATATCCAAAACTCTCCCCCACCTCTGGACTAACTTTTAGCTCACTGAAAGGAGAGAGAAAGACCAGTTGAGGAGGGCATCCAACGAGGGAGAAAGAAGAAAAGAAAAATCCAAGAAAAAGGGTAAGAAAAGTGTAGTGTTTCATGCTTCTTTCTTTAGCAAACCTATCCTCCTCCTTCTCCTCTTCCTTTTCATGAATTTATAGAAGCTTTTAGTTCTATTTTGAGCTCAAACTAGAGGGGAGAAGTTCAAATTGAAGGAAGAGAGCCAAAGGAAAAGGAAGAGCATACAAGGAAAGCTAGAACTCAAGGTAAGAAAATTAGCCTCTATGCTTTTTCTATCTTGTTCAAGTACGGGTGAGTTTCTCCCTTCATAGGAGCAGTCATAAAGGAGTTGTTTTGGGCAGAACCAAGTATAAATCTTAAGAAATAGAGTGTGGGAAACAAGTATATGCAAAGAGAACCAAGGAAGAACCATGGAAATTTGCAAGATAGAAAATTAAGGGTTAATGGATATAGGCTAAAATCTAAACTTATCCAAGAGTTTCTAAGCCTATGTAAATATCTGCATGAGGTCCTAAGATCCCCAAAGAGCTTCTCATATTCACCTCCTCCCAAGGAAAGTAAGACCACTTCCATAGGTATCCAAAGAAGCATTGTGAGTCTAGCACCCTTGGAATTGAGTTAGGATAACTCTCAAAAGTTTAATTTATGTCAAGAGATCTAGAATGATCAAGAAATGGGGGATAAGAGCAAGAACTCCATATGTTGCCTCATTGGGTGCATTATGGAGCCATAATGAGATCTTTGAGTCAAGTAGCCTAGTCTTGAATTATAAAGAGCTAAGTTTTATTTCAATGACTTAGTTATGCTCCATTGATGTTTATAGGCTACAAGAAATGAGTCCTACCCCCTTGCAAAAGTGTGACCGAGAAGGGGAAGGGAATTTTGAGAAAATAGCATTATGATCCATTACAAGGTAACCCTCCAGTGTTTCTCTCATATATGTGTGTAGATGTTTTCTTACTTTGGATGCTTGTATATGTATTGAACTATGAAAAGTATGTCTGGCTAGTAAGGATATATATGGTGCCACTTATGTGTTTTGAATGTGTGTATAAGACTTAAATAGACTTGGTAATGCTAAAAGTCCCTTAATAAGGGTGAGAATGAGCCAAAAACCCCTTAGTATGGGTGAGACAAACCAAAAGTCTCAAGAGGAGTGAGGCTTAGTCAAAAGTCCTAAAAAAAAATGGGTTAGTCAAGTCTAAAAGTCCTGAGAGAAGTGGGTGAAGCTAACTAAGGTCTTGAAAGCCTACTTTTATATGTTTGAGACTATATGAAATAGAAATCATATTCTTGTTATGTACATGTAGCTTATAGACCATGCATGGCATCTATTTGCATGAAAATGCATCCATCATGTATGATTGAAAGTTTATAGGGCTATTGAGATTCTTTGAATCTCTCTCCTTCCCTATTACCTAACATGTCTAGGTGGAGTAAAATAACAAGGAATTTGGGAGCCATCCCACTTGAAGACATGGAGGTTAGCAAAGAAGTTGTATTATATCCATATGGATGTCAAGTGATGTAATGCAATGATTTAAATGATGTATAACCCCTTAGACATATGTAGATACATGTATATATGATGTATGTATGGAAACTAAAGGTATATGAATGAGAATGAATATTTTTGACATTCAAATGTATGGATATAGTTGCAAATCTTATATATAGTAATCAGTGAGGGAGTGAGTTTGTGAAATCTGGATTGTTGAATCCTTGAGACATATTTAGTAGACCATTTTCATGTTTTCTCACATGCCCAAGTGGCCCTAGAAATGCTAGAAGCAAAATTTGACCCTTTATGACCCTTGAAGTGGCCCAAAATGGCCAAAATACAACCCTATATCACAATCTGACCAAATGAACAATTTTGGGGCTAAGATTTTATACACCTATAGATTTCATAAAGAGATTTTTTGGTGGTCTAAGAATCACATTAATTAGAGGTCTACAGAATTTATTATGATTTTTCAAAATTCAACAAATTTTGTAATTTGGTATTAGTCACTATTCATGGGGTCAAAATTGTTTTCATGTCATTCGAAGGCCAAATAAGGTCCAATGGTCATGAAATTTTATATAGAGAAACTAAAACTTCACAGCGACCTGTATCCACTAGAAGCACCTCATTTGGACGTGTGTAGAGAGAGATATGTATTTTTAAAGTTGGAATTTATTGCCAATAGCATAGTAAGACCTCAAGTACTATTCCATTAATTTTTGCTAGTTCAATGTCATTTTCTGGGTCTAGACTATTTTTTCCTTAAGTAGACATCAATAACTTTCTAGATTGGTATGGTTTACTCGATTTGGATTTTTATGGAATTATAGATGAATTTATGAAGTCTATACCAGTAAGCTACATTAGAACTCCAGGATAGCCAGACCTGCGATGCTTCTCTGTTGTCAATCGCAGTCCAAATGACATTTTAATGGTGTAGGAGTATTTTTACCATAGATCTAACATGTGGGGCTTTCCATAAAGCTATAGTTTGTTAGATTTTTATTTTTTTAGATTTAATTATGAATTTCCAAATTTTGCCCCAAAAAATTAAAGTTTGAGCCCAAAATTGAATATGCATTTTCTAATATATGGGGCTCTAAATTTGATTTACATGAGATATTTTATGATGTTTATGACTTTTATAGATAGATTATAAGTAAGAGATGTTGTTGAAGAGTCCACGAGGTCCATGGGGAAAAATATGAATAGTTAAAGTACTATATATGCTATTATGAGCCATGATTTCAGTCCATATTTTTCTTAAAACCCATGTATGAAGCATATATGGAATATAACATATGGGAAAGTAAGGCTAAAGTGTTATAGTGTTACAAGAGACACTCTTACAAAGATATGGTCTCCAATCTTAAACTCTAACAGTCATCTCCTCTTATCTACGTAGCTCTTTTATCTACTCTATGCCATTAAGAGTTTCTTTCTGATGGTTTCTATTTATCTAGAGGTCCTCTCTAAGTCAACCCAACATACTAGGGACCTACACTTCCTCCCATATAATGCCTTATAAGATACCATTTGAATACTAGCATGATAACTATTATTATAGACAAACTCTACTAGAGGCAAATAGGTATCCCAATTCCCCTTTAACTCTAGAACACAAGCCCTTATCATGTCCTCTAAGGTTTGGATGGTTCTCTCTATTTGACCATCTATCTGAGGGTGATAGGCTATATAAATCTTAACTTCGTTCCTAGGGCATCCTATAATGATTTTCATAAATTTAAAGTGAATCTAGGATCTCTATCTGATACTATGCTCCTAAGTACAATGTGTAACCTTACTATCTCCCTAATGTACAGTTGGGCTAACCTGTATAGGGTGTAAGTGGCTTTCATTACTAAAAATTATGTTGACTTTGTTAATCTATCTACTACCACATATATGGCATCATACCCCAATGATGTCCTAGGTAAACCTATAACAAAATCCATAGCTACATTATCCCATTTCTACTCAAGGATATCTAGAGGCTAAAGTAACCCAACTAGCTTCTGGTGTTCTATCTTGACTTCTAACATACTAAACATTTGGAAACATACTCTGCTATATCTATTTTTATTTCAGACCACCGAAACATTTTCTTTAAATCATGATACATCTTGTTATTGCCTGGATGAATAGTGTATCTACTTTTGTGCGCCTCTTCTAATATCTTTTCTCTCAATTCTAACTCTCTAGGCACATACAGCCTATTTCTATACCTCATTATTCCATCCTTAAACAAGTTAAAGTCTAACACACTACCCTAGGATATCTGGGCTTTAATTTTACTCACATAATCATCTTTCTACTAAGCATCTCTAATTTGGCTCCTTTGGTCACTCTCTATTTGGGTTTCACTTATTACCAATTTCTCTGAATGCACCTGACATGAGAGATTTATATCCCTAAATCTCTCAATCAATTCCTACTCTCTTAACATCATGTAGGCCATGTGTATAGATTTCTTATTCAAGGTATCAGCTACCCTGTTAGCCTAACCAAGATGGTATTTAAAGGTAAAATCATAATCCTTTAGGAATTCTAATCATCTTCTCTGTCTCACATTCAATTCTTTCTGTTCAAATAGGTACTTAAGGCTTTTGTGGCCACTGTAAATTTATATAGCTGCCCCATACAAGTAGTGTTTTCATATCTTAAGAGCAAATACTACTACCGCTAGCTCTAAGTCATGAATGGGATAGTTTTTTTCATGTGGTTTCAAATATCTAGAAGCATAAGCTACCACTCTACCTCGTTGCATGACTACACATCCTAACCCTTTCTTGGAAGCATCACTATAGATTACAAAAGTCTCTCTTAAGTTAAGATGTACTAAAACTAGGGCTGTGGTTAGTCTATGCTTCAGTTCCTAAAAACTTTGCTCACATTTCTCATCCCACACAAATGGTACATTCTTTCCAATAAGCCTAGTCAATGGCATCACTATCTAAGAGAAGTCCTGGATGAACCTCCTATAATAACCTGTTAAACCTAGGAAGCTCCTGATCTCTATCATTGTCCTAAGTCTCTCTCACTATAATACTGCCTTTACCTTATAGGGATCTATTTCAACCCCTGCCTAGGAGATCACATGGCCTAGGAATTAAACTTCAGGGAACCAAAACTCACATTTACTAAGTTTAGCATACAACTATTTTTCTCTCAAGGTCTTTAGGGCTAATCTCAGGTACTACTTATGCTATTCTCTACTCTTAGAATAAATAAGAATGTCACTTATGAAAACAACTACAAACCTATCTAGATATGGCCTAAACACCATATTCATATAATCTATAAATACCACAGGTGTATTTGTTAACCTAAAGGGCATGACTAGAAACTGATAATACCTGTACCTAGTTCTGAAAGCTGTCTTAGGGAAATCCTCAGTCTTAATCCTGAGTTGATGATATCCTGACCTGAGGTCTATCTTAAAAAATACATACGCTCTTACTAACTAATCTAGGAGGTCATCTATCTTAGGTAGAGGGTATTATTCTTAACCATAATCTTATTGAGCTCTCTATAATCTATACATAATCTAAGACTCCTATTTTTCTTCTTTACGAAAAAGAATGAAACTCCCTATGGTGAAATACTAGGTCTAGTAAAACCCTTCTCTAAAAGCTCTTATATATATATTTCTTAAACTCTATTAGCTCAGTGGAAGCCATCCTATACAGGCCCTTAGATACTGGACCTGCCCTAAGCATAATGCCTATGGGGAATTCTACTTCCCTATCAAGCGGCAATCTACTAATTTTCTTAAGGATTACCTCTAGAAATTCCCTCACTACAAGTATCTCTTTTGTGCCCTCTTTTATCTCAGCCTATAAGGAGAAGAACACTAAAAACCCCTGCCAACCATGCTTTAGAGAACGCTCAGCCTGGGAGGTGGTTATAAAAGCTAGCTCAATCTGAATACTAGGTATAGTTCCACATTCAGGCAAAGAAAGACACATGTGGTAACAATCAAGTATAGCATTATTGACAGATATCTAGTGCATTCCAATAATCAAATCAATGTCAGTGAGGGGCATACATATAAAAGCAAGTGTGGTAAAATAATGGTTAAACTAGACTACACAGTTTAAACAAGCATGGGAAGTAATGGCTTTATTTCCTGTGGAAGTGGATATATGTAAGTCATATGGTAAAGTACACATGTTCAGACCTAGCCTCCTAACATAGTCATAAGATATTAAAGACTAGCTAGCACCTGAATCAAACAATGCAAGTATAGAACAATCATTAATTTTAATAGTATCTTGGATCAGACTCAAAGACCTGCTAGCCTCCAACTATGTAAGGGCAAAAACTCTACCCTGGGTCTGTAGTCTGGGTATAAGAACTACCTCTCTCTATGGTGTAGGCTGTGTACAGTCTCTGACTATATGCCCTGGTGTAACAACCAAAAAAAAAAAAAAAAAAAAAAAAAAAAAAAAAAGAGAGAAGCTAAAAATTTTCAAAGTCCTAAAAGAACCAAAATAGCTATACAACTCCTTAATCATGCTCAACTAGGCTCCTTGGTATGTACTTTGATCTCCTTGAGCTCCATCTAACATATTAAAATAGGAGAGGAAAGGGGGTGAGATTCATGAAATCTCAATAGCTCATACACTCATTCAAGGAAGCAATCAAGATATATAAATAGGTCAAAGCATGCAAACCATTCACAATGACACAACACATAATTTTTATGGGCATAACCTAGACATCTACAATGACCTATACTAACTAGAAGCACCTCAATCGGAGGTCTATAGAGGGAGAACTAACTTTCTGAAGTTCTATGTCAGCATCAAGGAAGCCATCCGACCTTTGTTATTGTTCCATCAGTTTTCGATGTCTAAAGGCTACTGAACTGATCTAGACTTATTTTTTTCCTCTAGTTAACATCTGTAGCTTTTCAAATTGGTATAGTTTGCCCATATGAATAAGCTCTAGGGACTTTTAGTTTAGCCTCACCTAATTTTTGGGACTTTTGGATTGGCCTCACCCTTGGTTTAGGGATTTTTAGCTCCACCTCACCCATCTCAAGGGACTTTTGGCACTACCTCACCTAAGCAATTTTTACAATCCAAAACATAAGCATATTGGTACCAATGCATCAAGGTAACATCAAGTGGCATGTCTCACAATACAAGTATACAACAAGCATACAATGACTATTACACATCCAAGAATGCAACAAGAAAGAGTAGAGAGCTACCTTATAAGCCAACACAAGCCTTCCCTTTCAATTTCTCTTCTCCCTTCTTAGTCTCATAATCACAATGATATGAAGCTGCTTCTTTTGAGCCTAGACATAACAAAGAGCATGGAATTACTCTCTCATAACTCAAATCATATGGAATCGAGCCTAAGTAGAGACTAGTGAGAGTTAATATATTATGGTGTTACACCTGGCCTACCACACTTAAAACATACATTCTAGCCCATGTAGCATGGTTTGTTCCTATGATTCCTGCCACACTGAGCACAGGCTGCTAAAGTGGAACTGCTCAACTAAACTAAGCTAGTTTCCTTTTGTTCTTACCTCTCCTGTTCTACTAGCCTCTGCCACCTCTTTTGTTGTTACTGATGGTGGGTGTCTCCTCACGATACACTCTAAAAAGGGAGGTCTAGCACTCGAGGCAAGATGCATCCTCGATGACTCTTCATACCTCAACAAGGGCATTAAAATTCCTGATTTTCTAGGGCACCACTCTATCTCTAATCTTTGGTAAGAACCTCTTCTCTAATTTATCCACTCTCTACCTCTCGCTATCATGCTTTTGTAAATAAGAGGAATATCTAGAGAGCTTCACAAATTTTACCATATACTGGTCCACAAACATTCACTCATTCTGTCTTAAGAGTACAAACTCTTACTCCTTCATGTTCGTAATGAAACTAGGGAAATACTACTTATAGAATGCTTATAAGAATGTCTCTTAGTTAATTGGGAGGTTCTTTGACTTGATAGTAGGTTCAATGCTCCCCTTACCAATAATCTACCTCCTTCTCAAGTTGAAAAATGGCCATCATGGCCTTCTGCTCAAACTGCACTCCATGACCCTAAATATCTTCTCTAACTACATAATCCAAGTCTCCACTTTCTCTGTGTTCAACTTACCATCAAAGGTGGGATGCTTAAACTTCCTAAACTACACTAGGACCTACAGCGTGGAAGGCTGCTTAAGGACTAGAGGCATCTAAGCTGGTGGAGTCTATGGCATCTACTATATCTATGGCTATAGACCTTAGTGAATCGATCCTGCATGCTCAGGATGATCTGAGTGTTGTGGTGGCTGTGGCGGAGCAGGAGTAGGACCATCACTATCTCTCTATGCAAGCCATTCTTAAAGCTACATAATCATGACCTGCTGCTAATTCAAGCGAGCCATAATAGAAAGGCTCCAGCCATTGGATCACTAAGCTTTAGGTTTGTTCGAGCCTCTCCAAAGGGCCTACCTCTCTATATGTTCACCATCTTTTTGAAATAAATCAAACTCATCTTAACATAATTCATGAGTGCAAACCATAGTTACATACTCATTTCATCCACAAATAGCTTATACATAATAGAAATCTCATGTTCTCAAGCCACAAACCACATCAAAGTGCCTGAACCTTTGCTCTGATACCAATAAATGTAATACCTTAACCTCTTAACTATTTTACCATGGTCTCCTTATCCATCCTAATGTATAATACCTTAGCCTCCTAACTCTCACACAATGGTCCTATTGTCTATCTCACTATATCTCATATGTATTGGAGCACAAATATAAGGAATACATACACTTGGCCATAAAAAATAATGAATATTTAATGGAATTTATTTGTGTTACGTAAGGCCTCATTGCTTCATTTTGTGTTCCATAGACTATGTGCACTCATCCACATCATTTTCTAGTCATAACACATCTATACAAGTCATACACATTACATTTGGTCTCATTCATTTCGAGTTTGGAGCTACATCTCATAAAATTAATGATTTGCTCTCGAGTTCAACTTTCTAGCTTTTAGATACAAATTTTAAAAATTCATAACTAATTCTAAAAAAATAAAACTGAAGAAAACCATATTGTTCTAAAAAGGTGTGGATGTCTACTAAAAATAATTCCAAACCAATGCCATATCCTTAAGCTATCAAAAATTAATGGAATAGTAACATAGGTCAGGCAGCATTACTAGTATTGTCATATAATTTCAAATTTTCATATCTCTCTCTACAAACCACCAAGTGAGGTGATCTTAGTGGATATAGAAATCTTCAGGTGTCTAGTTTATGCCTGTAAAATTTCATGAGTATTGGACTTCATTTGGCCCACATGTGACACAGAGAAGCAAACGGACTAAATAAACAATAACCATACCATCTCTACATAATTTGACCAATTTTGAAAACTTATAATAAATTCTATAGAGCTCCAAATTGAGTGTTCATTCACTCCATGAAAAGCTCTAGATGAGACCTACTTTTTGGCCAAATTTCATGGAAAAACTCATTCATTTGGTCATACTTTGGTTTAGTTCTCCATTTGGTCAATTTTGAAGTCTCAAATGGCATTTTGAGGCACCAAATGGCACTTTTAGCTTTCCACAACCACTTGGGCAAGTTTAAAAGTAAAACACCATATATAAAAACATTCCAAATGATCCAAATCCTCATGGATCTTAATCTCACCTTGCTACTTGCACATATACACTAGAACATCATATCACATAATCGCAAAAGAGTGGCAAAATCTCACATTTTCATTCATCTAGCTTCTACATGGATACATACACTATTTGTACATATATTAGAACATGCTCAAGGATTTACATCATAGATACATCTCATGGTTACATAGTTTGACATCAAAATACAATTAAACAAGCCATTTCTCTATCTTGTTGTCACAATCTTGCTTCTCATGCTTGTTAGCTTCCATTTTCTTGTCTACCTAGCTCACCTAGACATAGTTCGACATGTGTGGGGGAAGAATGAGATTCAAATAATCTCAATAGCTCTTAACCCTTTCAAACATACATAATGGATATTAAAACATGTCAAAGAATGCATGCATGATATTCAAGCTATTTGTGAGCATACATAAAATATTTTTTTTGTCATATAAACTCATACATAGCAAATATAAGCTCTCAAGGGCATTGGTCTAGCCTCACCCATCTTTCTTGGGACTTTTGACTTAACCTCACTCTTCTTGAGACTTTTAGTTTTGTCTTACCCATTTGTAAGGACTTTTAGCTCATCTTCACCCTTGCTAAGAGACTTTTAGCACAACCAAACCCACTCAACCCATAAAGTATACATAAATACATTTCAAGAAGTATAATAGTACCATGGCTTGTAAGTAATAGCTAGAAACATTTCTCATGATTCAAACATACACACAAGCACTCAAAGATAAGTAAACATCCAAGCCATGCATGAGAGAAAGGTTAGAAAGCTACCTTGAAGCAAGATTCACACACTTTTTCCTTAGCTATTCCTTCCCCTTTTTGGCCACTCACTTGCAATTAGATGGAACTTGGTTCCTTTGGCCTAAACACATCAAATATGACACAATTACATCATGGAAGCAAGCTCTAGTATCACACACTCTCTATAGAAGCTCACTTTGTTCTATGGTTACATAATAGTTCCATATAAGACCTAATGAAGCAAGTGCTAGAATTTAAGGTCTTAGCTCCATTCTCTCCTTCCATCTAGGTTTCTTGACTCCATTTAAGCCTCTTGGAGTCATCACAAACTCACTTCCAAGAGCCTAGACATGAGTTGTTTCTTTAGATCTTATTATGGAGCTTACACTTCCATCATCCAAACTAAGGCTTCTAAATTTTTTTTTAAATCTTCCTTTGATATTCTCCTATCATATTTAGTCCCTTTCTATCCTTACAAAAATTTAAAACTCTCCCTAGGCACAAGAATCATGCTTGGTCGAGACATACACTAGATTTTAGACCCATGGAATTAGCTTTGTTCTCTTGCAAGAAATGGCACATGTAAGGCTTTTTAAGCATCTCAAGAACTTATATATACTCTTAGACAATTAGAAATACCATTGGAAAGCTTCATACATACCATGGTGCAAAGAAAATCTTAGGTTTTGGAAACTTGAAAACTAATGGTTCTTTTGGGAATTTCTTTGCATCTACTTGCTCCTCACCCTTAAAACCTAGGTTTCATGCTTGGTTTAGCTCAGATTTTTATCCCTCTTGCTTCTTCTTTATGAGGCCGAAACTTAGCTATGGAGGAACAAGAAGGAAGAAGCAAGGAAAGCCATGAAATACCTTGATTCTTTAGCCTTTCAAGAGCCTTCTCCTTTGCTTTCACTCCTCCTTGAAATATCAAACTTCTTCCCTCTGAACATGGCTCAAATCATATCCAAATGATGCACCAAAACCTTAGAAAGAAAGAGGAGAAGAAGGAAAACAAGTTCAATGGAGGAAGGAGCAAGAAATTCTTTGATTTTCCATAACTTTACCCAGGTTTTTCTCCTCCTTTAAAGCTCTCTCTTGTGTGCCCTTCTTTGCAAAACTTCACCCTAGTTTTAGACAGAATTTAGGTGGGTCAAATGTGAGGGAGAAGTGGGGTGCTACCTATATATAGCTAGGGATCCTTAATTAAAATGCCAATTTTGTGCCTCAATTTTGGCTTCTTTGTTTTAGGCTTATTTCAACTCCTTTTCAAAAACTATCTTTTCCATCATAAAATTTAGGTTCTTTAACCTATAAATAGCCTTTGGAATCACTCAAAGGGTTTAAAACCATCCCGAACGAAAGGGTCAAAGTTCGGGTTCACCAATGTTCTAAAATATAAACCGAAAGGGTTTTAATTGTTCTAAGGGTTTCTATAATTTTTAGAGCCTCTAAAAACCCTAGAAAACTTAATTTTTTTATTTGAAGATCCCTCCTTTAAGTGTTCTAAAAATTACCTTAAATTACAAAAATGCCACTACATTTCGTTAGGATTTTCTTTAACCATTTTGGCTCCGATTTCTGGGCATGCTAAGCCTTGGATCCTCATTTTCTAATATTTAAAATTTTTTTCAAATTTTATATAGCCTTAATAGATTCATTTTAGAGGACTCTCTTTTATATCTGGCTCGTTTTCGTCGTTTGTACAAGACCTGGATGTTACAGTAAACCCTAAGTTCTAATTCTTGCAACCTATAGCTTTCTATTTGATTCTTTTGATTCCATATTAATCTCCATGCTTCAAAATCTCTAAAATTACCATGGTTCAGCCAAGAATCAAATCCTTATAGGAAACCCTCATCGTGACTAAATCTAAGAGAGCAAGGAAAACTAAGAAAGAGCAAGCCATGGTCATGAAACTATACCTTGTTCAATTCCTTATCAAATGATGGTTCTTATACTCCCAAGGGTTCCTCCAAATTCCTCCCTCCTTCTACTAAACCAACCACAAAATTTCACCATTTAGAATATTAAAACCATGGAAAGAAAGAGAAAAATTAGGAAAACAACTTTTATAAAGGCAAAAGTAGCAAAAATTCCATATTTTCTTACCTAGGATGTCTTGTTTTCTTCCTTTCTTCCTCTTTTCTTGTCCCACATTTTGGCTTTGTTTAGAGATGGAGAAATTCAGTTTTGGGGGCCTAAAGGACGTGCTAGCCTAATATAAAGAGAAAAAAGATGTCTTATAATATTTTTCAAAATACCCATTATGTCCCTCCATTTTAATTCTTCTATTTGAGCTCATTTCTACTCCTTTTTTAGAACCATCTTTTTTATAATGAAACCTAGGTTTTCTAGTTTATTGAAAACATTTTGTTTCAAATTTATGGGATTTAAAAACTTACTGAACTATCCGGTTAAAGTTTTAGTCAACCAATGACCTAAATTGCATACCGAAAAAATTTTAACCATTTTGACAATTCCAATAGTTTTTTAAGCCTCTAAATCATTTAAAACTCCCTTTGAGCTTTTAAAAAGTTGCTCAAATTTATGATTTTGCCACTAACCTTTGTTTCACTCCATTTAACCGTTTTGGCTCCAATTTCATGCTAATTCCAGTTTCTTAACCACTTCTTTAAATGTCCAAATTAACATTCTATTCTTAATTGACTTTAGTTTGCTTTGCTTTAGGGTCTTCTTATACCATCATATTGATTTCAGTCTGGTTTCTGAAAAATCAGTTATTACAAGTGATATCTCATAGGTTACTAAGTATTATAATTAAGATGTAATCGTGCTTTGAATGATACAATTAAATGCACAATCACTAGTCATTGTTTTTATGAATATTTTTATTTTTATCCTTGTTTTTTACTTTTATTTTCTTATCTTTATTTCATTTTTTTTAATTGTCGTGTAGGATTTTTTGTCTCCCCATGCATGTAAGATGTCACTTAAGCCATGTGTGACAATAAATCTCCATATTTACCTATGTTACTTAGGTTATATAGCTACTTCTTAATAAATTTTAGATTCCAATGGCTCATATCTAATTAATTTTGTTTTCAAATATTTCAAAGAAAAGGGAAAAGCCCATTTCCAAAAATAAATTGTACATATGTTTTAAAAAAAGAGAGGAAGATGAATGTATTTTTTAAAAAAAAATAAGAAGCAAAATAAAAAAAAGGTTCAACCAACTTTTGATATTTAACTTTTATTTCTTTTGGATCAAAACTCTTTAAAAAGATACTTGCTTATCATTTGCTCATTTTTTTAACTTGATTTTAAAAGAAATGTTTTCTGGAAAAAAAAAAAAGACTCTTTTTAACTCAAGTGAAAATCTAAAAAAATGACATCTCAAAAAAAATTAAAAAGTTAGTTTAAAGACCTTTTTTTAAAAAGGGTTTTCTCTTCAACCAATTAAAGTATAAAAAAAAAAGTGAAAAAAATGAAAATGAAATTTTAAAGTTCAAAATCAAACCTTGAAAAAAGATTAAATAAAATTTCTAAGTTCAAATGTTAGCTTTTTAAAGTAAGCTAATTTGAAAGTTTTAATTAAAAAGACAAAAGCAAAAACCAAAAACAAAGTAAAATAAAATAAAATAAAATAACAAAACAAAACAAATATCAAATAAATATCTTTTCTTTAAAGATTTTCCAATTTTAAAATTAGCTTTTTTTTCAAAGAGTAAAATTAGTTTCTTTAAAAGCTTTTTTTAAGTTTTCTCTTTTAAAACTAAGAAAAAGCAAATAAAATAAAAATTAATGTTTTCTTAATAAATATCAATTTGTTTAAATTTTGTCAAGGGTTTTATCTTTAATACAAAATATAAAGTAAAAAAAATCAAAAAAGAAATAAAAGTAAATTAAGATCTCTCTTTACAAATTTAGGAACTTTTTCTTTAAAATAAAAATCTATTTCTCCAAAATCAAAAATATATATAAAAGGAAAAATGAAGAGGGTAAAGAAATGAAATTAATGCAACTTTTTGTAAATTAAAATATATCAACTAATTTCAAAACTATTTTATTTGCAAAAGACAAAAGTGATTTTTATTTTCTTTTTCTTTTCACTAAAAAATAAAAAAAAATAATTAAAAAACACCAACCAACTAACACTACCTAGTTGAACTATGTGTATGTATTTACAAGTACGTCCTTGTAAATATGCTTTTTTTAATTTTATTTTTTTAATTTCTTTTCTTTTCTTTTCTTTATTTTTTCATGTGACTGTTAGGGAAATTAAAATAAAATTAAGGCCATTTTAATTTTGTACAATTAACTTAGGGTAGCTAATTTTAAAAATAGATATTGTGAGGTACATAATATTTTCTCCACACTCAATTGATTTCTAAATCAATTTCTAGTTCACAAACCATTTTCTTATAAAAAGACTTTTTTTTTTTAAGTTTTATCTTTTTAAAACTAAAATTTTGGTGGCGACTCTACTTTATTTGATTTTCATTTTGTAAAATTAAACTTTTTTAAATTTTTCCAACACCATATGGTCACATTATCATTATGACAAGGACCTTGGAACAGGAAAAGGCAGGAAAGGAAGAAGTTCCAATCAAGTAGAAGATAGTCATCCCAAGTCACATGTTATAAATGTGGAAAGCTAGGACATATAGCATGAAATTGTTCTCCGACAGAAATGGTGCCTCCAGCCAAACTATAAACTTAGGGCAAGATGTTTGCACTCACTTAATAGGAGGTCAATGCATCTCTTAGTTTGATCAAAGGTACAATTAAGGTAAATGATTTTCCTGTGATTGCTATATTTGACTTGGGTGCCAATCACTTGTTTATATTTTATAATTGTGTGAAAAAACTAGGTCTGGGCATTAGTACTTTACCATATAACTTGTCTGTATCTACTCTTATTGAAGGCTATATGATTACTTCCTACGTTTGTTTAAATACCATTATACAATTTAACCATAGATTTATTACTTTTGATTTGATTTGTATGCCTTTTCATGATATTAACTTCATTATTAGCATGAATTGGATGGCTGCTAATAATGCTATAGTTTATTATGTATAAAAAACCATTACCTTACCTTAATGTGGGACCATACCTAGTACTGGGGCTAAGTTATCTTTCTTGTCCACAGTTTAGGCTGAGAGATATTTAGAACATAGATGCCAAAGATTCCTAATCTTTTTTCTTTATACAAATAAAGATAAAAGAAGGGATAGATGAGATCCCTATAGTTAGGAAATTTCTTAAAGTTTTCCCTAAGGACTTTGATTTAGTAGTTTACATCTTAAGAGAGAAATAAAGTTCTCTATTAGTATTATGCCTGAAGCTAGCTTGGTGTCTAAAGCTCCTTATAAGATGGCTCTTACTAAGCTAACAGAATTGAAAAATTATTAGAAAAAGGATTTATGCTCCCTAGTGTATCACCTTAGGGAGCTCCTATTTTGTTTGTTAAGAAGAAATATGGTAACCTTAGATTATGTATGGATTATAAGGAACTTAATAAGATTATTGTGAAAAATAAGTATCATCTCTTTAAAATTAATGATCTTTTAGATTAATTAAGGGGGCATTAGTATTTTCCAAGATAGACCTTAAATTTGGCTATTATCAATTGAGAGTTAAAGTTGAAGGTGTGCCAAAGATGGCCTTCAAGACTAAATATAAGCATTATGAGTTCTTGGTCATACTATTTGGTTTAACAAATGCACCAGTTGTTTTTATAAACTAGATGAATAGGGTATTCAAAACGTATTTGGATAAGTTTGTTGTAGTCTTTATTGATGATATCCTTATATATTTCAAATCATTAGAGGAGCATAAAAGGCATTTGAGAGTAGTCCTAAAAGCCTTGAGAAATATGAGATTATATGCTAAACTTAGTAAATATGAGTTTTAACTTACTAAAATGAGGTTTTTAGGTCATGTGATCTCATAGATAGGGGTTGCAGTTAATCCCTATAAAGTTAAGGCTGTGTTATACTGAGATATACTTAAAACCATAACTGAGGTTAAAAGTTTTTTAGGTTTGTCAAGTTATTATAGAAGGTTCATACAAGGCTTTTCTTAAACAACCTTACCACTAATTAGGATAACTAGAAAAGAGACACTATTTATGTAGGATAATAGATGTGAAAGGAGTTTCCAAGAGTTGAAACTCTAATTAACCATTGCTCCTATGTTAGTTATACCTAACCCTAGCAAACCTTTTGTAGTTTATAGTGATACTTTGAGGAAAAGGTTAAGATGTGTGTTGATGCAACAAGATAAAGTAGTGGCATATGCCTCTAGACAATTGAGACCATATAAAAATAATTATCCCACATGTAACTCCATAAATTCTAGCTTATCTTATGCTTTTAAATGGCATAATATCACAAACCATATAGGTTTCCCATAGAAAAAGCTAGGAAAATGGGATTATTTTCCTGTTGTGTCATGTCTAAAAATTTGCAATCGGTGTCACATGGACTATGTGAACTCATACTATACATTCTCATATTTAATTATATCATTACAACTCATTTGTATCACAAAATCATGCCTACAATTCATAGAAACCGAAATGAAGCATGAAATGGGCTTAGTGAATTTCGACCAGATTTACCCCCTATTCTTGCCCAAATTTTGGAAAATCATAACTAAATTTAAAAAAATAGAAATCATGTAATCTTAGTCATTTTGGAAAGCTATAGATGTTTAATATACACTAAAAATATTTTTAGAGCATAACATTCATCACAGAGGACGTTTGACATCCAAAATAGTCCAAAGGTCCGATTGAAGTCTGGAACTATTACAAAATTTTGTAAAAAACTTTGAAAATGTCCAATTAATTTCAAAAAAATATGATTCATGTAAATAATACCAATCTAGAAATCTATGAATGTTAACTAGAGACAAAAAATATCTCCAGACCATTTCATCAAGCCCAAACCTCGAAAATCAATAGAACAGTACCTCTAGTCGGGCAAAATTACTGATACTGGATAGAAATTTCAAAATTTTATATCTCCCTCTCTAGACCTCCAAATGAGGTGCTTCTAGTTGTTATGAATCACTGTGAATGTTTAGTTTCTATATCTAAAATTTCATGATAATTGGACATCATTTGAGCCTTATGTGAGAGAATTCATTTTCAGACTATATGAATAGTGCAGCAGACCAAAACAATAAATTTTGTCAACTTTGAAAAATCATCAAATATTCTGTAAACCTCCAAAAATTATCTATAGCTTCTCAAAAATCTCTTAATAAGACCTAATTTCATACCAAATCTTAGATCAAGACTAACTTATTTGGCTAAAAAGTGACATAAGGTTCCATTATAGTCAAATTTGGCTCCATATGAGGTACCAAACTTGCCAAATGGCTTTCCCTTAGTCTTTGCATCTTTTGGGCAAGTCTAAAAGTACATTTAAGACTTGTGTAAGCTGCCCAAATGGTCCCAAACCCCATGCATCTCATTTTGGCCTTTCAATGCACACATATGCACATCTCCATAAACCCATTCACGAAGCCATCTTTGCCATACATACTCATTTCATATCCATCATTCACATAACACATACTTTCATTTCTACTTCATATAATAGCATAATTACATATGTCTCAAGGGTCATAAACCATTTACAACATTAATATACATCATTATGGTTCATTATGGCTTTAAAAGGAAAATGCTAGGCATATGGATGTCAATCTTCTTCCTTTGATGTTGTTGGCTCCCATTAACATATTCACTTAGTCCACCTAGCATGTGAGATCATTAGAGAGGAGGGGATGAGATTCAAAGAATCCCAATAACTCATCTCCCATTCAATCATACATAATGGATACAAACAAGTCTCATGAATGCATGTATGGTCATGTTGACATGTGTAAACATTCAAGAAGCATTTTTTATTACTTGAGAATATCATACATAGCATACAAAGGCTTGCCAAGCAAGTGGATTAGCCTCACCCAATTTCTTGTGGATATTGGAATTGCCTCACCCATTCTTTAAGACATTCTTGGACTCAACCATGCTCTTGGGAGTCCATCTTGCTTTTGGGAGACTCTTTGCTCTGTCTCAACCAATCTTAAAGGTTCTTAACTCATCCTCACCATAGTTAAGGGTTCTTGGTCTCACCACACTCAAGCAAACCCAAGCACACATCAAGACATCATATGAAACATAATATGTCATCATAAAACCATGGCATATGAAATCATTCTATCACACTTTTTATGACTTGAAAATACACATACACATATTTTAAGACAAACTAAGCATATATCCATGCATGAAAGAAGGCGGAGAGAGCTACTTTGCTTACATTTACACACTTTTTCCTTAAGCCTTGAGTCCTCTCCCTTGATCTCACACACCTAAGAGGGTAGAGATCATTTCTCTTGGCCTAGACACATCATATGGAAGCTAATTACACTCTTGAAACAAGCTAGGACATTAAACTTATATTTAAGAACATACTTGGTTCCATAAGTCATATAATGGTTCCATAAACGGCCTATTGAAGTAACTATCATGATTCAAGTTCTTGGCTCCATTCTCTTCTCATTCCTAGGCCTCTTGACCTCATTTAAGGTCCTTGGAGCCATTATATATTCATTTACAAAAGCCTAGACACAAGTTGCTTCATAAAGTCACATTATGCAAGCCATTGCCTCATCTCCTAATCCATGGCTGCTAAATTTTTCCCAAGGGTTCCTCCCACCTTCTACCATCATATGAAATCCCAAACTAAGGCTAGAATAAATTAAAACACTCTCTAATCCCTCCATTTGTCCTAGGCCGACATTATGGAAGCATTTAAGGTTCAAGGGGTTTCATATTTTTCCTTGATGGGAGAGCCACTTGGGAGACTTCTTAGGGGTCTTAGAAACTCAAACAAACACTCACATATGCTAGGGAATGTATGAATCAAATCAATTTTTACAATCCCTTCAAATGCACTACACTTTTTCTACTTAGAGTTCATTGGTTTTTCTTGCAATTTCTTTGCTTTCTTAGATGGGAGGTGCATGTGGGAAGCTCTCTAGGGGTCTTAAAAGCATGTTTAAATATTCAATTAAGCCTAAGAACATTCATATAAAATCAGGTTTGCAAGGGAGCATTTGGATCCCTAATGGTTCCATCTTGTTTCTTAATGCTCCTTTCTTGATTCTATTTGTTCCTTCTTAATCCTTGCCATCTAAACCCTCTCATCCCTCCATGAATTGGACAGAACACAGCCCCTAAAGAATGGGCCCTTGGCGACAAAATTGACAAGGGTGAGGGGGAGGAAGAGGCTACCAAAGAATGGAGAATTTACCTTACTTTCTTAGTTCCTTTGGCTTATTCTTGCTTTCCTTGGCCTCCTTACTTGAATTTCAAAATTTTCCCTTTGTTTTCCCTTCAAAACAGCCCTTAAAACTTCAAAAAAATCATGGAGAAGAAGAGGGGAAAAGAGGAGAAGAGATTGGTGGAGAGAAAGCATGAAAAACAAGAAAATTTCCATACCTAAAGACTTGAATTTTTCCTCCTTCTTCTCTTCCCTTGGTGTGCCACTTTCCTTAGCTTTCTTCTCTGGTTTGAACACTGCAGCAAGTGGGTAAATAAGGGCCAAGGATAGGATGCCACATATGAAGGGGAATTTAGGGAGAATTGTTCCTAAAAAAATGATGATTTCATCCCTTGCGCGTGGCATTTCCGTTTAAGGCTCGTTTTAGCTCCTTTTTTAAAATCGTCTTTTTCATTATAAAATTTAGGTCCTCAATCTTGTAAAATGCCTTTGGAATCACTCAATTTAGAATTAAAACCTTCCCAAACGTTCGTCAAAGTTTGGGCTTATTGTTGTTGGAAAACATATACCGAAGGGGCTTTAACTGTCTTGGGACTTCCCATGGTTTTTAGGGCCTTTGAGAACCCCAGAAAGCTCAAATTTTTCATTTAAAAATTCCTCCTATGAGTTTTTCAAAAGTGTCCTTATTTACGAAAATGCCACTGGCCTTTCGAAAAAATTTTTGAATCACTTTGGCCTTGATTTTTGGGTAACTCAAGGCTCAAATCCTTATTTTCTATTATTTAAAATTTTATTATAATTTTATTTGGCCCCAATTCCTTCTATTTCAGACACTTCCTTTTATATCCGGCCCATTTCTGACATTTACGGAGAAATCGAACATCGCATTTCTCACATTTATGGAGGGACGGGATGTTACACCACACATAATTTAGAGTAAGCTATTATGGTATTTGCCCTCAAAATATAGAGGTATTATATATATGGTATCACAGTAAAGATATACAATGACTATAAAAGTCTAAAATACCTATGTGATAAAAAAAATTGAATATGAAGTAGAAAAGATAAATGAAATTCTTAAAACAATTATGACTATATATTAAAATACCATCTAGGTAAGCCCAATATGGTAGCTAATGCTTTCACTAAAAAAGTTCATACATACAACCAATATCATGATCAAGGAATTGAAATTCATAGAGAATTTCAAGAATATGAATATTTCATGCCATATGCCTTTAAGTAAACTATGAATGAGTTAGACTATAATAAAGAATGACCTAAGAGCCTAAATCTTAGATGCGAGAGAGAAGATGACTTTTTAAGCTTAATTAGGATTGAGATTTCTTAGGGTAAGACCTTAAAGTTCAAGGTGTCTAAGAATTGTATGGTGATGTACCATAATAGAATTTGTGTTCCAAATAAAATTGAATTGAGAGAAAAGATTTAAGAAGAGGCATATAAGAGCAAATACAAACTTCATCCAAATGCCACAAAGATGTATCAACGTTTGAAAAGATTGTCTCAGTGGTTTAGTGTGCTAGAAGGAAAAAATTGAGCATCAGAAAGTAGCGAGGTTATTATAACCATTAGATATCCCTAAGTGAAAATAGAATAGTATAGTCATAGATTTTATTATAGAATTACCTAGTACATCCTTAAGACATGATGTTATTGGGTAATAGTAGATAGACTAACTAAGTTTTCACACTTTTTATTGATTAGGGCTATGTATATTTTAGGCAAATTAGCTAAGTTGATAATAGAAGAGATAGTAAGCCTCCATGAGATACTTAATAATACTATATCCAATAAAGATACCAGGTTTACATCAAACTTTTGGAAGTCTCTTGAAGTAGCTTTAAGGACTAAATACAGATTTAGTACTGCCTGTCACTCTTAAATAGATGATCAGACAAAAAAGACCATCTAAACTATAGAAGACATGTTGAAGCATGTGTATTAGAGAGAAAGAGAACTAGGATGTACAATTGCAACTAGTTAAGTGTAACACCATAATTTCTAGCTCATCTCATGTCTTTAAATAACTCATTTGCATCAATCATATAGTTTCTCTAGGAAAAAGATATTAAAAATATTGATTATTTTAGCGTTACGTCGCATAAAAAAATATCATTCGGTATCACGTGGACCATATGAACTCATATATCACATTCTCATATTTAATTACATGAATATAACTCATTTCCATCATCAAATGTGGCCTACAAGTCGTGGAAATCAATTGGAAGCATGAAATATACATATTCATTTTCGAGCCAAAATTTGCTCATTTCATTCACAAATTTTGGAAAATCATAACTAATTCTAGAAAAATTAAAATTATGCATTCTTGGTCATTATGAAAAGCTACACATGTCTATTTTATGCTAAAAATATGTATAGACCATAACATCCAACACAGAGGATGTTTGACATTTGAAATAGTCCAGAGATTAGGCTGTCCATAGGTGCTGTCACAGAATTTTGCAGCAAATTTCAAAAATATCCAATTAATTTCAAAAAAAATATAATTCATGCAAATGATACCAATATTTAAAGCTATAGATTTTAATAGAGGAAAAAAATAACTCCAAGCCAGTTTAGACATGACCAGGCCTCAAAAATCAATCAAACAATAACTAAGGTCGGCTGAAGTTTTTGATACTAGATAGATTCTTTGAAAATTCATATCTCCTACTTTAGACATCCAAATGAGGTTCTTCTAGTTGTCATAAGTCACTGGAAATTTCTAGTTTCTTTGTATAAAATTTCATGGCAATTGGACATCATTTGAGCCCTGTGTCATAGATTTTATTTTCAGACCTAAGTGAACAGTAACATGACCAAGTAAATTGGGCTCACCCAATTTCTTGTGGATGTTGGACTTGCCTCACTCATTCTTTAAGAGATTCTTGGACTTAATTATGCTCTTAGGAGTCTACCTCACTTTTGGGAGACTCTTTACTTTATCTCAACCAATCTTAAGGGTTCTTGGCTCATCCTTACCATGGCTAAGGGTTCTTGGCCTCACCCCATTTAAGCAAATCCAAGCACACATCATAAACATCATATGAAAGCATATTGTAATATCATGGCACATGGAATCAAAGTTATGCTAGAACACTTTTCATGGCTTAAAAATACACATACATGCATTCAAAGACAAGTAAAGCAAGTAATCATTGACGGGCTTGTCGTGCAACCCTCAAAATAAAACTAGGTTGATCTAAAAATATAGCAAGTGGCACAACCTAGGTCATATCCCTTGGAATTGGAATTCAATGTTCAATTGGGTTCTCTAAGTGTTCTAAGATCCTATAACTATTTAATTTGGGGGGTTTTTAATTGAATTAAACTAATCTAAAACTAAATTGAATTAAAATTCCTAAATACTACCTAATTGGATGAATTATGGCGAATGATGGTCTTGTGACTAGCTTAGGAATTGTCTCTTGGTATCCACTATCCTTATCCTATTCCAATTGTGATTAATTATGGCCTAAGAATTCCTAATTATGTTCATTAGCAAATGATCTTGAATAACCATTCAAGATTCAAGAGATTAATAATCTAATGTTGAATTGAGACCTCAATCCCGCATTAAACCGTTAACTCTTATCCTTTAAGATCAATGAACATCCAATTTGATTGATTAACTAATTAATTATCTTCTGATTCATCATCCAAAAATGTTTAATTAACCAACTAAACACCAAGGAATTCTCAAATAGACATTTAAACACACAACCTTACTCATGCAATTCATCGAACACCTTCGTGGCATACATGAGAGATTAGAGAGAATAATGAAAAACCAAATTCAAATTTAACCAATTAATCAACAAAAAAAGGTTTCCTAATCAGTGTCTAACCAGCCACTAATTAATTACACAAATTCCTAATCAAACATAACTCAACTGAGATTATACAGAATAAGAAAAAGTGTAGGAAAATTAAAGAATCTTAGCCAAAATTCTGCTTCTTCTCCAAGGATTCAAGCTTCTACTCAAGAGCTTCCTCCTAGCTAGCCTCAAGGATGAATCAGATCTTCATTCGGTGGATGGAGATGGAGAGAATGGAGAGATGGATGTGTAGATGGAGGCGCGGAGTGAATGGAGGCGATGGGTGTTGATGGATGCGTCTGGTTCAATGGCCGAATGAATGACGGTTCGAAATATAGTGTGAAGGCCTCTACTTATAAAAGACGGCTAGGGTTTGAGCGTGAATGGGATGGATAAAGACGGAATGTGTGACGTGAATTGGCGTGGACGACGTCGTGAATGATGTATGTTGAATGGGCTGGGCTGCGCGAATGAATGAATCCTCTCACGTGGATTTTTTTTAAGTGATTCCACATGCTCCTCCTTCTCATTTTAATTATCTGAAGCTATTATGCATGAGTGTGGGCCCCATTCAAAGCTAAATATAATATTCCCATATTGGTTACTGTAGCTCTGCATGCCTCTTTATTTTTGTTCACGTCGGGTTGCAGCTCATGTGTATTTGTTTCTGCTTCAGCTTCTGTACAAGCTTTTCTTCATCACGCTGTAGCTGGTTCTCTGATCAGAAGCTTCATTTCGTTTCACTGTGCATTCCTTCTGCTCTCGAATTGCTATCCAGTCCAGAGATGAATGAATGAAATTGTTCCTCGTCTAGCTCCAACGTTTTCTCAAGCTCCAGGCGTGCTCCTGCTGTCCAGTTCGAGTCCAGCGTCCAGTCTCTGTTTCAGCGTCTCTTCATCTTGATTTCAGCTCATGCAAGCATTCGACGCTCTTTCTTCCATTTCTGTTCAGCTACTGGATGTTCTGCACGTTAGTTTTCTTATTTGTTTTGTACCCAGACTTCCACGTCTTCTGCTTTCGCGTTCAGCTGCAACTTCCCTCGTTTAGCTTCTGCCTTGTGTGAGTGCAGAACCCATGGCAATGTGCTGGACGAGTTGCTCCTTCCTCTGTTTCTGCATGACTTGTGGCTTTCTTCCTCAGCCAAACGTTAAAGTCGTAGCTTCAGCTCTGTTCACCAACTTCGCATTGCTTCTTCACGTCATCCACGTTCCATGCAGCTCATTCTTCCAGCTCAGCGTCTTCTTTGAATCATGCAGCTGCTCATTTACGTTAAAACCAAGCTTCAGCTCCATGCGCCCTTGTTTCTCAGCTGAAACTTCTGTTCACAGCACCTAAACTCAAGCTTCTCACGTTGGCTCTGCAAGCTTTCATGTCCAGACTTCAACTCTTTCACGTAAATCTCCTCCAGCTGCCTTACTCTCATATACTTCACTTTCTGCTTGTGTTTGTGAGCTGCTGCCCGTTGCTTCTTGAATGGTTCTCATTAACTCTCCAACTCGTCTTCCTTTTTTCTCAAAACAAATTCTCCTTCAAAACTCCAATTCATATTAAAATTCTGCATAAAAGAATGAAAGAGATGAAGTAGAAAATTCACAAAATTCATTTAAAAGGAATTCAAGCAATAAAATTCAAGAATTTTGCAGTTTAATTCCTAAAGTGCAAAAGTGACTATTGAAATCAATTTCCATTCAATTGCATGCATTAAGCTACATTTGATTATTAAAATGACTAAGTTAGGAGGATGAAAATAGATAAAATATGTGTTTATCAAATTCCCCCACACTTAAACCTTTGCACTCCTGGGCAAAGCTCAAAATCCAGAATGAATGGAAACACCCGGCTAGTAGAATGGCAAGTGGAAAATGAAAATGGGAAAGAAAGTGTAAAAATCACAAGCTAAAGATTAATCACAACTCTTTATCACTCCAACAATCAATGTTAACTTTATTTGTATCAAGAATTAAGCTCCATGGCAATTTCATTTGAAAAGAATGAATTAAAATGCGTAGCCTCTCACATGGTTAGTGTTTACTCTCATCTCTCAAGTGTTTATGGGCAATGTATAGCACTCAAATTTCACCTTTCAAGATTCACTACCATAAGCTTGTCTAGCTTCTAAGTCTCCACCACCCATGCTAAATGCAATACACAAATCAAAGGACTTTATTTAGGGTTGTAATGGGGTTAGGGGAGATGAAATGAATGGATAACAAAAATAAAGGGAAAAAACAAACAACAAATAGATACCTTAGAACCTCAAGAGCACTCAATGACAATCTTGGATAGGGAAAAATGTGTATTCGAGGCCTTATTTTCCACTAGAACAAGCAACTATAAATTCAACTTAAGATAATCTTTTTTTTTTTTCCTTTTTTTTTTTCATTGCTTCCTTTTCTTTTCTTTTCTCTTTTTTTTTTTTCATTGCTTTTCTTTCTTTTTCTTTTTGCTTTTCTATCTCTTTTCTTTGCATTTGTAAAATTTTTTTTTTTTTTGAACAAATTCTTTGAATCACAATGGCCTTAATGGATGCAAAGCACACATTCACCTATCCTAATTAGATGTAATGCTCCTTGAAATTCCTAAGGCATCTTGAAACAAGGTGGAAAATTTTTTTTTTTTTTTTTTTGGCTATGGTTTAACAAGAAAAGAAAATCAAGGCTCAAAGTGGCTAAAACAATGGATAAAATGCATATAGGGTTGGCTTTTTGGCTATCTAGCTAAAAAAAAAAAAAATGAATGCCTTGTCATTTTTATGCATGCAAATACAAATGTGATCTCAGCAAAGAATCAAGACAAGTTCTAGAGTGAAACAAAGATCGGTGAAAACACACTAGAATTGAACAATTAAGGCTCAAATCCTCACCAGCTAATGGCTATCAAATAATTCATTGAAATCAAATTCATTGCCACTTCACTTGAATTAAGACACAAGATCCATCACTTATCATGTCTTAAGCAAATCCAAGCTATAATCATCTCAACTTGCAACTTTTACAGAAAAATTGAAGAAAAGTCATGCTATTTTTCAAAAATTTTCTAAAAAAATTTCATTTTTTTTTTTTTTTTTCAAAACAAGGAAAGGATGAAATGGAAAAGAAAAATGGAATGGAATGAAATGACTCTCTCCCCCACACTTAAATGTTACATTGTCCTCAATGTCAGCACCAGTCCAGTAAACAGATAAACAACATAAGATAAAGAGTGAAAAGAGAGAATACAACCGGATGAACTTGAAAATGGAGATCTCAAGGTGGCTCAGATTTCCTTTGCAGCTGGTTAGCAATTTATTTCCTACAAAACAGAGACAAAAGAAACTGTAATGCGAAAAAGAAAAAGAAAACTAAATCCTAAACTAAAAAGAACTTTATGAAGGAATAATTAATCATAAGTATCAAAAACTAAAATTAAAACATCTTTATTCCTTCTTAACTCAAGAAATTTAAGTCTCACTACTTTAAAGCATTTGGATTGATCATTTAGTGATGACCCATGGACTTCCTCAACCATCAGTAGTTTAGGAAAGTCATTTTCAGCAAATTTAGAAATAAGAAAAGAAGAAAAATAAAATTTAAGACAATTAAAACTAAAGAAAGAAAATTTAAAATCAAACTTAGACTTTGAACTCTCTAGAAATCTATTAAAACCAATAAAATCTACCGGACTCTCATCAGTAAGAGTCACTACATCCACAGAAAAATTAAATTGTAACTTCTCACAATCCTTTGAATTCAAGGTGTCCAAGGTATCTGGCAGTTGCTTCATCTCAGTTGGGAGAGTCTGTTGATTGTTGGGAATTACTTCACCAACCTCAGGAATCTGTTTAGGACTTTCAACAATAGAGACAACATCTTCCCTGACCAAAGAGACATCAGTAGGCTCATAATATTCTAAACAATGATCAACAGCAAAATCAAGTCGCTCACTAGTATCAACAACAGTAGATGAATCAATAGGATGTTCAATATCAACACTATCATTATGTATACTCTCATCAATACTAGTATGATCAGTGGAATCAGTCTCATTAACAACTTTAGTGCAAGCAAGGAATTCCATGGGTTCAGCAGACTTATCAGACTTCAGAAACTCATTAATCTCAGCACACACAGGACATGTATGCATATCATCACATAAGCATTTAAGAGTTAAGTCTGAATTATCAACAAACTGCTCAACAATTTTAATGTCTATATCATTATCACATGCTGCTTCTACCATTTCATCAGGCACACCATCACAGGCTAGTGAGGAATCATGTTGACCAAAATATGTGAAAGACTCACTAGTATCAATGGAAGAATTAATCTGAGAGTATTCATCACATATAGCAGATTCAATACACGCACTGTCAAGAGATGCATCCAAATCAGTCATGTCACATGATCCAGATGGCATGTTGTCCCTAAACTCAGAAGATGCATCATCAATAGACTTATCAATTAATTCCACATCAGGAATAGCATGATCATTACATTCTAAGTCACCCCCACACTTATCTTCTACCCTAGGCTCAATAGATTCATCAATTGATTCAGAAATAAATTCATCATTAAGGATACAGCTAGGTGTAGACATCCCAAGTGCATCAGTACACAAGGGTTCATGAACATCAATAAATGTGTCAATTTGGTTCAATGCATTACCACAATCAACCAAATCAGGAGATTCAACAATTAATTCCTCATCAACATCATCATCATCATGTAATTCAAAATCAACAACATTATATGCATTAGGAATCACAGTGCTATCAAGCAAACTAGAGTCTGTTCCAATAAATTGTAAAACATTAGAAGACGGAAGGATATTACCAAATGAATAGGACTCGTCCTCTTCTATGCATTCCCTTCTCATTTGCTCTTCAGTCAATTCAATAGCACTTGAAGTTAGTTGATTCAATTGAATTCCCGAATCCTTTATCATGTTGTTAAGCTTTTGTTGCATTTCAAGATACCACCGTTCATGTTCTTGTTTGAATTGAAGATGTTCAGCATCCCTTTGTTGGATTCGAAGATCAAGGGTTTCCATTAGCTGCATCATCCTCTCTTTTGAACTCAGTTCCTTTTGAGGCTCTTGTTGCATGTACCCCTCATGGTAATTGTAAGGATGATATTGTGGCTCTTGCCTATGGAAGTTATAGTGTGGCTCATAATGATGGTGGTAATTTGGGTGAATCTCATATGGGTTATGGTATGGTTGGTAGCATGGTGGTTGGAATTGTTGGTATTGTTGGCTTCCAAGACGGCCTTGAACCATTGTCATGGCGTTATCCAACCTCTGAGAAATCCTATCATTTGCATAAGAGTCATAGACACCTTGATTAGAATAATAATGATCCATTTAAAGCAAAAATAAAATGAGAAGTACAATTACTTTTAGCACAAAGCAAAATCACAAACAATTATAACTAAAATTAACTCAAAATTAAGAAAATCAAATCAAATGAAGATAAGAAGTTCCTAAAAATGAAAAACACTCTAAAATAGAGGTTAATGACACAAAACAAAGTCACAAAAAATAAAGAAAATAAATCCAGAAAAATTGAAAAATTCCTAAAAAATTCGAGAAAATACTAAAAAATTAGAAAAAGTGCCTCAAACGTTGGAATTCGGCCAAAAAAGGGTGCACCTAATAGCTCTGCTATTACTTTTGCTCAAAACACCCAAAACCTTGAAAAACAAAGTATGAGAATTTTCTGGGTGCTTTAAACGAAAATTTCAGCAACCAGGACACTTAACGCGCAACACCGAAATTACCCGATTCCAAGTTCAAAACAGAATAAAAACTAAACCAAAATAGAACTAAAACAGAGATAAAACAAAACAAAAACACTTAGAAAACTTTCTCAAACAATTGAGGCTTCAAATTCCCCGGCAACGGCGCCAAATTTTGACGGGCTTGTCGTGCAACCCTCAAAATAAAACTAGGTTGATCTAAAAATATAGCAAGTGGCACAACCTAGGTCATATCCCTTGGAATTGAAATTCAATGTTCAATTGGGTTCTCTAAGTGTTCTAAGATCCTATAACTATTTAATTTGGGGGGTTTTTAATTGAATTAAACTAATCTAAAACTAAATTGAATTAAAATTCCTAAATACTACCTAATTGGATGAATTATGGCGAATGATGGTCTTGTGACTAGCTTAGGAATTGTCTCTTGGTATCCACTATCCTTATCCTATTCCAATTGTGATTAATTATGGCCTAAGAATTCCTAATTATGTTCATTAGCAAATGATCTTGAATAACCATTCAAGATTCAAGAGATTAATAATCTAATGTTGAATTGAGACCTCAATCCCGCATTAAACCGTTAACTCTTATCCTTTAAGATCAATGAACATCCAATTTGATTGATTAACTAATTAATTATCTTCTGATTCATCATCCAAAAATGTTTAATTAACCAACTAAACACCAAGGAATTCTCAAATAGACATTTAAACACACAACCTTACTCATGCAATTCATCGAACACCTTCGTGGCATACATGAGAGATTAGAGAGAATAATGAAAAACCAAATTCAAATTTAACCAATTAATCAACAAAAAAAGGTTTCCTAATCAGTGTCTAACCAGCCACTAATTAATTACACAAATTCCTAATCAAACATAACTCAACCGAGATTATACAGAATAAGAAAAAGTGTAGGAAAATTAAAGAATCTTAGCCAAAATTCTGCTTCTTCTCCAAGGATTCAAGCTTCTACTCAAGAGCTTCCTCCTAGCTAGCCTCAAGGATGAATCAGATCTTCATTCGGTGGATGGAGATGGAGAGAATGGAGAGATGGATGTGTAGATGGAGGCGTGGAGTGAATGGAGGCGATGGGTGTTGATGGATGCGTCTGGTTCAATGGCCGAATGAATGACGGTTCGAAATATAGTGTGAAGGCCTCTACTTATAAAAGACGGCTAGGGTTTGAGCGTGAATGGGATGGATAAAGACGGAATGTGTGACGTGAATTGGCGTGGACGACGTCGTGAATGATGTATGTTGAATGGGCTGGGCTGCGCGAATGAATGAATCCTCTCACGTGGATTTTTTTTAAGTGATTCCACATGCTCCTCCTTCTCATTTTAATTATCTGAAGCTATTATGCATGAGTGTGGGCCCCATTCAAAGCTAAATATAATATTCCCATATTGGTTACTGTAGCTCTGCATGCCTCTTTGTTTTTGTTCACGTCGGGTTGCAGCTCATGTGTATTTGTTTCTGCTTCAGCTTCTGTACAAGCTTTTCTTCATCACGCTGTAGCTGGTTCTCTGATCAGAAGCTTCATTTCGTTTCACTGTGCATTCCTTCTGCTCTTCGAATTGCTATCCAGTCCAGAGATGAATGAATGAAATTGTTCCTCGTCTAGCTCCAACGTTTTCTCAAGCTCCAGGCGTGCTCCTGCTGTCCAGTTCGAGTCCAGCGTCCAGTCTCTGTTTCAGCGTCTCTTCATCTTGATTTCAGCTCATGCAAGCATTCGACGCTCTTTCTTCCATTTCTGTTCAGCTACTGGATGTTCTGCACGTTAGTTTTCTTATTTGTTTTGTACCCAGACTTCCACGTCTTCTGCTTTCGCGTTCAGCTGCAACTTCCCTCGTTTAGCTTCTGCCTTGTGTGAGTGCAGAACCCATGGCAATGTGCTGGACGAGTTGCTCCTTCCTCTGTTTCTGCATGACTTGTGGCTTTCTTCCTCAGCCAAACGTTAAAGTCGTAGCTTCAGCTCTGTTCACCAGCTTCGCATTGCTTCTTCACGTCATCCACTTCCATGCAGCTCATTCTTCCAGCTCAGCGTCTTCTTTGAATCATGCAGCTGCTCATTTACGTTAAAACCAAGCTTCAGCTCCATGCGCCCTTGTTTCTCAGCTGAAACTTCTGTTCACAGCACCTAAACTCAAGCTTCTCACGTTGGCTCTGCAAGCTTTCATGTCCAGACTTCAACTCTTTCACGTAAATCTCCTCCAGCTGCCTTACTCTCATATACTTCACTTTCTGCTTGTGTTTGTGAGCTGCTGCCCGTTGCTTCTTGAATGGTTCTCATTAACTCTCCAACTCGTCTTCCTTTTTTCTCAAAACAAATTCTCCTTCAAAACTCCAATTCATATTAAAATTCTGCATAAAAGAATGAAAGAGATGAAGTAGAAAATTCACAAAATTCATTTAAAAGGAATTCAAGCAATAAAATTCAAGAATTTTGCAGTTTAATTCCTAAAGTGCAAAAGTGACTATTGAAATCAATTTCCATTCAATTGCATGCATTAAGCTACATTTGATTATTAAAATGACTAAGTTAGGAGGATGAAAATAGATAAAATATGTGTTTATCAAATTCCCCCACACTTAAACCTTTGCACTCCTGGGCAAAGCTCAAAATCCAGAATGAATGGAAACACCCGGCTAGTAGAATGGCAAGTGGAAAATGAAAATGGGAAAGAAAGTGTAAAAATCACAAGCTAAAGATTAATCACAACTCTTTATCACTCCAACAATCAATGTTAACTTTATTTGTATCAAGAATTAAGCTCCATGGCAATTTCATTTGAAAAGAATGAATTAAAATGCGTAGCCTCTCACATGGTTAGTGTTTACTCTCATCTCTCAAGTGTTTATGGGCAATGTATAGCACTCAAATTTCACCTTTCAAGATTCACTACCATAAGCTTGTCTAGCTTCTAAGTCTCCACCACCCATGCTAAATGCAATACACAAATCAAAGGACTTTATTTAGGGTTGTAATGGGGTTAGGGGAGATGAAATGAATGGATAACAAAAATAAAGGGAAAAAACAAACAACAAATAGATACCTTAGAACCTCAAGAGCACTCAATGACAATCTTGGATAGGGAAAAATGTGTATTCGAGGCCTTATTTTCCACTAGAACAAGCAACTATAAATTCAACTTAAGATAATCTTTTTTTTTTTTCCTTTTTTTTTTTTCATTGCTTCCTTTTCTTTTCTTTTCTCTTTTTTTTTTTTCATTGCTTTTCTTTCTTTTTCTTTTTGCTTTTCTATCTCTTTTCTTTGCATTTGTAAAATTTTTTTTTTTTTTGAACAAATTCTTTGAATCACAATGGCCTTAATGGATGCAAAGCACACATTCACCTATCCTAATTAGATGTAATGCTCCTTGAAATTCCTAAGGCATCTTGAAACAAGGTGGAAATTTTTTTTTTTTTTTTTGGCTATGGTTTAACAAGAAAAGAAAATCAAGGCTCAAAGTGGCTAAAACAATGGATAAAATGCATATAGGGTTGGCTTTTTGGCTATCTAGCTAAAAAAAAAAAAATGAATGCCTTGTCATTTTTATGCATGCAAATACAAATGTGATCTCAGCAAAGAATCAAGACAAGTTCTAGAGTGAAACAAAGATCGGTGAAAACACACTAGAATTGAACAATTAAGGCTCAAATCCTCACCAGCTAATGGCTATCAAATAATTCATTGAAATCAAATTCATTGCCACTTCACTTGAATTAAGACACAAGATCCATCACTTATCATGTCTTAAGCAAATCCAAGCTATAATCATCTCAACTTGCAACTTTTACAGAAAAATTGAAGAAAAGTCATGCTATTTTTCAAAAATTTTCTAAAAAAATTTCATTTTTTTTTTTTTTTTTCAAAACAAGGAAAGGATGAAATGGAAAAGAAAAATGGAATGGAATGAAATGACTCTCTCCCCCACACTTAAATGTTACATTGTCCTCAATGTCAGCACCAGTCCAGTAAACAGATAAACAACATAAGATAAAGAGTGAAAAGAGAGAATACAACCGGATGAACTTGAAAATGGAGATCTCAAGGTGGCTCAGATTTCCTTTGCAGCTGGTTAGCAATTTATTTCCTACAAAACAGAGACAAAAGAAACTGTAATGCGAAAAAGAAAAAGAAAACTAAATCCTAAACTAAAAAGAACTTTATGAAGGAATAATTAATCATAAGTATCAAAAACTAAAATTAAAACATCTTTATTCCTTCTTAACTCAAGAAATTTAAGTCTCACTACTTTAAAGCATTTGGATTGATCATTTAGTGATGACCCATGGACTTCCTCAACCATCAGTAGTTTAGGAAAGTCATTTTCAGCAAATTTAGAAATAAGAAAAGAAGAAAAATAAAATTTAAGACAATTAAAACTAAAGAAAGAAAATTTAAAATCAAACTTAGACTTTGAACTCTCTAGAAATCTATTAAAACCAATAAAATCTACCGGACTCTCATCAGTAAGAGTCACTACATCCACAGAAAAATTAAATTGTAACTTCTCACAATCCTTTGAATTCAAGGTGTCCAAGGTATCTGGCAGTTGCTTCATCTCAGTTGGGAGAGTCTGTTGATTGTTGGGAATTACTTCACCAACCTCAGGAATCTGTTTAGGACTTTCAACAATAGAGACAACATCTTCCCTGACCAAAGAGACATCAGTAGGCTCATAATATTCTAAACAATGATCAACAGCAAAATCAAGTCGCTCACTAGTATCAACAACAGTAGATGAATCAATAGGATGTTCAATATCAACACTATCATTATGTATACTCTCATCAATACTAGTATGATCAGTGGAATCAGTCTCATTAACAACTTTAGTGCAAGCAAGGAATTCCATGGGTTCAGCAGACTTATCAGACTTCAGAAACTCATTAATCTCAGCACACACAGGACATGTATGCATATCATCACATAAGCATTTAAGAGTTAAGTCTGAATTATCAACAAACTGCTCAACAATTTTAATGTCTATATCATTATCACATGCTGCTTCTACCATTTCATCAGGCACACCATCACAGGCTAGTGAGGAATCATGTTGACCAAAATATGTGAAAGACTCACTAGTATCAATGGAAGAATTAATCTGAGAGTATTCATCACATATAGCAGATTCAATACACGCACTGTCAAGAGATGCATCCAAATCAGTCATGTCACATGATCCAGATGGCATGTTGTCCCTAAACTCAGAAGATGCATCATCAATAGACTTATCAATTAATTCCACATCAGGAATAGCATGATCATTACATTCTAAGTCACCCCCACACTTATCTTCTACCCTAGGCTCAATAGATTCATCAATTGATTCAGAAATAAATTCATCATTAAGGATACAGCTAGGTGTAGACATCCCAAGTGCATCAGTACACAAGGGTTCATGAACATCAATAAATGTGTCAATTTGGTTCAATGCATTACCACAATCAACCAAATCAGGAGATTCAACAATTAATTCCTCATCAACATCATCATCATCATGTAATTCAAAATCAACAACATTATATGCATTAGGAATCACAGTGCTATCAAGCAAACTAGAGTCTGTTCCAATAAATTGTAAAACATTAGAAGACGGAAGGATATTACCAAATGAATAGGACTCGTCCTCTTCTATGCATTCCCTTCTCATTTGCTCTTCAGTCAATTCAATAGCACTTGAAGTTAGTTGATTCAATTGAATTCCCGAATCCTTTATCATGTTGTTAAGCTTTTGTTGCATTTCAAGATACCACCGTTCATGTTCTTGTTTGAATTGAAGATGTTCAGCATCCCTTTGTTGGATTCGAAGATCAAGGGTTTCCATTAGCTGCATCATCCTCTCTTTTGAACTCAGTTCCTTTTGAGGCTCTTGTTGCATGTACCCCTCATGGTAATTGTAAGGATGATATTGTGGCTCTTGCCTATGGAAGTTATAGTGTGGCTCATAATGATGGTGGTAATTTGGGTGAATCTCATATGGGTTATGGTATGGTTGGTAGCATGGTGGAATTGTTGGTATTGTTGGCTTCCAAGACGGCCTTGAACCATTGTCATGGCGTTATCCAACCTCTGAGAAATCCTATCATTTGCATAAGAGTCATAGACACCTTGATTAGAATAATAATGATCCATTTAAAGCAAAAATAAAATGAGAAGTACAATTACTTTTAGCACAAAGCAAAATCACAAACAATTATAACTAAAATTAACTCAAAATTAAGAAAATCAAATCAAATGAAGATAAGAAGTTCCTAAAAATGAAAAACACTCTAAAATAGAGGTTAATGACACAAAACAAAGTCACAAAAAATAAAGAAAATAAATCCAGAAAAATTGAAAAATTCCTAAAAAATTCGAGAAAATACTAAAAAATTAGAAAAAGTGCCTCAAACGTTGGAATTCGGCCAAAAAAGGGTGCACCTAATAGCTCTGCTATTACTTTTGCTCAAAACACCCAAAACCTTGAAAAACAAAGTATGAGAATTTTCTGGGTGCTTTAAACGAAAATTTCAGCAACCAGGACACTTAACGCGCAACACCGAAATTACCCGATTCCAAGTTCAAAACAGAATAAAAACTAAACCAAAATAGAACTAAAACAGAGATAAAACAAAACAAAAACACTTAGAAAACTTTCTCAAACAATTGAGGCTTCAAATTCCCCGGCAACGGCGCCAAATTTTGACGGGCTTGTCGTGCAACCCTCAAAATAAAACTAGGTTGATCTAAAAATATAGCAAGTGGCACAACCTAGGTCATATCCCTTGGAATTGAAATTCAATGTTCAATTGGGTTCTCTAAGTGTTCTAAGATCCTATAACTATTTAATTTGGGGGGTTTTTAATTGAATTAAACTAATCTAAAACTAAATTGAATTAAAATTCCTAAATACTACCTAATTGGATGAATTATGGCGAATGATGGTCTTGTGACTAGCTTAGGAATTGTCTCTTGGTATCCACTATCCTTATCCTATTCCAATTGTGATTAATTATGGCCTAAGAATTCCTAATTATGTTCATTAGCAAATGATCTTGAATAACCATTCAAGATTCAAGAGATTAATAATCTAATGTTGAATTGAGACCTCAATCCCGCATTAAACCGTTAACTCTTATCCTTTAAGATCAATGAACATCCAATTTGATTGATTAACTAATTAATTATCTTCTGATTCATCATCCAAAAATGTTTAATTAACCAACTAAACACCAAGGAATTCTCAAATAGACATTTAAACACACAACCTTACTCATGCAATTCATCGAACACCTTCGTGGCATACATGAGAGATTAGAGAGAATAATGAAAAACCAAATTCAAATTTAACCAATTAATCAACAAAAAAAGGTTTCCTAATCAGTGTCTAACCAGCCACTAATTAATTACACAAATTCCTAATCAAACATAACTCAACCGAGATTATACAGAATAAGAAAAAGTGTAGGAAAATTAAAGAATCTTAGCCAAAATTCTGCTTCTTCTCCAAGGATTCAAGCTTCTACTCAAGAGCTTCCTCCTAGCTAGCCTCAAGGATGAATCAGATCTTCATTCGGTGGATGGAGATGGAGAGAATGGAGAGATGGATGTGTAGATGGAGGCGTGGAGTGAATGGAGGCGATGGGTGTTGATGGATGCGTCTGGTTCAATGGCCGAATGAATGACGGTTCGAAATATAGTGTGAAGGCCTCTACTTATAAAAGACGGCTAGGGTTTGAGCGTGAATGGGATGGATAAAGACGGAATGTGTGACGTGAATTGGCGTGGACGACGTCGTGAATGATGTATGTTGAATGGGCTGGGCTGCGCGAATGAATGAATCCTCTCACGTGGATTTTTTTTAAGTGATTCCACATGCTCCTCCTTCTCATTTTAATTATCTGAAGCTATTATGCATGAGTGTGGGCCCCATTCAAAGCTAAATATAATATTCCCATATTGGTTACTGTAGCTCTGCATGCCTCTTTGTTTTTGTTCACGTCGGGTTGCAGCTCATGTGTATTTGTTTCTGCTTCAGCTTCTGTACAAGCTTTTCTTCATCACGCTGTAGCTGGTTCTCTGATCAGAAGCTTCATTTCGTTTCACTGTGCATTCCTTCTGCTCTTCGAATTGCTATCCAGTCCAGAGATGAATGAATGAAATTGTTCCTCGTCTAGCTCCAACGTTTTCTCAAGCTCCAGGCGTGCTCCTGCTGTCCAGTTCGAGTCCAGCGTCCAGTCTCTGTTTCAGCGTCTCTTCATCTTGATTTCAGCTCATGCAAGCATTCGACGCTCTTTCTTCCATTTCTGTTCAGCTACTGGATGTTCTGCACGTTAGTTTTCTTATTTGTTTTGTACCCAGACTTCCACGTCTTCTGCTTTCGCGTTCAGCTGCAACTTCCCTCGTTTAGCTTCTGCCTTGTGTGAGTGCAGAACCCATGGCAATGTGCTGGACGAGTTGCTCCTTCCTCTGTTTCTGCATGACTTGTGGCTTTCTTCCTCAGCCAAACGTTAAAGTCGTAGCTTCAGCTCTGTTCACCAGCTTCGCATTGCTTCTTCACGTCATCCACGTTCCATGCAGCTCATTCTTCCAGCTCAGCGTCTTCTTTGAATCATGCAGCTGCTCATTTACGTTAAAACCAAGCTTCAGCTCCATGCGCCCTTGTTTCTCAGCTGAAACTTCTGTTCACAGCACCTAAACTCAAGCTTCTCACGTTGGCTCTGCAAGCTTTCATGTCCAGACTTCAACTCTTTCACGTAAATCTCCTCCAGCTGCCTTACTCTCATATACTTCACTTTCTGCTTGTGTTTGTGAGCTGCTGCCCGTTGCTTCTTGAATGGTTCTCATTAACTCTCCAACTCGTCTTCCTTTTTTCTCAAAACAAATTCTCCTTCAAAACTCCAATTCATATTAAAATTCTACATAAAAGAATGAAAGAGATGAAGTAGAAAATTCACAAAATTCATTTAAAAGGAATTCAAGCAATAAAATTCAAGAATTTTGCAGTTTAATTCCTAAAGTGCAAAAGTGACTATTGAAATCAATTTCCATTCAATTGCATGCATTAAGCTACATTTGATTATTAAAATGACTAAGTTAGGAGGATGAAAATAGATAAAATATGTGTTTATCAATCATGCATGAGAGAAGGAGGAGTGAGTTACCTTGGTTATAATTACATACTTTTTTCTCTTGAATTTCCCTTCTTTGCTTCGGCCTCACACACACAAAAGTGTGAGGATGACTTCTCTTGGCCTAAACATAATTTATAGAAGCCAATTAGGTTCATAGAATTAATTCTAAGGTCACACAATTTGTTTAGATACTAGCTTGCTCTATAAACCTTATTATGATTCCATAAATGCACCTAATGAAGCAACACCCTTTAAATAAATTCTAAGCTCCATTCTTTCCTTTCAAATATGATTCTTGACTCCTTTTACATCTCTTGGAGTCATCACATAATTAAAACAAAGAGCTTAACTACATGTTGCTTCTTTAGGTCATATTATGGAACATAAAGCATCATCTCACTTTCTATGCTTCCCAAATTTTTTCCAAGGATTTCCCTCATATTTCTTCATCATATATGACTCAAAAATAGGCTTGAAAAAATTTAAAACTCTCCCTAGCTAGGGTAACCCTTCTTAGCTGAGATAATGGAATATAACGGATTCTATAGAACTTTCTTTATTTTCTCAAGGGAAGATGCATATGGGGGAACTTCTAGGGATCTTAGGAGCTCAATTAAACTTATTTAAACCTAGGAATCGTTGTACAAAATCAGATTTTACAAGGTGCACTTGAAACCTTAGAAATTGCATTTTGAAATTTCATGGTCTTTTGTTAATTCCCTTTGCATATTCTTAATCTCCACACCCTTTTTCCTTAGAATCACCCATGGTTCTGACTAAAAATCAAACCTTCATAGGGTTTCTTGAGTGAGGTGAAATGGTGGAGGAAGGGAAGGAAGAGATATTAACCATGAAAGAAGAAATTACCTTATTTTCTTACTTTTTCTCACTTGAATCTTGCTTTCTCCAAGCTCCTCTCTTCAAATCCAAAATTTTCCCTCAATTTCTCCCTTAAAACAGATTTGTAAACATCATTTTAATCAAAGGAAACAAGGAGAATGAAGGAGAAGAGGTTTGGATGAAAGAAAGCATGAAAAACTACCAAGAAACCATATCTTAAGCCTTTGATTTCTCTTCTCCTTCTTCTTCCCTTGGTACGCCACTCTCCTAGGGGTTTTCCTCTGGTTTAGGGCAGAACAATATGAGATTAAATGAATACAGGTGGAGGAGAATGGCTTTTTCAAAAATCTCTATTTTGCCCTTCGTTCTTGGCATTTTCGTTTCTCATTTGTTTTAGCTCTTTTTTTAGAACCATCTTTTCCATTATAAAATTGAGGTTCCCAGTTTAGTAAAACTCCTTTGGAATCACTCAAATTGGAGCTAAAACCTTTCTAAATGGATCCGTTAAAGTTTATGTACACCAATGTTAAAAAACATCCACCGGAAGGGATTTAACTATCCCAGGGCTTCTCATGGTCTTCAGGGCCTTCAAGAACCCTAGAGAACTCAAAACTTTCATTTAAAAAGCCTTCTTGTGTGAATTCCAAAAATTGCTCAAAATTATAAAAATACTATTACATTTCGTAAGTTTTTCATCAAAATTTGATTTTTCATTCTAGCTCTATTTTTCCTTCTGTTTGAGATTAGGATTCTTATTTTTAGGAGTCTAGAATGTTACTCAAATTTTTTGGGACCTTAACTAATTCATTTTGGGGGACTTACTTTGAAAATGCACCTGTTTTCATCATTTAACGAAAACTGGACATTACAATTCTCCTCCCTTTAAAAAATTTCATCCTCAAAATTTAGATAATATACCTTATGGGAAAAGTTTTGAATGTTTCTTTCTCATATCTTCCTCTAGTTCCTAGGTAGCTTCTTCGAGAGATAACCCTTTTCAAACCACTTTCACCAGCAGTATCGTCTTATTCTGTAACTGCTTAAGTCTAACGTCCACAATCCAATTTGGTGATACTATGTATGATAGATCATCCTATAATTGCATATTCTCATATTCTATAACATGTGAAGGGTTAGACTGGTACTTTTTAAGTTATGAAACATGGAATACATTGTGCACTTGGCTCAAGTTTAGGGGAAGAGCTAGTCTGTAAGCCACCGGTCTTACTTTATCAAGAATCTGGAAAGGACCTATGTACTTTGGACTGAGCTTTTTACTTTTAATGGACCGACTTATCCCTGTGACTAAAGGCACTCTAATGAAGACATGGTCTCCAATCTCAAACTCTAACAACCGTCTAAGTTTATCTGCATAACTTTTTTATCTACTCTAGGTCATCAGAATTTTTTTTTTATGGCCTCAATTTGTCTGGAAGTCTGGTCCACTAACTCTGGGTCTATAAGGCTCTGCTCTCCTAGCTCAACCCAACATATCAGAGACCTACACTTCCTCCCATACAATGCCTCATCCGGTGCCATCTGTATACTTGCATGATAACTATTATTATAGGCAAACTCTACTAGAGGCAAATATGTATCCTAATTTCCTTTTATTTCTAAGACACATGCCCTCAATATGTCCTCTAGGATTTGAATGGTTCTCTCCATCTGTCTATCTGTCTAGGGATGATAGGCTATGCTAAATCTGAGTCTAGTACCTAGAGCATCCTGTAATGATCTCTAGAAATTGGATGTGAATCTGGGATCTCTATCTGACACTATGCTTTTAGGCACACCATGCAATCTAACTATATCCCTGATGTATAGCTGAGCTTATCTAGGGTATAGGTGGCTTTCATAGGTAAGAAGTGCTCTAACTTTGTTAATCTATCCACTATTACCCATATTACATCATGCCCTAATGATGTCTTGGGTAAACCCATAACAAAATCCATAACTATGCTATCCTATTTTCACTCTGGGATATCTAAGGGCTAAAGTAATCTAGCTGGTTTCTGGTTTTCTATTTTGTCTCTTTAGCATATTAGACATCGAGAGACATATTCTGCTATGTTTGTTTTCATTCCAGGCCACCAAAACATTTTCTTTAAGTTTTGATACATTTTATTACTGTCTGGATGAATGGTGTACTTACTCTTATGTGCCTCATCAAATATTTTCTCTCTAATTTCTATATTTCTAGGTACATACGGCTTATCCCTGTATCTTACAATGTCATCCTCAGATAAATTAAACTCTTGAATGCTACCCTGGGCTATCCAGGCTCTAATCTTACTTATATGGTCATCTACTTGCTAGGCCTCTCTTATCTGGTCCTTCAAGTCATTTTCTATTTGGGTTTCACTCATTAATAATTTCCCCAAACACACCTCACAAGAGAGACTTATATCTCTGAATTTCTCAATCAATTCTTACTTTCAGATCATCATATAGGCCATATATATGGATTTTCTACTTAGGGCACCAACTACCACATTAGCCTTATTGGGATGGTATTTCAGTGTGAAATCATAATCTTTCAAAAATTCTAACCATCTCCATTATCTCATATTCAACTCTTTCTATTCAAATAAATATTTAAAACTCTTGTGGTCACTGTAAATTTCTATAGCTACCCCATATAAATAGTTTATCCATATTTTCAAAGCAAACACCATTGTAGCTAACTCTAGGTCGTGTGTGAGGTAGTTTTCTTCGTGAGGTTTCAATTGTCTAAAAGCATAAGCTACCACTCAGCCTTTCTGCATAAGCATATATCCTAACCCTTTCTTAGAGGCATCATTGTATACTACAAAAGTCACTCTAGGGTCAGGGAGTACTAAAAATAGGGTCATGATTAACTTATGCTTCAATTCTTAAAAACTACTCTCACATTTCTCATTTCACACAAATGGCACATTCTTTCTAGTAAGCCAGGTCACTGGCATCGCTATCTAAGAAAAGCCCTAAATGAACCTCCTATAATAACCTACTAAACTTAGGAAGCTCCTGATCTCTGTCACTGTCCTAGGTCTCTCCCACTGTAACACTGCCTCTACTTTATAGGGATCTACTGTGACCCTTGCCTAGGAGATTACATGACCTAGAAACTAAACTTTAGTGAGCCAAAACTTACATTTACTAAGTTTAACATACAACTGTCTCTCTCTCAAGGTCTCTAAGGCTAATCTCAGGTGCTGCTCATGTTCCTCTCTACTTTTTAAGTAGATAAGGATATCATTTATGAAGACAACTACAAATCTATCTAAATATGGCCTGAAGACTCTATTTATATAATCCATAAATACTGCAGGTGCATTCATCAACCCAAAAGGCATGACTAAAAACTCATAGTGCCCGTATCTAGTTTTGAATGCTGTCTTGGGACTATCCTCAGCCTTTATTCTAAGCTGATGGTATCCCGATGAGAAGCCTATCTTAGAAAATATTAACACTCTTACTAACTGATCGAAGAGGTCATCTATACGAGAGAGAAGGTACTTATTCTTAATGGTTATCTTATTAAGTTCCCAGTAATCTATACATAGTCTAAGGCTCCCGTCTTTCTTCTTTATGAATAAGACTGGAGCTCCCCACAATGAGACACTGGGTTTAATAAAACCCTTCTCTAAGAGCTCTTCTATCTATTTCTTAAGCTTAACTAGCTCAGTGGGAGCCATTCTATATGGCCCTTTAGATACTGGACCTGCCCCAAGTACAATGTCTATAGGAAACTCTATCTCTCTCTCTGGGGGTAATCCACTAATCTCTCTAGGGATTACCTCTGGGAACTTCCTTACTATAGAAATCTCATCTATACCCTCTTCAACCTTAGCCTGAACTGAAAAGTAAACTAAATACCCCTAACAACCATGCCCAAAAGATCTCTCAGCTTAGGAGGTGGTCATGATAGATAACTCAGTCCTCATGTTAGGCACAATCCCACACTCAGGTAAAGTAATACATGTGTGGCTACAATCTAGTGTGGCATTATTTGCAAACATCCAATGCATGCAAATGATCACATCAATATCAATAAGGGGCATACAAATCAAATCAAGGGTGGTAAGGCAGTGATTAAACTGGATCACATAATTTAAGTAAGCATGGGAGGTAATGGCTTAGTTTCCAGTGCGGGTAGATACATGTAAATCATATGGAAGTGTATGCATACTTAGACCTAACCTCCTAGCATAGTCATATGATATGAAAGAATGATTAGCATCCGAATCAAATAATGTAGTTATAAACAAAATCATTTATTCTAATAATACCTTGGATCAGACTCAGGGATCGGCTAGCCTCCTGCTGTGATAGGGTAAAGACTCTACCCTAGGTCTGAAGTCTAGGAGGAGCAGTCATCTCCCACTACTATGTAATATATAGAGGAGCCTGTGTGCAATCCCTGACCATATGTCCTGGCCTACCACACCTAAAGCATACGTTCTGCCCCGTATAACACGGTTTGGTGTCATGATTCTTGCCACACTGGGGACATGTGACTGATGTAAAGCTACCTCTGCTAGACTGAGTCCTCTGTCTCTTTCCCTTTCGGCTCCATTGGCCTCTACCACCTCTCCCGCTAGTCACTGCAGCCTATGATCCCTCTCTAGGTCTCTTGGGTTCAAGGAAGGGTGGCCTAGCACTAGAGGTAGGCTACATCATCCTGAGATTCATCTCTATCACTCTGCATACCTCAATAAGGGTATTAAAGTATCTAATTCTTTGTGGCACTATCTATCTCTGATCTCAGAGAGCAAGCCTTTCTCTAATATATCCGCTCTCCACCTCTCATCATCATGCCTCTATAAGTAGGAGGAGTATCGAGAAAGCTCTACAAATTTTACTACATACTGGTCCACGAACATCCCCTCTATCTATTTCAAGAGAATGAACTTTGACTCCTTCTCATCCCTGATTGAGCTGGGGAAATATTTCTCATGGAATACCTAGAGGAACGCCTCCCATGTAATCAGAAGGTTCCTCACTCTCAAAATAGGCTCAGTGCCCTTCTACCAATAGTCTACTTCTTTCTACAGCTAGAAAATAATCATCTTAGCTTTTTGCTCAGACATACACTCCATCACCTCAAATATCTTTTCTAACTACATAATCCAAGACTCAGCTTTGTCTGAATTCATCTCACCATCAAAGGTAGGAGGCCCAAACTTTCTAAATTGAGTGATAATCTTTCTGGTCAAGGGCTACTGTTGAGCTAGAGGCATCTGAGCTAGTGAAATAGGGGCAACCATTTGTATATGTGGCTGTGGATCTAGGTGAGTCACCCCTGAATGCTCAAGATGATCAAAGTGATGAGGTGGCTATAGAGGAGTAGGTGTAAGGCCCTGACTGTCCCTCTCAGCAAGTCGTTCCTGTAACTACATGATAACGACCTGCTCCTGATCCAAGCAAGCCATGATAGACTATAAGGCTATAGCAACTGGATCACTAGGTTGGCTCCATCGTCAACACGAGCCTCTCTAGAGGGCTGACCCCTCCTAGTATTTACCATCATGCTGAAATATCATAACAAACTTTAACATGAAACAGGGAACATTTCCACCATCAACACACTTAATCCATCCATAAAACAAGTTTACACACATCTAGGCAACTCATAAACACAAGCCACAACTCACATCAAAAGCCTAAACCTTTGCTCTGATACCAATAAATGTAACACCATAATTTATAACTCATCTCATGCCTTTAAATAATCATTTGCATTAATCATATAGTTTCTCAAGGAAAAAGGTATTAAAAATATTGATTATTTTAGCGTTGCGTCGCATGACGGAGCATGTGAGCTCATACATCACATTCTCATATTTAATTACATGAATACAACTCAATTCCATGATCAAATATGGCCTACAAGTCATGGAAATCAATTGGAAGCATGAAATATACATATTCATTTTTTGCCAGAATTTGATCATTTCTTTTACAAATTTGAAAAATCATAACTAATTTTAGAAAAATCAAAATCATGAATTCTTATTCATTCTAGAAATCTACATATTTCTACTTCATGATAAAAATATGTCTAGACCATAATATCCAACACAAAGGATGTTTGACATTCAAAATGATTCAAAGGTCAGGCTATCCACTAGTACTGTCACAGAATTTTGTAGCAATTTTCAAAAATGTCCAATTAATTCCAAAAAAAATCCAATCCATGCAAATGATACCAATATAGAGATCTATGGATGTTAGCCAGAGGGAAAAATAACTTGAGGCCAGTTCAGGCATGCCCAGATCTCAAAACTTAATCAAACAGTAAATGAGGTTAGCTGGAGTTCCTGATACTGGACAAATTTTTTAAAACTTCATATCTCCCACTCTAGACATCCAAATGATGTGCTTCTAGTTGGTACAAGTCATTGGGAATGTTTAGTGTCTTCGTATAAATTTCATGGCAATTGGACATCATTTAAGCCCTGTGTGACAAATTTCATTTTTGAACCTGAGTGAACAGAAACATGACCAAAATCAGAAAATTTGCCAATTTTGAAAATTCATCGAATATTCTGTAGACCTCCGAAAATTCTATTTTTTAACTTTCCAAAAATTTCTCAATAAGCTCTAATTGCATGCCAAATCTCAGATCAAGAAGAGCTTATTTGGATAAAAAGTTATATAGGGTTCCATTATGGTCAATTTTAGCTCCATATAGGATGCCAAAATATCCAAATGGCTTTCCTTGGGGTTTGGCACCTCTTATGTAACACCCTGAAATTAATTAAGGTGTTAATAATATATTTGGATTAACTAAGAATAATTATCATGAAATAATTGGGTAAGCTTTATGAATGAAAATTTATAGAGAGATAAATTATTAATATAGGTTTGAGATTTAATTGGGATAAAAACTTCATCTAAGCCCAAATTAAATTGAGTAGGCCAAGGTTAAAACTCATGGAGGCCTAATAATTGTAAGTGCAGACCAACCTTTTTATTGTGAGACTTGGCCTAAGAGAGAGCACCTAGTGATGGCCTAATAACCCTTATGCAAACCCAAATCCTTGAGCTCTTCAAACTTGGTCCAAACCTAATTAAAATTCAGTAGCCCAATGCATAAGAGCTAGCCCAACAAAGCTCAAATCTGAAGCCCATTAGGACTTGAATCTTTGGAGCAACCCATAACCCATATTTGACCCAAATTAACCCAACTAAAACCCTAAACACTTCAGCCACTTCCCTATTTTTCTGAAACACAAAGGAGAAAATCGGAGGTGTAAAGGGAGGCTAGGGTTTAGGGCAAGAATTCTATATTTTCTCACATTTAGAGCAAGATTCAGCCAAGGTAATAGTTATATAACTTAATCCTCTCATCTTTCTCTTTAGTTTGGCCTGATTAGTTTTTCATTTAGAGTATTTTTACCATACCCAAAATCTGAAATGTGGTTGTTTGGGATTTTCTTAGTGAAATTCGTAGGTTAAGATTAAGGCTGACATTAGGTAAGTATAAACCCTCCATTTTGATACTTTCTTTGCTAGTTTGAGACCCTTATGGCTGATTTATAATATGGGTATTAATTTTGTACAAATTTACTTAGGATTTTGGGTGAAATATTGAGTTTCTGGTCTGGGACACTTCAATCCGAATTTGGGACTTGTAGTGGCTAGGTAAGTGTTCCCTTTTCTCTTATGTGGTATATATACTGAATTTCTATCATTTGGACTGACTTTTGGTGCATGGCTTTTACATGTGCGAAAATGGAGATGTTATGAGTGACCCATTGTGAGTTTTTATTATTGTAACCTTGAGTCAGTGCCATAGACCCTTAAGAAGCTTGGATAAGAAGTTCTTAATGTACTCTTGTTAAGATTAACTTATAGATAAGGAAATTCCTTACTAATGGTAGTTAAATAATAATGATTATACTTATGTTAGGCCTAGTATGCTTTGAATCATAATAGTAGCTAGAGGATGAGTAATTGGCTTCATTGAGCTAACTGAGGTTATTTTCCTAATTTCATGTATATGCTCATGTTAATCTGCTATTTGTTACACATGGTTGATTTTGAAATGCTAAATGACTAGTTGACTACTTGATTATTATTGTGATTGGACCTTATGAGTCCATGGTGGAGCTGTGGTGCGGTTGCCACTCGTGCATGTGCTTCGATCGAGCACCGGGTTGTGATCAAACCCCACATGCACTGAGCCCTAGTTGTGCTCATTATGGAGTAAGTGCCATGGATGAACCTCTCCCAGTGTTATTGGTCATTAACATGTTATGTATTACTGCTGGTATGGGACAGTAGTCATTGATAGTTCAACTAGTTCATTTTCAAATTGAATTGATAATTCTGGTATTGATGACATGAAATTGCATTGGATTGATTAACTTGTACATGTATATGGAAACTACCCTTTTGTTACTAACATTATATATCTCACCTCGTTGTGGGCTAATATTTTCAGGGACCGGACCTCTTAGTGGCAAGGAGAAAATTAACGGGAGCTTATTAAATGGGTTGGTAGCACCTAGGTTTTGAAACCTTGACAAATTGTATTGTAACCAGATTACAAGTTTTGTACCATTGCAGCATGGCATCATGAATTGCCAAGTGCAGGAGTTGTATTTTGTTAACATAGAATGTAACCATTGAGAAATAGGCTCCATGTTAGCTACTGATGGATGTATGAACTTTGACACTTATTTTGGCTTATGAATCCATGATATAATTGACTATTTGAGTAATGTAATCCCATGATATGTTGATTATAGACTTAACTATTAATGCATGAAGTACCCAATAAAAGTATGATTGAATGACTATTGTGGGAAATTTATAAATTTACTGATGTAAAACCCATGGATGAATAGGGAAATCCAAATTTAAATGCTAGATGGGTAATGTTACGATGGCTAGGGTAAATCAACTAGATAAATGCTATTAGAACCTCATAACAAGTGGGAGAGTGGCCCTAGAAAGTCCCTAGATAGAGAGTGAAGAATATGAGGCAAGGTCTTAAGAGTAGTAGGATCAAAAGGCATTTAGCCACAGCCAAAACATTGTTAGCTGCGGCCAAAAGTGGCAAAGTTGCCCAGGGAGAGTACCAGAGAACAATTCGCCGTGGCAAAATGTGAGAGGCTAAACTGGGAGTCGTCTAAAAGGAAATTTGCTATGGCGAAAGAGGGAATTGGCTGCCTTACAAAATGAAGCCAGGCATTCTAGAGAGGAATTAGCTATGGCCAATAGTGAGAGGCAAGCGAGGTAGGTTCCAGGAGGCTTCCTTACCGCGGCGCTATGTAGGTTGGCCGCGGCGAAGATCCAACTCACCACAAAAATTAGTAACAATGTGAGGGGTGAAGCTGAGGGTAATTGGCCATGGCTAATGGGAAATTGCCCACGGCGAACATCCTAAAACCCTTATATTGGCTAGGAAATCTTGGTTTTTCATATGGTAACCTCAAGAGATGACTTATAAATAGTGATAGAAGATTCATGTGAGTTGAAATTGATAGGTAATAAAATCAGAGCTTATAAATGAATGTTTGTTTTTCCTAATATACGTAAGTGTTGGTAATTATATGGTTGATGACTCTAATAACATTAAGGTTCAAATTTCCCTACATTCCCATAATGTAATTAGTCTTAATGTCATGTAACCCTGGGTTATAATTATTAATCACACATTTAACCTTAATTACAATGAGTAGATGTTAGGGTCGTCACATCTTGGGTAAGTCTAAAAGTATAATTAAGACTTGTATGAGCTACCCAAATGGTTCCAAACCTCACGCATCTCATTTTAGCCATTTTACTCACACATATGCATAATTCTATAGTGTCATCCAAGAAGTTCATTTTCCAAAACATGCTCAAATCATAATCTAATGGTCACATAACATATTCTCCTATTTATACATGACATATTGTCATAATTACATATGTTCATAACATCATAATACATATACATCTATTGATTACATCATTTGCCAATTGTATGGTCTTAAAGAAGCAAAATTCAAGTACTTTCATGTCATCTTCTCATCTTCAAGGCATTTGGCTTCTATTATTTTGCCCACTTGGTCCACCTAGCATGTTAGAACATTAGAGAGAAGGGGATGAGATTCAAAGAATCCCAATAGCTCATCTCTCATTCAATCATATATAATGAATACAAACAAGTCTCATAAATGCATGTATGGTCATGTTGACATGTGCAAATATTCAAGAGGCATTTTTATCATTTGAGAAAGTAATACATAGCATACAAAGGCTTACCAAGTAAGTGGATTGGCCTTACCCAATTTTCTTATGAATGTTGGACTTACCTCACCTATTCTTTAAGAGATTCTTAGACTCAACCATGCTCTTGGGAGTCCACCTTACTTTTAGGAGACTCTTTACTTTGTTTCAACCAATCTTAAGGGTTCTTGACTCATCCTCAGTATGGCTAAGGGTTCTTGGCCTCACCACACTCAAGCAAATCCAAGTACACAACATAAACATTATATGAAAGCATATTGTAACATTATGGCACCATGGTATCAAAGTCATGCTAGACAACTTTTCATGGCTTAAAAATACACATACACACATTCAAAGATAAGTAAAGCAAGCAATCATGCATGAGAAAAGGAGGAGTGAGCTACCTTGCTTACAATTATGCACTTTTTCTCTTGAATTTCCCTTCCTTGCTTCGGCCTCACACGCACAAAAGTGTGGGGATGATTTCTCTTAGCCTAAACACAATTTATGGAAGCCAATTAGGTTCAAAGAATTAATTCTAAGGCCACACAATTTGCTTAGACACTAGCTTGCTCTATAAATCTCATTATGATTCCATAAATGCACCTAATGAAGTAACACTCTTCAAATAAATTCTAGGCTCCATCTTTCCTTTCAAATATGATTCTTGACTCCTTTTAAGTCTCTTGGATTCATTACACAATTAAAACAAAGAGCCTAACTACATGTTGCTTCTTTAGGTCATATTATGGAACATAAAGCACTTTCTCACTTTCTATGCTTCCTAAATTTTTCCCAAAGCTTCTTCTCATATTTCTTCATCATATATGACTCAGAAATGGGTTTGAAAAAATTTAAAAATCTCCCTAGCTATGATAACCCTTCTTGGCCAAGACAATAGAGTATAATAGGTTCCATGGAGCTTTCTTTATTTTCTCAAGGGAAGATACATATGGGGGAACTTCTAGGGATCTTAGGAGCTCAATTAAACTCTTATTTAAGCCTAGAAATTATTGCATAAAATCAGATTTTACAATGTGCACTTGAAACCCTATAAATTATATCTTGATTCCATGGTTTTTTATTAATTCCATTTGCATATTCTTAATCTCCACACCCTTTTTCCATAGAATCACCCTTGATTCTGCGTAAAAATCAAACCCTCATAGGGTTTCTTGAGTGGGGCGAAATGGTGGAGGAAGGGAAGGAAGAGATATCAACCATGGAAGAAGAAATTACCTTGTTTTCTTGCTTTTTCTCACTTGAATCTTGCTTTCTCTAAGCTCCTCTCTTCAAATCTAAAATTTGCCCTTAATTTCTCCCTTAAAATAGATTTGTAAACTTCATTTTAATCAAAAGAAACAAAAGAGAATGAAGGAGAGGAGGTTTGGATGGAAGAAAGCATGAAAAACTACCAAGAAACCATACCTTAAGCCTTTGATTTCTCTTCTACTTCTTCTTCCCTTGGTATGCTACTCTCCTAGGGTTTTTCCTCTGGTTTAGGATAAAACAATATGAGACTAAATGAATGGAAGAGTGGGGTGTCTAATATATATATAGGTGGAGGAGAATGGCTTTTCTAAAAATTTCTATTTTACCCTTTGTTCTTGGCATTTTCGTTTCTTATTCATTTTAGCTCTTTTTTTAGAACCGTCTTGTCCATTATAAAATGTAGGTTCTCAATTTAGGAAAATGCCTTTGGAATTACTCAAATTGGAGCTAAAACCTTTCGAACAGATCCGTCAAAGTTCAAGTACACTGATATTGGAAAACGTCCACCAGAGGGGATTTAACTGTCCCGGGACTTTCCATGGTTTTTAGGGCCTCTGAGAACTCTAAAGAACTCAAAACTTTCATTTAAAAAGCCCTCCTATGTAAATTCTAAAAATTACTCAAAATTACGAAAATGTCATTACATTTCGTAAGTTTTTCATCAAAATTTATTTCTTTATTCTAGCTCCATTTTTCCTTTTAGATTCTCATTTTTAGGAGCTAGAATGTTACTTAAATTTGTTGAAACCTTAACTAATTCATTTTGGGGGACTTGCTTTGAAAGCACGCCTGTTTCTGTCATTTAACAAAAACCGGACATTACATTAAGTTTGCATAAAATAATGGCTATCATTCCAATATTCATATAGCCTGTTGAGGCTCTGTATGGGAGAGAATGTAGATAACCTTTGTATTGGGGTTAACTAGGTGAGAGCAATTTGATAGGACCTAAGATAATACACTAGACTACCAAACAAATAGAACTAATTAGAAAAAAAAACTACCTAAAGTAGCCAAAAGAGTTATGCAAACAAAAGAAAGAGGTCGTTAGAGTTTGAAATTGAAAACCATGTATTCATTCGAGTATCTCTAGTTACCGAAGTAGGTTGGTCAATTAAGGTAAGAAAGTTCAGTCCTAAGTATATAGATCCATTTGAAATCCTTGAAAGAATTGGACCTATTGCTTATCGTATTACTTTGTCTACTAACATAACTTATATTCATGATGTATTTCATGTCTCCTAACTTAAAAAGTACTTGATAGACCTTTCATATGTCATAAAATATGAAAACATACAATTGCAAGATAATCTTTCTTATGTTATAATACCAGAGAAAATTATTTATATCAAGGTTAAATACTGAGAAATAAGAGTATTCTTCTGGTAAAAGTGGTATAAAAGGGCCTATCTTCTGACGAGGCTACTTAGGAATTAAATAATAACATAAAAAAATAGTATTCATAATTATTTACTTGAAGTATATTCTAAATTTTGAGGACAAAATTTATTTTTAAGGTAGATAAAAAGTAATATTATATATTTTATAAGCTAATTTAGTTTCTAAAGAATGAAAAGAAATAAATAAAAAAGGTCATAAGGAGAGAAAAGGCCAATCAAGACTAAAAGAGCCATTGACTGAGAAATAAACATTCCTCATCATAATAATATGAAAGAAGGTTAGAGATTAACTAGATGAAATTGGTTTGTCTAAATCTCTAACGATGTATGGTTTAGGACCCCAAGTAGCAATAACTTTGATCAAAATTTTTTAAATTATTTTAAGTTCCTATAACCTCCAAGCAGATATTTTTAATGAAAAAGAAATTTTAAAATTTAGTGTAAAGCTATCAGTTTCTAAAAATATTGAAAAATAAGCCCAAATAGAGGAATTAAAGTATAAGCACAAAATCATATTTTTGAAAAAGTTTTAAAACCCTAAATATATATACATATATGTATACACACACACACACACACGCACACACACACACACACACACACACACACACACACATATATATATATATATGACACACCTCACTCCTTTCTCCCCTCATAATCAACCTTGGCAGCCCTCAAACTCTCTCACGATGGCATGAAGAAGGAAGGAGGAAGAAGGGAAAAGGAAGTTATATATAGTAAAGGAAACTTGCTAAATTTGATTATGATATAGTTATGAACTACTCTTCATGCTCTCCCTCATGGTGGTTTTGTGTAACACCCCAAAATTAATTAAGGTGTTAATCATGGATTAAACATAATTAAGAATAATTATTAAGGAATAATCAGGCAAACCATGTGAATGAAAATTTTAGATAGATAAATTATTAATAGAAGTTTAAGATTTAATTGGGTTAGAAACCTTATCTAGACCCAAATTAAATTAAATAGTGGTTAGAGACTAATGAAGGCCCAATAAATTTAGGTGCAGACCCAACCTTCTAATGTGAGACTTGGCCCAAGAAAGAGCACCTAGTGATGGCCCAATATGATTTAATAAGATATGGGTCCCAAGATCCAACTTACATAAGCTCTTATAATTGGCCTAACAACCCTCATGCAGACCCAAATCAAATAAGCTCTTAAAATTTGGCCTAACCTAATCAAAATTCTGCAGCCCAATTAATGAAATATAGCCCAACAAGTATAAAATCTGAACCCAATTGGAGTTAGACCTTTAGGCCACCCATAACCCATTTAGGACCTAACTTAAATCTAAATAAAACCCTAAACACATGCAGCCCCCTCTTACCATTCTGCTGAAACACAAAATACAAACATAAGAAGCATTTTTGCACCTTAAGAATGAGACTAGGGTTCTAAGCAAGAAATCCATCATTTCTCACTTCTAGGCTCAAAATCAACTAAGGTAATAGTTATATAACTTAATCCTATTCTCTTTCTCTTCATTTTGACCTGATTAGCTTTTCATTCGGAGTATTTTCACCTTACCCAAAATCTGAAATATGGTTGTTTAGGATTTTCTTAGTGAAATTTCGTAGGTTGAGGCTAAGAGTGTTGTTAGGTATGTATAAACTCTTCATTTTGATGCTTTCTCTGCTAGTTTAGGACCCCTATAGCTTATTTATGATATGGGTATTATTTTTATGTGAATTTACTCAGAATTTGAAGTGTTGTTTTGAGATTTCTAGGGTATGCTCAAGCAAATCTGAATTTGGTTCTTGTGGTAATTAGGTAAGTGTTTCTGAGTAGTCCTATATAGCTTAACTCCTTGAGTAATGGGTTTGTTGATATAAATTGTGATTAGGGATAGTAATGGCTTAGTTTTGTATCCATAAGCTGAAGTAGCATTCAGTTGGCTCTTAGAGGATTGACTACAAGTGAGGTAATCGGGGACTATTTTAATTCCATGCATATATATGATTTAATTTCATATTTGCTACACATGAATGATTTGAAATGCTAAATGAATTGGTTGGCTATCTATTGTATTATGTTTAAACTTTATAAGTCCATGGTGGAACTGTGGTATAGCCATCACCCGTGCATGTACTTCGATTAAGCACCAGGTTATAATCAGAACCCAGATGCACTAAGCTCTGATTGTGCTCATTGGGGAGTGGGTGCCATGGGACAGGCCTCTCCCGGTGTTATTGGCCTTTAACATATAGAAATATGATTGCTAGTATAGGATGGTAATTATAGTAGCCTAATCATTTTATTTGCTGATATGACTAATATGATTCTGATGTTAATTTTGATTCATGCATATATGTTAATTAAATTGGATTATATGAATGGAAATTACCTTGGTTACTGAGATTTATATCTCACCCCATTTCACGGGATCATACTTTTAAATGAAGGCTCTTCGGGTAAGGATAAAGGGAAGCAAGTGGATGAAAATCTATGAGCTCCAATCATATGTGGAGAAGGCTACACTTAGACTAAATTGAATAGAGTAAATGCTGAATTTTATATTCTTTTTGTATAGCATCATCATGTAATCATGTTAGCAAGTTTAGGTGTGTGTATTTTGATTACTTAGAATGTATCTATAGAAGAGTTAGGCCTCATTTTGGTTTAGTATTGGATGTATGAACTTATAACATCCGTTATGAAGTTGAACCTATAATATAGTTTACTATTTGGAAAATATAATTATGTGATACATTAGATGTAGACCTAAACTAGTGATGCATGAAATCTTTAATGGAATATATATTTGAATGATAATTATTGGTAGCTTATGAAATTTTTGCTATCATTAATCCATGAACTTGTTGATATATAGTAGTTGGATGAGTAGGAATTTACACTTAAGTCTTAAATGGGTAATAATAGATAAGTTGGATAACTGAAGTAGAAGAAAGCCATTAGAGCCCCATAAATTAAGGTAGAGTGACCCTTGGATGTCACTAGAGAGAGAGTTGGAGTGTATGAGACAAAATTTTAGAAGTTATAGAATCAGAAGATGTTTCACCACAGCCAAAATAGTCTCAGCCACAGCCAATAGAGGCAAAGTTACCCAAGGAAAGGTCCAAAGAACAATTCACCATGGCGAGAAGTGGAATTAGCCACAACAAAATGTGAGAGGCCAAACTGGAAGTCGTCCAGAGGGTAATTTGCCACAGCAAAATGGGTAATTAGTTGCAGCAAACTTTGTGAAAATGTCCTAGGTGTTCCAAAGAAGAATTAGCCACAACGAAAAGGGAAATTAGCTGCGGCCAATAATAAGAGGCGAGTGAGGTAGGCTCCAAGAGGTCCTCTCATCGCAGCACCATGTAGGCTCACTGTGGCGAAGCTCTAACTCTTTGTGACGATGTAATGAGTGAACCTAAGAGTAATTGGCTGCAACACAAAAGTATTTAGCCACAACAAACATCTTGAAACTCTTATATTAACCTAAAAACCTTGGTTTTTCCTATGGCAACATTAAGGGATGATTTAGAAGTACTTGTAAAGGGTTCTTAAGAGTTGAAAATGAATGAGAATAATTTTAAAGGCTTTTAATTGGAGATTTGTTTCATTCATATACATGAATGCCTACAAATGCTTAGTTAATGATTCTAATAACATTAAGGTTCAAATTTCTTCACTTTTTCCTAAATTGATTAACTCAAATGGTGCTAGACCTTGATTTATAACTATTAATCGCATGCATAAGCTTAATTATCACAAGTAAAAGTTAGGGTTGTCACATTTTAGGTTCTAAAAAGAGTGGATTTTGTGGCTAATATTTTGAATAGAAAAATTCCTTTAAGGAAACCAATTATACCAAAAGAATCTTTATTAAAAGAGTTTCAAGATAAGGTCTAATTTTGTTTGGTAAAATTTGTATCCTTGGAACCTAGCTCATCATGGTTTCGGCTATGAGAGAGCATGAGTGAAGGAAATATATATTTGATGAAAAATTGGTGAAACTAAGGGCTTAAAAGGGTGAAGAGTAAAAATATACGAATAGATTTAGTTAAAAACCAAAGAAAGGCATATGGCTTCCATAGGGTGTGAGTTTGACCATGGATGATTCCAAATCCTAAGAGAATTAGTTAATTCTTATAATACCATGATTGGATTAGAAATGAATTGTGGAGATCCTAAAGTTATCAAATTCCCTATGAAACAAACCAAAATTCCAAGATAGGTGGCTATATAATGTGTATCAACCAAGAGGTGGAAATGCTACCTAGGGAAGTTTTCAATTTAGTTTCATGGTTTAAAAGGCCTAAATGAGTAATATAAAAGATAGAAGAACTATTAGTTTGAGGAAAAGAATGAGATTTGATAATGTTGTAACTTTGATTCCATAAAAACCTTAACTAGCCTTAGGAATTGAATAGGTGATATGGTTACACTTTTGGACTTATTTTAGTCATAAAAAGTAAGTAAATTGACATAGATGAATGATGGAATTGCTACATGAAATGCAACAAATAGAATGAGTTTTTTTTTTAACACTTAAAGTAACTAAATCCATATTTTAAGACCTAATTTGCACATATATTATTAAAATGAGATTGAATATATCTTAATGGATCATTTTATGCTTTAATTAATGTGCTAAGGCCAAGCAAGAAGGATCACACTAAAATGTGTATGTGAAGCCGTGGGATCAAGAGAATGAAAGCAAGAGAATTGAGTAAAATCACTTGATAAGTAGGCTTTCCTTTATTCGTATATGTATGGTTGGTGAAGTTATGCCGAGTAACCTCAAATAAACTAGGTTGAATAAAATTTGTAATATAATATACAACCTAAATTGTTTCCCACAAAAATAAATTCTAATTATTTAAAAGAGCTTTCTAAGTGTAAAGTGAAACCTTAAAGCTACCTAATTCAGGGGTTTTTTAACTTAATTCAATTAGCTAAAATTCAAAATGAATTAAAAATGCAACTACTAACTAAAATGCAAGAAATTAACAAGCAAGTAATGAATATGTGGCTAACCTTGGATTTATTCATTGATATTCACTATCTTTATCCTAATTCAATTGTTCATGGTTCTAGTATAAGAATTCCTGCATGTGTTCATAATAATTTATCTTGAGTTACCACATAAGATTTAAAAACCTAACAAATCAATATTGACTGAAACTTTAACTTTACATTAATTCATTAATTCTTGTGTTTAAGCTCATTGAACACTTAAAAAGAATGATTAATCAATCAAATTAGTCTTTAAAATTTCATTCTAAGAGGTTTAATTAACTAATTAAACTCTAAGGAAATTTCAATTTAAGCATTCAAGTACAAAATTTTTTACATATATTTTATCAAACACCTTGATTGCATAAGTTAAAAATTGGAGGTATATAAAAATTATAGCACTATCCATTAATCATAAAAAATCTTTCTTAATTAATATATAACTAGCCACCAATTATAAACAATACTAATCTTAATCCAACACAAACTTAACCAAGCTAGTAAAAGAATAAGAAAAAAGTGCTAGAAAAAGAGGAAAAATTGTATAGAATTTTTAGCCAAATCCCTCGATGATCTTCATGAATTCAAGCTCTAATCAAGGTTTTCATCTAAGCTAGCCACAAGATTTGATTAAGCTTCCATGGATTTAGAATAATGGAGTAAATGAGTTGTAGAGCCACAGCCATAAGCTTCCCAAGACAAATGGAGGAAAATGAGATATGATGAATCTGACATTATGCTTCTTGCCTCCTTCATCACATTCTGGACACCTCCATCCCAAAACCTGAGCCACAATCATGTGTCTCTCCTTCTCTCCCCCCTCACATGCTTTCTTGTGTGTGATTTAGTAAGCTAGTCGTGCATGTATGACTTGGTGTATTACTGAATGTGTGTGTGTCTTGTAGCCTTCACTTTTGTGTATCTTAGTATGAGTGAATGAGTAGCATGAGGGAGCTTATGCATGAATGTGATCCGTGGAGTGTGTGAATCTTTTTCCTTCCACCTCGAACCTCCTATCATGTGCGTGTTAGTGAATGGCTGGAGTGCTACATGTAAATGGATCTAGTGCAAGCCTCATGTACATGAACCAGAACCATATATGCCTACATGAATGAATGGTTATGTGACCAGGATGTCCCTCGTGTGCATGGAGAGTTTGTATGTGTTTTTCTCCTAATACCATGTAGTTGCTATGTGTTTGTGTCAATGTGAGAGTGTCTATGGAGCATCAATGATCTATGCCTCCATATGTGTTTCTTCCATGTAAGAGTAGAGCTGGGTATTGTGTAAACGTGAGAGAGAAAACCGTGACCTTTACTGGACATCTCGTGCCTCCAAAAACTCATGGAGTGTGTGCGTGTTTCCATGTGAGAGAGTGGGCCATCCATGATTGTGAATAAGTGAGTATATGCATGAATGGAGGGATATCTATGTGGAAGCATAGTGAATGCATTGGATCCTGTAGCTTGATTAAGAGATCCTGATGCATCATTCCTCCCTTCATTCCATGTGAGAGTAAGAGGCCAAAGAGTGAAACTTGGTGCTTCATATTGAATCTGACCCTCATTTTCCTTTTTTTTCCTAAAAAATCCATCAAAAATCTAGACATTTATTCCATTCTTTAAGTTACAAAATGTGGCTTCCATCCTTAAAATCTTGACCCTTGATTCAATCATCAATTTTCCTCCAAATTAATTTCCATCATTTAATTTTCATTTGTCCATTAAAAATCTACACAAAGAACAGAAAATATTAAGCAAAAGAATTTACAAAATTATTTAAAAGAATTTGTACAGTAAAAACCAAGAATTTTGCAAATAAATTTCTAAAATGAAAAAAATGGCCAATAAAATCAAATATCATCTAATAAAATCTATTAGGTCATAATTCATCATCAAAATGCCCAAATAAAAAAGAATGAAATATATAAATATGACATTTATTAGTTTGTTTGTTTGAGTTTTTGGTTGCTTGTGTGTATTATTTGCAATTGTTTAACTTGTTAATTGTTTAAGTAAAATATGCAATTACATGAGACTTACTTGCATTTATGAGAGGCATGGCTCTTTGTGGGGTAAGTTAGGGAAATAGGTATGGATTTGCTCTACCTTATGCCAAAAGTCCCTTAAAGGCACAGATTTGCTCTTACTTGAACTAAGGAAATCCCTAAAGCATGGATTTACTCTCGTGTATGGATTGGCTATGATTACATAACATGTATGCTTACTCCCATGTACTTGAGTGAACTATATGTGTGTTTGAATGATGTTTAGTTATTGAGAATCTTTGAATCTCATATTTCCTTATCTCTACAAACCATAGTCAGGTGATGTGCAAAGCAAGGACAAAAATGAGCAAAATACTTTAAAAAGTCTATTATGGCAAAAGTTTTGGCCTAGGATATGATGTTAGATAATTGATTATGTAAATCTATATTTTAATGTATTTCAATGTAAAAATATGTAAAAATGTTAGACTATGATTTTGTGATCAATAAATGTAAGTATAAGATGTTCAAACATGATTTAGTATATGAACATCTATGTGGTTTATATACATTCTTTCATGTGGAATAGTGATTTTTAGTTTTAAAACAAATTTCATATGATGACTCATTGACATATGATGCATATATGGATTGAAATTTGCTCATGATAAAAAATAGTATTTTAGATCTCATTTGGAGTAATTTGAAACTAAATTTTTGACTATTTGAGTTATAAAATATTCCTTTACCTTTGAATGTTTTAATGATTGAATTTAGGGCTAAAATTTAGTAAGTATTTAAAAAACATTCACAGCTTCCTAAAAAGCCAAAGATCATAATTTTTGGAGCTCTATAAAATATTTGGTAAATTTTTAAATTTGGCCCTAAAAAGCTGTCATGTACTATTACTGTTCATTCTAATATAGATTTGATTTTTATGTTCTTTAAGGAATAGAATAGACATATTTTGATTTAAAATTTTTACAATAGATAATTCATATCCTAAACTTTCAAAGGACACTTAATTTGCATTAATTAGAATTATGTACCTCAAATTATGAATTTTTGAAGTAAAAGCTGTAACACAAGAATGTATTAACCTTATCTACTCTTCACTTAAGCTTAATTCCATGCGATGCCAAAGAAAAAAAGGATAAAACCATGGTTATTTATTATGTTATACTAGGGTTTAAACGTTCATACTTTGCCCTGCAGACCCATCAATCTCATTATCTACTCAAACTCCATCCATACAAGTCATACATATCATAAAACAATCCATGAACCACAAATTTGAAGCCAAAAACCAAAAAAATATACATTTTCCCGTAGGTCTAGAATTTAAATTTTTGGCACCAAATTTAAAAAATCATAATTAATTTTAAAAAAATGAAAATCAAGCAAGTGATAGCTTTTTGGAAATATCTAGATGTTAAATTTATACTAAAAATAATTCCAAGTCATAATAACATCATTTAGACTATGTTTGATAATAGAAAAGTTTAAAAGGTCAAATTGCCCAATGTTTCTGACACAGCTTATTGATATAAATTTCAAAAATTTATAACTAATTTCACAAAAATTTAATCTAGGCAAATTATACCAATTTGGAAAGTTACAGATGTTAAATAGAGGGAAAAAATAATTCTAAACTAATTCAAAATCCTTCAGACCCCAAACTGATGGAACAATAGTCAAGGTCTGCTAACATCCTTAATACTGATCTGAAATTTAAAAAAATAGCTTTCCCTCTACAGACCTCCAATTAAGGTGTTTCTAGTTGGTATAGGTCACTGTGAATGTCTAGTTTCTCTTTATAAAATTTCATAGTCATTGGACATCATTTGAGCCACAAGTGATAGAGGTGAAGCTACTGACCATTTGTACAGCATTAGTGCCAATTGGAAAAACTTTTCCAACTTTGGAAATTCACCAAAAATTCTCTAGAGCTCCAAATAACATGCACTTTAACTTCTTGACAAGCTCTAGATAAGACCTATAAGCATGCCAAATTTCAAACTAAAAAGAGGTCATTTGGTCAAATCTTGACATAGCTCTTGAATTTAGATATAAAAAGAATATCAAAGTATATAGATACATGTTACTTTTGAGATATAAATATTTGAGTAAGTGTAAAAGTATGTATAAGTGACGTATGAACCATATTTGAAACCAAAGTAATGAAAATGTGAGATTTGGTCATTTGGTGGCTTATAGGTAGCTATGCATTCTTGTATGTAGCGTGGTAAAACTGATATACATGATGGTTTAGACTACTTGGTTTATGTCAAATTTCAGACCATTTGACATAAAATAGTCAATATGGTTCCAAATGGCCTCCAACATGGTCTAGCACCTCTTGGGCAAGTTTTAAAGTAAGAATGCATCATATACAACCTACCCAAGTGGTCTAAACCATCACGCATTCCAATTTTACCATGCTACATACAAGAATGCATAGCTACCTATAGGCCACCAAATGACCAAATCTCACATTTTTATTACTTTGATTTCAAATATGGGTCATGCATCACTTATACATACTTTTATACTTACTCAAATATTTACATCTCAAAAGTAACATGTATCTATATACTTTGATGTTCTTTTTACATCAAAAGCCACACAAGACTATACAAGTGTCAAGAAATAGCTTTTCAAGCTCCTTCACTTCCATCTTTGGCTTCTTAGATACCACCTAGACATGGTGAGATGGGAGAGAAAAGGGGCTGAGATTCATTAAATTTTAATAGCTTATACACTCATTCAAGGAAGCAATCAAGGCATATAAACATGTCAAAGTACACAAGTAGGCATCCAATACCATTAAGACTCAATCAACACATAGTTTGCATGCTATAAAAATCATATCAATACTAAGAGTAAGCTCCAGGGACTTTTAGTCTACCCTTACCTTATTTTTTGGACTTTTGGATTAGCCTCACCTTTGGTCTAGGGGCTTTTGACTTGGCCTCACTCATCCATGAGACTTTTGGCCTTGTCTCACCCATGCGTAGGGACTTTTAGCTTCACCTCACCTATATCAAAGGACTTTTGGTATCACCTCATCTTTAAGAGCAATTTTACAATCAAAACAATGCTCAAGAAATCATATTGGTACCAATGCAATGACACACAACATCAAGTGGCATGTCTCATGATACATTTGTACACACAAGCATATAATGACACTTACACATCTAAGAATAGAGTAAAGAGCTACCTTAGTGGAATTCCAAGCTTTAACTTTGATTATTTCTTGGCTACACACCCACAACTAGATAGGGCTTCATTTCCTTGGCCTAAACACTATAAATAACACTCAATTACTCCTTTGGAACAAGTCAAAGTATTAGACATACACTTAAGAAGCACACTTTATTCATTGGTCTCATATTAGTTCCATCAATGGCCCAATGAAGCAACTACTATAATTCAATCTCTTAGCTTCATTTCCTTCTCATATCTAGGCCTCTTGGTTCCATTTAGACTCCTTGAAGTCATCACAAACTCATTCCCAAGAGCCTAGGTCCATGTTGCTTCTATAGGCTACATTATAGAATCTATTGTCCCAACTTTCAATCTATAGCTTCTAAGTTCTTCCCAAGGGTTCCTCTCATCTTCTTCCATCACATATGACCCTAAACCGAGCTTAGAACCATACTTAACCCTCTCAAGTGCTCTAGGTTGAACCATGAAGAGTATTTAAAGTCCATGGAGTTTCCAAGTTTTCCTTAACAGAAGGGGCACTTGGGAAGCTTTCTAGGGGTCTTAGGAACTCAAACAAATATTCACATGTGCTAGAAGATTCATGAATCAAAATAGAATTTATAAAGTGTTCAAGAATCCCTAGTTGTTCTCCCTTAAAATTCACTAGCTTTTCTCCCACTTTCTTTACATTTTCTAAGCTTCCATGCTTTAAATCAATGGTTTCTTGCTAGTTCTAGGCTACAACTTCCTCCCTCTCTTAAGTTCTCTCCTTGGACAAACCAAACTCACAAGAAGAGCAAAGGAAACTATGAATCATACCTTGTTTTCCTTACTTCTTCAAGAGTCTTTCCTTTTCCTTAGCCTTCTCTTGGAATTTCCCAACTTCTTCCCTCTGTACATGGCTTAAAACAAAACCAATTCAACAACCAAAACTATGAAAAGGGAGAGAAAAAGGAGAAGAATGAATTTGCCCAAGGAAGGAGCTTGAATCTCAAGAATTCTCTTACCTTTTTCTTTGCTTCTTTTTCCTCTTGAATTCCCCTTATCTTTATCCCTCTTAGGCAAAGTTTCTTCTGTGTAGCCAGCTCAAAGTCGATCAGAGGAAGAAAGAGGAATCTAGACTCTTTAAAAAACAAAATTTCACTTTTTCACACTTTTTTCAAAACAAATCTCGCTATAACAGGAATCACCTCTCGCTATAGCAAGAAGCACCTCTTGCTACAATGAGAACTTATTAGTCCCAGGTCCCAACTATTCTCGCCACGACTGGAGCTATTGCGAAACTCCTTGGATTTTGTATAGGACACAAACTCGCTATAGTGAACTACATCCTCGCTATGGTGAACTGGCATTTTCACTATAACGAACTAGTACCCTCGCTATAGCTAACAGGAATCCTGACTATGGCCGAAAGATTTAGAAAAATTTCTGAAACCTTAGATGTTACATAAGCTATATTAGGTGGTTTATAGCCTAAATGAGTAAATGACTAATTTTATTGGTTTTATCTTCACATACATACAATCTTGGATAAAACTAGATGTTTAAGCATGAAATTGCAAGATGGAATGGTGAGAATCCATTTTTGGATCTTTATGAGCCCATTTTGGAGCATATAACAATTATAATTCCACTGCTAAAAGTTTAGTTATGGTTACTGATATTCTAAATGAACAACTAATATTATAAAGTAAATGAAATATAGTATACAGTAACATCATTTATTATAAAATAACCAAAACCAAAAGTGATAAGATTACTGGCCATCTAATCATATTTGGCCTTATAATTTTCAAGATTTTTGACAATATTAAATTGATAATCATATTATGAATATGAATAAGTCTTGAATTTATAGATAATATAAAATAAAATAATTATACCTTAATCTAATGAACCAAATGCTCCAAAAATTGATGCCTTATAGCAATTTATTAAATACTTGTGCTAATAATGTGTTATAAAACTAATTGAAATATAAAAAATATAATAAGAGTAAGAGAAAAATTGGGAGAATGGAGAGAATAATTCTCATTTTCTTATATGCTTCGTGCATGGCACATGTCTTTATTTTTAGGCCATCAACTATAAAGATAGACCTATAAATTACAATAATATAAATTAATTAATTAATCTATATAATTTTACAACATAAATCATTTAGGAGTTATAGGGTATATGCCATTAAATATGATAAGGGATCTTAAAGAGTCATTCTTTGGGGTTTATAGATATTCACATAATTATATTATTTACAACAAAAATTAGTTAAAAAGTTCTATGTATAAAAATAAATCTATATAAAATAGGTTAAATATAGTCCAATAAATATCATAAAACTTTATTGCAAAATACTAAAACTTTGATTTAGACAAAAAAAAAATGTAAAAAAAATTAATTTTTAATTAGTTCAGTGCCAAATCAATTGGCTTTTTCAATTTTTAACTAGTTCAACCAATTTTTGAACAATTTTTTCCCTAATTGGCTTTTAATTTTTTCCCTAATTGGCTTTTAGAATCAACAAACTAGAACGATGGCCAAATCACCAATTTTCTAGTCGAATTGAATAGTTTGATCCAATTTTTTGAACCAAGGGATAAATTATTCTTTACTGGGAGATGTCTCCAACTACATGATATATAGACTTCCCTCAAACTATGAGATGACCAAATTACCCTTTCCTCTTTTACAATTTGCTAATTTTTTTAAAACTATTTTACATTAGTCAAATACATATTTAATACATATCATATAATAGATATGAGAGTATTTTGATTCAAATAGATATAATTATAATTTATCTTTTATTGCAAACAAAATAAATATAACATATCTTTGGGTTTTTTTCTTTTCAAAACAAATGGTAAGACATTATAATCTGAACATCTCGATGGAAGGTTGATTTATGCTAAAAATTATTATTATCAGTAATATTTTTGAATTCAAATTTTAAAAATAATATTTAATAAAAAATTGAACAAAGTTGAACATATTTATATTTTTTTAATTGAGTGACTATTTTAACCCGAAAAAATAATTTTTCTCTTTGATTCTACTTAATAAGAGTAACTCTAATTTCTTGCTTCCTTTATGCAGTAAAAATAAATAAATTCTACTATCTTTTAAAACTAATTTATATCTAAACCAAACTCATGGAGGGGGAAAAAACATCTCTTTCACACCTAGACCAATTAGGCTCACAATTGCATTATTATCCCAATGGCACAGGCCATCAAACATATGGGAGCTCCGAATAGAAGGGGCCCACAAGGATATAACCATATGAAAGACAGCATATTCCAGTCTACACACAGGGTACAAAATAAGCCATGCTTACAGCCACATCCTCTTGCAAGTGTGATCATATATAACCTGAAACAGACTCCTAGATTCTGCCTCCTCCTGCACCTTTAGAAGGCTAGCAACTCTTGTAAAACCGTCATGGTATCTAAACAGTGCATCTTCCTTCTCATCACATTTACTCTCATATTTCATTTGCTTTGTTCTTGACAGGGCCCACTGCATTGCCCATATGGCTAAAGGGCGCATGTAACACAGAGATCTGTATTCATCTTTAGTGGTCCATGCTTCTGGAGTTTGAAAAGAATAGCTGCAGTCGATCAAACAGAAGGGCCTCAATGAGATATCGAAAACATTACGTGAAACAGAACATATCTTAATAGCAGTAAGGGTAAATTGCAGTTGAATCCCATGTAGTTTGACCCGAAATCAGCTTTTTCTCAGTAGTTTAAAATGTGTCATTCAACACCCCTATAGTTTATTCCATTACCATTTAACCACCAAGTGATATGTTCAGCTTTAATTTTAATGGAAAAAATAAAATGAATATTAAAACAATGAAGAATTTCATTGTTGGAAATATTTTATACTTATAATTGTTTCTTAGTTGACATTTGGAAATTGAAATCATCTTATTACACCAGCAATAGCATTTGAACACTATAAGCGCAACAGACTTTTAACAATAAACTTGTTTATTTCTGTTCAGATTTGGATGTAAAATACCACATCTTATTTAGTAGAAATGTAACAAACCACATCGGTGTTAAATGACACACTTTAAACCATAACAGGAACAAACAGATTTTTCGCCAAATCACAAGGGGCCAACTATAATTTACCCAGGTAATAAAGATCTAAAACCAAAATTCAGCACTAAAATTAAAAGAAGGATTTATTTCAGGCCCAAGTACTAAGCCAACAAGTCATTGAGATTGTCCTCCGCACAGACAATTATGACTTGCAGCCTCCACACAGACAATTATGACTTGCAGAATCCAACGTACCACCAAGTTGAAAAAAATAATGTGTCTAGGCTTCATTTCGAAGTAATAATTTGATGCAAAGCAAACGATTACCTAAACCATAAAAGATTTGATCAATCATCATAATAATTTGTCTTTCCTGGTTATACCAATAAAAAAAATTTCAGGCTCAAGTTGCTGCATATCCTTTGACTGACAGTGCTAGTAATTAAAAGTGTCAACACAAATAAATTTAAAATTTTTCAAATGAAGAGTGCTAGTATGTTTTCAAGGAAAATTAAGAGAACTGAAGTTTTAGTGAACATTATATCTTTAATGATTGTTCTTTCAAGAGGTGAAATCAGAAAATAACAAAAAAAAACCCCAGATGGTTATCACCTTCAGCGGAGGGGGTCTTGGGAAGTGAAGGCAGGTAAAAGCAAAAACCCAAAATTGGTAGCAGATGCAAGGAAAATTTGTTTGCAAAATGATAAAAATGGAAGAGAAGGGAATCTCCTATGTAGTCAGACAAATCCAATTTGAACAACTTATGGTTCAGTAGCTCAAGCAAGATAAGGTAACCTTCAGCAGACCATAATTTTTACTAGTTAATACACCATTAGGAAGCCATTGAGTGTGGTTTAGCAGTAAGAGGTATAAATAGTTAGCAAAAAGTCTTTAGGTTCAAACTTACACTTCGACATATACCCCTAAAAAAAATATCAGTGTAACATCCTGATTAATTAATAAATAATCATAGAGTTAGAAGGAAGACCTGAATAAAAGAAATTAAGAGAAAATATGAAATTGGGATTTTTGAGTGATAAAATGAGATTGGTAAATTTATGGAAATCTGAGTAATAAAATTATGGAAATTTAGGAAAATAAAATAAGAAGAGATAAAGGAGATTTGGGAGAATTTTAAATGGTAATTGGTTAATTATTATAATTAAAAAGGAATTAAAATAAGGGCATATTGATTTTGGCGCAAAATGGCGTTCACTTGTGATTAATGGATTAAAATGTATACTTTCAATTGGGATGCATGAGTGTCTTGGCAGGACAGGGGAAAAAGAGATAATGAGAGTAATTAAATTATGGCTGGACAGGGGAGATATATGAGATGACGGAAAAAAATTGAGATTTAAGCAAAATTGACACAAGCTTAATATACCCTGACAAAATTTTCCACTCCCATTAATTCCCCATTTTTTGACTGGCCCTGCGAAGCGACTAAATTAACCCAATCATCATTCATTTTTACTTCAGCCACTTTAGTCCAAAACAGAATCGAGAGAGAGAAGAGAGGAGTTTGAGGAAAACATCCATGCAAGCTTGATTTCAAAGCCTTGCATGTCTAGCATTTTGGAAGAATTAGCCAAGGTACCTCTTATAAAACTTATTCTACTCTTTCTCCTCTACAAAATGCACCGATTGGATTTTGATTTTGTTGAAGTTGATTTACACGTTGGATTATGAAATCATGATGGAAGCTTGCTTTGGTGAGGAGGAAGAAGGTGGAAGAGTTGGATCTTGAGAGAAAAGTACAATTCTTGCTAAATTGCCCTTTTAATTTCTGGTTTTTGGGACTGTTATTGATGGGGCTGTTTTGGTTGTTTTTGACTGTGGTTTAAGGTTGAGGAAGAAGGGAAATTACTTGATTTTGGGAGCTTGGGAGCTACCTGGAAGGAAGAGTAATCAAAAGTTTGGAATTGGTTCGAAATTTGTCGTAATTGTGAAATTCTGTCTGGAACTTTGATGGGGCTGTTTTGCTTATTTTGGCCATTAATTAGATGAAAGGGGAATTGTTGATAAACTTGGGTGTTGGTTTTGATGTATTGACAATTGAATACTTGAGTTAGTAAGCCTAATTGCCCTTGAACTGTTGAAATTTGCTATTGTTGATTCAAGTGTGGAATTGGGATTTAAGGGTTGTGTTTTTGTTGTTGGCCAAGAATGTGCAGAATTTTGGACATGTTCATGGGTTCGGAAAGTGGCTCTTGATGAACAAGAAGTTGACTATGTGAGTTGGTAAGTTTAATTTTGATTGATCTTGCATTTTATAAATTATGAAAGTTGAATTGAAAATTTATGTGATTGGGATTTTGTGTTTGGTTGAATTGAAGTTTGTTTTGGACCAATTTGTAGAGTTGCAATTGAGTTGTAAAGTGTTGGAAAGTTTACTTTTAAGTGGTAAGAGATATTTCTCCTTGATTAGTCATTAGATTGGCACTTTAAAGTGAAGATTGAGTATTGAATATTATGTTTCTTGTGTTGGTGAATATCAAGGAAGAGGAAAGATCTTGGAGAGATCATGTAGAAATCTTCTAGAGTCTGTCCAAGACCTTGTAGAGATTTTGGTGACAAGATAAGCGATTATACAAAGCAAATTAAGTATCTAAGGTAAGTAGTAAGCTACAAATTGAGATTTGAGATATTTATGTAAGAAATGGATGATAATAGAAGCTGATGAAGTTATGTTTGATCTAGATTGTTGTAACTCTATTGGATATACGAGCTTTGCTTCTGTGATTGTCTTGCTAGCTAGATGGTACTTTATTTTTCAATATGTGTTTTCTCTGAACTAGAATAGTATGCATGTCTTATGATTAGTTTGAGATATCTATTTGATTACTTATAAGAATTATTTTAGGGGTTAGGGCAAATTCCACCATGTGGTTTATGAGTTTCCAAGGTCAAGGCACCCTGTGGTTAGTTCCAGGCAATGTTATTAAACTGGTGAACCGGCCGCCTGCCCGGTTTGGAATGATCTCAGAACCGACCTAGCTCAAAATCGGTTAAACTTGGTCAAGAACCTAGTTGGACCGAACGATTTGGGGTGAAAACTAGCGCTGAATTGGTGGTTGGACAGATCTCTAGCTCTCAGGAATAATATTTCGCAAAACTTGCAGTACCACATCTTGAACCCACGTGCGTCCACTCCTCTCAAACCCATGTCCCTCTATTAAGCTTGAGCAATTCCAATCACTAATCCAGGCTACACATTTAGTGTTATAATACAATATTTAATATAAGATCTTTCTTATTATTTTACTTTAGCAAAGTAAAATAACCAAAATTAATTCAAACCATAAATGTGGTAACCAACATGGTTTCCATTAAACTATCACTATTGGCTTATTTAAAATTATAAAGTTTTAATATAATAGATAACAAATAAAAATAAAATTCATATAATTTCTATTAAAATTATGTAAATATATTTTAAATAAATTAAAAATTAAATATTATGTTATGTTTGATTTATTTTTATGTATAATTAATCAAAAAATAGTTTAAAATTTATTAAATTTTATTTATTATTTATTATCTTAAATTTTTAATATATATAATAATATATATATGTATACATATTTAATTATTACCGATTCGACCACGGTTCGACTACGATTCAACCAATGAATCATAAACCAATAACTTCATCGGTTCAATGACTGATCCGATTTTAAAAGCATTGGTTCCAGGTTGAGATGAGCATTCCTCTTAGTGGTTTAGTTATGGGATACTCATGGTATTGGCCATAAAAGATATATGAGATACATGACTTGACATAGTGAGATTTATGAGATAGATGATATGCTTAGTTTTCTTAGATGCAATAAAATATGCATGTTCCTATTTATTAATGTAAGCTTGTATGCCATTCTAGTTTTGAGTTAATATTAAGTACAAATATGTTTTGAAAAATAAAACAACTACTAGGATTTCAATCTCATCCCTTTGTGAAGAACAACTACTTTATTTTTTAGGAGAAAGCTCTAACAAAAAGAACAAAAAGTAAGTTGGGAAGTGGCCTTGCAACTGGTACCATGCAAGTGCTGATATTTTGAGTGTTATATATATATATATATATATATATGTTTTTCCAAGGTTGTTCATATACTCCTTATATTGTGTAGATGGCCATGAGGCTTATTTTGAGTTTGTATGTATATTTAGGAGGATGTCAAGCTAGGGATTATGTCACAAGCTTTTGATGTATATAGAGACGTATTCTAGTTTTTGCTTGTACTATAGAATGTTGATATGATATGATGTTATGGGTTAATCAACGTTATATGGAATATATGTGTCATGTGGAATGATGTGAGATTAGTGTGGCTTTATGATGTTTGGTAGTAAATAGATAAGTTACAGCAATTCTAGTCAAGACCTTGTCAACAGGGTTAAGACCTTCCCAACAATATTTATCTAGTGTCAAAAATTGAGGTTTGAAATTTGATCTAAAATCTTGTAAGCTATTTGAAGATCTTGTTAACAAGATTTTAGACCTTGTAAACTAATATGAGTCTAATTTTGGTTATTTTAGTATTATGATCTTGAACCTTGTCACCAAGATCTTAACCTTGTTGACAAGATTTTTGAGTAGGCTAAGAAAACTTTTTAAGTTAAAACCAAGCTAACTATTTGCATAATCTATTGGTAGATAACGCTAATATAAATTACCAAGTCTTTGAAGTTATAATCTAGAGGCCTAGTAATTATGTTTAATCAAATAGAGATAAAAGAGTTAAGATGTTGTAAAAGTTTTAATTACCCCTGGTTTTAGTCAAATTAATGAGGTTTTAATCACGATTCCGCTTAATCTTATTAGAATTAAACTTTTGTTTATTAGTTTAACCCTTCTAGATAGTGAGGTTTGACAATTAGGATAACAGAAAAATGTACTTACCCAAGTCCATCGTTGGACCATGCAGCTTCATACACTCCACTTGCAGTTTGAAATGCCATATCAATCATATCTTCCTGGATCATTGTTGCAGCTACTGCATACGTAACTCCAGACCATATTTCTCGGGATTGCATTGTAGACATGTCAACTCTTCCATCTGGTAACATCCCATTTACAGCACCCCGTTTCCCATCCTTTACTTTCATAACATTGTAATTATAAACCATTTGAAGTGCACTTCTAGCTTTGTTTTCATCAACAATTGGTGGAAGACCACATGCTCTAGCATACCTGCGAAAAAACAAAGAGTAAGCTCTGACTTCATCTTAAATACTGCCGAGGAATAATAACTACATGTGCAACACCTGAAGATATACCCAGAGTTCAAATTATTTAGATATCTAATTATACCAACATTGTTTAGATGCTTTCAGTTTCTTCTTCTGCTAAAAGTTCTGTTTCAGAATCTTTTGTAGTAGCAACACATGCAAATACTTAGTCCAGTCTACAAGCTTAGACTTGAACAGCTTGACTTTTGCTAAAACATTTTTGTATGAAACTAAGTAAAATTTACCTAGTGAATTCTTCCCTGCCATCAGACTTCTCTACAGCCAAATCCTCAACACCGTTTTTATTTATGTTACACAAACTCATACTTTAAAATGTCACACAATGAAGATACACACACAACAGTTTAGTAATGTAACTTGGATTCTAAATAAAATTTCAATTGACCAGTGGAGCAATACTAGGGCAGAGTCAACCATGGCAACCATAAAAAATACTTTGTAAGTGCTATTGAAGCAGATGAGGGCCATGCAAGAGGATATAGTTTCCAAAAGACAAAAAAACATACCATTGACCTGCTAATTGATCAGCTTGAATGGATGAACTTGAAGATCCACCACTACTATCATAATTGAAGTAAGAGCCATTCCATAATTTTTCATATGCAGCTTTTGCTTTCTGAAACTTAAACCGGAAATAATCTTGAGAGCCCTTGTCTCCAATTTCACCTGCCAAGGCTGATGCAGCCTGAAGTGCTGCTACCCACAATCCACCAGTGTATGCACTTACACCAGACACAGACCATGTGTCATAAGTTTGATCAGGGAAGCCTTCATTCTCAATCATTCCATCACCATCCTTGTCAAACTGGTTCATATAAGCCATCGCAACATAAACAGATGGCCAAACAGCTCGTGCAAACTTCTTGTTGCCAGTGGCAACCACATCCCTATAAATCTGGAGAACAAATTTTGGATTCAAGTCTTTCCACCTATCTGTGTTATAAAGATTATAGCCATTTACTTCGAACCATGGGTCGTTGATTCCAATATCATGAGGAACAGCACCAAGAACCTTTCTTGGAACCCATAGGCCATTTTCTAGAACTTCAATTTTTCCAGGATCATGCATCATTACTGCTGCAGCAAAGTCTCTTTGGATGCTGAGTTCAAGTTTAGGAAATAGCATGACCAGTGCAAAAGACGAATAGAAATGAACATCATAGGTATTCCACATCTGATATTCAATGCCTTCAAGATAAAGGAATTGACCAATGTTTTCCTCCCCTTCTTGGAGCAGATTTACTCCTGATGCAGAATTTGATGCAGGAGTAGTATGCATTTGCTCAGCTACTGAACTAAACCTTTCGAGAATGTTAATAGCAGTATCATTTTGATTTGATATATGATTATTTTTCCGTGAATCGGATCTGTATCGATCCAGGGAAAATTTTCTTTCTCCTATGCCAATCAAACTATGCACTGGAGGTGAACCATCTACGAAAGAGATGAAATAGTGAAGACAAGTAACAATGATAAGGATTATATATCAAGTATGTAATGCTTGCAAGATTGTAAAGGCAAAATAACTTTAGCTACTTAGCTGGCGGATGAATCAAACATTTCACGTGCTGAAAATACCTGTCCAAATTGTCCCCCCAGAATTTAGATAGTAAAGCTCGTTAAAAAGGGTGATTGGATACCTGCAGAGAATTCTTTGAAAACTTTAGGATTTGCCTGTAGGTGCAGACGCTGAATAATATATTGAAGCCTACCATTCAGGAAGCCTTTTGTCTTCAAGAATCGGTCTTTGCCAAGCTTCTATCTGGGCCTCCCATTGGCCATGCCCTGTGCCACCAATTCATTGAAAAAGTTGAAGTAACTTATCAAGGAATTACACTCACAAATAAGGAAATACATCTAAATTTGATGTCTAGAAAAAATATATCCATATTATTGCCTCAAATTATTAAGTCCATATATGCACACATGCAGATGCCCACACACACAGATATCAGAAAAGCAATTTAAAGTAGTTAAGCAAATAAATGTACCCATTATAGCATCACGTGCAATATCCATTGCAGAATCTCCATTAGTACCACAGAATTTAGTGTAACGCCTGTTAAATAAACTTCTTCAGTTGTGCATAATTTTCGCATTAAAATTCTTCCATACAAGTGTTCTATCACTAACCTGTAATAAGTCCTTCCACTGGGAAACTTCACTTCAGGACAGTCCCATGCCAATGAAAATGTGACGGTGCGTTGCGCAGCTGGTGGAATTGTTAACGTGGCTGCAATTGCTGCTCCAATAGATGATCCTGGTTCTGAAGGCACAGGAGTTTCCGGAAAATTCAGACGATCAAAGGACCCTTGCTAAAAAAATGAAAAGTACCATAATTCAGTCTTTTGGAAATATTACATAACAAACATATAAATGACTAAAAGCTTACTACCCTCTCTGATACATGTCATTACAAGTAACTTTTAGAAGAAAATCACACTATCACAGAGCCAACAGAATTTTTTGAGGGAGTCACTAGCTGTAGCTGAAAAACTAGTTGCTTGATTCTCAACATTGAAATGAATTATATTTAATATTAATGACAAGAAATTTCTTAAAATAACTATCATTATGGGATTATCATGTATTGCAACTAGAGTTCATGATAATAATTATTTACTTGATTTCATGTTAGCAAACTTCATACGAAAGCTCGAAGGAAAAGTGATAAAAATCAAGTTAGCTCATGGAAAAAGATTGCGGAAATCAATTTAGCCACCAAAAGTGATAGCAATTAGTTTAGCTGCGAAGAAAGCAAGTCTAAATGACTAGTTAAATAGCAAAGATTTTTCAATGGCATATTATACAAGATTTTTCAATGGTATATTGTATAATATGTCCTTAACCTGTTTAATTTCTTGCCACATATCCTTAGCTGAGATCCCATCATAAGCACCAGATATGACAAAGACAGGGCATTCTGAGATATGAACATGTTCAGTCTCTTCTGCTGCAATCGCAAATGTGACTGGAGACTGCCCATTCGCAGTCCTGTATTTACACCATATTAATTAAATGCACTGACAAATTTCATATTTGTTTTTCTTTTCCTCCTTCACTAAAAAATACAGTAACAATTTAGACTTACATGTGACGTAGAAGCACACCGTGCACCCCATCATTCATCCTAGCAGAATAGAATATCTTGCTTGTTAGAATAATCTATAGGTCAGCAATGAGAAATCTAAGGAATTAAATGGGAACATCTGCATAAAAAAGGTAGAACTAGTGACAATTTTCTCACATTATCTTTGAATTTGAGTGATGACCAGTAGATTCAGAAAGTCCTCCAACAGAATTCTAAATAAGCACAGAAACAATCAAGGATATGAGCATTTACCAGTTCACTGATATTCATTTTGTTCTTTAAAACAAGCTTCCTATTTGCATCCAGTGCCTCAAGACGAGAATAAACCATTCAAAAGTGACTGACTCTAACTGTAACAGCCAACAACAAGTACCACTTACAGCCCATGTGAAAAGCAAGGTGACATCTGCTGATGTTTGGCCAGAATTATTCAACTGCATAGAACAAAATTAACTGCTTATTATGAAATCTGAATGTATAATATTCTGAGCTAAAGAAAAATTTAAGGAGACCATTGCTAACCGTGAAAGTAAAAACTGATACAGGATAGCTACTCTCCTTATAATTGTGGGGTATAATAGGTGAAATTTGACGACAAACTATTCTTAATAATGGGTCTGGTTCTGTATTTGAACAGATGAATTGATCAATGTCAGAAATTCATTATTCAAGAAAATAACATAGTAAACTTGGAAGTATGCTATGTTTTCGAGCTTACCCTCATATACTGTCCAAGCCCTTGGATACAAAGCATGATATGTAGAACTGTGTCCACTCAGATTCCAGTCCCACAGTCCAATTCCTGAAACTGGATTTTCTCTGCTTAAGCACATAAAATTTAGTAAATTGGTATGTTTCCCCCATTCCCTATATTTCTCTTCAAATGAAGTTCAAGATACATTTATAAAAGGTCCAAATTAATGTGGTTACCAAAAACTATAAACTGCAAGATCAAAATGGAAATGGTAAAGGCTTACTTCAAAATATCTGGCTTTCCTGGACATAGTACACTCGAATATTTTTCACCATTTGAACGTGAAACAAAAACCTAACACAATAATCTTACTCATGTCAAAAGATGGAATATCATCAGCAGTACGAAGTAAAGGAAACATGTTCATCATGAATGTCCCTTTCTTATAAAACAAACTGCTATCAACCTACATTAAAATTCTTAGATACTTGAACTCCAAGAAAGATTAATCCTGAAATTAGACTCAAAATTTAAGAAAAGAAAGGTGGACTAGTTCTTTCTTTACATTTCCAATCAACATATCGTGGACTTTAACAGACATGTTGAAAAGAGCTCAAGCATCCTAGATTTAAAATTTGAAGTTTTGGACAAGATGGATTGATGAAACTGACAGAAAATTGATTAGCTAAAACTGGCTTCTCTTCACAAACTACTGGGAATAGCTGCCAACGCTGAAATTCACCCCTATAACTTCTTCCAATGCTTCCTGCACTGTGGATCAGTTTGTCAACAACACAAAGTACACATAACATAGAGTATAAAATGATTAAATGATGTTCTGGGACAGACTCAAATCAAGAAAATAGTATACAAGGCAGTGATGATGTTAACAAGTTCTTTCCTTCTAAATTCAATGTTGAAGATACCATTGGCCTTTAAGCTTGGAATTCTGAATACATTAAACTAAATTAGAACGCTGAATGATATGTTCCATGATTTTGCTTACATCTGACTTAAAGCATGTGATTATAACATCTATCCTAAGATCAGTTATAATTATATGAATAACTACTTCACCTACCAACATTCTATACTTAAATACAGCACACAAGCATCCTAACATTGAGTAATTAGAAATAAGAGAAGAAAATAAGAAAAGGCATTTTCTAGGAATAAAAGGCACACTTCTCTCTTTTTTTTTTCCGATCACACCAAAACATAAATGCATAATTTAAATTCATAACCTAGTTGGTTAAAGATACCAGTCAAAAGCCCATTTAATCCTGTGTCTATCTCTTGGCTTAAGCAACAGCAGAAATTAATTATAGCTTACAAAGAAATTGAAACCTACCCAATACCACCTAATGGAACACCATGACAAGATGTTGCACGACGATTAGCAAAAGGATCAATTGGCCCCAACTGTAAGAAGGATAGAGGCACAAAAATGGAAGAGGGTTAAAGAAAGGTGATGGAAACTCTAATTCCAAAAATTAATATAAGATGGGAATTTCTGGGTAAAAGCATATTACCCTTCCTCTGGCAGCTTGTTCCCGAACATGGCGCCATAGCCGATAACCAATCGGAGCCTAACAAATCAAATAATGATCCAATGATTTCTATATCAATCAAATCCCCTGATGTTTCTAACATTTAAAATATACTACGTCTATCAGCTAACAAATTCGAAGTTAAGAGTTTATATTTCTATAACCGACGTAGATTATATAACAAAGCAGCAAAATATTTCAAAAGGGGTGACTATCAATGTTTTTATACTGATACATATACATAGAACTAAAGACACAGAGACTTGGGATTTTTTAAGGGTTTGCTGTGAAAGATGACAACATGTTTGAAGAGAATGTTAGGATACAGCAGGATACAGAATGCCACTTATATTCTTGATAAGTTGTAGACTGACTGTTAAGTCCATACCTTAAATTTTCTAGATGAGATGACCAAGTGGGATTAGTTCATTATATAAGCAGTTACAGACTTTGCCGTGATGATAAAGAGCTTAAAGGGACTTATAACAATTAAAAAAATATATCAAAGGAGGAATAGAAACATCATCTCACTTGTAAACTTACCAGATGAATTGTCTCTTTCAAAGTTAAGGTGATCTCCGATGGAGCATTTCCTTCAGCATTTAATTTCCGCTGCCAGGTAAGTGCTGCGGGCTTCCCTGGTTCAACCTTAATCACACATACAAAAGGTGTTAAGAATAGAATCTTAGTTACGGCTTAAGTCATCAAACTTGAGAAAAGTTGTGCGGTCCATTAGCTGGATATTTGGAAAAGTACCGAAATTTTTTTTTCAAAATGTAATTATATAACAGAATCAACTAGGTTTCAAACATATTATAAATTGCTAGAAGTCCCACTTTTACCAGTTTCGATTTTATATATGGAATTGTGATTACAGAAATAACACTTTTGCCTGTTGATGCTTAGGTTCAAAACTCACAATAAAATATGGCTATATGCTTTTGAATCGTGTGAACCATCCTCGTTGTGGGTTTCTTGATTGTATCGTCACTTCAGGGAAAAAGTATTAAAAACTTTTAAAGAGGATCTAATCCACTTATTAAATGCCCAAAGTTTTAGAATGAAGAACTCAGTTCTCACATTGTAAGACATAATATTTCTACATTCACTCTCAGAGGGTCGGGATAGTAGAATTATATTTACCCCTGGCAGAAGAACAAATTATTCGTATTTTTTTTTATTGACTGATCACAAGGAAACTGCATCTACTTAACACATTAGCAGACCTATATTGTTGCAGTCTCGTCAATTTCAAAATGGGCAAGACTCAGGTAGAGTTCTTTAGGCAATGTGTTGTTGTGTGCTCTCGTCAAAAATATCAAGATTATGAACCTTATATAAAACAAGCACCAACCTCACCTTTTTTTTTGTTTTTTTGTGGGGGGGAGAAAAGAAAAAGAGGGGGGGGGGGGGGGGGGGGGTAGGATATAAATTGCCTACTAATTTTATGTTATCTAAAGCATAAACCATAAACTCTACCTTGATGTCCGAAGACTCGTAAGTTTCCTGAAATTCTTCAACAAAACCATTTTCTACCATCTTCCCTGTATCAAGCAAAGAGTTAAAGATGGAATACTGAATTCTGCTACCGTTGCATAACTGCTGCAAAATCATCTAGTGAAACCACATGGACCCATTAATCACCAAACAAACCCCTCCCCACCCCCTCCCCCATACCCCAAAAAATAAATAAATCAATCAATAAGCAAATTCTCTCCGTTGGAAACACTAGTAAACTATTACTAATCCCAATCTAACGTACCCTTACCTTAATCACCCAATAAACATTAAGAAAAAACGTAACACGTATATGCATCTGTGGTTGGTGTGATTGAAAGAAAAGAAATAAGAGAGCCCACGCATTTGGCAGCATTACAATAAAAATGAACAATAAGCACAAAAACGACATGGAAACAGAAACACAAGCATTATCCCCAAGTTTTTTTATGATCCAGTAATGCAGAGTAAGATGGAGAAGCATGATTCATAGATGAAACAATGAAAGGGCCAAACCTCAGAATGCTTGGAGACCACCAGTAGAAGAAAAACGCAGTCCAGCAAGCAACAATGGCAGGTCTTCTTGGGTTAATCCAATACTAATAGGTAAAAAACTGGCAGAAAAGCCAAATTTCAATGGTCCCTGTTCCTCGTTCAAATAATTTCCCAAAGTCCAAAACAATACACAATCGACAGCATAACCGACGAAATAAACCAGCAATCTACTTTATACTCCTCCCCTCTCCAATGCAAATATTAAAAAAATTAATTAAAAATAATTTAATTAATTGAATTTATATTAAAGAATAATTTTTTATATTTATCTTTAATTAAAGAATTTATCTTTATTTTTAGTAAATTGTATTAGTTTTAATAATTTTTTTATTTAATTAGAGATATTTAAAAAAATTATTTAATGATCAAAATAATTTAAAGAAGTGATTTATATTTTAAATTAAGATAATTTTTAATAAGAAATTATATTTGAGACCGGGGGAACATAAGATTTTTCAACGTAAAGAAAGATAATGTTTTATTTGGCCATTCATTTCTAATACATAAAGTCCCACCTGCCCCAGAGTGGACGATGCGATAAATAAGGTAGGGATCTTTTCTTCTATTTTTTTTTTCCCCTTGATTAAATGGAAGTCCCAGTCACTTCCTTTTCTTTTTTAAAGTAATCTATTATATAGATTAGTGAAAAATATCACCCGTCCATTTAGTGTCTGAAATTTTATTGTCATTAATTTAACTCTAATTCATAAATATATTGTCATTAATTTTTTTAATAAAATTAAAGTTGAAACTAAAATGATATATGTTTTAAAATATTAAGACTACATTGACGACAAAATATCTTTTAAAGATTAATATAATAAATTTTATCTTTTTCAATATATGAAGCCTTGATATAAAACATATATAAATTTATGAAAAAAATTATACATAATTATTTATATCTTTTGTTTTTCAAATTCTTAATTCAAACATGACATATATATATATATATATATATATATATTTGAATAATAATATAACGTATATAATCTATTATCTGTTATATATATAAATTCTAGTAGCTAAGTAGGTTACTATGCAGCTCTCCATTAACTTGTGTGTTGGTATTGTTTATGCATTATTTTTGTGTTTGTACATGTCCATATAAAATACTGTTCACTCACTTGTTTTTTTTTTAATACGAGATCCATAGCAGGATTTCTGAGTCCCGGCAAGGGAAAGTGTTTAGTTTTTATAAACATGTGTATGGTTTCTCAATTAAACTACACACTTATCATATTTTAATTAAAAAGTCACATATTTATTATATTTTAATTAAAGAATATGTTAACAAAGATATATGAAAGTGTATATAAATGTAATCCTAAATTTAGGGTATTATTAGAATTGCTCATTCATTAACTTTGAGAGTAAAAAAAATAAAAATAAAAAATAAATTAATTAAATTTTTAAATACAAAATCTTTTGCCATTAAATTCATTTCAAGTTTAGAAATTGCGATATATTGAAGTTAAATGTACCTTAGTTTTAAAGATTTAAAATGTCTTTGCTTCAAAGAAAAAAGATCGAATTTGCTTAATATTTAATATACTTCAATTCCAAATATTAAAATCTATTGACATTAAATTGATATCACTTTTAAAAGCTTATTAAATATTAAATATTAAAATTAATTGCCATTAAATTTACCTCAATTTTAGAGGGCAAGATTTATTCACAACAAATTTATTCCAATTCTAAAAATCATAATTTGTCAATATTAACTTCATCTCATTTTTTAAAATGGAAAACTGCTGCGTCAATTTTAAAAACTCAAATCCAATGGCTCATTTAATATGTAAAAAATTAAGTGTAAAAATAAAAATAAAAAAATAATTTTATAAATAAAAAATAACTTTAACACTTTTATTTTTAATTAATAAGTTATAATTTATTAATAATATTAAATAATAATTATAAATATAGAATAAATATTTGATAAAAAAAATTTCCATGGTATCGGCCCCAATAACATTAAGTTGATTTGGATTGTAGAAATTAAAATCAGTGGGATTTAAAGTATTTAATTAATTAGAATCTTTTTTAATTTTCATGATTTGACATTTCACCAGTTGTCTATTGTTTTTTTTTTTTTCCCTGTCGTTTTTGGCGTTATGCGAAGTGAGATCCATTATCAGTCCGGTGCATGAGTTTATAAAGTTTTACTTAAAATGGTAATGCGGTTGCCTTTTAAGAGTGCTACGGAAAGTTTTCAAGGGATTGCTATACGGGTATATGACGTGTGCTATTCTTTTGGCAAATTTTTTTTATGAGAAATACGATTTTTTTATTTTAAAAATGTATACATTTATTCATAAAATGAAAACAAAATGCATAACACTTATTTCTCAAGATGAATTATGGTCAAAATCCATCTATATATAATACTTATAGGAAGAAATTTATAGGAAAAATATAAAAAAAGCATACTTTAGTCTAATCTTTATATATATATATATATATATAACAATATAAAATATTTAATTTCTTAAATTTAATAAATTATAAAATCATTTGATAAAAAAATTATGAGAAACAAAGAACATATTCATAGAATAATCTTTTAAATTTAACTAATTTATAAATAATAATTTCAGTTTAAGAATAATATTTATATTTTATATATTAAAAAACATAAATATTAGCATAAATTGAATAAAATTTTGAAATAAATTAAAGTTTTGATTTTTGATACAAAATAAATAATATTTAAATCTTTAAAAATATTTTAAATTAATTATATTTTTAAAATGAATATTTTTAAAAAAATATTTTTATTAAATTTTAGTTTCAGAAAGATTAATATATTTTTTAAAATATATATGTATAATTTAATTATTTTTAAAAAGAAAGAAAAATAATTTATTATAAAATTTTTTTCAACACATATATATAAAAGAACTCTGCTGGTTTTTTATTTTATATGACCCAAAACTGAAAACATATTTTTTTCTTTTTTTTTAATTTTTGGCAATATATTCATTTTTCTTTTCTTCCCCCGTTTCAACCCTCACCAGCCCATTTGTTTTCTTTCGGAGCAATTTCGCATACTTTTCTTTTGTCAGTTCACGAGTTCATAATTTGATTCCTCATAAAAGTTTGGCGCACTCGTGCTGAATTGGCCTTTGTTACAAAAAGAAAATATAAAATAAAAATGTATTGTAGATATTATTTTATATGTATCAAATCAATTAGTTCAAAATTTGTGTGCGCGTGTATATATATATATATATATATTAATTATGGTTTTTATGTAAACATAAATTTTAAATGATTTGATAAATTAAATTTATTTGGCAACAAGCAGAATAAAACATCTGTTGAACTAATGGTTTCTAATGTTAAAAAATTTTGAATTGACATCTTAATTGAATTGACATCTTAGTTGAATTGACTATTATTATTATGATGTTGTGTTTTTCTTCCTCCAACTTTTCTTCCTTCTAGATATTCTATGAGCTAGTATGGGTCAAATGATGGCGGAAAACAAGTAATGCCATTTGCTAGAAACAGGAGGCAGAGAGCTTAGTGGGATTTAGGTGGACGATTGATTTTGACTTGGAATAGTAATGAACATTAAGAATATTGATCCATTTTAAAATAGGATAGTGCAAACCAAAGTTTTTTGTGGTGTACTTAACTTTGTAAAAGTAGCACCAAAGGATTTTAAAAATTAAATTCTTTTTAAGAATCAATAGTACAAATTATTACCATGTAATTATTATTAGTATTTTTTAAAATTATCATTCATACTTTTTAAAGTTATAATAAATTTTTTTTGATATTACAAGATATTTTGTATGATAACTTTATGAAGTATAAGTAGTAATTTTAAAAAATATCAATAGTAACTATATAATGATTTGCACCAATGATTCTTAAAAAAAAAAAAATTAGTTTTTAAAATTCTTTAATATCAATTTTATAACATTAGAGTCTTTAAATATTATTATTACTTTTTTATATATGTAAACCGCATTAGCTCAATTATTGGCGTTACATGATTAGTGGGAAGAGTGTGCTGAATGGGAGAGTCATCAAATTAATGCTCCAAAGATTTTAATTAATTTCCTATCCACAAATATTAACATATTTGTTTGATGCATTTTTGGCTAAAGATGGGAGCTATGTAGAGTAAAGTTTGTAAAGAGATTCTGTGCAAAAGCCGAATTTTCCTTTTTTTTTAATCGCTTTGCCTTAGCCAACCAATGGGAGGGATATTGAAAGATTCCCACGTTGAGTTGTCCGAAAATGAAAAGGCAACCACGAATCATGGAATGTTTGCTTTTCTGACTTTGATGAAATGATTCGATTTAAATTAAAAAAAATTGTGGTTGAACAATATTTATATGGAAAGATATTAAAATTTAAAGTTATTTTAAAAGATTTAAAAATAAAATTTTAAATTATATAAAAATATTATAATTACAAATTTTAAGTTATAACTTTTTATTTTTAAATTTTTTAAAATAATTTTAAAATTTAAAATTTCTTAATATAAATATTTTTAATTTAAAATGTTCAACTATAATTCTTTCTCTAAATTGTGGAAGGCGTTGTAATCAAAGTCAAAAATTTTAAGAAAAGTTACAATAAAAAATTTTAAATTTGTAAAATTTATAGTAAAAGATTTTATTATAATTAAGTCTTTTTTAGTCCATAATCAATTCTTTTTTGAAATTACAATTAAGTCCCTTTAATATTAATTTTTACAAACTTAACCTCATTCAATATATTTTTTCCGACAGGTTTGTTCTACAATTGCAAGCGAACGTGCTTCAGAAAGTTTCCCTTATTGGCATACACTGTTACAGGTGATGCACTGAGCCTGCAGCAACTTAATAATTGATTTTGTTTGTGTTGGGTTTTTTATTAAAATAAGTAGCACCGTCTACTTGACGAGATTGAATCTGGATCCAGGGGATCTACTGTAGGGATACCATAACAAAAAAATCGTGTTTTTAATTTTTTAATTTTTAATTTTTACTTTTTACGGTTTAAAATTTAATATAGATGATAAAGAATTTACTTGTAAAAAATTTGAAGTGTAATTTTTTTTTAACAGATAAATTTTTTATCCCCATAATTGTAATTGTAATTTTTATATTAAACTAAAATAAAAAATTAAAAAACACATAATTCTTAACCTACTACATCAGGTACACCTACTGCAACAAGAGTCTCTTATTCTCGATAGATGTTCTCATTTATATTATCTAAAATCACTGTTTAACTTTGACAAATTAGTTATGATGCACTAATCATCTCCCTTCTACTTTTCTTTGTGATAGACATGTTTTTAAGTGAATTATATAGATTTTTTTTAAAAGTTTTGTTAAAATTATATAAGTTTTTTTATTTTCAAAATATGTGCAAATCTTTTCTAAATCAAAAAATTATCTTATATTTTAATTTTATTTTATTTTTTTATTAAAATATTCTCCATTTAAAATAATTTTTTAGTTTAAAATATATATATATTTAAATTAATTAAAGGTAATTTGAGTTTCTTAACCGTTGTGCTGTTTTTGCTTGTTATGATTTACATAGTCTCTAAAGGCCTTTGGACACTTACAATCTATTTAGGTGCAAGACTATTTTTGCCAAAGTAAAATAATTGATAAGTTGATATAAGCATGATTTATGTTTGTCAATGGTGTCATTGAGCATGTGTTGGGAGTATTCAATAACTTATTTTGTATGAAATCAAACTTCAGCCTGTGAATAATTCTCACAAAATTACCGTAAGACATATAGTTAATTGTAATAATTGACAACTATTGTAAACTTTAAATTAGAAGTACCATTAATTATGTCAAGAAATGGAGGAACATTCATTTTATTAGAACAAATTGATTTGCATAATTGCATAATTGCATTAACATTCATTTTAGTTTCTACTTAATTTTGTATATTGTGTGAAATGGATTTTTATTGATTAATTTTAGACATATTGTGTATTTATTTAGTTGATGACATTTATTTAAATAATATTCTTTTTATTTTATCATTTTAGGTCATTTGTTATAATCTTTAATTTGTTATTTTAAATGATCATATCTATTATCTTGTATTGTAATTATTTTTATGACACTAATTAGTTATTAAACTTATATCATTTTTTTACTTAGTTAATAACATTTATGAAATTAATGAATAATAATTATTCTTTTGATTATAGATTTAATGAAATATTTTTTAAGAACGAATTTTATTATGCTTTATTAGAATTGCCGCTAAAACTTTCATCAGATGACATATATGCATACCAATTATGGCACTTGCAATGTGTTGGGAGTGTATTTTTTTTAACTTTTACCAACAATAAAAATAGTTGTTAAATGATGTTAGTTAATTATAAAGTTAGTTTTAGTGATTATAGTAATTGTTGGCATATAATTGCTATTGTAAATCCCTTTTTTACCGGCACCAAAAAAAGTTGTTAAATATTGACACTATTTAATATGAAACTAATTTTAGTAACCATAACAACTGTCAACAAAAAAATTATCACTGTAAGTCCTTATTTTTAATGACAATTAATTAAGTCTTTATCAATTGTTACCACAATTGTCACAAAACTTTTACTGACCACAAATACACTGGCCATTAATTAATTGCCAATAAAAATTGTGACAGATATTATTATCACTAATATACAAAATAATGACATAGTGATATTTTAAAATAGAAGACATTTTAACGTGCAAATAAAACTTTAATAATGCTTTTAGAGATCTCCATAAAATTGATGTTATTTCATATTTTTTTTCCTCTCATCGTTACATAAACAAAACTATTTTATTAACTATTAATCACAAATCTATCAACATCTCTATTGGTCTCAAATTTTAGAATATTTAATGTCAATTTTTCATCACCAACATATACACACTTCTTTTGAAAACAACAAAAAAATTGTGTTAATCTTTACTATTTTATTTATTTATTTATTTATTTGTTATAAAGGAAAGGCAAAATTTTGAGAATAAGAAATGAAAAGAAAATTTGAATGAGATAAATATCGAATTCACATATGTCAAGATACATTAATATTAATGTTTGAAAGAAAAAACGTGTTTCTTCAACCAAAACTCTTAAACTTGATTGTTAATGCTTATATTGTTTTGCTCACCTAAATTTGGGAGTTTCTTTCAGTGCTTTTGTATATCTAAGATATTGTTGAACTTGTGGTAGTTTTATATTATATCTGGACCCTGTTTGTTTTGTTAAACAATTATCTTGAAAAAATTGTTTTGATATAACTTTTTACTTGTTTTCGGAGGAGAAAAAAAATAATTTATTTTTTATTTAAAAAAATAACTTGGATTGAATAGAGAAATTGGATCGATTTGATGGTTAGAAGTTCAGATGGGGCAATTTTTATAGGCAAAAGGGGGAATTTCCGATGTTGCTTCTACTATTGGCGTGGATAACCTCAATCTTTGGTCGCTGGCTAAAAAAATGGTAGAGAACGAGTCTGCAAATAGGAGTAGGAGGAAGCTACAAAAATGGTAAGAGTGTTTCAACGCTTAATCTAGTTATTAAAAAGGAGGGTAACATTATTATTATTATTATTATTATTATTATTATTATTATTATTATTATTATTATGTTCTTCTTCCTCCAACTTTTCTTCCTTCTAGAGATTTTATGAGCTAGTATGGATCAAATGATGAGGGCAAACAAGTAATGCCGTTTGCTAGAAACAGAAAGCAAGCAGAGCTTAAAGTGATTTAGGTGGATAATTGATTTTGACTTGGAATAGTTATGAACATTAAAAATATTGATCCATTTTAAAACAGGATAGTGCATGCCAAAGTTTTTTGAGGTGGAAATATATATATATATATATATATATATATATATATATATATATATATATATATATATATATATATATATATATATATATATAAAGGGAAAATAATATGTAAAAACCTTAACTTTATGGATTTTAAAAATTAAATTTTCTCTTAAGAACCATTAGTACAAATTATCACCATATAGTTGTTACTAATATTTTTTAAAATTATTACTTATATTTTCTAAAATTACAATAAAATCTTTATGATGTTACAAGATATTTTGCATGATAACTTTATAAAGTATAAGTGGCAATTTAAAAAAAATGTCAATAGTGAATATATAATAATAATTTGCACCAATGATTCTTAAAAAAAAATTAGTTTTTAAAATTCTTTAATATCAATTTTATAACATTAGAGTCTTTAAATGTTATTATTATTTTATATATGTAAAACGCATTAGCTCAATTATTGGTGTTACATGGTTAGTGGGAGAGTGTGTTAAATCGGAGAGTCATCAAATTAATGCTCCAAAGATTTTAATTAATTTCCTATCCACAAATATTAACATATTTGTGTGATGCATTTTTGGCTAAAGATGGGAGCTATGTAGAGTAAAGTTTGCAAAGAGATTCCGTGCAAAAGAGGAATTTTCTTTTGCTTTTTAAATCGCTTTGCCTTAGCCAACCAATGGGAGTTTCTATACGGATAGTGAGGGATTCCCACGTTGAGTTGTCGGAAAATGAAAAGGCAACCATGAATTATGGAGTGTTTGTGTTTCTGACTTGATGTAATGATGCGATTTAAATTAAGAAAAATTATGGTTGAACAATATTTATATTAAAAGACATTAAAATTTAAACTTATGTTAAAAGATTTAAAAATAGAATTTTAAATTATATAAAAAAATTTAAGTAAAATTTTTTTATTTTAAATATCTTAAAATAATTTTAAAATTTTATAATATAACTATTTTTAATTTAAAATCTTTAACTATAACTTTTTCTTTAAATTATAGCGGATGTTGTAATTAAAGTAAAAAATTTTAGAAAAAATTATAATTAAAAAAATCATAAATTTATATGATTTATATTGAAATATTTTATTATAATTAAATCTTTTTAAAGCCATGGTCAATTCTTTTTAAAATTATAATTAAGTCCTTTTCATAATAATTTTTACAAACTTAACCTTTTTCAATATATTTTTTCCAAGATTCTGTAAGGTCATAACTTGACAGGTTTGTTCTACAATTGCAAGCCAACGTGCTTCAAAAAGTTCCCGTTTTCGGCATACACTGTTGTTTTACATGTGATGCACTGAGCCTGCAGTAACTTAATTGATTTGTGTGCGTTGGGTTTTTTATTAAAATAATAATAGTAATGAAAGGATACAGTTTTTTGTCGGATTGGGTTTTTTTATTCAAATAATAATAATAATAATAATAATAATTGAAAGGATACAGGTTTTCTGTCAAACTAATAGTACTGCTCGTGCATTCACGGACAGATTATGGATAATAATAATGAAAGGATACATTTTCTGTCCGATTAGGGGTTTTTTATTAAAATAATAATAATAATAATTGAAAGGATACAGGTTTTCTGTCAGACTAAGGAAGTGTTTGGTTGGGGGTTTTTGGAGGGGAGGGGAGGGGAGGGGAGGGGGATAAGATGTTTGGTTGGATAAAATTGAAGGGGAGGGGAGGGGAGGAAAATGAGGCAAATTTGCTTCCCCTCCAAATTGGGGGGTTTTGGAGGGAAGGGGAGGGGAGGGAAAGGGGTGGGGTATTTTTTAAATTTTAATTTATTTTTTTATCCCTTTTAGTTTTTTAATATTTTAATATATTAATATTTAATAAAAATTAAGATAATTTTTTTAATTAGAAATTAAAAATAAAAAAAAGATTAAAATTTATAATTTTTTTAAAAAATTATTGATATAAATAATTTTTTTATAAAAAATAAAATTAAAATAATATAGAGGATAAATTTGTCCAAATATAATTACCTCCCCTCCCCTCCCCTCCCCTCCGTTGAACTAAACGGAGGTTAATAGTACTGCCCGGTTAAAAAATTTGTGGGTCCCACACAAAGAAAATGTTTTTAAAATGTCAGAAAGAAAAAATAAAATTAAAAAAGCAACAATGCAATTAAACGGTAGTGATGGGACATTATAAACAATACTAAAAACAGTGAATAAAAGATGAGGTTGCAGCATCGAATTGACAAGATTGAATCCGGATCCCTGCAGGGGATCAAAAGATATTATATTTTTTTTTAATTTTTAAAATTTAAAATTTAATATAAAAATTATAATTATAATTATAAAAATAAAAAATTTATCTATACAAAAATTACATTTAAAATATTTTCATTATCAATACAGTTAAGATTTTTGAAATATAATTTTTTTCATAAGAAAATTTTTTATTTTTATAATTATAATTTTTATCTTTTTATATTAACTTTAAATCTTAAAAAATAAAAAAAAATTAATTTTTAACCTGTTAAAACTTTTTACTGCAAAGAATCTACCACGACAAGATTCTTTTGTTGTCAGTAGATGTTCTCGTTTATATTATTATAGATCACTGTTTGACTTTGACGAATTAGTCATGATGCACTAATCACCTCCCCTCTACTTTTCCTTATAATAGAAATATTTTTAACTAAATTATATAAATTTTTTTAATAAAATTGTGTTAAAATTACATAATTTTTTTATTTTCAAAAAATATATGAATCTTTTTTGAATCAAAAAGCTATTTTATACTTTAATGCAATTTAACATTTTTTAATTAAAATATTCTCTATCTAAAATAATTTTTTTAGTTTAAAATATATATTTAAATTAATTAAAGGTATTCTGAGTTCTTTGTTTTTGCCTGTTAAGATAGGATACGCATAGTTGTTGAAGGAATGACTGGCCTTTGGACACTAACAATCTTTTCTAAGTGCAAGACTATTTTTGCCAAAGTAATATAATTGGTAAGTTGTAAGTAGATATAACCATGATTTATGTTTGTCAATAGTGTCATTGAGCATCCGCTGGGAGTATTCAATAACTTATTTTGTGTGAAATCAAATTTCAACCTATGAATAATTCCCACAAAATTAACGTAAGACATGTAATTAATTTTAATAATTGACAAATATTGTAATCTTTAATATAGGAGTACCATTAAGTATGTCAAGAGATGGAGGAACATTCATTTTATTAGAACAAATTGATTTGCATAATTGCATTACCATTCTTTGTTCTGATGCCATTGTCCAATAAAGCAAAGGTACGTTGGACTCTTGGAAAAAAAAAACGCACACACACGCACACTAATTTTTATGAGAGACACTAATTCTTAGTCAAATGGATTTTTATTGATTAATTTTAGACATAATATGCATTTATTTAGTTGACAACATTTATTATTTAATAATATTCTTTTTATTTTATCATTTTAGGTCATCCGTTATAATCTTTAATTTGTTATTCAAAATGATCATATTTATTGTCTTGTATTGTAACTCTTTTTATGACATTAGTTAGTTATTAGATTTACATTTTTATTGTATTTTGTTAATAACATTTATGAAATTAATAACTAATAATTATTCTTTTGATTGTAGATTTAATAAAATATTTTTTTAAGAATGAATTTTATTATGCTTTACTACAATTGCCACTAAAACTTTCATCAAATGACATATATGCATATCATTTTATGGCACTTGCAATGGCTAGGAAAGCATATTTTTGTAATTTTAATTAGTAATAAAAAAAATTGTTAAATGATAATATTAGTTAATTATTAAATTAATTTTAGTGACCATAATAATTATTGACATATAATTGTTATTGTAAATCTTTTTTTTTTACTAGCACTAAAAAAACTATTAAATGTTGATACTAGTCCAATATGAAACTAGTTTTAGTGGCCATAACAATTGTTAATAAAAAATTATCATTGTAAGTCTTTGTTTTTAGCTACAATTATTTGAGTCTTTATCAATTGTTATCACAATTGTTTAAAAAACTTTTATTAACCATGAATATGCCAACCAATAATTAATTGCCAATAAAAATTTTGTGACAAATATTATTGTCACTAATGTACAAAATAATGGCATAGTGATATTTATTTCAAGAGAGAAGACATTTTAACATACAAATAAAACTTTGATAATACTTTTAGAGATCTCCATAAAGTTTATTTAACATTACTTTTATATTTTCTTTTTTCTTCTCTCATTGTTACATAAACAAAATTATTTTATTAACTATTAATCACAAATCTATCAACATCTTTATTAATCTCAAATATTAGAATAATTAATGTCAATGTTCCATCTCCCGCATTTACACACTTCTTTTGAAAAAAACAAAAAAATTTATATTAATCCTTACTATTTTATTTATTTATTTATTTATTTGGTTATAAAGGAAAGACAAAATTTTGAGAATAAAAGATGGAAAAAAATTTGGATGATATAGATATCGAATTTGCATATATCTAGATATGTTAATATTTATGTTTTGAAAAAAAAAGTGTTTCTTCGACCAAAACTCTTAAACTTGATTGTTAATGCTGATATTGTTTTGTTTACTTAAATATGGGAGTTTCTTTTAGAACTTTTGTATATCTAAGATATTAATGAACTTGTGCTAGTTTTATATTATATCTAGACCCTGTTTGTTTTGTTAAACAATTATTTTAAAAGAAATTGTTTTGATATAACTTTTTGCTTGTTTTGTGAGGAGAAAAAAAATCAATCTATATTTTTATGTTTAAAAAAATATTTGAAAAATAAATAAATAAACCATTTTTAACTTGGGCAAACTATATTGTACTCTTGGAGAATATCCTAATTAAGACTCAACCATACTTGATCATGAATAGAGAAATTGGATCAATTTGATGGATAGGGTGGTTTGATGGTTGGAGGTTTAGATGGGTCAGTTTCTATAGACAAAAAAAAAAGAGAGCTTCAATGTTGCTTTTACTAATGGTGTAGATAACCTCAATCTTTAGTGGTACTTGGCTAAAAAAATGGCAAAGGAGGAGTCTGTAAATGGGGTAGGAAAAAACTACAAAATGGCAGGAGTGTTTCTCGATGCTGAATTCAGTTATTGAAAGGGAGGATAATATTATTGTAGGTTTAGAAAAAAGGGAGAAAGCTTACAACTAATAAGCTAAACTACAATTGGCTTAGAATTGTAGTTAAGTCATAGCCTTAACAACGGCTTAAAAAAAAAACTATAGTTAGACCACGTTGGCCCTAATAACAACTAACGCAAAAGGTTGGGCCAATCTTGGTTAGGCTACCAAGTTTAGGCCTAACAAAGGTTAGTTTGAAGGTTGGGCCAACCTTAAAGGCTACACATAGGCATAATGAAAGTGAGCTTTAGTTTAGCTTGGTGTCAAGCCTAGTATTAACCAGGCTTCAAAATTAAAACTCAATACTTAGGACAATACTTTAAGTTAGTCAAGTTTTTTTTAAATTTTTTAAAAATTATAAAATGATCCCTAAAAAGGATAATGTTTTCATATATGTTTTATAAAATTATATTTTGCTCTTAAAAAATCAAAATTTTCATATAAATCCTTATAAAAAAATTTTAAATAAAAGGATCAAGTCTAGTTAGGTCATATTAGCCCCTAAGGCTAGCCTAGCCCAACTTTTTATTTTTATTTTTATTTTTATTTTTATTTTTCTTAGTCCAATTGTAGCAGGGCTAGTCAGGCCATGAACATTCTTAGTTAGACCTAATAATTTTATGCTAACTCCCTTTCTTTTGAACTTGTACTCATGTTAAGCATAACAATAGTTAAGACAGTCATGGTTAGACCATGTTTGGACCTAATAATGATTAGCCCAAAACCATTGTTAAGCCTATGGCCTAATAACAGTTGAGCCAACTTATAGTTACCCTAAAACCATGGCTTTGAACTAACTATGGTTAGACTCATTAAATGTATAGCCCTCCCCCCCCTTTTTTTTTTGAATCTATAATCATTTAAGCTTAACAACAGTTGGCCCAAACTTGGTTAGGCTACTTTTAAGCCTAACCATGATTGCCTCAAAATCATTGTTAAGCCTATGGCCTAATCATGGTTTATGGACAAACTGTAATTAGACCTATGTACTAATAACAAGAAGGTTAACTATTGTTAGTATCATATTTGGAGATGATTTTTTTAACTATCACTAAACTTTTGTTGCAAAAGCAAACAATTTTTGTAGTGTGAAAATTATGCAACAATTTTATACTAAATGAAAATAAAAATAAATGGCTCTTTGATGGAGAAAATGGACTAGATAAAAGAGAAACATATACTAATCAAATCCTAACAACAAACATGATCATCTTCATTTTCATGAAGCTTTCCTTTAAAAAATTAAAAAATAAAAGTCACCATAATCCTTGATGCCAGGAGAAATATATGAAATGGTACTTCTATAAATTTCAAAACTCTAGGAGTCAGTAGATTGAATTGATTCTTGGGGTCTAATCCCAAACATGAAATAGGTTGAAAAGTTTACTTTAAACAAACAAAATAAAAAGTTGAAATATCATGTCTCATAGTTTTCTTTGCAGTCATAAGCTTATCTAAATAAAAAGATTACTGTGAAAATTTTTTGGCAAAATTACTATGAATAACTATACATTAAAAATTTATATAAAAAGGGACATACATCTAGATAAAAAGCTAGACCTTTTTAAGCTCGACAAAGAATAAAGCAACAATTATAGATAGGCCAAGTAATAACATAAAGCAACAATTTTTTAGGTTATTTATATTTTATTTTTTGTCAAATGGAGTTGTTAAAGTAAGCATCAATAAAATATTATAGTCAAGTAAAAAACGGTAGGTGTTGTATCATGGCCAGCCAACAAAAAGTCAATTTAGGATAATGATAAACAAATACTAGTTGGTAAGGCACGTTTCAGTTGATTGAGACCTTAAAAGAACATTCAAGTAGTTTATTTTCCTTTTGTAACTAAAAAAAATTTATTGAAATTAAGATTCATGGTAGCTCCTATTGAAATTTAAAGTGTAATACAAATAAAAATAAACATGACATGATTATGAGTCACGACTCCAATTGAAATCTAAAGTACAATATAGATAAAAGTAGACATAACATGATTATGATTCACAATTCCAATTGAAATTTAAAGTGCAACATAAATAAAATAAACATAACATGATTATGAGTCACAATTCCAATTGAAATTTAAAGTGCAACATAAATAAAAGTAGACATGACATGATTATGAGTAACAATTCCAACTTGCATATTATTTATCAAATCTTTTAATAATTTATATTTTTTTTGGCTATTGTCCAACTAGGTACACTTTGAGCCACAAAATAGGTTTTTTACTACTTTCTTAGATTTTAATTTTTTAATCTAAATTTTTTTTATTTTGATTTTTTTTTTTAACTTTTGAAGATTCAAATATACGTTTTTAAAAGCAATACCACGTTCTACCCATGGAGGATCTCCTATCTTTGAGCCCCGATCCATTGAATTACTTAAATTTGCTCATATTAGATTGAGTTTGAATTTTATATATTAAGTTCAAAGATTAGGTTAAGACTAAAAAAAAAAAAATTAAAGAGATTTAAGGACAGGCCCCAAGCTTCAACTTAACTTTCACAAAGAAAGTCAGCTAAATTTATTTATATACATATAGTTTGGAATATAATATATAAAGTAAATTATATGTAAACCTTATATTTTGTTAAAATTTCATATTTTTTCATTTTTAAAATATATACTTTAATCAAATCTTATTTTTTTATTAAAATATCTTCTAGTAACCTAAATACACATTAAATATATATATTTTTTAGAATTAGAAATCGAGCCATATGTTAACTTAAACACTCTCAACTTTATTATTGTTCTTCATTGAATTATATAAAAATATACACAAATAAAATAAAAGAGAAGATTTTGTTTTAGTTAAAAAATATGAATTTAAATTAATGGAGAGTGTTTTATTAAAATTTAAAACTAAACTAAAGTGTTACCCAAATTTTTATTTTAGAGAAAGTCTATTTATATTTTGAAAATAAAAAATTTGTATAATTTAAATATAATTTAAGGAAGGCTTGTATAATTTAATCTAATATAATACATAGCATGTCATAATATATATATATATATATATATATATATATATATATATATATATATATATATATATATATAATGTGTAGTACATATATAGTATATAATTATAGAATATTAATTCAAATTATTATTGAGTTAGGTATGGATTTATATTTTAAATTTTAAATTATGGTAAGGATGAACTTAAACCAATAGATTGTATCATTAGAATTAATATTTTAAAAATTGGATACATCATGGAATTGGTAAAGATGTTAGCTTATAAACTACTTGTTTGGTCATGATCAAATTGGACTCGAATTGGTGTTAATTAAATATAAATATTTTTAATTTAATATATCAAAATTTAATATAATAAAAAATAACAAAGTTTCTTCCATGAAGAGGATCAAAACATCATGGTTCTATCACCATTTATCAATGCAAATGCAATACTTTGGATGAAAATGTTAAGGCTTTTAATAATTTGTGTTTAGATAACTAAATGTGTTTCTTAAGATATAATAATATTTTAAAATAGAATATATGTATTTATTATAACTTGAAGGCCTAATCCAAGTCCAATTATTTAAATATACTTTAAATTTATCCTTCCAATGTGAGAATTTCATGTCTCAATTTATTACACACTATCCAACAAGTGAAACTGATTTGAATGTGGTGCTGGAAGTTGAAGATTATAAGCAACTGGAGAAGAGAGAGTGTTAGAAGAAATTATTGCGGACGAAGAAGCTTTGGATATAAAGAATAAGGAGGCCATGAGTGACTATGGCATCAACTTAAAGAGGCATGCCTGCATGGTCATGGTGTTGGCGTAAGTGGCTACTCAACAGACATGATTTCCATTTATTTCTGATATATTCCTTCTCTTTCAACATACCTTGGATTGACTAATTTCTTCCATTTATAATGCTAGAAACGGACAAGAAGGTTACGTAGCAACTGTGACCTCTCTATTTTCAGATTTTATGCTATTGGAAACCAATGATATAGATATAGAGGTAATTAAGGTACAATCTAAAGATTGCCCATTTGATGGTTTAAGCTCTTGGATATGGAGAACAAGGAAGCCATAAGAGAGAGAGAGAGAGAGAGAAGGAATATACCATAGGAAAAGTTTAAGCAATTGTGACTTGTCCCTGCCCTACGTCGCCTGAACTCAGAGAAGCAATGTCCCTAAGGCAAAAAAGCCCAGCATTGTAGCACATTTGGATTGGGCCGAAGGCTGATAAAGAAGCCCAACATTTTGAGATATATTTATGGAATTGGATGAACTTTTGAATTGTCTAATTTTCATTGACTTAATTGATTTCTAATAGATTTTTGTTTGATTAGTTTTAAGGGTCTACTGGATTGGAACCATGGTAGGTTTATCGGTTGAACTGATTGATTCTGTCTAATTTTTTAGACATTGATTAGAATTGAGCTTGACCTAGATTTGACCTAATCTTGATTTTGATTATCCCTATATCCTACCCATGACAGTTCTATTACATTTTTTGTGATTTGTAAATTTCACTACATTGGTTTATTATCTGAATGACATTTTTTCTATTTATGCCATTAAATTAAAATTTGTTTCGACAAAAAAATTATATTTACATTAAGTGATTTACAGTTTATGAGTAATATTTATTATACAAACAATATTTATGTATTATTATTTTATCTTAAATAATATGAAATAATAGGGTATTCGCCGAAGAATCATATGTCGTGTTCTTCTTATGGTCAGACGTATAGTTTAGAAAATTGGATTGAACTAACGGATCAAATTGAAAAATTTAATAAAACAATTGAGTAAAAAATTGGTAAAAAATGGGTTTAATTGGTAGTAAAATATAAAAGTTAGCCATTTTGGTATTGAATTGATCAAACATAGATATTTAATTTTTTTTTTTTGTCTAAATATGAGTTTTGACATTTTACAATAGGAATTTATACTGTTTAATAGGTTCTATCTAGTCCATTTTATATAAATTTATTGTCATATATAAAATACTTTAACTATTTTTATTTTCTTAAATATTTATATTTATTTTAGATATTATTTTAAAATATATGTATTAATTTAATTATAAAATATATATATATATATATATATATTTATACTTTCTTGTATATATATTTAAAAAATAATTCCATCTTAATTCAATTACATTCAAACCATAACATGAACTATTTCTTGATTCAATAATCAATCTAATTTTTAAAATATTAGAAAGAATAGAATACTTAATTAATTTTTTTAAATACATAGAGAGAGAGAGAGAGAGAGAGAGAGAGAGAGAAGAGAAAAATAACAAGATAAACGCAATTCTACATCAGGCATTGTTCCTCATAGACTTGTGAAACACAGACAATAACACTATTACTTTGCATTCATTTGAATTTATACTACTAGTATGAGGCAATTTTTAATGTGAAACTAACATAATTAACTCTTTTTTAATTTATGAAGTCTATGATTCTTCATCTGGATCATATGTTTTAATAATGGACACCTCTATAGTACAAACCTTTCCAAAAGAGGCATTGATATCCCTACAGCTAGCCCTCTCAATAATATTGATGAGCCAGATACAAATAGCATGCCCAGTTGTTGAAGACCTTATGAAGATGATTCGGGACTCCTTCATCTCTTATTAACATTTATTTTGCCATTTAAATTATTAAGAAATTATTTAGTATATTGTTATCTCGAATTTTATGAAATCTTGTATACTATGGCATGGTATGAGATGTCATGATATAAGATATTATAATATCAATGATACTTTTGTTTAATATGTCTTGTGGTACATCTTACATATCAAGAATATAATATACCTATATTTAATAGCACATGCTAATTAATGTTTTTTACTTCATAAATTTTCAAATATACCCATCAAAGTTTAAATAAATTATATCTTATAGATTTGTTCTATTTTTATTATTTATGAATGAAATATAATTCAAAAAAAAGTTTAAAAATTAAATAGTTCACATGCAATTTATTCCTTTTCAACTATGTGAAAAAATTACATACCATGTAATTTTTTTTATGCCATGCAATTTTTGTCAAATTTTGTTGATTAAATTTTACATCCCTTTTTTTTCATGAAATAAAAATTTTTGTGGAGTTAGTTAAGACCTTATGAAGATGATTCGGGACTCCTTCATCTCTTATTAACATTTATTTTGCCATTTAAATTATTAAGAAAGTATTTAGTATATTGTTATCTCGAATTTTATGAAATCTTGTATACTATGGCATGGTATGAGATGTCATGATATAAGATATTATAATATCAATGATACTTATGTTTAATATGTCTTGTGGTACATCTTACATATCAAGAATATAATATACCTATATTTAATAGCACATGCTCATTAATGTTTTTTACTTCATAAATTTTCAAATATACCCATCAAAGTTTAAATAAATTATATCTTATAGATTTGTTCTATTTTTATTATTTATGAATGAAATATAATTCAAAAAAAAGTTTAAAAATTAAATAGTTCACATGCAATTTATTCCCTTTTCAACTATGTGAAAAAATTACATACCATGTAATTTTTTTTATGCCATGCAATTTTTGTCAAATTTTGTTGATTAAATTTTACATCCCTTTTTTTTCATGAAATAAAAATTTTTGTGGAGTTAGTTATCATAAAAAAAAAAAGAGTAAAATTGGTATCAAAAGTATTTAACACACTCTACGCTATAATATGAGATAATAAATTATTTTGTCTTTCATCCTGTAACATTCTTTTGTTGAAATGTGGTATCATAATGTTATTTTAGATGTGTTATCTTAAAACAGCATAGTAGACACTATTATCTAGTCACAAGATACCAACCGCATAAGAAATGTAATGCAACATGCACTAGAATGAGGTGAAACCCAAGTGAAAGTGAACCATATTTCAGATGTTTCCATCATCAAAATTTAAAAAACATCCCAGTTATAATGATCTCCAGAAGCAAATTTCCAAATTGGTTAATTGTGTAAACTGTGAAAAAAGAGTTAACTTTTGTTAGCATTATCATCAAATTAATGAACTTTGAGCCCTTTACTATGGGAAAAAAAGTTGTCAAATCTCACCATGTAAAAAAATATTGTATGCATATGTTATACTTTTAAAAAACTCAGTGAAATTTTCTGTTGGATCTGACTGGAACTCGATGGCAACATCGTCGAGTTCTAACAAATATTATTGAAACTCGATGGCATTGCCAAGTTCTAAAGTTAGCTTTCGCCATCTAACCTACATATTAGCCTACTTGATCGACGGATCATGGTAAGACTTGTCAATTAGGCAACACACAATTTATAAAGGGAGATAAGAGCCTGTCCACATGGCATTGCCTTATTGAGGGATATGATTATAGCATCATGTGGCGCATCTCCACCGGACTAGTTGAGAAAAAGAAGAAAAAAAAGTGTAGATAGATATGAAATGCCCTGGTGAACATACTTTATAAAATGCACTCTCCCCCTTCAAGTATGAAAAAGATGTGTTGCTTCCCTCCCTCGAACCTCCAGTGTGCTCTGCTTCACTCAAGCTAGCCAACTTTGATCATTGTGGTGCCTCAGACATAGTTTCTCAAATGTCTTACAATTCTCAACGTTGTTTAGGTAGGTATCGTTTCCTTTTCCTTAATGCAGTATTTTTTTTTTTGGGGGTCTGTTGTTTATCATTTTCTCATCAATTTTCTTGCACTGTCATGATTTTATATTACCCTGGCCATTTTTTTGTAATTTATTTGTTGTATATAAAATCATTTTATTTGTTTTGATTATTTTATGGTTCTATTTTTTTTAATTTTTACTGAAAGAATTGTGTGTGTTTTTTTTAATGTTATATGTAAATATCAATTTATTCATTTTATTTGTATGTTAGTATTTTAAGGCAACTTTTGTTAATCTTTTTAGTTCGTCTGGAAAGAATAATTTGTAGGCAGAATAAGTGAATAAGTACTTAATAAATAAAAAGTAATCAAAACGGTCAAAAATATTAAAATAATGATAATAAATATATTAGTGATAAAATATGTGGGAATTAAAAGTTAGGTTATTTCTGAATTATTAGTTTACAATTTAGGAACATTTGTAAATAGAATACTGGTGGAATAAAGTAATAATAAAATATGTAGCACTAAAAAGTATATATATGAAGATGTAGCAGCTAAGAAATAATTTAGGGTGAAAAATAAAAATAAGATTATCTTGAAATGATTAGTTTAAAATTTAGAAAATTTTATAAATTGAAAACTAGTAAAAAAAATGAATATTAGAATTTGTAGTAAATAAAATAATGCATATGAAGACGTAGCAACTAAGAAATAATTTAGGGTGAAAATAAAAATAAGATTATTTTGAAATTATTGGTTTAAAATTTAGGAAATTTTATAAACTGAAAACTAGTAAAAAATGAATATTAGAATTTGTAGTCAATAAAAAGTATATATATATATATATATATATGAAGATGTAGCAACTAAGAAATAATTTAGGGTGAAAATAAAAATAAGATTATCTTGAAATGATTAGTTTAAAATTTAGAAAATTTTATAAACTGAAAAATAGTAAAAAAAATGAATATTAGAATTTGTAATAAATAAAATAATGTATATGAAGACGTAGCACCTAAGAAATAATTTAGGGTGAAAATAAAAATAAGATTATTTTGAAATTATTGGTTTAACATTTAGGAAATTTTATAAATTGAAAACTAGTAAAAAATTGAATATTAGAATTTTTAGTCAATAAAACAAATGTATATGAAGATGTAGCAACCAAGAAATAATTTATGGTGAAATTAAAAATAAGATTATTTTGGAATGATTAGTTTAAAATTTAGGAAATTTTATAAACTGAAAAACAGTGAAAAAACTTTAATATTAAAATTTGTTGCAATATAAAAACATGTATGAAGATATAGCAACTAAGAAACAATTTAGCTTAGGATAATGGCTTCTCCATATAATATCAAAAAATCACACCTTGATACCAAGGGTGGGATTGTGGCAGTAAATAATGATCATCAACAGTAGTTAGCCAAAATGATGATATTATTCTAGATGGGAAGAGAGAAGAATAAAGAAGAAAAAAAAAAAATTCAATTTATCATTCCAAACTGAATTCCTACATACAATCTAAGCCTTTCATACCTTATAACTAACAAAATGAATCCATAATTTTGGTGAAGAACAATTGACAATCTTTTTATTCCTGAATTCCTGTTTTCTTCCCTTACTATTACATGTGCAATTATAACAATACCCTTTGCAAGAACTTTAATATCTATTAGTGCCAACCCCTTAAGAAAGCTCTTGTCCCTAAAGGTGTTGGGATAAGGCAAACTACAAATGTTTCCTTTCCATATCAAGCTAGAGCTCCCATTTTACTTGTTCGATGGTACAATCCTTCAGCTTTATCAAAGCTTAAGTGGAGGTGGCCAGTTAATTGGAAGTTGTTAAGGTAAAGTAGGATAAGGATAATTCTTTAATAGAAACACACGGAATGTTGGGTTTATATTAGTTGCGGGAGGAAGTTTTAAGATGTATGCAACAAGACCTACTTGAGCTATGACCCCATCAAGACCATAGAAACAACACGATAACTTCTTTGATGATTTGGGAGCTATTGAATGTTGTTTATATTGCTCTGCCATCAGGAATATCTAATCATCCACCTTTAAATAACTCTTAGATTGGTGCTTATTAGCTTGTTGTTTCATTTGATTGATAGCTTTTTGCAAGTTGTATTTTAAGGGATTTCAACATCTCTTCTTGGGCCTTGAAGCTACTATCAATTTTCTCTACCATGGAATCCTAAGGAGATAAGGGAAATGCATAGGGGGTGCTTGCCCATGTACAATTTCATAAGGTATTGCTTGGGTGGCTGAGTGATAAGTTATATTGTACCACTATTTAGCCAATGGTAACTATTTGTTCCATTAAGTAGGTCTTTACCATTAGCATTTCACTCTAGCCATTTGTTTGGGGATGATAGGCAAAGGAAAGATTTTGAATATGTCTAACTTTGCCAAAAACTATTACCAAAATCTGCTATTAATAATGGGATCCCAATCATTGATGCTATCACTTGGTGTGGCATGCAATATATAGATGTCATCTAGGAAGAGCTAGGCAGCCTCTAAGCCGAGTAAGGAATGGTAAAAAGTGAGAGTATTAAGTTAGTTGATCCATGACCACTCAAATAGTGTTTTGCCCAAATAATAGTGGTAAATTTTCAATGAAATCCATAACTATGTTATATCATATAACTTACAAAAATGGCAAAGTTTAAAGTAATCCGGGTGTTGTTGTTGTCTCATATTTACATCAAAGACGAGTTTCATAGTAGTTAATGAAGTTAGCAATGTCAGTCATTAACCCCTTGCAATAAAATAAGCTTTTAAGCAACAATTGTGACAACTTTAATTGACTCTCAAATGAAGTCAAGTGTGGATTTAGTTTTAGACATTTGAGATTTGCAAGACTCAGGAAAGACATTCTCACTTGTGACAATACCCTTCTTCCTCACTTCTTATATTTGAATGGAGAATACATGTGAAAGTGAAGGGGCTAAAAGGATAAATAAAGAGAAAGATTTAAAAAGCTTGGAATTCGAATAGAAAAAGAACTTCTAATTATCCCCTTTGGATTGGGAAGCAACATGAATTCCCTTGTACCAAATATAATTCAATAAATAAAATATTAAAAATATTAAAAAAATTCATTTCATTTATTTGTATTATATGCTTTTGCACCCTTTTTGTGCCAATTAATCTCTTGGATGACAAATGAGTTATCAAGGTGTTAGCTAGTGACTTATTTGATTATGCGTGCTATTTATTAATGGTCTTCATATAATTCTTGACCTTGGTACAATCTAGAATTGACCCATAGATGCTAGCCTTAATATGAGCTTAATCAACATCATGTTGAGGAGATTAGATTGCTCCTATTGCTTGTATAGTGCAACGCCAGTAGGGGTATTAGCACACATGCGTACTAGTGGCTCATCCTTGTAGAGAGCATAGATTAAGTCAAGGCTCTCTAAATGAAGAAAAATTGAATCCTTTCAAGCCTTGTAAATATCCTTGTTCAGAATGATTTTTTCAATAATTTTATTTATCATCAGATATGAAGAAGATGTTGAAAAGAAAATATAACACATTAAATCATGCAGCAAAATAATAGTTATGATATTGTCATAGGCAACCAGTTACTGTTTCGAGTTCTTCCTAGAATCATATGTCCTCCTGCTAGTTTTTACAAGGTTAATTCAGATGGGCCTCATGCATATTGGTGCAGAATCTGACTACTATGATCTTATAATGGCGATTACAATAATTTCAAAGCCGGCTGATTGAAGTATTGCAGTCATTGAAGACGTTAAATGTCTTCGTCTATTTCCTCTTGTTCGTTCTGTTGGATCATGAGAGCTACTTATATGACTAGCGACAGTCTAGCTCATTTTGTTGCAAAAACGATATGTCCCTTTGATTGGATCTCTAGGCCCTCATATTCACTAGCAATGTTGCTGCACAAGATGCTTCCATTACTTAGTTATGTTATTATCTGTTGCAATGCTGCTGCCTAGCATAGCTTACATGCTATTATGCCTCGCAGAAGATGCATGTTTATTTTTCTCTACAAGAGAAAAAGTTGTAACGCCCCCCTTAGTTTATCAAGAGACAGAAAAATTAAAAAATATCTATTATGTCTTTATAATTTTTTATTCAATAATATTTATTTTTTTTATAATTTTTTTTTAAAATTTGAATACAAAAGTTATTTTTTATTTATAAAATTATTATTTTTTATTTTCATTCTTTATTTTTTATATACCAAACAAGGTGTAAGTACGTGTGACCAACTCTTACATCTTTACCATATAATGTTTATGCATCCGATATTATACAGGCCTAAAGAAAAGGCTGTAACTTGTGGCTAACTTTTATATCACATTGGATAATGTCTACTAAAAAAACAAAAGACTTCCAGCACTTTTTAAATTCTCTTATTATCTATTATTCAATATACTAATTTGGGATAATAAATATTTTATGTGCCGGTCTTAAAATTTGAAATTAATTTTTTAAAATAGAGAGTTTACATCCTTAACTACTAAATGAATTCCTTAAGTTATATAAAAGGAACTTAATGCAAAATTTATAAGTTTTGAATATCTTAGAATATGATATTTATTAATTCAATTATTTGATTCTAAATAATTACCATCTATCTTGTGATTTTATTTTTTTAATAAACTTATAAAATAATAAATATTAATGTACATGTTTTATATTTAAAAAACATATTTTGATTTTAGCACATATTGATCGGATAAATAACAATTCTTATGGAATTAAAATTTTGTAAAAATTATTTTATAAAACATTTGTATTGGCAGAATATAAAATATTATTTAATAGTATAAAGTTTATTTAAAACCAAAAAAATAAAAAAGAAAGTAATTCGCCAAAAAACATAAAAAAGGTACATTCTGGATGAGATCCAGAGAGCCCACGTTCCTCTTTTTATTGGTTGTTCCCCCTGGCGCCGCCAGTAAACGGCCTACGAAGGTAAACCAAGCCTCGATGGCTTCAACAATTTAGAGGGAGAAAGCGGGAGGTTGAGAGAGCTCTCGTCCATCTTAATCTTATGCTGCTTACCTGCAATTCTCATGGAATCGAAGCCCCAATCATCAGGTTCGTAAAACCATAAATTTTCTCGCTAGTTTCGGATTTTTATTGGCGATCTCTCTCATCTTTTTATCTACTGTTTGGTCTTATTTTCTTCTCCAATTCGTTTACCTTGGAGATTGATTTTAGTTGGATGTTGATGAATTAGCTATCACATATAGGTTAGATTTGTTGGTCGGTCAAGCCATTATGCAAATTTGCTCTGTTTGTTAGGATGCGTCTCATTGCCGAGTAAGATATTCTAAAATTTGACCTTAAACTGTTAATAATTAATTTTTTTGGATGGTAATTTCTAGTGAGATGATGGTTGTTTACTTGTCATGAGCCTCATCAAAGAAGTGGAAAGAAGGGTTTGCTATTCTGGAGGTTTAGTCTAATTTTCATTTGGTTTCAGGAATAGCATTCTGAAAATAATTATTTTATTGCCTGTTGTTCTCAAATATCAGAAGCATGCTTGAATTATTAATTTCTAATTCATATCCAGAAGATTGAACAATTTGAATTGTTTTTTATGTGAATGTTACCATGAATCTTCATCCTCTTAAGAAGTCTCTGTTAGCGTCTCTCTTTGTAAACTAGTAACAGGCTAACTTCACATCTGCACACATCTTGGCGAAATCTGGTCTTCATTGTGGACTAAAGACTCTTTGCGGCTATTTATTTTTTATATCAGATATGATATGTCAAGGCCTCATGGTACTGAGTGAAGGACCTTTGTACTACATTATCCCATCCAACTCCCAAAGCTTTATACAATCAAACATGAGATGATTGTGTCATTCCATTTATTTACTAAAGGGGGGGGGGGGGAACTTGTTTTAGTTGTTAATCAGTCCGAGACAGAGAAACTTGTTTTATGTATGGATAAACTAAGAAAATACAATTAATTTGAATCTGAACAATATGGTCTGACTGTGCAGTCCTCCAATTCCTATCCACAGGGTTACTACATTACTTAATTTTGCAGCTGCATTGCATATAGCCTTAAAATGACCCTTCTCCACAAATTTGGCCACTAGCCTGCCATTAGGATGCTAATTATGAATCCATATGAAATATCTTTGTCATTGCCTGGTTTAAATTTCAAAATATACTTGGCTAAGCCCTTCATGTTTAAAATTCTCCAAGTCCAGATACAGTCTTGTGTATTTTTTATTTCCCAAAAAAGTAAACCCTTCTAATCCATGCCTCTCATGAGGAAAGGGTATCAGATGTGGCTCTTGACATCAAAAACCCCAACAATCTTTAAATCCAAACCACCTTCTTGCTTGATTCTGCAGCACTCAAATCTGCTTCCTTTTGCCAAGCATCTATACTGCTGGCTGGCTGGCTGGCTATTACCTCATAGAAATGCATTGAATTTCTGTTCCAAGACTTTCTCTACCTTGTTAGGTGACACATATATGCTGCTCCTATAGTCTGTCCTGAATTTTGATGGTTTATCCATAAATAATTCATCTTCAAAAAAGGTCATTGGTCTGTTTGCAGCTGTTATCCTATTATCTCCTTTTGTAGTTATTCTTGTAGCATGGCTTCTTAATTCCTTCACGAGTTCTAACGTCAATAATTGATGCATATGAATTCACCCCTTTATGAGCTTGTTGGCTACCTATAGAGCATGGGCACTTCCAAAATAGAGCTATGTTTGAGTCTGACGGTCATATTGGACACAACGTGATGCTTCAAATTGTACATAGGCACCTCATATTTGTTACTTCTGTTATGCAGTAAGATTCATATATCACTGAAGTTCCTGTGCATGTTGTTAAGATATGTACTGAAATTCTTGGTACTGATGATATTTTCTTTCAATTATATGTTTCCTTCACCTGTTCAATATTTCTTGATGGTTGTCGAGGTTACCTTGTGCTTTTATAGATTTATTTTGTTTTAAGTTTTGAATTTATTATGAGGTTATACATTGTTTCTTCCCTAAAACATTGAGTGATTCATGAAATTCGAACTATTCTCTGCCATCTGTCACATAAAAGCCTTCTATCTCATCCTTTAATATTTTCAGCTGATTTAAAAAAAATTATTTATAAGTTGTTGAAATTAAGAGAGCTTAAAAATATGATAGCATGGACTCATATGTTTATATATTTTTAATTACTCTTACAATAATTTTTTGTTTTTGGGGATATGTGTGGAGAAAATCTATAAAAGTCCCAGTAAGGTGAGTAAATCAAATAGAAAGTAGTCCAATAATTATAGGTAGAGGAAGATTAAGAAAAATTATAGGCGAAACTATTGAGAAAGATTTAGACTTAAATGGTTTATTTGAAGACATAATTCATAACATAATTTTATGATATCGTTTGATCCATGTAGCTAACTTTACTTAGTGGGAAAAGGCTTATTGTTGTTGTACTCTTATGATAATTTTTTCTTTGCTTCTTGATGTGGATTAAATCTGTCTTTTTGGCATAAATCTGTCTTCTTCTTCAAACCCAGAAACTCTTCCTTATAGTCTACCTATGCCACTTTTTTGAATTGAAGCAGGCTTCAATACTTAAAGTGTTAGGCATGCTGCTAATGTAGAATCAGTTAAGACATATATATTCACTTGTGGAGAATCATGAAGAGTTCTGTTTGCTAGAATTTGTTAATTGTATCTGTTTACTGTGGTTAGAATCTTGGGTATATCATTTAAACACAGAGATTAAGGAGAGTAAGAGCAACCATTTGGTTTGTTGGGAAGTTTGTTGTAAGCCTTAAGAGAATAGGTCTTGGGTCTTGGCGATCTGGTGTCTAAGAACATTGCTCTAATAGTTCAGTGTTTTTCCTGCAGAACCTGATTTTTATTGGCTGTGGGCGAATAAGAGTAAATATGGTGTTCGAGTGATAATTGTCATGCTAATTGCTAACTTTGGTTTCAAATCTTAATGCTACTAATGCAAGCCCATGGAAATTCATCTCTCACAGATATCCTTCCTCTTGTCTTCTACATTTCATGTTGAAGATGGTTTCTGTTTAAGCTTTGGGAGTATCATTGGGTTGGGGTCTCTTCTTTTTCTAAGTTTTCCCTCTTCTGATAATTTTGCACAAAGCCCATATAGTTGACATTTTTCCTTTACAAGGATCTGGTCTTGGGATTTTCCCTTCTCAAAGAACTGTAATGATAGAGTTGTTGATGATCTTGTTTGGTTGTTGGATATTTTTGGCTTTTTCTCGGTGTTTCTAGTTTGCCAGATTGAAGAATATGGTCTTTGGATTTCTCTTGTTTATTTACTTATAAATCCTCAATGCATTTTCTAATTTGAAATCTGAATGCATAGAGCTTTTTATTTTGTCCTAGTCTTTTCAAAAGGCTAAGGTTTCCTTTAGAGTGAAGACTTTTGTTTGGACTGCGATACTCTAAAGAATTAATACGAATGACTTGCTTTAAACTCATATGCCTAAAGCTATTTATGTATATGTTTGTGTTCCAGTTTTGGAGTTCGGGGTCCCCGGGCGCCCCTTTGGGGGGGAGGGGTGGGGGTGGGGAGGAAATTCTTAGGCACTGAACTTGCATGGGAACTTTGGAATAAACTTTTTGGCATTTTTATGAGCAAGGGGTTTGTCCATCCTCTCTAGACTATTCTGATCAATATGGTTTAGAGGCTTTAGTAGCAATGATATCATTTGGCAGTGTACTCCTTTTGCTGACTTGTGGTGTTTATGGCTGTATTGAGAAGCAAGAGTTTGTAACTAGAGATTTCCTCATTTGCACCTTCTATAAAATATAGTAGTGTTTTGGGCTTTCCCATCAGTTTCAGCACTTGGCTTTCTAAGGGGGGTTCATCTGATGAATTTTCAGAGGGCTTGGAGAGATATTTTCTGCTGATGTTTTATCTTTTGTTTTTCAACGCTTTTGCCTTATATGTTTGTTCTAGTAAGATTTCTATCCTTAATTTTTGCACTCTCTAAATAAATTTGATTTAATCTTTAAAAAAAAATGCATTAGCTGCAGGAAAGTATGTTTGGATATATTTTTGAAGCATTGAATTTAACCATATTCAGTATCTTATGCCATGGGAGGAAATTGTTTTTTTATCCATATTTGTGGCGCATTTTTTTAACTATCTTAAACAAGCAGGCAGGTCTTGTAAATCCTCCTGTGCACCTTTGAATTTATTTGATGAGCACAATGTACAAGAATAGTCACAGCAGACAAGATTTCTTGCTTTACTTGTCAGGTCAACGTACCTTGATTTGGTTAGTGTTAAAATTCTTTTTTCTCTGTTGTGGATGCTCTGTGCCATGCTTACCTTACACCCCCACCCACAGAAAATTTGGTTAGAACCTAAGCCCCTCCCCTTCCCACCCCCCTCCCAATAAAGAAAAAGAAAACATCCTTAAGAATTGCTCAACATTTTCTTATTGTGAATAAATTTGGTGTTGCAGCTAATAGTCCTCCACCAAAACCATGGGAGCGTGGAGGATCCTCATCTGGTCCAGCACCTTTTAGACCTCCATCAGCTGGCAACACAAGTGATGTAGTTGAGGCTTCAGGGACCGCAAAACCTGGGGAAATAGTTTCTAGTTCTGACAGGAATGTAACTGTTAACAGTAATACCCTCGGGAGGCCTGTTCCCACAAGGCCTTGGGAGCAGAATTACAGAAACAGCAGCTATGGAGGTATTTTGGGGTTTCCTCCATCTCCTTCAAGCTTTTCCTTGTTCATTTATTTCCAAAAGCCTTTTGACTTTTCTTGTATTGTGCAGGTTATGGTTCTACACTGAATTATAATTCTGGCTTTGGATCTGGAATGTATGGATCTTATGGTGGATTAGGAGGGATGTATGGTGGAGGAATGTATGGTAACAGTATGTACAGGGGAGGATACAGTGGGCTTTATGGATCATCTGGTGGGATGTATGGAGGTGGAATGTATAACAGTGGCTTTGGTGGCCAAATGGGTGGTTATGGCATGGGTGGTCCTTTTGGAGGTCAGGATCCCAATGATCCATATGGTGCTCCTCCATCTCCACCAGGATTTTGGATTTCTGTTCTTCGTGTGGTGAGCCATATGATGCTTTGGCTAATTTAATTTCCTTTAATAAGGATATGCACAACTGACATTAACTCTCATATCTCCCACTTTGGGTTATTAGACCACGAAATCATATAATTCTTTGGCGTGGACAATTTATTACGCAGTTTAGCTTATATATATATGATTGTGTCTCTTTTTTATTAATAACCTTTATGTAGTACAATCCATGTTGTCTTTGTATGCTGATGCGCAAGAACAATGATTATGAAGATTCTGAACCTCATGCTTGAGTTGTGAATTTGTGATATTAATTAGGAGTGCCATTGAGTCGTGTGTCAAGATGCAACAGACTGGGATAATGTTATTACTTTTAGTTGGGTTAGAGATCTGATATGGAACATCTTGTCATTAGGAATTAGGAGTACAGGGTCCTGAAAAAAAAAAAAGCATAGGAAAATGGACTCAATATTTTGTTTACTGTTTGTAAACTGTTAGCTTGCTTCACCATTGTCCCCCCCCCCCCCACAAAAAAAAAAACTGTCTTTCTTTTTCTTTTCTTTTTCTATATTGAAATTATTTAATAAAAATGTGGCTTATCATGTTATTTTGAAACTGCTTTGTAGTATGATCTACTTATTTTGATTCAATGGATGACAGATGGAAGGTGTGGTTAACTTCTTTGGTCGGATATCAGTCCTCATAGACCAGAACACGCAGGCTTTCCATATGTTCATGACCGCACTTCTTCAGGTTTTGTGTTCAGCCATTCTCTGTCTATTTATGTTCTTCTGTTCATTTGCTAATTGTATGTCTGTCTTTTATAGCTGTTTAGATGTAAAATTTAGCCTTAGATAAAAGGACAAGACTGAGATACAGTTTTGTGGTATATGTTTATGACCGTACTTCTTCAGGTTTTGTGTTCAGCCATTCTCTGTGCATTTATGTTCTTTTGTTCATTTGCTAATTGTATACCTGTCTCTTATAGCTGTTTAGAGGTAAAATTTAGCCTTAAATAAAAGGACAAGACTGAGATACAGTTTTGTGGTGTATGCTGTTAATTTTTCCAATAAAAACATGATGAGTGGATTTTTTTTTAACAGTTCAACACCAAGATTAAATTTTTCCCCCAAAAAAAAAAATTCTCCATATGTCATTTTTTTATTTGAGAACCATATAACAAATGCCTAAGGAACTTTACCTAAAATCTAGTCCTAAATAAAATCATATATGCATTAGTACTAAATTTGTTTTAGGTTGCTGTGAAACTATTGCTTTGGGGAGGAGAATAACTTAAGCAATAAGCGATTTTGGAAGGATTCATTCTGTATAAATCAGTTTTATGTTTGGGAATGTTTTCTTGACATTGTTGAGTGCAATGGTTTTGTTTGGGTATTTTCTGGGAAAATCACTTTTAAATGTCAAATTACGTAAAAGGTTTTAGATGTGATGTCCTGTCCTAATTAAAAAAAAAAAACTTGGGTTATTAGGTTAAATTATGCATGCTGGATAATAGAATTACTTTTGGCAAAATCAAAATCCAGTCCTTACCAGATTTTGCCATAATCAATTTCTACGAGAAGTATTCCAACAGTTTAAATTTGTAATCAACTCTTTTTCTTCTCATTAAATGTGATTATGGGTGTTCTGAAAGCATATCCAATCACATACCATTCATTGATATGTCTATTGGAGAACGGCATAAAGAAGACTACTTGAAACAACATGAAGAAGTCGTGCTATAATTTAACATATTTAATATTATTTTTATTAGTATATAGTAACTTTTTAATATCAGTTTTTATTTATTCTAAAAGACATTATTTTGTTAAATTTTTATTATCTTATCTTTCTGTTATGATAGGATAATTACATATTTTACTATGTAATGTTACAAGGATGCATTTAGTGTTCCCGATGTGATATTTATGTTTAATGTAGAGCAGTTCACCATTCTGTTTTTCAGTTTCTTGTTAATCATTTGCATTTTTCGAAGTGATATGCACGTGTGTGTGTGTATAGATATATATATATATATATATATATATATTCCCCTTAATGTTGCTTGGTTTCTTGGTGTTTTTGGCAGCTTTTTGACCGCTCTGGTATGTTGTATGGAGAGCTAGCCAGATTTGTGTTGCGGTTGCTTGGGATTAAAACGAAGCCTAAGAAGGTTAACCCACCGCCACCAGGTCCAAATGGACTTCCTTTGCCAGGACCTCAGAATTCCCATGTAAATCAGAACTACATTGAAGGACGCAAGGCTGCTCCAAGTGATTCTTGGGATAACGTATGGGAGGATGACCCCACTAGATGATGCCACAAATTGATTTTGCTTACGCAGTGCATCCTATTGCAGTCCTATAGAAGCGACACAACAGCAGTCCAAACGAAATAAGTTGAATGTTTTGCTGGGGTAATGCTATTTTGCTGTTTTGTTGATGTAGATGTTGTAAAAGAGTTGTGTAAGAATTATTGTTGAAACGGGGATAAAAATATCATGAAAGTTGCTTTTAAAAGCATAATTACTTATAGAAGCATAATTATTTGTAGGTTATTTGATGATAATGTTGAAATTTTGCTGTAAACGTGTAAAATAATAATAATAAATCTTTTATTTTATATGGTTAATGGGTTTTATTTTGTAGGCTTAAAAAAAATAATGAAGTTTCATAAATCATAATTGATCATGCTAAAAACTAAGAGTATCAACATCTAGGAAATTCTATCAATTCTTAAAGAGGCATCTCATAATAAATCAGAGACACTTTAGAATAGTGATAGGGGTAATTCCTATTGTGCAAATTTAACCTTTACAATCTTAACTTTTACAATAGATTGAATTAAGAAGATTGGCAAGAGTTAGGAAATAAGAAATTTTGGTAGGTTTCAATTATATTTATATTTTTATATTTATTTGGGGAGTCCATGATTCATTTTTAGTGGTTTTTTTTTAGTATTTTCTTGAGGTTTTCTTATTTTTTATTTTGTGTAAATATTAATTTAATTATCAAATAAATAAGTTTAATTGGAGATGTAATTATTTGTGTATGAAGAAGGCTAGTTGCAAGTCGATAAGGGTTGACTAGAGAAGATTTGCAGTTACGAAGAGAGGATGTATTGTAGTTATTATGCGAAGAAGTCTAAAATTTTAAAGACATTTTGTATAGTTGCATTAAAAGGATTTTGTGTAGTTGGGATTTAAAGAGAGAAAAATCTCACAAGACACCTTAGTAGTTGAGTTAGAAAAATTTTACACGATTGCAATTTTAGGAAATTTAGAAACCTTAGATGTTGAGGAACTTGCTTAGATACAGAAGGTGTATCTTTTGCAATTTTGACACATAATATAATTATATTTGATGCTAACCAGTGCCTTTGTCGAACATATAAAAACCTTGTTTATGATGTAAAAAGAGGGAGAAAGACGTCAATGGAGTGCTGTTATGTTGCTAGAGTGATTTTTTTTTTTGATTTGGATTACTGTTGGTGTCTAAAGACTCATAGGAGTTATTCAAGGTTGAAGATTTGCAGTTTCATGCAGCTAGTTGTTTAGAATATCTGTTCTAAGCAATATATCCCTTGCTCTCCACATTTACTTTCTATTTGTATTTTATATTTTCTTGTGTTAATTTATTATTAGTGTATTTTATATTGATGTATAGATTATTGTGATGATATATATTGTGCTTTTATTATATGGAGTATGCATTTGTTTTTAATGTCTTTGTTGTTATTGTTTTTTAGCTACAGCAATCATTGCTCTTTAATTTCATTCGGTTAAGAGTGGTTAATTAGTAATGTTAATATTAACTTTGGAATATTATTATAATTGAGTCTATGTTGTAACATCCCAAAATTAATTAGGAGAATTAAAAAAATTAAGAAAAATAATCAAAAATAAGAATTTTCAAGAAAAAAGATTATTTTGGGCATTTTTAAGACAAATAATTATTATTTGGTAATTTTTGGAGAAAAAATAGAATAATTATTGTGGATTTAAATTTAATTTGGTTAAAAATTTAATTTATATCCATGATTAATTCATTTATGTCAAGAACCAATTTTATAGAAGCCCAATTTCATTTTTATAAAAGTCCAACCTATTTGGACTCACTTGAACCTATTTATCTATGGCCCAATGTGCAAATTATGGGCTCAATTGGCTCAATACCACCTAAAACCCTAAGAGTAGGTTGTCATTCACTATTTTATATGTTGAAGAAAGAGTTGGTTGCAAAACACAAGAAGAAATTCACATTTTAAGAGAAAGCCTAAGGTTTTTCAACATTTTGTCTTCGATTTGCACTCTTAGAAGGAGATTCAGTCAATGCAAGCTATAGAAAACATGACCTTCTCATCCTCCAATTCATTTTGGTTTGATTAGTTTTTGATTTGGTAGATTTTCATCTCCTTCTCAAATTTGAAAATGAGTGTTTTGATAATTCTTTGTAGGATTTTCAGAGTTTAGAGTTAGTGAAATTATTGGGTAAGTGTTTGTCCTCATTTTGTATTATAACCTTGGTTGAATTTGATGTTATAAGCTGATTTTAGTATATGGTTGGATGTATGTGCGAAAATTCAAGTTTTAGGAATGACCCATGGTGTTCTTGGTTGTTAAGGCCCAAATCAGTCTATTTAACTTTTTAAATGTATGGGTAAGTGTTTCCTCTTCTTTTGTAAAGTGTATATGCTGAATTTCCATCATTCGAATTGATTTTTGGTGCATGGCTATCATGTGCGAAAATGAAAGTGTTGAGAGTGACCAATTATGAGTTCTTGGTATTTTTTACCTTAACGTAGTGCAATGGACTCTTTAGAAATTTGGGTAAATGATATTTAATGGATTCTTGATGAAAGTGATCAATGGGTGTGAAGCTTTTTTGCTAATGATGGTTAATAATGGTAATAATGCTTGTCTTAGGATTGGTAGGCCTTTTGGAACATGTGGGTAGTTAGAGAAAGAGTAATTGGCCTTCATCAAAGTAACTAGAGAAATTCTAATTCCATGTATATGTTCATTTTGATCTTATACTTGTTGCACATACATTTTCTATACTAAATGATTGGTTAGCTATTTGATTGTGTTGGACTGTGATCATGTCCTTGGTAGAGCTATGGTCAAACTGCCACCTATATATTGTGTCGTGATCGTACACTGAGTTATGACCAGACTCAATGGAATGCACCAAGCCATGAGCGTGCTTAATAAGGAGTTGGCACGGTGGACAAACCTTTCCCTTTGCTATTAGCCATTAACATATTGTATATGTTTGCTAATATGAGGTAGTAGTAACTTGTAGTCTAAATATTTTATTTGCTAATGATATTGATGTCTCTAGTATGTTTTTATGTATAAATGCATTATGTTAATTAATCTGTACATATATATAAAATTTGCCTCTTGTTACTGAGATTGTATATCTCACTCCAATTGTGGGCTAAAATTTTCAAGGGCCGGATCTCTTAGTAGCAAGGAGAAGTTAATGGAAACCTACTGTGGTGGTTTAGTAGTGTATAGGCTTAAATGTCTTGTTTAAATTGGGTTTGTATAGTAGGTACATTAGTATTGCTTCTTGTGTTGTATAATTGCAACATTGCATCATGTATTGTTAAGTATAGGGATTGATTTTATAATCGAAGATATCATGAAAATGGCGCTTGTGATTGTGTTTGGATGATTATTAATGAGGACCCTAAAATTTAATGACCTCTAGATATCTAGCATTGTAAAATTAATGATTGAACTATTAGTATAAAAGATTGAGATGTTTGGACTAGTTTAAATATGTTCTTTACACCTACCAGAGGAATTTATGGGGCATAGTCTGGATTGTGATTTGTTACTTAAAGATTATAAAAGTAGCTCTTGAATGTTGCTATCATATAAGAAGTAAGATAGATGTTAATACTTGAACCGTGGTTGCTTTAGGTTTGGTTATAGTTTAAAAGCCTTAAGGGATATGGTTAGATTATTTTGGCCATGTTGGTTGTGAGTTAATCCATCCTTTGGATATACCTCAGCTCATTTTATTATTATAAGATATTCTTGGGTGATTTTGGGGGTGTTGCATAGCCATATGTTGCATCTGAGGTTTTTTTGGAGTTTTGAGAATAAAGACATGTTTATTTGATTCATTGAAATTTGTTCAAAGTGGTCTAAGGTCAGTTGGTAGGCAAAATGCACATTTTAAAGTTGTCACTTATGGCTTCATGTACTTTTGCTATTATAATTGAAGTTAGAATAGTTAGGTTAGCTTTTAAATCTTTAAGTTAAGTAAGACAATTGGATAGAGATTATAGAAAAGTAAACCTTTTAATAATCTTGCCTTTAACCATTAAAAGATTTTAGGATTGCTCTTGAGGTGGTAGCAAGTTGTTAGTTCGTTCATTTAAGTGTTTGGGTGTAACAGATTTTTAAGTCATGGCCAAATTTTCTTAAGTGGCAACTAAAATGGGCTAATAGTGTTCCAATAACGAATTTGGCCATGGCACAAAAATTTTTGGCCACAGACCAAAAGTCATCCAAAAACTAACTTGGTCGCAGTGCAAATATTTTGGCCACGGCACAAATATTTGCCCGTGGCGTAAATATTTTTGGCTACGATGCAAATTGTGTATATGTGAAAAAATTAATTCAAACTCGATTCTTCAAGTCACAATGTAAGTGTATATTTAGCTTTTAGAGGTTTCAGATGTCAAGTTGGCTGTGGCGCAACTATTCTAAGTCATGGCCTAAGTCCCCCCAATTTAGTTATTAATCCCTAATTTTCACCATGGTACTGATGAGTAATGACTTTTAGTCCAACTATATGAGTTCTTAGGCTTCTTAGAGGTATTTTGATTGAAACAAAAATTTTTAATGAGAATTTTAAATTTCTATGAACAAAAATCCCATTGTACAACTTAATGGTGAATATTAATTATTGAAGGGTTCAAATTTCCTTGTATTTTCATCAATTGCTAACTCAATAGCCAAATTACCTTAAGTGTAATCGATTAAGAGCACAATTGTACTTAATTAGTTTAGAAAATAGTTGGGCTTATTACACATATGATGTTAGATCCACATTGTCAACCATGCATATAGATGATTGATGATATGTGCATACCATTCATTGTCTATGATAGGTAAGATTAATATACTTGAATTAATCTTAGAGGGAGTTTAATTATTTATAGTTAATTAAAACTCATTAAACTTCATTGAGTCTTATAGTGAACCAAATCTAAGTGTCATCTATATTTGGCTCACTTAGATGGAAGTTAGCTATAGAATAACTTAGTAGGCCTGTTGTAATATCTGGTTATCTGAAAATGAGATAAACGTAACGTATAGTTTCTCCGTAAACTTACGAAATTCATCGGATACAAAAGTAAGTCCTTTGAAATGAATTAGTTAAAGTCTTGAAAAATTTATGTAGCATTCTAGACTCTCAAAAATGAGAATTTTAGGCTCAGATAGAAAGAAAAATAGAGCTAGAATGAAGAAACAAATTTGAACAAAAAGTTGACGAAATGTAAGGGCATTTTCGTCCTTTTGAGCAAATTTTGGAATTATCATAGGATGAACTTTTAAATGAAAGTTTTGAATTCTTTGGGGTTTTTAGAGGCCTTGAAAACTACGGGAAACCCCGAGACAGTTAAAACCCCTTTGGTAGATGTTTTTCTACAGCGGTGGACCCGAACTTTAACTGAGTTGTTCAGGAAGATTTTAGTTTTGATTTGAGTGATTCCAAAGGCATTTTACTAAATTAGGAACCTAAATTTCATAATGGAGAAGACGGTTCTCAAAAAAGGAGCTAAAATGAGTTAAAAACAAAATGCCAAGAACGAAAGGCAAAATTGAAATTTTTGCAAAAGAAGCTTCAAGAAGCCCCTCCTTAAATCACGCCCTCTTTCTCTCCCTCTTAAAACTAACCTTATTTCTGCCCAAGAACAGAAGGGAGAGCAAAGGGAAATGGCGCACAAGAGGAGGTAAGAAGAAGAGGAAAAGTGTAATATCATAACTTTCTAGCTTATCTCATGCTACTTCCAAGACTCATACATGTATTTCATGAAGAAGCAAGGAAGAATGACTTTAAAATAATGAATTTCCTTGCATTGCGTAGCGTATAAATTTTTCTTTCGGAGTTTCGTGGGCAATATGGACTCATATATCACATTCTCATATTTAATTACATAGATACAACTCAAATCTGTCACAAAAAAATGGCTTACAACTCGTGCAAGGCAGGGGAATACAGAAAATCTATAATTGCTACCTCAGCCAGAATTTTGCCTTTTCTATAACAAATTTTGGAAAATCATAACTAATTCTAGAAAAATCAAAATTATGCATTTTTTATCATTCTGGAAAGCTACAGATGTCTATGCTAAAAATATGTCCAGACCATGAAACACTATACAGAGGACTTTTGACATTCAAAAAGGTCCAAAGGTCTGACTAGTTACTTGTATTGATATAGCTTTTTGTTGTAAATTTCAAAAATATCCAATTAATTTCACAAAAATTTAATCCATGCAAATGTACCAATCTAGAAAGCTACAGATGTTAGCTAGAGGAAAAAATTAACTTTAGACCAGTCCAAGCACATCCAGACCTTGAAAACTAATCAAATAGTACCTGAGGTCTGTCTGAATGCCTGATACTTGATAGAAACTTTAAAAATTCATATCTCCCTCTTTAGACATCCAAATGGGGTGCTTCCAGTTGGCACAAGTCACTAGGAATGTCTAGTTTCTCCCTGTAAATTTTTATGGCAATTGTACATCATTTTCCACTTAAGTGATAGGATTCATTTTCGGATCAATATGAATAGTATCCTTGATCGAAATTAAAAAATTTCTCAACTTTGAAAATTTATTAAATATTTCATAGATCTCCAAAAATTTTGTACTTTAGTTTTCCAAAAAAATCTTAATAAGCTCTAATTACATGTCAAATCTCAGACCAAGAAGAGCTCATTTGGACAAAAAGTGGTATAGATTTCTAATATGGTCAATTTTGCTCTATATTAGATACCAAGTGTGCCCAAATAGTGCTTTTTGGTGTTTGACACCTCTTAGAAAAGTTTAAAAGCATGAATGTGACTTGTATGAATTGCCCAAGTAGTCCTAAACTTCAAGTATCTTAATTTGGCTATTCCACTTTCATTAATACATATATTTCCATAATACTAGTTTGCTATTACATGTCCAAATTGCACATTTCTATACATATAACCTTAGCTCTCATTTATATATAACATATTAACATAATTACACATGCTCAAGTGCTCATAAGTCATATACAATAATATGTTACAATATTTGCCACTTATATGGCCTTAAAGAAGCAAATTTCATACACTTTAATGTCATACTTTCATCTCTTAAGTGGTTGGCTCTCATTTCCTTGTTCTCTTAGTCCACCTAGCATGTTAAGACATTAGAAAGGAGGGGATGGGATTCAGATAATCCTAATAGCTCATCTCCCATTCAATCACACATAAAGTATGCAATATAAGTCTTGAAAATGCATGCATGGACAAAATAACGTAAGTGAGTATTCAAGAAACATTCTTGGCATTTGAAAAAGTCATACATGATATACATAGGCTTGCGAAGTATATGGATTATCCTCACCCATTCACTTATGGATTTTGAATTTGCCTTACCCATTTTTTAAGAGGTTTTTAGACTTAACCTGACTCTTTGGAGTTAATCTCACTCTTGGGAGTCAACCTCACTCTTGAGAGACTTTTTACTTTGTCTCAACCAATTCTAAGGGTTTTTGGCTCATCCTCACAATGGCTAGAGGATTCTTAGCTTCTCCACACTCAAACAAACAAAGACAAGCACATAAAATATCATTTACATGCATAAAATATCATCATGGTACCATGAAGTAAAAGCTCATGCTAAAAGACTTTTCATAGCTTAAAACATACTTACACACATTCAAAGACAATGTAAGCACACATTCATACATGAGAGAAGGTGGAGAGAGCTATCTTACTTGCATTTACACGTTTTTTTCTTGAGTCTTAAATCCTCTCCCTTGACCTCACACACCCAAGAAGGTGGAGATAAGTTCTTTTGTCCTAGACACATTATATGGAAGCTAATTATACTCTTGAATCAAATTCTAAAGCCACACAATCACTAGAAAAGTTAGGTGACTCATAAGACTCTTTTATGGTTCCATAATGCACTTAATGAAGCAACCTTTGAAAAATATTATCTTGGCTCCATTTTCTCTATTTATTTATGATTCTTGACTCCATTTAAACTTCTTAGAGTCATCACACAATCCATTAAAGGAGCCTAATTAGGTGTTGCTTCTTTAAGCCATAACATGGAATATATAAGGCCATCTTACTATCTATAGTTTCTAAAATTTTTCTAAAGCTTCTAGAATATTCTCCCATTACACATAATGCAAAACTAAGCTTATAAGGAATTAAAATACTCCCTAGGTGGATGAACTCTCCTTGGCTGAAGCATGTACTCTTCTTGGCACCCTTAGAGTTTCTTTGCTTCCTTTGATAGGAGAAATATGTAGGAAGTTTTTTTGGTGTCTTAGGAACTCATATGAACACTTAAATATCAAAAAATATGGCTAGGGTTCATGATAGAGTTTAAGTTGTAATCGAAACCCTGCCTTTTCTATCTTGCAAATTTATTATTTTTAATTAGATTTCTTTGTATATTCTTACTCTCCTCCCTTAAATATATAGAATTCACTCTTGGTTCTCCTCAAAATTCTAGCCTTCTTGTAGCTACATATATGAGGCAAAATAGGGAGAAGGAGGGGGAGAAAGTAACTACCATGGGATGGAAGATTTACTTATTTTTCCTTGTTTTTTTGCTTGTTTCTCACTTTCCTTGGTCTCTTCGCTTCAAATGCAAATTTTCCCTCCTTGGTGTGACTTTAAAATAGCACCAAAAGTTTTAAGAAAACCATAAGGAGAAAGGGGAGAAGGAGGAGAAGAAATTTCCTAAAGAGAAGACTAAGAAATTCTAACAATTTCTTTTCTTTTTCTTGAGTTTTTCCCTTCTTCTTTGCCTTGTTCTTATGCGCCCTCCCCCCTTGAGTCTTCTCTGGTTTTTGGGCAAAATTTGATCGACTTAAATGAGGGGAGAAGAATGGTGCCTCATATATATAAGGGATTTAAGAAGGACTTTTTCAAAAATTTTTATTTTGTCCTTTATTCTTGGCATTTTCGTTTCTAACTCGTGTTAGCTTTTTTAGAACTATCTTTTCTATTATAAAATTTAGGTTCCCAATTTAGTAAAATGCCTTTGGAATCACTCGAATCGAAGCTAAAACCTTCCCGAACAAATCTGTCAAAGTTCGGGTGCACCGATGTTGGAAAACATCCATTGGAGGGACTTTAGCTATCCCGGTGCTTCCTATGGTTTTTAGTGCCCCTGAGAACCCTGGAGGACTAAAAAAATTTATTTAAAAAGCCCTCTTGTGAAAATTCTAAAATTTATTCAAAATAACAAAAATGCCCTTACGTTTCGTTAACCTTTCGTTCAAATTCGTTTCTTCATTCTAACTCTATTTTTTCTTCCTTTTGAGCTTGGGATTCTCATTTTTAGAAGTCTAAAATGCTTCCCAAATTTTTTGAGACCTTAACTAAGTCATTTCAGGGAACTTGCTTTTGTATCTGATATATTTTGTTCATTTACGGAGAAACCGTAAGTTATGTTTTTTGCGTTTTCTCTCATTTTTAGAAAACTAGATATAACAAAAAGCAAGGCAAGAAAGATATGAAAATCTTGATTTTTCAAGCACTTTCTTTTACCAAACTTCTTTTCCTCCTTCTCCTTTTTCTTTCCATGGGTTTATTGAGGTTTTAATACTATTTTGAGGGCAAAACAAAAAGGAAAAAATTGGATTTGAAGAGAGGAGGCCAAGGAAAGTGAAAAATAAGCAAGAAGAAGCAAGAAAATAAGATAAAATCTTCATCCTATGGTAGTTATTCCTTCCCCCTCCTTTTCTTTATTTTGCCCCATATATGTAGCTGCAAGAGGGCTTAAATTTTGGGGAGAATCAAGGTTGAATTCTAGGAATTTAAGGGAGGAGAGTAAGAATATGCAAAGAAATTCAAGTAAAAACTATTACATTTCAAGATAGGAAGTCTAGAGTTTTGATTGCATCTTGAACTCTACCATGAATCCTAGCCATATTTTATGCTATTTAAGAGTTCATATAGACTCTTAAGACACCAAGAGAGCTTCCTACATGCTTCTCCCATCAAAGGAAGTAAAGAAACTCCATTGGTGCCATATGGAAGCATAGCTTCGGGCAAGGAGAGTCCATGCACCTAGGGAGTGTTTTAATTCCTTCCAAACTTAGTTTTGCATCATGTAAGATAGGAGAATATGAGAGGAAGTCTTGGAAAAATTTTAGAAATAATAGATAGTAAGATGGCTTTATATGTTCCATAATATGGCTTAAAGAAGCAACACCTAGCTAGACTCTTAGAATTGATTGTGTAATGACTCCAAGAGGTTTAAATGGAGTCAAGAATCATAAATAGATGGAGAGAATAGAGCCAAGATGATGTTTTCCAAAGGTTGCTTCATTAAGTGCCATAAAAGTGCCTTATGTGTAACACCCCGAAATTAATTAAGGTACTAATCATGGATTAAGATTAATTAAGAATAATTAATAGAGGATAATTGGGCAAGTTAGTGAATAGAAGTTTTGGAGGGATAAATTATTAATATGGGTTTAAGAATTTATTTAGGATAGAGATTGCATCTAGGCTTAAATTAATGAAACATGATAAGAGGCTAATGAAGGTCCAATGAATTAGGGGCAGACCCAAACCCTTGAACTCATCAAATTAGGCCCAAATCCCATTAAACCTTAGCAACCCAATGTGTGAAAACTGGCCCAACAGAATTAGAGCCATATAAAATGAGGGAAAGTGACCTTAGAGTGTCCCTAAGAAGAGAAATGGAGAGTAGAGGGCGAAATATAGTGAAAACAGTGACAGAAGGGAATCACGCCGCGGCCAGGAAGGCTTCGCCGTGGCCTAGGGAGTGACAGTGGCGAGGGACGCCGCGGCTTGAGAAATCTCGCCGCGGCGCGGAGTGAAAATAATCGCCCAGGGGGTGACAGAACGTAACCTCGCAGCGGCGCAAGAAGTCTCTCCGCGGCACGAGTCGAGAAAATTAATTTGAGAGGTTACAGTAGCAAAACTCGCCGCGGCGCCACATAGGTTGGCCGCGGCAGGAAAATTCCAGAGAGTAACTGGGCCGCGGTGCAAGTTTAAAAATGTGATTTTTGAGCTCCAGAACCTAACTTAGCCGCGGCGGGAAAGTTCCAAGTCGCGGCGCAGGTCCCCAAACTCCTATATTTGACCTAGAAACCTTAATTTCAGTAAGGCTGATATTAGGGAATAGTATGAGTACATTAGTGGGATGTTTATGCGGGTTGAAATTGATTAATGGATGAATCCTAAACCTTTAATGATGGTACAAACCCCTTTTTTTTGCATGTTCCCGTTATGGTTGTTAGTTGATGATCCTAATAGTATCAAGGTATAAATTTTCCTATGTTTCCGCATAGTAATTAATTGTAGCAACCCCGAAACCTTGATCTTTAACTATTAATCATGTATTTAACTATAATTACCGATATTAAAGTTAGGGTCGTCACAGTTGGTATCAGAGCAATGGTTCAGGCATGTGTGTTTGATTTACATCTTTGTGGTTAGGAAACTTGGCAATCATGATGCATGCATGATAGGAATAGGAACATTATGACCTGATGATAACTCTCATACTTGTACATATATCTGCCATGGGTGGAGTGTGTTTTGTTTACCTTGAGCTGTAGTTTAATAGGGGATGCTTGTGGTTGTGCTTGTAGCTTTGAAGAGTTAAATGGCTACTCGTAGAGAAACCACTGAGATGCTAAGAGAGATGCAAGAGGCCATGGCTGCCATGGCCAACCGAATGAAGGAACAAGCTGAGGCCCATGAAACTACAGTGAGGGCAATGACGGATCGGCTTCAAGAGCAAGCCGTGGCCCATGCAGCGACTGTGCAAGTGCTACAACAACTTCATGAGAATATGAGTAAGCAAAACCAAGAGGTGCCAGTGAGAAATCGTGTGGGGGCTGGTCAAAACCCTGGTGTGGGAGAGGATGGTGACCTCTCTGTGGTGTTGTCTAAGTTCCAAAAGGCTAATCCTCCATCGTTTTTGGGGGAGTTAGACACCGAGAAGGCCGATAAGTGGCTAATGCAAATAGAGAAGATCTTCGGGGTTATGACTTGCACCACCGAACAAAAAGCAAAGCTGGCCATCTATAAGTTGGAAGGTGAGGCAGAGCACTGGTGGAAGAGTGCCTCTAGATTATTGGTTGCAAGGGAGATACCCTTGACCTGGGAGAGCTTTCAAACAGTATTTGAAAGCAAATATTTTCCCCCATCAGTGAGGGCCGACAAGGAAGCTGAGTTTAACTTCCTTGAGCAAGGGGATATGAATGTAGACCAGTATGCGGCCAAATTTATTCAGTTGTCCCGCTTCTCTTCCTACCTGAAAAGGTTTGATGATGAGCCCTGGAAAGCCGAAAAGTTTGAGAGGGGCTTGAGACCGGAGATCAAGGATAAGATTGTATCCTTACAAATTCGTAATTTTGATAAACTAGTGGAGAAGTGCAGAGTGACAGAGAGGGCCATGATGGAGACTGAGGCCAAGAGAAAGAAGACCCTGGAAGGAAAACGGGACCGGGGCATGGAGCCCTTTAGGGGCATGAGTAAGAAGGGAGCCAGTAGTGGGAGTGGCTCTTGGGGAAGGAGACCACCCCCAAGGAATGTCCCTCAAAGAAGAAGTATGGGACCACCAAGAATTTCAATAAGTGCCCCACCCACTTGTGCCAAATGTGGGAAGAACCATGGGAATGGACCTTGTCCAGTGTGTTACAATTATGGAAAGCCGGGGCATTATGCGCGGACTTGCACAGTGTCACGTGAGTCGGCCTCATCAATTAAGCCGCCTATCCAAGGAAGGGTGTTCGCCCTTACGCAGCATGAGGCTAGTAGATCCCCTAGCCTGATCCGAGGTACATTGCTTGTCCATAATCATGTCGTAGATGCATTGTTTGATTCGGGTGCGACCCACTCATTCATCTCATATGACTGTGTTAAGCGTCTGGGTCTTAAAATTAGCTTGTTGCCATTTGAATTATCTGTGTCCACCCCTACTGGATATTCTATGATTACATCTGATGTATGCTTAAATTGTACTGTACAATTGGATAGCCGTTGTACTACCCTTGACTTGATTTATATCCCTTTGTGTGATTTTGATGTAATCATTGGCATGGACTGGTTGTCTGCTAATAATGTGATACTGGACTGTAACCGTAAAACTGTTTCCTTACCTGCAAACATACCTGGAACTTGTCCTGTGACTGAGCTTACTTGTGTGTCTGCCGCCCAAGCCGGGAGGTGCCTTAGGCGTGGATGCCAAGGGTTTCTAGTATTCTTTTCATTGCATGTTAAAGTTGAGGATGGGTTAGAGGATATACCTGTGATTGGGGAGTTTCCTGAGGTTTTCCCTAAGGAGTTTAGTGGACTACCTCCAGAGAGAGAGTTAGAATTTTCTGTTGATTTGGTACCCGGTACTGGTCCAATCTCTAAGGCCCCGTATAGAATGGCGCCTGCTGAGTTGGTTGAGTTAAAGAGTCAATTAGAAGAGTTACTTGAGAAAGGGTTTATTAGGCCAAGTGTGTCTCTATGGGGAGCACCAGTTTTATTTGTCAAGAAGAAAGATGGTAGCCTTAGACTTTGTATTGACTATAGGCAACTAAACCAAGCGACTGTTAAGAATAAATACCCTTTGCCTAGAATTGATGACTTGCTTGACCAATTAGCTGGAGCGTCGGTCTTTTCAAAGATTGACCTTAGATCGGGATATCACCAACTTAGGGTCAAGGCTGAGGATGTACCTAAAACAGCCTTTAGGACTCGATATGGCCATTATGAATTCCTAGTTATGCCTTTTGGGTTAACCAATGCCCCTGCCATTTTCATGGATTACATGAATAGGATTTTTAGGCCTTATCTTGACTGGTTTGTGGTAGTGTTCATTGACGACATCCTCATCTACTCTAAAAGTAGTGAAGAGCATGAAGAGCATCTTAGGATAGTTCTTCAGACCTTGAGAGAGCATCAGTTGTATGCTAAGTTGAGCAAATGTGAGTTTTGGTTACGGGAGGTCAAATTCCTAGGTCATGTGATATCAGAACAAGGGGTAGCGGTAGATCCTAGCAAGGTAGAGGCGGTACTGAATTGGGAGAGACCCAGGCGGTACTGATGTATAAAAGAGATTCATTACCAAATGTATGAGATAGCATGAATTGGGTATTAAATGGCAAGGGCTAACATGTGCAATCTTATGTATAACATAGGGTGAGAGAAAGAGTTTGAGAAATCTGGATTTATGCACCTTTGAAACAAGTTTAGATAGTCATTTTGGTACATTCTCACTTGCTCAAGTGTCCATGGTTGCCTTAAAACTTGAAATGAACCATTTGAACCCTTATATGACACAAAATGAGCTATTTTGCAACCCAACGTCAAGATTTAACCAAATGAACGAATTTGCCCATGAAATTTGGCACACATATAGATCTTATCTATAGATTTTTGAGAATCTAAAAACCAGATTATTTGGAGCTATGTGGAATTAATTATGAATTTCCAAAGTTGCCATTTTTCTACTGAACTGATACAAGTACTGTTCATATGGTCAGAAAGTTGGGCTGTGTCACTAGTAGATCAAATGATATCCAATGCTTATGAAATTTTATAGACATAAACTAAACATGATGAGATTTTCATAGCCATTAAGATCACCCCAATTGGGCCTCTGAGTAGGGAGATATGAATTTTTGAAGTTAGAGATCAGTACCAAGGATGACATCTGACCTCTGGTATTGTTCCATCAATTTTTGGTGACTAGCAACCTCTGTTGTGGTTTGGAATTATTTTTAATATAAAGTAGACATCTATATCTTTCCATAATGGTATAGCGTGTTTGATTTCAATTTTTTTAAAATTAGTTATACTTTTCAAAATTCAAGCATAGAATCTGGAATTCTACCCAAGGTTGCATCAATGAATTTTGTGTATCTACTCCCTTTGCTCCAGGTATAGGCTACTTCTTGAGTTTTTTATGAGTTGCATTTGTGTATTTAACTATGAGGATGAGATGGATGAGTCCATATGGCCTATGGGACTTCAAATGAAGAATTTTTCCAATGGTAAAATGCAACTTATTCATGATTTCCAATACCATTATGCTGCTTCCCATAGAACTAGTATGAGATGAGGCATGGAAATTGCATGAGTTGAGTCTCAAAAGTATGGTGTTACACCTGCCCTGTTAGTTGTTGGCACAATAGGAGTTTGTGTGCTTAATGCATTCTAAGGTTAGTCTAACTCAAGGTATCCTATTTCTAGCTCACCATGGGAAGGTTAAGTCTAGGATAAGATACAAGGCCAGTTTTGATAAGCTATTATCATGTTAAAGTTAAGCTATCCATAGTAATATAACATAATGTAATGAGTTTTGTACCTTTGATAATCCAAGGTCAAACATTTAGTTCGCCTCTCTTTCCTTTTCTTAGTCAGAGTCAAGAGTCATAGTTTAAAGTCTTGAGTTTTTTAATTGTTTTATTTTATACTTGTCCATAACACAATCTTATACTTGGTCACTAGTACTTAATGTGACATAAGATACTAAAATGTAACTTAATTAGTTGTAATTAAGTAGTTTCCCACTCTTTTATTCTTTGGTATTAAAAATTATTCACTATTGCCTGACAATCATTGTGAGGTCAATACTCAAACTCATTGTCTACTTTATTATTTATGTGACTAGTACACTAGCTAGCACTGTAATTTATGATTATGATTATGATTATTTAGAATAAATTACCATACTCGAAAGTTATGTAGCGCATCAAGTTTTCAATGTTATTGCTAAGGATTGTTAAAAAATTTAATATTTTTCAATGCAATGGTTTGCCAAAAGAATATCAATATTGAGAATTACTAAGAGATAATGGAACTAAAAACATTTTCTTTTCTTGTTGTATTACACTTGTTGTACATTAATATTTCTTTAATTCTTTATTAATTCTAATGTTATAACATATAGATTATGTGAATTAAATTATCTCATTTATTATTTCATTTAATTGAACTATTCTTTTATTTTAATAGTTATTTTTATTTTCTTGAACATTAATAAGAGCTATACTGTTGAGATTTTCCAAGATGTTTATGGAGTTGAGTTTTATACTTGTTCTTTGGATTTGTATACTTATGATATATGCTATTTTTCTCATAAATACAATTGTATGCCATTATATGGGATGATCTTTTGATTGGTTATTTATTTGACTTTTGTAAACACATATTTGGTTGATGGTTTAATCCATATGATGTAGGCGTTGTTGTGTATGAGAATAAGTAGAAGTTGTGATCTTGTACCATTTGTAGTCAAACCAAAAAGATTTTTACAGAGCTAGAAGAAAAAACAAAAGTGCTAAAATAGAGCTTGAAGTGAATAAACCCAAGAAGGTGAATATAAAAAGAGAAGATGAACACCAGCCACCAAAGATTATGAGGAAGCACACTATCTCATCTACAAGGAGTTCGAAGTCAAGTATCCATAAGCCTCCAATTAATGCAACAAATTTTGAGATAAAGCTTGTTGTGATCAGTATGGTCCAATTGTTGGTTTAAATTAGGAGTCTATCACTTGAAGATCCCAATGTCCACCTTGCTAAATTTTTGGAGATTTGTGCAACCTTCAAACCCAATCATGTTTTTGATGATTCCATTCTCTTATGTTCTCATTCTCATTAAAGGATAAAGCAAGAGTGTGGCTTCATTCATTGCCATTCAGAAACATTTATACATGGGATAAGATGTCTGATAAGTTTCTTGCCAAATATTTTCTACCATCCAAGACAGTGAAAATAAGGATTGATATTATATCATTCATGTAAGTTAATAGCAAACCATTCCATGAAGTATGGGATTGTTATAAGGATATGCTTAAGAAATGCTGGCATCATGGATTTCCATTATGGGTTTTGATGAAAAGTTTCCATGATGGACTCACAATCAACATTAGAGCTATGGTTAATGTCTTTAGGAACAACAATGGTTAAGACACTTGAAAAACTTATGGCCATGTTCAAGAACATTGGTGCCAATGCATACCACATACTTAAGCAAAGTCTTAGGCAACATGTGAAAGTGCTGAATGTAGATCCTATATCTACATTAATTGCCCAAATAGAGGCATTAACCAAGAGGTTTGATAGTCTAAGGCTCGTAACATCCAACCCATATTCCTCTTCTATTGATAATATTTCTTATTCTGATTCATGTGAACATTTCCATGTGATAGACCATATTTCTACTAATTGCCTTGTAGAGCAAGCTTTTTTTGTCTCTTATAAGAGGTCATAAGATAACCTTTCACTAATACTGAGAACCCTGGATGGAGAAATCATCTTAATTTTTCATGGAAGCAACTAGGGTAGAAGTAAGAGATCCTTATCCAAACATGGCCTACACAACAAAATCTCCAATTACTTGCTAGAGAGAAGAGGACTAATCTTAAATATATGATTGGCAAGTACATCTCTTCCAATGAGACAAGGATTTCCAGCCATAAAGCTTTATTTAAGAATCTAAAGATTCAAGTGGGCCAAATCATAAACATCCTGTCGAGAAGAAAGAAAGGGACTCATCTAAGCAGTACAGAGGCCAACCCAAAGGACAACACCAAACCTATTGTTTCTGCTCCATCCCAATAATCACTAATAAAGAGTTTGGCTCTAGACTATAGATCAAGCAACTTTATAGGCATTTCTATCCTTTGACTTTATTTCTTTTATTTTGTACTTAATTTGATGAATATTTCTACACCTCTGCTCATTATTTTGATGATAGATGACAACTTAAGGTTTAGGTTAGTTAAGTCATCATTAAAATATTATAAATAAATAATTAATTAATTAATTAATTAAAAATTTTAGGAGTAGAATAACTAGGGTATCATACTTATATGTAGATTAGTTTTGATCTATGTTTGGATGCTATGCCTGAATGTTATATTTTATTGATATTTAAATGTAAGTATAATTTTCAGCATACTAAGGTATTGATGGATTGAGATCCACATACTGAGGTGTAAATATTTATTAAATAACTATTAACTTTTAGCACAATTTCTAGTGTGCTGTAATGTTCCTTTTTGAATCCAGTTGGTCCTATGTCTAGAAAAAGGAATGACTAATTATTAAGGAGTATTGGTACTTATGGCATTACCAATTCTTATTGCATTTCCATTGGAAATATAGTCTCACTTTAATCTTAAAAGAGAGCAACTACTTAATTGCTATTCTAACAATCACTTCTATATATTTTGTATTTTTAAAATTTTAGAAATTAGTTTTAGGAATTTAGGATTTTTGAAAAAATTTAAAAGAAAATGTAAAAATATGAAAAATTGAAAAAAAGAAAAAGAAAAATTAACTTAGGGATCTGTAGGGATTTTATTTGATTTTTAGGACTTTTTCTTTAAAATGTTTAGAATTTTTCTTAATTTTCCTAAATTTTTAGGAATTTTAAATAAAAATGTAAATTTTGGCGTCTTTGCAATTGTGAAAGGTTCTGTTTAGCAACTACATTCATCTTTTCTAGGAAATTGTAATAGGATTTCATCACAACTTCAACGCAAGTATACAAGATGTTCATAAAAGATGATTTAGGTGCCATTTTTTCTATCCATCCTTTATTTTCTTCCATTTTCTCTCAAATCCCTTGCACTTAAAGTGATTTTTTTTGTCTTTTGACCCCATTTTCACCAATGAAAACAAGTTTTAAAGTATTGGAGGAGCATTTTTAAGGATCAACAACTCAATTTTTTGTAGTTTTTGCATCCATGACTTTTCATCTCTTTCTCCTCAATTTCTAGCAATTTGGAGGTAATTGTTCAAATACTTTTTGTAGGTATAGGTTGAAAAACATGATTTGAAAGATTTAATCGATGCATTTTGTTTATTTTTTACTATAGGGACTAAGTTGAAATAAAATAAGGACTAAGTTGAAAGGAAAGATTTTTTTAGGGCCATTATGTTATTTTCGCAAGGGATCAATATGTAATTTTAAAAAATTTTGGGCCAATTTCACAAATTCCAAAATATTTTGGGCCAAATTTTGAAGCATTTAGTGTTAGAATTTAAATTTCTAAAAATTTTAAGAGTCAGATCATAATTTTGAAAAATTTTAAAAATTTACAAAGTCACTTTTTAATTCTCTAAATTTCATAATTTTCAATAATTCCTTTAGTAATTCCTAGATAAGTACTTTTAAGATTATAAAAAAATTTTAGCTTAGAATTACTAATTGATTTAACTAGAACTTAGCTTCTTGGGAATTAATTATAAACCACTATGGCTCTAAAAAAACCTTAAAACACATGACTCTTTCAAGTTATTCTCCCAAAAAGCTCAATACAGTTATGACAATTTCATTTGGAACAAGAGACTAGTACCTAGAAAAGGATTTGATTGAGCACTAGGTTGCAACCTTGCACTATTTGATATACATGCCAAGAGAAGTTGGTGTCACTTTTGTAGTCCTTTAGGACCTGCCGTATTGTTGATGGTCAGAAAATTTTATGCAAACATTCTAGACCATGACAAAGATGAGTGTTATGTGAGAGGATGCATGATGCCATTTAATAGAAGAGCCATTAATATTGATCTAGTATCTCAGTCATCCATAAAGATGAATATGTTGAATTATGAAAGAGAGAGGTTGATTGGGAAATGTGAAAGCTATATTATGCCTTTATGTAAAGACTTCATGGAAATATATAGCTTCTTAGCTTGATAGTTTTTTTTTTGTTTGAATTATCTATTGAGAGCTCTGCTTGGCACTAATTTATGTGTGCTAGACTTAAGCTCATGTTACTCAAGTCACTTCAAATTGAGCTTTGTTGACTTTTGCTCTCATAAATGGGTATGCTATATATATTGAAACTTTATTCATGAGAGGATCCTAGAGTCCTCTTAAGGCATAATGAGGAGTATGTGCTTTCTATCTTTGATCACTAAATTGCGTAGGCAAGTAAGTATATTATGGGAACCAACGGAACCTATTTCTTACCCTAAGAAATCAATTAGGTTTACTTTGAAAAGGAACTAGAGAAAAAAGAAGCAATTTTTAATGTGGAGGAAAGATTGCCAGCTATAGAGGCCCTGAAAAAGAATGTAGCCATGTTTATTTACAAATTTGGTAAGGTATTGCAAAGCAAAAAAGAACACATTTCCTGTGCTATAAGGGTTGATTCTGCATTGCTTTATAGTTTGCCACCTACGCCAATTAATATTGCATATGAAGATGACAAGGAAGCCAAGCTTGCCATTGCTAGAGATATTTGAGAGCCACTACTTTAGTTTCTTTTAGCTATTTTAAGATACTTTCGATTATGGTTCTTGTTAAATGTTTTGCAGATATTTTATGACTATGCTTAGAACATTGTGTGCAATTTTGGTGCTATTTTGGTTGTTAATCCATATTCCAAAATTATTATTAGGATCATAATGTCAGACAGCTATTATGTGTTTTGTGTTAATTTTAATTTGGTTTTATATTCCATTTCCTATAAATACTATAAGGTAGGAATTTATTTCTCTATTTACTTTTAAACAAGAAATGGAAGTAAAGTAATTGCTGGCCTAAGGATTTCTATACCCTCTTTGCCTAGAGTATTTTAGAGAGCAAAATCTTTAATTAATATTGAATAAACTTAACCATCATAGTAAAAGGATTTTCTTTCTTTTAAGATTTTAGACCCATCCCTTGAACTAAGTTATGCAATTCTCTACAACAAACCTCAAATTTATTGGTCTACATAAAGAGAATTATTTTACCCTTCTTTTTAATTGTGCTTTAAATTTCGGGATAAGGAATTATAAATTTTTGAAAAATTTGAATTATGTGTTCTTTATTGTTTGCTTTTATGCAAATTTTCAAAATTTTTCAAATGCCCCCTCATTTTTTTAGTTTTTGGTTTGCCTTTGAAGATTGTTTTACTTAGGAGTGTTTTATACTTTTTGTCAATTATCAATGCTGAGTATAAAGTTATGTATTTGTTTAGATGTTGAGTAAGAAGTTAAAATGTATGTTATTAGTTGATTAGGCTGATTGATAGTGTCTATTTTTCCTTACTTTCTAATACAATCTAATGGACTATGCCATAGTGATTCTAGTTGTTGATATTAAATGGTCTATGTTTTAAAGACTTTGGAAGAGGTTTTGAATTTGGAACTCTAGAACCTACTCTAAATGACCTTGAGATGAAATCTTAGGTTGTGTATGATTTATATATATATATATATATATAATTTAGGCATTTTTTAATATGTTGAGCCTATTGAGCTTAATTTTTTCTAATATTATCACTAGTTCCCCTTTAAACCTAATGATAATACATGCATTTTATATGCATAAATTTTATGCTCTTTACTTGCATAATTTTACCTACCCTAAAAGACCATGTCATTACCTTACTTTCAAGAGACTACAATTTTTATACTCATTTGTGAGAGGCTAAACATTTTGGCTTAGTAAACTATAAGAATGTCTACAAAAAATTATTGAATTTAGGTAGGTTGTTATTATTATAAAAAAAAAATCAATAACAATGCTCAAAGAAAATGAAAGAAATAGTAAAAAATTCAAGGTTTTGGGGTATTTAATAAAAAAGAGAAGAGAATAAAAGAAAAGAAAAAATACTTTGAGGGAAGAAGAAAAATTAAGGAATTGATGAGTGTATATATAAGTGAAAGAGAGTTATACTTTTGCTTTTATTCTCATATTTTATTCTCTTCAACTTTGCTCATTAATTTTCTGCACCTTTTCTTTGTGATAGCCATTACAAGCTTTAAAAACATGATGCTCTATTGATAATGCATAGTCTACATTAATGGAAAGGGAATAAAAAAGTCGGCATATGAAGCTTCTAGACTAAAAATTTCTTTCATAGTTTGTCTTACATATTCTGCTCTGACAGTAATAATTAGATTGATGTATGACTTCACTCAAACATGTTAAGAGTAAAGATAGATTTTTATTATCTTTTACACTTTAATACTGTTTGCATGACTCAAGTTTCCTGATTGATATCTTGGGATACACACTTCTTAAGTGTCAAACCAACTATTGTAGCAGATAAATGAGCCCTTAGTGGGATGATATTTTTATTCTTTTAAGCAAAACTATTGAGTTTTGCTTAAGGACAAGCAAAAGTTTAAGTTTAAGAGTGTAACAAGTCCCAATTATACCTACATTTTCATATATATATATATATATATATATATATTTGGACTTATAATTAGTTTCTAGTAGATTTTTTAGTGTTTTCTTGAGTTTTTCCTCATTTTATTTTGTATAAATATTTATTTAATTATTGAATAAAAAAGCCTAATTAGGGATGTAATTATTAGTGTAAGAAAAAATCGGTTACAAGTCAACAAAGGTTGACCATAAGAGGTTTGTAGCTACAAAGAGAGGATGTATCATAGCTACTATGCAGACAAGTCTAAAAACCTTAGATGATTTTGCATAGCTATGAATGGTTCAAAGTGAGAAAAACCCTAGCAAGATACCTTAGCAGCTATATTAAAAGTATATGTGTAGTTGCAATTTGAGAACCCTTGGAAACCTTAGACAATAAGGGACTGGTGCAGTTGTGGAAGTTGTATCTTTTGCAACTACAATATGTGGCATAATCATATTTGACATTGGCCAGCCCTCTTTCTCTCTCTTAAGCTTAAAAATGCTTTATTTATGATGTGAAAAGAGGGAGAGGGATGTTAAAGAAGTGTCATTACATTATCGAAGTGATTTTTTGAAGATCCAAACTATTACTAGTGCCAATGACCCATCGGAGCTATAAAGTTGAAGATTTGTAATATCTTGTGATGAGTTGCTTATGACATATGTCCTAAGTAATGTATCCTTTTTCTTTTCACATTTATTTTTTTATTTGTAATTTTTATTTTCTTGTATTAATTTAAGATTAGTGTATTTGATATTAATGTATGAATTACAGTGATGATTTAGATTATGCTTTTATTATGTGAAAATGTATTTGCTTCTAATGCCTCTATTGTTATTGTTCCTTAGTGAGATTTGCTTTTTTAGTTTTGTTTGGTTAAGAGTGGTTAATGAGTGATGTTAACATTAAATTTAGAATAATACTACAATTGAGTCCATAAGATGTTGGGTACGTGTTATCAGCCATGCATATGGATGATTAATGATGGCTATATACCATCCATAATTCATTGAACTTGAATTTGTCCTAGAGAGAGTCTAATCATTTATAGATAATCTATAATTCACTAAACTTTAAGAAGTCTTGCAGTTAACCAAATGTAGACTTGATCTATATTCGACTCATTTAGGTGGAAATGAGCTATAGGATAGCTTAGTAGGCTTGTCTTGTTGGCTGTTAATGTAATAGGAATTCATGTGGCTAATGCATTTCAAGGTTAGTTCAACTCAGAGTGTCCTACTTCCAGCTTACTAAGGGAAGGCAAAGTTTAGGATAGGATAGGAGATATGCTTTAATTAGTTGCTAGTACATTGGAATTAAGCTATCCATAGTAATAGAACATAATATAATAAGCTTTGTACCATTGGTAATCCAATGTCAAATATCTAGCCTATCTGCCTTTTTCCTTTTTAGTCAGAGTACAAAGGCTTGAATCTTGAGTATTTTAATTGTTTTATTTTTATACTTTTATACTTATCCATAACAAAACTTATACTCGAGCACTAGTACTCACAGTGACATGAAATACTAACATGAACTTAATTAGTTATAATTAAGTAATTTCGTATTCTTTTTTTTTTTATTTTAAAAATTCTTCACTATTGTCCAACAATCCTTATGGGATCGATGTTCAAACTCATTGTCTCTTTTATTACTTATGAGACTAGTACATTTGCTAGTGTTATGACTTATGATGATGATGATGATTATTATTATTATTATTTAGAATAAGTTGCAATGCTTGAAAGGTATGTAGCGCATGAAATTCCTAGTGATTTCATAGTGTATCATATGGAATCTAACTACGACATAAATACTGAGAATGATTCCATAATATGTTCATAAATAATGAATGATGTAAATTTCAAATTATGGCATAATGTCATAATTAATGAAGTAAAATCTATGGCAAATAACAATGTATGGGACCTTGTAGTGTTACCAAGTGAAGCCAAGCCAATAGGCTATAAATGGGTCTATAAGGCCAAGAATGATTCACTAGTGAACATTGAGTGTTACAAGATAAGATGGGTTACTAAAAGTTTCTCCCAAAAGGAGGGAATTTACTATTGAGAGAAATTTCCTCCTAAGCCAATGAAAGATTCATTTTGTATTATCATGTCTTTGGTTGCCCATTTTGACTTGAAATAACACTTGATGAATGTGAAAGCAATCTTCCTCAACTGTGATCTTAAGAAAGACGTATATATGAAATAAACGAAAAAGGTTCATCTCTAATGCTATGGAGAATTTAGTATGCAAGGTTAAGAAGTCCATTTTTGGACTTAAACAAATTTTATGATAGTAATACTTGAAGTCCCATGATGCGATCATATTTTTTAGTTTCACTAAAAACATCATGGATTAATATATATACTACAAGGTCAATAGGAGTGAGATCATTTATATGGTTCCATATATAGATGACATATTACTAGTATCTAATGACATGGGCCTGTCAAATGAGGTAAAACAAGTATTGTTTAAGAACTATGATGAGAAAGATATGGGTGAGGTATTTTATGCTATAGATAGGAGGATCCATATAGAGATAAATCTTAAGGTATCTTTGGACTATTGTAAGAAACTTATATGTGTAAAATACTTGAACATTTCTAGATGAAAGATTGTTTATATAGTATAACACCCATTGTGAAAATGGACATGTTTAATTTGTTCTAATGTCCTAAAAATATTTTTTTGAAAGAGAAGTGATGAAAAATGTTCCTTCTATCTTAGTAACTAAAAGATTAATGTTTGTCTAGATCTACACAAGGCTAGACATAACTTTTATTAAAAAAGTGTTAAATAGATATCAAAGCTATCCAAGCTTGGATCATTGAAAGACTGCAAAGATTGTTATAAAGTATCTTTACGATATAAAGGATTTCATACTTACATATATAAAAATTAACAATTTGAAATATGTTCGTTATATAGATTTAGACTTGGTAGGATGTGTTAACACTAAAAGGTCAATATTATGATACATCTTCATGCTTGCTAAATGAGCTATATCGTGGAGGAGAGAAAGAGTACTAAGTAGTTATTGATTGCTACTTCCACTATGAAAGAATGAATTTATATCCTATTTTGAGACAATTTCACAAGGTATTTTGATTAAAGAGTTTTATCACTAGACTTCAAATTGTGAATTCATTTTGAGCCCATTAAGGAGTGCTATGATCACATAAGGTCAAGTGGTCATAGAACAAATAAGAAATAAAGATCCTTTAAGTAAAGCATTCATTAAAGAAATTTAAGGATTATATGCTTCATGTGAGACTTAGATCATATTGTGTTATCATTGATTTAGTTGAAGTATGTTTAAGACATGAAATTCAAAATATAATTTGTCATCTCTAATTTTGGTATATATATGTTGTGAGATTAACAAACATTTAAGTTTGAACCCAAATAAACATTTGAAATTTATTCATAAAGTTAAATGTTTCATAAAACTTAAAGATGTACTACACGTAATGCATGGAAACTAATACTCAACTTATTAGAAGACTTACCACAATGGTTTTATAATATATGCCTCATTTACCCATGAGCATACTATATGGCAAATTATATTTAGATCAAGTGGGAAAATGTAGCATATTATAAAATAAAAATATAATTAATAATGAAATAAATTATAATTAAAATAGTTAAAATAATCTTACATTTGGAATATTCTCATTTAAAATATTGCGGCCCAAAATATTCAAGGAATATGCCACATAAGTAGTTACCATATGGGTGAGTGAGTGAGGTCAGTTTAGAAACACGTTTAAACATTTGACTCTTTGATAGGAAGACTATGCTAACGTAGCTTTAAATTATTACCTGTCTCCATCCTCAGAAAGAAAAAAGGACAAAAAAAGTTCTTAATAAAATTAGACTGCTTTAGGGAAAGGAGTTTCCCCCTTTTCATGTAATGGCTCTTTGCAAAACTCAGTCGCTTTCACAATCTGCTTCAGGAAAAACAATTATCAAATATGCTTATATATTTGAATTGAAATGGGAGCATCACTAGGCAGTACCCATTATTTCCTAGTACATATACCTATATTTGATACAATTACTTATAATTACTTGTTGTACAGTGACTTTTTACCATATCATTTGAATCAAAATGGTAGCTAGTTTTTGAAATCAGATTGTAGACAATTGTGAATGACTTGCTTTAAATAGAATAGAACAGGAAAAAATACAGTCCGACGCAAATTTGTTATTACTATTACAAAGTCCTTTATGCAAACATTCTTTCAGAACAAGGGTCCTTTTATTTACGGAAAACATATTTAGTTAATTTAATATCTTTGTGTTCTTTAATTCAGAATAACAATTATTTTACAAATTTATATGGAGTATTGCACTATTGTGGTCCACCATGGGGATAGATTTGTGGAGACAAAGAGAGGCGTTACGTAGGTGGGGGGATTGCCTGTTGGGATAAGTGCGAAGCAGATAGGTGGAGTTTTGGGAGCCTAGAGATGGTATGGAGCAATTGGGTTACCATAAATGTTTGGACATGTGGTCCAAAGAACATGGGAGTACTCATTGTGATGGCATTAAGCCTATATTAAATGATGTAGAAGCCATGGGAATGGCTAACATAGGCACGGCGCTGGGCAAGTTGAGCTTTATTTGGTTCGCTCCTTTGATGAGTAGAGTACTTTGACACCCCCATCGCTATTATTGTATTACGAAAGTATACATGCAAGAATATGGTATGTATCACATGAGTAATATAGTAAAAGGTGGAATATCATTCTTACAGGAATTTATCACTTAAATAAATATTAAAATTATACACTTTAATCTAAAATTAAAAATAAATTGATATAAAAATTAAATTAAATTAAAAATACAAAAATAATAAAATAAAAAGAGATAAAATTTTGAACTAAATTTAAAAGTAAAAGGTGCAAGATTATGATTCCCCATAATATTTTATAAAAACTCAATTAATCTCTTTTTATTTTACTCTTGATAAATGATCCTTGCTAATTTAGAATTTTAAATTATCTACCACTATCTTTCAAATTATCTATGCAAAAATGGAACTTAAAATACACTTGTTTGAAATGTCACAACTGGTGCTGTGACTTGAAATCTGACGTTACAACGCTAGAGCATTTTGTACAAAGGAGGAATTTTCATTTTTCCACTAAAGTTGCAACTTGGAATTTTCAGTCGTGATTTCAGCTTCATGTTTTTGTGGTTTATGCTCCAGGTCACTAGAACTTGGTTTATTTAAAATTTCTAACCTAAAAAGACACATGAATTAGTTAATTACAAATGATCAGATATTAAACCAAAATTTAACATTTATACTACTTAAAAATACAATTGAACATACTTATGCAACTTAATTGAAATTAAGTTTAAAATATTAACTTCTATTCCTTAAAATTTAAATTAAACCAAATGTAACTCCTAAAAATATGTTAAAATGGTTAAATTATCGAAAGTTAACAACCACCTATAGGTTGAGTTGTCTAGGCCGGAGGATGAAAATGTGCAACAAAGCGACTGTGAGGATGGTGCATTGAGGGTGCACTTCAATGACAGTAAGAAGAAGATCCACATGAAGATGAATGTAAGGTTAGTGGCCTAATAAATGAACAAGCTATTGTAGAGGAGAGCCAAGCTGGCCTTGTTGTCCGTATTGATGTTGAAGGGACTGGACAAAAGTATACACTAAACATGGAAAGGACCATTAATGTTTCCAAGAAGACCATGACAAGGCCTTCCATTGATAGTAAAACCTATGGGCAGTACAAGAATAAGGACAACAACGGAAAAAAATGAAAAAAATAAAAAATAAAAGTCCGTGGCTTATAGACGAAGTTGACAGTGACAATGAGGACCACATAGAGGCTGCAATTGTGAATAGGGTAGGGCAGACCCTAATTATAGCCATTGATTTTTTTGATGAGGATATTAGTTATAGTCTCTTCATGGCATAGAGAGTGAAGATAGTGATGGTGAGGCATCTACCCCCACAAGGTAAAAATATCCGATCCATAAACTCTTGAGGGATACGACCCAATACAAACGGGAGCTCAGAACAATATACAAAAGCAGAGATGAGTTCAAAGAGGCAATAGTTATCTATTTAGTATACTTAGGAAGGGATTTGAAAGTGAAGGAGTGTGACAAGCACAGTATTAGAGTTAAATGCAAGCCTGGATGTGAGCGGGTAGCACTTGCAGCAAAGTTACTAGGGTAAGAAACTTGGCAGCTAAAAAGTTGTGTGGACAAGCATTCTTGCAGTAAGGAATTTAAGATTAGTTTGTTGATTTCCAAGTGGATAAGCAAAAAAATTCAAAATAGGCTAAAAGATAATTCGAAGATGAAGTTGAAGGACATTCAAGAGAAAGTTAGAACAAAATAGAATGCGGAGATAAATAAAACAAAAGCCTATAGGACTAAGAAAATTGCGCACGAAGTTGTGGATGGCTCTTTCTCAAAAGAATTTAAGGTTGCTAGGCTTATGATATTGTTAATAAATTATTCATGCTTATGTTTATTAGGCTGGAATTTCGATGGAACCACAGTCATCAAGCAGTGCAACTACAAGTCAACCACAACCTATGTGTCAACCTCAATCAAATATTACACCTTTAAACACAGCTAGAACAGTTGCAGGTGGAGTACCTTTGGCTCCTTACACTTATTATAGCTAACAATGTGTCACAACACAAAGTCCACTTAGTGCTGCATTGAAGAGAAAAGTACTCTGTAGAGTCTAGAATAAATTTTTCACGATTTTTAGACTTTTTAGGTAACTAATTGGGTATTGTTTGCGACTTTTGTTCTATTGCTCTGTTTTCTATCAATTACTATTTAATGGCTATTTTTGCAATTTTCTAAGAAACAAGGTATATATGATTAAAATTTGAATTTTTGCATAATAGTTAATATACGTGTCTTGTGTGTCTAGAATTTTTCTTTCGATTTTTACGAGTCATTAAATTGATTAATCTAATGCCTTGTTAGATTACTTTATTTATCTTGTTTACTGTCAGTTTTAACCAAAGTCTAATTTTGATGAATTTTTTGTACTTTCATAGTTAGAGTTAGCTTTTGAAAATTTTATAGGTCTTTTTAGCGGTGTTAGGTAACTGATATAAATTTTCCCTAGGAATTTTTGAGTTGTTTGGTTAGATTTTGATAATTTCTTTTTTTCAGTTGCTCAGTTTACTATTGCGTTGTTGTTTTTTTTGTTTTTGATTGCTCTCTTTGTTGCTTTATCAACATTGGTTGACAAGGAATTAAGTGTTAAATTTTGGTATATGATATCTTTAATATATTTTTTAAGTTGAGAAAGATTACCTTATTGTTTTGATGATGATAAATGAGTGTTTTAATGCCCACAACTATATTGACAGCATTATGATAAAACTTAACCAACTCAATTTGTCCTAACTAAGTATATGGAGATTCCTAATGATTGTGTAATCCCTTCTTGATTAGTGATACTGAAGAATGCACCTAGATGGGATGAATAGATGCTTTTGTAAAACAAAAGAAAAAGGAATTAAAGACAATTAAATCAATTATATATTAATATCAAATGGTTTCAATAACAAAACTTGATAAAGAGTATTGGTGCGGAAAACTTATAACTAAACTAAGATCTTGTCGACAGGATCTTCTAAAAGATAATTGAGAAGTAAAGATTAAGGAGATAAAATATGATCTTGTCGACAAAGTTTTAGTACAGAGACTGAAATAGAATAAAAGCGAAGTAAAGGAGGAAAACACCTGATATATCCTGTTTTGGTTCTCAAGACTTATGTCTAATCCCCTTGATATACAACAAGGGATTTTCATTATAAAATCAAAGTATACACCCACAGAACCTAGGTTTTCACACTTTCCTAAAACTTTTACAACACTTAAGTTTTACAGAAACTTACCCAAAACTTACTTTCCTCACACTTAAAAAAGATTTATAGAAAAATGATATGAGGATATATTTAAAATTCTTATCAATGAAAGATTATAATAAACTCACTTTCAAAGGCTCTCACAAACCAAATTTACTTGGAGACTAAGCTCAAAAAATTTAAGATGAAAAGAATAGTGAATACTATAATATCACTTAGCTCCTTTTTTTTTTGCTTCAGTTCTCTGTCTTGCTTCATCTTACTGTTATATAGTGGCTTCCAAAGAAAATATATTTATTGGAGAGTTCAACTTCACAAATATAGCCGTTGTAATAGGTATAAAAGTAGAGACAGCTAAAGGAGTTATACTTTCAGTTGTACAGACTATTTTTTACTTTTTGATTCTGAATCCTTGACCTTACTTTGCTTCTTCTCTCTCTCTTCTACTACTTTTCTTTCACTTTTGCTGAACGAAATACTTAGTTTTGTTGATAAACAAGAACTGTACTGATACTCTTTCATATATATATATACTCTTTCTTCGTGCCTTTTTCGTGAGTCTGTGTAATGCATTTCTTTGCTTAGCTTCTATATTATTTTGAAGATCTGAGATTAAAGCGAGATGTAATAACCTGTTGAGGCAAGATGCTTTAGCTTCCCTCTTTCCCATTCTTTGTCTTTATTTGTTGCTTTTCCTCATTAAAGCTTTTAAAAGAAAACTTTTAAACAGTCCTCTGTCTTCTTGCTCTACTTGCTTTTATCTTTTCATAGATTTACTTCTGCAACTTTACTCAGATGAAGAGAAAAAACTTGAGAGAGAGAGAGAGAGGCGTTTCTGAATGGATCTAAACAAGGTGACTTTGGAGAATTTTTAATATTCTTCTTTGATTCTTGAATATGGAACTTATGATGTTGCTACTAGTTTGATGAATCAAAAGTTGTAAAAGAAGAGTTTGTATTATTTTTCTTTTCCATATTTCTTCATCTTCAACAATAGTCTTCAACAGCAAAAAGTGATCCTCCAATATAATATATAAATAACACAACTTTTTCTAAAGTTTTCAACTAGTCAAAATGCTTTAATGATATATAGATATATATATATGTCATGTGCTGCTACTGTATTTTGTTTTTCTTAACAAATGATTATTCTTAACTTTAATGCTTGTATAAATTTTAACTTAAGAATTTTGTTATCATCAAAATAATTAAATTAAAACTTTGGGGCTAATAGATACAACATGCTAGATAAATAACTGTCAGTTTTATTAGTTTTTAAATTACTAGGAAGTGAAATTGCGATTCTTACTTGATCTATTGAATGTTGACTCCAATGATTAAATGTTGCAAATTTTTAAATGAGATAATATGAATGGATATATAAGGATATTAACCATCATTGTTTAATTTTCTTATAAAAAATGATACTTGCTTTGCTATTCCATATGCGCAAGAGAAGTTCATCTTTGTAAAAAAAGTGTAAGCATGATCGAAGAGTTTGACACAAGAATGTCTCATTTAAGTTTAATTGAATTTGAATTTAGAGTTGATAATAGGTAAAATCAAAACCTATAAATTTTAGTGTAATTGTTAATTGTTTAATCTGAGTTAATTGCATTTTTAACATTTAATAATCTTATCGAGCTTAGTGTTGATAATATCTAGTGTTTAACTTCTCCTTTAAAGTGTTGGTATCTTACAAGTGCTAGTAGCAAGATGGAGGAGTCACATATCACAATTAAACAACTATCCACATTCGAAATTTTTGAAAAAAATGCATTAAGAAAGGAAAAGATACAAAATTATCGAAAAAACTAAGTTAATTTAAAATCCTCACTAATTTCAAAAATCGCTACAGGAGTGCATGGAAGAAGATTCGTGCCAGTTCAAGCAAGCTTGTCATGGTGGGTTACAGTGGTTCTCGCGTCAAAGGGTGGTTCTACAAAATGGCTTGTAACGCAAAGCGGAGGATTTTCGATAACTTTATAGTGTTCTCAAGTTAGAGTTGTACTTTTTGAAAAGAAATTAAGGCGAGGGATCATATTATAATTTTATAAAGTTGTTAATTTGTTAATAATCTATCCTTAAATAGCTCCAGGTCAACTTATAATAATGTGAGACTCGTCATTTATCCACTTGGCCCTATCATATTGCTCCATGTGTTCATTTTTCCACTTGACAATGTCACATTTCTCCACAAGTTAATTGCACTGGTGCAATTGGATCCTTAATTTGCGTCTTTATTTGCCTTGGAGAATTAGCCTTATTTTTAAAAACATATCTTAAAATGGTGTTCAAAGGTAAGCGTGACACTTTAAAAGAATTATACATATATCAAATTTAAATTCATAATTTTTACAATAAGAAAAATACATCAAAAGTAAATGTTATAATATTCTTAAACGGATTCTTAGATTTGTTATCGTCCATTTCATTAAAAAAAAAAAATGTATGTACATTTATGAGGAAAGATCAGTTGAAATATACATATATACATATATAATAGAGTAAATTATATAATTTTTTTTTAATTTTATTGAAATTACATAAACCTCGATTCTATTTACAAAATATACACAAACCTTTCATAAAATAAAAAATTATCATACACTTTAATCTAATTTTTAAATTTTTTAACCAAAATATGCTCCATTTAATTTTTTTTAGTTTTAAAAAATACATATTTAGGTTAATAGAAAATATTTTAATCAAAAAATTTAAAATTAAACTAAACTGTAAATAATTTTTTTTATTTTAAAAAAGTCTGTATATATCTAAAGAATAAAAAAAATTTGTATAATTTTAATAAAATTCAATAAATATCTGTAATCTATACTTCTTAATATGAGTAAGATCAATTTACACTACAAGAGTTTTAACTCTCATACAAATACCAATCTCTAGCCATTGATTTCATTATCATTAAATGGTTGAAAAGCATTTTTCTAGTAAGCAGAGTGTGATTGGAAAAGAAAAATAATAACAATAATAAATCAGTTGCATATACTTACTCTTTCAATCAATTATTATTACTCTCTTTCACTTATGTATGTACCAGTATGCTAACCCATACATTGTATAGGATGTTTAAATTTTTCTAAGCTAGAATATACTCTCTATATACAAGACTGTTATGGAGGGTATATATAAGATTGTTATGTTGTATAAATGGTAATAAAGAAAACACAAAAGATGTTGAAGAATATGATAAACTTATTAAGACACCCAATAATGTGAGCTTGAGGTGGTGAAGTAGAGCAAGATACTTATTGCTGTAGTTAATATTTGTGGAGCTATTACAACTTGAATAATCAAAGTGTTTAGTAGAGTTGTATTAGAAGGAATGTACTTGCTGAAAGAATTCTTTGAAAATGACCATTACTTGATACTAATTTGCTGTAAAACCATTGTAAATCTGCTTTACCTGTTTACTTAATTTTCTATCAAGTAACACAGAACATGACTGCAACAAAGCATAACTTCATCAAGGAGTATTAATCAAGGAGGATAAATAATTAGGAAGTAACCAAATATTTGCTGTGTTATATACCAAAATAGAAAATTCTTTGAACGCTGAGGAGTTATAAATTTTCGTTTTTGGGCAAAATGAAACCAAATTATCACTCTCTTATCAGTTAATATGTTGGTACAAGCATCATATTACTTTCTATGAAAATTGAATATATCCAAAACTTGCCTCTCGCCATCAATTAAATCAGATATAACACAATTTTGCGTAGGTCTGCAGACAGAAAATTCCTCATCATTGACATGTGACAGATAATTGACCTTATAATTGATATACAAACTCGCAGGATGCCCAAACTTCTCTTTCTACATAAGCAAGAAACTAAAATTACTTCAGCTAGTCTAACCAAACAGCACTCCCCTAATCTTCCATGGCTCGGTCATAAAGGCCCTCTTGTTGCCAGATGTCCATGACAAAATCTACCATTTCCTATTCATATCAATATGAGATATCCGTCAGATGAACAATTTTTGCTTAATTTCGCATGTTCACAGTTCAGAATTAGATGCTTATAGCAAGAGGGATTGGCTGAAAGAATGGTTTGTTGCTGCCCAGTAAAGTTTCATATGTTGCATTAACCTGAATGTTAACCAAAGCGCCGACAATACGTGCTTACAAGATACAAGAAACAAATTCATGAATTTTGATCCCACAAGAAAAAGTTCATCAGCATGTTTACCGAACTTTAATTATTTTTGCAATATTGATGGACCCGATGTTATTGGGCCTAAGGTATTGAAAATGTATTAAAGGAGAAGGAAGGGAAAAGTTACTAAAGCTGTGGTGAAACAAAATTGATACTCAGAGGAAACTGTTACCTCTGACATATTGAAGTTTCAGTGTGATTGAATTCATTTCAAACTACTAAAAAGAAAAATTACTATTCCATCCATTATTGTGTCTTCAACAAAATCCATAGCTAGATCTAATGATATTGGTGAAGAGATCATGCTAAATACAAAGATTAGGAGGCAGATTGAAGTCGAAATATGTACTGAGTCAGTCGCCAAATCTAATGCTATTGGCATATAGGGATATTGGATGCAGTAATAAAACTTATCAGTTTTATTCAACTAACCAACCATAAGGAGAGAAAGATATCCTCCTTTTTTGATACCTGTCCATCAATCCAACCAACCTCTGGCTCTTCAATTCGGACATGAGAACCTACAATGATACTCACTTGAGTCCCTTGCAGATGGAGATGTGGAATCATCTTTTCTTGGTGTTAACCAGTGTTGCCTAATTCGACAACATGCATGCCAAACTCTATTCTAGTACGGATGACCCAATTATGAGACATTCGCATACCAGAACGTGACATGCCCTATATCCAATTTTACCCTATGTCTTGATTCCAAAACTCTAACTTGTTTGGTTCAACAGAGGGGAGGGAAGGAGAGAGATTTTAATAGAGAGAAAGGGAAGGATTTTAATGATATATTATTTGGTTCAGAAGGAAAAGGAGGGAAAAAATAATAATAAATAGATCATTTTATCTTTATATATTTTAAAAGTAATGATAATATAATTAATTATTTTTTTATTTTTAAAAATTTAACATTTTCACCACCAAATTAAACAAATGTCAGAAATTATCTATAATTATAATTATTTAAAAAAAATTTGTAAACAAATGAAACTAACTAAATAATTATTTCAATAAATGTATAATTTAACATGTTTTATTTCATAAAATCAGAATGCATCTGAGTTAAGAATATTGATATGTTTACTTTTTTCTCAATATAGCAATATACTCATGCTAATTGATACATTGAAATTTCTCTTCAACCATACTTGTAAAAATTTTATGAAACATAGAATTAGTAATAAAGATAAAGATATTTTAATTTAAATTTTTTTTGATAACTTTCTCTCCCAATCCCTCCAAATTAGAGGGATAAGAGAGGGAGAGAGGGGAGGAAAAATTTCATTAAACTTTCCTTCCCCTCCCCTCCCCTCAAACCAAACAATAAAATCCAGAGCTACTTTGACCCAAAAGAAAAAATGATCCAGATGCAGAGCAAGAAAAGTAAACAGAACTAGTATTAATATCTTGTGGAGTCTATAAAACTCAAAGGACGTTAATACATTGGCTACTACCTATGTCAGAAAACTCGACAGCACAAGCATCTTCGTTGGGCTTCATAAGCGTTGGGCTTCATATATGATGAAGGAAGGTAGAACTAGAGAAAAACCTCTATCTATTGCAAAATCAACAAAGATGAAGGCGCCTTGTAAGACCTCGACAAGTGACAAAAAGGGTATAAGGCCAAAAAACAAGCATCTTTGCTGGGCAACCCAAGGTGTTAATGAGCATCTTCCCTAGATATACGATGGCAGTAGTAGAGGGTTTGGGAGACACTCGATGAAATAAAGAGGGTGAGGGCCGAGGGACAGACGAGGCTCATAAACTTTGTGGGAATTTTCGGATTTGGGTCGTATTACTGATTGGGTTAAAAAAAAAAAAGGAGTAGATTGGGGAGCGAGATTGGAGAATACTAATTTTAGTTTTGACTTTTGATTTTTTTTTTGGGGTAAAAATAGATAAAGACTATAGGATAACAGGAAAGAGGAAGAATAATGAATATTTTAATGTTTATTATTTTAAAATTCTTATTTTAAGTAAAATAATTATATTGCTTCAACATGTTATATATTGCTAAAATTTGGAAATAGGGGAAAAAAGGTAGTAATAGAAAAGAATATATTAATTAAGAAGAAAGGAAGGATTGTGAGAATATATTAGAAGGAAAGTTAAAGAAGTGGAATGTGACAAAATATAATAGATAAAAAAAAGTTAATATATAATATAATAATTGATTTAAAATATATAAATAAAAAGAAAGTAAATAAAAAGAATGATGAAAAAATAATAAAATATATAATTATTTATTATATTTCTTTTTATTATAACAAAGCATAAAAATGACTTCAGGACAAAGTTTAAAATATATTATTTTAGTTATAATAATTATATTACCATAAAATATAATAAAGAAAAAAACTTCTCAATCAAGTAACAAAGTAATAAATCTTTCTTTTTCTTCACATTATACACAAATACAATTATACATAGAAGAGCAGTTGTCTTTATTCTTGAATTTCTACCATAGTTTTTTGCGAGAGAAAAAAATAAGAAGACGGTGAACCAATAGATGTGAATGAAATGCAGAATTTAAAAGAAAATTCAACTGATGGAGAGAAAGTAGGAGAAATAAATTTAAGAAGCAATCAGTCTGAGTCATCCAAAAAAATTGTTGCAAGTGCAATCCCACAAATACTACAAGTTCAATCAGATGCAAAATTAAAGCCATTTCAAACTCAAGTCACATAGATCAGTGCTGTATAGGGAAGAAATTTAAGAGAATAAAGAATATGGATATGGTAAGTATTGATTTACTAGTTCTTATACTTGTATTAATTGCCACTTTTTTGGTGCTCCACCTAAAATTTAGAGATGTAATGTCATGCTAAAGGATCATGATCTATATAAAAGGTTAAGAAAAAAAGTACATAATGTTGAAAATTTAAGGATTGCTTCATCATTGAAAAATTTAACATTAACAAAGTCAAATAAATTATCTACTAAACCAATTGAAGAGGCTTTTAATATGATGGAAAGGGATATAGTTGACATGAAAATTATGAAAGGTTTGTATGCTAATGGTATTCCTTTTAATGTGCTAAGGAATCATTAGTTTCATGAAATGGGGTAAGCAATAAATGGAGGGCCTAAAGGGTACAAGGTAACTTCTTATAAGAGGGCAAGAACTACATTGTTAGATGAATGCAAAAGGCATATTGAAAAGGATTTGGATCCTATAAAGGACACATGGTATACTCATGGCGTTTCTATAGTCTCTAATGGATGGACAAATTGTAAGAACCAAATATTGATAAATGTTATTGTAGTAAACATTAAGGGAGTAATGTTCTTATATGCAAAGAATTTTTTAGGAGTTGAAAAATTGGCAAAGAAATTGTTGATTTTTTATTGGAAGCTATTGAAAATGTAGGTACTTGTAATGTTCTCCAAGTGGTGACTAATAATGTTGCTAATTGCAAGCTTGTTAGGAAAGAAATTATGAAGGTGCACAAATATTTTTTTTGGGTCTCCATGTGTTGTACATACCTTGAATTTGATTTTGAAAGATTTTGCAAAAGCTTTTCATTAGCTAAAAGTTACATATAAAAGAGGCAAAGAAATTGCGAAGTGCTTTGTCAATCATTTACATGCTTTGGCCATGTTTAAAATAAAATTAAGGTTGGAATTTTTAAAAGTGGCCAAAACTCGATTTGCTTTTTATTATATTTATTAAAAAGACTTGTTGATTGTAGAGAAGTATTAATCAGCACTGTTGTACTTAAGACTTGGAAAGATTGGATTAAGAGTGGATATGAGAGAATAAAGCTTATAGGTACTTTAGTTGCTAACACTATAGGAGATGATGAATGTTGGGATTAAGTGAAAAATATAATAGCTCTTACTAAACCAATTGATTTGCTAATAAAGTTTTGTGATAGTGAAAGACAAAAAATGTTAAAATTTTATGAGAAGAGGGATAATATGCTTGGTGAACTAAAAGAAATAATACAAATGAATAGGTATGTTTTCATTACTTTTTTTTTTAATTTACATATTAATTTATGGTGATTTAATTTTAAAATGATCATCTATTAATTGAATGAAAATTGTATAGACACAAGGATTGATATAATGAAATGGAAGAGATTGTGATGGTGAAGGACAAAAAATATAAGAATTTGATGAGAAGATGGATAACGTGCTTGGTGAACTAAAAAAAATAATGCAATTGAATAGGTATGTTTTCACTACTTTTGTTTCTTGTTTTTTTTTCTTAAGTTACATATTAATTTATGATTTAATTTTAAACTGATCATCTATTAATTGAATCAAAATTTTATAGATGATTAGCTTAAAATTAAATCACTATAAATTAATATTAAAAAACAAAAAAAACAAAAGTAGTAACCTATTCACTTGCATTATTTCTTTTAGTTTACTAAGCATGTTATCCATCTTCTCATCAAATTCTAACATTTTTTGTCCTTCACCATCACAAAACTTTATTAACAAATCAATTGATTTAGTAAAAGCTATTATATTTTCCACTCCATCCCAAAATTGTCCATTTCCTATAATGTCAACCACTAAAGTACCCATAAGCTTTATTCTTTTATCTCTACTCTTAATCTAATCTTTTCAAGCCTTAAGTATAATAGTGGTGGTTAATACATTTCTACAATTGACAATTTTTTTTTTTGATAAAATATAATGAGAAGTAAATCGAGTTTTGGCCACTTTTAAAAGCTCCAACTTTGAATTTGTTCTAAACATAGCCAAAGTATGTGAATGATTGACAAAGTACTTCACAATTACTTTGCCTCTTTTGTATGTAGCTTTTAGCCAATGAAAAGCCTTTGCAAAATCTTTCAAAATCAAATCTAAGGTATGTAAAACACATGGAGATAAAAAAATATGCTTAAGTACCTTCATAATTTCCTTTCCAGCAAGCATGTAATTAGCACCCTTATCAATTACCACTTGGAGAACATTACAAACACTTACATTCTCAATAGCTTCTAATAAAAAATCAGCAATTTCTCTACTAATTTTCCAACTCCTAAAAAATCCTCTGCATATAAGAACATTGCTCCTATATTGTTTGTTACAATAACATTTATTAATGTTTGGTTCCTACAATTTGTCCATCCATTAGAGACTATAGAAACACTATGAGTACACCATGTGTCCTTTACAAGATCTAAATTCTTTTCAATATGCTTTTTGCATTTATCTAACAATGTAAACAATGTAGTCCTTGCCTTCTCATAAGAAGGTGCCTTGTACCCTTTAGAACCTCTATTTATTGCTAACCCCATTTCATGAAATTGAGGATTTCTTAACACATTAAAAGGAATACCATTAGCACACAAACCTTTCATAATTTTCACATCAACTATATCCCTTTCCATCATATTAAAAGCCTCTTCAATTGATTTGGTAGATGATTTATTTGACTTTGTTAATGTTGAATTTTTCAATGATGAAGCAACCCCTAATTTTGTGAGCAATATGTACTTTTTTTCTTAACATCTCATATGGATCATGATCCTTTAGCATGACATTACATCTTTGAATTTCAAGTGAAGCACCAAAAAAGTGGTAATGATTACAAGTATAAGAACTAATAAATCAACACTTACAGTGATTGCATATCCATACTTTTCATCCTCCTGAAATTCTTCCCTATGCAGCATTGATGCATGTGACTTTAATTTATAATAGCTTTAATTTTGCATCTGGCCTTCCTCTCAATCACTTGAATTTTCTTTTAAATTTTGCATTTCATCCCCATCTATTAGTTCACCATCTTCTTGTCTTGTTCTTTTGCCAAAAACTATGGTAGAAATTCAAGAAAAAAGACAACTGCTCTTTAACGTATAACTATATTTGGGTATAATGTGAAGAAAAAGAAGGATTTGTTGCTTTGTTACTTGACTAAGAAGTTTTTTATTTGTTGTATTTTATGGTAATATAATTATTATAACTAAAATAATATATTTTAAACTTTGCTATGAAGTCATCTTTATGCTTTGTTATAATAAAAAGAAATATAATAAACAATTATATATTTTATTATTTTTTATCATTCTTTTTATTTAGCTTTTTTCTTATTTATATATTTTAAATTAATTATTATATTATATATTAACTTTCCTTTTATCTATTATATTTTGTCACATTCCACTTCTTTGACTTTCTCTTTAATATATTCTCACAACCCTTCCTTTCTTCTTAATTGATATATTCTTTCCTATTCCAACTCTTTTTTTCCTATTTTCAAATTTGAGCAATATAAAACATGTTGAAGTAATATAATTATTATAATTAAAATAAAATTTTTAAAATAATAAACATTAAAACATCCATTAGTCTTCCTCTTTTCTATTATCCTATCTTTTATATTTATTTATTTTTATCTCAAAAACAAAATCAAAAGTCAAAACTAAAATTATTATCCCCCAATTTCCCTTCCTAATGTTCAATATGTGTTTTCCTTATAACATAAATAAATAAATAATATCCAATACGTACCTCATTTGAATACCTATTATCTATCTATTATATATAAAAATTTATGGTAGAGTCGCACCGTAACTAAGCCAGTTATTGGGCGACTTTTCATTGGGCAACTGTTCATGTACTATTTTTTTAATGTCAGTACATGTTTCGTACAACACTGTTCACTCACTCTCTTTTTTTTTCCCCTTTTTTTCCAATTTTTTTTTGGGATCCATGGAGATTTTTTAGTCCTTACAAATGCAGGGGAAAGAACCTAATTTGAACTTAAGTACCAAAAAGATTTAATGTAACTGGTTTAAATCTTTATTTTACTTCTTTTTCCTTTCCTAATTTGCAATACATGCCTCATTTGTAACATAAATAAATAAATAGCATTCATTTGAATCTTCGCATGGGTTGCTTCTTTGTCAACTAGAAACAATCTGTTTTTTTTTTTTTAATTGATGTAAAAATGAAAATCTAACCCGTTGACCGGTGCATACAATGACTCATAAAAAGTTTAAGAAAAAAGTGATCGGAATAACTTTATATTAATTATATTTGTGTATAAAAATTAAACACACAAAAATTTAATTCAAAGTTCAACCAATCCTTATCTTCTTTTCAAGTCGATGTAGCAACCTACTCCCCACTTAGTCGGTCAAGACTCCAAATTAGCACCCACCATCTACATGCAAGTTGTTAGCCATTACCATTTGCAATTCTTTTTACCCAATACCTCACATCCCCATCACGCAAGTCGTCGTTGACTGAGGAAGTCACTATTTAAGGATAAAACGAGAAAAAAATTGTAAGAAAATGATAATTTATACTTGATATAAGTAATAATAATTATTAAAAATGTATTTTTTAAGTACTTATTAAATTAATATAATAATAATTTATTAAAGTTAAAAAATAGAGACATATAATAATAAAAAAATTAGAGAAATATAATTGTATTGTTACATAGAAAATATATACTAAAAATGATACAATATGTATTAATCATTATGATCATATTTCTTAATTCAATAAAATTCATCTATAATCTCTTCTATATTAAAATTATTTGCAATTCCTTTTTCAATATAAATAACCAAATTATGTATAAAAAAATCATCTTCCATTTTACTATGAAACCTTATTTTTACAGTGAGTAAAAAATATGGTTAAAGAAATAATTAAAGAAAAAGGAAGGAATTTTGTGAAAGAGTAAAAATCAAAAGGTGGAAAGTATATTATTAATCATTTTTTAAGAATGAAAATAAAAATATTTTTGGAGAAGATTTGATATATTTTATTTTATTTTATTTTATTTATAAAATTTACTTTTATAATTGATGTAAAAATAGCTATGTCTTTAAAAGTATATGTTTAAGGCTTTGAAACATTAAAAAGGAAGATAAAAAATTTTAGGGGATAGATTTGACAATTTAAAAAAAATATATATTATATATATACACACACATAATTCATATAAAATTTTTTTTAAAAAAAAGGCGACTGTTTTGAAATGGACAACTTAGGTCCATCCCTATCACTATTATTAAAGGTTCTTGAGCTTGCACATGTAAGAAGGAGGCCTTTTTGGCTAGGGTGAGTGCTGAAAAAAAATATTCTATTATTCTCCATCTTTGTAATTTCCTTACTTAATTATTAGTTATTAATTAACCATTGCTATGATAACGTGTTGCAAAAGATAAAATTTTTTTTATCACAATGTCAAATTTGATAATTTCACAAATCATATAAGGCTTTTTTCATAAACCTTTCTTGTTAATAGTTGGTCATAGCATCACATATAGTTTATCATAGAGTTATACTAGACAAAACATTATTTAAGTTAGGTCATGAAACTACCATACACATATGTACATAACTCCTTCGTCACTTCCATCGTTTCTTATATGGTAAATAAAGCCTAACTATCTTTATTTAATGCCAACCACTTCATGCTTATGATCACCTACACTTGTCCTACATTTAGAATATTTACATGCATCCGCTTAACTTCAACTATGAATGTTACTGTTAGTATGGTCACTATTTGTATCTGAACCCATTACCACAAAAGTGAGAATTTATATTCTTAATAAAAACATTATTAGTTTTGAAAATTAGTCATAGTCTAGCTATATAACATGCATGAAATATGAAGCATATTAAGATAGTAGAAACCAATAACATGTAACAAGTAAGACAAGTTATGATTTCATGCATCCATATCAGTATCTAAGCAGATCCTACTAACCATCCTTGTGGCCTAGAGTCAACCTCTATATACATATCCAAGATATTTTATAGTCATAAAATAGTATTTCATATAGTCATACCATACTACCAAAAAATACAACGATGCCATAACATTATACCTAGAACATCGACTACATATTATATAATGTATGATTAATGATCAAATTTACTAAAACATTGGGTAATGGTATCTGAAGGCCCTACTATCCTACTTAATGCAAGGCAAATGAGATTCTAACAATGATGAGGACTCTGTGCATTTGTGACAAGTAACATAACCTATAACATTTGTCATATGTTTCATATAATGCATGCTTAATGATGTACAAACTTAATATGTGTCTCATATAAGGCAATATGCCAACTACACATCATAATGGGCTTTAATACCAAGAGACACAAATGATCCATCCTTAAGAGTATTGTTTATAATAAAAACATTTCCACAATGCTACACCAGGTATCTTATACCTCCTAATGCAAACTTAGGTTTTCAAATCCATAGCTAACACACCAATTATCCCATACTACTTTATATGAGTCTTAAATTTTTTAGTGTAGTTAAGAAGGAGGAATTACTCTCTTGCATTCATGTCTATATGTCTGCATATCATAAACATCTATCAGGAAAACCATAAACAATAGCAAGAAACACGATTACCTAACATTTCTCTCTAAGACATCCTATAGAATGGATCATAAAAATATACAATCTGGGGTCATCTCCCTTTTCAAACTCATCCCTTGTTTTTTAAATATCCTTTCTCATTAAGACTTCAACTTATAAGGATTAGGACTTCAACCTGTAAAGGTTTTGCTATTGGAGACCATTCTTATTAAAACTTTAACCCTTGAGGAATTCAAACCATCAATCTTCAAAGCATTAACCATGTTATTAATACGTCATTTCTCATTCCTTTTATTTTCTTTTCCTTTTCCTAATATGTAAATCTTGGTAATATGGAGCAACATAAGCAAAAATAATTCTGACATGTCATGGTAAGTCAAGCATAAAAGATGACACATATAATAAATCAAGCACATGCATATATTTAAATATGAGAAATTATAGTTTTAGATTGCCTGTATAAATTATGATGGAACCTTTTTTCCTATTATCATGTCTTTTAATGTTTTCAATGTTTAAGAAAAAAGTCCTTCTTTCGGTCCATGTCAAAGTCTTTCACAGCTAAGGTCATCCATGCATGAGAATAGACCAAATTTTAGTCATCTATACATTGGTTCTAAATATACTCCTTGCATAAGGAATTATATTGTAAAGAATTACTCGATTTAAGTTCTTCAAATTCTAAGAGAATTTAATAAGTAACTAAGATTAGTTATTCATACACATAACTTAAAAAATCAAGCCCTTTCTTTTTACTAGAAAATCTTGGCTATTATAGAAGAAATGTTAAGACCAATTGATTGCTTAAGGTGTTGTCGACTGATCCTAGTTAATTGATCAACTAATAGTCTAACAATAGTTGATTAGTGTCATATAGTATGACAGTCTCTATACTTAATAGGCCAGTTGACTAATCCATGGAACTATTCAACTGGTGCTTGACAATTGGTTAACTAATCAAAGAAGGTAGTTGACCAGTTGCTTCCAAAATCACCAGTTTTAATGCAAGATGCAACGGTTGACCACTGTCCTTGCACCAATTAACTAGTCATCCATGTTGTTCTTGCATTCTATAACACCTTCACTTCTATGGCACTATTAAACCTCTTACTTATGTTGCAGAATTCTAAAGAAACTTTAAGAATTAAAATTTTCACTTATTTGATTTCTCTTCTATCTTTTTGTTCAAGCATTGAAGCCATTTATGAAGATAGGTATTGTATAATAGAATTCATTCACCCCAATACCATAAAATTCCAAATATTCTTAATAATGACACTAAGTAATCTCAATAATGCTCTAATACCAACATAAATTGTACAACTCATTCCTGGCTTGGATTACTTAAAATAGGGCAATGTCTTTAATTATTATTACAACCATCTGATAAAAGTAATAAAGTCTTTGAGTCCTTATAATATTATCTTTTAAATTCTGGAAGACTAGTTTACTCCTAACACTTTAATCTACTAATAGTTTCAAATCAATCAATCCCAAATACTATCTAAATACGTTACTAAATGTAGTGAGAATTTAAATTTTCAATAAAAGCATTTACTGGTTTTAAAAACTAGTTATAGTCCAATTGTCATGCATGCAAAATTTAAAAAAAAAAAACATTTTCTTCTTTTTCTCCTCCTATTCATAACACGTAAGGCTGATAAACACATTACATTATAACAATATAGATAGGAGATTATATATACATCAAATCAGATGAAACATATATGAGCCCATTAACTTCATATTGTGTTTTTCCCTTATAGTATAATTGTCTTTGCGTATGAACTAACATATTCCAAATATAATATTCACATCACTATCTATGACATGATTACTATGGTTATGCCCATGATGATCAACATGTCATTCATACTCATATTCAAACATAGTGATGTATATGTTTACTTTATTATCATACCACTTATCATTTGTAAATATCATGCATCTCATGGCAATCAATACATGATTAGATGTAGATATTATAATACATATGTGAAGCACTATATCATATGTTGTCACATATATCTTTCAAGGTATATTAATTTAGCTTAGTCTAACTAGGTTCAATTAATCATCTCTATTGTACCTCTTAAACTTTGTACATATCAACATGCTTTAACATACTGTGGCACTATATTTGCCTTCCTATAGAGACATAGGTGACCCTACATTAAAGGTATTGGTAATAGAGAAAACTAACTCCTAAGTCCCATCCCAAGCATTTCATACTACTCGATATAGATCTAGGTTTTCGCAATCATAAGTAATCTACCAAGCATCTTATACTATTTAATATGAAATCTAAGTTTTCAATGCCATCAAAAAGGAAAATTATTCTCCTTAGTATTTATGATCTTCATAACATAACATAACATACTAGACAAGAGTAAATATAGTTAGAGCATCCCCTAATATGGAACCATAAATTGTAATATGAAATTTGAAACTTGAAGTCACACAAAAGTCTCCTAACCTTCAATGACCCCCTTGTGAAAATCTTATCCCAAGGAGAATGAGACATAAACATGAGAATGACTTAACCCCTTTGCTCTTATGTGATCATACCATTGCTTTTCTATATAAATAGAAAGTTGTCTATTTCTATATAGATTAGCCTTTATTTCTTCCCTTAAGAACCTTATCTTCATTTTAAAAATGCTTCACCTATAAGAACTATTCTCATATGCATGTTTATGTCAAATATAATGCAATTAGATACATCAACATCTACATATATAATATGTATAAACATTTATGTATATAGGCCATATATATATATATATATATATATATATATATATATATATATATGTATGTATGTAATCATCATATCTCTACTAGTATTGGTATCACATGCATAATCATCTTCTTAATTAAATCACATTTCAAGTTATCTAGTTCATATTTATGAGTGCAAACATTCTTTCTTTACAACTATCAAATTCAGACTTAACACATGCTTTTTAGAATGCATATATGTACCATAATAATAACCTATACATACCAAAACCAATTATAGGATTCATAAAGAATTGGACATGCAAACAAGAGAATATATATATATATATATATATATATATACACATACAAGGTTATTAACAAGAATATCTAAAAATAGTAAAATCCTAAAGAACCATAACTCTTATAGTGACATTTTTGTTTTTAGTTTTTCAAGGTCCTTAATCATGTCATTGAGTATCAGGGCATAAATATGTCTGTAGTAGTCCATTGGATCACTTATAGGTCTATGTCCATAGAAAAGGGTCCAAGTCATATAAAGGTCCCAATCATAGCTATGTAGAAATCTTATATGTCTTTAAGTATAAATATAATTATGTATATATATATATATGTATGTATATATATATATATATTCTCTGCTTTAGCACATATTTAATTCCTTGTCTTTCTATTTAACTTTAAGGTCTCTGAAGACCAAACTATTCCTTAAATAGACATAAATAATTCCTATAATAAATGACATAGGAATCATTTTGTAATACCATAGCCTCCTAGCTCTCACACAATGGTTCCATTGCCTATCTCAATGTATCTCATATGCATTGGAGCACAAATATAAGAAATACATACACTTGGCCATGAAAAATAATGAATATTTAATAGAATTTAATTGTGTTATGTAAGACCTCATCACTTCATTTTATGTTTTATGGATTATGTGAACTCATCTACATCATTTTTTAGTCATAACACATCTATACAAGTCATATACATCACATTTGGTCTCATTTATTTCGAGTTTGGAGCTATATCTTACAAAACTAGAATTTGGTCTCGGGTTCCATGATCCAGCTTTTTGATACAAGTTTTGAAAATTCATAAATAATTTTATAAAAATCAAAATCATGCATATAATAGCTTTCTAGAAATCTATAGATGTTGACTATAGATAAAAATATTTCTAAACAAATGTAGTAGCCTTTAGTCACCAAAAATCGATGGAACAATAACTCAGGTCAGGCTGCATTACTAGTACTATCATTCTATTTCAAAAATTCATTTCTCCCTCTACAGAGCTCCAAATGAGTGATCTTGTAGGCTATAGAAATCTTATGATATCTATTTTATGCTTGTAAAGTTTCATGAGTATTGGATTTCATTTAACCCACGTGTGACACAAAAAAACAAAATGACCAAATGAACAGTAATCATACCATTTCTGCATAATTTAGCCAATTTTAAAAAATCATAATAAATTCTCTAAAATTCAAATTGAGTGCTCTTTGGTTCTATGAAAAGCTCTAGATGAGACCCACTAGCTAGCCAAATGTCATGGAAAAACTCACTCATTTGGTTAAACTTTGGTTTAACTCACCATTTGGTCAAATTTGAAGTTCAAAGTAGGCATTTCAAGCACCAAATGCTCTTCTACACTTTCCACCGGCACATGGGCAAGTTTAAAAGTACAAATACAATATATAAAAGCATACCAAATGATCCAAATCATTATAGAGTTCAATCTCACTTTGCCACTCATATACATACACATGAATATCACATCTCATAAAGGCTCTTTGGTGGCAAGAACATACATATTCATTCATCTAGCTTCCACATTGATACATACACCATTTATACATACATTAAAACATGTTCAAGGGTCTACATCATATATACATCTTCTGGTTACAATTTTTGACGTCATAATGCAATTACAAAGCTCATTTCTCTATCCATTTGTCAAAGTCTTGCTTCTTATGCTTGTTGGCTTCCATTTCTTTGTTCACTTAGCTCACCTAAACATAGTTAGGCATATGTGAGGGAAAAATGAAATTCAAAAAATTTCAATAATTTTTAACCCTTTTAAACATACATAATGGATGGATATACAAATCAAAGAATGCATGCATGACATTCCAACAACTAGTGAGCATACATAAATTACTTTTCTTGGCACTCTCATACATCACAAACATTAGCTCTCAAGAGTATTGGTTTAACCTCACCCATCTTTTTTGAGACTTTTGGATTTGTCTCACCCACTTTCAAGGGACTTTTGACTAGATCTTACTCTTCTTAAAACTTTTGGCTTTGTCTCATCCATTTCTAAAGACTTTTGGCTCATTCTCACCTTTGCTAAGGAACTTTTGGCATCACAAAACCCATGCAAGCCATAATACAATCATAAACTCATTTCAAGACATATAATGGTACCTGATTCCTTTGGCTTAAACACATTAAATAGGATACAATTACATCATGGAAGCAAGCTCTAGCATAACACACTCTTTATGGAAGGCTACTTTGTTTTATGGTTCAATTATGGTTCCATATAAGACCTAATGAAATAACTACTAGAATTCAAGACCTTGGCTCCATTTTCTCCTTCCATCTAGGTCTCTTGACTCCATTTAAGTCTCTTGGAATCATCACAAGTTTATTTCTAAAAGCCTAGATATAAGTTACTTTTTTAAGTCTCATTATGGAGCTTTCATCACATAAACTAAGGCTTCTAAATTTTTTCCAAGGTTTCCTTTGATATTCTTCTATCATATTTAGTCCCTTTCTATCTTTAGAAAAATTTAAAACACTCTATAGGTGCTAGAACCATGTTTGGCCAACGCATAGCAAGCTTAGGAGCACCCATGGATTTTGCAAGTTTTCTTGGAGGAAATGGCACATGTGAGGCTTTCTAGGTGTCTCAAGAACCCATATACACTCTTAGACAATTAAAAATACCACTAGAAAGCTTTATACATACCAAGGAGCAATAAAAACCCTAAGTTTTAGAAACTTGTTTTCTAATGCTCGTTTTTGGAATTTCTTTGCATCTACTTGTTTCTCATATTCAAAAACCTAGGTTTCATACTTGGTTTAGGTGAGATTTTGCTCTCTCTTGGTTGTTCTATATAGGGCTGAAATTCACCTCTTAAAGAATAAGGAAGAAAAAACATGGAAAGCTATGAGATTACTTGATTCTTTAGCCTTTCAAGAGCTTTCTCCTTGGCTATGGCTTCTCCTTGGAATTTCGAACTTCCTCCCTCTGAACATGACTCAAAACAGAACCAAATTATGCACTAAAACCATGGAAAGAAATAGGAGAAGAAGTTTGCTAAAAGTTAGAGCATGAAATTTCAAGGATTTTCTCACCTTTTTGCTTAGTTATTCTTCTCCCTTTGAGCTCCTTCTTGTGCGCCCTTCTTTAACTGGTCTTCCTCTGGTTTAGATAGAAAATAAGTCAGCTAAGTGTAAGGGAGAAGTGGGACGCCTTATATATATAGCTAGGGAACCAATTAAGACATTTCAAAATGCCAATTTTGCCCTTCATGCTTGGTTTCTTCCCTTAAGGCTCATTTCAACTCCTTTTTAAAAATTGTCTTTTCATCATAAAATTTAGGTCCTCTAACCTATAAATTTCTTTTGGAATCACTCTAATTAAATCTAAAACTTTCCCGAAAGAAGGGGTCAAAATTCGAGTTCACCGACATTCTAAAAAGTAAATTGGAAGGGTCTTAACTGTCTTAGAGGTTCCTATAATTTTGAGAACCTCTGAGAATCCTAAAAAACTCAAATTTTTTATTTAAAAATATTTCTTATAAGTTTTTTAAAAGTTACCCAAAATTATGAAAATGCCACTATATTTCGTCAAATTTTCTTTAGCCACTCTGACTCCGATTTCTGGGCATCCTAAACCTTGGATTCTTGTTTTCTATTATTTAAAATTTTATTCTAATTTTATTTGGTTTCAATTCATTCATTTTAGAGGACTCTCTTTTATATCTGACTCATTTTCGTCATTTTTACGAAAACCAAGTGTTACACATTTCATGATTACTTATCATAGGTTTTCATGTGAAAATTACTTATCAACTTATAAAAAATATGGATTTAGTTAAGGGTATTAAACTAACTAATTCACACCTATTTAGTTGTCCTTTAACCTTCCGTAAGCCCACCCTTAACATAAATTATCATAAATATTCAAAACATGCAAGGACAAAAGTCTAAAAACACTCAATAATTCCTAGCACTGTGGCATAGACCCTTAGCAATGTAGATTGATGTATTTTTTGAGCTGCCTAAATGTTCTAAATAAAACAACGCCACCATGATGCAAATAAAGCATTTTATGCTCTATTCTATGTCTCACATGGATAGCCAACTTCTAAACCCTACCATTTTTGTGTAGACTTCCAAACTTCACCAAATTTGACATGGAGTATTAACTAGGCACCTAAAAAAAAGCCCAAATCAAAAAGGATTCTTTTAGTCTCTTAACTTTGTAAATTATGAAATTGCTTAAGAAAGGCTTGAATTAAAGATAAGTGCACTTTTAGGGTTGAATTAAGCGACCAAACAAGTTCTAAAATTCACGAAATTTGGTATGCTAATTCTCTTATATGGCAAGCATACATACAAAGATTTTAGCTCATTTGGAGTCAACTTGATGGTAAATTTTGGTTTTCTACTAACTATGGACCAAGTTTGTTACTTGGGGATTTTCTAACCTTTCTCTTGCCATTCTTACATATGAGTACACTCATTAGGATGACAAGATAACCATAAACAAGGCATGCAAGCCTTTGAATGCAAATTTTAAGCAAAAGACTCGTGGAGGCATTCGTGCAATTTTTTATAAGTTTTAAGTGGTTTAAGTAGCCTACAAGAGCTTTTTACCCCTACCAAGAGTCTTTCTAATGTAACCAAGGTTTAATAATCATCACAAGATGCAAGAAGAAGTAGATAGAATATTTCACCCTCTTCATCAAATAAGCCATGAGAGAGAGAGAGAGAGAGAGAGAGATTATGGTAGGTATTCTTACCTTTTCTTGTTTTCTCCTTCTTGGGCTCGTGTGTGTGTAATTCGGCAGTGTAATGCTAGGGTGTGTATGTGAGTGAGTTTGTAAGTAGAGTGAACGCCTATTTATAGAACAGGAGGGAGGAATCTAGCTTCATGGACAAGTCACTCAATTCTCTTATGTCTTTCTTCTACAGCAAGTTAGATAAGCTTTTAGTTGATTGAATGTTGACTTAGTTTTTTTGGAAGCAACATTCTAATTTATAGAGAACTCCAATTGTGGAAGTTATTTTGAATATCGATGTTGTCATTTTTATGTAAAGATATTTTCTTGAATCTGCCATTTTTAATTTGGGAAAAATCATATTTTTGCCATGAGAAAATTGTCATTTGGTCTCCAGTTGAATTTGCACTTTGAACCCTAATTTGATATTTATATTTTGACTCTTAAATTTCACTTAAATATTTTTATTTTTCAAATAATTTTTTTTATATTTTAAGCCCTTAATGGTCCAATGAATTTCTAGAAATTCATTTCTTAAGTTTTTTTATAATTATTTATTATTTGTGCTTAGGAATTAATTCCAATTAATTTAAATAAATTCCTCATAATTTATGAAAATTCCCAAAAACTTTCTAAAAATTTCTAGTTGTCTAAATAAAGTTTTTAAGTGTCCTAAAATTCATAGTTTACTATATTCCCAAGATTCTACCAGAAATTTATATTAAATAATTAATTATATTAGCTTTAATTAATTAATTAGGAAATTTAGAAATGTTACATATTCTTCCCTATAATAGCATCCTTTTGATAGTTTCCATCCCAGTTTCTCTAGCAATCAAAACAAACATCAAAAGAGCATTAAGGAGGCATCCAAAAGAACACAAGACATCAAATAATTTTAAAAGATTTATCTAACTCTAGATGATGAAACTTTTAAGGTTTAAAATATAAACTACCCTATATTCCCTTGCTTTCAAGATTCAGAAGAAGGAGAAGAGGAAAAAGAGAAGAAGAGAATTCATACCACTTTCTATATGTGGAGATGAGGGTGTTTTTTTTTGTTGATCTCCTTTTAAATTTCTTCCTTCTTCACTTCAGTTTCTCCTTCTCTACACTGTGTTTTTCTTTTCTGTTCTCTAGCTCTCTCAGCATTCTCTCACTTTCTCTCTCACTTTACTGTGCTCTCTGCTCTTTCTCAGTGGGTCGGTGTTTCAAGTGAAAAGGATAGCTAAGTAATTGAGGCTTAGGGGCTATATAAAAGGCAAAGTCAGTTGAGTTTCCTTTGAGTCTCTTTTTCTCTCTCTCACATGCATCTTTATTCTGCTGGAGGAAGGTTAGAGATTTTTCAGTCCTTTTTTTTATGCTAAATCTTCCTATTTGCTCGAAACAAGGATTAGAAATCCTTTCCAATCATTTGAAATGTCAACCCATGAGTTTTTAGCTCGCAGATTCGTCTAGAACTCAAAAATTTCCTCCCGGGAAAAATTCTATCTTAGTCCTACGAAAATTGTGTTTTGACTTAGTTTATATTACATGTTAATTCTTGCTAAAATTATACTTTTACCCCCTAGACTTTGGACAAATATATTTTCCTTTCCAAAATTTTACCTAAATACTTTTATTTCCTTAATAAATTTCTTATATTTTTAGGGCTCCAAAAGTATAGGGAATTACTGATATTCTTACTTAGATATTCATAATTTAATTATATATTATTTAATAAATCCTAAACATATCCAAATAATTTCTATTAAATTCCAACAATTCTCTTTATACCCAAAATTTGAGAAATTCCTAAATTATTTCGCAATTAAATATCCTATAATATTAGAGGGTGTTACAATCTTCAATTTGCACCGATTGAAATTGCATTTGGTTATAGTTGTCTTAAAGGAAAATAGGGAATTTGAGAGCATAGAAACAACAATTGAAGGAGAAAGAGGAGTATAGGAAGAGAGCAAAATTGGTAAGTAAATTCCTCTCTATTGCAGCTTTTTACATTCAAAAATTTAAAAAAGTATTTAGTGAAACTTCCTTCTTCTTTGGCCGTAGCAATGGATTGTTTAATTAGAAGAGTTGTGGTTGATTTTGGAGTTGTGGTGAATTTGAAAAGAAGGAAGAACCGTAGGTAAATATTTTCTATGAAATTGCTTAAGGAACAATATGATCTTGAATTAGAAGTTAATTCCTTTTGTTGATCGAAATTTAGGAAGGAAGCATTTGAAGCATGGAGACTTAGTGTTTAAAATTAAAGGATTAAGCTAGGTAAATTGTAAATTCAATTAGACTTATAATTATGCTTAATTAGGAATTGTTTGATATAATTATATATTGAGAAAATTATTATGGATATTTAGAATTAGGCCTGACTAACTTGCTTGAGAGAATTGGTAGCTGCTTAGTGGAATTAGGACTTCTAATTGAGTTAGGTAACCAGTGTTAAATTCCTATTGTATTTGCTTTGGAATTGCATTAATGAATATGCTATTATGTATGACTTTGGTTTTTTATATATGAGTCTGATTATGCACGATCAGGGAGCCCAATTATGCTCTTCCTTAGTATTTCAGGTTACATGATCATTGAGCCCAAGTGTGCTCTTTTCAGTATTTCAGGGGATATGAGTCTAGGTGTACCTCTCCCAAGTTATTGGCCATCAACTGTTTGAACTGATGCCAAGTATAGAATTGTAATTCAGTGTGGCCAAATTTATATCCTAAGTGTGATTTTACATAGCATGCAATGTAAATCTTTATATTGAGCATTAATTCTGAATTTCCTATTTATATAACTAGAATGATACGGTGGTTACTGAGATAATATCTCAGCCAATTTACGGGCTAACACTTTCAGGGGATGGTTCGGGAAAAGGCAAGGAGAAGCAGAGGCAAGCTTAGATTGATGATGTTGTGTAATACTGGAATTGTGTTGCTATTGAATTATGTATATGAAAACAATGTATATCTGTGTGTAGCTGTCATTTAAGTATCCTAACGTGTAACATGACATGAATGTCAAGTTGTAGGGGATAAGATTGTGTAGATTCCGCATATAGATGTTGTACATACCCCTTGGACAGCATGCAATATAGCTTATGTATGAAAGAGTAATCTTTAGTATAAATTGAAAATGTCTCATGGTAGTTTGAGTAGCCCAATTGTGAATATTGTATAGTGTGGCTGTTGTCCTGGATCTTCGCCTAAAATTGATGTAGGTCAGTTCTTAATTGACCATAGTGAAAAGCTAAACCAAAGTTTGATGCAATGCTAGGCATTTTCTTGAAAATTTGAAACAGGGCAATAATTTTGAGCAAGTTAGTATAGGGATAAAACCTAATCATTTGGCCTTAGAATTTTTATATGCAGTAGCTGACATATAGGAAGTCTAGTATGCAAAATTTCAGGTTAAATTTAACAGGTTTAGTCATCCAAAGAAGCACCAAAAATGCAACTTCTCCCTTTTAAGGCAAAACTGGGCAGTTTTGCAAATTCCATTTGTTGAGAGGTCAAATGGCAGAGTCTTGAGCTAAAATTTGGTTTGTAATTAGATAACATATGGAAATAGTTGCCTGCCAAATTTGGTGAAATTTGGAATAGGTTTGAGTGTGCAAAACTTGGTCCAAAATCATCTAAAATTTCAAGGTTTTTGGTAGGAAGACCAGAGGAGTACATGGCCCCCCAGTGTGAATCCACATGGGCCGTGTGAAGTGAAGAGCAGTTAGCAAAGCATGAGCCACAGAGGTGCACAGAATGGCTGTGTGAAAACACACGGGTTATATGTTGGGCAAGTTTTGAAAAAAACTACGCCATAGTGAAACCAGAGTAGTACATGACCTAGCCGTGTGTGGAAGCTTAAAAGCACGGCCCAGCCATATGTTTGACAGAAAATAAAGTGTGTATTATGTACAATTATGTCTATGAATAGCTAGATGTTTGGGCTATCCATAGGATTTAATTTAATGTCTAGATACAATGGTGTTGATTGAGTAAGTTGTTGTTAACTAAAGCTGGAAGTAATTAACTATCTCCTCAAGTTTAATAGAGTAGGATTAGGATTAGGTCTTAGTTAACAAAATCTAGTCCTAGTAAACTAAAATCTAGAGCAGCCATAAGAAAGCTTCTTAGTTGATCTTTAACTCAGTTTACCAGGATAAGTGTGAGTATAAGCAACCATATAAGTATCCAAAGGTTCAAATTTCTCCATAATTTACCTAAGTATGAAATCTAATTGAGTATACTTATAATCAATCAACTCAAATATAGTTTGGGAACCCTATATTCGCCATCTAAAATAGTAGTTACAACATGGACCAATTAACACTGACATAAGACTTAAATTCTTACTCCAATTCTGGACCCTCGATTTAATTTTCATTCAACCACTAAAATGTATTTAAATTAATTCAGTAGTTTTCAATACTTAATTAATGGAGAGAAATCCATCCCTCGGCCCAAATGTACTCACTCCCTAAACTTACGATCATGCATAATCCCCTTTCCTTCCAAAGCTTACAATTAACCCAGGCAAATTCTTGATTTGTGTGCAAAATAGTGAATTGTCTGACTATACTCGAATCTAGGCTTGTTTAGTTTCAACTAAAATTTGATAGGCCTATGTTGTTTTCAATTTTTCTTCTTTTCGGCGTACTCTAGCTCCGGGGCGTTGTTGCTTTCGTGAATTTTGAGTTTATTTAAGACCATTCATGTCACAGATAATTAAGGCTAAGATTTGTGGTGATTGGCTACATTGTCAAATTTTTAAAAAAATTTTCGTTAAATTTGTAATGGGGGTTGTGCTAGAATATAATTTTAAATCTTCTGTATAATTTTAGGTCAGGGGAAAGTTTAAATCTTAACGATTGTAACTTATGATCTGGCTTAGAATTCAATTACTTGGTTTTTTGAAGAAAAAAAATATATCAACTGTTTAGCAAAAGTAAGGCAAGGGTTCCTGATCAAATTTTTGGTCTTTTAAGTTCTATCGTCTACTCTCTCTTCATCGATTTAGAGAAGGGGTAAATCATGGTTAAAATGACATAATCAGTAAACAAATGAAAAAAAAAAACAAAATCGGCTAGTTATAAAATCGTTTATTAAAATGACGAAATCAACAAACAAATTTTAAATCTTAGAAATAAATTGGGATCCACTATTAATGAACGGTGGCTCCAATTGCCCCCAAAAGAAAAAAATAAAAAATAAAAATCCGTTAACCCTCAAATCTTAGAAAGAAATTCGGATTCACCCTTGATGCACGGATTTGGAATCTCCAAGGTCCAAAATCGCAACCCAAAAACAGGAATCTCATGGAGAAGCAAATAATTCCTTTCTCTGCAATCAGAGAAGCAAAACATATCCAAATGAATTGGCCGAGTAACAATGAAACTCCACTTAAACACAAACGCAAGAAGAGAGAGGAAGAAGGGAGAGAAGAGGAGGGAAAAAATAATGACTAGATCTTAACTGGACTCCACTTAAACACAAATTTGTTAACCTAGAAGAAATATGTTAACAATTTTACAGATGGTAGGAGTTAATTGGATGAAATCAAGAATTTAGGAAATTTAGGAAATTAATTTCAAGTTTTTGAAGGTTAGAGAGTTATTTACTCGACCCTAAGTTTAAAGGAATTTCTAATTACTTTGGACTAAAATTTATTGATATTGTCACTAACCAAGTCAATCTAAGAAAATAGAATATATAATTAAATCCCAAAAATAGATCAGGTGGCACATACGAAATTTATTAGGATTATTCTTCTCATTTCAACTTATATTTGTTTTCTCTTTTAATAGGAAAAAACAAAAACAAAAATTTTGAAGCACAAGGAAGTAAGATTTAAGAGAAGCAAACACCGGAAAACATTAGATCCAAATGAATACAACTACCATTGTCATCAATGCTTCTATAACACGCTGAGCTTGACAACATCAAGGCCAACTTTGAGACATGAATGGCAGGAATAAACAGTCTTCTGCATAAACAAGTCCTAGCCTATTGATCTTACCGTGATCTTGTCCTGCAATGACAAAAACCAATAAACCATTACACTTTCGGTAGGAAGAGCTTAAGGGGCGACAATGTTGAAGAACCGTTTGGATTAATTAGTTTTACTGTACGAGTGAAGAGAAAAGAGAAAGTGCTTAATGTATGAGAACGAAAATATCAAAGAAAAGCATATCTTAGAAAGGAAAAAAAATGCAAAATTATACACGAGAATATGAAGTAGAATCTATATCATCCAACTCCATTGGTTTATCTCAGTATCTTTTGAACAAATACTTCAAATTGTCAATAGTACTACAAGATAGAATCTATATCATCCAACTCCACTGATTTATCTCAGTATTTTTTGAACAAATACTTCAAATGGTCCCAAATATTAGTAGCAACGTTTTCCTATTTCAGTTATTAAATGACAATTTTTTTAATATTTTACTTATTACCAATAGTTATTAAGTACTACAAATGTTGTTTTTGAATTATCATCACTAAAATTAAGCCACTTCAATTGGGTGTGCAGCGTGCATATATAGGAGAGATTGGAACATCACCACAAATAGAAATATCCAAAGTAATAATGGAATGCCAAACAAAAACTATCACGTAGAAGCGATACTAGTATTGAAACCATAGTATTTATACTCAGATTGGTTATTGACTCTGTGAACTTGCTCCAGCTCCACCTTCTACAAGTTTTACCTTACTGCAATCTCTGGTTTATGTGAATTTATCCTTTTATGTTTACAAGTTCTTGGCTCTTCCTGTGGCCCATTAACTGAAGTTGTTGCACGTTGCAAAGCATTTGCTGTCACAGTTGAGCGATATGAACGTTGCAAAGATCAATTGTAAGAGCAGGGAAGCATACATCGTACACTTCTCCCGGAACAAACACCTGAGGAACCTGGAGAAACAATCAAAGTTAAAAAATGATGCTTCGGCTCTCACAACATCAGATGTAACAGCAAATGCTTCACAACGTGCAATGAATCCATACTTGGGCCACAGGAAAAGTCAGACACTTGTAAACCAGAAGGGATAGGTTCACAAAAACAATAGATGGCAGTCTTGTTAGACAATATTGAGACAAAGAAAGGTAAACTAGTAGAAGGCGGGATTGAACCAACTTACTCTTAAATTGTGTGCTCTGTGCAATGTGGTGTGCAACAGCCACACAGTCTTTCTCACCTTGCTGCCCCCGCACGTCCTCTTCATAGCAGGCTTTACTGATGCAAAGCACTTGATACCTAGAGAAAAACAACCACACAAGGTTTTAAAAAGCACTCTCCAGTCTCAACAGTAATAATAATAGACAGCAAGTCATTCATACGACAATAACCACAATATTGAACTCAACAATGAGGAAATATGCTTCAAGTACAACACTGAAATCTTGGTTACTATCTATCTATCGTCTATATTAATGTGTTCAGAGACTGGTGTCTCAGTCCAACAACAAATACCAAAAACAAAATAAAATTTCAAAATAATGAAAATAAATTATCTTGGCATAAAAGAGTTAGTAGTTATTTAATCATTTATAATTTGCAATTTTAATTACACAAAAGAGTAATAGCCAGTTATTTAATAATTAATATCTTCCCAATACATCTTTTCATTATTTTAAAATAAAAAAATATCTTATCCGAATAAAATATGAGAAGTTAAAATTTAGTTCATTATTTTTCTAATAAAAAATTATACCTTAATTTTTTTGGGTGGAAATATCTTAGTTTTTTATTTAAAAGAATTCAATACTAAACTCTAAATTATTTAATTATCTTAATTTTTATATGAAAATAAATTAAAAAATGAAAGCATGTTAGTACGTGTCAAGCCTGATACAAAATCAGTAGGCATGTCTATTAGAACACTACAAGTTCGAGAAGCCCTCATTTATAAGAATTTCAAAGAGCTCAAGTGGGCCAAATTATGCATTATGTCCAAAAATTTCAAAAAACTCAAGATAATATCTATGTTGGACGTCGGCCCAAGTTTAGAGCCCAAGATTCATATTTGATCAATTCAAAATATGCTAAATTGGACTTTAGACATGAGATCTCCTTAAAGATGCAAAAGTGGAAGTCCAAGTGGAAGCCCAATGTCCTAAGAAGGTCCATAGAGCAACTAGAATCAATATCTAACATGTTGAAGGCCCAATAATAAGAGCTAAGGCCAAAGCAATGAAAGAAGCCTTCAATTGTTTAATTCATAAGCTTTATAACTTAGAGCCCATTCATTTAAGTCAAGAGAAGACCCAAAAAGATGTAAAAGGTGTGATCATGCTAACCATTCTACAAGAGGAATGCCAAGGCCTAATTGGAGTCCAATTGCAAGAGATTAAGAATCATGTGACAATCATGTGATTTTTAATGAAGCATGAACATCTCATGTGACAACTTAAAGAAGTTGATTAATTTTGATTAGGATTCTTTTTGAAATTTCGTTTTTTATTATTTTATTATTATTTTTGAACTTGGTCAAAGAGCTTATCTTAGAGATCAAGTTAAAATTAATATCCTAATTTAATTCCTTAATATTATGCATCATTTAAAATATTTCTAATCAAATTTTAGAGTTTTACTTTCATTAGGACTCTAGAAATTTTGCCTATAAAAGACTTCCTATTGTACTATATTTTGGATCATGAATGAATTTGAGTATTATTCAATTATCTGTGAAGTTTTTGCTTCTTTGTGTTCTCTGGGAGTTCACGTGACTTATCAAAGGATTGGTCTTCCTTTGTGGCATCTTGAGACTAGGGTTCTAAGAGATAAGTTCTCTTAGGGTTTTTCCTTTGACTAACATTATTGTTTTCTAGCCAATCTCGAGCAAAGTGTCATCTTGTTAAAGGTTCCTAGGACAAGGTTCCTAGAGGGTATCATCATTTGGTATCAGAGCTTTGGCCGCTAGTACAAGGTATCTTTGTGTTTTCCCTTTCATTCTTCTTCATACTTTCTCTCCTTCCATTAGTATTACCTTTTTCATTTTCGTCTTTTTCTTCTATCTTCTTCTGTCTTCCATTGTTGTGTTTCTCCATCCTCAAAAAAAAAAAAAGAAGAGAGTGTGATACTCCAAAAAGAAAAAGAGAAGAAAATGTGATACTCCCAAAAAAAAAATCAGAAAAAAAAATTCAGAAAAGGAAAAATTTGAAAAAAAAAAAAAAGGGGTGAAAAAAAAAGAGTGAAAAAAAAATTTCAAATTGTAAAATTCAAAATTGCAAGTTGTGCCAATTCAAAATTGAAAGCAAGTTTGGAGTTAATTTTCTAATTGGAGTCAATTTCCTAATTGGAGTCAATTTCCTAATTGGAATTTGTTTCCTAATTTGATTGCATTAAGTAGTTACCAAATTATCTACTTTTCTATTTGCATTCAAGAAAGAATATTTTTTCCTAATTGTTCTAAACTTGAATTGCAAGTAGTTTCCAATTCTTAAAGTTTCTTATTTTCATATTTTTCTTTTCTTTCCTTCTCCTTCCTTTCAGGCCTCCCCTCCCTCCATTTTTTTCCCTTTTTTGTTACACACTTCTTTTTCTCCTTTGTTTGATTCTTTGGGAATTTACATTGTAGGATTCTAGTTTTTCTTATTGCCACTAGTTTGATCTTTTCATTTGATTTGCTTGTGACTTGCTTAGAACACTTGTAAGAAGCAAATTATTTGAGTGGTAAAAGGCAAGAGTGCAATTAACATTAAAAAAAAAAGGCAAAAAGAGAGTTAAACATGAGTGAACTTATCATCTTTTGAGTGCAAACACATGAGAAAAGTATATGAGGTCCTATTCCTTCTTTTCTTCTTTGACTAACTTTTCAGGTGATAAGATGTTTAATGAGTACAAATTCCTTGAAGAGGCTAACAAAGAGCGATTCAAACAAACTTGTGCATGGTTAGATGCATTCCAATCCAACTCCAACTCTACAGGACAATATAAGGAAAAGTGATCCCCTGATTTCCATACTAGATGCCTTATCAAAGAGAAAGTTTGCAGCGTAACTACTGATAATAGTAGTTATGTAAATGTTGCTAGTACCTTACTTGTTGAGAAATTAAATTTGCCTACTATAAAGTATCCTAGGCCCTATACTGTGTTGAAGGGTAGTGCTGAATTTAAGATTAATAAACAAGTTTTGATTTCTTTCTCCATTGGTAAATATCATGATAAAGTGTTACATGATGTCGCTCACATGTCAGATGGACATATTATGCTTGGTAAACCATGGAAACATGTGAGAAAAGCTAAATATGTAAAGCATAAGCACAAATATTGCTATTGCTATTCATTTGTATTCAATGAAAAAGATCATATATTGGTACCTCTTGATCCTATGGATGCTTATAAAGATCAAATGAGAATAGTACAAACATACAAAATGAAAGAAAAAGAGAAAGAATATGAGTTAGAGAGAGAAAACAAAGAGATTGAAAAAGAAAAGAGTGTGAGTGAAAAGAAAGAGCAAGAAAATTGCGAGAAAAGTGAGAAAAGCATAAGTATGAGCTTGTTTGATGAAAAAAGAGAGGTTAAGAGCATGTGTAAGGATATTTGTTTATCTACTAACAATCTTAACCCATCTTTGCCTATTGTTAGTTCTAGCTCCTTGCAGGTATGTGGAGATTTGTTTTCAAAAAAACCACCTAATAGACCCTTATCTTCAACTAGCATTGAAAAGAGTCGTGATTGCCTAAATTTGTTTTCTAAGAAACCACCTAATGGTAAAGATTCAAGGACGAATCTTTTTAAAGAGGGAGAGAATGATACAAAATCAGTAGACATGTCTATTGGAACACTACAAGTTCGAGAAACCCTCATTTATCAAGAATTTCAAAGTGCTCAAGTAGGCCAAATTATGCATTATGTCCAAAAATTTCAAAAAACTCAAGATAATATCTATGTTGGACGTCGGCCCAAGTTTAGAGCCCAAGATTCATATTTGATCAATTCAAAATATGCTAAATTGGACTTTAGACATGAGATCTCCTTAAAGATGCAAAAGTGGAAGTCCAAGTGGAAGCCCAATGTCCTAAGAAGGTCCATAGAGCAACTAGAGTCAATATCTAACATGTTGAAGGCCTAATAATAAGAGCTAAGGCCAAAGCAATGAAAGAAACCTTCAATTGTTTAATTCATAAGCTTTATAACTTAGAGCCCATTCATTTAAGTTAAGAGAAGACGCAAAAAGATGTAAAAAGTGTGATCATGCTAACCATTCTACAAGAGGAGTGCCAAGGCCCAATTAGAGTCCAATTACAAGAGATTAAGAATCATGTGACAACCATGTGATTTTTAATGAAGTATGAGCATCTCATGTGACAACTTAAAGAAGTTGATTAGTTTTGACTAAGATTCTTTTTGAAATTTCGTTTTTTATTATTTTATTATTTTTTTTAAACTTGGTCAAAGAGCTTATCTTGGAAATCAAGTTAAAATTAGTATCCTAATTTAATTTTTTAATATTAGGCATCATTTAAAATATTTCTAATCAAATTTTAAAGTTTCTTTCATTAAGACTTTAGAAATTTTATTTATAAAAGGCTTCCTATTGTACTCTATTTTGAATCATGAATAAATTTGAATATTATTCAATTATCTGTGAGGTTTTTGCTTCTTTGTGTTCTTTGAGAGTTCACGTGACTTATCAAAGGATTGGTCTTCCTTTGTGGCATCTTAAGGCTAGGGTTCTAAGAGACAAGTTCTCATAAGGTCTTTCCTTTGACTAACATTATTATTTTCTAGTCGGTCTCGGGCAAAGTGTCATCTTGTTGAAAATTCCTAGAACAAGATTCCTATCATTACATCATTTCATGGTGGATCGGCGAATTATTGGGCCGAGCTGGATTTGAACCAGCGTAGACATATTGCCAACGAATTTACAGTCCGTCCCCATTAACCGCTCGGGCATCGACCCAGGAAGAATCAATTTCAGTCTTTATTGATAATCCACGATCAACTTCCTTTCGTAGTACCCTACCCCCAGGGGAAGTCGAATCCCCGCTGCCTCCTTGAAAGAGAGATGTCCTGAACCACTAGACAATGGGGGATAGATCTTCCAAAGAACAAGGCTTTTTTCGAATAAGCCAATTCATTTGGGACCCTGCGGATCCACTCTTTTTCCTATTCAAAGATCAGCCTTTTGTCTCTGTGTTTTCCCATCGAGAATTCTTTGCAGATGAAGAGATGTCAAGGGGGCTTCTTACTTCCCAAACAGATCCTTCTACATCTATGTCGATGATGAGAGACCTTCTAGGAACCTTGTCTTAGGAACCTTCAACAAGATGACACTTTGCCAGAGACCAACTAGAAAACAATAATGTTGGTCAAAGGAAAGACCCTAAGAGAACTTGTCTCTTAAAACCCTAACCTCAAGACGCCACAAAGAAAGACCAATCCTTTTATAAGTCATGTGAACTCCCAGAGAACACAAAAAAGCAAAAACCTCACAAATAATTGAATAATACTCAAATTCATTCATGATCCAAAATAGAGTACAATAGGAAGCCTTTTATAGGCAAAATTTTTAGTGTCTTAATGAAAGTAAAACTCTAAAATCTGATTAAAAATATTTTAAATGATGCCTAATATTAAAGAATTAGATTAGGATACTAATTTTAACTTGATCTCCAAGATAAGCTCTTTGACCAAGTTCAAAAATAATAATAAAATAATAAAAAACGAAATTTCAAAAAGAATCTAGTCAAAACTAATCAGTTTCTTTAAGTTGTCACATGGGATGCTCATGCTTCATTAAAAATCACATGGTTGTCACATAATTCTTAATCTCTTGCAATTGGACTCCAATTGGGCCTGGGCATTCCTCTTGTAGAATAGTTAGCATAATCACAACTTTTACATCTTCTTGGGTCTTCTCTTGACTTAAATGAATGGGCTCTAAATTATGAAGTTTATGAATTAAAAAATTAAAGGCTTCTTTCATTGCTTTGGCCTTAGCTCTTATTATTGGGCCTTCAACATGTTAGATATTGACTCTAGTTACTCTATGGACCTTCTTAGGACATTGAGCTTCCACTTAGACTTCCACTTTTGCATCTTTAAAAAGATCTCATGTCCAAAGTCCAATTTAGCATATTTTAAATTGATCAAATATGGATCTTGGGTTCTAAACTTGGGCCGACGTCCAACATAGATATTATCTTGAGTTCTTTGAAATTTTTGGACATAATGCATAATTTGGCCCACTTGAGCTCTTTGAAATTCTTGATAGATGAGGGCTTCTCGAACTTGTAGTGCTCCAATAGACATGCCTACTGATTTTGTATCAAAGCCACTAGCCACTACTAGTTGGGACAACAATACTGAATAGGCATTCAAATCTAAGTTAGTAGTTTTTTGTTATTCGCTACTCTTGCAGTTAGTATATATTATATACGGAGTAAATGAAAGAATAAAAAGCTATATTAATTCAAAAACACACACATGAAAGGGGCTACAAAGGGATAATAACAATAATACCTTCTGGGAGTTCTGGCTGATCACAGGGCCTCAACGCTTCCATCCCACCACTTATCCTTGCTTTCACATCTACTTCCACCTGCTAAAGCATTAGAGATCATGGATGGGTTACAATATATAACGAGCAATGCATGGGTAGTTTCGTCACCATTATTTTAATTGTTGTTTCTAAGTTATTAAAATATTCAAGATTATCAAACTCAAACTGACACGGAAATTTCAAACTTTCATAATAAAATGTAATAAACACTTAAATCAAGACCCATAGTCAATACTACAACCAGAACATTGCATTGATTAATCTATATTAATATATTGCTGAACCAATACAAAACCAGGAATAGAAAACGACCAAAAAAAAAAAAAAAACAAAATTAATGTAATGCTATTGAACGCCATAGATATCATATTTGTTCTGAAGCACCATACTCATACCTATTTCCTATCTTTCCATCCTATTTAAAGCCAGCATCCAGAACTCACGATAAGCTTTTTATCTATAAGTAGAAGAATCTGAAGACTCTGAGATGCCACCACCTAAGCAGCACACACACATACACCTAGTAAATTCAATATTTTGTTCTTACTGATAACTATAAAGGCACCAAGTAAATTCAGGTCCATAGGCTCAATGTACGGTTGAATTCCAGAGGAGCAGAAGGTTCCAAGTCCAATGGACAAATTAACATTTCTTAAGCCAAAATCAAGAAAGTTATCAAACTTGAAAGGTAATAATATGCACTAGAACTCAAGAAGCACAAATATCTAAGACTCTGATAAACAGAGATCTAAGACAAATAATCCCACCACTAGGAGAGCTAGTACATTATATTTCCCCTATCAGAGTAAAATTCATTCAAGAAAAAAGAAATCCCAAACAGATTCCTTCCTTTACCAGGTTAAAAGTAAAGCGCATATTGCTCAACCAGTACTTTCCATTGCCCTTGTCAATGTCCCAACCTCCAACTCCAAGCACTGCTTCAAAATACAACAAATCAGCTTGTCCTGCTTGAATGAACTTGCCCATGGATCTTGATTATTCAGTTGCACTTGCAGCTGGCCCATCTCTCCAGTCATCAACAACAGGAATAAAGATTGCTTCCATGTAAAAGTACATTAGGGCTAACACTGCCATGATTTTAAAGACATTGCTACTGTCTGACGTAGAAACATTGCAAATTGGCATATTTGGTGACCCTTGTGAAAGGCAATATCCCCCATCAGTTAGAGTTGACAGGAGGCCCAAATTACCTTTTCACCCAAACAGTCATCAGAAATTAAAGCAGAATTTATATCATCCTCGATCCTATACATTTGACCTCTTCCACATCACAGCTGAGATAAAAGAAAAGACATCATAAGCTTTCTTAAATTAAAACAAATGCAGTACAGATTACATCCATTCAACAACTGTTCGTTTTCAATTCACTATTAAAAAATTAAGTGATTAACTAAAAAGTGTGTTTCACTATTATGCTCACCTGTACAAGAGTATTTATAACAAAAATTTATCAAAACTATGAGTCTACAACCATATATTATACTAGTGGCTTGACATGTACTAACATGCATATCAATTTACTTTCAAATTTATTTTTATATAAAAATTAAGAGAATTAAATAATTAAGTATTTAATATTAATTTTTAATATTATTCATTTTTTTTGGGTACATGACAGAGCAAAAGTTTAAACCCAAGACCTTTTGCTAAACTACCTACTTCCAGCACCACTAGATCACACCTAGTGACTTTATATTATTCTTTTAGATTGAAAAAATTAAGCGTTAATAGCTTTTTATTTGAAAAATAATAAACTAATTGTTAATCACTTGTATATTTGCATTCTATGTGAATAAAAAAATATTTTTCTCAAATTTTGAAAAGAATAATAGCTATAGTTGGAAGTAGCAAATGATTGAATAACTACCCACCATTCTTTTTTTAATAATTAATTATGTATTATAACATTAAATAACTACCCACTCTTTCCACCCAATGACTGCCTTCCACATATAAAAAAACTTATTTTCATTTTGGTTTTGGTGTTATCGTTGAACCAAGTCAATTTGAACCAATCACAAGAATGCTAAATTTGTTAATTTACAGTCCTGAAGTCAAAATTTTAATCAAGTTCAGCTTTGTTCACAAGCAAGACTCATGTACAAACCAAACCTGGGAATCTCACAAATAAGATCATAAATTTAAATCATATAACAAAAAAAAAAAAACTACAGATCTTTTATTATGCACATACACTTCCACATATAAATATAAATAATGTCTTCCTATACATACTTCATTAATAACCAAAATGTTTGTAAGTTTAATGAGCTCAACATCTAAATCCTCAACTTTTGCTCATTTAATAAAGTGACTGTAACACGCTATTCAAATTAATTTATTTGATAAACAATCCAGGTTATCTTCAAGCTTCTGACTTGCCAAAATTAAGAAACTGACAAATAGCTCAATTCATTAGCACTCATGGATCATCATGGAGGTGGCAAATAGTGTCCCGGCTGGGCAACTATGGTTTAGGTCAAATGACACTGAGAGGAAATGAACTATTGGGAGGTCTATACTTTAAAAGGACAGTCCTTGTAATTATTAGTTAGTGGTGGCCGAAACTATTTTAGTATTCTGCTTTCAATTTCTTACTTAAGGGAAAATTCAATCTCCAGCTTCTCCCCATGTGTGCGCACACACACACACACACACACAAAAAAGGGATATGTTCCTACATAAAAATCGTTTTAGTAGTTGACCAAACACTTCCTACATTATTACTTATATCAAATATTTGTATTTGGTAAAAAACATGAAATAAATTGAAGGGGGAAAAAAACAGAATTCATAAACATATGCAACAATGTTTTTGAAATTATGAAATGCATGGCCAATGCGTCACATCAGTAGACAAATAATACATTGAGTAAAAAACATCCATCATAAAAGCATACCGTAGGTTTTCCTTTACTGGACTTGACTTTCAAAGTGGCTATCATAGTATTAAGCAACTGATCAAAACTTTTATATATGGAAATTCCTTGCTAAAATCTCACAAGTGGGTAAGCCCAATCCAAATATGCAGAAGTATTTCAAAATGCTATTCTCCTGTTGACCCTGAAAATCTGGGACTGAGTAAAATTATCATAAGCCAATCAACATCTTCAGTCTTTCCATGCCACTGAAATTGACAACACACAACAGCAAACTTGAGAATTGAGAGTTAAAATTTCACTTGTTTACAGTGGAATTCTACACCCATAAATCATCAAATCTTTATTGCGAAAATTCTTATCAAAGGATATCAGAAGTTGAGTTTGATTCTGAATTGCCCTCAACAACATTGCTTATGAGCAAAGCAAGTTAGAAATATTCAAACAAGAGTCAAAAGGGAACAAAAAATCATGTTGATTACATATAATTCTATAATTAGGCCAGCATAGATGAATCTCTTTGGGGAAAGACCAAAAGTCAAAATTACCTATCTGGAAATGAAGGAATCAGCTCTTCAACTACTCGAACGATAGCTGAATTTCTTGCATCTTTTCCAGATGATGACTGTTCTGCTGCTGCTGTATGATATGGAACATGAGAAGCAATAATACAATTATCCCAGCAGGATGCATGTTCAAAGTATGAAACTCAATAATAACCACTAGGATGCATGTTTAACGTATGCAACTCATTAAATCTACATTTTAATTAACAAATTTTACACCAATGCAATGTTATCATAATCAAACTTAAGATACAACTGATATATATTGAATAACATGTCACATCAATCCTATATGTATGAGGAGAGACCAATTGACACTGGAATAAATCAAAATTAGTCTTCCTCCATTAAATAACTTTTTTTAGGAAGAGTTTCTTAACAAAATCCACCATTGGATTAAAAGTTCTAATCATGAATATCATCATACTCACAAAATTTTTCATCAATCCAGCATTTGTTTTGTACTCCATTAATATGTCATAAGATTATGCTTGTCATATATGAAGAAACCATTAACTACTTGATTACATACAAATTGTCAACTAATTTTTCTAAAAATTTGGTATACAAGATCAATATAATAATTACTTCTAAATCCAATGCTGGATCAATGAAAATGACTCCTTATAATAAAAGATTGAGGGATGTAAGTGTGTCAATTCTGAATCTGGATCCACGCATCCATCAATTCTTGTATATATATATATATATATATATATAAAATCTTGACGTTATATAATTCCTAGTTAAAGGTCACCTCATGCAATAACAATTGGAACATGTGGGCTGACAATTTATTTTGCTGAAATAAGGAGTCCAATATCCAAAACAATTATGACATAAACCAAAATTCCAAATATAACAAAATGTAATAGCAATATGGCAATACTGAGTAGTGAGTACTGACGATTAATGGTAAAATATTTCTGTTGTTTATAACAGGCAAAATGGTAGAAAACTAGAAATTGAGAATACCTTCCGCATCTTTAATTTGATTATCACATCTCAGGTATAAACTCTGACTCCCATTTAGATCTAGGCCTTCAAATTTAGCAAACTCCCTCAACATATGACCTATAAGTTTATAAGTAAGCATACTTGTCTCATCACAAATATCTTGGATGGCAAGATAATGGTTCTTGCACATGTTGTTCTTGGTGGGCTCAGGTTCTGCCACCTCACACGAAAAATTATTTGCTATGTTTCTTGGATCCATCCCAGTATTACATTCATATAAATCATGTCTCTTATCAAAATTTTCATCTAGCACTCTCTCAGGTGAAACAGCTGAAGAATTGCATTTTTTCTCGTCAGCCATAGAGGTAAAAGGATTAAAATCAAACGGTACAAACTGCCCAATACTTTCTGCTTTGTAATTTGAATCCACTGAATCATAGTTGCCATTTATGAAATGTCTATCCTCCTCTATTTGACAATCATCACAGTCATCTTCATCACTTTCTTCTAATTGCTCCACATATGCATCAGTAAAATCTTCATCAAACCCATAGTCAGGCAGCAAATCCAAAACAATCTGTTTTGTCTGAGCACTAACATTTAATATGCAGTCAACCTCTTCTTCAATATTCTCCTTCTGTAATAATCCAAGGGGTGTGTCACCGGAACTCCTATTAATAACGTCTAAGATCTCTAATAGAGAATTTGGTATCCTATCCATATCATTACACTCAAAAAGAAATTCAGTCAACAATTTTATAAATGCCGTCCGTAAGCACCCATTTGATACTTTAGCCTCTGGCTCTAAGAGAGGCTCCAAGTTTCTCAGCACTGGTAGTCCCACTTCATTTTTAACTAACCATATAGCTTTCATAATATCATTCTGCAAGGACTTGACTTCAGGTGAGAATTGGTAAAATTCCTTTGAAAATATATTATGACAACCTGTTGTCAGTTTTAGTGATAAGTCTGCTACAGCCATAGCTTTGGCTAAGGGCTCTTGTAGCTCATCTCCTTCACCAAGTTGAGAAAGCATCTTCCTACTGATTTTTCTCACTAGCTTAATTAGATGATCTCGTCCCCATCCCTGTCTGCGAGGCAGTAACTGAGGTATGGTTGCTTCCACTCCTTTAAGCTTTCTGCGCATTGCAAGCAGGGTCTGGCATGGAAAGTTAATTAAGCCATCCAATACCTTTGTTATAGCAGCATGGTTACATTGGGGTCTTGAAGCAGATAAGGGTTCACAATTATCATGAAAATGTTGTGGATTAGTGAGAAGTCCAAAAAGCCGTTTGAAAATTTCCAGTTGATGATGGTTATGGTTTTGACTGCTAACAGCACTTGAAAGAGAACTCTTAATAATCTTTTTCAATTTGCAACGAGTTTTCTCAAACTTGACTGAGCCATCAGTAATTATCACAGCAAGAAGATATAGACCTTTGGTAGTCATATTATCTAGGCATGATGCTATCAGCCTTTTAATGTTGGGTATGTCAATCAATAGCATATCATCCTGAAGAACATTATATTCTCTTTCAATATGGCATGCTCCAAAGACACCTTCTACATAAGTTCTTACTGACTCATAAAATATCTGAAATGGTTATCAGAATTTTGTGAGAAAATATTTTTAAGGAAATACAGCATTCATTACTGTATAACATTATCATAAAGAAGTATAACTCTCCATTCAGAAACTCAGCCAGTAAAAGATTGGTTATAAGGAAAAGAAACAAGAAAAAGGTCCCCAAGTTTACGTCTCTTTTGGAAAGCAATGTGATATTTCTAAACTTGTGGTATTATTCTATTTATTCTTCCCCTATTCCTGGCCTTATGATTTTTTTCCTCTCATTTTCACAATACTGAACAAAGATCAGTAGAAAACAAAAGACTGTTCAATGAAAAGATAAGAAGCATATATTGATTTGCTTTTTATTTCATATAAGACTGCATTCAAAAAAAAAAGCACATATTAGCATCAACAATAAAATCTGTTACATAAAAATTTCAATCACTTTGTTCGAAGAATTCATTCAAACTAAAGCATATATAGGCATGAACATTGAAACTTGTTATATCATATTCTAGGGATTTAAATAAGGCTGAGAATTTTTACCAAATATAAGGAAGAGTACATGTATACCTGGCAGCTATCAGCATACCCCCAGGGATAGAGAGAGTAAATTAAACAGGCACTAAAAGTAACTATTTACAACTTTCTATAACACATCAACATGTCACATTCCCAACATAATAGAAAACTAAACCACTTTCATATAGCTGGAGGTGTTATACACTTCAGTATGATATAAAAGGGGAGGTTTCAATTGTAGTATAAGGAAAACAAAGCCTAAACCCATTTAAATTAACAAGCAACTTATCATTTTTCTTTTTTAAAGAAACCAGCAACTTATCATAAATGCAAATGAGGAACATGATGTATTACAAGTACTGCATAAATTTTATAATGAAATTAAAATATCGCATTAATTCTAGGCATTATTCTTTAAAACATATTTTGATGGAGCATATAGCAAGGACTCAGGGAAATATGTAGGCAGCAGAGCAGAGAGGAAATACTTACGTCATCTTCCCTGAGCAAGGACTCCGGCAAAAACCCATATTTTAAAAACTTGGGCTTCTTGAAGTGCTTTCGATCAGATTTTGAGGCAGCAATGCCCAGCAACCACCTGCACCGAATCAAATTCTTGGTCAAAGTAAGATGGCAAAAAAAATTGTATATTTCAAAAAGAAAAAATTAATCAAAGAAAGAAACACCTTCTCTTAAGTTGAATCTGTTTCTCATTATGCTTGATTTGCGACAAAATTGATCCAGCGTCTGTTCGATGAAACTTCATTTTCGGAAAGAGAAGCCTGGAAATCAAATCCATTCACAATGTTAAAAGGAAGTTATCCCGCAGTAGGATAACAGTACACCATTTTATATCTACTGCTGCACTCCTTTAAAAATATACCCAAAGAAAAAAAAATCCAATCTATAAAACAAAAATAAATGCGAAACACAAAAAAATATTTGGGGTCGGCCGGGATTAAAATTAATGATTACATGGGGCGACTCTACAAGCATCAAATTCAACAGATGTAGCAGTTTAGACTTTAGACCAGTAAGATATATAACATTGAGCTCAATAAAAATGGCCTCCCGTGAAGAGGCGACGAGTAAGAGAACGCCAGAAAGAAGTTACCTGCGATTGCGAGAGAGTAATGGCCGAATTGCGCGCGGCCGTGATTAGATGAGGGGATGGCGGGAGGATTGAAGGGTTTTGAAGATCTGAAGGCGTGTAGGTGAGTGAACATCGAAGATCGAAGTCTATGCGGCGTCGTTTTAATTAACGACCTATATAAATCTGGATTTGTAGATAAAATATTATTTTAATAAAAATAAGTGCGCTAAGGATAATAAATTTAATTGAGAGAACAAAATTATCCATCAAGAAGTAATAGCTGTCCGTCTAAATCCTAAAGGTGACTCCATCTTCATATTTTTAATTAGTATCATAAAAAAATTAATCCTCAAAGTTTTTTTGAACATTCTTTAATAGATTATAGTGTAGAATTTTGGATTTTACGGTCTAAAATTTTAGAATTTAAAGTATTTACAGTTTAGGGATTTTGAATTTAGAGTTTAGGTTTTGAATTCAGGATTTATGTTTTGAGGTTTAGGGATTTAAAATTTAGGTTTAAAAGTTTAAAGTTTTAAATTTAGACTTTAGTATATAAGATTATAAGATTTTAGTTTTAGAATAAAGTATATTTTATCTCTATAAATTATGATCTAATTATAAAATTGATATACAAACTTTAAAAGTTAAACAAAACAAATTTATAAATTTTAAAATATGAAAAAACTCCTTGAACACTAAACACTAACACTATTTTTATAGGATGTTTTATTACATTTTTAAAGTTTAAATATCAATTTTATATATCACGTTTGTAATTATATGATAATTCATATATATATATATATATATATATACACATCCAACAATTCATCACGCCTAACAATCTATTAAGAGTTAGAGTGTAAATTTAAAAAATAAAATTAATTAATTAATTTTTAAAAATTATTTTTAAAGTCAATTTATTTAGAATCGATATCAAAATTTTAATTAAAAATAAAGCTTAAAAAAATTTTGTAAAATGAAAAAAATGAAAAGTAATCTACGAGTAAGGTCAACAGTCTATTTGTGTCATAAAAAATGTATTAAATATCTTACAACGTAACACTTACTTAATAATAACTACCTTAAGTTAACTATAAAAATAAATATGACTTTAATTTTATTTAAATTAGCTTAATCAAAACACACGCAAAATAAAAGAAGAGGAAAAATGCCAGAAGAAGATAAAATATTTTTAAAAGGCAAAAAAATAAAAATAAAAATGAAACATTTGCAAAAGCAAAAAAATAAAATAAAATAAAATATTAACAAAAATAGAGAAAACAAAATATTTACAAAAACAAAAAAAATAAAATATTTACAAGAACAAATTTAATTTAAAATTTGTGGCTTGATACTTATGTACCCGATAAAAAAGTCATAACCCACAAAATTCAAATTAAAGTAGAAGTGCAAGTCCCTTAATTGATAACTTTTATTTTATTTTATTTTTGTAAAAAATAAAAAATAATGATAATTTAATTTTCACAACCAAAAAAAATTTGTTGTTAATTGATATATTTTAACATGTGAAATTAAGTTCAATTTACTTTTTTGCTCTCTTCATTTTTTCTATCTTTTTTAATTTTTGAAAATAAGATTTTTTTTTTGTTTTAAAATGATTTAACTAATTCCCTAAAAATATTTTTTTTTCTTTTTTTTCGAAATACTAGAAAGTAAGTAGATAAACTCCAAAATAAAAAGAAAATTAAAATAGGCAAGCAATTCAAACATCTTCCTCTCGTTTTATTTCCTCAATTGAAAGAGTAAGGTTGCATAAAATGAAAAGCCATGACCCTCGTGTTTGCCAACATCAAGGAACATACCCAAGAGTTTGGACTAGAAATGCATTATTACGGACAACACGCACACAAACCGGTCAAACAAACATGTTAGGAAGGATCCCAGTTTCCAAAAGCCATCTTATTAACGTTTTTCCAGCAAGTAACCCTGTCATATAAATATAGAGCCGAAGCAAGCAGTGTACATTCAAACTGGGATTTGCAACGAATCATTACAAGAGCTTAATCCAGCATTTACCAGAACCAGAGAAGTGTTATAATTCTTACACTTCTTGAATCCATAATGTTTAAATGAAAGAGTGAACCCAGATTTCAACTAGACACAATACACAGAACAATTGCTCAACTCTCCCCAAAATCAAGAACAAGAACTTGTTAAAGCAAGTTGTCCACAACCATTGTAATTTCAAAGGTACCTAAAACGGGATGAATTCTTTCTTTGAAATTTCCAGAACAGAATAGCTAAAAGCAACGAAGAATCCAATGCACAACCATCATTTAAGACTCCTTAAGGACTTGGAATGTTCTCCAAAAATTCTTTCAAACACAAGGGGAAATCGTAACAAACAACTTCTCCAAAATTCTAATCCAACCCATTCAACGTGAATAAAGGCATGTTCAGATATACAACATCAACGTACCCACACTACACAGATAAAAGCATAATCACCAGCAATCCCTCAGCATCGAAACACTCTACACACATTCATACTTATAAGCCAAAGACACACCTTCTTCTTCGCTTATCTACGGCACCTCCGTTTCCTGCTCTGAAAATTTCTCTGTCTTTCTCCCTCCAATTCGGCCTCTCCCTCAAGCACTCTTAATTCTCTTCACTCTTTTGCTTTCCTTCTGCCCCTTTCTCTCTCTCGGCCTCCTCTGTTACTGTTTTTGCTCTTTGAAATTGACTCTCCTTCCTCCCTCTGTTCTCCGCTGCTTCTTCGATTTATAGCGGATTTGAAGTGCCGCAAGAACGGAGATTGCCCAAATGGTTGGAATCCCCTCACCCCAAAATTTCAGCGGCAACAGATTTGCCGAAAACTTTCCTCTTCTCTGCTCCACGAAGCGAGGCGTTTGATGAGGAAACGGGAAAGAAGACCTGCGTTTTCCCTTTGATTTTGTTTTAATATAATTTTCGAGACCTTTGGCTTTTGAAAATTGGATTCGGATTTGCGTTTTTCCATTAAAATTTGGCCTCTCTTTTTTTTTTTTCTAATCTTATTTTATTAATAACTCAAATTAAAATTGACTAAAAATTAAATGTGACTCTTTAAACTAAAATTGATTCAAAATGACTACAACTCAAAAATTAAATTAAAATCAAATATGACTCAAATTAACACTTAGACTCAAAATTAACTAACACTTAAATAGTGAAAATGGCTTTGGTACTCCAAATTAAATAAAAGCCAAGCAACCAAATTTTAATATTATCAAGAAATGTCCAGAAAAAAATTCGATATTCACACACACACACATGTTTCCAACGGGGATATAAGGTCAAAAATTAAATCATGTGTCTTATATAATCATGGAGGACAAGGTGGGATGGTGAAAGGGAAAGGTAGAAGAAGAGAGAGATAAATGATAAAAAAGACGATGACTTATATTAAATGATCTAAAGAAAAATGATAAATGGCTAAATAAAGTAAGATTACAGTTACCAAACTTGGTATGTTTCACATGCCTTTTAACAGTGTTGTAAATTTCTCTACTTCTAAGTTTTGGAGGCAACAAATTGATAATAACAATTAAGTCAAGTTGTCTAATGGAGCTATAGAAGTCATTTAATCAAGTAATGTGTAGTGTTGAAACCATTTTTATTTAGAGTAACTTGGCCAACTTATTACATTAGTTGTCTGAATAAAATTTAATGAATGGTAATTGCTGAATGCTTTAGATTTTTCTAGAGTTGGACTAAATCAATTGGATTTAACATCAATGCCCAAGTAAACCAAATGTTGGACTCACTAGTATCAATTTTTGCCAAGCTAAGCCAAAAAAGATGGATATAACTCCACTCGACTATCTATAATGGTTAAATAACAAAATGAACTACAAAACTCAATGAGTAAATAATAAATCACAATTATTAAATGGGATGAATAAGCACTGAGTTTAACCAAGAAAATAGATTTAATTGGACAGTGGTTTAACAAGGAATTAAATAAATAAAAGGAAGATTAACTTATATAAATGAAATGCTTTAACATATTTTAGATATTGGCACACATCCTATGAGGATAAGTAATCACATATTTTAGACATGAGCACCCAACTTATGAATATTTAGGAAGCATTTAACTTAGTACCTTTATGATACTTAATCACAAACTACATGGAACTAATCTAAGATATACCAAGGGCTAGCAGAATTGATAAATAGCCACTTATTTCAAACATGGACACATAATTCATAAGAGTAAATAACCACATATTTTAGACATGAGCACCCAGCTTATGAATGTTTAGAGAGAATTTAGTTCAAATTAATCATATAATTATAATTAACATTTTAAACTCTAGAAGATTTGTAATCATAATACTAAATAATATAAGAGAGCATTACCTAAGGAACTTGTACAAGCAAAAATAGAAATCATCAAAAAAAAAAGAGAATTGAGAAAGAATTTAAAATTGTATCATGATTTATTATCTACTCACAATAATTGCCAAATGATAGTGGTCCTTCTAACACTAATCAACTATCAAACCCCTTTAATATCGAAGAAATTCCTAAAATATAATTGTAACAAGTTACATACTAACTTCTCTTAGATACATAATTAAACCCTTTGGACATAACAGAATAAGATACCCATTTAAGTTTCTATAGTCTAACAAAATAAGATACCCCTTCAATATCAAAGAAATTCCTAAAGCAAGGTAATATACAATAAAATAAGTGACATACAATAAGAGAATAGCAATTAAATTAATACACATTAAATAAAATAACTCAATGAGTAAACAAGGGAAAATATAAGTTTTGAGAAAGTAAAATTAATTAAGCATAAATTCTGTAGAAAAGAGAAGGATGTGTGAAATGAGAAATAGTGAAAATAGGATGAGAAAAACAATTACAAAAAATGTAGATACGATGTTAATCCATGGTAAAAAGTAGATAAGTAAAAAGAATTTAAGCTAGGAGGACACAGTTTAGAGATACATACTAACACATCACCATCTTTAGATTGCTTCCATTTTAAACATCTATTCACTCATTCTCATTCCATCAACTATCATTAACCAATATTCTTCACACTAACAATTTAATACATCATTTAACACATGGTAGTAGCACTAATTGGGGCTACAACAGTATGTAATAATTTACAATCACTTTATATCTCATCATCTTAACAATTCACATACACAGAGATATACACTAGTAAGAGCTCGCCCACCATGGGTATGCAAAATTTGGTTTTTAAAATTGAAGTTAAAGAAGTAATGAAATAAAATCAACTAGAAATATAAAATTTATAAAACATATTATAACTTGTTGTCTACACATCAAAGGTGCCGAACATTATGGGAATACTTGTTTCACTTCACATGATAGACCTCCTTTAATGGGAGTGCCTACAAAATCTCCTAGCAACATCAATAATTTACTAAATCATTATTTGAGCTCAAATTAGTAATTCCTAACCTCTTGCTTACTTAATAATAACTAATCATCTAAAAGCCCTAATTTGCATCCTTATTTTCCCATTTTACAATTAAACCTAAACATCAATTTTCCAAGATAGATTCCCATAATTCAATTTAAGTTTAGATTTTACCTTATACAGCTTGTGGGATGAAAATTGAAGTGTGAACTTAACACTTTGAAGATTTAACAAGAAAACCCCAACTTGGAGGTCCACTCATGGCAACAATGGAAGGAAGGAAGTTATAGCAAATTCCAAGCTTTGATAAGGATGAAAGAAGGAGGAGGATGAAGAGAAGAAGGTAAAGAAACAGGGTGAGAACGCACCTTCTCTAACACCTACATTATAAGAAATGCATAAGAAAGAGAAGAAAAAGTTGGAGTTATAGCTAATGTGAAGCACTTCTAGCGACATACTTTGTTGGATAAAAAAGAACAACAATGACCACAATAGAAGATAATGACTTATGGCTAATTTGAATAAAAAAAAAAAGGTGTTGTGTTTTATTGAAGGAAGAACATTGCACATTGAATGGAAAATGTAAAGTGTGTTCAGTGAAGAAGAAGAAATGAGAGGGGGAAAAAGAAAGAAAAAGGAAAAACAAAGGAAAAAGAGAAAAATAAAAATGTGTACAAGATATTTTTCTATTGGAATCAAAATAAAAGGCAAGGAAAATTGTTTTAACATATTAGAAGTGAAATAAAAACTCTCCAAAAATTTAGATTCTTAAAATCAAATCCCTTAAGACATTGAGAAACAAAAGTATCCTATGGGATTCAAGACAGATGACAATATAATTCTTTAAGAAAATTTTCAAGCTCTAAAATTATTGTAAAATTAACTAGTCTTTGATTTCTACCTTAAAGTAATTTATTTTATATTAATAGGCACTATTTTAATTCCCCACTTAAATTTTCAACTATTAATGATCTTATTACAATTAAAATTTTAAGGTATTACATTCTCCCTCTTAATAAAATTCAATCCCAAAATTTTTTGGAGTATAACCTTAAGTTTTAAACACATAGGGGCACTTAGTGTGCATTTTGCTCTCAACTTCCCACGTGGCCTCATCTTTTGAGTGGTTGCATCACAATACCTTTCCTAATGTGATCTCCTTTGAATGTAGTTTCTTAACTAGTTTACCAACAATGGTTATGGGTACTTCATCAAATGTCAATCCCGCACCTAATTAGACCCCTTAAGATTCTATCACATGCGAAAGATGAGGTACATACTTCCTCAACATTGAAACATAAAACATGGGGTGAATGTTAGCTAACTTTGGTGGCAAAGCTAAACGATATGCCACCACATCAACTTTCTCTAAGATCTCGAATGGGCCTATGTATATTGGACACTTCCTTTTCCTTTTAAATCGCATCACCTTTTTTATGAAAGAAACTCTGAGGAATACATTATTACCTATCATAAATTCAAATTTTCAACATCTTTTGTCAACATATGCTTTTTACCTACTTGAAGTAGCAAGCAACTTTTCCCTTTCACATTTTTTAAGGCTTTTTACACTACGTCTAGCTCTAGTAGTCTATCTTCACCCACTTTGAAATATCCAATAGAAAATCTACATCATCTCCTGTGCAATGCCTCAAAGGGCATTATTTGGATGTTAACTTATTAACTGTTATTATGAGAAAACTCCACTAAGGGCAAATAGCTACCCCAATTACCATCCAAGTTTAAAACACATGACCTCTACATATCTTTTAAAGTTTATATAGTCCTTTCAAATTGGCTTGCAGATGAAAGGTTGTACTAAGGTCCAATCAAATACCCAAGGCCTCTTGAAAAACTTTCTAAAATCAAAATCTAAAGTATGGTCCTTGGTAAAAAATGATAGATACTAGCACACCATAAAGCTTTACTATCTCATTTAGGTAAAGATAAGCATACTTTATTACATTGTAAGTTGTCTTTACAAGAATAAATGCACTGACTTAGTTAGTCTATTCACAATTATCTAAATAGAATCATAATCCTTAACCATCTAAGGCAATGCTATAATGAAATTTATAATGATTCTCTCTCACTTCCATTCCGATATTTCTAATCAATGATGCAAAGCTGCTAGTTTCTAATGTTCAACTTTTACTTGCTAACATAATAGGCATCAAAAGATCAAGTCAACTATATCCACTTCATGTCATCCTACCAATACCATTGTTTCAAGTCTTAATACATTTTTGTTGTCCCTAGGTTCACAGTGTATGTAGAATGATAAGGCTCTTCTAAAATTTCTCTTTTTAAGTCTCTCATGTGAGAACATCTTAATCCCACTATTGAAGCATCATAATACATTGCATAACCCTTAGATCCCAAAAGCAAAGTCAAGACTAGGGATGAGATCAAATATTCTTTCAACTTCTGGAAACTCTCTTCATATACACTTAACCACTAGAACTTTAACATTCTTTCAAGTTAACTAAGTTTACAAAGTGGCTATTTTCAAGAAATCCTTCACAAAGCAGCAATAATATCTCAATAAATCCAAAAAGCTTGAATTACAATAATTGTTGTTAGTCTAAGCCATTTCTTACTTTACTAGGATTCATTTGAATGCTATCCTTTAAGACAAGATGGCTTAGGAAGGCTACTTGGTCCCATAAAAACTCGCACTTAGAAAACTTTATATACAATTGTTCTTCTCTCAACCTTTACAACGTAACCGCAAGTGTTGTTCATATTCCTCCCTACTTTTTGGATTGACCAAATATCATCAATGAATAATATAACAATTTTCCCAATTTGTCAAATCCATAAACACTACAAATGCATTGGTCCACTTGAAGGATATCACAAAAAAACTCATAATAACCACAATGAGTTTTAAAAGTTGTCTTAGCTACACCCTCCTTCTTTATCTTCATTTAATGATATCCTGAACATAAATCAATCTTAAAGAAACATTAAGCACCTTACAATTGAACGAAGAGATCATTAATACAAGGTAATAGATACCTATTACACATTGTCACCTTTTTAAACTGTCTATAATTAATATACTCTCACGAAGATCCATCCTTCTTTTTCACAAAGAGTATCGAAGCACCTCAAAGAAAAGTGCTTAGGTGGATAAAACCCTTATGTAATAAATGTTGCCATTGACTTTTCAATTCCCTTAACTTAAAAAGGCACTATCCAATATGGGGAAATAAAAACATGCCAAGAAATAAGAAAGACATTATTACTAAATTTAATTTCCCTATTTAACGGCAACCTAGACAACTCTTCTAAAAATCCTAATATAATTATAATCGAACCGGACCGAGTAGTTTAACTAGTTGGATCGAAAATCAAACTTTGATTTGGTCTGGAAGCGATGATTCCAAAAATCGATCAACTTTGGTCAAGAATTAGGTTTGATCAGCTAGTTTTTGGCTAAAACTGGTCCATTAGTTCTCTTCAGATATTTTTCAACCTCTGATGCTACTGAGATTCGAACCCATATATGCATTGCTTCTAAAAAATATTTGCACCATCTAATCTACAATGCACTTTTCAACATGCGTATGTAAATTTTTATATAAATAGATTACTTATGGATTGCTTCCAAAATATATGTGCTTGCTTGGATTCGAACTCGTGTCCGCATGGCTTCCAAATCATGCATGCGCTAGTTGACCTGCAAAGCATTTTTAGCATATATAAGTATATTTTATATAAATAGATTATAAGTGGATTGCTTGCATTTTTTTATGAAAATGACCATATGAGTGTCAAACCAATAATCCAAGAAGCATCTCAATATCTTAACAATTGTGCCACTTTGTTTTTTAAATATGATTTTCTTTTAAAATTTATAATATTTAATTTAAGTATTTATTAACTATTATTTTTTTACACTATGTTCAAACCCTCAAAAATTAATTAAATTTTATTATGCAAATTTTTTTAAATCTAATAATAAAAAATTAATATATTAAATAGTTAATTCTTATAACATCTTAGTTTCAATACTTGTTTTAACACATTAATATTTGATGATTATATTTATTAATAGATCAGCTATTTCATACTCAAATTTTAAAATTAAAGAGCAATTTAAATTTAAATACTATATTATATTTGATTTATTTTTATATAATTAATAATAAAATATTTTAAATTTTATTAATATTACTAAAATTTTAATATATATAATTATTACTAGTTTGGCCAGGCCACATTTTAACCACGGTCAAACCAATAAATTATAAACCAGTATTTTCACTGATTTAATTACCAATATAATTTTAAAAACATTGAGAAATACCTCAGCAACTTGTTAACTATTGAAATTTGTTCCAAACTTGTCATCTATGCATCAATATTCTTAATCACAACATGTATTGTTGGCACCCCTTTCTCAATAATCTTCAAGCTCCCAAGGCCAAAATCAAATTGCATGGCACTTTGCTATAGTCACCTTGAATCAAGAAAGATAGTTCTTTTATAATATCAAACTATACTCTCTTAAGATGGCAACCCAAGGTGGCATGACATGAAGCCAACCAATCTATTTCTAAAGTTACATCAAAATCAGTCATATCAAGTACTATTAAGTCAATTAGGATCTCCCTATCCTTAATAAAGTCATACAAGGTTGGCATCCTTGACCTCTTAGTAATGAATCTCCTACTGGAGTTGCAACTATAAGGACGTCATTTAATTTTAATGGGAATTCCACTAATTCATTTGGTAAAGTATAGGGATACACACGAATGAGTGGAACCCAGATCAAACAAAACATAAGTTTCATGAAAATAAATAGAAAGTTTACTTGTTACCATTACATCATATGCCTGCACACCTTGTTAGGTCAAAGCATACATATAAGCTTATTGATATTTTGATATTATTATATTTTATATTCCTCATATTTAGTCTTATTAATAATTCATAATGAGTACTTTGATGATTTTGGACTTATTTTATATTAAATGGGCTAAATTTAAATGAATGAACTTTAAATACATTTTTATTATATTTATCCAACAGAGGCCCAATTATTTTTAATTGTATTTTGCAGGATAGAAGATTCCTAAAAGGATAGGGATAAAAGAGTCCTAAAATGATTGTAATAAAAGATTCTTAAAGGATTTGAATATTATTTTATTGTTGCTTCTAGAATGGTATTGGATTTCTTAGTAAAGAAGCTAACGTTATATATTTAGAGAGGAAAAGACGTCACTAGATAACACACACTCCATCTTCTCTCCTTCTTATTCCTATTTTTATCTTTTTATGACTTTCTAAGTTTTCTTGGTGATCAATTCGGAGTTTAAACCTGACAAGGAACTTGAGTTTATGTTTGTATAGAACTCTGGTTTGGATTTTGATTTCAGAAGGATTTCGTTTTTCTTATTTTCTTTATTTTCGTGTAATTATTATCATTATGCTTAGATGATTTTTGTTGTATGAATTCTAATTCGTTTGATTTATCTAAGAATGTGTTTTGATTCAACTGGTTGATTAATCAAATAAATTTATTCTGAACCATGTTAGGATTCTATGTGTATCTTTGGTTAGGTGTAAAATATTTTGGCTTTGTATTGTCGACAAAAGTGTGGTTGTATTCTGATTAGCAATACGAACAAATTAAAATTTTAAATCGCAATTTAGGAACATTAATAAAAAAATAACCAAAAAATTAAAATCAAACTAGAGGTATTTTTAGGTAACAAGGATAGGAAATATCAAGGAAAGAATTTTGGATTATTTATGCATCATTTTGATTGAATTTCGTTTCATTTTGTTTTCATTCATTAATTTGCTATTTAGTTTAATTAGTGTAATTTTATGTTTGAACCCCCAATCGTCATAATTTTATATGTTCACATCCTAAACTAATTAATTTGATTAAAAGCTCTATAGGAAACAACTTGATAGGCATTATACTATAAACCAGTAAAAATTCACTAATTTTGGCCAGTTCGACAACTGCGAGTGAACAATATTTTCTTTATCACTTATCCCCACCTGCAAAAGCTTGCCTACTACCTCTTATGCCTCTTCTAGCATCGTCTTTATCTAGTTATGTTGGAACAGAGTTAATTGGTGGAGTTGATATATGAGTTGTTTAATAAGATGATGAAACTGACCCATAACTAGACCTATACTACTGTAGTGACAATCTCTTTTCAAATGTCTAACTTGCCTACAAAGATAGCATGCACTAGTTGCCTTATAGCATTGCCCTAAATAAAGTTTCCTATAAGTAGGACAAAGGTTTCTATCACACCCTTTCTAAACTGAATTATGCTAAACTTGATGCCTAACACTCTTTTGATTTGACCTTTATCTAATGGTACTCCTTAAAGCTTGAGTTAACCTCTTCAACATTAAAGAAAATGGTTGACTTTGACCTCGTAATTTAGGTCTATCTAACTAACTTCCTATACTAATAGGTTTCACGTCACCACCTTCTTTTGCTTCTTCAAGGAAGCATCCTCTTCTATTTCTCGCATCTCAATCCGTTTAGCATAGTTAACTATGGTGGCATAAAAAGGAAACTATTCACTCTAAGTTGCCATAGCCCTGAACAAAGAATAAACCAATCCATCAACAAATATTTTAGTCATGTCCTTCTCAATAAAGACCAAATATGGTGTATAGTAGATAATTATACGAAACAAATATCATATTCTATAACACTCATATTTGGTGTTTGTTTTAGGTGTCAAATTCACGGCATTCTAGCATCCCTAACACTTTAAGGTAAGAACTTAGCCATGAATAGTCCCTTAAATTCCTCTCAAGCCATTGAAGGTGACCCTACTAACCTTCTACTAAACACATTCTCATGCCAAGTACTAGCCATTTCTTGCAATTGATAAATGACCAACTCAACTATATCTAGACCTAAACACTTAAAAGCTTGACATGTTTTCTCAATGTCATTTATAAAAAGTTGAGGGTCCTCTGAGCTATTGAATCCCACAAATGTAAGTGGATTCAACATTAGGAATTGAGACAACAAGTTATCAATACTCCTTCCTTCTTTCTAAACCAGTTGCACAACTTGGGTAGACTAAGCTTGCAAAGCTACAACACCTATCAACTGATTAATTATTACCTCTTGTACTACTATCATACTAACTACAAATTCCACAATTCCTTATGGATTAGCTACCAATGCTTCTAATGATCCTGGTTGAGATTGGCAAGGTGTTGCTCCCTCCCCAACAATATTCTCTCTCAAAGATGGGGCGGCTTAACCTTGTCAACTATGCCCATTACATTTATCATAGCCTATAGTTAGCCCTCTAAGATAGCCCATAAAGTTAAAGTACAAGTAGGATAAACACCTCATTAGATGTCTTTGGCCCTATAGATTCTCTACTCATTACACAAGCTTTTCTTGGAGGCATTTTTTTCACTATATTAAGTAATAACACATGTTCATAACATTTTTCACTTGTACAATTCTTATCAATTATCAAAACATTGACCCAAAATCAGGGGAGATGTACACTTTCTATATGGCCTATAATAGCACCTCAATTATGATTATGCCTAACTTCTTAATGATAATTGAGATTCCACCAAAAAATATTTGCTCCATAAGCTATAAGGAAATCTAAACTCTGATACCACTCTATTAAGCTCCCCTTCATTAGAGGTGTGATCGAAACAGAATAGGAGATAAATCTCATATTCTTGAGCCTAACAAATGCCGATGCCTTTATAATATTTACACTATTCATATATAACATCATTACCAACTTCGTAGTCATAATTTTTAAGACCAAAATACTATCTTAATTTTTTGTAGAAATTTTAACAAAGTGCCCCATGAAATACAGACATCTCAAAATTTCTACAAATAATCAAATCTTAATAATACAACCAAGAGAGCTTCACTCTCAATTCTGATCAAGTAAACAATCTCAAAGGGATGGAGATCTCGCCTATGGTTAAATGGAGCCATATCTAAAATACTTTACACATTGCAAATTCAAACAACAAACAACAAAATATGTGGCCACATAACCCAACTGTGGCGCTCACTACTTCAATACTTCTCATTTTAAGATGAAGAAAATGGGTCAAATCTAACTCCACTATTTGAAATGTTAAAATAAAGGAGTGAATTGTGAACTTAGTGAGCAAATAATGAATCACAATAACTGGAAGTGGAATGAGCAACATGAGTCCCTTTTGCTTTTTTTTTTTTAATAAAAATAGGTATGATAAATTTTTAAAGTTCTAAGGTAATTGCTAAATTAGATTAAAAAAAAATAAGTTAGAAAAGGAAATAAGGATGAGTCAATATATTATGCATGATTGAAGAATTAATTTAGAATTGATAGCAAATGATTATACCTATAAAAGAAATTAAAAAAATATTTAAGATATGGCAAAGTAAAATGGTGCATAAGGCAATTAAAATAAGCATGTCTATTTATCGATTGAAAAACACACATAAAATAGTTTATTAAACAATAATTATATTTTAGAATGGGTATCACATGAAGAACCAATATCATTTTCTTTGGAGGCAACTGTGCCTCGTTGGCAACTCTTTACCCTCTCACGCTTAGCTACATCTAACAGGAAACTCCTTCTCCACTTAACTCTTACATTTCATATCACATTTTTTGTACTAGTTCTTAAAGGGCAGTTACACCTCATTGGTTGTTCCTTACCCTCTTTATGAGTGGCTACATTTAACAAGGAGCTCTTTCTCCACCCAAACCTTTTTATCATTTATCTAAATGCACCTAAGTTGTTATCCTTGCCTATAGTTAAGGGTTCTAACATAGATTCCTATCCTTCATATAAAAGCTAGGTAATATACAACAAAATAAGTGACATATAGTAAGAGAATATCAATTAAATTAATATACATTAAATAATAATTGAATAAGTAAGCAAGGTAAACTTGAAGTTTTGAGAAAGTCCAATTAATTAAGCATAAAGTTAGTAGAAGAGAGAAGGATATGTGAAATGAGAAATAGTGAAAATAAGATGAGAAAAACAATTACGAGAATGTACTTATAATGTTAAGCTAAGATAAAAATTAGACAACTAAAAAGAATTTAAGCTAGGAAGACATAGTTTAAAGATATATATTAACCCAACACCATCTCTAAGTGGCTTCCATTATGAACTTCTATTGGCTCATTCTCATTCCATCATTAACTAGTATTACTTCACACTAACAATTTAATACATCATGAACACATGGTAGCACTTTTTGTGGCTACAAGAGTAATAATATAGAATCGTTTCAATTCATCTCATCATCTTAACAATTCACATGAATAGAGATATACATAAGTAAAAGCTTATTCCACAAGGAGTATGCACAATTTGATTTTGAAAACCAAAGTTAAAGAAGCAATGAAATAAAATCAACCAAAAATATAAAATTTATAAAATGTACTATAACTTATCATCAACTCACCAATAGTGCCTAACACTCTTGTGATACTTATTTCACTTCACAAAGATAGACCACTTTCAATAAGAGTGTCTACAAAATCTCCTAACAACATTGATAATTTACCAAATCATTATTTAAGCTCAAATTAGTAATTCCTAACATTTACCTAACTCAAAAATAACTAATCACTTAAAAGCTAATTTACATCCTCATTTTTCCATTCTACAACTAACCTTAAACCTATGTTTTTTAAAGTATACTCTTATAATTCAATTTAAACTTAGATTTTACCTTATAAAGCTCGTGGGATAAAGATTGAAGTGTGAATTTAACACTTTGAAGATTTAACAAGAAAACCCAAGCTTGAAGGTCCAGTCATGGCAACAATGTAAGGAAGGGAACGGTAACAAATTGCAAGCTTTAATAAGGATGAAAGAAGGAGAATGAAGAGAAGAAAGCAAACAAACAAGGTGAGAACCCACCTTCACCAACACTTACACTATATATGCCCAAGCAATGCATAAGATAAAGAAGAAAGAGACAATGTTGCAACTAATGTGAAGCACATCTGATGACACACTTTACTAGAGAAAAAAGGATGATGTGGGGGCAAAGGACAATGACTTACGATTGATTGGAGTGAAAATGGGTGTTGTGTTTACTTAAATGAAGAATGTTACATAATGAATGAATAAGAGGGAGGAAAAAAGAAAGAGAAAGAAGTGAGAAAGAAAAAGAAGAAAATAGAAGTAAGTACAACACATTTTTCTACTATAATCTGAACTAGAGTGGGCCTCTCATGCTACTAGTATAGGGAATCGTGCACTAAATTGAAATTCAAATTCAAATTAAAAAGGAGACAAAAAGTGAAAAAAAAATGCAATGCACACTGCCCAATGCATAAGTCGCACTATTTATAATTCATAAATAGTGGACTCCTAATAACTTATATATATATATATATATATATATATAAAAGTACAACATATTTTTCTACTATAGTCAAAACTAGAGTAAGCCTCACATGCTAGGAGTATTTTCAAATTAAAATAAAGGCGCACACACACACACACACAATTCTTTTTATATAGAAGTGAAATAAAAATTCCCAAAAAACTTAGAGCTTGTTTGGTAGATAAAAAGTTAGGTATGGAAATGGAAAGGGAATGGAAAAAGGTGATTTGTAGATTAAAAATACTCATAATACTTTTTATTTTTAATGATTAAATAATTATTGTGAAAGAATATTAAATAATAAATAAATAATAATTATAAGAGTAAAATTGAAATTTTACCAAATTTTCCATTACCCTTTCCTTTTCCCACTCTCTTTCCTTGTAAACTGAACAAGGCCTTGGATTCTCAAAATCAACTCCTTCGAAATTTTGAGAAACAAAAATATCCTAGTAAATTCAAGATAGATAGCAACATAGCTCCTTAAAAAAATTTTTAAGCTCTAAAATTATTTTAAAATTAACTTGTGTTTGCTTTCTATCTAAAAGTAATTTATTTTATATTAATAAGCATTATTTTAATTCTCCACTTAAATTTTCAATTATTAAAGATATGATTATAAGTTAAAATTTCATGGTATTACTATCAACATAATAATAATAATAATAATATGAAATAAAATTTTATATGTTTAATTATTTAGTGCTGATTTTGCATTAATTTTTTATTAATATGTTAAACTAGATTCAATTAATAGTAAAAATAATTTTTAAATCTAATTGCGTACATTATTCCTTCAAAAATTCTAATAAGCGAGACGGTTCCAATATTATAACTTCTAAGGAGGTGTGTTCCGTATATAAAACCTTTTAATCTTTTGAGTGTTTGAATATTTATTTTTGAGATGTTTATGTCTACAAAAATTAACTTAATTAGTAAAATTGAAATGTATTGACCAAAAGAGTTTTTTTTTTTTTTTTAAGAATAGTATTGTAAATAAGATACTCTAACATTACCGACTAAGAAATCAAAGCCACCTTTGGACTCCTGTCATTCCTAAATCATATATTTTTTTAAAATTTATAGATGAAATAAATTAAAATATACATCCTTCCAAAACAAAATATACATTTTATTTTACTTTATTTATTGTTGCTGATTTATACATCCCTAAAATTGTAATACACCTGTCTTGGAGTTGCAAGTCTGTACCAATTACAAATCACAGTGCGTGTCTATTTGGAGTTAGAATGATTTATCTAACTCTTAATTTATTTTTCTATAAAAAAAATTATATTATCTTACAGTAACTTTTTTTCAATTAATAATTTTCAACACATAACAAATTTACCTCACTTATGTCTGAGAACTCTTCCATCACTCTCTATTATCCAACAGATGGGACCTTTATAAGTTGCCGCCACAGTCTCCCATTCTTGAGCTCTTTGAATGACTGGAGAATAAATATCGTTCGTGCGCGTGTCTATTATTTGTTTATTTAACATAATATTTTAATTTTTCTTCCTTTTGAACATTTTTCAGGTAACGGTTATGGCTAGGGACGGCGTGAGTTCAGTAGACTCCAGATATCAATTTTTAATTTAGAAGCAAGTCTAGTTATCTCTCATCCATAATTGGAACGTTTTCCCCCTCAACCTTGCTAGAAAGGGAAGTTAATATTTTATCCATAATTTAAGAAATCATGTTCAGTTAGCATGGCTAAATTAGAGTTTTTTTGTTTTTTTCCTTTTACCATAAAAATGTACAGATTTTTCTATCCTAGTTTTTTTTTCCTCCAATCAATTTCTTTATGGTCTATAAACATAATTAACTTCACTATATTAAAAATAATTTAGTTAATACAAATTTCAAGAAGCAAATAATTTATCCTAAATTGAAAGAGAGCTTAGACAATACCATAATTAACAGAAACTTATGAAAAGTCACCAACAAAAATTAAACCCAGGACTCCGTCAGTAAAGCTATTTTCCACCGATTCAACTACCCTTCAATGACAATAAATTGAGAGTTATGCAAGAAAGTGCAGACAACCAATCGACTCCTATTGAAAATATATGGGCAAATACAACAGTCTTCAAACATTTGAAATATGAATTTAGAAGCAGGAAAGAAAAGGTTGTAGAGATGGTACAATAAAACAAGAGAGAAAAGTACTCAACAAATCCCAGCGGAAACCAACTAGACCTAAAATTAGGAAACAAAACAAGAATAAAAGCATTATTGAAGCTAAATCCTTTACAATCAGTTTTCCTTCTCCACAAAATTGATATTCACTCAAAGTAATCAGTTTATAGCCTGCTTTCACGGTCCAAGAACTTATGTGGGGGATCGCATAGGCCAACCTAGAGGTGGAGGCGATCCTGGAGGGGTAGCATCTCGGCTGGGAGAGAAAAGGCTTAGCTCAACAAATGTCCCTGTTGAAGTCCCGTCTTTTCCCAATGTCCGAAATGAAATTGACCCACGCTTTGTCGATGCATCAGAATCGGGACTGGACCTGACATTTTCTTCAATACCTTCCAAATGACTCTGGTTAGCAATAAGAGACAGGGTATCATTATGATCAACATTAAACCCTCTCCTAGCTTCTAGGTCTTGTAAATTTCCCAGTGCTAAAGAATCCGCAACCGGGAGATACACAAGCACGCATATACACACCCCAGCACAGCATACAAGGGCAAGAAATGCCAAGAAAACAAAAGCTTCAAACATAAATTGCTCAGGTCTATATAAAACAGATAAACCAAGGAAAAGAACCCTTAATGGAAGGAAACTCGAAACAGAGAGTATTAATGTGTAAACCCTCTTCTGCAAACCCTTATTAATAACCAATTTTAGAATCCGCCTTCCAAGCCAGAATAGGTAGAAAGTCAGGATGATGGCAAAAAGGCCAAGGAGAATAGTACTGAGTAAAGGGTAAGTACAGATGGAAACCTCATTCTCCCCTATTGTAGACATAGCAGCTGTACTTGTAAAATAACGAGGCAAATGTTTCCCGGAACCTTTATTCTTGTCTAACTGAGGTCCAATCAAAACAACTAATAGCTGGAGAACAAACACTGGGAAGCAGTAAAGAAGAATCCTTCTGGCTGTTTTTGAGTTCCATTTTTGGCTCATAATTCCAGTCTCCAATTTCTGTAAGGGTGCCCGAAGGAGAAACACAATGGTTAGAAAGAGGCATGGTTCGGCTAACCCCAAATTTGATACAATGTAGCATTTGCAAACAGGTTCCTGCCATTTTAAGTGAAGTGCACGTCTTATCAAACTCAACCGAATAATCTCACCAAGACCCCACCAGATTGCAAATATGATGATTGTGATTCTGATGATCCAAGGACCACTAAAATAATTAAGTTGAAGATAACCTTGATGACGAATATGAGAGCGGAAGTAAAATGTGTAAACAATGCATAGCAAACCAAGAATAACCAAGATGGCTACTAGACAAATTGTCACCACACCAAATGCATCGGCAGCAAATCTTGTCAGGGGCATTACCCGTAGTACAGATTCCACACATGCTATCTGACAGCATGGATACGAGAAGTCCTCAGGTGTTTGCCCCTTCGTTCCAGAATTATAATATGTGACACAGCTCCCAATATAATAATAGGATATGCTAGTTGAGCTCAATTTAGAAATGCATAATCACTCAAGGTTGAAGATGATTCCACAATGTTAATCAATCAATTTGCATCCCTCCACAAACACACATAAAGGCTATGTGACTGTGGGTAATACATCAACCTCGAAACATATATGTGCTAGGTATCCAATTTAAGCACCTATAATCGAGAAAAAGAAAAACATAAGCTACAATGGAAGTTAAATATTTGAATGTAAACATACTATAAAGTTGATTCAGTCTCAAGTCTGATACTTAAATTTTACAGTTAAACTATTTCAGACAAATACAACTTTAGAGACTTTAAAATCATCAAAAAGCTTAAATAACGTTAATAAAGGCCCGCAGCCAGTACAAAGATGGTAATGATGATGACATGGATGGCAACCAAGAGAACAGGAAAAATAGATTACACTAGCATCAGTACATATTGATTGAGACTAAGCATTACATGGATCATATGCAGAAAGAGGTTAATCCAAAAAACAGCCTTATGGACCTAACCGATGGAGCCAACAGCACGAGTCAAATAAGTGATAAGACATTATCAAGTCCTATGACTTGTCTGATTCCTCCTGTAAGTTACAAAGACAAAATACTACTTAAAAAAAGAGAAGAGGGTAGACTACTAGCTGGCTTTGTTCTCAGCATTAGAAAATTAACCTACAATTGGAAAAAAGCTCCTAGCAATCACAAAAAATGAAAAAAACAAAAACAAACAAAAGCAACCCAAAAAAAAAGTCCCTTCAGTTCTGCTTACCAGTAACGCGTTCTAATTAATTAACTGAAAACATTGTCCCTGGTTCTTTCTAAACTTTCAGTAACCTTTGAACACAAGTTTGATACCCAGAGCAATAAATGAACAGCTAACGAGCTAAAATTTCCCAGAAAGTTTGAAATAAATAGACTTTGTCTGCGCAATACCAGATAGAAAGTAGTTAAATAACGCCCATTAACTGAAACATAAAAAAAAAAAAACCGAAATTTGGTTCCATTTTCCCTCCAACGCTTTCTCAACAACCAAATAAACCATCTGTCAAATTTCAAATCAAAATCTAACAAACAAATACATAAGAAAATCTAGAAAATAGCAAATCGGTAATAATCTGAACATTCATTAATATCCATTATCGTCGACCCGCGTAAACAGACAATATCAAACCAAAGACAAGGCGAGAAGGGACAATGTTAAATGAGGGCAGGGAAGAAAACCCTAAAAAGAGGCTAAGAAAACAGCAGCAAAATGGAGAATACAAAGGGAAAGGCGAATCAAGAGAAAGCTTACAGTGCAGAGAGTCTTGATCTAGCAAAGTTGATGAACAAATCCAATGGCCACTGAATGAGATCAACGAAGGAAACCAAACCCTAATTTACACACAGACACAGAGGAAGAGGAAGAAGAAGGAGAGAGGTAGAGGAAGAGGGAGACGGAGGAGAGAGAGATAGATAGAACGTAGGTAGGGGGGAATAGGTGAGTGGGACTTGGTTGGTGACAGGCTGTCTCCAGCTGTGTTGTCCGAAGCTTCAGGTCCGTAGGTCAGGAGCTTGCTTCGGTTTATGTCCGAATCTACGTGTCAACAGAGTGGCGGCGTTTACGGTGGGCTTTTCTATTATTTCTGTTTCCAGTCTGTTTATATGTATGTATGTCTTTGTCTTCAATTTCTTTTTTTCAACAAATCCAAATTTTTATAACAGTTGTTTTGTCGTATTCATGCGACGGAGACAGTTATTTTAATTTTTTTAAAAAAATTAAAAATTATAATGCCAAATTAAAAATATTTACATTAAATAACTTTAAATTTTAAAATTATTTTAAAAGATAAATAAAAAATTATTTTAAATTTTATTAAATTTATATAGACTTTTATTCTTTTTTTTTTAAATATATAAATTTCTCTTAAAATAAAAAATAATATTATATTTTAATTCAATTTTAAATTTTAAAATATTTTTATTAATCTAAATATATATTTTTAAATTAAAAATGCTAAATAGAGAATATTTTAATTAAAAATTTTAAAATTAGACTAAAATATAAGATAATTTTTTAATTCAAAAAAATTCTATAATTTTTATAAAATTTTAAAAAAATTATGTAATTTACTCAAAATTTTTAACCTGATGTTTTAACTGTAATTTTTTGACATAATTTAAATTTTTAATCATTAAATGTTTTAAAATAATTTTAAATTTTAATAGTTTTTAATATGAATATTTTGAATTTAAAATCTTGAATTGTAATTTCTTCTCTTTCTAACTCTAAATAACCTATTTTAATGAAAATTTTAAGCCCATAGAAAACAGCTAAAATAAGTCACAGAGAAAATTAATTTATCGATTTTTTTCTCTGTACACTGGTTTTTTTTCCTCTTAACGCTTTTTGTCCTATTTCCAAGACAGGCTTTGCAATTGCTGAATCCATGCCAACAAACAATCACCTGTTAAAAATCAAACTTGCGGACTCTCTGGTCCCAGCTCACCCAGGTTAATTGAATTAATTATTGTTAATTTTTAAATTGTAATAATAATCGGTTGAGGAAGAAGTAGAAATAAAATACTATAATTACTTGTAAAATAATTGAAAATTATTCTTTTGATCATGACTTACTGTCTATATCAATATTTTACAACTCAAATCAATTTGGTAAATTTAATTGGTCAAACTAGTACTGGGCAAAATTTATGATTAGTAACATTGTTAGAAAAATCAAAATTTGCTTCAAAAAAGTTCAAACTTTTTAAAATAAGAAGTGGGGAAAAAACCATATGTCAAAATCGAACTTTTGGCAAAAATTTTGCTTCAATGTTAAGAGCTAATGCTAGAATTTTATATAAATCGAAGTTTGAGTTTAAGAAAAAAACAAAAAGACATGACATTGATATAAACTTGGATATCAAATAACTGCATTAAATATTATCTTTAAAAAAAAAGCATGTCATAGAGTCAGTGTTGTAATAAAATGATAATGTAAAATTAAATAAAATGTTATTGAAATAAAATGAAATAAGGGTCACTATACAATATATGTTAATTGATAATGGTTAATAAGATTTTTTTGACTAAAGTAAAGTTTTCCTTTTTCTTTTAGTTACATAAAAACTCAATGATCTTAAAAGAGAGCAGAGAAAAGACAAGAAATAAGAAATTAAACTTAAGATATCAAACTCGTTATAATCTTAAAGATTAAGACTAGTGTTGTGTATTTTTTAAAATGCAACTATTTATATAATATATATTTTAATAAATAATTGTGGCTCACTGTTTTCAGCTCAAGTTTAGCTTCACAACTTGCTAGCAATTCTAGGCATCGTTCTCAATCCACATATTATATATATATATATATATATATATATATATATATATATATATATATATATACATTTGTTTAATATTTAGGATGTTAATGTTATCGTTCAAAAAAGGTGGAAGTAACTTAGAAGCTTCAAGCCTGTAGAATCCGATGAATTGCTCTTGATTTGCTATTTGCCTTTTGTATACCTCGAGGGAAAAAAATTATATGTCATTATTTATATTTTTATTATTAAAATTTTTAATTAAAACATAATAGGTGTATAATTTTTTATTAATAATATAAAAAGCATAATAATACGATTTACGCAAACAATTGCATAATTAAATTATAATAATTATCTTGTTATTATTAAAAAATTATTTACTTATATAAAAAATTGATAATAAAAATATAAAAAATTACATTTAAACCTAAACCTAATCCTAGCTCAAAAGAACTATCAAGTAAGGATAAAAATGATTGCCATAACCATTGTTGTACTTTATATCATTTGTTGAATAGATTATAAATTCTAAAATCTGAGTTTTGTAGGTGGGAGTGGGAGTATGGAAAAGAGGCCATGATCATTTTTATTGTAGACCCTACAAGGGAGAAGCAACTTCAATTCATTGCTTATAGTATCTGGCAGAGAAGTTCTCCGATATTAATTCCTTTGCTTGCAAAAGTGGCTTTCATCTAATTATCAACTTTGTTTTGATTTTAATTACAAATTAAGTTTACATTTCCTGATACTAAACTGGTTTTGAAAGTAGACTTAAGTTGGTCAAAGAAAGCTTAATTAACAAATTGATAGTCATTCTTTGCAAACATTCTTTATACAAGTCTACATAGAAGCAAAACGTGATTCACTCGTCAACTTCCCTTTAGCTGTTGTTCAATTGTTTTGAATAGAAAATTCGTCCTTCAAATTATTATCACCTTTCAATTGTTTTGAATTGAAAATTTTCTAGCAAACAAAATCAAAATTTTTGAAAGCAACAAGTCTTTTATCTAAATGCTGAATTGTACTTTTTAAAAAAAAAAATAAAACAATCTCCCTGTGATTGATAACAAGATGGCCCGCCGTGGCCTGATAGGCTAGCACTGTTAGCCTGTCTTCGAATAGACCAATCTCACCATCAATGACAACGAGACTGGCTTGCCACGTGGCAAAGTGGGATTGGGTGAAAATTCTATTTTCCTACCCCACTCTCTGCTTTGGCTGGTGCGAAGCGTGGAGTAAATTTTTTGAACCCATTATTACAGTTTGTCTCTTCTTCTTCACATGATTTGTTTGAAGAAAGTTGGGGAACATGATATTTTTTTGACCTAACTAAATCTTGTCACCTCTATGATATTTTTTAGTTGTTTTTGATAACTTGTGTTTTTATCTCACTCTTTTGTTATATAATATTTTTTGTTGGAAAATTCTTGTCACTTTTCACGTTCTAATAGTTTCACTCAGAAAAAATAAATAAATAAAAGAGGTGCAGTAAATATTTAGAAAATATTAGTTTTGTTTACTGATTTTAGTGTCACATCAAGTTTTTGCTGAAACTCAGTTTTGTGTTTCTAGATACATGATGTGTAAGGAAATAAAAAAATATTTTTGGTGTCTGTAATAAAAATAAATAATTAATTCAATGCTTGAATTATTAAAAATAAGTTAAAATAAATATATTCTCAAAAATAATTTAAAATAAATAAATAATATAAAAAAATAACTCATGATGTGATATAAATTAATTTTGGGAGAATGTGAATTGAGACTATAAACTTCTGTATCAAAATTGTATTTACACACACACACACACATATATATATATATATATATATATATATATATATATATATATGTTTTTTAACTCAATGCTATTGCTGTTGAGTTTCAAATTTTTTTTCTTAACAGATTTGTCAGAAAAAGTTGAAATTCGGTGGTATTGCCATTGAATCTTAAAATTTTTGTTTCAATGAGTTTGAAATTTTACCAATATTTAATTTTTTTGGGGTATATGTGTTTTAATATGTATGGATTTTCTACGATATTGAAAAACATAATACTATGAGCTGTGCTTCCAAGATAAGAAGTTTGTCCTTAAAAAAGAAAAGCTTTAATCTTTTTAAATCTTACATGTAAAATATAAAATATTTAAAGGTATATTAGTGACTTATCATCTAAACTTGAGTTTTAACTTTTTTGACTCATTATTGAAGAAAAACTTTGAAACTCGATGGCAATGTCACCAAATTTAAAAAAATATAGCAAATGAATACAATACTTTTGGGCATTGTAGCATCTGAGAATTTTTATTTAATACAATAGATTGCTCAAAATATATGAGAGTATAGGAACATATTGTATTCTTTTGGATACATGTTAGCGTAAGCACCCATTATGGAAGAGGAAGGATAATATCATGATGGCACCAGTGCAACAATTTCTTGTACATTGGTTGGATGTGTTGCTTTCTCTTCTGATATCTCCGCATCGATGTAAAGAGACTTTGGCACATCCTATTTATCTTCTTTTCCTTGAGTTGGCTAATATGAAGACGCTGGAGGTATTAATCTCTCTTACTACACATCACCTTTGCCATTATCTCAATTTAGAACTCCTAAGATCTCATTAGTTATGTTGACATTGCATAGATGTGATATGAATATAGATCATTGTGGCATATAGAGCCACTATTTTGATAAATAATTTTTTCCATTATATTTGCACAACCTTACAATTTCTTTTTAATATTTAATCTAATTAACTCATAAATTTTTTTAATCACTTACAACTACTTTAAATAATACTAACTTTGTGTTAAAATAATCAAATAGGATAAATTTAAAGTCTTAATGCTGCATTTAGATTAGTAAAAAATAATATTGAAAAGATAAATATTTAGTCAGGTCAAAAAATATTATTTTTACCAACCTTCTTCAAACAAATCATACAAAAAAAAGGAGGCAAACTATATTAGTGGGGTCACAAAATAAGATTTTATCTTATTTCTTCCAAGCTTCAAGAGAGCAAAAAGAGGCAATGGGAAAGGAAAAAAAAAAATGAAATTTTGGCCTGATCCAACTTCACCAATAATTGCACTGTTCACAAATTGTTCCTGATGTCACATCACTAATACAATGTTTATGTATTGTTTCTTACTATTTTGGCACTGTCCATCCTTTTTTTTAATTTATTTTTTTATGTGGGGCTCATATTTTTAAATTTTTTTTTTGAATTTGCAAGGGTTATTACTAGTTTTTTTTTAAGAAAAAAAGAGTGTTTAATTATTAAAGGATGAAGTTGGCCCAAAAATTAAATAAAAATAATATCAAAAGGAGAAGTGAGTTGGACTTGCTTGAATTTTTTTCAGGTAGGGTGAGGCCCAAAAATAGAAAATGAGATATGTGCTTGAGTATAATTTTAATTTTTTAAATGAATTCAACTCATTTTTTAACAAGCCCAGCATATAATCAAGTCTAGTGGCAAGCCAATCTTGTTCTTGATAGCGAGACTAGCAAATACCATCATGTAGTCTTGCTATCAATCATGGTAAGAGTATCCAATTAAAAAAAAAAAATACAATTGTAGCATTTGAATGTGAATTTTTCATCTTCAAGGATTTCAATTTTTATTTTTATTTTACTTTTGTCACATTTAGCTCAAAAAGCCATATTCTTTTTTCAATACTTATCATCTAAAGTAAAATTAAAAAAAAAAAAAAACAGAGAGATTCTGAAGTGGGTTGATCTTTAATGTTTTGCTTGATATTCAATAGGGGCGATCTGATATAATGCTCCTCTGCAATTATTATTATTATTATTTCTTTAGAATGCATAATTGTCTCTGAATTAACTTTTTTTTTTAACTTCCCTATTTTGCAACCTATATTGTACTATCTTCATTTACGGTAATTTCTAAAATTAAATTTCTCAATTTTTTATTTTTTAATATATAGGTCTCAAGTTTCTTAGTTACTTTTATTATTCGTTACTCTTTTAACGGAACCAGAAAGTAAACATGAAACAAATTATGTTTTTAATCCGGACAATATATGTATATTTTTATTTGTTTAATATTTTTTACATCTTATATTAATATGTATATATTACAATATATTCAATATTTCCAAAATCATATAGTAATACGGCATTATTAGGGGAAAAAAAAATTGAAGCATCCAGGACCATGCATGGGTCACATGCCAGTGGATGACAAAATACAAATGCATCAAAAGGCGACAGTCTCCCCATTCTTTTCCTTTTCAACAAATTAATATCTTCAACATCTAAGGATCTTATATATATATATATATATATATATATATATATATATATATATATATATATATATATATATATATATATATATATATATATATATACTAAAGACATAATTTTTTATATCAATTTGTTATATTTATAATATCAAGTTAATAATCAAAACAACATTTTATTCTCACCCGATAACTCCTTAAGGTAATTAATCCACGTATGCGGTGCAAACTTTCATAATACATGATTATATATATATATATTTTAATTTCATTCTAAATTAAAAATTGTATAAATATATAGAAGTTCAAAAAGTTGTTCTGCACGTGAGCAAATTGGATACTTTGTAATAAGTTTTATCAAATTTTTTTAATCAAATTATAAGAATATTTCTTTATGTATTTTTTATACTCAAATAAAGATTTGTTTTTAAATAAAATAAAGGTAGAATAATCGAAGTGGTGAAACGCACAGGCAAACTAACTGGAAAAATATGTTACAAGTAAGTCATTCAGAGAACAAAATGAAGAGAGGAACTCCGTACTTTCTCTTTTTGATATATGTAAAAATATTATTTTTTAATTAAAATTGATATGAGTTTAATGTAGGTTGAATATTAAGCCCCCCCCCCCAAAAACCCTCAGACAGATATATATATATATATATATATTATTGGCAATATCTTTTTTATTAATTCCTTTGCTTGCAAAAGTGGTTTTCATCTAATTATCAACTTTGTTTTGATTTTAATTACAAATTAAGTTTACATTTCCTGATACTAAACTGGCTTTGAAAATAGACTAAAGTTGGTCAAAGAAAGCTTAATTAACAAATTGATTGTCTTTCTTTGCAAACATTCTTTATACAAGTCTCCATAGAAGCAAAACGTGATTCACTCGTCGATTTCCCTTTAGCTATTGTTCAATTGTTTTGAATAGAAAATTCGTCTTTCAAATTAGTGTCACCTTTCAATTGTTTTCAATTGAAAATTTTTTAGCCTACTATGGCAAACAAAATCAAAATTTTTGAAAGCAACAAGTGTATTACATCTAAATGCTGAATTGTACTTTTTTTTTTTCAATTAAGCAATCTCACTGTGATTGGTGACAAGATTGCCCCGCAGTGGCCTGATAGGCTAGCACTGTTAGCCTGTCTCCGAATAGGCCAATCTCACCATCAATGACAGCGAGACTGCTTGCAACGTGGCTAAGTGGGATTGGGCCAAAATTCTATTTTCCTACCCCACTCTCTCCTTTTGCTGGTCTGAAGCTTGGGGTAAATTTTATGATCCCATTATTACAGTTTGTCTCCTCTTCTTCACATGGTTTGTTTGAAGAAAGTTGGGGAAAATGATATTTTTTTACCTTCTAAATCTTGTCTCCTCCCTATTATTTTTTACTTGTTTTGATAACTTGTGTTTTTATCTCACTCTTTTGTTATATAATATTTTTTCGTTGGAAAATTCGGGTCACTTTTTACATTCTAATAGTTTCACTCGGAAAAAAAAAACAGAAGAGATGCAGTAAATATTTGGAAAATGTTAATTTTGTTTACTTATTTTAGTGTAACATCAAGTTTTTGCTGAAAATCAGTTTTGTGTTTCTAGATACATAATGTGTCAGGAAATTTAAAAAAATGGCGTCTATAATAAAAATAATTAATTAATTCAATGCTTCAATTATCAATAACAAGTTAAAATAAATATATTCTCAAAAATAAATAAATAAATAAATAATATAAAAAATAAAAATAACTCATTATGTGATATAAATTAATTTTGGGAGAATGTGAATTGTGACTATAGACTTCTATATCAAAATGCTAGAGTGAAAAAAAAAAGGTTCAAATTTTGTATTCATATATATATATATATATATATTAACTCAATGATATTGCCATTGAGTTTCAATTTTTTTTTAAAGATGTGTTAGGAAAGTTGAAACTCATGGTATAACTATTGAATCTTAAAATTTTTGCTTCACTGAGTTTGAAGTTTCACCAATATTTAATTTTTTTTGGGTATATGTGTTTTATTATGTATGAATTTTCTACAGTGTTGAAAAACGCAACACTATGAGCTATGCCTCCAAAACAAGAAGGTTGTCCTTAAAAAAAATTTAATTTTTTAAAATCTTACTTGTGAAATACATAATATTTAAAGACATAACAGTGATTTATCATCTAAACTTGAATTTAAACTTTTTTTAACTCATCATTCAAAATTTTTTTTGGAACTCAGTGGCAATGTCACTAAATTTAAAAAAAGTATAGCAAATGAAAACAATACTTTTAGCATTATAACATTTGATAATTTTTTTTTAATACAATAGATTGCTCAAGATATATGAGAGTATAAGAACATATTGTGTGCTCTTGGGATATATGTTAGCTCAAGCACCCATTATGGAAGAGGAAGGACAATATCATGATGGCACCTGTGCTACAACTTCATTTACATTGGTTGAAGGCGTTGCTTGCTCTTCTGATATCTCGGCATCGATGTAAGGAGACTTTGGCACACCCTATTTATCTTCTTTTACTTGAGCTGGCTAATATGAAGACTTTGAAGGTATTAATCCCTCTTACTACACGTCACCTGTCACCATCTCAATTTAGAGCTCCTAGTGTCTCATTAGTTATGTTGACATTGCACATATGTGATATGAATATAGGTCATTGTAGCATACAAAGCCATTATTTTGATGAGTGATTTTTTTTTTTCATTATATTTGTACAACCTTATAATTCCTTTTTAATATTTAATCTAATTAACTCAACATTTTTTTAATCACTTACTACTTTAAATAATACTAACTTTGTGTTAAAATAATCAAATAGGATAGACTTAAAGTTTTGATGTTGCATTTAGATTAGTAAAAAATAATATTGAGGAGATAAATATTTAGTCGGGTCAAAAAATATTATTTTTATCAACCTTCTTCAAATAAATCATGCAAGGAAAAGGAGACAAACTATACTAGTGGGGTCACAAAATAAGATTTTTTCCTATTTCGTCCAAGATTCAAGAGAGCAAAGGGAGGGAATGGGGAAGGAAAAAAAAAAAAAAGAAATTTTGGCCTAATCCAACTTCACTATTGTGGCAAGTAGATTTGATCATTGGGCCAAAAGTTTATCCAACCCTAATAGGTTCAATCCACAGGGAAACAAATATGAGCCTGGACAACAACAAAAAAGTGTAAAAAAAGGGGTACATTTAATAAAAAGCTTAAATATAAAATAAGTTAGGATTGAGGTTTTTTAAAATCTAAACTTGAGCAAACTTTTATTACTTTATTATTACATTTTTAAATTCTATTTTAAACTTTCTTAATTTTTCTTTCTTCCACTTCATCCTTTCTTCACAAAGGGAATTTAGGAATTAATTATTAATAAATTTTGAAGAAAAACACAATTTTTAGTTTTAATATCATTATAATTAAAATTTAAATACTAAATTATGCATTTCAAATGTAAAAATAATAAAGTCACGTGATTGAATAGGAAAATCAATTATAGATCAATTACATCCATAAATGGTGAATAATTATTATTTTTTTGGCAAAAAATATTTTTGAATAATATAGTTAATACATCATTCATTGATAAATAAGTTTAATAAATGTAAAAGTGAGTATTATTCATAGCTAAATCATATTTAGCAATATTAAATATTGTTTTGCAAATAAATTTAATTGTTTTATTTTTGAATTTTTAAAGGATGTCTTTTTCTCTAATTTTTTTTAAGGAAAAAAGAGTGTTTAATTATCAAAGGATGAGGTTGGCCCTAAAATTAAAAAAAATAATAAAAAGGAGAAGTGGAGAAGTGAGTTGGGCTTGCTTGAATTTTTGGCAGGCAGGCTAAGGCCCAAAAATAGAAAATAAGATATGTGCTTGAGTACAATTTTAATTTTTTTAATGAATCCAATTTATTTTTTAACAAGTCTCACTTATAATCAAGTTTAGTGGCAAGCCAATCTTGTTCTGACAGCGAGACTAGCAAATTACTATCATGCAGTCTTGCTATCAATCAGGGTAAGACTATCCAATAAAAAAAATAATAATTATAGCATTTGAATGTTAATTTTTTGTCTTCAAGGATTTCAATTTTTATTTTATTTTTGTCACATTAAGCTCGAAAAGCCAAATCCTTTTTCCCATACTTATCATCTAAAGTAAAATTATAAAAAAAAACAGAGAGATTCTGAAGTGGGTTGGTCTTTAATGTTTTGCTTGATATTCAATAGGGTCGATCTGATATAAAGCTCCTCTGAAATTATTATTATTATTATTTTCTTATAATGTGGAATTTTTTTTTTTAGAATGCATAATTGTCTCTGAATTAACATTTTTTTTAACTTCCTTATTTTGCAACCTATATTGTCCTATCTTCATTTACAGTAATTTCTAAAATTAAATTTCTCAATTTTTTATTTTTTAATATATAGGTCTCAAGTTTCTTATTTACTTTTATTATTCGTTACTCTTTTAACGGAGCCAGAAAGTAAACATGAAACAAATTATGTTTTTAATCCGGACAATATATGTATATTTTTATTTGTTTAATATTTTTTACATCTTATATTAATATGTATATATTAAAATATATTCAATATTTCCAAAATCATATAGTAATACGGCATTATTAGGGAAAAAACAAATCGAAACATCCAGGACCATGCATGGGTCACATGCCAGTGGATGACAAAATACAAATGCATCAAAAGGCGACAGTCTCCCCATTCTTTTCCTTTTCAACAAATTAATATCTTCAACATCTAAGGATCTTATATATATATATATATACTTAAGACATAATTTTTTATATCAATTTGTTATATTTAGAATATCAAGTTAATAATCAAAACAACATTTTATTCTCAGCCGATAACTCCTTAAGGTAATTAATCCACGTATTCGGTGCAAACTTTCATAATACATGATTATATTTGTTTAATTTCATTCTAAATTAAAATTTGTATAAATATATAGAAGTTCAAAAAGTTGTTCTGCACTTGAGCAAATTGGATAATTTGTAATAAGTTTTATCAATTTTTTTAATCAAATTATAAGAATATTTCTTTATGTATTTTTAATACTCAAATAAACGTTTTTGTTTTTAAATAAAATAAAGGTAGAATAATCGAAATAGTGAAACGCATCAGCAAACTAACTGGAAAAACATGTTACAAGTAAGTCATTCAGACAACAAAATAAAGAGAGGAACTCCGTACTTTCTCTTTTTGATATATGTAAAAATATTATTATTTTTAATTAAAATTGAAATGAGTTAATGTAGGTTCAATTGTAGTATAAGGAAAACAAAGCCTAAACCCATTTAAATTAACAAGCAACTTATCATTTTTCTTTTTTAAAGAAACCAGCAACTTATCATAAATGCAAATGAAGAACATGATGTATTACAAGTACTGCATAAATTTTATAATGAAATTAAAATATCGCATTAATTCCAGGCATTATTCTTTAAAACATATTTTGATGGAGCATATAGCAAGGACTCAGGGAAATATGTAGGCAGCAGAGAAGAGAGGAAATACTTACGTCATCTTCCCTGAGCAAGGAGACAGATATATATTATTGGCAATATTCTAATTAATGGTATACATTGTGTCTTTTAAAAGTTATAAATAGTGCTATGTTATAGGAAAACAAAACAAACCTGGGTATTCACGCATTGGATCAGACTTCAAAATTAAAGCCCAAAATTAAATCAGGCTAGGTTGGTATCTTGGGCTAGTTAGGCCTTTTTTCAAAATAAATTTTGATAAAAATTACAAAATAATTTCCATAAAATAAAATTTTTATATAAATCTCTTACATTTTGTTTTTTTAAAAAAATAAAATTTTTATAAGTTCTTGTAAATTTTTTTTTAATATATCATGATTAAGTTGAATTAAGCCAAACTGATCCAAAGTTAATCCAATAAGATGGCCTACCCTTACCTTCAAATTTTTTTGTCATCCAATCCGATCCAATGTAATGGGGTCGAACCAAGCTAGTTGGGCTGGTTGGGCCTTAAACACCTCTACATGAAAAGGCTTATTGACACCTCAATAAAAATGTGAATATAAAATTTTTTACAAATTAGTTAAATCTCTCGACAATAATATCTAATTAGTGACTTAGGTTTATCATTAATATTATAATATTTTTAAAATTAATCAATAAAATAACATTTTAAAAATATTGAATACCTAATAAACTAATTTATTAGAGCTTTTTCTATTTTCCAAAATGTTATTTTTGGTCAAACAAATGTTATGCACGCTAAACTAAATATAAGCAATTAGAATTCGTATTGCGACAGAGCTCGCCAATGAGTAGGATGCACTTGGGAATGAACGAAATTTCAATCGTGAAGGTTTTCAAGCCCAACTTCGTTTACTTGGGCCACACGCACCATGAGTTAATACGCATGCCTCTAGTCAAGCCGCCCCTTTCTCGGACAAAAAATTATGATTGCTTGTGTTTATTTGATTGGGTGATATTTTATAGTTTCTAACATAATTTTATTTAGAACCATAAATAAAAAAAATAGAGAAAAGCATAGATGAGTAAATGATTAATTTCAATTTAATAAAAACAAATGAACCGATAATACCTTCACTCCTGAAAATATAATTATATAATTTTATAATAAATAAATTACTTAATGTTATCATTACCAAAAAACGAACATATAATTTCTTGAAGTTCATACAATTTTTATTGTATTTTGAATACACATTCTTATAAAATATCTTCCTTTAGTTAATTTAACTTTGTTTAAAATTTGAATTGGGGTTAAAGGACTAGTCAACGAAAATGTTAAGCTTAGATTGTGATTGAGTTCGATTAGTGAAGAATCTCTAGTCGAAAATAACAAACTAGTAAGAAAAGAGAAAATGCAAGGTACTCTAGTCAGATAAACACAACACAATCTATATGAAAATGCCATAAAATAAAAGAAGTGTAAGAGGTGAAGGATCAATAGACACGGGAGCAATTATCAACCATGAAAGGAGCTATAATACAACAGGGAGAAGAAAAACCATGACACGAAGAATCATCAAAGACCTAACCTACAATTCACTCTTTTTCACGTTTTGCTTTGTTTATTCACCTTATTCACTTGTTTTATGCTTATAGGGCTAACAATAGAGGGTGGTTGGTATGAATCCCTAAAGTGGGAACCCAATTTGGTTATTGGATATGAACTAGCCAATGACCTATTGATATTCAAGGTGTGTAGCCAATTGTTTTTCAGTTGCTAGCTTAATATTATGTCTTATGGATAGTATTTCCACTTAGTAGTTGGGTATGGCATTTGCATCAACATTTGGTGGATGATATAGGTAATGATCTTCGTGGATTCGAATTGAATTCTATAATGAAAGTAAAACATTAATATATCATATTTCAATTGTAAATTAAAATAATATAAACTTTTATGGCAATACTTATTAGGGATCCCTAGTGGCTATCCAAATTAGTTCTTTCATATTCATAATAGAAAAAAATGGCTTAGCAAAGCAAGAGTTGTCTTAATAAAGTATGCCTCAATAAGACCTTCCACCAAAACAATAATGAACTACGATGTAAAGGAAGGTGGGTTGAAGGTATGTAGGGCAGAAGGGTTAGAGGTACATGAGGCAAGGGGTCAAAGATGCATGGGGCAAAAAGGTCAAAGGCACTTGAGGCAAAGGGTCAAAGGTATATAAGGTAGAAAGGTTTAAGGCATATGAGCTAGAGTACTCACCATACCTACTCGTAGCTAATATTTCCCTCTCTTGGGCACCTATACCTATTAGTGGTGTAACATCCAATTTTTTGAAAATGAGAGAAAATGTGAGACCCGAGGCTGATTAGCTGCGGCGAATGACACCATGAATGCCTTGTTGCTCATATTCAGGCCAATTTAAAAAAGGAAATGATAAGGGGTTAGATAACCTATAGAGAGTGGGAACCCCTAGCATAAGTAGAGGAAAAGAATAATTATGAAAGATTAGTAAGAAGTCCATGGGCCTAGTAAATGAGACTGAGGAAAGAGCTCAACACAGAGGAAGTTAGACACAGAGATAATGAGGTTGTTGAGAGCCACCTTAAGGCATTGACTTTAACCTAAAGTGCTACTTAGTGGGATATTGAATGATAGAATACTAGTGTAGCCTCGAAATGATGCAAGATAAGACTACCAGTAGTAAGGCACATAGTGAGTGGCCTAGAAAGGTGTACCTCATAGGTAACACCTAAAGGTAAGTATGAGTAGCCCAAAATATTATGACCTAAAGAAGCAACATGATGCTAGGCCCTTTGTTTTAATGGTGTGATGACTCCAAGAGGCTTAAAAGGAGTTAAGAATCATATTTGAAAAGAAAGAATAATGCCTAAAAATTATTTGAGGGGTGTTGCGCCTCACACTTTTTCTCATGGATTTTGGACTTGCCTTACCCATTCTTTAAGAGCTTTGGACTCAACCATACTCTTGGGAGCCCACTTTGTTTTTGGGAGACTCTTTGCTATGTCTCAACCAAGCTCAAGGGTTCCTGGCTCATCCTCACCAAAGGGAAGAGTTCTTGGCCTCTCCACACTCAAGCAACTCATACAAATATCATGTATTTATTTAGAAGCATAACATGGCATTAAGAATCATGACATATTTTTAGTCTAAAATGGGTTTTCAAGAGTATGGTTGAGTCCAAAACTCTTAAAGAATGGGTGAGGCAAGTCCAAAATTCATTATGCCCATAATAACTTTAGACCTTAATAATTAAGAAACATCTACTTACATTTAGGAATTTCTATTGTCTAGTGATTTTGTAATTTTATAAGGTATTAGACATTTGAACTTATTACCTAGTGTACAGTTAATTAAACATATGTGAGAATGGTTATTGCACATTCAATTAGATAAGTGAAATTTCCTTTTCAAAACTTTTTCATAATTCTACGATTATAATTTAGTAACAAGATAAATAGCATTCTTAAACAAAGGGTGTTATAATATGCACTTGCGTCCTTAGCCATATTGTGTGTATAGTACTTTAAAAAGTTGGAAAAAAAAATTCATCCAAATAGCATTCTATAAGTCTTGGATTGTTTTAATTGTTGTTCAAGATATTATATTCTTTATTATAATTTTATGTGAACAGATTTTATGTACTAAAAAAAGGTTTTAACTTAAGAAAAGCCTATTTGTTTTAGAAATTTTCCAAGTGAATAGATCCAAATTAGGGTTCTAAGGATTCAATGGGAAAGGAAATCGCACTTGAGTTTTTACCAGCTAGACATGGTCCAAAGATAGAACCCCCCAAAAACATAAAGGTTGCGTTTGGTTGCTGGAATGCCGCCCTAAGGAATGAAAAATCTACTGACATTCCAATGATTGCATGCGTTTTGTAACACCATAAATTTTAGCTCATTTCATAACATTCATAAGCTTCACATCATCATTTTCATGAGAGTACATGAAAAAGGGACCGAAAATAATGGACTTATTTGCATTGCGTCATACTTAAAAATTTCAATCAGTGTCACATGGACTGTGTGGGCTCATGCTATGCATCCTCACATTTAGATATATCATTACAACTCATTTGTATTACAAAATCATGCCCACAACTCATGGAAATTGAAATGAAGCATGAACTGGACTTGTTTAATTTCGACCAGATTTGCTCCATTTTCTGACTAAAGTTTGGAAAATCATAACTAAAGTAGAAAATTTGAAAGCATGCAATATTGGTCATTTTGAGAAGCTATAGATGTCTACTTCATACTAAAAATGTCTTTGGAATCACTCAAATTAGAGTTAAAAACTTCGTGAATGAATCCGTCAAAATTTGGACACATCGACATTGGAAAATGTCCACCAGAGGGGCTTTAGCTGTCCCAGGGCTTTCCATGGTTTTTAGGGCCTCTGAGAACTCTGGGGAACTCAAAAATTTCATTTAAAAAGCCCACTTATGTGAATTCCAAAATTTACTTAAAATTATGAAAATGTCATTTCATTTTGTAAGTTTTTCATAAGAAATTGTTTCTTCATTCTAGCTCCATTTTTCTTTCCATCTGAGCCGAGATTCTCATTTTTAGGAGTTTAGAATGCTTTCCAAATTTTTTGGAACTTTAACTACATCATCTTGGGGGACTTCTTTTTATATTCGGTGAGTTTCGTTTGTTAACGGAAAAACTGCATGTTACGTTTCTTACGTTTTCTTTCATTTTCAGAGAACCGGATGTTACAAGTTTGGTTACAAGAAAGGCAGCAAAAGGCTTTCCATGGATGGGCCAGCTTTCCTCCATATGACGGAAATCACATTCATCCCATTCCGTGAAGGAAACGTCTACTGTACACTGGAATACAATATGCTAAGGCCAAAATACCCCTAGAAATTATATTTTTGGTAATTATTATTTATTTATAAGGTTATTTTATTTCTTTTAATAGCATACCTTTTTATTTTATTTTAAATCTAACCAAATAAACAAATTACAATATTTTTATTCTTTTCCTTATCATATTAAACACATTTTATACATCGTAATATTCTTTTTCATTCCTTTCCGCTCCTTTTAATTCTTTCCATTCCATTCAATTTTTACAACCAAACGGACCCAAAGAAAATCCCTAGTTGAATAGAATGGACTCTTAGAAGTGTGGGCAGATGGTGGCCAAGCCCAAATAGAGATGGGTACATGTTGAATGAAGCTCAAACCCAAGAAACAAGGCTTAATCTAAAAATGTATCCCTAGTTGAATATGCTGGCCTCTTAGAAGTGTGGGCAGATGTGGCCCAGCCCAAGTGGAGATGGTGCATGTTAAATGAAGCTCAAACCCAAGACACACGGTTTAATTTGAAAATGTCTACGATCAAATTACCTTTTAAATAAATATTTAAAAATATTTAAAAAAGATATTTTATAGATGATGAAGCAAATGTCTAAACCTATGATCTCTTGCTGACTATATGCATTCATCGCCACTAAACCACACCTAGTGACTTAGTTATTTCACAAATTTAGGTTAAAAATAGTAAGGATTTGGACCAATAAGAGGTTTTATTTTGCAAAATATAGTAAAATGTCACAAAGAAAAATATTTTCTTTTTTCTCTGCATAAAATAAATATAAAATTTTATTATACATAATTAATATGTGTTGAAACAAATTTATAAGTAAATAATAAATGTATCAAAATCGATAAAAATTCTCAAAGATTAAAAAAAAAAAGGATGATTTATGTATAAAAAATTAAAAATAGCATTTTGATAATGATGAACGGTCCGTCAGTAATCCAATGGTTCAAAATTGAGCAATCTTGTAAATACTCATAGGGAGTGGAGTTCTGACAAAGACCTTAATAAGTAAGCTAGTAAGGTAAGAAAGAAAGATGTGAGCGAGAATGTGTGGGTGTGTATTCAAATAATGCAACCATATAAGACTATCATATAAGTAGTTTGAACCAATTGTTCTCGTTTTCCAAGATTCAGTTCAACACAGTCTTACAACTTATTATATAAACACCAACTACTATCAACAACCACTATAACTCCAAACAATTAATGGGATGTTGTTCAGGGAGTTAAATGTGTAATTAATTATTTAATGCTCTTGTACTTGTGAAAATTTAAACTCTGAGCTTTTCTTGCAATATATCTATATTTGGTACATTTAAGTGAATGTAATTTTTTTCTAAGAATTTGTTGAATGCAAGAATGTAGAAAGAAATATCCCTTCTAAAAATATCAAAAGCTTAAGAAAATTATGATTTTCACATATAGTTTTTCTTTTTTACTATGTATACTTCCTTGAATTGTTGTGAGAAAAACTTTCAAGTAAAAACTTAAAGCATGTGTTTGGTTGCACGTTGAAAAATGTCAAAATATGATGTGGACAGAAGCGACAAATTATTGCTTCTACGTGAAATCTCATATCAAACGTGATTTTTCTAATCTCTCGACGTGCAGCCAAACACGCTAAGAGAGGATTTACACTCGAATGTTCGGGCTCTCCTTTTCATTTGAATCTCTATACATAAATCTTTTAATTTTATAATCACAATCATTACTTTCTATATTATTTATCGATAGTTTCTCAAATATTTTAAAGATTATTTAAAGTTGTTATCTAGACTCATTATAACTAGCTAAGTTTGCAATTTATTATTTTGAGAACTTCACTTTATCTCAAATGTTGTGTATCACTCTTAACACCAAAAGCTTGTGTACACGCAAACAACAACAACAACTTATGAATACCCAATAATTTAGATAAGAATTGTAGAATTAATAAAATCATCATTCTAAAAATGACAACTTTAAAATATGATGCATATTAATTTAAATTTATCTCAAAACAAGTTAACTAGAATGAAAATAGATACTGGTTAAACTGAATATTGTGACCATAAAAATTAAGAGTTACAAGAAAAAACAAAATGCAATGGTGATATTATTCTTTAAAGATTTATACTATATGAACTGCAAACATAGATATTCATTTAAAATTAAATGTTTCAAGATTTTTTTTAATATGATCTAGTTATAATTTTCTTAAATCCCATCAACGATCAACAATAACCACCCACGTTTGTTATAGAAGATTGGTATCTCAATATCTTCGATTGTAGTAGATCTTCTCTTATATGAAAAGAATATTTTGATTATTTTTTAGGATTAAATTTAAGTAGAATTTTTTATATTTTTATTACCAAATTTTTAATTAAAATATAATAAATATATAATTTTTTTAATAAAAATATAACAAGTATATAGTTTAATTAAAAAAATTATATAATTATTTTTAAAGATATATATATTTGTCATATTTTAATTAATAATTTTTATCATATTTTAATTAAAAAATATACATTTATTATCTTTTAATTGAAGAATTTGATAATAAATTATATATAATTTGTTATTTTATATTTTGTATGTATTGGGTCACACATAAATTATGTTTTCTAAAAATATTTAAATTATAAATCAATAAATATATATTTCCTAAATTTTTACTTCAATATTATTTATTTCATATTTAAAATCATAAATTTGATTTATTTTAAATTAGTTAAATATATATTTAATATTTATTATATTATATAAATAAAAATATTTTGATCATTATATTTATCTTTATAAAAAATTTATAATTTAATATTTTTTTAAAAAATAATTAATTTAATGGATAAATTATAAATAAACGTATCTAACTTGTGACTGACGTGGGACTCACAATCTCACATTCTAGGTCCCACGCGCTTACACGTGGCAAAAGCTCCACCCTCCACTGCTTCAAGTTTGAGCAAATCTGTCTCCGTTCATTGGATCCATTGAGCTGCTTCAATGCTTTTCCTTTCCCCTTTTCGGTTTCGTTTTCGTTCTCGTTGTCGTTCCTTCCTTCTTCAGTTCACCCCTCCACGAGGAAAACCATGTCTTCTTCGTCCAACACTTCTCACCATTCTCTCCAAAACTTGTCGTTTCATTGCTACGCTATGTCCTTCCTCTCTTCTTCTTCTTCACAGTTTTGCGCACTTAAATTGTTTTCTTCTTCCGTTACTCAAACGAAGCATAATTGGGTCAATCTTTCTCTCATATAGGATGAAGATTTTTGAACCGTTTCTTAACCCACACATTCATGATTAATTGGCTCTTAGGTTTTGTCGCGTAACCCAGATCCGAAAATCTCTCGCTGTCTCTCTCTCTCTTTCTCTTTCTAGAATATATTCTCCGTAGGATCTCCACTTCCTTATCAGTTCTTTTGTTTTACAGCTCACATTCCAAATCCAGAAAGGTAAAAAGTGCAATTCTTGTTTTTTCGGTTGAGATAGTTGTCTTGCTTAGTTGGGGTACCCGCTTCGTTGGTGGCATTGGCACGTTTATAGCAGAAAAAAAATTGGAGGGCAGCCATTTCAGAGCGTTCCGGACCATCAAGATTTCCATGATCCACATTTAGCAATTCTGATTTGGTTTTGCAACTGCTCACAACTTATTCGTCTGTAGTGTTCCCTTAAACCAGTCTTAAAAATAATTGCCCTTCATATTTCTTCGTTCAAACTGGGTGCTCGTGGTTTGGGTTCTCGCTGACGTAAGGAATTTTGATCTTGGGGGTTACACTTTTTCCTTGATTTTCTTCTCCTTTGGAATCAACCCAAACCAGAATTCTTGCGAATTTCTCAGAATATGCATATTGATAATTTGGGGATCTGGCTATCTCTTATTTCCCTTAAGTGACAGAGAAACACAGAGCTCAGTTCATTTTCTTGGGTATAGCTTGGAGATATAGCATGCTAGGGAGGATCAAAGCATCAATTCCAGCATAGAACATTTTGAATTCATTTATGTGAAAGTGAAGAATTTAATTGATTGGACTGGTATTTGAGAAACTTTGGGGACTGTAAACTGGTGTTATGGGTTGTATATGCTCGAAAGGGACATCTTCAAATGATTACGTTGCTGAGAACCATGCCAAAGACAAAGATACGAAGGTAAATAGAACCTCAAAACATTTGAGTACGGGAGAGAAGGTCGCAATAGAGGCTGATGGTGGTGGTAATGATGCTACTGCACGGTTGATATCTAATCCGTCTCGGGATGGAACTTCAGGGTCCACTCCCGTTTCATCAGATGAGGGGGAGAAGAATGGAGAGACTACCGCAAAGCCTGCAAAACAACTGGTTCACATGGCCTCAAACGTGGGAATGCCAAGTGGTGGACTAGGACAACCTAGGATGACTAGGATAATTAGTGTAACTAAAGGGGAAAGAGGAGCTCAAGTTCTTGCTGGCTGGCCTTCTTGGCTTACGGCAGTTGCAGGGGAAGCCATTAATGGTTGGATACCTCGCAGAGCAGACTCATATGAGAAGTTGGAGAAGGTAAGTTGAGTCACTTGATACATGTATTGTTAATTTGATTAGTTATTTATTTTTTTAATATAAATAGACCAGCGATCCTTTGAACCTATGATTTATATTTGAAATTATATTATCAGTACTCAAATGTGGAAGCATCTACTGTCTGATGATCATATACTCCCTCCGGTCCTTTTATAAAAAAATCTGAAAAAATATTTTTGGTTTCAAAATATAAAAAACATGGTATATTTTTTTACTTTATTAAATAATAAATTTATTTTTTATCCTTCATTTATTATTACACCCAATACACTTAACAATGCATAATGTTTTTTCATACAAAATAAAGATAGGTAAAATAAGAAAAAATTACCAAATTTAAATGTAATCAATGAGTTAAACTGATATTAACTGATTTTCTTATGATTTTCTTATTAATACCAGTGAAACAGTTTTTTGTTTATAATAAAAGGGACCGGAGGTATAATTGTTCAAAGACATACCTCTTGATTGAAAACATTCAGTTAACCATGTTTTCACTATAATGTAACTAATAGCAGTCACCATTTTCAGAAGCATGGTGCAAAGTATTTTTTTATTTTTCTTTTCAAATAATTTATTTTATCAATATATATCTGGCTTGAAAGATTGTTATATGCTTTTCAGCTTTGATTGTTGGGGAGCAATTTATTTTCTTCCATACCTGAAGTATATGATTGTATGAAGTATTCTTTTTTGTTTCAGTTCATAAGGTTTTAGCCCTCCCTCGCCTCTTAAGAATACCTTTTGGTATAAGTACAGCTTTGATATCTATTTATAGTTTTCCCTTGGCTGATTTTTTCTTTTATTCTAAGGAGAATTTTATCCTTTATTTTCCTTAAAATAAGCAAATAAAGCTTCCTGTCATCCTGCAGATTGGGCAAGGAACTTATAGCAGTGTTTACAGAGCCCGTGATCTAGAAACAAATAAAATTGTTGCATTGAAGAAGGTTCGTTTTGCGAATATGGATCCAGAAAGTGTTCGTTTTATGGCAAGAGAAATAATTGTACTTAGAAGGCTTGATCATCCAAACGTCATGAAGCTTGAAGGCATCATTACTTCAAGGGTCTCGGGTAGCTTGTATCTTGTTTTTGAATATATGGAACATGATCTTGCAGGGCTTTCAGCGACACCTGGCATCAAGTTCACTGAAGGGCAGGTAGTTGATTTGAGCTTCTGATTATGTGTCCATTGTCCAGACAAGAACCTTTTTTGGTCTTTTGTTGCTTTAACATTTTCCTTTTGGTCATATCAATTTGATGGACATATTTTAAATTCATTTAATGTGACTTTCTTTTATAAATTTTCTTAATGAGCCAGGATAGTTTAATTATAGGCATTATGGACCTTGTAAGATTTAAAATTTGCATTTGTATAACAGAAGTCTCTGATACAGGACAGATACTATCAAGCTAGGAATAGAATGTTGAGCTAAACTTCTGTTTCTATAAATATTTTCTCTTAAACTGAATATGATAAGTCAAAAGTGTTGTATATTATGCTGGAGCCCAAGTGGCAACTTTACTGCATTGTTAAATTGAAGATTTGCTTTATGACAACAATAGTTTATTGATAGTGATATATATTGATATCAATATATTTTCTGTTATGTGTCAATGTCTGTCAGTTTTCTGAATTTTCTATCTCATAATCTATGAAGAATTTCTAGTATCTCCAAATATTTTCTGTCAGAGACTAGTACAATATGCAGATGAATCTTGTTGATGACATATTGCTCATCTGAAATGCTTCTAAGAATTAAGTATGTTATCAACTTTTGTTATTTTCTGTATGAATTGCCCACCTAAAAATTCTCCATTTCTTTCTGTCTTGAATGTGGCGAATTGTTGCAATATCAAGTAGCCAGTGAATTGGCTAATTACAAGGATTAAAAATTAAAATTAAAAACAATTGAGAAAATAGGATTCTTATGAGTGTTATTGTTTGCATCCTGCTGTTTACACCTCAGTACATGTAAGTCACATGTTTACTATTTTAGTGATTTTTCCTCATTCATGTCTTCTGTTTGCACAAAGGGCTCATGTTTTCTGTGATGCTGCAGATCAAATGTTATATGCAACAGCTGCTTCGTGGTATTGAGCATTGCCACAGTCATGGTGTTCTGCACCGAGACATAAAGGGCTCAAATCTGCTGATTGACAAGAATGGCAATCTAAAAATTGGTGATTTTGGGCTAGCAACTTTGTTTCAGCCATCTAAGGGGCAGGTTTTGACAAGTCGTGTGGTAACCTTGTGGTACCGACCACCTGAACTTCTACTGGGAGCCACAAATTATGGAGTTGCTGTGGACTTGTGGAGTGCTGGTTGCATTCTTGCAGAGTTGTTTGCTGGAAAGCCTATAATGCCTGGACGAACAGAGGTAGTTTCTTCTTACATTCTACATTTTATTGGACATACTGAAGCCTTACCATCCATTATTCTGAGCAGCATCTTTGGGTGAAATAAGTCTGAAGCAGATAAAGTTCTCTTCTTTCACCTTAGCATCGTGACATGAGTATTGGAAGAGGAATTCACTTATGTAGAAGTAGAATGAAAGTATAATTGATTCTTAATATAAATTGTCACATTTCTAGCCTAAAATCCAGCAGCTTACCATTGCAACTGCTTGTTTTATCTGCAATCATCCTAGTGATTGAAAAAGAATCTTACAAGTTAAGCTAGAGTCTACTAGACACTTTAGAAGCGCGAAGGATTGCTAGAAAATTTTTTTGGGTCAAATACTATTCAGGTGGTCCCAATTAAAGTATGCTATGATACTTAAGGCCATTATTATACGTTCTTCAACTCTCATTAATATTTTTAAAATGTGAAACTTTTTAGGATTTAACTGGGCACTAAGATCTTGCTATCTGTTATTCTAGGTGGAGCAACTTCATAAAATCTTCAAACTCTGTGGATCACCTTCTGAAGAATACTGGAAGAAGTCAAAGCTACCACATGCAACAATTTTCAAACCTCAACATCCCTACAAACGTGTTGTTGCTGAGACATTTAAGGATTTTCCTCAATCGGCACTAAGCCTTTTGGAAGTCCTTCTTGCTATAGAACCTGAGGATCGAGGAACTGCTTCTTTAGCACTTCAGAGTGAGGTAGTCATAACTTAATAAGTTCTCTTTTGAGTGAAGTTTAAGCACAAGTTCTCTTTGAGTGGAATGATTATGTCACATTTGAGCATTTTATTTTTCATGCTAACCTCATGAGATTATTATTAATATATATATATATATATATTTAGAACTTTCCTTTTCCTTAGTTACTGACAGATTTCTCTGTCCAGTTCTTCACAACAGAGCCCTTTCCTTGTGATCCATCAACCTTGCCTAAGTACCCACCAAGTAAGGAGTTTGATGCCAAGCTTCGACAAGAAGAAGCCAGAAGGTATTCCACCTCTGAATCACTTAATATTTGAAATTTTCTAATAATTTTATCATATCTGATTCTAGCATAGTCTAGAATAATTGCCCAGAAGGAAAAAAAAAAAAAAAGAAGTGCCGCTACTATATGCTTTGGGGTAATGTTCTTAAAAAATTATTATCTGGTGAGCTAACACTTCAAGGGACTGATACCATTGTTCTATAATATATGAACTTGCTTCAGAATAATGATAGAATGGCTCTTTTACTTGGCCTTCTCTTAGAGATATCAACTTCCAAATCCTCTAAGTGTAATTCAGTTGGAAGTTTTTTTTCTTCTTCTTTTAAGTTAATGATTTTAGCATGATTTGCTATTGTAAAGACACTCCATTTTCCCCTCGTCTTTCTCTATGCATGTTACTTATGTTACCCATTTGTTCATTCTAATACAGGCGAAGAGCTGCAAGTGATAAAGGAAATGAAGAGGAATCAGCTAACAAGGGTTCCAAAGAATCTAAAGCTGTTCCAGCACCTGATGCTAACGCTGAGTTGCGGGCATCAATTGAGGTATCTCACTTCATAGACTAAGAGTTAATGGATCTCATGTTCAGAAGAACTGTATGGCAACTGCCTAACACATTTTTCCATCTCCCCCGCTCTTTTTTTTCCCCTCTTCAGAAGAGACAAGGGCAGGCTAACCCTAAATGCATCAGTGAGAAGTACAATCCTGATGAGGATGGTGGTTCTGGCTTCCCTATTGAACCTTCCAGGACAAGAGCACTCAATGCCTTCTCTCATTCTGGCCAGTCAATGCATCCGAGTGCATATGGATCTTCACGCAATATGAATTTGAACAAGGAAGATGCTCTTGCTGGCCCCGGCCGTATCTACAATTCAGGAAATCCTTCTGAGTTGAGAAAACAAAGATCCTGCATGCATGGCAATGCTGCTCAATTGTCCAGATTTGCTAATTCAGTTGCCACTGGAGGTGGTTTAAAGCTTGATATGAGTGGAGATGCTAGTGTGAATTCACAGTGGCCTGACGATTGCTTTGGCAATCAATATGGCCATCTTGCTGATGGTGCTGATGGTGAATCCAACCAATTGCTCAAGTCTTTACACAAGAATGACATCCATCCTTGCACTAAGGAGGCTGCCAAGGTAAAGAAATTACTCATAAGCATCTATTCGTGCAATTGATCTATCTTTTTTAGATCACCTTTTAAGTGTCTCTGTCGCTATAAATTAAGTACCACCAGACTTAAGACAGATGAGAAGACTGACCCATTAGCGAAACAAAAAGAGAAGAGAGAGAAAAAGAGGAATGAAAATTGTCAATGAATCTAGACATGATACATATATCAATTAATTACCAGTTTTGATTCTTCTCATTATCTTAAACCCCCCCAACCCCGCCTTATTTTTCAAACAAAAGGTGAGAGTGCAAAATAAAGAATGTTGGAATGTAAGAGACCATAGAAAGGGAAAAAAATGCTTTTGAGAGGTATTAAATTTTCTATAATTTGGATCATGAAATTTATCTAATGATGTTGGGAATTATATTCTCAGTGACCCCGCTTGCATACTCTTCTGAAATCTGTACATAAATCTCTGGAATTTCTTCTGTGGTAATTAGTGACTTATAAGCAATATGATTATGGAGCTATCAAGTAATACCTTGATTTTATTTTTTTGGGGTGATAACAGGCCTATGCTCCAAAAAATGGCCACATTTACTATTCAGGACCATTGGTCCCTGGAGGGGAAAATCTCGATGAAATGCTTAAGGAGCATGAAAGGCAAGTCCAACAGGCTGTCCGCAAGGCACGCTTGGATAAGGCCAAGTTAAGTAAACGTGACAATGAGAATGGCCAAACTGAATCACTACTTCACCATGTGAGAAATCACGAGTGAGACTTTCAAGGGGATGGTTATGATGCTTTGATTTGGGATGCAGGTGTTTGAGCACAAGATGACTCTTGTAATACATTTTTTTCCCTGGAAATTTGACAAATCTTGATGCTGAGAAATAACTTCAGGACTCATGGAGCCTGATGAAGTTCTTCGCAACACCAGATGATTATGGCTACCGTTGAAGTAATTGTGCAAAGTTCTAACCAACAAATTGTAGTTGTTTCGGGAAGATGGATAGCATGTAGAGCAAATGAAATCGATGGTGAATCGGCGTTTGACTGTATTATTTGATAGTTCTTTAAATTGACACACACCGGCAAATTGTTTTGTTTCCAGATGGTGAGGTTTTCTCCTTGGAATTGCTCAGTTGCTCAATATTTAACTTGTACAGGTGAAACTGATTTTGCTTAAGCAAATTACCCTTAATTGAAATACAAAATGTAATAGGTTTTCCATGTTTAATATCTACCGCCAGAGGGCACCATAAGAATCGGAATTGTGAGGACAGGCTTGCTTTTCTAGAGGTAGTATTATCATCAACCTCTCAGAATGAAAGCTAGCAACAACGTCTACTATCAAATTTGCAATGCTTGTGATAACTTTCTTTGTCTTTAGGCTAAAGATCAAATTTGTGTAGCTTTTTTTATTCTTTAGAATGATTTGCATATATTTAGTTTACAATATGCAGACCTTTTTTTGAAAATATAAACAAATTTACTTGTTGTTTTAAAAATATGATATTATTTAGTTTTTTGCCCTTTTTTTTTAAAGTAGTATGTAATAAACCTATTAATTGAGATGACGTGTCATCTTTGGATCATTTATAGTACCGAACTGTATATGGTAACAAAGAAAATGTGTGTGTGAGAGAGAGATACAAAGGAGCGAAGCAATGTATAAAAATTAGTTTTTTTTTTCTCTTTATTCATTTTATTTTTTCTTTCAATCATTTTAATTGTACATTGTGCATTTACTTAATAAATATAGAGAATTGTTAGTCATTCATTAAATGCTTAATTTGTGGTTTATTGTGTATAACACTCTCCAACATTAGTTGTTCTCAAATATGAAAAATATATATATATGACTTCATTTTTAATTTTATACCAGTAATGCTTGAACTTGTTATATGTAATGAATTAAGAGTGTTATATGTATTTTTGATTACCAAATTTAGCCTTTAAATAACAGCCTATGTTTAAAGTCAATCTCTTAAAAAACTGAGTAAAAAAAAAATTGAAAATGGGGTGAAATTTCAGAGGTTCACTTTTAATTCGTTAGTCATTCGTTAAATGCTTAATTTGTGGTTTATTGTATGTAACACTCTCCAACATTAGTTGTTCTCAAATATGAAAATTATATCTATGACTTTATTTTAAATTTTCTTAAACAGATACGAGTAATCCTTGAACTTGTGATATGTAATGAATTAAGAGTGTTATATGTATTTTTTATTACCAAATTTGGCCTTTAAATTTAGCCTTTAATTAACCGCCTATGTTTAAAGTCAATCTCTTAAAAAACTGAGTGAAAACAAAAATGAAAATGAGGTGAAATTTCATCGGTTCCCTTTTAGTCCTCTTCTGTTATCCATAACTTAAAACTATTTTTAATAGCAATAATTGCAATGAAGATATGTTATTCTAATATTATGGATCAAAGCGATAGTGGTATATATGAAATATATTTTTGGTAAATGATTTACTTGAGATTTATATCATCCAAAACTTTACTATAAAAATTAGCATGGGAGCATGCCTACCAAAAAGTGACTAAAAAAGGAGCTTCAATGAGGATTTGAACTCATGTAGCATGAACTCTTATAGAATTATTATTATTATTGTTAAATTAGCATGAACTCATTTAGCATATGAATTGCTTTCCCACTTAATTTTTGGGCTTGATTAAATAATAAGATGCTGGATTAAGGACATTCATTTTATCACAGTTACATAAAAAGCAGAGATCAGGTAAGATAGAGAGTAGAGGACAAGGTTGTTATTTTGGCTTTGCCAGAACTACAGTTACAGTATAATTGAGATTATGTCTGCCAAACACGCCAAAACAAACTTGATTAAATAATAAGCACTTCACGGGATAAAAGAAAGATATTAAAGAGAAATCCCACCAAACTTGCAGATCCAACAACAACCATTGTGTACTGTTTTTGCTTCGTTGAGAATTCTTTCAGCTCTTTTGTCCTCATCAAATAATCCCTTCATGTTCAAGCATCAGACACCAATCACTCTATACCTTCATTCATTGACCTTTCTTCTTCCTCTTCCCAAACTCTAAACCAAATATAACCCTGAAAATCCATACCCACATTCCCGCCATTGTTGATACTTCCTTAATTTCTAACTCAACTATGAGGCCTAAAGCTAATCAAACCCTGAACTTGAAGCTCCTCATTCTTGGGGTCTTGGTTGCTCTTTTCCTCGTCTTTGTGCTAACATCAAACTTTTCTTCTTCAAACCAAGACGTATCTAATCCAAGTTCACATACAACACTAGCCAATGCTTCAAGGGATGAGACAGAGAAGAGTGACACAACAGATTGTTCACTTGCTTGCAACAAGATACCAGCTTCTCTAGCTCAAGCTCTAATCCACTATACAACCTCAACCATAACCCCGCAACAGACACTAAAAGAGATATCAGTGACAGCCAGAGTTTTGGAGAAGAGATCACCATGCAATTTCCTTGTCTTTGGCTTAGGCCATGACAGCCTCATGTGGAGTTCACTCAACCATGGTGGCAGGACAGTTTTCCTTGAAGAAGATGAGGCATGGATTGAGCAAATCAAGCATAGGTTGGGCCCCACTTGATCTAATACCTCTCTCCTTTATTTATTTTGTAATTTTATGAGTAAAATCTTATTTTTGTTCCTGACAAATAGATGCACTATCAATTTAGTCTTCCATGGATGTTTACTTTCCCTTTAATCCTTCATTCATTGAAATGTTTTTAATGTTATTCTTCCATCCTATCTCCATCTATAAATTAACATAAAATCTTGACTCACATTTGTTGATACACATCTAGCACACGCTTAGTCCACATCAAATAATGAAATTCAAAAACTCCATACCTCTGAAGTTCACCAATCCACCTAAGAATTTCATAAAACATAAACATAGTGAAAAAGTTTACTTGCATGAATTCCAAAATATGAAGACCTCTCTAAAGGACAATTTTAAAAACATTGATGTACTTATGATAATGTAATTTCATATTTATTATTTATTCTTTAAATCTTTATTAATGTTATCATTATTATCTCATAGAAGAATTGGCCTCATCTGACAAAAACTCTCTATCTGCTATTGCAGGTTCCCTATGTTAGAGTCCTACCATGTCACCTATGAGAGCAAGGTGAATGACGCTGAGAACCTAATGCAGGTTGGAAGAGGAAGTGAGTGTAAAGCAGCTGGGGATCCAAGACACTCCATGTGCCAACTTGCTTTGAAAGGCTTGCCAAGTGAGGTTTATGAGACAAAGTGGGATTTGATAATGGTGGATGCACCCACAGGGTACCATGAGGATGCACCAGGGAGGATGACTGCTATATACACAGCTGGGATGATGGCTAGGAATAGGGACAGTGGAGAGACTGATGTGTTTGTGCATGATGTCAATAGGGAGGTGGAAGACAAGTTCTCCAAGGAGTTCCTGTGTGAAAAGTACATGAGGAAGCAAGAAGGGAGATTGAGGCGCTTTACAATTCCTAGTCACATGGATGACTTGGACAGGCCATTTTGCCCTGAGTAGAACTTGCTTCCACTTTACCAATTTTCTTTCCTTGTCTTCTTCACGTTTATTTGCTAGAGGGAAATCTAAGATTCTTTTTTGGGGCCTCTTTTTCCATGTTCTATTGTGCATTAAAATAAAGTGGATAAATTTTACATCTTATTACTTGAACTTTTTAATCAATTCTCTTTGTCCTAAGTACATGTGAATTTTAACTTTTCAATGCTTGAAAACTTATTTAGAAGAAGTTTGGGTATAATACAACAATAACAATAATAAGTCTTTTTTCATTAACATACTTGAAAATTATAAAATTAGTGTATTGTATATGACTTAAATAACATAGGGATGTTGATTATTTTATATATGTCTAGTTTAATTTTTTTATAAATAAGTTTGTAAGTACTTGAAATATCATGATACTTGAGTATTAAATACTACCATTTTGGTACGTGTGTATTTTGATTTTCCAAGCATTTGGAAATCTAAATTTTAAAAATTTAACCATAAGATATATAAAAATAAATCATCCCCTATATTGTTTAGGACATATACAATGCATAAATTTTAAACTATTTATATTTGTTATATCCAAAAATCTAATATCTAAGTTTACGACTGCTTGAGAAATTAAAATTTTCATCCACCAGATGCTAGCTTTATAATTGAATTTTCTCCATGGACCTTTTAAGGCTCAGATTCTATCTACAAACAGGAGAATATGAGTGAGAGAATAAGACGATCAGAATGATAACCATCCTTGAGAAAGTGAGTTTCCTTTCTTTTGCTGTAATTTAATTAAGGTGTGCATTAATACGATAAATTAAGCCAGTGGGTTTCTCAGGGACACTAGAGTATTTCTGAGAATAAGGACATCAATATCATTGATTTCTAAAGCTCCATACTCTCCCGTGAGGCAATAGAATAGATTTGTTTGGATCCTTGTAGTAGGATGTTCTACTGTACGTCTTTGGATCCTTGTAGTACGTTTTTTTACTGTGTAACATCCAATAACGCCTTTTTTGAAGTTTTTTTATAAAGAATTTAGGGTTTAATAGAGAAGATAAAAATTGTAATTGGGAAAACAAAAATTTAAACTATGAAAAAAAATTATACTTTAAAAATTTTTACATTACAAAAATATATTTAAAAAATTTTAATTATATAGTATATTTAAAATTTTTAAAATTAAAATTTTTGTTCTTTAAAATATAATTTTTGGATACCTAATTAAATCTTAAACTCTACATCAATAATAATAACAATAATAGACCTTATTCCACTAAGTGGGGTTAGTCGCATAAATCAAACAATGTCATAAAGTTCTATTATAAATTATATTTTTAGATAACCATTTAAGTTGAAATCTTTTTTAATAGTTTCACCTATAATTTTTTGTAATCTCTTTTTACCTCTAATCATTAGATTACTTTTTATCTGATCTACCCTTCTTATTAGGACTTCTATAGGTCTTTTTTATATATGTCCAAACTATCTAAGACGCAATTCTACAATCTTTTCCATAATAGATACGATCCCAGTTTTCTCCATAATATATTCATTTCTAATTCTATCTTGTTTAGTATGTTCACTCATCCAATACAACATTCTCATCTCTGCAACATCGAAATTGTTTTTCTATTGACTTTTTATTGTCACACACTCAGTTTCATACAACATTGTCGGTTTTATAATTTTATAATAAAATTTACTTTTAACTTGAGTGGTACTCTTCTATCTGTAATAACACCCGAAGTATTCCTCCATTTCATCCACTTTACTTGAATCCTATGGTTTATATCTTTCTCTTTTTCCCCGTCTTGTTATATGATGGACTCAAGATATTTAAATCAAGTGACTTGTGATATGGTGTGTTTTTCGATTTTCACTTCTTCACTAGAATTAATGCACCTCTTACTAAATTTACATTCTATATATTTTGTTTTACTTCTATTTAAACAAAATCTACGTGCTTCCAAAACTAATATCCATATCTCTAACTTCTTATTTATTTCCTTTCTTGACTCTTCAATTAAGACTATATTATCTGCAAAGAGCATGCACTGTGGTACCGACTCTTGGATATATTTAGTAAGCATATTTAAGACCAAAGTAACAAGATAGAGCTCAAAGTTGATCCCTGATATAGGCTAATAGTTATTGAAAAATCTTCGGTGGGCTCACTTTGTGTTCTTACGCTAGTTGTAATCCTATCATATATATTCTGAATTACTCAAATATAAGCAATATAAACTTTTTTTTCTCTAAAATCTTTGACAAAGCATCTCTTAGCACCCTATCATATACTTTTTTTTTTTAAAATTGATGAAAACTATATGTAAGTTTTTTTTATTCTTTCGATATCTATTCATTAATCTTCACAACAAGTATATCGCTTCCATGGTTAACTTATTTGGCATAAAACCAAATTGATTTTTTGTAACTTGAGTTTCTTACTTTAATCTCTCTCCGATAACTTCATAGTGTAGTTCATGAGTTTGATTCCTCTATAATTTGTATAGTTTTGTATGTCCTCCTTATTCTTATAAATAGGAATTAAAGTATTTTTCCTCCACTCGTATGATATTCTCTTGGATCTCATAATCTTATTAAATAACTTTGTGAGCTAGTTTATACCTTTCACTCTTAAACCCTTCAATATTTCAATAAATATATTATCTGATCCTACTACTCTACCATTCTCTATCTTCTTTAAAGCTTCTTTTACCTCTAACTCTCAAATCCTATGATAAAAGATATAATTTTGATCCTCTTTTGTGGTGTCTAGCCTATCTGAGTGGCATGAGATCTCGTGTCCTACAATAAATAGTTTATGAAAATAGAACTTTCACCTTTCCTTAATATCTTGTTCCGTGACCAAGGCTTTTCTTTCTTCATTTTTAATACATCTTACTTTGTCCACGTCTCTTGTTTTTCTTTCTCAACTTTCAATAAGCTTATAATTACTTCTTTTCCCAACTTTAGTACTTAAGAATTGATATAACCCATCAAATGTTCTAACTCTTGCTTCGTTCATCGTCTTCTTAGTATCTTTCTTAGCTACTTATATTTTTATTCAATTTTTCTCACTTTTTACACAAAGACCATACTTTATAACATTCTCTTTCAACTTTAACCTTATCTTGTATACTTGTATCTCACTGCCAAAAATCTTTATCCTTAGGTCTAAAACCTTTTGACTCTTTGAGAATCTTTTTTGCAACATTTTAATCTCTTTAGCCATCTCATCCCACATATTGTTAGCACTTCCTTGTGTCTCTTATAATACCCTAAAATTAATTAAGGATAATAATAATTAATTAAGAATTAATATTGAGTTTAATTAGAAAAATTAATTAAGAAAGGTGAACATAAATTGGGGTCTTACGATCAATTTAGTTATGCTCTGGGTTAAATGTAAGAGCTTAATCTTAGCCTTAAGAAGATTTAATTTCATTTCTTAAAAGCTCAACATTTATTTTGTGTAGACCCATCCTAAATGGACCCATCAAGCTTGGCCTAACAAACAAAAAATTTGAACCCAAGTAGGTTTTTAGACCTTCGGGTTAGCACTTTGCCCTTTTTAACTCTAAGTGTTTTGTAGCCCAATTCTTTAAACCATAGCCCAGCAACTAGGAAGGGCCCCAATTGGACCTTGGACTGATGGGTTAGTCCATTTCTCACTAAAACCCTAAGAGAAAACCCTCCTTCCTTCCACCATTTTGTAGAAACATAAGAGGCATAAGAAAATTCGGAGATCTTGAGAGGTGGCTAGAGTTCTTGGCATAAATCCATCTTCTCTCTATGACACCTTAATCTACCATCGCTATCTAGCCACTCACTGGCCGCGGTTCCATATGATTTTCCAAGAACCAATACCAATCCGTGGCATTTTCATGCTATGAATCGGGGTTTCATATACTCATCTTTTGCCCCGTGGGTCCTGTGAACCCATCATTCACATTCTCTACTCACACTCCACTTATACAACTCATACATAGCATAAAACAAGTCATAAGCCACGGGTATGGAGCCAAAAACCAGAAAAATGCATTTTCTCACTTGTGCCCGAAAGTCATATTTTGGCTCTAACTTTGGAAAATCATAACTAATTATAAAAAAATGGGAATATAGCAAAATCTGGCTTCTTAGAAAGCTCTAAGTGTTGAATTTACACTAAAAATCATTCCCAACCACAATCTCAGTGTTTGGACCATGTTTGACATCAAAAATGGGAAAGTGGTCCGACTGTCATTGTTTCTAGTGTAGCTTACTGTCATGACTTTCGAAAATTCATAACTAAATCCACAAAAATCCAATCTAGGCACACTATACCAATTTGGAAAGATACGGATGTCTACTAGAGGAGAAAAATAAGTTCAGATCAGTTCAGTAGCCCCTACACCCCGAAAACCAATGGAACAGTGATGGGGGTCAGGAGAGCTCCCTGTTGCTGATACAGAACTTCAGAAAGTTCAATCTCTCTACAGACCTCCGATTTTGGTGATTCCAGTTGGTACAGGTCACTTTAGTTTTCTAGTTTATGTGTATAAAATTTCATGATAGTTGGCCACCGTTTGGTCTATCTATGACATAGATTTCATTTCTGTCTTATAGGAACAGTACTTGACCAAACCATGAATTTTTCCCAAATTCAACAATTCACCAAATATTCTCTAGTCCTCCAAAAATTACCCACTTTAGCTTCTCAAGAAGCTTTCTACAAAATCTAGAGGCATGCCAAATTTCATGGCAAGAGGAGCTCATCCGGTCATACTTTGACGGAGCTCTAAAAAATACCGGTTTTGGCACCCAAAAGGTCCAAAATGGGTCCAAATGGCCTCTCACACATTCTCACTCCACATGGACAAGTTTAAAAGCATAACAATAGTCTATATAACATGTCCATATGATCCAAATCAGCATACATTCCAATCTCGCTATGCTACGGCCAAATATACACTATTACATTCATTCATAAAAAGGGGCAAAACCCTCATTTCCATTACTTTGGCTATAAACATAGTTTATACATCATCTCTTCATACATATACATTTGCTATAACATGTACAATTCAAAAATAGAAGGTGCATATTCATTTTGGCACCTCTTTACATCAAAATTACATCAAGATATCCAAAATAAGCTAATATCTAGCTAAGCATACTTCTAGGCTCCTTGGTGTGTGCTCGGTTCTCCTTGAGCTCCACCTAGCATATTAAGTTGGGAGGGGAAGGGGTGAGATTTAGGGAATCTCAGTAGCTCATGCACTCAATCAAGTAAGCAATCAAGGCATATAACAAGTCAAAGCATGTGAATAAGCATTTAGCCATTCTCAAACATCCAACACACATTGTACATGCTATGAAAATCACAACAATGCCAAAAATGAGCTCCAGGGACTTTTGGTCTAGCCTCACCTGAGTTTAGGGACTTTTGGATGGCCTCACCCGAATTTAGGGACTTTCGACTTGGCCTCACTCGGTTGAGACTTTTGGCCTTGTCTCACCCAATCTCAAGGGACTTTCGGCACTACCTGATAAACATAATTTTTATACACTATATTCCTCCTAACCTAACCTTTTTAATAATTAAATGTGGCTTAATGAAAGCAATTAAATGGGATTTGATTTTAGTAACCATTCTTGCATTTGAGGAATTAATTTGCCAATTATTGGTTCTTAATGCTTAAATCTCTCTTAAATAATTTTTGGATATATCTACTTAATACTTTCCATTCTAATTGTGCAGATTTTTAATGGATAGTTGGAGATTGAATAGAAAATTGAATTGAAGAAGAAAATTGAATGGGCAGTTAACATGGAAGCTACGTGGAACAAGGATAACAAGCAGAGACAGCGAAAAGAAGAAAAACTGGGTTGAAGGAGAAGGAAAGAAAGGCTTGAGTTGGGTTCTGCATGAGAACAAGCTACAGGTTTGAGCTGCAGCAACAACTGAATAAGGCGAGCTGAACAGAGCTGGAACTCGAGGAAACAAGAAGATACAGAAGCTGCATGAAGAAAACAAGAATAGAAAATAAAGGAAAGAAACACAGAACAAAGCATAGAGCTCACATGCTCGAGCAAAACAAAGAAGAAAGCAACGTGGAAGAAATGAGTTGCATGAGGGAAGGAACCACGTGTCCAGCTGGCTGCTTGAAGAAGAGATGGGAATGAACGAAGAAGTCACGTAGAATTAAGTAAGAGCCAAGTTAAATGAAAGCTGCAGCTGGACGAACGAAGAAGCTATGCAGTAGCTGCAGAACAACGAAGCAGCAGAAGAGGCTTTAGTTTCTGTTTAAGAGAAGAGTTACGTGAAGACACAGTGGAGCTGTCCAGAACGTGGAATCCATAGAAGAAGAAGCTGCATGGGAGAAAAGCAAGCTGAAGCAAGGAACAGACGCTGATCTGAACAAAGAAGGGGCTGGACAGCAACGTGATCTTAACTCGTGGCATGGAGTAGAGCGTGAAGGAAGCAACCATGTGGAGAACTCACTCGAGCAGCTGTCATGCAAGTTCACCAGCAGAAACACGAGAAGGAGCTAGTCTCGGGTTTAAGGTCCAGAATGAAGCCACAAAGTACACATGAAAGAGAGGAAGAAAGAGCGTGGATGAGCAAGAGCTGAGCAGAATCTGCAAATACACACGAACAGGAACTGCAGAAGAAAGCTACTGGTTGCTCGATGCATGATCTGAAAAGAAGAAGCAAAGAGCTGGGAAGAACAACGTGGGAAACACGAACAGAAACGCTGGAGCAAAAACGTGGATTATTATATCCACAATGGGGCCCACACTCATGCATAATAAAAGAAAACTAAACTTGGTTTCAGCATGCAGAAAGAAGAGCCGAAGCCAGCACGTGAATGATTAAATCTGAAGCACGTGAAAGAGGGCAGTTTCAATGAGAACCATCCAGCGTCCAAATTCATTCACAACCTCGCACACTCCAGCCCATTCACGTCTCATCCTCATTCCATCGTCTATTTATTCATCAAAAGCCCTAGCCGTCAGGGGGATTCATCCATTCACACGCATTCGCCCATCCTTCGCCTCCACACAAACGCTCGCCTCCATATTCAACGACGTCTCCACTCACACAACCACACTCTCATCCATCTCTCCATCTCCATTCCACACCAACATGAAGTTTTGATTCAACTTGAGGCTAGCAAGGGAAGAAGCTCTTGAGTAGAAGCTTGAATCCTTGGGGAAGAAGAAGAATTCTGGCTAAGATTTTCTTATTTTTCCTGCACTTTTTCTTATTCTGTATAATCTCGGTTGAGTTGTATTTGATTAGGAATTTGTGTAATTAATTAGTGGCTGGTTAGACACTGATTAGGAAACCCTTTTTGTTGATTAATTGGTTAAATTTGAATTTGATTTTTTATTATTCTCTCTAATCTCCCATGTATGCCACGAAGGTGTTCGATGAAATACATGAGTAAGGTTATGTGCTTAAATGTCTATTTGAGAATTCCTTGGTGTTTAGTTGGTTAATTAAACATTTTTGGATGATGAATCAGAAGATAATTAATTAGTTAATCAATCAAATTGGATGTTCATTGATCTTAAAGACAAGAGTTAATGGTTTAATGCGGGATTGAGGTCTCAATTCAACATTAGATTGTTAATCTCTTGATTCTTGTGTGGTAACTCAAGATAACTTGTAATGAACATAATTAGAAATTCTTAGGCCAGAATTAACCATAATTGGAATAGGATAAGGATAGTGGATACCAAGAGATGATTCCTAAGCTAGTCACAAGCCCATCATTCATCACAATTCATCCAATTAGGTAGAATTTAGGAATTTTGATTCAATTTAGTTTTAGGATAGTTTAATTCATTCAAAAACCCCCCAAACTAGATAGTTCTAGGATCTTAGAATACTTAGAGAACCTAATTGAACATTGAATTCCAATTCCAAAGGAGATGACCTAGGTTGTGCCACTTGCTATATTTTTAGATCAACCTAGTTTTATTTTGAGGGTTGCACGACGAACCCGTCACTACCTCACCCGAGCAATTCTCACATTTCAACACACAAGCATATTGGCATCAATGCATCAAAGCAATAGCATATGGCATATTCCACACAATAAGCATATACATAAACATACAATGACTATTACATCCAAGAATGCAACAAGAAAGAGTGGGAAGAGAGAGCTACCTTATAAGCCAAAGCCAACACAAGCCTTCCCTTTCAATTTCTCTTCTCCCTTCTTAATTTCACAATCACACCTTGATGAAGGTGCTTCACTTGAGCCTAGACACACAAAAGCATGCAATTATTCTCTTAGAATGTAATCATTCAGATCAAACTCTCCTAACATACCAGAACCTAGAGTTCTCTCTCTCTCTAGAATGCCATCAACTCTTTTTCTCTCTCAAGCTCCCATGGTAGTGGAAACAACATTTTCAAAGAAAACACAAGGATTCAAAGGTATTTTCCACTTTCCCTCTTCTGACCCATGCTCAAAATCCCACCATTTTCACAAACAAAACCGCAGAAAGAGAGGGCAAAGAGAGGGGATCAGAGTTCTAAGAAGAAATGGGAGAAGTTTCCTTACCTTTCCCTTGCTCTTCCTCCTTCTCTTGGTCTCTCTCACTCTCCACGCCTCTTTTCTCTCCTTGGGTCGAAGTCTAGGGCAGATATGAGAGAAGAAATGAGTTTGGGCGTTTAATGAAGTCTAATTCTCGCCTTTTACTCTCTTCTGGATTGACCATCGCTACGGTAAAAATTAACCTTCGCTATAGCGAGCTCGTGTTATCTGGCTTCACTATGGCGAGGTGTAACCTTCGCTACGGCGAGATCGTATCAGTTCCCTTCGCTATGGCGAGATTCGACCTTCGCTATGGCGAACTCGCGTTAGTTCCAGACCTCACTTTCGCTATGGCGTATGCTACAGCGAGCTGCCCCTTAGTTTATATATGGACTGTTGCCTGCACTCGCTATAGCTAGAACCTCGTTCGCTATTGCGAGAAGACATTCTCGCGACAGCGAGACCATTTCTCGCTATTACGAGGAGACTTAGCAAAATTTCCAGATTTCAAATTTTTTTAGCTTTCACTTTCTTTCTTTTCTTTTTCCCGGTTGTTACACTCTCACTTATAGAAAAAGATTCAATCGAGGTAATTAATATGTAACTTAACCCTCTCATCTTCCTCTTTGATTTAGCTCAATTGGTTTTTCATTTGGAGCATTTCTACCCACACCCAAATCTGAATGTGTTGTTTGGTATTCTTATGATGAAATTTCTAAGGTTGAGGCTTAGAGTGTTGTTAAGTAAGTGTTTCCTTTCTATTTTGATGCATTTTCTACTAGTTTGAGAGCTCTGTTATTGATTTATAATATGGGTATTAATTTTGTATGAATTTACCCTGAAAAATTTGGAGGTATCTTGAGGTTTCTAGTGTGGGAAACACCAAATTCGAATCTAGAGCATTTTAGTGGCTGGGTAAGTGCCTTCAACTATTTTGTGTGTTGTATATACTAAAATTTTATTATTTGGGTTAATTATTCATGTATGCCTTGTTCATGTGTGAAAATAGGGATATGGAGAGTGACCTATTGTGAGTTTTGATGATTTGACCTTGAATTAGTGCAATACACTCTTGTGAAACTTAGGTAAGTAGTTATTAATGGATTCTTGATGAATTTAATAAATGGATAGGAAATTCTTTACTAATGAAAGTCAAATAATGATAATTATATTTGTTTTAGGCTTAGTGTATATTTGGATTATAATAGTAGTTAGAAGAAGAGTATTGGGTTTTATTGAGGTAACTGGGGTTAATTTCCTAATTCTATGTATATGCTCATTTTAATATGATATTTATTGCACATGTATGATTTTGAAATGTTCAATAATTAGTTGGCTACTTGATTATTGTTGTTGTAGACCTTGAGTGAGTCTTTGGTGGAGCTGTGGTACGGTTGCCACCCGTGCATCACACTTTGATTAGGCATCAGATTATAATCAAACCCTTGCATGCACTGAGCCCTGCTTATGCTCAATAAGGAAGTTGCACCATGGACGGGCCTTTCCCAGTGTTATTCGCCTTTAACATATTATATATGATTGCTGGTATGGGACAGTAGTCATTAGTAGCTCAACTAGTTCATTTGCTAATTGAATTGATGATTTTGGTATTTGATAATATGAAAATGCATTATGTTGATTAATTTATACATATATATGAAATTTGCCTCTTGTTACTAAGATTATATATCTTACCCCGATTGTGAGCTAACATTTTCAGAGCCTAAACCTCTTAGTGACAAAAAAAAAAATTAATGGAAGCATAATGTATAGTTTGGTAGTGTATATGTTTGAAAACCTTGTCAAATTGAGTTCGTATAATAAGAATACTAGTTTTTATGTATTTGTTACATTGTATCATGAATTGTTAAGTATAAAGACTGGTATGCAATATAATTATCATAGAATTTGATGTATCCATTTGCTTATAACCGGATATGGAACCTAGTTGTGCTTGCGATATGACTTATTATTTGAGAATGTGATCATGTGTTGTCTTAAATATTGATTTAGACTAGCAATGTATAGAACATCTGTGGGGATTTATATTTGAATGATAATAGTAATGGCTTTTGCTTTCCTTGATGTCAAAATTCATGATTTGCTGATATATAGTATATAGATAAGTAGGAAAAGCCCTTAAGTTTTGAATTTGATTAGAATTGATATACTAAATAATTTGGATAATGAAATGCTATTAGAACCTCACAAGTTAAGGTAAAATGACCCTAAGATGTTGTTAAAGGGAGGTCAGGTATGTGAAGGATGAAATTCAGGGAGTTTAGGTGTAGAAGAGGGTTGAGTTGTGGCCAAAATTACTTAAGTTACGGCCAAGGGAGTTCCAGAAACTAGGTGTACTATGGCGCAATGCAAGAAATTTGCCCAAGGAGAGTAGTAGAGAGCAAATTCACCACAGCGCAAGGGAAGCTCGCCGTGACGAGCGTTGGGAGATGAACTTGGAGAGTTCTAGAAGGCTTTCTCACTGCGGCACTACATAGGCTTACCGCAGAAAGAATTGTGAAGGTGTGAATAGTAGGTTCTCGAAAGCACTTTCGCCATGGCACTGAAGGTCTGAGTTGCGACATAAGGTTTGTATTTATGATTTTGAGCTCCAGTAGCCACTTACGTCGTGGTGCGGATATACCAAATTGCGGCAGGAGTCTTTAAACTTGGTTTTTAAGTTCTAGTAATCAACTTAGCCGTGGTGGGAAAAGTCCAAGTCACGGCAAATGGTCCCAAACTCTTGTTTTAACTTAGAAACATTGGATTCTCTCATGATAACATTAGGTGATGACTTTAAAACACTTATAAAAGGATTTTATAAGGTGGAATAAATGGTTAAATCAATCACGGGCTTCCAATTAATAATTAGAATCATTTGTAGACTCAAATAGTTGGGATTGTTTGGCTAACAGTTCTAATAATATCAAGGTTCAAATTTTTTCATTTTTTCCTAACTTGATTAATTGTAATGACTTTAGCCCTTGATTTATGATCATTAATCATGTAATTAAGCCTAATTATCATAATTAGAAGTTATGGTTGTTACATCTCCCATAATCCTTCCTCCAAAATCATTGTCTACAAGCTTTTTTCTTTATTACATTTCAATTGCCATCAATTTATCCTTGACACCCCCTCTTGGCCTTTACTCTTTACTTTCCTCTTAATTCGAACATTTATCATTAAGACCATATATTGTATAGTCAAGTTTTCTTCAAGTATAACTTTGTAATCAATGCAAAGCTTTTTGTCCACTTTCCTTATTAAAAAGAAATCAATTTGAAAGCATGTTCTTTCACTTTTGTATGTGATAATATGCTCTTCATACTTATTAAAACAAGTGTTAGTTATAATAAAATCAAACGCTACTAAAAAGCCCAGAATAGTTTTACCTTCTGCATTTGCTTATACTAAATCATATCCCCCATGTGAACTCTCGTAACCTCTAAATGCACTCCTTACATGACTATTAAGATCTCTTCTTATGAGAATCTTTTCCTCTAAAGGTATTCCCTGAATTAGACTTTTTAAGTCACCCCAAAATTTTATTTTATAATATTTTTCTTATCCTATTTGTGGTGTGTAAGTACTAATAAAATTAAAAGTTTATTTTTTCACTACAAATTTTAACGCTATAATTATGTTTTTTAATCTTTTTACATCTACCACAATATTTTTCAATATTTATTCACAATGATACCGACCTCATTTTTAGATTTAGTCTTACCAGTATACCCAAACTTGAAACTTGAGGTATCTAATTCCTTTACTTTTTCTCCTACCCATTTGGTTTCTTGTAAGTATATAAAATTAATCTTCCTTTTAATTATGATATCTACTACTTCCATTGATTTACCTGTAAGTACACCTATATTCTAATTAATTCATGAAAATGTAGGAACCTTTGCTTATTTTTCACTATACTCAGGTGTCGATGCAACGACTTTTGCTCATTTGATTCTATACTCGAGCTATATAACATGTTGCTTTCAGGTAACGACCTAATATTAACTCTAATATATAATTTATTTATATTATAAAGATTCGACAAAGTTTTACGTTAATTGTCGATTGCATAACACAATCTTTCCCTTTTTTTTTTGGGTTTAGGATTGGTTATAAAATGATTTTTATTAAAGCATAGCATAGGCAAAGTTAGTTAAATCTTAAACTGTAAAAAAAAAAATTAAAAAAGTTACTGCACAATATGCAATGAGATTCCTTACTACAAGAGATTCAAGCATAAATATTTCTATCTAAACTTAATTTGAACCAACTGATACTCCTATGCAAGCTTTTCATGTAACTTTTCATTGAAACAAATCACAATTAAAACAGTGGCACAAATTAGAAATTTGTAAACAAATGTTATATTAGAAGTGGGCAGTATAACTTAAACATGGAATAATAGTTACATAATTACACCCCTCAAATTTAATGATAAATTATGCAATACCTTCCTCGGAATATGGGAAATTGTTTCTGAGGATTAAGGAGTGGACAAGATAACAAAAACCTAAAAACTACTGCCTTTTTCTTGGATATGGTAACAACATTCTTAACCTTTGTCTAAATTAAATACCTTAAAGGGCATATAGTCAAAACTATATCAATGGTATGTTTTATATTAGACAAAAATCAAGATTGAGTATGGTACTTATATATTGATACTCTTTTTTCAAAAAGCTAATTTTTTGAATTGGACATTTTTTCATGATTTTAAGATCAGATTAGTTCAAAATGGGAATAGACGATAGAGAAGATTATATTTAAAGAATCATATTATATAAAATTTATAATAAAAGACTTTAAAAATAAAAATTATTTTTAAGGACTATCATTACAGATTTTAAAAAATTTATTATTAATTTTAAGAGATTTACTACTAAGTATAAAAAAGTTTTTATACCCATTAGTAAATCCTTTAAAACTAGTAGTAAATCCCTTAAAACCTAATGATAATAATAGTCTTTATCTAAAGAGGTCAGGGATCTAATAAAGTAGAAATCACTCGGTATCAATGAATTTTTTTTTGAAATAGTCATACAATAAATAAAAAATATACAAAAATTAAATGGTAATGAATACGGACATGAACATAAAAATACTCACCGACATTTGCATTGAACAAATTCAGAATTCAAAAGCATATGGATAGGTGTGGGCGATGCACACAATGATCTAATGGGTCACAAAGTGAAAACTAAGAATCTGTTTGATTTTATTATAGTTTTAATATTTTTAAAATAGATATTTTTTAAAATAAATTTTAAAAATAAAAAAATTAAAAAAAATCTGTTTTGAATAATTACTTTAAAAAATTATTGTTTTCTGTTTTTTACAATGTTATTAAAAATAAAGGTTATTGAACCGGTGGAACTGGTTACGGTTCATTGGGAACGTGGTGAATGAACCGGTGATAATTAAATATATTATTTAAAAAAATTTTATGTATTAAAATTTTAATATAACAAATAAATATTAGTAAATTTTAAATATTTGATTACTAATTTAACATTTCTTAAGATATTACAAAAATTAATGTTTAGTTTAAAATAAAAAATTATTTATGATTAAAAATTAAGAATATTTAATATTAAATTTTTAAAATTTCTAAATTATATTAAAATTCTACTTATTATTAAAAAATAAAATAATAAATAATAATTTTAGCTAAGTATCTTGATATTTGAGAGCAATATTATTAGGAAATTGAATATGATAAAAAGTAAATATAAAAAATAATTAATTATACACATTTTATTTCTCTTATATTCTCTTTAAAAAAAAAAAATCATATTTCAACCCCTCATCTTTTTTATTACTTTCTATTTTTAATTTGTTAAAATTATTTAAAATGAATTATTTTGTTATATAGAAAAAATTAAAAAAAAAAAAGAAAAAAAACCGGTTTTCTGTTTTGACCGATTTTTTAACCGGTTTAACCGGTTTTTTGCTTTGACCGGTTTTTAACTACCGAAAAAATTATTGTTTTTTAACATTGGTTTTTTATTTTATTTTGTAGAATAAAAGATTAAAAAAATTTTAAAAAATTTTGATTTTTTTGTTTCTAAAAATACAAATCTATTTTTATGTTTTACAAAATATTTTATAAAAAATATATTATTAAATAATTTTTTATTTATAAAAATAAAAAAATTATTCTAAAAATAGAAAATCAAACCGGCCTCAAATCCCATAGATTTCTGCAACTTCACAAATTCCATGTACTGATAGATTAGTAGCATTAATTACCCATTACACATCCCAAAAGCAAAAACGATTAAGCAACGGCTTTTATATTTTGAAAAAAGATTAAAATAAACCAAAAAAAAAATGAGACAGGGAGTGGACAACTGGACATTCTGATCCTTGCTGCTTCAACAGTTGAGATGGATAATATTTGATTTAAATGGTTTATATTTTATATTTTAATTATATATATATATATATATTTAATTTTAAAAGAATTAAATATATGATAAAATAATTTTTTAATTTTTATCAAACTATTTAAAAGATTATTTTTATTTTGTATTTTTTAAAATAAAAATATTAAAATAAAAACTAAAAAATGAAATTTTAAAAATAAAAAATAAAATCTAAACCACACTAGTAATAATTTTTTCTTTTTTTTTAAATTTTTTTGACTTAGTAATGAATATAAAATTTTAAAAATATAATTTTAAAAACAAAAATTTTAACTATAAAAAAAATAATATTTTAAAATTTTCATATTTATCTCTAAACTGAAAAAAGAAAAAAGTTTTTGCCTTACTGCACGTTGTGGGCTCGATCGAGATTGGTTGGTCGTAAGGGTCAAAACGAATTAAAAAAACGTCGCACTTCGTCAAAATCAGCCGTATAAGAGAGAATTAACGGCTAGAACAATGTTTACCAGCAACTTTAGTTTCATTGGACCACGTGTCGGAATAGGATGATTCGAATGACACTTGAGACCTGACGAGGCGCGTTCCATTTTGTAATCACCGAAGGGGCCGATATACATCCGTTTCAGGAAAATAAATAAATAAATTCTAGAAAAAGAGCATTATTTATTAAAAACAAGGTTACGTGCAATTTTAAATGTATGTTTATCAATTTCTTCCAGCATGATATGAAATTTTTGCCCTTTAGCAATTGTAAAAAACTAGTTTCATATCCTGTGTTAATATACGAGATTCAATACTATTTATTTTACAAACAAATAAAAAAATAAAACTCACATAAGAAGATATTTAATACAGTAAATTTTTTATACTTTTATATTATATATAAATATCTTATATTTTTATTGAATAATTTCAATGTATTGTTAAATATTTTATTAAATTATAATGCTATGAAGAGCTTTGTTTCTTTAAAAATTATTTTTAAGTGAATTAATTTTAGTTCTCAAAAGATATACATGACCTTAATTTAGTACTTAAAGTCTGATTGTCCCTTTTCAATCCTTAAAGAATATTTTGTCCTTAATATCATTTTCCCTTAAACTCATTAATATACATAATAATGTAACTCGACGTAAAGTTGATAAAATTCTTTAAAAACTAATGAATTGCTTCTTGAGTGGGGTGATCTCTAAATTCTAGGGGAGCCTATGATGGTGAGGTACCTACAATCAACACAAAGCAAAGCTCCTATTGTGCCTTCGATGAGCAAGTTAGAGAAGGAAACATGGAGATAAACAAAGTGGAGAGAGGGCCCTAGAAAGCATACCTTAAGGATTAAGAGGCGACTCCTTTTACTCCTTTTACAGAGTGAATGGAAGAGATAATTTTAGAGAACTGTTACATTTAGTTGGAGAATGTAATTGTAAAAAAATATAAACTATAAATAGGTGAGATAAAAAATTAATTATTTTATTTTTATTTTTTAAAATATAATTTGATAAATAAAATAATAAATATAATAATATAATAAATATTACACATATTATGTAAAGAGAATAATTTCATGAAGTAAACAACCAAATGGATAGTGTGAATATCAAGTGTGTGTAACGATTGATTAAGATGAATGATTTTTAATATGTTTAAAATTATTGATATCAATATTTATTTGGTTGGATGATATAAAAAAATTATAAAAAGTAAATAAGTAAGATAAAGAATAATTTTTATATTTTTATTTTTAAAATAATGACTTGATAGTTAAAATAATAATTTAATAAATAAAAGAATATAATAAATATTATATAAATTATATATTTATATTAGCTTCATTTAGCTGGTTTGCTGACCGACTGACGAGATTATTGAATCAAATTGTGTTCCATCAAATATCTAACTATCATTGGAGCATCACACGATAAAGTACTATAACAATATACAGTTGTGATGACTTCCAAGTAATATGTTGTTTTTTCATGATATGTTTAAATAACAATTGGGCACTTAATAGATACTTTAGTTTCACTTTAAGTTACGTCATTTATTTCATTAATTATATACTATCATGAACCTGACTTAATAGCAGAATAATATTTAAAAACATATTTTTGTAAGATTAAAATGAAATGGTTAAATTTTAAGATATACATATTTTAAAGATCAAAATATTAATTTAATCCAAAATTTTCAGATCATAATATATTTTAAAATTTTAATATTAGTTTCTTAATTATTAAAATAAAAATATCATAAAAAAGAAAGTTATTGGCCAAAAAAATTTATCAATAAAAAGTAGAAGGCTTTGTAGCCTTATCCCTGAGAAAAACGACTAAGTAATAATAACTTTACCCAAAATTATTCCCCATTTATTAGTCGAGTACGATAGGACATTATCATTCTGCTTGTTTGCCTTCACATTTTCTTTTCTTCTTCCATTCAGAGGCCGAGACAACCATCGCAGATATTAACCATTTCCATTTGGATTCAAACACCGCTATAATGAGCAATGAATAGTAAGTTTGCTTCTTTTCCCTCCAAAGATTCCGTTTTTCTTTCTCACTTTCCTGGGTTTTCCCTCATCTGCTTTCATAAATACTGTTTAGGTGAATGACTCTGTTTTCGTGTTCCTTTTCTGGCTTGATTTCAGCGATTATCTGTTCAAGCTTCTGCTAATCGGGGACTCCTCGGTTGGAAAGTCATGCCTGCTTCTCAGATTTGCTGTGAGTTGACTCTGTTGGACCTTTAGCTTGGCTTTGTGGTTATTTTTACAAAGAGTGAAAACGAGGTTTAATGTTTAAGGTTCTTGGACTGTTATTTGATTATTTACTTTCTGTTTCAGGATGACTCTTATGTGGACAGCTACATCAGTACCATTGGAGTTGATTTTGTTAGTTGTCTCATTTCTCTATATGAATATTTAGTCTCTCTTATGGACATTTCAATTTTTGGATATTTGTATTCACGTAAATTTATGCTTATTTATGTTCTAAAGTACAGATTTCTGGAATTTTTCAGAAAATCAGAACTGTGGAGCTGGAAGGGAAAACAATCAAGTTGCAGATTGTGAGTAGCTACACGTCCTCATCAATTACATGGAACACGTATAAGTAATTTGCTGTGTGTCTTATATATATGTTTAATTATATCTAAATATTCTGGTGTCTGTGGGTATCATCCTATGTGGTGATATGCTAAATGTGTAATGAGTTGTCTTTTTTCGGCCTTTCATATAAAACTTGAAAAGGTGGTTTTTTTTGGTTTCTTACAACATTTCTATTTTAAAACCATCCTAATTAGGGCTTCTATTCTTCCAAATGCCACATCCAAAATACACCTAGTTATATGTTGAAGGGATGTTGAGATTTGAGAATGATGGTGCATTCATGGTTTGTTTGATGTCTCCTTTCTCTTTCTTTTCATGGTTTTCTGGAAACAATTTTGCTGTAAGGTACAAGATGGCCTTTTTATACCACATTGTTAAAACATGCCTTCTAGTTTTGGTGCATGGCTAACTTTCATTGCTTCTTCTTTATGCTCTATCGTTGACCCTTCTTTTTGTCTTAGAAATTAGTCATAAGCTTTCAGATTTCTTTCAATGCTTGTTTCAGACAGTAATATTTTAATTAAAAACCCAATAGTGAATACACATCTTGAATTGCAAATCACTAGATATATGGATCATTGAATCCGGTGAAGGCACCGGCTTTATTCTAACAATAGATTAATAGTTTTGGTCTGCTGTCTGTTTAGTGGGATACTGCTGGACAGGAGCGATTCAGGACTATAACGAGCAGTTATTATAGAGGAGCACATGGAATAATTGTGAGTTCTTCTTATATGAGAAATATAAAATCATCTCATCACAAATAAAATCTATTAGCAAAATTCTGAAATTTTATATATTGCAACAGATTGTATATGATGTAACTGAGCAGGAAAGCTTCAATAATGTCAAGCAATGGTTAAACGAAATTGATAGATATGCAAATGATAGTGTATGCAAGCTTCTTGTTGGGAATAAATGTGATCTGGTTGATAACAAAGTTGTTGACACACAAACAGCAAAGGTAAATGTCACTATTTAGTTCTCCTTTCTTTGTAAAATAATTATATAATTCTGTTTATATTCTTATACAAGTTCAGTCTACTCAGAAATTAGTGAGCTGAAATCAAGTGTCTGCTTAGACCTGCATACTTTCTATATTCTTACTGTTTAACTAGAAAGTTACATCCTATGTTTCCTATGTTATGTTTCACTTATAACATTTGTCTTGTAACTTTGGTCTTCAGTTTCCTTTTGCTAGAGTCTCTTGTCCGCACCAAAACCCTCGTACACTCCCTATGACCTTGAGATCTCAATGAAATCAACAAAATTTTTAACTGCATTCTGGATACTGATTCTTGTCCACTGGAAAAAGAAAAGGAAAATAGATTTTAAATGATTCAGATTAATTTCTCTTGTCTTTGACTCAGTTTAAAAGATGGATGTAAGGAGGAGGGGTTAATTTTTTTTCACTTGAATTACCTTTTACTTTCATTATATGACAAAACAGAAGAGGGCATAAAGAAATGTTTTTCCTTTATTTATTGCTCTAATTGGTGTAAGTGAAAGGAACTTCTAGATGGTTTTGCATATAAATTGGACCTTATAAGATGTTTTTTATATGGAAATGGTAAGTTTGATTTTGACTGAATTGTGACATATAATAATGAATTTGTAAGGTTTGCTTTCTAATGGCAGGTATCAAAGGTTGTTATATTCTTCATGGTAGAGTTTTTTTTAATGTGATATATTAGCAGCAGATGCCTAAGCATCAAATGAAACATCAGTAATTCTGTGAAGTACTGAAAGTGACAATGGGATCACAATTTTCCTTGTCTAACTTGATTTTCCTTTATCTTTTGTATGCTACAAATCACAGGCATTTGCTGATGAACTTGGTATCCCTTTCCTTGAGACAAGTGCTAAAGACTCGATCAATGTTGAGCAGGCGTTCTTAACCATGGCAGCTGAGATTAAGAAGAAGTACGTAAAATTTCCCACTTCCCTCTAGTCTCATATGGGGACTTCATGAATTTTGAAATGTTAATCAATGTTATGGTATAGGTTTTACACGTCCACTGCTTGTTTAAAATTAAAGAATTAACCATTATGGCTTTCTGTAATGACAGTTTTAATGTCTACAATCTCATATTGCAACCAGAAAGTTATATGAGAGATGTGTTGAGTTGTAAGATATTAATGCAACTATATTGAAAAAATATATCAATTTTTATTATGAAAAATAGGATGGCTCTTTATTATTACATTTGAAATTAAATATTACAGTTAATTTTGTACAACTTTTTTATAGTTAACCTGTGGCGATGTTAACTTCTTGCGAGTTTTAGATTTGTGACAGTCATATGTATAATATATGGATTGTTGATGTTCTGATTCTGTTCAGGGTACTTCCAATACTCCCAGAACAATCTCGGTTTTTTTTTTAAAATAAATTTTTGGATAATGATTAATGAAGAATGGTGGTCAACGTAGATTACTTTAAGACCAGAGTCAGGGCGTTAGTGGCCTGCTCAGGATTCCATCTTAAAGCAAGTTTTGGCTTGATATGTTTTGGACTTTTGATTTGAATTCGTATGCAGGATGGGAAGCCAGCCAAGTGTTAGCAACTCAACAGGAACTGTTCAAATGAAGGGGCAACCAATCCAGCAGAAGAGCAACTGCTGTGGTTAGGCAACAATTTTAGTGTAATTTTTTCTTCCTTCTACTGTTATTAATATAGCAAGACACTCTGTTCCTTGACTCTGTTATGATGTGGAACTTTCAGAAGCTGTTAAATATCGTCTATTTAAATCCTCGGAAATTGTAATTCTGATAAATTCAAGTTTAGAATGAAAGTTCAACTATTTCTAGCTGATATCTTAAATTTGACTTTTAAGAGGCATGGACTACACATGCATTATAAGCAGACACATTACACTGGTAGGCATTAAAGGCTTCTTATCAATGGTACAGTTATTGAAAGTTATCCCAAAAAAACAAAAAAAAATTTGGTTCTGTCAAAAATTATTCCAACTCGAAAGTTTAAACTCTGCAGTGAAGGCTTATGTTTGATTTAATTAATTAATACATGAAAATTCCTTGGACTTAATAAGCATTGGTGTAACATACTTTGTGTTAAAATTTAATTTTTAATTTAAAACATGGTGACAACAATGATTGAGCTCTGATACAAAGCTTATTACCATTCTAATCTAAAAGTTTAAGCAGTTAAGTAAATGTTGATGAATAATCTTGTCAAAATTTCTAATGGGTATGTTGTCTTGAATTTGTACTTAAAAGTTTAGTGAGTCAAAATCACAAGCATGTCAATAAACATTCTCTTGATTATTTTGGATCATTAATGTATGTGTTTGAGAAAGAAAATTATGTATATAAAAAGCTAAATTATCATTTGGATTTATGGTGAACTTTAATTTTGAAACTACATTAAATGATAAGTTCATGTTAAGTAATACGTCAGAAAAACTTTACCATCACTTAACCTCTACTCAAGTTTCCACTCACTATTTGTTAACACTATAGTAACATCAAAGGTCTTTCTAATTACCTGGCAAACTTGTTAATGTTGAAAACCTTTCCATTCTCTTCAAATGCCAAAATGACTACTTCTTGATGATGTCCGTGGTCAAAACCTACTGGGTGATTTATGGGCACTACCATAATAGAGAATCCAAATGTGAGGAATTGGATTATTATTGGTTACGCGTTAATTACTACTTACTCTAGTCTCTAATATAAGTCACTAATACGTACATTATGGATATTAAAAAAATTAATTAAAAGTAATTTAATTAATTAAATTTATATTAAAGTATAATTTTTTTTTTATATTTGTCCCTAATTAAAGAGCCTATATTTATCCTTAGTAAATTGTATTAGTTTTAATGACTCTCTATTTAATTAAAGGTATTTAAAAAAAATATTTAATGATCAAGATAATTTTGAAAAGTGATTTATATTTTAGACTAAGATAATTCTCCAATAGATGATTTATATTTGAGATCGGAGGGAGTATTTTTGCAAGTCATGTATGTACGTAGGACTATTTAATGCTTCAGTGGCCACAGTCATGCAGGAGTTCAGCAAAACGGGAAAAACCTTCCAAGACACCAAAGAAGAAAAAACTCGAGCTTTTGTTTTAAAATCCGTTGGTATACTTGAGAAGTACCTCAGGGTGCACGGATTCGAAATCAATGGGAGTGGCCACACGAGAAACTCCAGTGCACCTATTAATGGCATCGTCAAAGCTTCTCCGGGGAGCAAGGTCTGCCTTCCACTCATTCGCAATGTAAAAAATGAATGTTTTATTAATTTAGTCTTTAAAATATAATTATCATTTGATTCAATTTTTTAAACCATCATTATGATCCTATTATAAGATTTGTTATCAATCAATTTAGTCCAAGATGATATTGATAAATTTTTTTAAAAATGGAATAAAATATATTTTTTAAAGATTAAATTAATAAAACATGCATCTTTTAAGAGGCCAAAATGATAGTTACTCTTTTACTGATAAGCTTTTTTGGACGGCATAACCACACTCCCAATAAAAATTCATTAGAATGTGCAACTACTTCTCATAAATATTGGAGTTGATATGAGAAAAATTTTGGCGAATTTGGTCTAAGAAAACAAGTAAAACAAGAGAATAATAAAGATGTACGTAAGTATGGTAAATATAAATTCTACTAAAAAAATGTACGATATATTTGCACATTTTTTATAATTAATTTAATTTAATTTTTTATAAATTGAGTCTACTTAAAAAATTTTCTGTTAATATTGTTGCAAGTTAAGCAAAAAAAAAAATAATTACAAATAATGCCTTGTGCAGTTGGGCACAAGAAGTTGCAAAACATTCTATATCAACATATAGGTGTCAATTAGATAAAAATCGATATTTTTCAAAATATAGGTGTCATTTTAACTGTCTTTCTACACTAGATATATAATTTTTTCAAAATATCTATAATAAATAATTTTTGGAAAGTTACATTATTTGTAAGCAAAACCATCAACGAAGTGCTACCCTGTATTAAAATTTGAAAAAAAAAAATTCAAGAGCTACCATGAATTAATGTAATTATATAGTATTTCAAAGTGGTATCAACCAAAAAAATAAAAGGGAGAATTAGAATTAAGGACTCAAAATTAAAAATATTTACCCTGAAAGACCTATTACTACTAAATTTAAAAAGTTTATTTGAAGTTAATGGAATCTATCTTAAAACAATTGTAATTCAGAGTAAATATTTTTAATTTTGAATCTTTAACTTTTTCCCCCAAAAAAAAAAAAGAACAAGCATCAATAATACCTTAGCTAGAGCAACACCATTACTATCATTAAACATACATTTAGATTCTTGTGTGTATTAAATATAGACGCGGTCAGAATTTAATTTTTGCACCAATCCTTACATATATGGATCAATTCTTGATAAGTGAACGAACATATATCAAACGCGCTCAGCTTGTCTGCAGCTCAGCACCAGGTTGAGCAGCAACCAGTTGTCACCCCACTTTCTTTTTTTTTTTTAGAAAAAAACGTTGCTTCATCTAGTCCGTCCATTTTGCAAAATAATCGCAGTCATCCATTGCATTTCCAAATGAAAACTCTGCTTTGCGCTTTTCTTCCTCACTGAAACTGATATGCCATAACATTGCACATTCTAGCGGGAAAGGTTCATTTAAGAAGGAGCTTGCTTCAACCATTGTCTTTGGTCTATTTTCTGTCCATTCCGCGAAATAATCGCAGTCGTCCATTGCATTTCCAAATGAAAATTCTACTTCGCGCTTCTTCTTCCTCATCGAAACTGATCTGCCATAACGTTGCATATTCTGGCAGGAAAGGTTCATTTCAGAAGGAGCTTGCTTCAACCATTGTCTTTGGTCTGTTTTGTTTCCACAAGCACGTCGCTATTCCAAGAAGCTTGAGCGTTGCTGACGGGCTTGTCGTGTTCATCTTCCAGCTTAGCTCCCTTTCCTTTGTTGCATGTGTGTTTTTTATTTCTGCTCAAAAGCTCTAGCTCGTTTTCTCTTCTTCTTTGGCAACGCTCTTTTCTGCATTCTTCATCGAAACTGATCTGCCATATTTTCTTTTGTTTCTGCACAGCTTTGTACAAGCCTGGGAAAGGTTCTTGTTTCATGCAAGGCTGTCACATTTTTTTTGCTCTCCAAAACAGAAGCATTGTCTTAAAAACGTGCTCTGTTTCACGTTATTTTCTTCGTTTCCATTCTGCCTGAATACTCATCTCACGTTGCTTCATTCTTTTCACCACTTTGCAGTTTTTTCCAAATTCCACGTCAACCCAAGCTTTATGCTTCAGCTCTTCATTCACGTGATTCCTTTACTTATCTGTGGCCAAACTAATATGCCAAGATAACGTCCCATGCATGCACCTCTTCTGTTTTGAAGGAAACGGTTCATTTCAGAATTTAAGCATTCTCTTGTAACCACTTGTACACTTGAAGCCCTCATTTCTTTTGGTCTCTTCTTTTTTTCTTTCAATCAAATGCTCATTCAAGCTCCAAATTCATATTAAAATTCTGCACAAAAGAGTGGGAAAAATCAAATAGGCATATTCACAAAAATTATTTAAGATAAAATGAGCAGTAAAAATCAAATTTTTGCAAATTAACTCCTAAAATATAGAAATGGCTATTAAAATGAAATCTCATCTAATTAAAGTCTTAAAGCCATATTTGGATATTAAAATGCCTAAGTTAAGAGATTAAAATATATAAAATATCATGGTTATCAGTTGTCGAGAACCATTTGGATGTCCTCTGCTGAATGTTGGAATAATTGATAGTCACAAATAGATACTTGCTACTTGGCATGTGTATATAAGATAAAATCTCAATTCAGAAGCGAGGAACAAAACAACTGCAAGAAGAAAAGGTCTAGTGATGAAGCAACACATCTTACTGAGACTAGAGGATTGAAGTAATTTTTAGTACGTGAAAATTATAACTAGAGCATTGAAGTAATTTTAGTACGTGAAAATTATTTGTAAGATGTTTGAGCATACATGTTTGAAAATTTTAAAAATAATATAAGGACATTGATTTTTTTGGGTCCATCTCATGCTCAACTTTTTTATAATAAGTTTTTAAATATTTGAAAAATTAGAATAATTGCAAACCAAGATGGATTAGAGAAGTGAAGGGCTTTCTTGTTTCTGGGAGATGAATTAGCATCATTTAAACCCATATGTTTTACCTAGGAAAAAGGTTTAGAATTAGAGACTCACATTCTTCTTCCTATATTGTTTTCCCCATTTTTGAGGGGGGAGATTGTGTTAGTTGCTTGAGTTAACATCAGACATGTAAATATTATATTCAATGAAACAAAATTAATTTTTGTGACAATGCAGAAAATTACTTTATAATGTATTATTTATTAAGCTTCTCTTGCCTCCTCCTTAATTTCCTATCTTCCTCTCTTGCTTGCATCATCTGGTTAAATAAGTTGGTAGCATTAGTATTGTTCTCTAAGTCCCACAAAATTGAGTTCTTTCATAAAAGATTACCATATATTTACTCCTATCATTAGAATCATTGTTGGAGAACTTATAGCTATGAATCAACATGCAACTTTTGAAGATTGTAATTTCAAATATGTAGAAGTTTGGTTTTCATATTATGTAATGAGATATACTTGAGATTGTAATTTATAAAGAAGCAAAGTATATGAAACAAGCAAATTTTAATTTTTTCTAATAGCATGCATTTTTTTAATTTATACTTTCCAATAATAATCCTTTTTTATTCATACTCTCTAGTAATATGCTTGTTAATCAGACTTTATTTACACTTTCTAGTAGTATGCTTTTGTTTACAAGTATTTTTTTTTTAGAGGTACCAATTTATTCAGTATGGAAGTTGATTTGACTCCAAGAGTAGGTATGGAATTTACGAACCTGGAGGAAGTATGAAAATTTTGGGTTGATTATGGTGGGAGGATTGGATTTGGTGCTAGAAAACATAATTTCAACAAGAGTAGGAAAGATGGCTTAATAACTTCATATAGATATGTTTGTTGCAAGGAGAGTGTACGAATCAAAGACAAAAGAGATTTCATGACAAAAAATCCTCGACAAGAGACTAGAACCAATTCTAAAGCTAGAATGGGAGTGACACATGTGGATGAAAAATATAAAATCATTGACTTTATGGAGGAACTTATGTTCATATGTTAGCATCACAGTGTAAAATAACTGCAGTACAAGCCCACGAGATTGATTTGGCAGAAGATGCAGGGCTTCAACAAAAAGCATCTTTCGAGTGGATGAGTAGGCATGTTGGAGGTTACGCTAATCTTGGTTATACAAGATTGGAAGTAAAAAACTATATTCAATTCAAAAGACAAAGAAGTATGGTCTACAGGGAAGCTGGATGTTTATTATGATATTTTGAACAACAGTTATCTAAAAATCCATCATTGTATCATGCCTATTAGATGGATATGGAAGAATAGATAACAAATGTCTTCTGGGCTGATGCAAGAATGTTAATTGACTATGCATGCTTTAGTGATTTTGTTACATTAGACACAACATATTCTACTAAACATGATTATAAACCCTTGCCATCTTTTCTGGATTCAATCACTATAGAGGAGCTGTGATATTTAGAGTAGCATTGTTATATGATGAAACTGCAGAGTCATTTAAATGGCTTTTAGAGACTTTCTTGAAAGCTCATAAGCCAAAAAAACCCCTAACAATTTTTATAGATCAAGACCAAGCCATGGCAAAAGCAATACATGAGGTGTGGCTAAAGACTTCACATGGATTGTATACATGGCATTTGATGCAAAATGCTGGCAAGCACTTGGGGAATTTGGTGAAAGATGGATCATGATTCTTGACTACATTTAGGAAGTTCATATTTGATTATGATGATGAAGCATAATTTGAAGTGGCATGGAATAACTTGCTATCTTAATATAATATGCATGATAACACATGGTTGAAGTGACTTACAAGATAAGAGAAAAATGGCCAGCTTGTTTCATGAAGAAATGTTTCACTCTTGGCATGCGAAGTACACAACTCAGTGAAAGCTTGAATGCTGATGTCAAAAGTTGTACAAAACCTGATTTAGATATCACTCAATTCTTTAAGTATTTTGAGCGAGTTGTAGATGACTAGCGATATAATGAATTGAGATGTAAAATTGAGTTTAGATAGAAAATACCAAGATTGAAATTGGATAATTCACCATTACTGCGATAGCTTGCTCAAACTTATACCATGCCAATCTTTGACCTCTTTCAGGAGGAGTATCATTTATGCGCAGCTGCCTACATAAAGCACCAAAATGAATGCCAAGACTTGTTTGAATATATTGTTAGTTTGGTTGACAAAGAAGAAGAATGGAGAGTTTTGTTTTATCCTAGCAACAAGTCAATTTTATGTAACTGTCGAAAGTTTGAGACCATTGGCATTGCCATGCATTGAAAGTATATGATGTGATGGATGTGAAACAACTTCCTGAGCAATATATTCTAAAAAGGTGGACAAAAGAAGCTAGAAGCGGTGTAATACATGATATTAGGGGAAAGAAAGTCAAAGCAGATGTTAGGCTAGAAAGTACATAACGGTATAGACAACTTTGTCTCATGCTAATACAATTAGCAACTGAAGCATCTGATTGTCTAGAAGCATTCTCATTGGTTCATCAAGCTGTGTTTGATCTAAGCAAGCAAGTGATGGAACTCCATTTGAGGCAACAGGTTCCAAATAATGATGGTGATATTACCATAGCATCACCAATGGATTACGTTGCACAAGTAAAAGGGTTTAAGAAGAGAGATGGTAGAAGGATGAAGAGACGACCAAAGGGTTGTCTTGAACGTCAATATAAAAAAAGAAAAACGACTTTTAACGTCACAGATTCACAAACACAACAATCTACGATTTAATGTTGTAACAATATTAACGTTGAAGAAATTTTAATGAGATTATTATTGAAAAAATATTACTATTACCTTTGTGTTTTAGGATAACCAAATTCAATATGGAGTATCATGCTCAGCACCTCTAGTCCCATATGCATCTCCAACACCATTAACATGCCCTCTCGCAGATAAGAGTGAATTTACTTTTACTGGACTGTTAATGGTAAAATGAATTAATTTTTTAATACTTGTATGATATTGCTACCTAATTAATGCTTATGTTGTAATTAGTATTGTTTTGTAATGTAGGCACCTTTCGATTGTCTTGTATCATCGCTTGATGCATTGGAGTTTAGCTGAGATATCTCAAATGGTATATAACAACTATGTAATCACAACTTTTTGAGATAGGCAATAAAAGAATATATTCTATTGAAAATATTGAATTTGAGTTTATATCATGATACTGTTCATAACATTGCAAACTAGTATAATTCACTATTACATTTCATTTAATACAAGTAGATTAAGTAGGTCATATATACTAGCTGATCTTATTCTTGTTCATATGCTTCATTCCAGCAGAAGATGTGTCTTGTTCTTGTTCTTATATATTCTTCTTCATTATCTTTATTCTCATTCTTGTTCATTGCATATTCTTCTTTAGCCCCTTGAGTGTCTTCATTTGTTTATGCATATATAGATTCACAGAGTAGACCATATCAGCATAATGATGTAGTAGAATCAAGCAACAAAATGAGGCAGCAGAATGAGTATTGATAGCATCATCAAGTTGCTAGTTGGTGGGGTCTAGGAATATGTCTTCTAACATTGTAATGCAATTTCAGAGGATTAAAAACATCAATTTTCTGCATGCAAGCTTTGTGTCACTTCCCTTATTTCAAAAATTTGAGAGAGAAAAAAGTGATCAAGGAGCTGCACAAATTAAAATTTATGTGTAAGTTATAATTATGATGTTGTGAAAGCTACAAAAAGTTGAAGCAAATAGAAGCTTGTACTCTAAATATTGATGAAAACAGCCCACACCATATGTAACAGTATAATTCCAAAGTCATTATCTAATATTACATTCTATGTGAGGCATAATTGAATGCTACCAGATTGCCTTATTCAAATTTCATGCAATGTAAAAAACTACTAAATCAAATTGAAGAAACCTAAAGGGGAACAGAGTGTAGCAGTGCATTTGTGTGTGTGTGTCTTTGTGTGCAAGATTAGGTTGTGGTGATGACAAAATTAAGATACTGAAAATTAATACTCTTGCTACATTATAATATATATATATATATATATATGGATATGGTAGGGAAATTTGGGTACAGAATAACTTGGGTAAATTGTCTTCTTTTGAATGTGTATTATCAATAATGCTATTAACAAAGTTATATGCACCTTTTCTCATGTACACCATTGTTTTAAAGACAAGATTAAGAAAAATTGGTCATACTGATAAGCCTAATATGTTTGGTTTTGAACTTATGCATCTGCACCATATTTGATATGCTAATTGACATAGTGAACAAAACAAGTAAGTCTCTATTATTGCCTTAAAGTAGAGGAAATCTGTATGTAGACGTAATATCACATGAATTGATCTTCTTCCATAAATCCAACATTAGCAGTTCCTTCAGGTGCTTGTAGTAGTTCTTTCATTTTTGAGCTACTTTCCTTAAAGTGTTCTTACATAATTCTTTTCTGCCAAGCATAGGCTTATTATCCTTTTCTGAGTACCTTGAGACAACACACAACCAATCAAGGTTACAGGTGCTTGTAGTAGTTCTAATGATCATATATTTCTATACATATATAAAGAAGAGAGCATGAACTAGTATAAAACTTTAAGGAAAGCTCCAAGACCATCACTAATTTGCACCCAAATCATCACTTTATATTGCGCCCGAATCATCAGCACCAAAAAATCAATTCATTTAAAAAAAATCGACGTATACTATTGTCCAAATTATGCTCAGAAAGATTTTCAAAAAAATTAATAATTAATGATGTAAGGAAAATTAACCAGATCACTGGCAACAAGGTGAGAAATTTAGTCTGAAGCTTCAAAAGCATGATGAGAACTGGCCCATACAATTTTCATCTCTCCAAAGGCTAACTGTCGAAAGGGTCCCTGAAGAAGCAAGACTCGGAGGTGCTGTTCGAGCATGAGAAGGCCGTTTACTAGATACCCAAAAATTGAAGAAACAATTTGCAAAAAAATGAAGAAGATAATATGAAAATACTAGAGATTATAGGAACAAAGAAAAGCTTCTGCGTGAGAGGTTCTGCTCGAGCATGAGATTCCTATTACAAACCTGAAGGGGAATAGAGTTCAATCATTTGGAAATGCAATGGATGACTGTGATTATTTTGCAGAATGGACAGACCAGATGAAGCAACATTTTTTTCAAAAAAAAAAAGAGAAAAAAGAAAGTAAGGTGACGTGGCGACGCGATGGTGGTTGGATGGAACGGATGGCTGGATTTTGCTGAACAGCAACTGGTGTTGCTCAACCCTGAGTTGCAGACAACCTAAATGCATATCAAACGCACTTTAGAATTTTTCTCCATTAAGTAATACGTAAGTTACATTCATCATCCTCGTACTCCGTTATGGAAAGCAGTAAAATAATTTTAAAAAATAAATGGTACAAAAGAATTTTTCCCTATGGCCACAAACTTATCTATATCTATCGTATTTCAAAAAATTTCTATATCCATCATATTTATCTATATTTATTGTAGTTGTCTACAAAAATTTTTTATGGAAGTTTATTGTATCAATTTAGTTTGATGTTATCAATTCAATCTTAATTATTTTTTTAATATTAGTTTAATTCTCACTAATTTAAAATCAAGACTGAATTTTTAAAACATTATGACTAAATTTATGACAATAAATTTTTGATAGGAGTAAGTTAATAATGATAATATCTTTCAAAAACTGATATAGTAATTTATTTTATATGTATACTCTCTTGAGCTTGCACATTATTTCCTATACCATTTATTTGTGATAGGTAATAACCTATGGCCCCATGACAAGTTAGGAAAGATCTATTGATCTATCAATCTTATGAGTTCTACATTAGTGGAGAGAGAGATAAAAAACAAACATATGAAACTTTTAGGTGATGGACGATCTTATAGATTGAGTATATTCTTCTTTAATGCTTGAATTTAGGCTATTGCATGGTGAGCACAAATACACATTCATTAGTTGAAAAGCTTTTTATTAATTTTCTTAACTATGAAACTTGTGTTTATTCCTTACTTTTTCTTATCATGCATATTAATTGATACAAGTAATATTGAATCATGAGTCTAATACTTCCAAGGATTTTCAACTATTCAATTAAGTGATATTGAATCATGAGTCCAATACTTTTGTTAGGATTTACTTCGGCCAGTCCTTTACCAAATAATTAGTAGCTATCCAAACATGAAATCAGACAATATATTATTAGAGCAAAATTCTATTGTTTATTCAATAATCAATATAATTTTTCATAACATTATAACATGCACAAATAAACTTCAAAAATTCTAAAATAAATATTAGTATAATTAAGACAGCATATAGAATATACTAAGCCATACAAGTCATTCAAAATACATCAAATAATTCCATTAAAAATTGAAAAGGTTCATGGTCAACACTTTCTTCCAAAAAGTTGACTTTTATATAGTTATTCATAATTCATCAAAATTTCATCATATACTTTATTTTTAATATAGATTAACCTAATTTAGTTGGTTTTTGAAAAATTTCTTCCTAAGCGTGTGAGATGGTTTAGGCCGAGCTATGTGTAGATGAGTGGGAGTGTATATTCTTTATTTTTCTCCTACCAAATGGCCAATAATACATAATTCAAGAAGATGAATAAAAGCCCTAAAATAATTTCTAGGAATTCCATAAATATTCTACACTTCTATCAAAATGAAATTCAAGGGTATCTTGTTGTAATTTTTATGAAAATCAAGATTATATTAATCTATTTTTTCTTTAAGCTTTCTCCCATTTATTTTCTCTTCAATTTCTTCCATGACTTATTGAAGTTCAAATTCCATAATTTATAGAAAAGTTTCTAAGATTAGGAATTTTTTTGAATCACATGAATTCATTAGTACATATGTAAATTCTCTACTTTTTTCTTAGCTTGGATTCATGAAAACAACAAAATTTCTCTTTTGTTTTTGTTATGGCTGAAATATGAAGAAGAGGAGAAGGGAAAATTCATGGAAGAAAATAGAAGAAAAATTAAGAAGAAGAGAGTTTATTTATGTGACCTTGAATCTGTGACTTTATTTTCTTGTATCTTCCTTCTTTCTCCTTTCTTCTTCCTTTCTCCTTCTTCTTGTCTTCTTGGCTGAACACTCCTTTTCTTTTCTATCTTAGGTTGAGGGTGTACGTGTGTCCTGGAGGAAATGGGTGTGGCATAAAGAAGTGTGTGTGTTTTAAGTTGAATTTCACTTTTAATAGATGGTTATGATCTTAAGTTATTTTATGTTGTTAAATCTAAGCCATTAGATTAAATAGATGGTTAAGATTTAATCTTAAAATTAAAGATTAGATATGAGCCTTTGGATTAGATCAATGGTTGTAATTTGATCTTAAAAAGTAAAAAAAATCTAAGTCATAAATTGCATCAACAAGTTGAGGTTATATCTCGTTTTACAAATGAATATTAGTTATTGAATTTAACTATCATTAAATTTTTAACCATGGTTACTTTTCTTGTTTTATGTGAAAGTAACTTTGCATTTATTATTACTTGAGTCAGCAGCTATGTCATCCAGTGTTAACAGTGATGTCATAATACCTTTTTCGTAAAATGTGAGATTATAATCTTTTACTAAGATTTGCTTATGTAAGTCAGTGTCATCGCTTTGTAACACATAATTTCTTAAAAATTCTCTACATATAATGCCATATTATCATTTTCCTTACTTATGGTGCCATGTCTTCTTGACTAGATTTTACAAAAATGCCACTATTTTGTTGATGTATTCTTTTGTAGGTTATTTGTAATATTTTATTCGACCTACATTTTTTTAGTTTTTTTATTATATTTTAATATTATTTAGGTTTGTGAGAGTCCCACTTAAGTTTTTTAGTCATATATTTTATTATTTATTTTCTTAACATTTTATTATTTTGGGGTCCAAATAACCATTTTGCCCCTAGTGAAAGGGTAACAGACAAGCATATCTATTCATTTTAACTTATATCTCCATTTTAACACCGCATTTTTGGATTTTATCACAACCATTTGATAGATCTTTCTACACTGAATTTGTTAAAGCAGTAAACTCAAGTTTCGAGGTCTAGTTCATTTCTATATAAGTTCTTAATCATTCGGGGCCATTTTTGGTCTAAACATTTTTAAAATTTTATGGAACGAATTTTTTAATTTTCTACATATTTATTCCCTAACTCTTGATATATATATATATATATATATATATATATTATACTAGTTCTTAATTGTTTAGTCTTTTGAAAAAAATTATTAAAGTTCATCCAAGTGATAAAAGATGATTTTGCCCCTAGACCTCCTTAAAATCTCAAAAATTTTCATGGGTCCTGTTCATTTTATACTTTTCATATATGAATTTATTTCATTTAAACTCATTTTATTAAAAATTAATAAATTTATTTCATAAAATACTAAATAATTAAAAAATCCTAATTTTTTTAGGGATGTTACATGCAATATATAAGAATGGAGACCTAGTTATGCAATAAAGGAAGAAAGAAAAGAACATCTACTACTTAAATGGATATGCTTTGTTAGTGACGATGGATCACAATAAAAGGAAGTGCATTTAGAAGACTAATTCAATTTTTCTAACAAAATTGAGATATTTGGGACTTCCAAAAAAGGGAGGATTTGTTGAAAGGTGAGTTTTCTAGAGTCTCACATTAGTGGAAAAAAGATAAGAAGGAGCATGGAGTTGCTATAAATAGGCTTTCTTAGTATTGGTTCAAGCACCTCAACAAACCAAGCCTTAGAATTAACATAAAGGTATAATCAGGGTTTTGAATAGTTGTGATCAAGAGAGAGTTTGCAATTTTGTTTGTTCAAAACTTATAAGAATTTTATTTGAGTGAAGTTATCCCTTTTAAGATTATAGATGTAAGTCTATTTGAGGAATTGAATCGTGTTAAACTTTCATGTTGTTTTTTTTCCTTTGTGTGCTTCAGCTTTTGGTCCTAACAATTGTTGCAAGTTAAGCATATAAGACTCAACAAGAAAGATTAATATTTTTCTGAAAAATTGAACCCAAGGTATAATATTATATCATTTAAGCTAATGTAGGGTAAATTCTTAGCATATTTTTGTGCATATACATGCAAGGGAAGGAAAAAAAAGAAAAGATGTAAGCACGCATTTCCTTATCATAGTCATCAATTAATCATGTAATTACTAATGAAACATATATTTTCTCACCTGGTCATGGCTCTTCATTGCAGGTTTGAGAAAATCCTTGGTGAACCGAAAGGAAAAAAAAAAGAATAGTGATAGACACCTAAAGAGGATGAGGAAGTAGCAAGAGAGCCTGTGAAGAGTTCTGTTTGAATTTTCACATTCGTTAGCATGATCAACATAAGCATGATAAACAAAATAACTCTTGTAATTGATTTTTCTTTTTTTTTGGTTTGGTTTTGCTTTGCTTATAGTTTCGAAGGCTAAAATCAAGACCAAATTTATAAGATCGAGACTCTATGGTTTAGTTCAAAATTTTTGAATGACTCAAGATTGAAATATATTTATAGATTAAACCAACAAGCTCTTCATAACATAAAATACCACTCAACATATTAATTTATCACGTCAAGAAAAATTTATTTTTGGAATTATAACATTTCACTAAATATTTTACTAACAATGTACAATTCACAATATTGTTTTTTATAATGTTTATCAAACAATATTTTAAGTGTCCTTTCACAATATCTATAAAAAAAATATTTGAAAAGTCACGTTCTTTGTAAGCAGAACCATCACCGAAGAGCTACCATGAATTAAAACATAAAAAAAAATAATGAAGAGCTATGATGAAAAAATATTTACGAAATAGGTTGTTTTGCCCCACTTCATGTGACTATAAAGTATCTCAAAGCATCGTGAATAAAAAAGAAAAAATCACCGATCAAGTATGAAGAATAATCTTTTTTTTTTTTTAAATACCCATCAAGAATATTTTAGCTAGAGAATTACTAGAAAACATTTGCAATATAAGTTGCTTTCCCTAATTTAATGTGACGATTAAGTATCTAAAAGCATCCTGAATTAACAAAAAAAAAAAAAAAAAGAGAAGTGCCAAACAAGCATTAAGAATGCTTTAGAAAGAATTACAAATAAGGGCTTAAAATTAAAAAAAATATATTTTTAAAGATATGTTATTATTATTTTAGGATAAATTATTATTGACTTTAACTAAAACCAATGGTATTTAGTAGTAACAGATTTTTTAAAATAATTTTTTTCATCTTTAAATCCTTATTTTTAATTCTCTCAATATTTTAGCTGGAGCCATACTATTACGATCATTAAAAACATGCATTCCATTAAATATTATGCAAGTTAAATTTACTATCCTGCGAAGCAGTAAAACAATTTACAAAATACCCATAAAGTATTATGCAATTTAAAATTATTTTTTTAAAATACCCATCAAGAATATTTTGGCTAGAGAATTACTAGAAAACGTTTACGATATAAGTTGCTTTCCCTGATTTAATGTGACGATTAAGTATCTAAAAGCATTGTGACTTGAAAAAAAAAGAAGCACCAAACAAGCATTAAGAATATTTTAGGGAGAATTACAAATAAGGGTCCAGAATTAAAAATTTTTTTTTGAAAAATCTGTGACCATTATTTTAGTATAAATTACTATTAATTTTAACTAAAATCAGTAATACTTAATAGTAACAAATCTTTTAAAATAATTTTTTTAACTTTAAATCCTTATTTAGAATTCTCCCAATATCTTTGCTGGAGCCATACTATTACTATCATTAAGAACATGCATTACATTAAGTATTATGCAAGTTAAATTTATTATCCTGTGGAGCAGTAAAAAAATTTACAAAATCAATGGTACAAAATTATTTTGTTCCCCCTAGCCACAAACTTATCTATACCGGTGTATCAATTTATTTTTTTAAAAAATTTCTTGGACATAAATTTAGTCTTAACTCAAAATTAATTTTTTTTAAAAAAATTAAATTGTATAAACTCCCTTGAACTTTATATCATATACAAATAACATAAATTTTCTTAAACTTTAAAATTTGTGTAAATAACTTTTTTGTCATTAATTAGTCTATTATTTGACTAACAAAGCGTAATACGCCTATGACAATAAATCTCCTAAATTTTATCTTTTTATATAAATAATTTCTTAAACTTTAACTTATATGTAAATAACTCTAAAATTTTTAGTTATGTGCAAAAGTCACCCTCTATGTCATATTTTGTTAATAAAATAACAAATTGATAAATAGTAAAGAAATTATTTGCACAAATTTAAAAGTTTAAAAAGATTTATTATCAAAATTTGAAAGTTAGATAAATTATTTACACATGATCTAATATTTAAAAAATTTATTTGTGATTTAATCTTAAAAGATATTATGACTAAACTAATAACAATAAATTTTTAATAAAAATAAATCAATGACAATAATATCTTTTAAAGATCACTACGATAATTTTTTATATATATATTATTACAATTTATCAACACGTCATTAAATTCTTCCAAAAAATCATATTATAATTTCATTGAAGAATATGATATTAAACATTTAAAGAATTACCCCTAAATTTGGTCCTTTCTTCAGTTACAAAATACACGCCGCATTATGGGAAAAAAAAAAAGGAATCATTAAAAACCTGATAACAAGTGCAAAAAGAATAATAAACAAAACAAGCAAAACAATAAACCACAAATTGTTACCGAAAAGATCTGAGAAAGAAGAAAGAAAATTGATACAAAACTAATACACTTCAAGATGTACAGCAAGGCTTCTTTGTATTGGCTTCAGGTCCCCCAACAGTGATGGTCTTCCCTTCTTTCACACTGGCAGCTGCAGGTTCATTTGAAGACAAAGACTTCTTGCTGATTACGCGATATATCTCTGCAAGAATTGTCTGAAATGCCTTCTCAACATTTGTGGCCTCAAGAGCAGATGTCTCGATGAACGAAAGGCCTTCTCTCTCGGCATAACTCTGAGCATCCTCTCTGGCAACGGCGCGCAGATGCTTCAAATCAGTCTTGTTTCCAATCAGCATGATCACGATATTGGCATCTGCATGGTCCCTTAGCTCTTTCAGCCACCGGCTAACGTTTTCGAATGTGGTTGGTTTTGTCACATCATAGACAAGAAGAGCTCCAAGGGCACCGCGATAATAGGCACTGGTTATCGCTCTGTATCGTTCCTGTCCAGCCGTATCCCATATTTGAGCTTTCACAGTTCTTCCCTCAACCTGGAAATACATGACCCATTTGTTTTCATTTGACTCTTCCGTGCATAGGATATTTTAGTAATTATAAAGCATTTTCACTAATGAAATCCACAAAATGTCAGCAATAATATTTTGAACACAATCCTACAACCAAGAATCAGGCTAACCAGCAAGCAGAAGAGGAAGGGTTAGTTCTCACATACAAAAAACACCGAACTATGTAAGCACCCCAAAATTTCCAGCAAGATGCCTACAATGGCAATAAGGTATCATCTAAGATAACCGTACTTGGTTATTTATTTATTTATTATAGAAGAAAGTAATAGGTATTGTAACACAGATAATTCACAAAAAGCTTATAAGTAGTCATCTCTAAACGTAGACAGTTCAAAATTCAAAATATTGGCCAACTTGATGAGAATAAGATACCTCTTTTATAAAAAACAGAAACAAGCAGATGCATATCCTTCATGAGATGATCATAATTCAAAATTAAGCACACTGAAGCTTAATAAGCCAAGAACACAAAAACCTTTCATTCAATTCACTCTGTTCCTCCATGCATGGGCTTTGATGGTATGGGATCATCGGATGTGAGGACAGACAATGGAACCTAGAAGTATGGGCTCTAGGAGTTATTGGCTGCGACAGAGAGCACCAGTAGAGGGTTTGTGATAGATACAGTATGGGAAGGAGAATTTTGATTCAGAAAAGCAGTATAAATCTTCCTTTTCGAGTCAGGAAGGTAACTCCAGCAAAACCAATTCTTTCATTGCATGCTCCCTCCCCTTCTCTTCCACACTCCTGACGCATGCACCCCTATCCCGAAAAACATTCCCTTACTAACAGCTATTCCCACGTGATTACAGCAAAGCATTACTTTATTATTTTATTGTTTGGCAGACTTTTTCCCATAGAGAAATCACGTGACCATATTAGAGCCTTCCTCTACCTCTTATGTGTAGAGACTGTTGTAGTATCCGTTGGCCTTTGTCCCTCTGTAATATCTGTTGGCCTCTGTTCCTCTGTAGCCTGCGCCACTTCTTGAGGTGTATTAGTTTGATGTGTTTCTTGGTATTTTGGGTCATTTCTTCTCCATCCATAAAAATTGCTTCCCTGATATACTTTCTCCAGTCACTCACACCCACTCAGCATGCCAGACTTCTGTCAACAGTAATTAGTGGCATGTTTCAATTCCCCAGTCCTCCATTTTGTCGAAGGTAAAAAAACAGTTTCTATGAAAGCCAGAATTATTTTAAAGCCATAGCATACATATATATTCATTTTATTATGTTTTTCATTCAAATTTCAGATTCTGTTTCTCCTAGCATTTTAGATTCTGTTGTTATTTTCGGTTGAGTGTACTATGTGCACTCAAATTGTGGGTTCTTTCATTGTTCCGGTATCTGTTTTTAGATTACTTTTATGTTATTGATACATTGTTATAGTTAATTTTGTATTAGTCTTATTTTTGTGAATTTAAGTCATATAAAATTAAATCCTTTTTAAATACCTACATCATATCGTATTATTAATGAGGTAGCCATCTTATCGCATGCAAGTAATGCAGTTTTAGGGGCTTGCCACATCAGTGAGCTTTTTGCCAATACATCAAGACGAGCTGAATGTTATCATACCAGGCTAAAATTGAAATGAGTCAAGCCGAACAGTAGAACACTAAAATCTCAAGCTGGTTCAATTAAACATAATGAGCACAAACTCAAGCATGAAATTCGTGAGTTTTTATTGAATTCAGCGTAAGTGAAATTATAAGTAGAAATTTATATTATACAAGTTAAACAGGGGACGTATCTTGAAAAGATACTAAGATCAGAAAAAGGGAAAGAACAAGAAGTTATGGGGCCTCAATTTAAAGTGAAACAGAACCCCATAATAGAGTGTACACAAGAAATCAAGAACATTCAAACAGCTTCAAAACTTAAATCGAATATTCATCTTCCAAGTGGACAGACTTTTGATGACAACAAAGTCGTATATCAAATACGACCGCAATATGAAATGGCACCAACGAAAACTAAGACAACTGAATTGCATCTTTACTAAAATAACATGGATGAAATGTGCAATCAAGCCAAAAGTAGCGATCCTAGAGGAAAACTAATAACCGAGATAACAATGAACACTTTGCTACATAACTGCATGGTGATTGGGACCAATACTACAAATTTAAATCCGGGATTCACTTCGAATTCAGAACAAAACCCAACAAACAAAAGCAGAAATAAAAATGTCAATGGTATTTTGACAATCCCAGGAAACCTAGTAAAACAATCATCAACGGATCTGGGATAAATCCACTCAAAGGTAAAACAAAACCCAGATCTAATATGATTTCAAATGAAGCACAACAATGTAAAAGGCATTGAGACCAAACACCACACCCTTTAGAACACAGAGAAAGACCATTTACTTAAACCATTGATTCCAAAATAAAATGCTAAAAAATAGATCAGATAGCAACCACCAGCACTACCAGTATATAAATATGAGAGAGAGAGAGACCTGAAGGGTACGAGCGGCGAATTCAACACCAATGGTGGACTTGGACTCCAAGCAAAACTCGTTGCGGGTAAATCGCGAAAGGAGATTGGATTTCCCCACAGCCGAATCACCGATTAACACCACCTTGAATAAATAATCGTATTCCTCGTCTGGTCTCCTCGCCATAAATTTTTCTATCTATATATATATATATATCCACCCTTTTATAGAGAAAATTAAAGAAATTGAACTATAAAAGATTTCTTTAAAGGGCTCGTTCCCTGAGGAATCGGTCCCTCGAGAAAGAAAGCAGAAGAGAGAGGAAGATGAGTCAAAGGAAATTGGAAACTGAAGGAAATGGAGAATGGCATAGATTTTTTTTTATGCCGCCGGAGGAATCGGTTTTAGATTGCGGTCGTTGTGATGGCTAAAAAGACCCTGACTTTTTATTTTTGGAATGTAATTGTCAAATATATTGTTAAATATTTTAGTTGCCTCACAATATTTTCATAAATATTTTATGATATTTCTAGAAATATTACATACACATATTTGGTTTATTCACAATATTTATTTTTAAAAATCATAAATCCTTTTTAAAAGACACTCTTAATATTTTTATTGAAAATTAATTATGAACTTATGATTCAATAGTTTTTTAATAAAAAACTCAATGGTTGTGAGGGCAATGTTAAGAAAGGGAGTATTAGTGGTGGTGGCTCTGGGGGGATGTGGGTGGCGACGGCAACATAATAGAGATAAATTAAAATTAGAACTTTTAAAGTGATCATATAAAAAAAAAAAAGAACTTTTAAAGTGATAAAGAATGAATAATTTGATCTTTTCACTTAAGAATATATTTTCTACTTACATTCTAAACATAGAAATTTAACATTTTAAACCTCACATTTTTTTAATGAAAAAAAAGTATATACCAAACATCCTCTAGTATTTTTGTAATAATATTTTAATATTTTAATAATCATTTATAAAATATTAAAAATAAAATATATTAAAATTTCAGTATTTAAATTATTGACGCACTATATTCTAGAATTCTTAAGTACTTAAAATTTTAAAATATTTTATCAATTTGAAATTAAATTTTAAAAGTATACATCACGTCTCAATTTTACAAAATTTGTATCTATATAACGTTGAATTTCAAATTCGGAAATCTCATTCAACTGAAAGAACTATGGTGTCTCTGTCTGAGTTCCCTCCCTTAGCCACTGATGATCTGAAATCAACAGGAGAAGCTGATCTGTCGCAAAGGAGCACAAAGAAAATCCAAGGTATTAAGCATGGGTTTATAGGCGAGTCATATGGCTTGAGAAGATATGACAACAGCCTTACTGCACATGCGGAGAACAACCCGGACCAAGTGAACAGAACTCGCTCATACATTGAAACGTTGAAGGGACAGGAGTCGGAAGACCATATGAGTGCTGAGAAGGAGAACGAGCTTGCATACACTGAAAATAAGAATGAGAGCAATCAAGAACTGCTCTCTGAGAATGAATTGGACAATGTGGTTCTAGAGAAGGATTTTGTCATGGTAGAGCATCAACGGGGCAAGTTCACCATCCCGGAGTTTATACTGTCTAAAGGCGAAGAAAGAAGAATATATAGAGGATTTCCTATAGTCAAGCTCCTTGGGAGGAAGATTGGTTTTAGAGTTTTGGAATCCAGATTTCATAAGTTATAGGCATGTAAAATGGCGTTATTAGCGTTGTGGATTTGCGTAATGATTTGTTCGTTATCAAATTTTTAAATTCTAATGACTATAACTTCGCACTTGATGGCGGACCTTGGATGCTATTTGGCCACTACCTTATCTTTGGGGACTGGTGCCAAGATTTCGACCCCATGGAAGCTTTGATTGACAGTGTTCTGGTGGAGGTGAGACTACCTGATTTAATATTGGAGTATTCCAATGAAAGAGTGCTACATAGAATAGGAAACAAGATTGGGAAAACCGCTAAGGTTGATTAAACCACTTCTCACCAAACCAGAGGTCGATCTGCCAGAATTGGTGTGGAAGCAAATCTGACCAAAACGTTGCTACCTGCCTTTATGCTTAAGGGTCGTGAATTCACGATCGAATACGAAGGCCCTCACATGCAATGCTATTACTGTGAGTGCTTTAATCATCTTGAGGAAGAATGCATTGACAAACCTAATAAGCCACAGTTTGAAAAGGATGCAGGAAGAACGAGTAACTGATACCACCCTCTAGGACCCTGAACGATGGTGCAGAAGCAAAGACGGAGCCAGAAACAGACATTGACGACAATAAGGGAGGAGAGACATGCAAGCTTCGAAACAAATCACGTAGGCCTGTTGCGAATCACGAGATGCCTTTATGCTAACTTGGTCTACAAAGATAATGGTAAGGTGCCTGACAAAGTGATCTTCGGAGGAAAAATCGATGTTTCCTCAGGTACTAATCAAAGCGGGTATGATAAGAAGGACGAGATGATGCCCAGGAGGAGAGAGAGAGTATCACGAAGGAGGAATATTAGAGAATCATTGCAGAATAATTATAGAAAGTCAACTACAGAGAATCGCCAAACTATACAATGAGAAAACCGTGGGTGATAATACAAGGGGGAAGTACGAGCTTGGATTATTCAAGGCCCACCAACACCCGGATGGTGCATGACATGGCACAAAGAGAAAATAGGCTGCAAGGGGCCCAAGTGGGGAAGGCTATTAGCTACGAAGAGAACCAGACCTGCCTAAAGGACATTGCTCTAAATGGATTCGAACAGCAACAAATCAACTTTCCTAACATGGCCGCTTATGGGGGCCTGAGAGCGCAAGGCCTTTGGATTTAGATTGGATGGAGGATAACTTATTTTGCTCAGCTATGCTTGACTCTCTATAGCATATCAAGAATGGGGTGGCAAAGGATAATACCTCTGACAGGCAGTTTGACTAAAGTCTTCCTCCGCGGTCTTCTTTTCTTTTTATGATGTTCATTGATAATTTCTTTATGGATTGAATTGCCGGGTGGCCGGAAATAAAGCTTCAAAAGAAGTACTGCTATGTTAACCCGTTTACGACGCACTGATAAACTAGTTCTGCTAGAAACCAGAGTGAACTCTTCTGGAGGTGCGGGTTTCTTCCATTGCTTGAGGTTTAACGGGTGCACTACTGTCCCTGGTACTGGTTTTGCAGGAGGTATTTGGGTGGGACGGAAAGCACATGCTATTGGCGACAAATCTAATTATTTATTAATAAGGAAAAGAAAGAAAAGATAGAGTGGCAAATTTATGGTTAGACGATTCAATCATAATTCTGTTGCCACAAATGACGACCACTGAACTATGGTTGAGCAACCCAACCATTGTTCTATCGTCAAAGTAATAAAAAATTTATAAAAAGTAAATTTATATGATGATAAAAGTATTATATAAAAAGAACTATAAATAATATTAATTTTTTATTTAGGCAAATACTAAATATATTATAAATATAATTATATATTATAAATTTTTTATAAATTCCAATTTAATTTAGAGTATAATTATATAAATTATAGTATAACTTATATTAATAATATTTGTTATTAAATAAAAAAATAATTAAATATCACCCAAGGCAACAAAATAATGGTTGGATAGATCCAACCATGATTTCATCTCCATTATGGTAATAAAAAAATGTATAAAAAATTAATTTGTACGATGAAAAAATATCATATAAAAAATAAATATAAGTAATATTAATTTTTAATTTAGATAAATAAAATATATATTTTTTAAATATAATATAAGATAAATAATATATTATAAATATATCATAAATATATTACAATTTCAGATATAATTTACAATATAATTATATAAATTGTATTATATTTATATTAATGATATTTATTATCAATTAACAAAAAAGATAGTTGAAGAAGCTAGTATTATCACCCGAGGTGCCTATTACCATATGGTGATAGATTAATGGTTGGATACTATTCAACTATTGTTCTATCGCTTTGAATGCAAAAATATTGTATAAAAAATATATAAATATTATTAATTATTAAAATTTTAATAAATATTTTAATTTTATAATTGTAGTAAAAATATATATGTAAATATTATAATTTTAATAAATATAAAGAATATAATAATTGAAAAAAATTATTATTAGAGATAATTTATGTTTTGAAATATTTTTATATTTTATATATAAAAAAGTGATCAGTGCTTAGGCCATATAAATATATATTTTTTATACAATAATATGGTATATACAATAAAAGAATTGTTGATAGCCATTGAAAAATAAAATAAAATAATTGTTGAAAAAGTTGTTGGATGTTTTGCTTGTATAAACTTGGAATTATATCTATCTCTTACTCTCTTCTCATATGCTTTCATTTTTGTTCTCATCTTAGAACTTTGTTCCTATTTTCTTATTCAATTTTTAGAATTTTATCATCCTTTTTTCTCACACAAATCCTAGATGATACTTTAAGGAGAAGTCATAATTTTTGAAAAGCTCCATCCACCTTCTTTGCCTCATCTTAATCTCTTTTTGGTCAAACAAATACATCAAACTCTTATGACCACTATACACATCAAATTGTACATCATAGAGATAGTGCCTCCAATTCTTAAGAGCAAAGGCCACGACAGTTAACTCTAGGTCATGGGTAGGATAATTCTCCTTATAGGGTCTAAGTTGCCTAGAAGCATAAACTATCACCATATCATGTTACACCAGGACACAACTTAATCCCTTCTTAAAAGCATCACTATAAACCATAGAGGTCTCTTTAAGGTCAGGTATAACTAACACGGGTGTGGAGGTCAATCTATTATTAAGTTTCTAAAAGATATCCTCACACTTGGCGTTTTACGCAAAAAAAAGTTAGTCTTTTCTAATCAACTTAGTCAAAGTTATTGATAGTTGAGAAAATCCCTTAATAAACCTTTTATAGTAACAAGTTAGACCTAAGAAACTAAGGGTTTCGATCACTGACTTAGACCTTTCCCAACTCAAAGCTGCTTCCACCTTATTAGGATTTATCGCTTCCCCTTGTTCTGATATCACATGATCAAGGAATTTATTCTCTCGCAACCAAAATTCACACTTGCTAAGTTTGACATACAACTAATACTCCTTCAAACTCTAAAGAACTATCCTAAGATACTCCTCCTATTCCTTATTACTCTTTGAGTAGACAAGAATATCATTAATAAACACTACTATAAGCCAATCAAGATATGGCCTAAAGATCCTATTCATGTAGTCTATAAAGATAGTAGGGGCATTTATTAACCCAAAAGATATGACTAGGAACTCATAATGGTTGTATCGAGTTCTAAAGGCAATTTTAGGTATGTCTTCTGCTTTCACCCTAAGATGATGGTATTATGACATATGATTGTTCAAACAAATCATCAATTCTAGTTAGGGGATATTTATTATTGATGGTCACTTGGTTCAATTGCCCATAATCAATGCAAAGTCTAAGACTATCATCTTTTTTCTTGACAAACAACATTAGTGCTCCTCGTAGAAACACACTGGACCTAATGAATCTCTTTTTGAGTAGCTTTTCTATTTGACTCTTCAATTTAACAAGTTTAGTAGGTGCTATTTTATATGGGCCTTGGAAATTATACCTATACCAGGAACTAAGTCAATGGAAAACTCTAGCTCTCTTTCTGAGGGTAATCTACTAATCTCTTTAGGGAAAACCTTTGAGAATTCCCTAATCATAAGTATATCTTTTAACCCATCCTTAACCTTAACAAACAAAGAAAAGAATACAAGAAACCCTTGGCAACCACGCCTAAGGTACCTCTCAACTTGGGCATCAGGCATACAAGCAAGCTTAGTCAATAGATTAGCTTTAGGAATAATAGCAGGCAAGGGAATAGTTTTATAGTTACCATCAAGTATTATATTATTGGTTGACAATTAATCTATACCAATGATTACATCAAAATCATGCAAAAGGATACAACTTAGGTCAAGTGTGGTACAACGGCTATCCAATTGTGCAACACAATTCAAACACACATAAGATTTAACTATAGAATTTCTAGCAGGGGTGGACACAAGTAATTCAAATGGCAATGAACTAATTTTAAGACCCATATGCTTGACATAGTCATATAAGATGAATGAATGGATTACAGCCAAGTTAAACAATGCATTTGTAATATGATTGTGGATAAGAAGAGTACCTTAAATTAGACTAGGGAATCTATTAGCCTCTTGCTACATAAGCAAAACACTCATCTTTGTACAAGGGGTTTGATAGATGAGGCTGACTCTCGTGACATCGTGCAATTCTGGGTGTAGTACCCCAATTCCCATAGTTATAACACATACGGCAGAGACTACTTCCATATTTCATTCCACATTTGTTACATGCCGATAGGGTACTTACTGAACTTCGTGGGGGTCCTTGATAAACATATATTTTATCTATTTTCATCCTCCTAACTTAGTCATTTTAATAATCAAATGTAGCTTAATGCATACAATTGAATGGAAATTTATTTTAATAGCCATTTCTATACTTTAGGAATTTAATTGCAAAATTTAGGAATTTCAATGCACAATTTTATGTTAAATGATTTTGTGAATTTTTCTGTTGAATTGTTCTTATTCTTTGTGCAGATTTTTGTTGGGCAATTGGAGCTTTGAAGGAAAGCCACAAACTAAAAGGATTATAGCCATGTAAAGAAGAGGCAAAGAACAGAACGTGATAAGGCTTGGGACTAAAAGAAGAGAATCATGCATGGGAGTATATCATGGAGAAGACATGAGAAGTTGGCCACGGGATGAGTAAAGAAATCACGTTTGAATGAAGAGCTGAAGCAACGTGATTTTGAAGAAGAAGATAGCCACGAGTTCTAGTTGAAGGGTAATAAGGGATTGCTTCTCGAGGATAAAAAGCTTGAGTTCTACGTGAAATACTATGAGCAAAACAGAGGAGAAGAATTTCTTGAGAGAAGGACGAATGAGGCAGCTCACGTGTGAAGAGAAAGAAAGCATTGAAGCTACGGGTTTAGGGTCCAGAATGAAGCCACAAAGTACATGAGAAACAAGAGGAGATTCATGTGATGAATGAAGATGCACACATGCAGAACAAAGCCTCGAATGCAGCTCCAGAACAGTAGAAGCTCGAGTTTTGTGTGATGTAGTGCAGAACTGGAAGAAACAGCAGAAACAGAGGAAAAGACGCTGGAGCTGGAGGCTTGGGATGAAGGAGCTTGCCACGAGTTGGAGAAGAAATATAAACGCATGAAGAAAACGAGCAGAATGACGGGGTAGAACCAGATAAACGCATGAAGAAGAGGGAGCTGGAGATCACGTCTGGACAGCAGCAAACGAAGAAGAAAGCTGAACGCTGGAGCTTCGCATGAAAATCACGTGGAGGCAGTAGCTATACATGCAGAAGCAACGTGGCTGGGATTTGAGAAAAGAGGAAGACGAGTTGGAGAGTTGATGCGAACCATGCAAAAAGCAACACAAACAGAACTCGAGCTACTGGAATAGAAATACAAGAAGGAAGCTACGTGAAAAGTGGAAAGCATGCAACAGAATATATGAAACAAAATAATAAAATAAAAGAATGGGGCCCACACTCCATACACACATGAAGGAGCTTCAGATTTGGATTAAGAGAGCTGAGCACGTGGAATTAAGGAAGCTACTGGCTGACGTAGGAATTAAGATGAAGATGAGGATTAGATTGTGGGATTTCAGCGTGCAGAAACAAGGAAAGAGACGTGAACAAGGAAAGAGACGTGAACAAGGAGGGAAGGAGAAAATAAAAACTTAGAGGGGACGCTGGGAAACAAGAGAACGAGGAGAACATAGAAAAAAGGCTGGAGAGATCGAACTGAAGAGGCAAGATGCAGAAACAAAAAAAGGAGGTTCCACCGTTGAAGAAGAAGAGTTTTTCTCTCAATGGCTGCCTCTTTGATTGATTCTCCTTCATTTGATCCCTCCATGGCAGCTTAAATTCCTTGTGGTGGCTAGCTGAAGATTGAATTCTCCTAGATGAAGATTTGAGCTCTACATCTCCTAATGAATTTGGATAAAACTCTCTTGCTCAATCTCTTGATTTTAGCATTATTTCCTTTGTTAATTTGACTAGGTTTAGCTTTTTGGTTTAGGAATTTAATTGCTAGAATTACCAGATTGAATTAATTTTTGGATTGAACTTGATTTGAATTTTGGAATTATTTATGATCACCATCTGTTTGTGAAAATTCCAGAATTAGTGCTGTGCAATTAAACTCTAATTTCCTCTTGAATTTGGGCTAATTGATGCAATGGTTATTGGGTTAGTTAGCTGGAACTTTTGTGCAAATTAATTGCTTGAGGAATTAATTAATCTAATTGGTGAATTAGCATCTTGAGTGAATTGTGCAGTAGCTTTCATAAATTAATCAAATTTAGTGTAGTGTGTTCTTATTCTTAATCCAATTAATTAGTTGTTTAAGGTTTCTTGTGGTTGCAAAATTCTTTGAACAATTGATGAATTGAATCGTGGATGGTTATTCAAGAACCCTATGAGGAATACACTAAAGAGCAAGAATTTAATCCTAAATTGGTAAGCTAAATAGAGCAAGGATAATTGAACTCTAGGGAATCCAATTGAAAGCTAGTTACCTCATTTACTTGATAAATCACTTGAACTCAGTTTTAGATTTTTAATTCTTGTCAATTAATTTTAGTTCAATTAAATTCTAGCATATCAAACCCCCAAATTAGATTCTAATAGTAATACTTAGAATATTCTTCCATAAACAATTTAAGGCACAAACTCCTTGGGAAGATGACCTAGGTTGCACCATTATCTACAAACTTATTTTGCTACCTAGTTTTATTTGAGATTGCACGACACGATCATCAGTCCTATATTTTTCTTTTGTGGAGGATGTCTTGGAGGTGGCCTCCTATCCCAAGAGCCATTACCACTATTAGTCCTTTTCTCACTACCACCCCTGAAGGGCTCTATACCTTAGTCACACTTGCCCTCAAGCGCCTTTTTCTTCTTAGCGTCAATATCCTCTAAGGCCTTCTTTGACACCTTACACTTTTCAACTAACTCATCAAAGTTGTGAATTTGAAGGGGCATGATCTTATTCTTCAATTCTGGTTTAAGCCCTCTTTTAAATTTGTCAACCTTCTAAGACTCATCATCAAACCATTTCAAGTATGAAGGAAAACGAGATAGCTAAATAAACTTTACAGTATATTAATCTACTGTCATCTCTATAATACCTTCTTTAATTACCCATTTCAAGTGATTTTTTTTGCAATGAATAATTCTAATTAATTGATGTCTAATTACCATTTTCTTTTTAATTATTTCTTTATAGTAGAAATTCTTTATTACGCATTAACTAAACCTATATAGCTTAGCAGATTACAAACTATGATAGAATTAAACTATTGTTTATACATATTGTTAAAAAAGTTTGGTCATAAGGGAGTAGGGTCATTATAAGTACATACTAAAATATATCACTGGGGATTCGGTTTAAACTATCCCAAGTAAATCCCTAAGTAACCAAAAAGAACTATAAAAGTCAATCCCTTATTCACACAAAATGAACAATATCAGTAACTAGGCCTCCATTCATGGAAATGGAGGAGTTACCCCTTCCATGGGAAAACAAAGGATTCTTCTCTCCCACTACCATGAAGATAACAGGGGCCACACGAACCATCTCATCATAGGATATTATATAGATGTTATGAATGATGAACATCCATCCCCTTATTGGGAACTAGATCTATCCAGCCTTGAGCTCTAGGGTCACTATATAGATAGGCATTTGAAAAAAGTAATCATAACATAAATAATTTTCTCAATAATATAGATAGTATTAATATAAAATAATAACCATGAAGAAACATCAAGCATTAATTTAATATATGGCAAAAAGTATAAACAAAATATTCTATTAGAGAATAATTAATTTACAAGACAATATAAACATAGGGTAATATATTATTTCATAACATTAAGATAAATACAAAATAACAAAAGTGAAGAATAACAAAAGATTTCATGTGATTCCATATACAGAGAATAACATATAAATTTCAAGATTTCTAACATATTAATAAAATCATGCTTATGCATAAGTGGAATAAAGAAAATACAATAAACAACAAATGTCATTCAGCTTGACCATTAAGCCTTGGAGACTGCCAAGCTTAATACCTAGGTCATGTTGCACTACCATGACTTAGTAGGCTCACCCCTACTTCCTTTATTGAGGTGTCCTCCAGTGGGTACCCAAGAAAAGTCGTATCAAAATATCACAAAAATATGTCATCCAAGTCATTCTCTGATCAAGACATAATAGGTATATTTAGAAAAGAATTACCTTGCACAATTTTGCGTATAATCAAATAATCCCAATAGCATAATAGTGTACTAGAGTATGGAAAAATTACATTTAAATAGTTAACATTATCTTCTCACTTTTCTAAGTCCAAATTTGTCTTGGGGCCCGTTCGGTGTTTGGAATAATATATAAATAAAGTCATAGTACGATAAATCCAAACAAACTTGTTCAGGTATAAGGGAGGCTTAATAAGGCCTAGTAAGTCCAAATAGGTTCAAAATATTGAATGGTCCTTATCAGTTCTAATTAATTATTTTAAGTATTTTAAGTATCTTTCTTAAGTAAAATTAGAAATCTAGTATAATAATAGCTATTTAGTGCTAACTCTAGCACATACAAGGTTTATCCCCTAATTAAGGCAATTCTGCTAGGATTCACTTTGTCCAATCCTTTACTAAATAACTCGCAGCTATTCAAACATGAAATTAGGAAGCATATTACCAGAGCAAATATTTATCATTTATTCAATAATTAACATAATATTTCATAACATTCTATCTTGCACAAGTAATCTCTAAAAATTATAGAATAAATATTAACATAATCCAGACAACATATAGAACATACCAGACCATACAAATCATCTAAACTACATCAAATAAAACCATTAAAAATTTAAGAAGTTCATGGTCAACACTTTCTCCCAAAAAGTTGACTTTTTATACGGTTATTTATAATTCACCAAAATTTCATCATAGGCCTTATTTTTAGTATAGATTAACCTAATTTAGTTGGTTTTTGAAAAGCTCTTCCCTACATACCTTAAGTGGTCTTGGCCGAGCCTACACGTGCGTGTGTGTGGGTGGGATTTTCATGTTTTCTTGCTAACAGATGGCTACTAATACATAATCAAGGTAGATAATGAAAACCCTAGACCGATTTCTACAAAATCATGATATTTCTTAAGCTTGCACAAAGATGGAATTCAAGGAACAACTTGCCATAATTTTCATGAAAATCAATATTATATTAATCCTTCTCTCCTTTAAGCTTTCTTCTATCATTCTCCCATTTATTTTCTCTTCAATCTCTTCCATGGCTTCTTGAAATTCAAAGTTTCACTATTTATAGAAAAGTCTTCCAAATTAGGAATTTCATTGAACCATATGAATCCATTAGCTACATATGTAGATTCTCCATCTTTTCTTGACATGGATTCATGAAACAACAAAAATTCCTCTTTTGTTCTTGCCATGGCTGAAATATGAATGAGAGGAGAAGAGAAAATTCATGGTCAAAAATAGAAGAAAAACTAAGAAGAAAAGGATTTATCTATATTACCTTGAATCTACGGCTTCCTTTCCCCATATCTTCCTTTTTTTCCTTTCTTCTTCCTTCCTCCTTCTTCTTCTCTTCTTGGCCGAACTCTCCTCTCTTTTCTCTCTTAGGCCGTGGGTGTGTGTGTGTGTCTTGGAGGAAATGGGTGTGGCGTGAAGTGTGTGTATGTGTTTTAAGGTGAATTTCATTTTAAATGGATGGTTAAGATTCAATATGGTTTTAAGATGGAAGATTTAAGCCATTAGATTAAATGGATGGCTAAGATTTAATCTTGAAATTGGAAATTAGATGTGAGCCATTGGATTATTTTAATAGTTAAGATCCTATCATTTGTTATGAATGAATATCTATCGTTAGATCTTCTTTTTAGTTATAATCTAGCCATAATTACTATCCAATTTAATTAAAGTAACTGAATTGGTTACTTGGCATTTATTATAGCTAACGTGAGTGATGGTGTCATTTGATGTCAGTAGTGACATTAGTGATAACTTTTTTGTAAAACATGCGATCACAATCTTTTATTAAGATTGTTGACATAAGCATAATCATTGCTCTATAAGATGTGCAATCTCTAGAATTTTTCTCTGTACATGGCACCACATCATCACTTTCTCTATACATGGCACCATGTCATCTCTTTCCTAGTTAGATTCTACAAAAGTGCCACCATTTTAGCGATGTATCCTTTCGTAGGTTCTTTGTAATATTTTATTTGACTCACGTTCTTTGAGTTTTTTTTTTACTGTATTTTGATATTATTTGGGCCTCTGTGAGTCCTACTTAAGTTCTATACTCATACTTTATTATTATTATTATTATTATTATTATTATTATTATTATTATTATTATTATTATTATTTGTTTTATTAATATTTTATTATTTTAAGATCCAAATAATCATTTTGCCCTTAGTAGAAGTGTAATAGACAAACACCTTTATTCATTTTTTTGCTTATATCTCTATTTTAACCTCACATCTCCAGATTCAATCACCACCATCTAGTAGATCATTCTGTGTTAAATCTCCTAAAGAAGTTAACTTGAGCTTCGGGGCCTAGTGCAGTTTCCTATAAACTTTTAATTGTTTAGGGTTAATTTTGGTCCCAACGTTATCAAAATTTTATGAAACAAATTTTATAATTTTCTATGTATTATTTCTAATTCATGACATACATACATACATATATATCATTCTAGTTCTTCATTGTTTACTCTTCCAAAAAAATTAAAGTCCGTTTGGTTAACAAATGATAATTTTGTCCCTAGACCCCCTTAAATCTCAAAAATTTTCATGGGTCCTATTTGCCTCGTACTTCCCATATATGAAGTTATTTTGTTCAAATTCATCTTATTAAAACTTAATAAATTCATTTCATAAATATACTAAATAATTAGAAAATCTTAATTTTTAAGGATGTTACAATCTTTCCTTGCTTAAAAAAATTAAATTCAGCCTCCTTATTGGCCATAATTGACTATGAAAAATATTTACTCTTAAAAGGCATTTGGAATTTCTCATAAGTTAAGGCTATCTCCTTCTTGACATCAACAACTAAGATGCACTGCATCACCAATGCTCCACTTCCCCTTCCAACTATAAATGGCCAATCTAGCCTTTTATTCAGAGGTGTAAGTCATAACTTCAAAGATTTTCTCTAATTGTATAATCTACCTCTCTGCTTTATTAATATCCAACACTCTTAAGAACACCAAAAGATCTGCTTTTCTAAACTTGGCTAATACAATAGAGATATCATCCACTCCCTCATAGTGCCTCGCACCTAGATTTTGGCCTGCACCAACTCGATTTCATGTAGGCACCTCTTGATTTTGCTTGTTCATTGACTTATGCAATGGTTGTAGTGTCACACCATAGTTTATCTAGCATCATATTCCCTTAAATAAATTAGACCTCATGTGCAAACAAGGAGAACCCAAGAAAAAGGGAATAAAAATATTTTATTTTCTAGCGTTATGTTAGGTTTTAAAAATTCAAATCTCACTCTGTAGGTCCTATGAACTCCTCCATATCATCCTTTATTTATTTTCCATCCTTAATAGGCATAAACATCTCAAAACAATGCATAAACCACGAATGAGAAGCTAAATACCAGAATTTTTACATTTCAATCTCAGGTTCCCAGTGGCAGACTATTGATATCAACTTTGAAAAATCATAACTAATTTTAGAAAAGTCAAAATCAGGAACATCATAGCTTTCTCAAAAGCTCTAGATGTTAAATTTATATTAAAAATAATTTCAAGCCATGAAAACATCATTTGACAATAGAAAAGGGACAAAGGTCGATTGTCCAGTGTTTCTGATACAACTTATTGAAATAAACTTTAGAAATTCATAATTAATTCCATAAAAATCTAATCCAGGAAAACTATACTAATTTGGAAAGTTACAGATGTTAACTAGAATGAAAAAATGGTTCTAGATCAGTTCAAAAGCATTCATACCCTGACAATTGATGAAATAGTACCAAAGATCTGACTGTGCGTCTGAAATAGACCTGAAACTTCAAAAAAAATGTATCTTGTGACGACCCTAACTTCTAATTATCATAATTAGAGTTAAGTATGTGATTAATAATTAATGATCAAGGTTCGGGGTTGCTACAATAAATTACTTTGCGGAGATACAGAGAAATTTGAACCTTGATGTTGTTAGGGTCATCAACTAATCAACTATAAATGGGGACATGTATACAAGCATTTGTAATTCATCCCTCTATCATTTTCAACACCCAAAAACCTCCCACCAATGCACCCAACTATTCCTTAACATTACCCTTACTGAAATTAAGGTTTCTAGGTCAAATATAGGAGTTTGGGGACCTGCGCCGCGACTTGGAACTTTCCCGCCGCGGCTAAGTTAGGTTCTGGAGCTCAAAAACCACATTTTTAAAATTGCGCCGCGGCCCAGTTACTCTCTGGAATTTTCCTGACTTTCGCCGCGGCCAACCTATGTTGCGTCGCGGCGAGTTTTGCCACTGTAACCTCCCAAATTAATTTTCTCGACTCGCGCCGCGGCGAGACTTCTTGCGCCGCGGCGAGGTTACGTTCTGTCACCCCCTGGGCGATTATTTTCACTCCGCGCCGCGGCGAGATTTATCAAGCCGCGGCGTCCCTCGCCACTGTCACTCCCTAGGCCGTGGCGAAGCCTTCTTGGCCGCGGCGTGACTCCCTTCTGTAGCTGTTTTCCCTATGTTTCGCCCCCTACACTCCATTTCTCTTCTTAGGGACACTCTAAGATCACTTCCCCTCATTTTACATGGCTCTAATGGCATTTATCTACCTTATTTATTTAACTATACTTCCATTACCCATTCAAAACTTATATGCCTATTTCCGTTCTCTAATCACCCTCTATTAGCGAGTTTATGAAATAATAACAACACCAATCATTCACCGTTGATATTTGACATTCGATACACTTTCCATTATTAGCCAATTACAATCATAAGGTTCAATTCCATGATAATCGAATTACATACATAATCCCTATGCTTGGCAACTCATGATGCAATGCAGCAATGATACAAAACTATCAATTTAGTTACAATACATTTGTCAAAGTTCCCAAACCTATAAGCTACCAAACCATCTAAGGATCTTCCATAAATTTTCTCCTTGCCACTAAGAGGTCCGGTCCCTGAAATGTTAGCCCACAACGGGGTGAGATATACAATCTTAGTAACAAAAGGTAATTTCCATATATATGTACAAGTCAATCAATCCAAGACAATCTCATGTCATCAATATCAGAATTATCAATTCAATTGGCAAATGAACTAGTTGAACCACTAATGACTACTGTCTCATACCAGCAATCATACACAACATGTTAAAGGCCATTAACACCGGGAGAGGCCCGTCCACGGCACCTACTCCCCATTGAGCACACCAGGGCTCAGTGCATCTGGGGTTGATCATACCCGGTGCTCGATCGTAGCACATGCACGGGTGGCAGCCGCACCACAGCTCCACCATGGACTCACAAGGTCCAAATACAATATCAATCAAGTAGTCAACCAGTCATTTAACATTTCAAAATCAAGCATGTGTGACAAATAGCAGATTAACATGAGCATATACATGGAATTAGGAAAATAACCCGGTTACCTCATTGGAGCCAATTACTCTTGCCCTAGCTACCATAATGATCCAAGTGCACACCAAGCCTATAAGAAGTATAATTATCACCATTTCTAGTCATAATCAAATACCCAAGGAGCTGAACTACTAATAACGACTAGAGGTTACTTACCTAATTACTAAGGGATTTAATTTCGGACTCCAACTTTCCCACACCAGAAATTGCTATAGTTTACTCTAATTTCTGGGTAACTCCATATTAAACCAAATCCCATGTCATAGGTTAACTATAGGGGTCTCAAACTAACAGAGAATGCATTAAAATGGAAAGGAAATACTCACTTAACAGCACCAATAGCCCCACCTCCGAAAATCTGCAATAGAAGCACCAAAAATTCGCACTTCAACCACCAAGCCCAGAAAATTTAGTTTTCCACCATTATCTCCTTGTAATCTCACACAATAAAAGAACCCATTATGATAATACATCCTTAGGGGCATTTTCCAGCAAGGTTATACACAAAATGGAAGGGAAAAGCTTACCTAAACCTCCCTCTAACCTCCAAGTCCGAAAATCTTGCAAGGAATCACCCAACACCAAATTTCAGATTTGAGAGGAAGATGAAAATGCTCAAACCCAAAAATTAATCGGACCAAAATGAAGAGGAGGATGAGAGGGTCAAGTTATATATAACCTACCTTGGCTAAATCATCCTCTAGAAGTGAGAAATGGAGCCTCCATGTTGGTGGAACCCTAGCCTCCCTCAAACCTCCGAATTTTCTTCCTTGAGTTTCAGCAAAATGAAGGAGAGGCTGAAGGGTTAGGGTTTTAGATGAGTTTGGGTCAACCCTAAAGCCCAAAATCCACTTAGGTTCAGATATGTGCTTATTGGGCTTTTGTTTGGTGAAGTGGGCTGCAGAACAATTTCAGTTTAAGTGAGGTATGCTGACCCAATGGCCCAATTCCTTATAGGTTCAGATTTTGCACTTGTTGGGCTTTGTTTCATGAATTGGGCTACAGAAATTTGATTGGGTTAGGCTAACTTCCAAGAGTCAATCCAACTTGGGTCTGCATAATGTGTGTTGGGCCCACTATAAGAGCTCATGTAAATTGGGTATTGGGCCTTTATTTCACTAGGTCAAATTGGGCTATTGCTAGGGGGTCCCTCTCGGCCCAAGTCTCATGATAAGGAGTTGGGCTTGCATCTAGAATCATTGGGCTTTTATAAGCCCCTTCTCATGATCCCCCTACATTAAGTTGGGCCTAGATATAGTTTCTATCCCAATTAATTCTCAACTCATATTATTAATTTATTTCTCAAAATTACCATTCTCTAACCTTGCCCACTTATCCTATATTAATTATCCCTAATTAATCTAAATCCATGATTAATACCTTAATAAATTTTGGGGTGTTACATATCTCCTTCTCTAAACATCCAATTGAGGTGCTTCTAGTTGGTATAGGTTGCTGTGATTATCTGGTTTCTCCATGTAAAATTTCATAACCATTAGACACCATTTGCCCTAAGAATGACAGAGATGAAATTTCTGTCCATAATGCACAGTGACAGTAATAAAATGAAAAATTTTGCCAACTTTAAAAATTCACCAAATATTCTCTAGAGCCCAAATATTATGCACTTTAGCTTCCTAGAAAGTTCTAAACAAGATCTATATGCAAGTTAAATTTTAGGCCAAGTTGGTATAGGTTGTTGTGATTATCTAGTTTCTCCATGTAAAATTTCATAGCCATTAGACACCATTTGCCCTAAGAATGACAGAGATGAAATTTCTGTCCATAATGCACAGTGACAGTAATGAAATGAAAATTTTTGCCAACTTTAGAAATTCACCAAATATTTTCTAGAGCCCAAATATTATGCACTTTAGCTTCCTAGAAAGCTCAAAACAAGATCTATATGCAAGTCAAATTTTAGGCCAAGAAGAACTCATTTGGACAAATTTTGCCATAACTCCCAACTGTGGTCAATTTAAGACCAATTATGGTTCAAATTGGGTCCACTTGGCTTCCTTTAGATTTTAGCACCTATTGGGCAAGTTTAAAAGCACAATTACATCATATATAAACTGTCCAAGTGGTCTAACCTTTTATGTATCTCAATTTGGCCATGCCACATGCAAGAATGTACTAGGATTTACAAGCCATCAAAGGCGTAAATCTCACATTTACATTAATTTGGTGCCAAATATAATTCTTACATCATCCATATGGGCTTTTACACTTGCTCAAATGGTTACAACTAAAAAATAATATATACATAAGCATTTTGACATTCTTATACATCAAAACTATACCTAATCATGCAAAAATGTCAAGAGATGGTCATTTATGCTTCATGACCTCCATCTTTTGTCTCTTGAGCTCCACCTAGACAATGTGAGATAGGAGAGGGAAGGGGGTGAGATTCATGGAATTTCAATAGCTTATACACCTATTTAATTACATATTCAAGGCATGCAACATGTCAAAGAGTGCAAGTATACTTTCTAAAACAACTATAAAGCATTCAAATCACATTTCCATGCCACAAAGTCACAACAAAGTCAAGAATGAGCTCTAAAGACTTTTAATTTAGCCTCACCCCATTTCTAGGACTTTTGGACTAGCCTCGCCCTTAGCCTTGGGAATTTTGACTTAGTTTCATCCCTCCATAAGACTTTTAGCCTTATCTCACCTATGTCTAGAGACTTTTGACATCTTCTCACCCATAGCAAGGGACTTTTGGCATCACCTCTCTCTTATGAGTGATTTCATAAACAAGTAGTATTCAATAAAGTATATTGGTACCAATGCATCAACATAGCATCAAGTGGCATGTCTCAAGTTACAAATGTACACACAAGCATGCAATGACACATACATAACCAAGAATGCAAACAAGAATAGAGTGGAGAGATACCTTGATGGAAATCCAAGCTTTACTTTGATCATTCCTTCCTTTTCTTGGTTCCACAACCATAACTAGATGGGCCATGATTTCCTTGTCCTAAACATAACAAATAACACTCAATTATACTCTTGGAACAATCCAAAACATTAAACTTATACTGAAGAAACACATTTTGTTCCATTAGTCTCATATTGGTTCCATTAATGGCTTAATGAAGCAACTACCATAATTCAAATTCTTGGCTCCATTCTCTTGCCATATCTAGGCCTTTTAACCTTATTTAAGGTCCTTAGAGCTATCACATACTCACTTTCAAAAGCCTAGGTACATGTTGCTTCGTAAGGCTACATTATGGAAACTATTGTCTCATCTCCCAAGCTGTGGCTTCTAAATTTTTTCCAAGGATTCCTCCTACCTTCTACCGTCATATGAAGTTTCAAACCAAGGATAGAATAAATTAAAACACTCCTTAACAATGCTTCTGCCTTGGCCCAGATTATAGAGGGCGGAAGAGCCTATGGACTTTTTGATTTTTCCATAGGAGACACGCTTGGGAGGCTTCCTAGGGATCTTAGGAACTCAAAAAAACACTCACATATGCTAGAAAATGCATGAATCAAATTAGTTTTTACAATGTGTTCAAGACTTCTTCACCTTCCTAACTTGAATTTTACTTACTTTCTTCCTAATTCTTTGCAATTCTTAAGTGCCCACATACTAAATCAATGGATTCTTGCTTGTTTTTGGATAGAAACTCCTCCCCCATAATGGTTTTATTTTTTGCCGTGACTCTCACATACAAGAAGCAAGAAGGAGAAGCAAAGCTACAAAGATATCTATCTTGAATCCAAGCTTCTATCAAGAGTCTCTTCCTTTGATCTTGGTCCCTTTTTGAAACTCTAATCTTTCCCCTCTAGTTCAAGGCCAAAATATAATCATATCATCCATCAAAACCATGGAAAAATGAAGGAAGAGGAGAACAACTTTAAAGAAGAGAAACCATGAAATTCCTTGAATTATCCTACCTTTCTCAGCTTCTTTCTCCTCTTTCTTGAGCTCTCTCTATGCATCTTTCTCCTTAGCTTCTTCCTCTATTAAAACTTGAGCCATAAGTTAGTCATATAGGAGAGAGAAGAGGATGCCCTATATAATAGAAGAATGGAGAAGAAATTGTTCCAAAAAATGACGTTTATATCCTGTGTACATGGCATTTTTCTTTTAACTTCATTTTAGCTCCTTTTTGAGAACTATCTTCTCCATCATAATCTTTAAGTTCATAATCTTATAAAATGCCTTTAGAATTACTCAATTTGAAACTAAAATCTTCCCAAATAAAGTGGTCAAAGTTTGGGCTTACTATTATTGGAAAACGTATAATGGAGAGGCTTTAACTGTCCCGGGGCTTCCCATAGTTTTTAAGACCTCTAAGAATCTTGGAAAGATTAAATTTTTCATTTAAAAAGCCCTCCTATGAGTATTCCAAAAATTGCCTAAAATTACGAAAATGCTATTATGTTTTCAACAATTTTATTGAACTAACTTGACTCTGGTTTTTGAGCATCTTAGACCTTGGATCCTCATTTTTCAATATTTAAAATTTTATCCTAATTTTATTTGACCTCAAATTATTCACCTTGGGGGAATTCCTTTTATATCCAGTACTTTTTACGCATTTACGAAGAAACTGAACATCACGTTTCTCACATTTATGGAAGGACTGGATATTACGTGTAGTACTTGAATAGTAGCTACATGTGCCTTAGCTTGCTTATGAAGCTGCTTAGTTATAGCTTTCATAGTAGCTTCATGGGCCTCAACCTACTCATATGGTTAGCCATTATAGTCATAGCCTCTTGCACTTCCTTCAATGTCTTAGCAGTTTCACATTGTGCCCTGCAATGCCACAAGCATAACCACAGGCTCCCCATTGGGCTACAACCACAAAAGCAAGTTCAAATGCAACCTCATCCATAGCATGTATATGCAGGGATAAATAACACAGTTAGACTAAATTACTTCTATTCCTAACATGCATGCATCATAATTGCCAAGTTTTCTAATCACAAAGTTCATAATCTAATATAGTCTTCCTGAACCACTACTCTGATACCAAATGTAACAATCTTAATTGCTAAATAAGTTAATTAAGGATAATTGTGTTTTTAGTCAGTTGCACTTATGGTCTACCTTAGCTAATGGCTTAGTAACGAATGAAAATATAAGAAAATTTGAACCTTTTGATAATCAATAATCACCATCCAAATATACAAGAAGATTTATGTTTATAGGAAAATAAAATTCTCATTTAATACATTCATCTCATTCATAAATGGTTCCAAAATACATAAAACTCATATAGGATGGATTACAAGTTATTACTTATCATTAGCATCGTAAAAACTAGGACTTACTAGCTAAAGTAGGGGTTTTAGGTCTTAGGCCATGACTTGGAAAGGTTTAACTACGGCTAAGATGGCCTTTAGGACCACTAAAAGTATAAATATACACCCACATTACGACTTAAGTACTTCCAGCCGTGACTAAGTTCAAATATGGAACCTAAAACACACAAAACCTGATCTTCACTACTGCTCAGTATGCCTGCATTGCAATGAAATGCCTAGAACGACAACTTCACTCATAAACATGATCTTTGTATCACCCCAAAATTTATTAAGAGTAATTATAAAGAATTAAAAAATTATTATGTAAAATTTAGGAAGATTATGGAGGATAAAAATTTTTAAAGAAAGGTTATTTTGGACATTTTTAAGATAAATAATTATTATTTGGTACTTATTGGGAAAAATGAAATAATACTATAGATTTGAATTTAATTAGATTGAAAACCTAACTTAGGCCTATGATTAATTTATCTATGCATAAAATCATTTATGGAAGCCCAATTTCATTTTTATGGAAGCCCAACCTATTTAGACTAACTTAAACCCTTATAGCTATGGCCCAATATGCATAAATTATGGGCCTAATTGGACTATAGGCTCTTGGTTCAATCTAAATTCATCTAAAACCTTAAAATGATCAGCCACATTACCTTATTCTACAGACCAAATCATTCTTTAGTCAAGGGAGAACTCAATTTTTACATCTTAAGAGGAAGCTTAGACTTTTTAGCATCTTGCCACTATTGTGTACTTCTAGAGGGGGATTCAACCGAAGTAAGTTATATAAAACTTAACCCTCTTATCCTCCTCTACATTTTGGTTCAATTGGTTTTTTGTTTAGAGAATTTTTACCTTTTTCCCAAATCTGAAAATAGTTGTTTTGATGGTTTCTTGCTTGATTTTTGGAGCTTAAGGGTAGAGGGACCATTGGGTAAGTATCTTCTCTTCATTTTGATGTATTCTATGCTAAAAGTTGGCTTCAATGGCTAACTTTTATAATGAGTTTTGAGTTTGTGCAAAAATACCAAGAACTTGGATGGGAACATTGAAATTTCTGATGTTAGAAGGCTCAAGTCTGAAATTGAAATTCATTGGAGAATAGGTAAGCAATTCTTAGGTAGTTTTGATGCTAGGTATGGATATGTAGCTAATTCTTGAAATAGATGTTGACAAAATTTATTTTGGTAATTTAGAACCTCTAGAGTGTGGAAATTTATCTTGACTTTTAAGAATTGATATAACTAAATGAAGTAACAGGGGTTTAATTCTAATTTCTTACATATGTTTATTTTAATATGATATTTGCTACATATATATGTTTTTCTATGTTAAATGATTAGTTGGCTACTTGATTATTGTTTTGGACCATGAATGTGTCCTTGGTGGAGCTATGATCATGTTGTCACACATGCATTGTGTTGCAATCGAGCATTGAGTTGTTATTAAATTTAATGAATGCACCAAGTCATGAGTGTGCTTAATGGGGAGTTAGTATCGTGGACAGGCCTTTCCCTCTATTTTTTGCCATTAATATATTATATGTGATTGCTAGTATATGATAGTAATCACTGGTAGTCTAACTAGTTTATTTGCTTATCAAATTGATGATTCTAGTATTTATCAGTATAAAATGCGTTTATGTCAATTAAATTATTTATATGTATAGAATTTTTCTTTGGTTATTAAGATTCCTATCTCACCCTATTTTATGGGCTAACAATTTTAGATGAAGGTTTTTCATTTAAAGAAAAGGGGAAGCAAGTAGATGAACATCCTAAATTGAGGTCTTGTGTGAATTTCTACACTTAGACTATTTGGGCTTAAAGTAGATGCTATTGTTTTTGTAATCAAACTTGTATAGCACCATGTTGCGTTCATTTTTCTAAGTGTAGGTATTTTGATGTTTTGTAACTAAGGGTGTAACTAATAGGAAGTTAAACTTTAAATTACATGAGATCTTATGTATGTACTTAAAGTTGTTTTGATATGGATTGTTGCAAATGATGAAACATGATTTAACCACTTTGGGGTACAACTATGTTATGAAATGAATGACTATTCTGAATATTGTTGTATGAAGTTTCTACTGGTATCAGTATACATTTACATATATACCTTGTGGGGGGATTTGAGTTGTGCCATGGTCAAAATTTGCATGTGAGGTTTCCCTAGAGCTTTCAAGGTAGGAACATGTTTAGTTAGTCCATTGAAACTTATTCCAAAGTGGCTTGAGGTCAGATGATAAGGAATTGCACATTCTAATCTTGTCACTTGTGGCTTTAGATAGCCTTTTACTATCAAAATTGATAAATTTTGTTGATATATTGTAAGGTCTAATTGATATAAACATCTTTAAGTCCTTAAATAATGAGAGTTAGGAAGTTGAGGTAGTTAGGAGACCATATGTCATTAAAACAATGCCATTCAGCCATAAGAAGACCTTAGAGCTTAAATTATAGTGGTAGCAAAGAGTTAGGGTGTGAACATAAGAGTTTAGGACTTGAGGGTAGTGGATTCGCACCTAAAACTACTTAAATTATGGCCAGAGCTCTTACAAAACTGATGAACACCATGACATGAGTCAAAAAATTTAGCCCAAGAGTTTTACAAAACTGAGTTGCTTCATAGTGCAACATGTCCTGCCATATTATAAGTTGCAAAATTTTTTGCTAGGGAATTATAGTGTGTAAACTAGCTGTAATAATAGGAAGCCTTACTGTAGCAAGACCTAAGAAGATTTGAACAGTAAGGCCTAGGGGGGAAATCTCGACACAACGTGGAAATCATAAGTCACAACACGGACCAAGAAAATTTATGCTCTTGGTTCCAGTAGTAAGCTGAGTCATAACGTAGTTATTTTAGGTCACAGTGCAAGTTCAATATTTTAGCTCTAGAGTTACAAAATTGAATTATGCTTTTAAAGGTTCCAGTAGCCAACTTAGTTGCAGTGAAGTTCTTTTAAGTCACGGCCTAAGTCCCCAAACCCCTAACTTAGCTTCCAAATGTTAGTTTTTGCTATGTTAAAGATAAGTAATGACTTGTAAACTAATATATAAGAGTTTTATACTTCTAGATCCATTTGTGGATGAGTTGAGAGACCTAAATGAGAAGTGAAATTTCCTAAGAACTTAGATCCTCTAGCTTATACAAACAATGATTACTAATATTTAAAAAAGTTCAAATTTCCTCACATTTTCATTTATTGGTCAACTAATATTGGCTTTAATTCCTAATTATTGATTATCACGAGTATGATTATGCTTAATTTGTGTGATTAGGAGTTAGGGTCGTTACAATCCTCGTTGTGGCCTAAAATGTTTATCCTGTGGCGAAGTTGTGCTAGATGACAATTGACGCACCCAGTCCCTTGTCTTGCTACAATGAGATTGCTCTTTGGAACACATTTCCTTCAATTTCCCCTATTCATACAACTGCTAAACCTATTGCACTGTGACATGTTTCGATTCTCGTACCTCCACTTGTGTTTTGGCCATGACTTAAAGGATTTTAACTGTTACTCAAATGTCTATTGTCACCCAACTTTAGGATAGATGAACCAACCCATTTGCAACTCTCTAAATTCCATCCTAACCTTTCTATTGCCAAAAGCAAAACTTTTAAGGCTTACATCCTCTTATAATTATCACTTAAAGGACCTATCCATTCTAAGAGTCAAAGGGCTACACACAACATTTCCTTTTTAATTATATCAGTACAAATTCATGTTTGATGGCCAATGACACTAAAAACACTTTAAGTGGCAACCTAAAAATGTGCATCTCACTACCTATTAGCCTTAAACCACTTTGAGCAAGTTCTAATAGATTGATTAAACATATCCCTCTCTTTAAAATTTTAAAATAACCTCAAATGCAAAATATGACTATGGCACTTCCTAAATTCACACATAGAACAGTCATGATAGCAGAATACCATATATCAAAATTAAGGCTAACAACAAAAGTGGTATCATAATCTTGTCATTTAATTTATAAGAAAACCTATTATATAACCACATCAGATCCAAGATTCTCAACTACAGCGATTCCATCATATTTAATGTAAATTAAGACCTAACTCCATTAGGATTCTTCCTAAGTTACAAGAGTATCAAAATACATACATTTGTCAATATGGATGCATCATGATGCTATAGCATCTACACTAATCAAAATGTTCAAGTGCAGAAATCCTACACAAGGCTTTAGATAAGGGGTGGTCATCCACTTGCTTCCCCTTTTCTTTAGCCAAAGAACTTTCGCCTGAAATTATTAGCCCATGAATATGGGTAAGATATGAATCCCAATATCCAAGATCAATTCCATTATTATATGCCATATGATCAATATAAATGCTATAAGCATATCAGATAAATTAACAAATGAACAAATTTGACTACCGGTGACTACTATCCTATACTACCAATCACATACAACATATTAATGACAAAAATAGTAGGAGAATGGGCTTGATCATGCTACTAATTCCCTATTGAGCATGTTTATGACTTGGTGCATTCCATTGAGTACGATTAAGACTTAGTGCATGATCACGACACAATGCAAGGTTAGAAGCATGATCATAGCTCCACTAAAGACATGATCATGGTCCAACAACAAGTAGCTAAACCAATCATTTAACATGGAAAATGCGCCATTGCAATTAATATAACATTAATATGAACATAAACATAGAATTAAAACCCATAGTTACCTTACTTAATAGCCAAATTTTTCAAGAGCTCTCAACCAGTGCCAAACATTCTAAGGATGCTAAATCAATCAAAATTCCATTCTTAGTCATAATTCACTATAAGAATCAGATATCCATTAATTTCAATCATTAAGAACTACTTAAAGAACACTTACCCAAGCCTCCAGTGAGTTCCAAAATTTGGATTTAAGCTTTCTAACCTAGGAACCAAAATGGGTCACATTAATTCCCTTACATTTTTGCACAATGAAAGAACCCAACATGAAAATCAATTATTGAGGCCAATTTCAAGCATAATAACACATCAAAATAAGAGAAAATACCTACTTAATAGTTCCTCTAGCATTAACCTCTAAAAATTATGCAAGAATGCACTAAAACACCCATTTTTAACTTTTGGGGTAAGATGAAATCCACCAAATGAAGAATTAATCAGTCAAAATGAAAAGGAAGATGAGAGTATAAACTTTTCTATAACTTTCTTTGACTAAATCTCCCTCTAAGTGTGTAAATCGGAGCAAAGATGCTGAAGAACCATAGCCTCCCTCTTGATGTGTAAATTTCTTTCTCTCCTTTGATTAAACAAATTTTTTGTTAGTAGGATGGGAAAAAGGAGCTGCACTAGTATTAGGGTTCAGCTCATTTTTTAGGGTTTTAAAGGGAAGTGGCTTATCCCATAGGCCTCTTGTCTAAGTAGACTTATTTTCTAAGTGTTGGATTATAGCTAGATAAGCCCAATTGTGTTAGGTCTTTATCAAAACTCAAATTGGGCTTTTGTAAATAATCCTTAGTGTAATTAAATTAATTATGGAACTCTGTTTTAAATTTTACCTAATAAAAACCCAAATCTTCAATTAAATTTATTTTTACCAAAAATTTCTAAATTATTCTTATATGCCTAAAAAATCTAAAATAATCATTTTTTCTAGGAAATTATTATTTTTCATAATTTTTCAAAATTCTTTTAGTAATTCTTTAATTTATAAATTAAATATTTAATTCTCTATAATTCACCTTAATTAATTTTGAGATGTTACATTCTCCATTCTTTTTAAAAATTTTGTCCTCAAAATTAGACATACCTTATTTAAAGAGTGCTAGATAGTGTTTCCCCATCACTTCCTCTACTTCCCAATTAGCTTCATTAGGAGTTAATCCTTTCCATACTACTTTCACCAGGAGGATACTCTTATTACTTAGCTATTTGACTTTCAAGTCCACTATCCTTTCTGTCTCAACCATGTAAGATAAGTTATCTTGCATATACACATTCTCATACTCAATGACATATGAAGGGTTTGGGTGGTACTTTTTTAACTAAGATACATGGAATACATCATGTAATTGGGCAAAATTGGGAGGTAAAGTCATTTTATAGGCCACGAGTCTTATCCATTCAAGGATTTGAAAGGGATTAAGATAACGAGGATAGACCTTTATTGATTTGATGGAATGCCCTATATGTAATATCTGGTCTTCTGAAAATGAGAGAAAATGTGAGAAACATAATGTATGATTTCTCCGTCAACAAATGGAACTAATTGGATACAAAAGGAAGTCCCCCGAAATGAAATAGTTAAGGTCCTGAAAAATTTGAAAAACATTCTAGACTTCTAAATATGAGAATCCCAAGCTCAGATAGAAAGAAAAGTGGAGCTAGAATGAAGAAACAATTTCTTATGAAAAGCTTCTGAAACGTAATGGTATTTTCACAAATTTGAGCAAGTTTTGGAATTCACACAGGAGGAATTTTTAAATGAAATTTTTGAGTTCGCTGGGGTTCTCAGAGGCCCTGAAAACCATGGAAAGCCTTGAGACAGTTAAATCCCCCTCCGATAGATGTTTTTCAACGTCAGTGTGCCTGAACTTTGACGAGTTCGTTGGGGAAGGTTTTAGCTCTGATTTGAGTGATTCCAAAGATATTTTATTTAATTGGAAACTAAATTTTATTATAGAAAAGATGGTTCTCAAGAAGGAGCTAAAACAAAGGAGAAACAAAATTGCCAAGAACGAAGGGCAAAATGAAATTTTTTGAAAAGTATAACTTATTCCCACTTATATATATAATGCACCCTTATTCTCCCTTCATTATGCATGATCATGTTCTGCCCAAAACTAGAAGAAAACCCTAGGGGATGAGGCACACAAGAGGAGGAAGAAAAGAAGGAGAAATTTAAGGTAGAAAGGTATGAATTTTCATAGTTTTTCATGCTCTTTCTCTTCCAAACCCTCTCCTTCATTCTCCTTTATTTCCTATGATTATAATGAAGTAGATGGATCTATTTTAAATGAGAAATTGAGAGGAAAACTCGAATTTGAAGAGAGGAGCTCAAAGAACACAAGATTCAAGTGAGAAAAAAGCAAGAAAACAAGGTAATTTCTCTTCTTATGGTTGTTATCTTTGGTTCCCTCCTCTTCCATTTCGACCCACTTGAGAAAACCCTAGGAGGAAATGATTTTAGGTAGAACCAAGTATGAATCTAAGGAAAAAGGGTGTGGAGATTAAGAATATGCAAACAAAACAACAAAATAACTATTAGATTTCAAGATGTAAATTCTAGAGTTTTGTATGCACCTTGTAAAATCTGACCTTATGCGATGATTCTTAGGTCTAATCAAGAGTTTAAATGAGTTCCTAAGATCCCTAAGATGTTCCCCACATGCTTCCTCCTTTAAGAAAACAAAGAGAATTCTAATAAGGCCAAAAAGGGGCTATGTCTCGAGCAAGCATGGAGGGAGTAGCTAGGGAGAGTTTTAAATTTTTACAAATCCATTTTTGTGTCATATATGATAAATGAATATGAGGGGAGGCCTTGGAAAAAATTTAGAACTCATAAAAAGTGATTTGGTGTCTTAGGTTCCATATTATGACCTAAAGAAATAACATGATGTTAGGCTCTTTGTTTTAATTGTGTGATGACTCAAAGAGGCTTAAAAGGTGTCAAGAATCATATTTGAAAGGAAAGAATAGAGCCTAGAATTTATTTCAAGAGTGTTGCTTGCTTAAGTGCATTTATGGACTATAATGGAGCTTATAGAGCAATATAGCATCTAAGCAAATTGTATGGCCATAGAGATTGTTTCATGAATCTAATTGGTTCCCATAAATTGTATCTAGGCCAAGAGAAACCATCTCCACAAGCTTGTAGGTGTGTGACCGGAAGAGGAGGCTTGAAATCTAAGGAAAAAGTGTGTGATTGTGTGCAAGGTAGCTCTCTCCACCTTCTTTCATGTATGGATGTGTGTTTAGCTTGTCTTAGAATGTGTGTATATGTATTTTCAAGCCATTAAAAGTATGCTAGCATGATTTTATATGCCATGATTTCATGATATCATGTTATGTTTTCAAATGAATGTATGATGTTTGATGAGTTTGCTTGAGTGTGGAGAGGCCAAGAACTCTTGATCATGGTGAGGATGAGCCAAGAACTCTTGAGATTGGTTAAAATATAGCAAAGAGTCTCCCAAAAGCAAAGTGGGCTCCTAAGAGTATAGTTGAGTCCAAAACTCTTAAAGAATGGGTAAGGCAAGTTCAAAATCTATGAGGAAAAGTGTGAAGCCAATCCAAACACTTGGTGAGCTCTTGAATGTCTTGTATAATTTGTGCACATGCTAAGTTTACTTCTTGAATGTCCATGATTTGTATTATGTCCATGCATGCATTTTTAAGGCTTGTTTTGCATATATTAGGTATGATTGAATGGGTGATGAACTATTGGGATTCTTTGAATCTCATTCCCTCATCTCCAATGATCTCACATGATAGGTGGACCAAGTGGATATGTTAATGGGAGCCAACAACATTGAAGGAAGAAGATTGACATCCATATGTCTAGCATTTTCCTTTTAAAGTCATAATGAACCATAATGATGTATATTATTGTTATAAATAGCCTATGACCCTTGAGACATGTGTAAATATGATATTATGTGATATGTAAATGGATGGATATGGTGTATGAACTCTAGAATAGAATTTGAGTATATAATGCCAAAGTATACAATTTGGAAGTTTGATGTAAATGTGTATAAGTGTGGGTTAAGAGGCCAAAATGAGATGCATGGGATTTGGGACCATTTGTGCAGCTCACACAAGTTTTAAATATACTTTTAGACTTGTCCAAAAGGTGTCAAAACTAAGGGAAAGTCATTTGGCAATTTTGGTACCCTATATGGAGTTAAAATTGACCATAATGGAACCTTAATCACTTTTTGGCCATATGAATTAGTCTTGATTTGAAATTTGGCATGTAATTAGGTCTCATTAAGAACTTTTTGGAAAATTAAAGATCATAATTTTTGGAAGTCTACAGAATATTTGAGAATTGTTCAAAGTTGACAATTTTTCTGGTTTTGGTCTGCTGCATTATTCATTTGGTCTAAAAATGAATTTTGTCACACGAGGCTCAAATGATATCCAATTGCCATGAAATTTTATACAAAGAAATTAAACATTCACAGTGACTCGTGCCAACTAGAAGCACCTCATTTAGAGCTCTAAAAGGGAGATATGAATTTTTGAACATTCTATCTAGTATTAGAAATTTTGCCTAACTTGAGTTATTGTTCCATTAAATTCTGAGGTTTGGGCAAGATGAACTGGTCTAGAAATATTTTTTCCCTCTAGCTAACATCCACAGCTTTCCATATTGATATCATTTGCATGGATTAGATTTTTTTGAAATTAATTAGACATTTTCAAAGTTTTTTTGCAGAATTCTATGACAGCTTCAGAATGTAGTCTAACCTTTGGAAAATTTTGGATGTCAAACGTCCTTTGTGATGAATGTTCTAGTCTAGGCATATTTTTAATGTGACGTAGACATCCATATCTTCCCAGAATGACCAAGATTGCATGATTTCAATATTTCTAGAATTAGTTATGATTTTTCAAATTTGGTCAGAAAAGGGACAAATCTGGCCAAAATTAAACAAGCCCATTTAATGCTTCATTTCGGTTTCCATGAGTTGTGAGCATGATTTTTTGATGCAAATGAGTTGTATTGATGTAATTAAATATGAGAATGTATAGCATGAGCTCACACAGACCACGTGACACCGAATGAAATTTTAAGATATGATACAACATAAAAATAATTATTATTTCCTTGCCTCTTTCATGGAAAACCTACATGATTCATGATAATAAGCCATTTAAAAGCATGAGATGAGCTAGAATGTATGGTGTTACACTATACCCATTACTAAAGTAACCTCAAGGAAATATAGTCTCTTACCTTAAATTCTAAAGGTCTCCTCCTTTTGCCTACTATGAGCATCTAGCAATTTCTTCTTGATGAGTTTAATTTGATAGGTGGTCTAATTTACTATATCAGGACCTAAGAAACTCCTTTTACCAAGTTACGTAGGGGATAAAATTTTCATTCGGTGAGATGAACTAGAATGTATGGTGTTGCACAAGTTCTAGGCCACTTTGTGAGATGGTTTTGAGTTGCAAAATGGATCATTTTGTGTCATACAAAGGGTCCATTTTGAGTTCTAAGGCAACCGTGATCACTTTAGCATGTGGGAATGTACCAAAATGACATTCTAAACTTGTCTCAAAGGTACATAAGCCTAAAATTTGAAAACTCACTCTCTCACCCCATGCCATACATAAGAACATACAAGGCTAGTCTTGCCATTCCATACCCAAAATGCACTATACCATTCATATAATATTAAATCTCATTTGTACATGATACATTTACATAATTGGACATGTTCATAAGGTCATAGGATATATACAATAATGGATTTGCCACTCATATGGCCATAAAAAAGAAAAATCTATACACTTTGTTGTCATACTCTCATCTTCCAACTTGATGGTTTCTATTATCTTGCTCACTTGGTCCACCTAGCATGTTAAGGCATTGAAGAGGAGGAAATGAGATTCAAAGAATCCCAATAGCTCATCTCCCTTTCAATTACACATAAAATATGTAAAAAATGTCTTGAAAATGCATGTATGAGTACAAGGAATAATATGAGTATTCAAGAAGCATTCTTGGCATATGAGTAAGTCATACAAAGCATACATAAGCCTACCAAGTAAATGGATTAGCCTCACTCATTCACTTGTAGATTTTGGACTAACCTCACCTATTTTATCTAGGAGGTTTTGACTCAACCTCACTCTTAGGAGACACTTTGCTTTGTCTCAACCATTTCTAAGGGTATTGGCTCATCTTCACCATGGCTAAGGGTTTTGGCTCATCCTCACTCAAGTAAACCCAAGCAAACATATTAGGCATCATTTGAAAACATAATGCATCATAATGGTACCATAGAATAAAATTTCATGCTAGAATACTTTTCATAGCTTCAAACACACATACACACATTCAAAGACAAGTCAAGCATGCATTCATGCGTGAGAGAAGGAAGAGTGAGCTACCTTTGTTGCACACACTTTTCCTCTTGAAATAATTCTCCCTTCCTCAGCCTCACACACACAAGGGTGTGGGATTGGTTTCTCTTGGCCTAAACACAATATATGGAGGCCAATTAAGTTCTTGAAGTCATTTCTAAGGCTACACATCTACTTGAAACTCTAGTTTTGTCCTATGGTTCATTTGTGGTTTCTAAACACAGCTAATGAAGCAACATTGTCAAATGAGTTCTAAGCCCCATTCTTTCCTTTCATATATGATTCTTGACTCTTTTTAAGCCTCCTGGAGTCATTACACAATTAAAACAGAGAGTCTAATTATGCGTTACTTCCTTAGGTCATATTATGAAACCTATGACACTAATTCATTCTCTAGGCCTTCTAAATTTTTTCCAAGGTTTCCTCTCATCTCCCTTTATCATATATAACTCAAAAATAGGCTTGAAAAAATTTAAAACTATCCCTAGGTATATGGAACTTTCTTAGTTGAACCTATACACCTTCTTAGCACCCATGGGCTTTGCTTTGTTTTTTTAGTAGGAGATGCATATGGGAAGCCTTCTAGGGATCTTAAGAGCTCATTTAAATTTTCATTTAGGCTTAGGAATCATGGTATCAAATTAGATTTTTCAAAAAACACTAGAAACCCAAGGTTTGTTATCTTGAATTTCCATGGTTGTTTTTTAATTCCTTTTACATATTCTTATTTTTTACACTCTATTTCTTAAGATTCACCCTTGGTTCTACCAAAAATCCTACCCCTCTTGTAGCTTCTCATGTTGGACAAACCAAAGAGAGAAAAAGAGAAGGAGTAGCTACCATAGGATGAAGATTTTACTTTATTTTTCCTTATTTTCTTAGTTGTTTCTTCCTTTACTTGGCCTCCTCTCTTCAAATCTGAATTTTCTCCTCTATTCTTCCCTCAAAATAAATCCAAAAATTTTAATAAAACTATAGGAAAGAAAGGGGAAATGGAAAAGAAGAGGTTTGTTAGAGAAAAAGCATGAAAAGTTAAGAAAATTCATACCTTTGTACCTTGTATTTCTCTTTCCTTTCTCCTCCTTTTAGTGTGCCTCACTCTTAGGGTTCTTCCTCTAATTTAGGGCAGAAACATATGTGGCTAAGTGAATGAGGAGGTGGGGCGTGACACCTATATATAGAAAGGTTAAGAAAGACTTTTCATAAATCCCAATTTTGCCCTTTCATTTTGGCATTTTTGTTTCTAGTTTGTTTTAGCTTCTTTTTGAGAATCATCTTTTTCATTGTAAAACTTATATTCCTAAGTTAATAAAATGCCTTTGGAATCATTTAAATCAAAGCTAAAACCTTACTGAACAAATCCGTCAAAGTTTGAGTCAATCGTCGTTGAAAAATGTCTATCGGATTGGTTTTAACTGTCCCGGGACTTTCCATGATTTTTAGGGCCTCTGAGAACCCTGGAGAACTAAAAAAATTCATTTAAAAAGCCCTTCTATGAGAATTTCAAAATTTACTCAAAATTATAAAAATGTCATCACATTTCATTAATCTTTCGTTCAATTTTATTTTTTCATTCTAGCTCTGTTTTTCTTTCCATTTGAGCCTAGGATTCTCATTTTTAGGAGTCTAGAATGCTACTCAAATTTTTCGGGATCTTAACTAATTCATTTTAGGAGACTTGCTTTGAAAATACATCCGTTTTTATCGTTTAACAAAAACTAGATATTACACTACCAACTTCATCTTAATGTGACCCAACTCTACTTTTATGGAAGCCCAACCCATTTTAAACCTAATTAACTTATAAGTTATGGCCCAACAAGTTAAGTCTAAGCCCACTTGGAATAATGGGCTCATTAGACCAGCCTATTTGCACTAAAACCCTAAGAAGCCTTCTCTCTACCTATTTGGTTGCCAGGGCATTTATTTTTGCAGAATAAGAAGAAGAAATTTACATGTTAGAAGAGAAGCTAAGGTTTCTCAACATTTTGGTTCAGATTTACACTCTTGGAGGGAGATTTAGCTAAAGTAAGTTTTATAAAACTTAATCCTCTTATCTTTCTTTACATTTGGGTCTAATTGGCCTTGTTTGGAAGAGATTTACTTAAACCCTTATTCTAAAATATGTTTTCATTGTGTTATTGTAAGATTTTCAAAGTTAGAAGTTAAAAAGACAATTAGGTCAGTATTTCCCTTCCATATTGTATATTATTTTGCTAGAAAATGACCCCAAGAACTGATTTTCATAATGGGCTCTGCTATTGTGCAAAATTGCAAGGAGATGAATGTGAAACATTAAAGTTTCTAGGCCTGATGACTCAAATCCGAATTTTTGGAATGTCTCATAGTGTGTTTTTGGTAGTCAAGGCTCACCCCAGTCCATTTAACCTCTTAGGTGTATGGGTAAGTTTTTCCTCTTCTCTTATAAGATATATGTGTTGAATTTCTATCTTTTGGAGTAACTTTTGGTGCATGCCTCGTACATGTGCGAAAATGGAGCAGTGGGGATTGAACCATTATGAGTTTTGATGTCTTGACCTTAAATTGGTGCAATAGACACTTAGAAAGTTTGGTACACAATTATCAATGAATTCTTCTTAAAATTAATCAGTGGATAGGGAATTTCCTTGCTAATGATAGTTAAATAATAATAACTATGCTTATCTTAAGCTTGGTGTACTTTGGATCATGGTAATAGCTAGAGGAAGAGTAATTAGGCTTCATTGAGGTAACCGGGGTTAATTTCCTAATTCTATGTATATGCTCATTTTAATTTGATATTTGTTACACTTGTATGATCTTGAAAAGCTAAATAATGGGTTGGCTACTTGCTTGTTATATTTGGACTCTATGCGTGTCTATGGTGAAGTTGTGGTGTGGTTGCCACCCGTGCACTAAGCTCAGGTTATACTCATTAGGGAGTTGGTGCCGTGGATAAGCCTTTCCCAGTGTTATTGGCCTTTAATATGTTGTATGTGATTGTTGGTATAGAACAATAGTCACTTGTAGCTTAACTAGTTTATTTGTTAATTGAATTGATGATTCTGGTATTTGATGATATGAAAATGCATTATGTTAATTAATTTATACATATATATGGAATTTTCCTTTTGTTACTAAGATTATACATCTCACTCTAATTGTCGACTAATATTTTCAGGGATCGAACCTCTTAGTGGCAAGGAGAAATTAATGGAAGCCTAATGTCTAGTTTATTAGCACATAGGTCTAGAAACTTTGTCAGATTAGGCTTGTGTAATGAGAATACTAGTTTTTGTGTATTTGCCATATTGCATTATGAATTGCCAAGTGTAGGGACTGTCTATATAATATAATTATCATGAAATTGAATATTGTGATTGTAATTGACTAATAATTGATGTATGACTTGATCTTTTATGACCATCAAGCATTAGTCCTGTAAATATTTATGGTTAAACCATTTTTGCTATCTTGGAATAGGAATTAACTGATATGAAATTAAGTTTGATTGCTCTAATTTAATATAAGACCCTTAGATAATAAGGATTAGTGAATCATGATATTTGGGAGTTAGGAGATCTAAAAAATCATGTATGTTAGCCATTAGGATCCCAGAATCCATCTAGGACTAGTGGGAATCAATTAGGGAGTATGAAAATGAGAGCCTAGGTGCAGAATGAAGTTGAGCTACAGCCAAAACTTTTTAAGTCATGGCCAACAGTTAATTAAAGGCGAGGAGCACTGAGGCGAAAGACAAAAATTTTACCCAATAGGGTAAGAGAGAGCAAACTCACCACAACATAAAGGAATCTCGCCATGGCCGGTGTCGGGAGGGGAGCTTGGAGAGCTCCAGGACGCCCTTTGGCTACGGTGGTATATAGGCTCACTATGGCGAGACACCAAGAGTATGAATAGTAGGTCCTAAGACCACCTTCACTGAGACACAAAAGCCCTGAGTTGTAGCACAAGGTTTGAAATGTTGATTTTGAGCTCCAATAGCCACTTGCGCTATGATGCAAATACACTAAGTCACGATGGAAGTCTCCAAACTTGGTTTTTAGGTTCTAGTAACCAACTTAGCCACGACGGAAAGGTCCAAGTCATAGTGAAGGTTCCCAAACCCTTATTTTTTACTAAAAACCTTGTGTTTAATTATGATAATGTTATGAAATGACTTAAAAACATTTACAAGAGGTTTTATGAGTCAAAATCAATAGGAAAATGACTCAAAGGTCTTAATTGATAATTAGGATCACTTGTAGACTCGAATAATTGTGATGATTTAGTTAATAACCTTAATAATATCAAAGTTTAAACTTCCCCATCTTTTTCCTATTTAATTAATTATAATAGCTTTATACATTGATTTCTAATTATTAATCATGTAATTAATCTTAATCATAATAATTAAGAACTAAGGTTGTTACATTACTAGTCCTTTTCTTGTTACTGCCCCTGAAAGGCTCCGTGCCTTGGTCATGCTTGTCCTCAAGTGCCTTATTCTTCTTAGCTTTAATTTCCACTAGGCTTTCTTTGACACCCTACACTTCTTAAGTAGCTCATCTGTAACACCATAATGTCTTAACTCCAATGAATCTTCTTTTAGGCTTGATTCCATATGCTTTCCAATGAAAATAACTAAAACCGTGGTATTTTACTACCTTAAATTGGGGTTTAATTAGTCATATTTTGCCCCGTGGGTCTCATGAGCCCATGAATCATATTCTTTACTCAAACTATGCTCATAAAACTCATACATAGCCTCAAACAACCCATAAACCATGGATATGAAGCCAAAAACCCAAAAAATGCAATTTCTCAAATGGGCCTAAAAGTCAGATTTTTGGCTGTAACTTTGGAAAATCATAACTAATTCTAGAAAAATGAGAATTAAGAAAGCCATAACTTTTTGGAAAGCCCTAAGTGTTAAATTTATATAAAAATAATTTCTAACCACAACCTCAGCGTTTGGACCATGTTTGACATAAAAAAAGAGATAGAGGTCTGGCTGTCCCTAGTACTGGTGCAGCTTGCTATTATGAACTTCAAAAATTCATAACTAATTTCAAAAAAATCCAATATGGGAAAAATATACAATTTGAAAAGCTACAGATGTTAACTAGAGAAAAAAAATAAGTCCAGATCAGTTCAGCAGCGCTTAGACCTCAAAAACTGATGGAACAGAAACGAAGGTTGGATGGCTCCCCTGATGCTGACACAAAACTTCAAAAAGTTAGTTCTCCCTCTACAGACCTCCAATTGAGGTGCTTATAGTTGCTATAGGTCACTGTAGATGTCTAGTTTATGTTCATAAAATTTCATAACAATTAGAGATTTTTTGGTCTATGAATAACATAGATTCATTTTTGGACCTATGGTAACAGTGCATTAACCAAACCATCAAAATTACAGAATTTCAAAAATTCGCCAAATATTCCCTAGACCTCTAAATATTACCCAATTTAGCTTGTTAGAAGCTCTCAACAAGCTCTAGGGGCATGCCAACTTTCATATTAAGAAGATCTCATTTGGTCATACTTTGATAGAACTCACAAATTTTGCGATTTTGACACCATAAATGGTTCAAAATGGGAGTAAATGGTCTCCTACATGCTCTAGCACCTCTTGGTCAAGTTTTAAAGTATAAAAACATCATATATAAATTGCCCAAGTGATCTAAACCAACATACATCTCAAACTCACTATACTACGGGCAAAAATGCACTACTACATACAAGCCACAAAGGAGTCAAATCTCATAATTTCATTACTTTGGCTCTACACATAGTTTACACATCATTTATACATACATTTACACTTGCTCAAATATTTACATCTGAAAAATAATATGTACATATTCATTTTGGCACCTCTTTGCATCAAAAGAACTAAAACAAACTATACAACTGCCTAAACATGCTTAACTAAGCTCCTTGATTTGCATTTTGACCTCCTTGAGCTCCATCTAACATGTTAAGATGGGAGAGGGAAGGGGGTGAGATTCATGGAATCTCAATAGCTCATGCACTCATTTAAGGAAGTAATTAAGGCATATAAACAAGTCAAAGCATGCAAATAGGCATCTAACCATTCACGATCATACAACACATGATTTACATACTATGAAAACTATATCAATGCCAAGAATAAGCTCTGGGAACTTTTGGTCTAGCCTCACCTGATTTTAGGGACTTTTGGATGGCCTCAGCCTTGGTTTAGGGACTTTTGACTTGGCCTCACTCAGTTATGAGACTTTTGGTCTTATCTCACCTATCCTCAGGGACTTTCGACTCTACCTCACCCATCACAAGAGACTTTTGGCACTACCTCACCCAAGCAATTTTCACAATCCAAAATGTAAGCGTATTGATACCAATGCATCAAGGCAACATCAAATGGCATGTCTCACAATACAACCATATAACAAGCATACAATAACTATTACACATCCAAGAATGCAACAAGAAAGAGCAGAGAGTTACCTCATAAGTCAACACAAGCCTTTCCTTTCAATTTCTCTTATCCCTTCTTAGTCTTACAATCACAACTAGATGGAGCTGCTTCTTTTGATGCTAGACACAATAAAGAGCATGAAATTACTCTCTCATAACTCAACAATTATTCACAAAGCTAGGGGGTTCTTCATAGCAAACCCTACAAAGCATATAAGAAACTAGGAGTTCTCTCTCTCTAGAATTTCACTAACTTTTCTTCTCCTTTCTTTGCATTTCTTAACTTATCACACTCTCTTTTAAGGGTTTCTTGCTCATACTTGGTCAGAACAAAGCTTTCTTACTCAACAACCCATGGAAAGGAAGCTTAGAAGGAGAAGAATAAAATCAAGAAGAAGAAGCATGAAGATCTTTAAAGGTTCTTACCTTTCTTCCTTAGCTTCCTTCCTTCTCTCTTAGCTTCTCTTAGTTTCCCTCTCTCTCTTAAGCCTTTTTCTCTGCTTTGGAGGAAGCCTAAGTCGTTTTAAAGAAAAAGAAAGGATCTAGACACTTTAAGAAGTCAAATTCTCTTTTTTCACACTTTTCCATACTAACCCTCGTTATAGCGAAGAATAACCCTCACTACAGCAAGCACGTATAAGTCCCAGACTCCTGTTTTCACTACGGCATATGCTATTACAAGAAACTCCCTGGTTTTTGTATGGGATACCTACACTCGCTATAGCTAGAAGTATTCTCGTTATAGCAAACAAGCACAATCGCTATAGCTAGACCATTTCTCACTATAAAGAATAGGTATATTTACTATAACTAGGCCATTTCTCGCTATAGCTAGCAGACTTAGAAAAATTTTAGAATTTCAGAAATTTCAACAATTTTCTTGGTTGTTACATCATCAATGTTGCAAATTTGAAGGGGCATGATCTTATCCTTCAATTTTGGTCTTTCCAAATTTATGAGCCTTCCAAGGCTCATCATTAAACCATTTCAAGTACAAAGAAAAATGAGATAGATGAGTAAACTTTATAGCATATTGATCTACTATCATCTCACCTTGCTCAAGAAAATTAAATTTAGCCTCTTTACCGGCCATCACTGATGGTGGAAACTATTTGCTTTTAAAGGTCGTTTGGAAACTCTCTCAAGTCTAGGTTATCTCCCTTGACATCAACAACCAAGATGCATTGTGCCTCTAGTGCTCCACCTCCCCTTCGAACTTATAAATGGCTAATCTAGCCTTTTGTTTAAATATGCAAGTCATAACTTTAAAGATATCTTTAATTGTATAAGCCACCTTTTTGCTTTATTAGTATCCAATTCCCCTAAGAATGCTAAAGGATCAACTTTTCTAAACTTGGCAAATGTAATAGAGATATCATCTACTCCCTTATGGTGTCCCGAACTTAGGTTTTGGCTTGCACCAACCTGACTTCCTACAAGTGCCACTTGATTTTGCTTGTTCATCAACTCATACAATTATTATAGCACTTAAATAATGATTACATAGGCCTTAGCTTGCTCCTAAAGTTAGTCAGTTATAGCCCTTATAATTGCCTTATAGGCCTCAAAGTACTCCATCATACAATTAGCCATTGTAGTCATAGCCTCTTAAACTTCCCTCAATGTCTCAGTAGTTTCACATCGTGTAGCCATTGTGCCCTGTAATGCCACAATCACAACCATAGGCTTCCCATTAGGCTACAACCATAAGGGCAAGTTCAAATACAACCTCATCTATAGCATGTATATTGTAATACCATAACTCATAAGCCTTAGATTACAACATTCAAGGTAAACCATATACAATTACATGTCTTTAGCGACCCTTGCAACGGAAACATTGTATATCGACACCAAAATCATTCATTATTGCTCATAGGAGTCATTTAACTTACCCTCATATTATTTTCTTCCATAATATACTTAATCATATTAGAAACATCACCATTCATTACACAAACCATGGACTTTGAACCATATTCTACAAAATCATATTTTTAGCCTCAGGTTGGTGTTCCAAGTTTTTGATATAAACTTTGAAAATTCATAACTAATTTTAGAAAAATTGAAATCAAGAAAACCATACTATTTCGAAAAGCTTTAAATGTCTACTAATGAGTAAAAATAAATATAGATAAAGAAAAATGGTGTTTAGCCTATGAAAATTAATGGAAGAGTATCAAAGGTCAAGCTACATTATTGGTACTATCAATCAACTTTAAAAATTTAGTTCTTCCTTTACAAATGTCCAATTGGGGTGCTTTTAACTGTTACAAAAATTTTATCATATTTAGTTTATGTCTGTAAAATTTCATGAGTATTAGATATCATTTGTCCCTTGGATGACATAAAGGAATAAACTAACCATATGAACAGTGTTGTTACCATTTCTGCAAAAATTTTTCAATTTTAAAAAATTATAATAAATTATCTAGAGCTCAAAATTGAGTGCTCTTTGACTCTGTGAAAATCTCTAGATAAGTCATGCCAAATTTCATGCTAAAACTAGTTCATTTGGTCAAATTTTGGTTTAACTCAAGAATATAACCTTTTTTGGTACCAATTTGGGTAAAAAAATGTGCCAAATAGTCTTTTATCACTTCCATGACCATGTAAGACACATCCCATAGCATAAACACAACATATATAAGCATTCCAAATGGTCCAAATCATCATTAACCTCAAACTCATTATCCCACATGCAAAAATACCTATTCAAGAATAGGCTTTGAAAAGCCAAAATCACATATTCTCATTCATGTGCCTCCAAATATGATTAATACACTACATTTACATACATTTACAACTGCTCAAGTGTTTACATCTCAAAAATAACTCATACAAACAAATTTTGACATTTAATTACATAAAAAAAATAATCTATTGTCAAAAGGTAGCTCCCTAAGCTCTTTGGCTCCCATTTTTGCTTTCTTGGGCTCCACCTAGGCATGGTTAGATAAAATAGGGAAAGGGTGAGATTCAGAGAATCTCAATTGCTCATACACCCTTTCAAGTAAGCATATAGGCATATAATTATGTCAAGGAACACAAGTATACATCCAACATAAATAAGAGTCATACAAACCACATTTTCTACATTATCAAAATATTTCAAAGTCAAGATCAAGCTCTAGGGATTTTTAGTCTAGCCTCACCTCATTTTTGGGACTTTTGGGTTGGCCTGACCCTTTTTTAGGGACTTTTGACTTAGTCTTACTCATCCTTAAGACTCTTGGCCTTGTTTCACCTATTCTTAGGGACTTTTGGCTTCACCTCATCTATTCCAAGAGACTTTTAGCACAACCTCATCTAGAAGAGCAATTTCCCAAATAATAGCTAATCTAAGAAACATAATGGTACCATAATAATCAAGCAATGACAAATGGCATGTCTCAAGATTCAGACACATATACAAGTATTTAATGATAATTATATAACCATAAAATGCATACAAGAAAGGATAGAGAGCTAATTAGTTCAAAAAGACAAATTCTTTCTTTGTTTCCTCACTTTCTTAGCTCAGCCTCATACCCACACCTAGGAGGGACTTGATTCACTTGGCCTAGACACAACAAACAAGACACAATTTAATCATTGAAACCATCTCTAACCTTAGATAAACACCACACAAGCTATATCTAGCTTATGGCACTATCATGGTTCCATACAAAGGTATAATGAAGCAACTATATAATTTAAGGTCTTAGCTCTCACTTCTTACTCATTCTAAGTCACATAACTCTATTGAAAGTCATTAGAGCCATAACAAATCCAATCCAAGGAGCCAAATAACAAGTTACTTCTTTATGCCTAAAAAAGGAATCAAACTTCTAACTTTCAAGACATAGTTTCTAAATTAAAACCAATGGTTCCTTTGGTGTTTACAATTCATATCAAGACCATTTTAAACCTTGGAATTAAAGAAAACAATCCCTAGGTGCTTTCTTCCTTCCTTGGCCGAGAATCACCCACACTTGGGAGCCTATGGAGTTTCTTTCAAATTTCTAGGGGATTATGCATCCATGAAGCTTCCTAGATGTCTTGAGAGCTCGCACATACTCTTAGACAACCTAAGTTAATCTTAGAAAACTTCATATTTGTCAAGGTGCAACTAAATCCCTAGTTATTACAACTTGATATCTAATGGTTCATTTTGATTCCTAATTACTTTATTGGATTCCTTATGCATCAAAGCCTCACTTACTATCATGTTTAGATTAAAATTGGACCCTATTATACAACCCCTATTTTAACTGAAAACCATGAAGGAAGAAGAAATCAAGAAGAAGCAATTATACTATGATTTACTTACCTTATTTATAAGCCTTTCAAGGGAGCTTCCTTATGCTGCCAAGAGCACTTCCAAAACCTCTCTTTTCTTTCCTGAACCAACCACATATTAGCACCAAATTAATCACTAAAACTAGGAAGAAGAGAGGAAGAAGTTTAACAAAGTAAGGAGTAGGAAAAGTGGATAAACCTTACACTTTCAAAGCTTACTTCCTCTTCCCTTTGCTCTCTTTCTTGTGCACCACTCTTAGCTCTCTTTAATTCAGTTTCAATGTGCAAGAGAGTCGGTTAGAGTGGAGGACAAATCTTAGACATTTTGATGAGGCTATGTGTTCATTTGCACAGCTTTTCAACTTTGCATTTTAGTCCCTTATCTTAGTTTTTACCGTTTGGGTTCATTTCAACTCCTTTCCAAAATCCATCTTTTCCATCATAAAATTTGGGTCCTCTAATTCATAAAATGGCTTTGGTTTCACCTAGATTAGATTTAGAACTATTCCAAATTATTCGGTCAAAATTTTAGTTAACCGATGGCTAAAATCGCTCACTAAAGGGGTTTCAACTATTCTCAGGCTTTCCATGGCTTTCAGGGTCTTTGAAAACTCTAAAAAGATCAAATTTTTTATTTAAAAAGCCCTCTTATGAGTTTTTCAAATTTTTCAAAAATTACAAAATTACCCCACATTCTTTCATAAAGTTTTCCTAGCTCTTCTAGCATAGTTTTTTGGATAACTCAAGCCTTACATCCTCTTTTTTAGCGGTTTAGATTATTATTCAAATTTCATTTTGCCTCAAATCTTTCTATTTAGGAGACCTCCTTTAGTGATTCCCTTAGTTTCAAACGTTTTAGCATAACCGGGTATTACATATATGTAGGCATAAATAACACTTCCATACTAGATTACCTTTATTCCTAACATGCATGCATTATAATTGCCAAGTTTTTTTACTACAAAGTTCATAATCTAACACAGTCTTCCTAAACTATTGCTCTGATACCAAATGTAACAATCTTAACTTCTAAATAATCTAATTAAGGATAATTGTATTCTTAGTCAATTGCACTTGCGATCTAATTCAATTAATGGCTTAGTAATGGATGAAAATATAGGGAACTTTGAACCTTTTAATCATCAATAATCACCTTCCAAATATACAAGATTTACGTTTATAGGGAAATAAAATTCTCATTTAATACTTTCATCTCATTCACAAATGGTTCCAAGAAGCATAAAACTTATATAGGTTAGATTATATAACACCATAAATTTCTAGCTTTGTCTCATACTACTTCTAAGTCTCATGCCATAAATTACACAAGAATAAGAGAAGATGGCATTAAAATAAGGTATTTCCTTGCATTGCACTATGTATAAATTTTTCTTTCGAAGTTCCGTGGGCCATATGGGCACATACTATACTTTATTATATTTAATTACATCAATACAAATCCTTTGCATCACAAAATCATGCCCACAATCCATGGAAACTGAAATGGAGCATAGAACATGGAGGCTCATTCTCGGCCAGGATTGGCCTCTTCTCTAGACAAACTTTGGAAACTCATAACTAATTCTAAAAAAATTGAAATCATGTAATCTTGGTCATTTTGGAAAGCTTGGGATGTCTAGTTTACACTAAAAATATGTCCTAATTATAAAATTCATCACAGAGGATATTTGACATCCAAAATTGTCCAAAGGTCCAACTGGATTCTGGAACTGTCACAGAATTCTGCAGAAAACTTTGGAAATGTCCAATTAATTCCAAAAAAATCTAATCTACACAAATGATACCAATATGGAAAGCTATAGATGTTAAATAGAGAGGAAAAATATCTCCAGATTATTTCATCAAGCCTAGACCTCAAAATTTAATGGAACAGCACTTCTGGTTGGGTAAAATTACTGATACTGGACAAAAATTTCAAAAATTCATATCTCCCTCTCTAAACCTCCAAATGAGGTGCTTCTAGTTGACACGAGTTACTATGATTGTCTAGTTTCTCTGTATAAAATTTCATGGCAATTAGACATCATTTGGGTTTCGTGTGATAGAATATAAATTCAGACCAAATGAATAGTGCAGCAAACCAGAACCATAAATTTTGCTAACTTTGAAAAATCATCAAATATTCTGTAGACCTCCAAAAATTATGATCTTTATCTTTTCAAAAATCTCTCAATGAAACCTAATTGCATGTCAAATTTTAGATCAAGACTAACTCATTTGGACAAAAAGTGATATAGGGTTCCATTATGGTCAAATTTGACTCCATATGAGGTACGAAATTTGCCAAATAACTTTTCCTTGGTTGTGGCACTTTTTGGGCATGTCTAAAAGCATATTTAGGATTTGTGTAAATTGTCCAAATGGTCCTAAATCTCATGCATTTCATTTTGGCCATTCAACCCACACTTATGCACATTTTCATTAAACTTCCAAATTGAATACTTTGGCATTACATACTCAAAATAAATTTTAGAGGTCATACATCATATTCATACATTTAAACATCACATAATAGCATATTTACACATGTATCAAGGGTTATAGACCATTTACAACATCATATACATCAAGAAACATAATTATAGTTCCAAAATGGATAAAGCTAGGCATAAGCTTGTCAATCTTCATTCTTCATTATTGTTGGCTCCCATTGCCATAGTTACTTGCTCCGCCTAGCATGTTAGAGCATTAGAGAGGAGGGGATGAGATTTAAAGAATCCTAATTGCTCATCTCCCATTCAATCATACATAATATGTGCAAAGCAAGCTTTACAAGTGCATGCATGGAGAAAATGGAATTCATAGACATTTAAAAAGCAAGCTTGGCATATGAACAAATCATACAAGACATTCAAGAGCTCACTAAGTGTTTGGATTGGCCTCACACTTCTCGTAATAGATTTTGGACTTACCTCATCTATTTTTTAAAAACTTTGGACTCAACCATACTCTTGGGAGCCTACTTTGCTTTTAGGAGACTCTTTGCTTTGTCTCAACTAAGCTCAAGGGTTCTTGACTCATCCTCACCATGGTGAAGAGTTTTTGGCCTCTCTACACTCAAGCAAACTCAAATAAATATCATGTATTCATTTGGAAACATAACATGTCATCAAGAATCATAGCATATAAAGGCATGCTAGTATACTTTTTAAAGCTTGAAAATACACATACACACATTCTAAAATAAGCTAAACACACATCTATGTATGAAAAAAGGCAGAGAGAGCTACCTTGCATACAATTACACACTTTTCCTTTTGGATTCAAGCCTCCTCTTTCGGCCACACACCTATAAATTGGTAGAGATGGTTTCTCTTGGCCTAAATACAATTTATGGGAGCCAATTAGGTTTATGAAACATATCCTAAGGCCACACAACTTGGTTAAACACTAGATTGCTCTATAACCCCCATTATGGTCCATAAATGCACCTAATGAAGCAACACCCCTCAAATAATTTCTAGGCCTCATTCTTTTCTTTCAAATATAATTCTTGACTCCTTTTAAGCCTCTTGGAGTCATCACACCATTAAAACAAAGGGCCTAGCATCATGTTGCTTCTTTAGGTCATAATATGGAACCTAAGACACCAAATCACTTTCTATGAGTTCTAAATTTTTTTCCAAGGCCTCCCCTCACTTTCATTCATAAAATATGACTCAAGAATGGCTTTAGAAAAATTTAAAACTCTCCCCTACTACAAGAACCCTCTTTGGCTGAGACTATGGGTTTCCTTGACCTTATTGGAGTTCTCTTAGTTTTCTTGAAGGAGGAAACTTGTGGGGAGTATCTTAAGTGTCTCAAGAACTCATTTAAACTCTTAATTAAACCTAAGAATCATCACGCAAAATCAGAATTTGGAAGGTACACATAAAACCCTAGAATTTACATATTGATTTCTAATGGTTATTTTGTTATTTTCTTTGCATATTCTTAATCTCCACACCCTTTTTCCTTAGATTCATGCTTGGTTCTGCCTAAAAATCATCTCCTCCTAGGGTTTTCTCAAGTGGGGCAAAATGGAGGAGGAAGGAACCAAAGATGACAACTATAGGAAGAGAAATTACCTTGTTTTCTTGCTTTTTTCTCACTTGAATCTTGTGTTCTTTGAGCTCCTCTCTTCAAATCCGAACTTTCCCCTTAATTTCTCCTTTAAAATAGATCCATATACTTCATTATAATCATAAGAAATAAAAGAGAATGAAGAAGAAGAGGTTTGGAAAAGAAAAAGCATGAAAATCTATACCTTTCTACCTTGAATTTCTCCTCTTTTTCTTCCTCCTCTTGTGCACCTCATCCCCTAGGGTTTTCTTTTGATTTTAGGTAGAAGATGGTCGTGCATAATGAAGGGAGGAGAAGGGCGCATCATATATATAGGTGGGAATAAGTTACACTTTTCAAAAATTCCTATTTTGCCCTTTATACTTTGCATTTTCGTTTCTCCTTTGTTTTAGTTTCTTTTTTAGAACTATTTTTTCCATTATAAAATTTAGGTTTCCAATTAAGAAAAATACCTTTGGAATCACTTAAATCAGAGCTAAAACCTTCTCGAACGGATCTATCAAAGTTCGAGCACACTAACATTGGAAAACATCCACCGGAGGGGTTTAAACTGTTTTGGGGGTTTCTATGGTTTTCAAGGCCTCTGAAAACCCCAGAGAACTCAAAACTTTTATTTAAAAATCCTTCCTGTGTGAATTCTAAAAATTACTCAAATTTACAAAACTGCCATTATGTTTCGTAGACTTTTTGTAAAAAATTGTTTATTCATTCTAGCTCTATTTTTCTTTCCGTCTGAGCCTGAGATTCTCATTTTTAGGAGTCTAGAATGCTTCCTAAATTTTTTGAGACCTTAACTATCTCATTCCGAGGGACTTCCTTTTGTATCCAATGAGTTTCGGTCGTTTACGGAGAAACCATACGTTACGTTTCTCACATTTTTTCTCGTTTTTAGAAAATCGAATGTTACAGATTACAAATCATTACTTATCATTAGCATGGTGAAAACTAAGACTTAATGGCTAAAGTAGGGGTTTCAAGTCTTAGGCCAAGACTTGGAAAGGTTTAGCCATGGCTAAGTTAGCCTCTAAAACCTTTAAAAACAGAAAATATACGCCCATACTATGACTTAAATACTTCCCACCATGGTTAAGTTCGAATCTAAAACCTAAAACACATAAAACCCCATTTTTGCTGCAACTCAATATGCCCACACCATAATGAAATGCCTAGAACAACAACTTCACTCACACACACGATCCTCACCATGACCCGGGATGTTCACATTGTAGTGAAGTTACCCTAGATGACAACTAATGCACCCAGTCCTATGTCTTGTTGCAACATGTCCCACTTATATCATGGTGAGATTGCTTTTTGGAACACATTTCCCTTAATTTCCTTAATTCACACCACAGCCAAACCTATTACACTATGACATGTTTTAGTTCTAGTACCCTTCACCTATGTTTTAGCCATAACTCAAATGTCTATTGTCACCTAAACCTTAGGATACACAAACCAACCCATTTACAACTTTCTAAATTCCATCTTAAGACTTTTCTATAGCTAAAACCAAAGCTTTTAAAGCTTACATCCTCTTATAATTATCACTTAATGGACCTATCCACTCCAATAGTCAAAAGGCTATATATAGCATTTCCTTTTTAATTATATTAGTACAAATTCATGTTTGATGGAAAATGGCACTAAAAGCATTTCAAGTAGCAACCAACAAAATGGGCATTTCACTACAAATTTGCCTTAAACTACTTTGAGCAAGTTTCAATAGACCGATTAAACATATCCCCCTCCTTAAAACTCTAAAACAACCTCAAATGCAAAATATGACTATGACACTTCCTAAATTCACACATGGAACATTTATGACAGTAGAATACCATATACCAGAATTAAGGCTAATAGTGAAAGTGGTAATATAATCATGTTATTTAATCTGTAAGAAAACCTGTCATACAACCACATCAAATCTAAGATTCTCAATTATAGCAATTCCATCATATTTAACATAAATTAAGACCTAACTTCATTGAGATTCTTCCCAAGTTACAAGAGTATCAAAATACATTTATCAATATGGATGCATCATGATGCTATTGAAATAAGTTACAAAAGTTAGCATCTACACTAATTAATAACCATGAATAAAGGTAAGATGTGAATCCCAAAAACCAAGATCAATTCCATTAATATATACTATATAATCAACATAAATACCATAAATATAAAAGCAATACTAGTAGCATATTAGATAAATCAACAAATGAACAATTTTGACTATCAATGGCTACTATCCCATACTAGCAATCACATACAACATGTTAATAGCCAAAAATAATGGGAAAAGAGGTTTGATCATGGAACTGACTCATTATTGAGCATGCTCATAGCTCGATGCATTCCATTGAGTGCGATCATGACTCAATATAGGATCATGACATAATGCACAAGTGAAAGCATGATCATAACTCCACTAAAGACACGATCACAATCTAACAACAAGTAGCCAAACCAATCATTTAACATGAAAAACATATCATTACAACAAATATAAAATTAATATGAACACAAACATGAAATTAAAACCCCTGATTATCTCACTCAATAACCAAATTCCTCAAGAACTCTTAACCAGTACCAAACACTCTAAGAATTATAAATCAATCAAAATTTTGTCTTAGTCATAATTCACTATAAGAATTAGACACCCATTAATTCTAATCATTAAGAACTACTTAAAGAACACTTACCCAAGCCTCCAATGAGTTCCAAAATTCATATTTAAGTCTTCTAAGCTAGAAACGAAAATGGGGCACACCAATTTCCTTGCATTTTTGCATAATGAAAGAACCCAACATGAAAATCAATCATTAGGGCTAATATCCAGCATAATAACACATCAAAATATGAGAAAATACTTACCCAATAATTCCTCTAATATCACCCTTCAAAAATCATGCTAGAAAGTACCAAAATACCCATTTTCAAATTTTGGAGTGAGATGAAAATCCACCAAAAGAAGAACTAATTGGACCAAAATGAAGATGAAGATAAGATGATCAACTTTTGTATAACTTACCTTGGCTAAATCTCCCTTTGAATATGCAAATTGGAGCCAAGATGCTGAAAAGCCCTTGCTTCCCTCTCAATGTCTAAATTTCTCTATCTCTTTTGACTAAACATATGTTTTCTCTACAAAATGGGATAAAAGGGCTACATTAGTATTAGGGTTCAACTTATTTTTTAGGGTTTTGAAGGGATGTGGTTGATCCAATAAACCTCTTGTTCAAGTGGGCTTATTTTCTAAATTTCGGGCCATAGCTAGATGAGCCTAATTGTGTTAGGTCTTTATCAAAACTCAAGTTGGGCTTCTGCAAATAATCCTTGGCCTAAGTAAATTAATTATGGAGCTCTATTTTAAATTTTACCCAATAAAAATCCAAATCTTCAATTAAATTTATTTTTCACCAAAAATTACTAAATTATTATTATTTGCCTAAAAATGTCCAAAATAATCAATTTTTCTAGAAAATTTCTATTTTTCATAATTTTCCATAATTCTCTTAATAATTCCTTATTTTCCAAATTAAATCCTTAATTGTCCATAATTTCTGTTAATTAATTTTGGGATATTACAGGGTACTCCTCAATACTAAACCTTATGCAAGCGAAAAATTAGGCCTCCTCTTCTAAGCACAACTCATCTCAACATGCAAGAGGTTCTATTTCTATGCTCGAGTATGCTAGAACATTGGTAACTAATTTTATTTCTTAACTATTTAATTAGTATTTTTATTATATTTTTAACTATTAGTAATTATTATTTTAATTATATTTCTAACTAATAATATTTTATTCTTAACGCAAAAGAATTGGGAGAACCACATAAATATTTTGAAGTCTACCTCAAAACCTATAAAAATAATGACACTTAGGTTGACAAAAAATCAGAAACTATATATGAAAGTGTCATTTTATATCTATTGTTATACGTGCAATTGTATCTTTCTGATTTTGACTATTTTTAGAATGAGTTTGTTTAATAATAGATTTCTAATTTAGGCTCTTTTATTTATTTTTCAAAAGGAATTTCTTTAACAAAAGCTTGAAGCAAAGTAAGGGATAGAATATATCATAGCTAGTTTTATGGATGCAAACTATTGAAGAAAAAAAAAAGAATTAGTATATGGTTTATGAACTATGTCCCATAATATATATGGAAATCTAACGATTAGATTCATCGAGTCCTGAGAGCTAGCCTACGGTCACTATGTTTGTTCAAGAAGTTTTAAGAAATGAATGTATAGCTTTTATAAAGGATCCTTATAATACCCCGCTTTATGAACAACAAAGAAATATTGAAAAATTGAAGCTAAATTAAGTCAATATAGGAGTTTTTTTTTCAACAATATTCACAATTGTATACTAATAAAGTTGACGCAAACTTGATATATAGGCAAAAAATGCTTATGCCTCAAGATCAAGATAATGACAGAAGATAAGGATAATGACATAAAATGAGGGAGTGAGTGTTTGCTGAAAAATTAGTTAATTTTTAATGTATTTTTAATTAAAATTTAAGATGTTTTAGTTTATGTGATCTTTTTTTATATGATAATTTCATATTTTGTTTAAATTCAATATTTTTATGATGCATTATTTAATTAACTATAAATTCAGTTATATGTATATACTTAGTTATATATTCGTATATATGACAAACAAGCCATTAACGCAAAAAATGAAAAAAAAAAAAAAACCTCCTTTCTAATTCAAGATATGCTAAAATTAGAAATAAATAAATAAATATTTGCTCTAAACATGCTCCCATGATAACCAGTGAAAAAATAAATTGAACCCCCGTGCATACTTACCTATCAGCGTAAAATACAAAACTTTAAAATTTTTGTTCCTTTTCTCCCTATAAATATATAGCTTCATCTCTTCTCTATTTCTATCTTTAGCATTTTAAAGTTTGGTTCCTTCATTTTCTATATAGTTTCATCTTTTATCTATTTCTATCTCCAGTATTTCAAAATTTAGTTTCTTCATTTTCTTTTTTTTTTCATTTTATTTTTTCTTTCATAACTTCCTCTCCAAATCTTATATTTAGTTTTTTTTGCATAATTTTTTTTTTAATTTTTTCTCCGCACAACATGATACTAAAAGATGATGATAAACAAGATAAGTTCATATTTCTTTTTTCTTCTTCAATTCATTTATTCTTTTCTATCTCTAATTCATTCATTCTTTTTCTCATATTTATTATTGATGAGAAGAGACCATTACCAAAGATGAATTCATTCATTATCTCCAATTCTCGACCATAGAAGACCATGACAACACAACTTACTCACTTTGTTTTTTTTCTTGATATTTTCTCTACTATTTTCCTTTACCAATTTCTTTTTCTTTATATTTCATTATTTTTGCATTACAAATATATTTATTTTCCTTTTTATAGATAAAAATTATATTTACAACCTTTTTCTAAATCGTTCATATGACAATAAAAAAATGAAGGCAAATAATATATTTATATTAAGAATTAAGTCTAGTAAAATTTTTTAATAAAAATATATAAACAATAATTAAACTTAAAATAAAAATTCAATGTGATAATATTTTAATAATAACTTGTGATTTCAAATAATTATTTGAAAAATATATTATCATTATCATAATATATAAATGAAATTATTATAATAATATTATTTAATTAATTATAATTATAGTTATTATTAATTAAAAAGTATCAATATAATTACAACTTAACTTTTTCTTTTGGCAATAGAAATGTTTATGATAGCCCTATCATATTTCTGTTGCCATATTTAATGATGGGGCAATGCCTTATATAGCAACAGAATGGTGGCATCGCCCTACAGTTAACCTGTTGTTAAATAGTGGCATAGCACTATAATATTTTAATAATATAATATATTATTAATATAATATATTTATTAATATATATTTTTATATTTAATGATATATTTTATGTTTCTGTATATATCTTTAAACCTAAAATAATAATTAAAAAATTATTTGAGACATTAATTATTATTAGCACAATATATAAATGAAATTATAATATTATTACTTAATTAATTACAATTATAGTTATTATCAATTAAAAAGTATCAATATAATTAAAATTTAACTTTTTTTTCACAATAGAAATTTTTAGGATAATCCTACCATATTTCTATCATCGTCTTTAAAGATAGGGCAATGCCTTATATAGCGATAAAATAGTGACATGGCCCTGCCACTAACCCATCATTAAGTAGCAATGGACTATTTTAATATTTTAATAATATAAAATATTATTAATATATTTAATATATATTAATATAATATTTATATATATTATATTTAATTATATCTTTTTATGTTTAATTTATATTTATTTATATATATTTTATTTAATTTTTAATTTTTAATTAATATATTATTTATATTAACCTTTATTTGCTATATAGCGACAAAACTGTAGTAGGATAATGGTCTATCACAATTCCTTCATGACTATTTTTTTAAATATATTTATCATCGTTTTCATTCATTTATTAATTAATTTATTAATAAATTCATTAATTATTTAATAAATTTATTTTTAATTAAATAATTAAATTAATTGTTATAATTTCAAAATTTGATAAATATTTTTAAATTTAAACATGACACAAGCTTTTCTTGTCTTGATTATGTCAAAGAGAGGAGAGAGAATGAAATAATGTTGCAACAAAAATTTCTGTCGCAAATAATAACAACAATAAAAATAACGATAGGATATGTATTAGATTATATCTATCATAAAAGTATGTTTTGTGACAAAAAATTATTGTTTTACGACAGATAAATCTGTCATTATTTCATTGATTTGTTGTAGTGTAATCTAAAAGTGATAGAGGTACACCCTTAGTTTTGCTATTTAGCTATTCAATATAATGGAAAAGAGGAGTGTAACACCTTTTAAATTAAGTATTTAATATAGGAAAAAATTAAAAAGTATTTAATTTCTTAATTATAAATTTCACAAAATAAATTAGGAATTTTCAAAGTGGTTTGGAAATTTAACAAGAATAATTTAGGATTCATTTAAATGATAGATAATTAAAAGACAAATATTTAAGTAAGAATTTTAGTAAATTCCCTAGGCTTATAAAGCCTTAAAAATATATGAAATTTATAAAGGTAGTAAAAACATTTAAATAAAGTTTTGGGGTTGAAAATATAATTAATAAAAGTTTTAGGGGCTAAAGTGTAATTTTGATTAGGACTAAAATATAATTTTAGCAAAGGTCAAAATACAATTTTTTATTGGGATAAAAAATAATTTTTCTCAAGAAATAATTGTTGAGATTCTCGATTGGAATTGGACCAGAAGGAATTGTGGGATATGTTGGATATTAGGAAACTAATTCTATTGTTTGTCCTAAATCAATCACCAAATACTTAAAGTCATAATGTTTTCACTCCTTAAATTGAAGCTTCTAGCGTGCACAAGAGAGAGAGAAAGAGAGAGATAGAGAGAGACATGCAACAGTCGACCTTAGCTCCCTCTATATATTAAACCCATCAGCACTTACTTTTCCTTTACACCTAGAGCGCACCCACACTTGAGAAAGAGTAGAAGAGTGAGAGAGTGAGAGTGAGAGTGAGATAGGAAAAGCGAAAGAAGAGCAAGGTAATTAGAGAATCAAGATTCAGCAAAAATCAAAGGTAAAAACACACCTTTGCCAACATATAGGATAGCATATCACTTTATCTTCGTCGTCATCTCCTTTTTCTCCTTTTTTTAGCCTTAAATTCTTTTATTAGAGTTTGGGAAGTTGAATGGGTAGGTTTCAATCAGTAGGTCTTGCTTGAATTTATGGGTTTCCTTGGCTTAAAAATTGTTCTTAATGCTTGTATGATGTTTTAATTACGTTGGGCATTGTATACTAAAGGAAATCATGTTTTGGATGACAAAAAAAACCATTTTCGTAACACAAATGTTGAGCATGATCCTGCCATGTGACTCTACATGGCCGATGCTCATTTAAGCATGTTTCTAGAAAATGCAATACTCAACCGTGTGAATCCACATAAGCCATGTGTAGATGAATATAAATAACAAAATTTTCCAAAATAGATAGCCTTTGCCTAGAGAATTACATGGCTTACCAGTGTAAAATAACATAAGCTATGTACTGCCTCCCTATCTTGCATGTATTTAAACTTGTAAAGTTACATGGCTTACCCATGTAAATCTACATTAGTTGTGTGATTCATGCAAGATTGAGAAAAAGGAGTTTTTCATGATATATGCATCTAATGTCTACATGATTGTATATGAATTAAATCATTGTGTGTTTTTATGATGTGATGCATGTGGTTGCCATACAAAACTCTCCTAGAACTTAGAGAATTTAAATAATGTAATTATTCACTTAATGACCTATGTAAAAGAAAATACAACAACCTATGCATGGATAATGATACATTGAACTATTCTCATGCATGGATGATCTTAGCTGTGGCATACATGGATTCTTGTGCATGGATGATGATACTTTAAACTATTCCCATACACAGATGCCTTAGCAATGGAGTACCTTGACATGGAATGGATATGGACTTAAATAAGACACTTAAAAACATTAAAAGACATGATAATAGGGAAAGGGTTCTATCATAATTTGTATAGGTAACCTTTGATTATGTTTTCTTTAAATTATATCTTTCAAATTTAACTATGGCATTTATATACTTGATTTTAGTACATTATAATTGTATTTATATATGCTTATGTGGCATTTGATGCATGCTTCTTATATTTAACATATTGACTACAAGAAAAGAGGAAATGATGCTTTCATGATATCATTAATATGAGATAATGTTATTATGGGCTAAAGTTCCTCACATGGGTTAAAAGTCCCAAACAGAATAGAGCCTCTCACATATTTCCCAATAAAAGGTCACCTTGGAGTGCAAGATGTTATGTGGATCTACTTTGGGGGATGCCTTAGTATAAATTGTGTTTTTGGTATGTGAATGATGATTATGCAATGTATTAATGTATTTTCATGATATACAAGTATAGTAATGAAAGTAATTCTTCTTCCTTGACTACGCTAAAAAGCTAGGTTTTATATTAAGTAATATGAGATACTTAGTATGTTGCGTAAGACATTTGAAAACCTGAGTATGCATTAAATAGTATAAGATACTTGGTATAATACTTATAGACATATTTTCCTATGACCAATGCTTTTAAGGACAATCATCTACTATTCTTTACAAAATGATGTTCATATAATAAGCCCAACAAGCAGTATGATTTGAATTCGAAATATGAAGTATACTAGGTTATGATAAATTGATCTATGTAAAGCATGAATATGGTATTGATAATGTCTTCCATTTTACATACTATTACAAATGTGCGGCATTGTCATCATTATTAAGATATTATTTCATCACACCAGATTGGATGGTGTGGGTTTTGAGTGCCAATATCCACCATATTAGTTGTTTTAATTATTGATCACACATAGAGTAGCATGCTACTTCCCTATATTTTTAGTAGCATAATAGGCCTGACATGAAATAGCAGTTTTTAACATTGAAATATTTTAGGTTTATAGAGAATAGTACTAAGCCCTGGGGATGATTAAAGATAATCAATATAAATAGTAAGAAGGTGTATGTAATAGATTTACCTTATTTGCATTTATGTTTATTACTATCCTTATATGTTTATAAAAAGGATAGGAAAAAAAATGTTTTCTACACATGTAGTAAATAGACCATTACTAGTTTTTAAAAACCTTATTGAGAATATAAATTCTCACTCTTTAATGGCAATGTGTTCAAAAACAACTTGAGAAAATGCTTACCATAAGATTCACAATGGAACTTGAACAGATCTATGTGAATATTCCACATGTAGGGCAAGTAGACTATGAAATAATTTGTATAGATAAGGATATCCAGGCATTATTTTCCATATAAGGCCTTATGGATGTAACGTAGGACTATAAGATGCTAAAGTAAGAAGTCATGGTCCTTTTTTGTTGTATATACTCTATATGTAACACCATGACTTAACTAGAATAATGTATTGACGTGGTGACAACACCTTATAGAATGCTTTAACTAATTCAACACAATATATATATATATATATATAAAAGAAAGAGTTATCAGAAAACTTTATATGTTTATGAATGGATTTGTGTAAAATTTACTTGATTATTAAAAAAATTTAAATAATTAGCTTTTGTGATGCATAATAATTAATTAATAAATAGATAATAAGTAATAAGGTTACAAGGAGTGGCTTATTGTAACATCTAGCTTCTCCGTAAATGTGAGAAACGTAATGTCTGATTTTTTCGTAAATGAGCAAAACACATCGAATATAAAAGCAAGTCTTCTTAAATGAATAATTTAAGGCCAAATAAAATTTGGATAAAACTTTTAATAATAGAAAATGAGGATCCAAGACCCAAGGTGCCCAGAAACCAAAGTTAGAGTAATTTAATAAAATTGCCGAAAGTATTATGGTATTTTCATAATTTCGAGCACTTTTTAAAAAACTCAAAGGAGAGATTTTTAAATTAAAAAATGAATTTCTTGAGGTTCTCAAAGGCCTTAAAAACTATAGAAACCCCAAAAATAGTTAAAACCCCTCCAATTGATATTTTATAACGTTAATTGACCCAAAGTTTAACCCGTTCGTTTGAAAAGGTTTTAGATCTAAATTAAGTGATTCCAAAGACATTTTATAAGTTAGAGAACCTAAATTTTATGATGAAAAAGATGGTTCTCGAAAAGGAGTTAAAATGAGCCTTAAATGAAATAGCCAAGAAATGAGACATGGATGGAATTTTCAATGAACAATTTTAAGAAAATCCCTTCTTATATATGGCATCCCATTGTCCTCTCCTTTAGACTAACTTATGCTCTGCCCAAAATAGAGGGAGAGGCTTGAAAGGGGGAAAGCACAAGAGGGAGGAAGAAGAGCAAGGAACAACCAAGGAAAAGGTAAAGAAAAGTGTGAATTTTTATGGTTCTTCCTTTATTAAGTTTGTTCTCCTCTTTCTTCCCTTTCTTTCTATGGTTCCCATGAGCAATTTGGATCTGTTTTGGGCCTAGCTTAGAGGGAGGAAGATAGAATTTGATGGAGAGAAGCATACCAAGTGGAAGAGCTCTTAAAACAAGCCAAGAAACAAGGTAATTCTCTTAGCTTTCATTGCACTCCTTTGTTGTTCTTTAAGAAAGGTATTTCATCCCACTTAAAGCCTAGCCAAGAGAGAATAAATTCTGGTCCTAATAAGGGAGAATCTTAGGTTTTGCAGTGTGAGGAATAAGTATATGTAAAGAATTCCAACTAAGATGCATTAGAAACTAAGTTAGCATAACTTGGAGTTTTCAAACAATTAATGAAATCTGATTTTTTCTAGAGGTATTCTATCTTATGTAAGACTTGGTATGAGTTCCTTAGACCTCTAGGAAGTTGCATAAGTGCCATTCCCTTCATGAAAGTGAAGCAAACTCCACGGGCTCTAAACAAGGAGCATGTCTCAGCCTAAGTTATACCAAGCACCTAGGAAGTGTTTTAGTTTGTTCCAAGCTTAGAATAGGACTAGATATGATGGAAGAATATCAAAGAAAGCCTTGAAAAAATTTTAGAAGCTATGGAACATGAGATGGAGGTGTAGGCTCCATAATGAGACAATAGGAAGCAACTTATAGCTATGCTCTTTATAATGAATGTGTGATGACTCCAAAGAGTCTAAGGGACGTCAAGAGATGTAGAATGAATGAGAATAATAGCTAAGATCATGAATTCTTATTATTGCTTCATTAGGTCCTTTATGGAAGCATAATGAAGCCCTATGAGAGAATAGGCATGCATAGAGCTTCTTTGAAGCTAGAATTGATTCCAAAGCTTGATTTGTGTCTTATTTAATATGTCTAGGCCAAGAGAATTAAGAACACCTCCATTGTATGTGTTTGGCTGAAAAGGAATAAGAGAAAGACAAAGGAAGAGTTGTGATTTTGTTCTAAGGTAGCTTTTTAACTTTTCTCTCATGCATTCTTGGTTGTTTTCTTGTCTTTGGATATGTGTATATATGTTTATGCCATGAGAAATGTGTATAGCTATTTTCTACATACCATAGTACCATTATATGGATAAAATATATTTTATGAATGTATTATGGCTTAAATGAGTTCGGTGAAGCCAAAAGTTCCTTAATAAAGGTAAGAATAAGCCAAAAGTCCCTAAGATTGGGTGAGATAAAGCCAAAAGTCTCAAGAAGAGTGAGACTTAATTAAAAATCCCTTGAAAATATGTGAGGCAAGTCCAAAAATCCTAAAGAAAGGGGGTAAGACTAAACCAATGCTCTTGAAAGCCAATGTATAATATGTATAAGCTTCTTGCACATGAAAATGAATTTATGTATGGTTACAAGTAGCTTAATATTCATATATGCATTCTTGGACTTGAAAATATGACTATTATATATAATTAAAAGGGTTAAGAACTATTGGGATTCTTAGAATCTTACTCTTCCCTCTCCAATGTCTAATTATGTTTAGGTGGGCTAAGTGAGCCAAGGAATAGAAACCACCACTTATGAAAACAAGGACTTTGACAAGGAAATTGCTAGATAGTCATTTTGTTAACATATTAATAATAAATGATGTAACCATATGTTATATATGATATGTAGACACTTGAACACATGTAAATGCATGAATATAACATGCATGTATTGGTTTTAAAACCATAGGAATGAGTATGCATGTTCTTTACATCCTTATGCTTAATATAGGTTATAAAATCTTGTATATATAAACAAGTAAGGAAGTGATTTTATGATGTATGGGTAATTAGACCTCTTGGACAAGTTTTGCATGCTATTTTTGACCATTCTCATATACTCAAGAGGTCATAGCCATGGTAGAAGAGCATTTGGTATAAATTTGACCCTATTTTGTGCCTAAAAAGCCTATTTTGGCACCCTATATCACAAAATAATCAAATGAACAAATTTTTCTATGAAATTTGTCCTGAATATAGATCTCATTTAAAGCTTTTTGTAGAACATAATGTCACATTATTTGAAACTCTAGAAAATTAATTATGAATTTTCAAAGTTGAAAAAAATTTTAGATTTGGTATGTGCACTGTTTATATGGTTATTTTTTCTCTTGTATCATCTAAGAGTCAAATGATATCTAATACTCATGAAATTTTACAGGTATAAATTAGACATAATTATCTTTTTATAACCACCAAGATCACCTCATTTGGATTTATATTGAGGGAGTTATGAATTTTTAAAGTTGGTGGTTAATACCAATAATGTAGTAAGACCTCTAGTACTATTCCATCAATTTTTGTGGGATAAATGTATCTATATTGATCTAGAAATATTTTTAGCCTCTATTTAATATCTATATATTTCTAGAATGGTATGTTTTGTTAGATTTTGATTTTTCTATAATTAGTTATGAATTTTTGAAATTGATATTAGAAACTTGTGATAGAAAACCTAAGTAGCCAAACCTTTGGTACTATTCTGTTGTCAATCATGGTCCAGTTGATATTTTCATGGCTTGGAATGATTTTTATTTGTAGTTGACATCCAAGGATTTTAAGAAAGCTATCATTTATTTGATTTTTATTTTTTTATAATTAATTATGATTTTTCAAAGTTGATATTAGAAAGTCGGAACATGGAACCCAAGGAAAAATTCTATTTTTTGTATGATATGGTTCCAAACCCAAAATGAATGAGGCTAAATGTGATGTTTATGACTTGAATGAATATGATATGGATAGAAAATAATGTTGATGAGTCCACATGGTCCCTAAAGTCATAAATCATGAATATGGTCTTCCAATCATGTAACTTTTCATAAAGAAAAACATTGACTTCCTTGTAAATGTTGCCTAATATACTGTGAATAGATTGGAATAGACCATGGGACCATTGTGTATGTGCTAAGAGGTCAAGATATTACACTTATGATAGTAGTCTATGCTAATCCTAGAGAGGAATACAAATTATCTTAAAGGAGAAACTTAAGGGCCTTACCTTTTCCATCTCCAACCTGTGGTTGGCTATTAGAGATTATAATGACATTATAAGTGCCAATGAAAAGATTAGGGGACACCTAACAATAAATGAAGATGTAACTTGTTTAATGAATGCATAAATGGTTGTAACTTCATTAAAGTCCATTCTTATGGCCATAAATTGTCACATCCTAAATCGAAGATGTGATTGATACAAGTACAAGATGAATGACTCTCGTATCCATTAGTCTCATGAAATGCTCTAAAGTCATATCTTCCAACCATAATTAATTTCTAGTTAGAAAAAGACTCAATTAAGACCTTTTATTTAATATGCCAATTCACTAATTTTTAAACCATTAATTATATATTGAAGTAGTTCTCATTTTCTTGTGAAAGCTTAAACAGAATGTCCTTTGAGAACAAAACACTCCGAATTTCCTACAATAGCTAGTAATGTAGTAATATAATAATAGAGCTTTGCTCTTATCCCAATTAACTATATCAACTACACTGGAGTTAGAGATCTTACTTGTGGAATTATGGAGCTATACCTAGATTACAACAAATTCTAAATTAACAAAATTAACTTTATCCTCACAAATGAAAGTTAGATTCACCTAGAGGAAGTGTTAATCCTTATTAGGCTATTGAAATAAATCTTAGCTTGACTCTATTATATAAAGTACCAAATATTTTTCAGGTAAATAACATCTTGCAGTTAAATGGATAAATAAGTAAATAAAAAGCAATGAGTAGATAAGGTAGCTATGAACACCTTGCAAAGGCTTTAGAACTTGAAACCTTGCTTTATAAAATAGTAATGAAATTCTTGAAAGAATTCTAAATATAGTATATGATCTAAGTCATGATAGCCACATAATCTAAGATAATATAAATAGTAATGATATAAAGCATAAGGCTCTCAAAATACACATTTGAAAATTTCCAAAATTAATTCCGTTTAAAACATTTTCATTAAAATAACTTTTCTCATAATGGTATATTCTGTTATGGGCACATAGCCCATATAGATAAATAACTAAGTCCATCATGAGTCATTAGCTTACGCAAAATCATATCCCTCCATTCCATGTGTATTAAACACACAAGGCTAACAACTCCTATACCCCTTGCTAGCCGGAGTTCAAATGAAGTGTACTAAGGGCGAATAGAATTATTGTTAGCAATTAATGTTATGTTTCTAATACCCTCACAAAATGTTGCCATCATGTATAGAATCACCTTAATTCAAATTTGTACGTAAACCTTTCTTATCTATAACCAAAAAAATTTTATAAAATTTTTTTGGATTACTCCCACCGATTCCATACATGTGTTGACAACTTACAAACATGTGTTAAGAGCTTACAAATCAAGAATTTGAATAAATTGAAATATTTCTCAATTGAACATCAATGCAATTGGAATTTGAGAATTTATGGAAATCATGATATTTCACAAAATAAATAAAATTGCAAGGTAAAAAAAATATGAAATGCAATAAGATGTTATTTATTCACAGTGTGACCAAAGCAGTAGTGGTACTCCCTATTACTCTTCCAAGTCCCTAAACATGGGGACATCCCTGAAATTCCCTAAAAGAATACAATCATTTGACATTGTTTAAAAAACCAACCGACATTAGAGTAATTCAACAGTATCACACACTTAAAACCTTTGAGTCTTAAAAGACATGGCATCAAAGCATCTAACCTTAATCAATGTCTAATCCTTAAAACTTCTAAATTTCAATAACACTAAATAATTACTTTAGCATATTATTTAGTAGATTGAAAATCAATACCAAACTCTAGATCATATACTAAAAATTAGCATTGAATTTCAACCCAATTCCAAAATAGACTCTTGTCATGCTATGCTTAAATTGAATTCATAATAATACTTACATATGGCAAACATGAAGAGTCTCAACATATCCCAAACATCATAGCTATCAATGTTAAAATACTATGATGAAAATAGAGGAAATACCTATGAAATTCAAATAGTGACATCACTAAAGTTAGCAATCTTAAAAATAAGGAAAATCCACTAGTAATGGTAATACTATAATTTCTTAGCTCATTCCATGCTATTTTTATACCTCATATCAATCAATTCATGTGAGAGGCAAAAAAATGGCATTAAAATATTGATTATTTTTATGTTGCATCGCGTATAAAAATTTTATTCGATATCACGTGGACCGTATGAACTCATACTATACTTTCTCATATTTAATTACATGTATACAACTCATTTGCATCATGAAATGTGGCTTACAATTCAAGAAAACCGAAATGAAGCATAAAATGGTGTTTATTTTCGGACAGATTTTGCCTCTTTTCTGTCCAAACTTTGGAAAATCATAACTAATTCTAAAAAAATTGAAAACATACATTCTTGGTTATTCTAAAAAGCTACAGATGTCTACTTCACTAAAAATATGTCCAAACCATAACATCCATTACAGAGGATGTTTGACATCTGAAAAGATCCAGGGGCCAACTGCATTCTAAAACTGTCACAAAATTCTACAACAAATTTTGAAAATGTCCAATTCATTCTATACAAATCTAATCCATGTAAATGATACCAATATGAAAAGCTATGGATGTTAACTAGAGAGAAAAAATATCTCCAGACTAGTTCATCATGCCCAAACCTCAAAATTTAGTAGAACAGTAACTCAGGTTGGGCAAAACTCCTGATACTAGATAGAATGTTCAAAAATTTATATCTCCCTCTCTAGATGTCCAAATGAGGTGCTTCTAGTTGGCACAAATCACTAGGAATGTCTAGTTTCTCTGTAAAATTTTGTGGCAATTAGACATCATTTGCCCCATGAGTAACAGAATTTAATTTCGGACCAGTGCTACAGAATCAAGGAACAAAATCAGAAAAATTCCTAACTTTAACAATTTTCCAAATATTTTATAGAAATTTAGCTTCCCAAAAAGCTCTTAATACACTCTAAATTTATGCCAAATTTCAGACCAAGAAAAACTCATTTGGATAAAAAGTGGTATAACCTCCTAAATGATAAATTTTTTACCCTTATAGGTTACCAATTTGTCTAAATGGCTTTCTTAATTGTTTAGCACATCTTGGGCAAGTTTCAAAGCACAATTATGACTTGTAGAGACTGCCCAAATGGTTCTAAATCCCATGCATTTTATTTTGGTCTCTCAACATCCAGTTATGCATTAAACACACATGCCATTCAAGGGTCTAATTATATAACTTCATTGATTTAATACTACATACATTAGACATATAGTCTATATATCATGTTACATATGCTCAAGGTTTTACACAACTAAAAATAATATGTACAATGCTTCTTGACACTCCATTACAATTTAAACTACAAATTAAACAAAGTGTATCCATTTAGTGTTTTTAGCTTGCATTTCCTTGGCCTTGGGTACTACCTAGGCATTTTAAGCATGAGAGGGAAAGGGGAGTAAGATTCCAAGAATCTCAATAGCTCATACACCCATTCACACCACATTCAAGGCATACATATATCAAATATATGAATATGCAAGCACAAAGTGTACAATAAATCCCATTTCATGCCACATCAACATGTCAAGACCACTTTCATACTCTAGAGACTTTTGGTTTAGCCTCATCCCATTTCTAGGACTTTTAGATTTACCTCACTCTTGGCCTAGGGACTTTTGACTTAGCCTCACCCATTCAAGAGACTTTTGGCCTTGTCTCACCCATGCCATGAGACTTTTGGCATCTCCTCACCTTCATTAAGAGACTTTTGGCATGACCTCACCTTTTGAGCTCTTTCCACAACTATAGTCATTCAAGAAGACACATTGGTACTAATGTAATGTCAAGGCATCAAGTGGCATATCATCAAGTGACAAGAACACACACAAGCATACAATAACATACATATGTACACAAGAATGTAAGAGAATGAGGTGGAGAGATACCTTTTAATTTATGCAAGCTTACTTTGCCAATTCCTTTCCTTCCTTGGTCTCACAAGAGCACTTAGGTGGAGTAGGGTTCTCTTGACCTATACATCATACAATTACACATTTGAAGCAAGCCAAGACGCTAGGTTCACTCTTAAACACACACTTGGTTCCATAATGGGCATATTGGTTTCATAAATGGTTCATTGAAGTAACTCATATCATCCAAGTTCTACGCTCCATTCTCTTGTTATTTCTAGACTTTTTGGACTCATTTAAGGTCCTTGGAGCCATCCCATATTCAATTGCACTGTTGGAAACTAAGTTGTTTCATAAGGCACCATTATGGACACCATTGTCCTATCTCCCAACCTATGGCTTCTAAATTTTTCCCAATGGTTTCTCCCATCTTCTAACATCATATAAAGTCCCAAACCAAATCTAGAACAAATTAAAACATCCCCTAGCCTAATGAACCTAGCTTAGCTGAAATATGCACCATAATGGAGGTTCATAGACTTTGTGATCTTTCCTTGATGGGAGAGCCACTTGGGAGGCTTTCTAAAAGTCTTAGAAGCTCAAGGGAACATTCAAATAGTCAAGGAAACATTCACACAAAATCAGATTTTGCAAAACCCTAAAAAACACTACACTTTTCTAACTTGTTTTCCTTTGGTTTTTCTTGGAATTTCTTGCCATATTCTAAATCCTTGCACTCTTTTCCCTAGCTTTCTCCCTTGGTTCTGCCCAAAATTCATCTCCTTTTATCCCCCCTAGGCTGGCCAAAACTACCACAAAGAGGAGCAACCAAGGTGAAGCATCAAGAATGGAAAGATACCTTAGTTTCAAGCTTGTTTTCAAAGCTTTTCTTCCTTGGTTCCCTTCTCCTTGGCAAATCAAAATTTCCCCCTTAGGTCTGGACCAAAAATAGAACCAAATCATTCAAAAAAATCCATGGAAAGAAAGGAGGAAGAGAGGAGAACAAAATTGGAGGAAGATGGAGCAAGAAAATTCATGAAATTACCTAGTTTTTCCTTGGTTTTTTTCCTCTTTTTCTCCTCCTTCTTGTGCGCCTGATAGAGTAGAATAACTTCTGTATTTTGGGCAAAAAATTTCGTGCTCAATAAAAGGGAGAAGATGGAAGAAAAGTGTGGAAGTGTTTAGGACATTCTAGAAGCTTTTATTTCCAATTTTGCTCTTCCGTAATGGCAATTTTGTTTTGGCTTTGTTTTAACTCCTTTTTTAGAACCATCTTTTCCATCATAAAATTTAGGTTCTCAATTTAATAAAATGCCCTTGGAATCACTCAATTTGAAGTTAAAACCTTACCAAATGAATTGGTCAAAGTTCGAGTCAACTGACGTTAAAAAACATACACCAGAGGGGCTTTACTAGTCTCAGGGCTTCCCATAATTTTTGGGGCCTCTGAGAACCTTGGACAACTCAAAATTTTCATTTAAAAATTCTTCCTATGTGGTTTTCTAAAAGTTTCACTTATTTACGAAAATGCCATTACGTTTCGTCAGTTTCCGTCACAAATTATTTCTCTATCCTAACTTCATTTTTCTTTTCTGTCTGAGCCTAGGATTATTATTTTTAGGAGTCTAGGACTCAACTCAAATTTTTTTGGGACATTATCTAGGTCATTTTAGAGGACTTACTTTTATATGGCTCATTTCGTCATCTTACAAAAATTACGTTCATCACACTAACTTTCCCCCAAATGATTCAAAAAACTCATTCAAGAATTTAGGCACTTCAAACTTCATACTTTTCCTATAGACACCCAAAAATGATATAACCCATTGGTTGTCTTTGTTCAATAGACATTGAATAAAGTGTCTTATCAAGTAAAAGTAAAAGAAATAAAATTGATTAGGCATTTTATAATATTAACTCTATTGCTAAGTTTAATTGTGTAGTGACTAGAAAACATAAGTTGTGACTTCAAATTGGGTGGGTTAAAAATTTATTACACAAATTCAAACTTAATCATAGCCAACATGAACAAGAAAGAAAAACATCACATTAAATGGTAGCTTTAATAAGACTTTATTTCTTCTTAGCTTGATTAAATCTTAAAATAAGCCTCCTAAATATCTAAATCATTTTACTCAAAAGCTATAACAATTAGATAAAATATCATTTGTAACAAGTTCCTTACAAAGGTGAGATAACTTTACCATATTCAATTCAAAAAGTAATTTAAAAATAAAAAAGTAGAGTCCCAAATCCTAATTTTTCTTGCATAACATCCTTCCATACATAACTTTAGTAGGGCCAACAAAACAATTAGAAAATCCTAACCAAGATCCAAACAAGAATTTTCTTAAAGCAAATCAAGGGAATAACCATTATCTTAGAATAACTATTATAGGTTACTTATCTTAACTAACTTGGCACTATCCCTCTCTAGTTAAACATCAAAACTTTCACAATCAACCTACCATGAAGAATAAAACTCATATGAATGAATCCTTACCCACAGCATTTAAAATTAGTGTAGTAATATGACAATTTCATGCAGGGTCTTAAAAGAGCTTCAAGTTGAAAAGAAGCTTCTAAAATTTTCATCATTCTCCCTATCACCTTTCTTGTTGCTTCTCCTCTATTCTTGGTTTTCATTTTCCTTATCAACTCACTCTCTCTCAATGAATGAAATTATAAGAAGAAAAGGAAGATTCAAGAAATCAAAGAACTAATAGCATGTAGGGATAAGCTACTTGAAGCTACACATGGGAGGGCTAAAATTATGAGTAGTGGTTGAAATAGAGAGGAAGAGAGAATCTTTAAAAAGCAAATGGAAAATAGTTAAGAGAAAGAGAAACACAAACTTAAGGTGTTAGCAATAGAATGGTCAAAGTAGGGGAGAGATTTTTATTCTTTTTTTTTTTTTTCAAATTTTGGGTTATTACATAAATTCATATGACAAGGCTCTTTATTTTTTGTTACAGAAGAGTCCTTAAATATCTCAATAGAGGGTTATGTAATGAAGCTTGGAAAATCTACTTTCAAGATGCTTATGTTAAAGTTATGACTAGAATTGGCAGTTTGGATCACCACCCCTTTTCGCTTAGTCTATCAAGAAGCAAAATGGTTAACTATGAAAGACCTTTCCACTTTAAGGTAGCCTAGCTTACTTAGCAAAAGTTTCATGATTTTATTAGTCAAAGATGGTCCTAAATGGGCCTTCTTGTAAGACTCCTACTACCTTAACTAATAAGTTAAAAGAGTGGAATAAAATCATCTTTAGAGTATTTTAAGAAGGAAGAAACTTATTCTTATAAGACTTGATAGGATCCAACGAAAAATGAATAGTGTATGAAAACTATAGTTGGCTCTTTTAAAACTAGAAAAGGAGCTTCACCAAGAACTTAATAAGGTACTTAAGCAAAAGGAAATTCTTTAGCTCCGAAAAGCCCACACCATATGGATAAATGATGACGATCAAAATACTAAGAAAAGGAAAAATAGAATTATAGGGAATGGGAAGAATATTTATGTGTTCGAAAAGGAGCTTTACTAATGAATGCAATAATTCTCCTTTTATTCATATAGTAGTGAATTTTCCACCATTGAATAAGAATGATTCACATGCGTTAGTGTAACCAGTCACTAACAAAGAAATTTAAGAAGCCTTATTTGCTATTGGACCTTTTAAAGATCATAGGAATGATGGGTATCTAGCTATTTTCTTCTAGCATAATTAGGAAATTTTTTGTCCTTATGTGTGTTGTTTTATCAAGCAAATTTTTAGAGGATATCAATATGATAGATAATACTTTCCCTGTCTTAATTCCTAAAGTTGATATGCTTAAGAGAACAAACTCAAGTATCTTTTGCCTTAGATTATAACACCCGCATCGATGAGTTTTGTATCTAGTGGACATATTCAAGAAAACATAGTAGTTACAAATGAGCTGATTCACACTATGAAGAATTTAAGAAGGAAATAGGCTTTTTTGTTTTTAAAATTGATTCAGAGAAAGCCTATGATTGGGTAAGATGGGACTTTATTAAAAATATTCTCTATAAGGCTCATATTCCTTCCTTTATTTTAAACATAATTACAAAATGCATCTCAATTGTTTCAACACAAACTCTATGGAATAAGGCAAAAACTATAACATTCTAGCCCATTGGAGGAATCAAACAAGGTGAACCTTTATCTTTCTACATTTTCATTTTGTGCATGGAAAAATTAACTCACATCATTGAGGAAGCAATTATGACTAATAAGTGGAAGCACATTAAAATAGGAAAAATGTCACCTAAGTGATTCATTTGGTGTTTATTGATGATCTTATCCTTTCTAGGGAAGTTTCCCTAATTCAATTCTACTGTACTATAAACTTCCTTAATGTTTTTTGCAATTTGTCAAGCCATAAGGTTAATGTGTCTAAATCCAATATTTACTTTTCAAAAAATGTGGGCATTATGCCAAAGAAGGAAATAGCAAAAATTTTAGGATTTAGTGTGACAAATGATTTAGGCATGTACTTAGGAGTGCCTAGTCTTAGAGTAGGGCTTGCATAAAAAACTTTAATTTTATGGTGGATAAGATGAAAAGGAGACTTGCTAGATGGAAAGCAAATTGCTTAAGCATGGCGAGAAGAATAATTGTGGATAAATCCATTCTAGGTTATATCTCAATATAACTTATGATGGTTGCCAAATTTTAAAAAATGACTTGCATAGAGCTTGAAAAATTGCAATGATGTTTTGTGTAAGGGCATGATCTAAGGGAACAAAAAACCCATCTAATTGGTTGGGACCATATATGCAAACCAAAATTTAATCAAGGCTTGGCAATTAAAAACTTGGAGGCCATATTGAAGCTTAGATTGGATCTATGTAGTGGCACGATAAACCTCTGGGCCAACGTCATCCACCATAATATACAACAAATAGGAAGCTCTCATTAACTTTTTGAAAGTTAACCAATTAGTATCCCTTCTTTAGCATGCTCTAAAATCTATATAGAGGTGCATTGAAGCTTACACCATAAAGGATATTAGTGATGGAACTACCACAAGTTTCTAGAATGACAAATGGATAGATAACCCAATGCTCCTTACTAATGTGGTTAACCTAGAGTCGATTGTTCCAAATGCTAATTGGTGGGTTGCTGACTTGGTGGATAGCCACAGTGGGGGGATTAGATTAGATTACAAGGTTTGGTTCCTAAAAAAGCTCTTTTAAAGATCCAAGTAATTCCTTCTCCAATAAATGCCCTTGAGCCTAATGTTATATGCTGGGATGGTATAGGAAATGACATGTACAATGTTTGAAGTGGGTAAAATGCATCATAGAAAAGAGACTTGGCTATAGAGCTTCCTTTTGGAACCTTATATGGAAATGCACTAGTTTAGAAAGAATCAAAGTGTTCTTGTGGATTGTAGCTCACAACAAAATGTTATGCTAATGTCGCTATTTGCCATATGTGTAGGGTCATTGAATCTACTACTCATGTTTTAAGGGAATGCTTAACTGCTATAACTATCTAGAATAACTTGATCACCTTGAACAAATGGATTATGTTCTTTAAGGTCCTTTCACGTCTTAGCCTATAGGATGATTTGGTTAACATCTATAGAACTCTATGGAAGGTTTGGTGTTTGCTATTAGTTGCTTTTGAGAAGAAGAAACTCCAAGGTTTTAAATAGCAATGATACATAGCAAAATAATTTTGTAAATAAGATACGAAATTTCATGAATCAAATCCAAAATGCAAGAAGCCACATTCTTGATTTGAAACTTGGGTTTAATGATGTAAGAGATATATGTCAATGGCCACCTAAAGAAAAATATATTAAAATAAACTGTGATGGAGCTAGTAAAAGTAATCCAAGACTCATGGGATGTAGTGGCATTTTTCTTAATTAACATGGTGACTAAATGAGAGGCTTCTCTAGAAATATAGGATGGTGCAACTCTATAAAAGCTGAAGCTTAGGGTACTTTCATTGGGTTAGAACTTGCTTGGCAATATGGTTTCTGCAAGGTTCATCTTGAGTTGGATTCCTTCAACCTTGTTATAGCTATGAATGAAACTTTCAAGAACTATAGTAATAATAATTGAGTTGTGAAGTTGATTAAGCTTATCATGACAAGGGATTGGGATATCAAGGTAACCTATATGCTTTACGAAGCATATTGATATGTAGATTTTTTGGTTAATCATAGTCTTAATCTTCCTATAGGTCTTTTATGTTTAGGATTGTACTCCCTCCTTCCTTAGTTTGACCCTTAAGGTGGATTACATAAGCACTTTCATCTCCTAAAGTTTTTAGTTTTTTTTCTTTTTTCCTATTCTTGGGCTTTTAGCCTTGTTGTTTTACCCAAAAAAAAAATTCTCACACCTTGTATAATGAGATAACATAAATGAATGAAATTTTGACTTTTGAGCAAAAATTGAATATACCCTAACTGAAACATTTAAAAAAGGAAAGTAAACCTATAATCAGAACAAATTTTCAAATAAAAGAAATTGATCCAATAAATGTTGGAATGACAATAATAAGTTGGATAAAAAAAACTTATATATGATTTTTTGATATGGTCTAATTTGATTAGTATTTGTTGATTGTTTGTTGTTCTTTAGGATTATTGTGACTTTTGTTTTTGGTGTATTCTAATGGTAGAAGTCTCATATTTTCATTTGGTTTATTTTTGTGTGTTATTTTAAGTGTTTTTTTTAAAACCTATCATATGAGAAGCACCCTAGAAAAGGCTTTAAAAGCTATAGTTGTTGAAAATTTAAGATGTTTAAAAGATATTTATATTTTAACTAAATTTCATATTATCCTTATTATAAACATATTACTATTAGGTTTATATGTTTGCCTATATATATTTTCTTAATTTTTATTAGTTCTTTTTGTCATATTTTTGTTAGTTTTTAACTAAAACACAAATTGCCATTATCTTTTTAAAATGTCAAATGCAAGAATTTCATATATTTCTCTAATTTTTATCATGAAAATAGAATCTTCCAATTTATTTTCATTCACAATTTATATGGCTCCTAGCTTTATAAGTTGTTGCCTTCACCCATATATTATTTATAGATTTCAATTTAATATTCAACAAGTATATGTTATGTAATAACTTGACATAAAGTTTTTTTTTGGAATATTGGTATTGAAAAAAATAAAAATTTTCACCCATTATTGTCATTTTACGTACCCATAGCAACTTTTAAAAATTATTACCAAACATTTAATCAATCAAGTTTGCTTTTAAAAGGTGACTTGTATAAAATTTTTACCAAACACTATTTTTATCCTTTATAACATTTTTCATAGCACCTATGACACATTTAACTATTGAAAAGTCATAACTTTCCTAAAGGACCTTAAATTACTTCTTTATTTTTTTTTTCCCAAGGTGAAATAGGCTTGTTTAAATTGATAAAAGGACTAATGATGTGCACTCAGGCATCTAAGAGCATAAAAAGGCATATAATACATAGACAATATGAGAATTCTAAGGGTAAAAAGGAACAAAATCCACAACTTCAAGGCATTAAATCTATCTTTATGCAAAAACTTGGTTCTTAGATGAGAAAAACTAATCGTTGACATTTTTACGTCATGTAACACATCGAGGATTAACAAATATGGATCCACTTAGAGAAAAATCTGCAAGAATGATGTGGTAGAGAGGATTAAAAGCCATTAAGGGCTACCAGGGTGAGATAATGTCAATAAGCAGGATGACAAAGACTCAGTACGTGGCAAGACTTCATTGCTCATTCGACCTTTGACGGACTTGTCGTACAACCCTCAAAATAAAACTAGGTTGAATATTAAATGCACTATAGTGCACAACCTAGGTCATCTCCCTTGGAAATGGAATTCAATGTTCAATTGGATTTTCTAAGTGTTAAAAGACTCTAAAAATTTCTAAACTAAAGGGGGTTTGATTGATTTAAACTAATTAAAATGAAACCAAATTAAAATTCCTAATTGCTACCTAATTGGATGAATTGTGGGTGGAGAATGGTCTTGTGACTAGCTTTGGAATTGTCCCTTGGTATCCACTATCCTCATCCTAATCCAATTATGATTAATTCTGGCCTAAGAGTTCCTAATTGTGTTCATTAGCAAATGATCTTGAATAACCATTCAAGATTCAAGAAACTAGCAATTTAATATTAATTGAGACCTCAACTCCGCATTAAATTGTTAATTCTTGTCTTTAAAATCTTTGAACACTCAAATTGATTGATTAACTGATTAATTAGCTTCTGAATCGTCATCCAAAAATGTTTAATTAACCAACTAAACACCAAGGAATCCACAAATAGACAATTAGGCACTTAATCTCACTCATGCATTTCATCAAATACCTTCGTGGCATACATGGGAGACTATAGAGAAATCAACAATTCAGAACCAAAATTAATCAATTAAAACAACAATTATCTTCCTAATCAGTACCTAACCAGCTATTAATCAATTACATAAATTCTCAATCCAATACTACTTAACCAAGATTGTATAAGAAAAAGAAAAAGTGTAGGAAATTGAGAAATCTTAGCCAAAATTCTGATTCTTCTAAGGATTAAAGCTTCAGCCAAGGTTGCTTCCAAGCTAGCCTCAAGGTGGATTAGAGCTTCATATTGGCGTGGAGAGATGGAGATGGGAGGGATGGATGAGAGTGTGGTGAATGGTTCTGTGTGTGGACGAAGGCGAAGGGTGAAGTGTGGGTGAATGAGCGAATGACGTCATGAATGGAATGAATATAAGTGCTGATGGCGTGATTTTACTCCTCACGTGTCTTGCTTATTTTTCACGTGCTCCCCCTTCTCATTTTAATTGTCTGAAGCTTGCATGTGATTGAGAGTGTGGGCCCCACTTCATCTTATTTTATCATATTCCACATGAGTGCTTCGTTTTCTGATTCATGCTTCTCACGTTGTTCTTCCTAGCTCTCTAGACTCGGATATCAGCTCCTTGCTTCTTCATTCATATTCATGCATCCACGTTGCTTCTGCATGTCGCGTTTCACGTTGCTGTCCAGGCCTCATGCAGCATCTTAACGTTCTTCACATGGCTGTTTTTCTTCATTTTCTCCTTCCCCACGCTATAGCTGCCTTTGATGCTGCCTCGCCCGAGTGTTTATAGGTGGCTGTTCATAGTGTGATGAGCTGCTGCATTATTCTGAACCCGAACTGCATCTTGGACTCACAATTCAAGCTTCCCACGTGTTCTCCTTCAGGCCGTAACTTCTTAAACTTCCATATCAGCTCTGCATGCAGTTGTTGACTCCTTTTACGTGTTGCTTCAGTTGATTCTCAGCTTCAAAAGGCACCAAAACCTATAGTGTAACGCCCGATATGTTGTAAAAACACAAAAATAGGCCGGTTTGAAAAGTAAGTCCCCTAAGATGAGTAATTCAAGGCCAAATAAAATTTGCATAAAATGTTAAATAATAGAAAATGAGGATTTGAGCCTTGAGTTGCCCAGAAACTGGGGCTGGAGTAATTCAAAAAATTTGCCGAAAGGCCAGTGGCATTTTCGTAAATAAGTGCACTTTTGGGAAAAACACCTAGGAGGGCTTTTTAAATGTAAATTTTGAGTTGCCCAGGGTTCTCAGAGGCCCCAAAAACCATGGGAAGCCCCGGGACTGGTAAAGCCCCTCCGATGTACTCTTTTCGACGTCAGTTGACTCAAATTTTGACCGGTTCGTTCGGGAAAGTTTTAGCTCCAATTTGAGTGATTCCAAAGGTATTTTATTAAATTTGGAATCTAAATTTTATAATAGAAAAGACGGTTCTCAAAAAGGAGCTAAAACGAAGGAGAAACGAAAATGCTAAGAACGAAGGGCAAAATTGGTATTAAAGTGTTAAAGGAAGCTTCTTTCTTCGTCTTTATATGCCACGTTCTGCCTCCCCCTCTCTAAACCGACTTGCTTCTGCCCAATTGTAGAGGAGAACTCCAGCTTCTTAGGCGCACAAGAGGAGGAAGATTTTGGAGGAAGAAATTCAAGAAAAAGGTAAGAAACTTTAAGAAATTCCATATCCTTCCTTCTTGAAACTTGCTCCTCTCCTCCCAAGCTTTCTTTCTATGGGTTTAATGGAAAGTTTGGTGCTGTTTTGGGGGCAGAACAGAGAGGAAAATTTTGAAACTTGAGGGAGTAAGCTAACCAAGTGGAAGAACAAGCCAAAGGAAGCAAGAAAACAAGGTAAAACTTTCATTCTTTGGTAGTTTCTCCCTCCCCCTTCCTCTTGCACGAATTTGGCCACCATGAGCCCACTTCTTAGGGGCTATTTTCTGTCCAATTTATGGAGGGATTAGAGGTTTTGGAGTGCAAGGATTAAGAATCTATCATTAGAAACAAGTAAAAGCCATTGAATTTCAAGTTGAAAAAGTGTAGGGTACTTGAACATAATTTAAAATCTGGGTTGATTTAAGACTTTCCCATCATATATGAGTGGTTTTTTGAATTTCTAAGACTCCTAAGAAGCCTCCCAAGTGCCCCATCCATCAAGGAAAAATCTCAAACTCCATAGGTCTTTAATGTAGGCATAAATTGATCAAAACCCTAAGAGATAGCTAGGGGATGTTTCAAAGAGTTCTAAGCTTGATTTGGGACTTTATATGATAAAAGAAGATAGGAGAAACCCTTGGGAAAAATTTAGAAGCCTTAGGTTGGGAGATGAGGCAATGGCTTCCATAATATAACCTTATGAAGCAACATGGACCTAAGTGTGTGAAAGTAAGTGTGTGATGGCTTCAAGGACCTTAAATGAGGTCAAGAGGTCTAAATATGGTAAGAGAATGGAACCAAGAATTTTACTTGTGGTAGTTACTTCATTAGGTCATTAATGGAACCATATTGTGACAACTAGAACAAAGTGTAGTCTTAAGAGTGAGTTGGGTGTCATAACTTGTTCCAAGAGTATAATTAAGTGTTGTTTATTATGAATAGGCCAAAGAAATCCAACCCCACCTGCTTGTGTTTGTGGAACCGAAAAGGGGAAGGAACAAGTAAAGTAATACTTGAATTTGCCCCAAGGTAGCTCTCCACCTTTTCTTGTTGCATTTTCTTGTCGCATATATGTCATTGTGTGCTTGTGTGTATATTTGTATGTTTAAGACATGTCACTTGATGCTATGTTGCTATTTTGGTATCAATATGCTTTCTTGAATGTCTTTGAATTGTGGAATTGGCTCACAAGGGTGAGGTAGTGCCAAAAGTCCCTTAATATGGGTGAGGAGATGCCAAAAGTCTCATGGCATGGGTGAGACAAGGCCAAAAATCCCTTGGATAGGTGAGGCTAAGTCAAAAGTCCCAAGAACCAAGAGTGAGGCAATCCAAAAGTCCTAGAAATGGGGTGAGGCCAAACCAAAAGTCCCTAGAGCTCATTCTTATGCTTGACATGAGTTTGAGACACAAACATGTGAAAGTGGAATGCTTCATGAATTGATTGATTGCATACTTGTGCCTTTGACATATTGTATGTCTTGAAAATGTGCTTGGATAGGTGTATGAGCTATTGAGGTTCAATGAATCTCACCCTCTCCTTTCTCTCATCTCATATGATCTAGGTGGAGTCCAAGATCCAAAGGATGGAGGCCAAGGAGCTTAAATCTCCATCTCTTGGCACATTTTGCTAGTTTTGGTGTATTAGAATGTCAAAGAATATATGTATATATTATTTTTGAGCCATGACACTTTGAACAAGTGTAAAACTATGTAAAGTTAGTGTATGTATCAAGAATGGAGTTTAATGTATAGAATTGTGTGTTTTGACCACTTGGGAGCCCACTTATGCATGTATGTGTATGGAAGTGGAATGGTGAATTTGAGTTGTATGAGGATTCAGACCTTATGAGAGACTTATTTGTGCTCTATTTATGCTTTCTAAGTTGGTCAAATGTGTGTGGAACCATGAATGGCCCATTGGAACCAAATTTGCCCCTTTATTGGAACCAAATTGCCATAATCTTGAGCTATGGAAAAGTCTGACCAAATGACCTCTTCTTGACTTGAAATTTTGCATGCACTTAGATCTTACTTAGAGCTTTCTGGCAAGCTAAAGATCAGGTCATTTGGAGGTCTGTGTAAGTTTCTATGATTTTTCCAAGTTGGCACCAGAATTTCGATTTGCACCAGTACTGTTCATTTGGTTAGTTGTGAAATTATGTCATCCGAGGGTCAAACGTGGTCCAATGGCTACGAAATTTTGTAGGTAGAAACTAGGCATTTAGAGTGACTTGTAGCAACTAGAAGCACCTCATTTGGAGGTCTGTGCTAAGAGATATGAATTTTTGAATTTCTGGAACAGTAACAATAGCACAGCACGACCTGAATCACTGTTCCATTGAATTTCAGTGGCTAAACGTGCTTTCTATGGTCTGAACCTATTTTTACCATAAATTTAACATTCATAGCTTTCCAACTTGATATAATTTGCTTGGATTGGAGTTTTGTGGAGTTAATTGGACATTTTCAAAGTTTATAGCAGACACTTGCATCAGTACCAGTAGTAGTCCTAACCTCTGCGCCTTTTCACATGTCAAACGCTTTCCGTGTTATGTTTCATAGCCTGGACGTATTTTTGTCATAAATTAGACATGTTTAGCTTTTCAAAATGGCAAAGAATTCATGATTGCCATTTTTCTAGATTTAGTTATGAATTTTGAAACTTCATATCAGTAACCTGAACCAGTAGCCCAGACAACAGCGACCCTCGTGACTTTTTGGATGTCAAACATTCTCCCCTTAATGATTCATGAGCTGGAATTATTTTTAGCATGGGGTAGACATCCAGAGCTTTCTATAATGGTAAAGTTTGTTGGGTTTTGATTTTTGTGGATTTAGTTATAAATTTCTGAAGTTGTGACAGAAAAACTGAGTTTCTGGCCAAAAATAATAGAGTGAATTTGATGTTCCCTTTTGCATTCCACGAGTTGTGGGCCAATTTTGGTGATACAAATGACTTGTTTGTATGTAATTAAATATTATAATGTGATGTATGAGCTCATATGGTCCTTGTGACACCGAATGGAATTTTCATACGCGACGCAACGTGAAATAAGGCATTATTTTAATGCCACTTTTCTATTCCCTTTTATACAATTCATCATGTGAGCCTTAGAAATGATAAGAAGTAAGCTAAAAATGTATGGTGTTACATATAGCTTTTCTTCCACTATTTCTGCATGTATGTGTTTGAACTTTCATCCAATAAACCAGTGGCTGCATCTCTGTTCAGCTGCTGCCCCTGCATGCATGGCTCTGTTTCCTTCAACGTGGTCAGTTCATTCATCACATGAATCTCCTCTTGTTTCTCATGTACTTTATGGCTTCATTCTGGACCCTAAACCCGTAGCTTCAGTGCTTTCTTTCTCTTCACATGTTCTGCTCTTAAGCTTCTCCTTCCCATTCCACATCAAAACCTTGTTTCTTTCTCCACTTGATCTTCACATGCTTCTTCTTCTTTTCTTTAAATCAAATGCTTGTTCAAGCTCCAATTGCCCAACAAAAAATCTGCACAAATAATAAGAACAATTCAATAGGAAAATCCAAAAAAATTATTTAAGATAAAATTGAGCATTAAAAACCAAATTTTTACAAATTAAATCCTAAAATATAGAAATGGCTATTAAAATGAAATCTTATCTAATTAAAGCCCTAAAACCATATTTGGACACTAAAATGCCTAAGTTAGGGGATTAAAATATATAAAATGTCATGCTTATCAACCTTCTTTGAGAATTAAACCTTCTAAGAGACTTCTTCCCCCTCCCCCTTCCCCAAAAAAACCCAAAAAAAAATTTAATGGTCATTGTTGAGAATTACTGAAAAAAAATTCTATAGAAAATAGATAAATGGGTGGGGGGCTACCATCTCACGATGCAACTATAACCTTAAATGTTTTAAATTAGTGTGGTAGCTAGGTTTTTCTCCTCTTAAAACATTTTTGTTTATTTTGCATATATTATGGTGATGCATTAAAGTTTTTCTCCTCTTAAGATGCACCATTGAATAAACTTGCAAACAATCATGAAGGGTGATGTTCTAACCGACTCAAATGATCAAGTCAATAAAGATAAATAATAATAATAATAATAATAATAATAATAATAATAATAATAATAATAATAATAATAATAATAATAATAATAGAAATAAATTATCAAAGTCACTCACAAAATTACCAAAAAAAAAAGGTCCCTGTAAAAAAGATGTATTATAATGCAAGGGGTTGATAAATCTTACCTTTCTACTCAATTATTGAGTATTTCTTAATTATTTATATTTTGTGATGATTATTTACATGTGTGGAAAGAATAAAATTTGATGACGCAATACCATACAAATAAATTTCATATATCAAGATATATTTATGTGTCTAAACTTTTCTCAAAACTTGTCATGATAGTTCGTTATTGCATACTGATAGTCAAAACATTATTTCTCTAGAGTCATGGCATTACTATGTACAAATAAATACAACAAAAAGGGCTCATGACTATTAGGTCAATAACTTAGGTCCTAAGTTGTCTTCATATTGTCCTATATAGCAAATAGGGCTTGACCATCCTTATTAACAGCTAACCACTTCATACTTACAATCACTTGCACTTGTCCCACATCTGGGATATTTACATACATCCAATCAATTTCAACTATGACTCTTACTATCAACATGATCATTATCTGTATCTGAACAGTTTTCCATAAAAAAGTGAGGATTTATATTCTTAGTAAAAATAATGTTAATTTTGAAAACTAGTAATGGTCCAACTACATAAATTGCAAAAAAAAAAAAAATCCTCTTCCCTTGTCTAAACATATAAAAGATAGCAAAGATAGTCATCACACTTGAACATATAAGTTGCAGGATAGACATATGTTTATGCATATATGTTAATGTTATTTTCTAAGTAGATACCCCAAAATCATCCCCTTGGCCTAGTATCATATTTGATATACATACCTAAAATATTACTACATCATAAAATAGTGTAACATACTTATAAAAAATACAGGGAATCATATGTACAATAATAGCTACATGCTAGATCATCTGTGTTTAATGATCAAAACCATGGATAATGTAACATATTAACTAGATAGCTCTTATTTAATTATTATGGTTCAACAGCAAGCTAATTTATTGATGGAAGTAAAATACTGAATCCAAAATACAAACACTTACTTCTTTCATAATTTCCACATCAATCCAATGTTTACCATAAAAGTAAAATGTGCATAATATTCTAAGGAAAATCTAGCAGAGTTTCATTTATAAAATTGGCTATCCAAACTAATAGAATGGTCACATTTCAACCCAAACTCACAAACACGAAAAAATATAGATAGTAATAATATCAGATAACACAAATCTAGTCATATATCATTATCTGGTTCTGAATAACTCAAACTGGAGTTACATTACTGTTAACAGTATACTAGTGCACATAATACAATACTGAGAAAATAAAGCTTAATATATATACATCCATGTCAATATTACTACAAAATTAGATACAACATATTCATATTATTTTGTTAATCCATATGTCATTCTTTCTCTTTTCCTTTGATGGCACTGGAGCTTCCACTTGGCACTAGTTAGTGGGAAAATAGAGATAAGGGTGAGATTTGGGAGAATCTTAATAGCTATGTTCAAATCACCTAAAATAAGCATGAGACAGTTAAGCAAAAATAATACAAGTATGCATGGTCATAGAAAACTAACATAATACTTTACATGTTTATTACATATTCTATCATGGCCATGAATCTCAGTTTAGCTTAGGCTTTTCTCTTGGGTTTGCGAGAACTACTGCATTTGTTCCTATAACATCCAAGATTTCAGAAAATTTTTTAAGTCTACCAACTATAGTCAGGACCCCTGTTAGTTATAGCGAGTATACTAGTTTGCTACAACAAGGAGCCAATTAGCTATAACGAATGTACCAATTTGCCATATGAAGATATAGTCCACTATAGTGAGTTCATGCATTCCATACAAAATCTAGGGAGTTTCTTACAATAGCACTTGCTGTAGCAAGAACAAAGGCGTAAAACTAATAAGTGCTCGTCATAGCGAGGGGTATTTCCTGCTATAGCAAGACTTATTTTGGAAAAAGCATGAAAAAGTGAAAATTTTCTTTTTAAAGGACCCAAAAGCCTCTTAATCCCTCTAACCAAGATATTGCTTCATCTAAAAACAGAGAAAAGGGTTGGAGAGAGAGGGAGACCAAGAGGAGCCAACAAAGAGGGGATAACATCAAGGAAAAAGGTGAGAAAATTATAAGAATTCATGGTTTCTTCCTTTAGAAAATCAGTTCCTTTCTTTTTGCTCTCTCTTTTTGTAGTTTTAGGTGCTCATATGGTTCTATTTTGGGCTTAATTCAAAGAGGAAAGTGCAAGGATTTAAGGAAAAGATTTAAGCAAAGGAAGAACCTTTTGGAAAAAGCTTGATTCAAGGTAACTTCTTTCCATTATGTTGCATCTTATTCCCTTGTTTCTTCCTGAGTGTTTCAGCCAAGAACAAAACCATGAAAGGGGGAAATTTTTTGACTTAAAGCAAGCATAAAACCATTGATTTAGGCCATGGGGAGTTGAAATATGCCAAGAAATTACAAGAGAAATCAATGAATTTCAAGTTAAAGACATGTAGAGCTCTTGAATGTAATGTGAAAACTGATTTAATTCATAAATCCCCTAACATATATGAGTGTTTGTTTGAGTTCCTAACAGCCCTAAGAAGCTTTCTAAGTGTCCCTTCCATCAAGGAAACATTGGAAACTCCATGGACTCCAAATGCTTTTCATGGTCTGACCTAGAGCACTTGAAAGGAGTATTGAGTGTTTTAATTGGTTTTAAGCTTTGTTTCGGATCATGTTTGATGGAAGAAGATGAGAGGAATCCTTGGAAAAACTTTAGAAGCTATAGATTGAAAGTTAGGTCAATAGGTTTCATAATATGACTTATAGAAGCAACATGGACCTAGGCTCTTGGAATTAAGTGTGTGATGACTTCAAAGAATCTAAATAGAACCAAGAGGCCTAGATATGGGAAGGAAATGAAACTAAGAGTTTAAATTATGATAATTGCTTCATTAGGCCATTAATGGAGCTATTATAGAACTAATAGACTAAGTATGCTTATTAAGTGTGTATTTGATGCTTTGGCTTGTCCCAAGAGAGTAATTGAGTGTTATTTGTTATGTCTAAGCTAAAGAACTCAAGCTCTAACTAGTTATAGTTGTGAGACCAAGAAGGGAGAAGAGAAATTAAAAAGGAAGAATTGTGTCTAATTGTCAAGGTAGCCCTTCACTCTTTCTTGTTGCATTCTTGGATGTATGATAGTTATTGTATGCTTGTGTATGCACTTGTATTATGAAACATGCCATTGGATATTGTCTGGTTATATTGGTACCAATATATTTATATTTTGGGTTGTGAAAATTACTCTTAAAGGGTGAGCTAGTGCCAAAAGTCTCTTCTGATGGGTGAGGTAGAGCCAAAAGTCCTTAAATATGGGTGAAACAAGACCAAAAGTCTCATGGATGAGTGAGGCCAAGTCAAAAGTTCCTAGACCAAGGATGAGGCTAATCCAAAAGTCCCAAAAATAGGGTGAGACTAGACCAAAAGTCCCTAGAACTTATTCTTGGCATTAATATGATTTTCATGGCATGCAAATTATGCGTTAAATGATTCGTATGGTTCTGAATGCCTATTTGCATGCATTAACATGTTTTATATGCCTCAGTTGCTTCCTTAAATAAGTGTATAAGTTATTAAAATTTGATAAATCTCACCCCCTTCCCTCTCCCATCTCATATTGTCTAAGTGGAGCTCAAAAGCCAAAGATTGGAGGCCATGAAGCATAAATGGCCATTTCTTGACACTTTTGCATAATTATATATAGTTTTGATGTATAGGAAAGTCAAAGTACTTATGTACATATTATTTTTGAGTTGTAATAATTGGAGTCAATGTAAAAGCATGTATGGATGATGTAAAAATCATATTTGGTACCAAATCAATGTAAATGTAAGATTTGGACCTTTGATGCCTTGTAAATGCTAGTATATTCTTACATGTGGAATATCCAAATTAAGATGCATGATCATTTGGACCACTTGGGCAATTCATATATGATGTATTAGTGCTTTCAAACTTACCCAAGATATGCTAGAATATGTATGAGGCCATTTGAACCCACTTTGAACCATATAAGGTGCCAAATTTGCTAAATTCAAGAGCTATGTCAAGATTTGACCAAATGACCTCTTCTTGGTCTGAAACTTGGCATGCTTATAGGTATTGTCTAGAACTTTTTGAGAAGCTAAAGTGCATATTATTCAGAGCTCTAGAGAATTTTTGGTGAATTTCCAAAGTTGGCAAAATTTCTAAATCTGACAATGGCACTGTTCATAGGGTCAAAAACTTTACCTCAAGCACTCGTAGGTCAAATGGTGTTCAATGGCTATAAAATTTTATAGGGAGAAATTAGACATTTATAGTGACCTATACCAACTAGAAGTACCTCAATTGGAGGTCTGTAGAGAGAAAAATGATTTTTTAAAGTTTTAAGCCAGTATCAAGGATGCTAGCCGACCTTGGCTACTGCTCCATTAGTTTTTGAGGTCTAAAGGCTTTTAAACTAGTTTGGCCTTATTTTTATCCTTTAGTTATCATCTATAGCTTTCCAAATTAGTATAGTTTTCCTAAATTAAATTTTTGTGAAATTAGTTATAAATTTTTTATATTCATATTAGTAAGTTATATCAGAAACATTAGGCAGTCTAACCTTTCAACCTCTTCTATTATCAAACATGGTCCAAATGTTGAGATTTGGTTTGGAATTATTTTCAGTATAAAGGTAACACCCAGAGCTTTCCAGAAAGCTATAGCTTGCTTGATTTCCATTTTTCTAGAATTAGTTATGATTTTCCAAAGTTGGTGCCAAAAATCTAAACTCTAGACCTGTGAGAAAATTTGTATTTTTCTAGTTTTTGGCTTCATATCTAGGGTTCATAGATTGTTTTATGCAATGTATAAATTGTATGAATGAATTTTGAGTAGAAAATATGATTGATGGATTCACGAGACCCACAGGGTGAAATATGAATGTCTAAACCCCTAGCGTTACACAATAAAATACCACGGTTTTACCCCCTTTCCTTTGGAATTTCATAGAATCAAGCTTAAATAAAGGATAATTGAGTCTAATGTATTATGGTGTTATAGTTCCTGTTGCCCCTCTTTGTTTTGAAGCCTCAGCTCATCAAACATAACATGCAAAATATAGCATATAACTGATGCAATGCATTATAGCATATATTGTGCAAATTAACCTTACACTATAATGCATATTAAGCTTAAACAAGTGCACATGCAACTAAATAGAGAAGAGTAAGCTACCTTGTATATGTGATAAGAATCCAATAAAACTTTTAACTTTCTTGCTCTATTTCTTTCTCTCTTTCCTTCTCTTTCTTGATTCTACACCTAGATAGAGTCTCATTAGCTTGTCCTAAAAATATCACATAAATGCATCATCAACATCTAGAGCTCATAATAACTTCTCTTAAACTTCTTTAACTTTTAGCTATACTTTAGGCCATTTAAAGTGTATTTAAACCCTCTTTTACAAAGTTCCAAGATACAAGCTTGTTAGGTGGCAATTATACCATCTAAATGCTCAAATTTCACCATATCCAAGGGCTAAAGTTATGAAACTCCTTTTGGATTTTTGCTTCCCTTAATCGGTTCATCACTTAGGCTCTAGGTTAGGGATTTACTAAGCTTAAATCCTAGACTAACTTATGCTTCTAGAATTCATAATTCAAGTCAAAATTTTCACATTTACTATTCATTTGGTCATTAACACTATTTATTTGGTATTTTTACTTTTCCATATAATGAAACTCATTATGTAATCTTAAGTTTCAAGAGGTAAATTTTAAAATTTAACTTCTAGGCTTCAAAATCTCATCATATATGATTTACAGAGCCATATTATGATTCATTAGAGGCATTACAAGCTTACTCACACAAACTTAATATTAAGTGGTTCAATATTACCCTTTCTTAAACCCTAAATTTTCAACTTCCAAAATCTAGTTTCTAAATTCAATTTAATGGTTCTATAATTATTCTTATATCATTTTAAGATTATTTATAGCTCAAAAATCCATTGAACAACTTCCTAACTCCTTGAATTTTTCTTGGCTGAAAAAGGATCATAAAACCCTAACTTAAGGATTTTCAAAGTTTCAATCAATTACAGGCTTAGATTCTTATTCCTTGCATTATAAAACATCTAAACATACTAATTTGGAGTTGAAAATAACATGGTTACCCATTCATCTAGCCTTGGTCGAACCTTTAGCATAACATGGTCTAGGTTGCTTCTTTTCATGATTCAATGGAAACCAACACTAGATATGAAATTCTTGCATGCTAAAACCCTTGGTTCCATCAAGAACTCATGAAGAAAAACTCTCCTCTTCACTTTCTCTCTCTTGGCCAAAACTTACATGGTCTAGCAACACAAAATTTCGCTAGTGTTTTGGGTAGAAACTTACCTTACTGCGAAGTGCTTTTTGCGTAGATTAATTTTTATCGATTGATTTCTTGAAAAAAGATCCTTTTTGCCTTGGATCAGATTTGAATCTTTAAGTTTTCATGAAAAGAAAACCACTATTAGAAAGTTGTTAGAGAGAGAAACAACTTTCTTAACTGGCGTAAGGTGAAACAGGGTTGTTAGCAAGATGCCATTAATGGCTTCTCCAAGTCTGATTTTAAAAGGCAGTGGCAAGGTGTGGCTTACTTAAGAAGACTCATTTGTAATTTTTCAAAATGACCATTTTGCCCATATGTGCACATATGCTCTATTTGAACTCATTTTTCAGGCTTTTTAGAATCTGAATGCTCCCTACAAATTTTTGGGTACTCTTTCATATAAAAATATTATTTTTGGGATTTAGATTGTTTAAAATGGTGAATAATAAGTCCGACTAAAGTCTTGATATTTTTTTACTCTTTTAGTATACTAGAAGGGTCTTAACTAATTTTGACTGTCCTTATAGTTTTTAAGACCTCTGAAAACCTTTTAGGTTTTAAAACTCTTTTTTTTTTTAGTTTTCTAAAATTTACTCAAAATTACAATTTTGCTATTGTCATACCCTTTTTCTCTATTTAGCCAGTTTAGCTTTGTTTTCATTCTGTGTATGATTTCCTAACCTCAACTCTTGATATGTTAATTAATATTTTACCTTTATTTGGTCTTAATCTAATTTATTCTAGGGTCCTCTTTTATTAACATATCAATCCCAATTCAATTAAAAAGCCAATTATTACAAAAAAGGTGGGTATCAGTACTTGAAATCCCCACCATCCTTTCCAATGCAAGGAAAATGAAACTCTAATGACAATAATAATACTACATTTATGTACAAAATAACATGTAAAATTGATTAATAATATGGAGGCATCATCTAGAAATAGAGTAATTAGCATACTTAATAGACAATGTTAATCTGTATCATACATAATTCAAGGTATGATGTTCAATATGATGTAGCTTCACCTACTCATTCCATAACATAGAATAACATATTTCTCCTAGGTATCATTGCAAAGGAAATATAGATGATTAATCCTTAAAAGCATTGTTTATAAAAGAAATCCTTTCTATAAGTATCATACCAAGTATCCTATACTTTATGATACAAAATTAAGTTTTCAAATTCCATAAGCAACGAACCAAGCATTCTAATACTACTTGATGTGGGGCCTAGGTTTTCAACGCAGTCAAAGAAAAGGACTACTATTCTTCTTAGTTCATATATGTTTCCATATCATGAAAATATGTTAGTGCATTCCATAATCATTCATAGACGAGGAACATGATTGCATAAACATATTAGGGCATCCTTTAAAGTGGATCCACACAACATCTTGCAATCTAAGGTTACTTTCATTTAAGGACTTTAACCCATGAGGGACTCTAACCCTTGTGACCTTCTTGTCTAGACTCTAACCTCCTAAAAATGTTGTACTATACTAACGATATCAGAAAGCATCATTTCCTCTTTTCTTTTGCCCAATAGGTGAAAGATGAGAAGCATGCATATTATCAATACAATTGCAACATGAGCAAATATAATCACAATTATAATATTTCAAAACCAAGCATATGAAGGAACTGACAAATTCAAAATTGAAAATGCATGTATTAATGTATTCAAACCTAAGGAAATATAGTTAAAGGTTGCATATGCAAGACAAGGTCATGTTTTTACCTTTATTTTCTTTGAACTTTACTTCCTCAATTTCTCTTTCTTCGTTCTTCTTCTTCCTTGACTCAATTCCCTTTCTCTCTCTCTCTCTTTTTCTTTGCTCTCTTTTATTCTCACTCTCTCACTTTCTTCTGCTTTCTTTCTGCAACTAAAGTTTGTATGAGTGTGAAGCAAATTATTAAAGGGTCCTATTTATAAAGACGAAAGTTAGTTTAGTTCTTCCTAGACTCTCTCCTTCTCTTTCTCTTTCTAACATTATATGTTTCTATTGGAAGGAGTCAAATGTATTTTGACTCAGCTTTATCTTATCATAACTTGCCATTGATTTACAACTAAATATGAAAGATGTTATTTACTTAATTCCCACATTTGTAGTACCATTTTTGTCCAAAGAATGTAATAATTTTCTATTGGTGAAAATTGTACTTTAACCCTTTGAAATTTGCATTTTAGTCTTAGTTAATATTACATTTTAGTCTTAGCTAAAATTACGCTTTTACCCCCTAAACTTCTTATAATTATATTTTTACTCCCTAAATTTTGCATAAATATTTTTATTTTCTTAATAAATTTCTTATATTTTAAAGGCTCCAAAAGTTTAGGGAGTGGAGTTTACTAAAATTCTCACTTACGTATTTATAGCATATTCAAATAAATTCTTAATTGATTTAACAATTTTTTCAAAATCCAAGGAATTCCTAAATTATTCTAAAAAATTAATAATCAAACATCCTTAATATTATTTAATTTATCCTATATTAATTTAATTTGATTTAAGTAATTTTATTTAGAGGAAGATGTTATAATAAACCTTTGGGAAATATTTATGCCTTGTTTGGTTAACAGCAAAAAACCACTATAAAGCAAGGAATGAAAACAAGATTTAACCAAATTAAAATTAAATTTTAATTATAAGTAAAATCTTAATATAAGTTAGGAACGTCAAAAATTTTAAATTAAATACTCTTAAATTTTAATTATGTGTATTTTTTATTTTGTGATTAAAAATAATTTCTCAAATATTTTAAGAAACATAAAATTAGTAATTATAAATATTTAAAATTTATTAGTATTTATTTGTTATATTAAAATTTTAATATAATATATATATATATATATATAATTATTACCAATTCAAACACAGTCAGATCATTAAACTAAAAACTAATGCTTCTATCAATTTAATAACTTATCTAATTTTAAAAACATTGATTATTTTTATCTCCATTTCCATGAAAATAATTCTAACAATCAAACAAGCTTTTTAGGTGATGTTTAAAAGTTTATGGGAGAATGGAATTGAATGGCAAGGAGTGAATTAGTAAGTCATGCATCATTTTATTATTTGAGAATTTAACAAGGGGCGAGAGTCATTAATGGAATAGAATGGTTTAAAAATTATTTTTTTAATATTACCCTTATAATTAAAATAAAATTCTAATAAGTTTTTAGCCAATTAGTATATAATTATAATCATATTATCCATTCATTTTCTTTCATCTTTAATTGCTCAATTTAGAATGATACAAAAATTAGTGTTTTGGACGTCAAGGAAGGGTCTTAAAAAGTTATCTTTTATCATTTCACTTTATTCTTAAAAAAATTCCAAAATAATGACCCACCCATTTTAACCATTTTATTTTGTCTTCTGCTATTTATACAAATACACCTTTTTAAATTTATTCTATTTGCCAATTAAGAATGACAAGAGGCGATTATCCATATGGTGAGCCCATAATGTATGACGTCACCAATCTTGTTACAATCTAAAATTATGTAAAAAATAATTATTATGATCCAAAGTGTAATAGTTTTTTTATTTTTTAATTGCGATTTTTATATTAAAATTTCTAGTTTAAATTCGCAAATTAAAATGTACTAATAGGCAATTATCACTTTTAAATAGGATCATCTTAATAGTGTTTACCGATCAAGATTATCTCCATAAGAAGGGTCTTTTTTTTAAATAAATTAACCTGTAGTCATCCCCAAAAAAAAATCTCAGGCAACCCAAATGTCGGTGGGTAGGTCCGACCCATTGGGCTGTGCCTTATTGGGTTTTCGGTTCGCACCCTACAAAACCCTAGCCTCTTCACTTTCAGTTCTCAACTCTTCAAGTCGCAGCACTTGAGCTTTGGTAGAACGCCAGCACTGTAAGGCCTCTTCCACTTTCCATTCTTTATCTCTCTTTCTACTTCTGAAATCTGGTTTGCATTTTGATGAAAACATGCGTCCTTGTACAAGTTGAATTTCCTTATATGTGCATCTTTTCTTTTGGGATTCAAAGCTTTTTTTATTTTTTTATTTTTTTATTTTTTAAATTCATAATTCTGGGTCTTTGCTAATTGTTTGGTCTTTGTTTTCTGTGATCAGATCTTGAATAAGAGCGGCACGTTTTTCTGTGAAGCCATGGCGCTGGTGAGTCATATTTGGTTTCTCAGTAATTTTCTGGGACAACATAAATATAAAAATCTTGCTTCCCCTGATTGAATTGGTGCTGATCTGCTTCCCTGATATTCAAAAGAGTACAATTATGCACATAGGCCATACTGATTTATCAATCTGTATGTGTTTGCTTTTCTTTTTTAAAGTTTGGCTTCGTGTGAGATATGTAGGCTAAGAAAAAAAATATAATGGTGGGAAGAGACTGTTAGATGGGGAATTAAAAAAAAAAAAAACCTATCCTACTGATTGGGCCGATGATTTACAAGTGGTATAGGAGATAAATACTTTAAGCATGGTTTGGTTTTGAATCTGCCTTTTCACCTCTTCTATCTTTGAAATTTCTATGCTCCATAATATGCATAGATCCTTGATTTCAATCAACCAGTCTCATTATAGAAGTTAAAACATGAATGTATTAATTTTTTTATTGGTGTCAGAACATTGAATTCGAAACTAAGGTAGTATTAGGAATACCTGTGGTGATATATTCAGACACTACATCTATTCCTTCAAGTAATAAATTACGTCTGAGTTTTTTAACAGTGCCTTTGGAGGGAAGCTAGAATCTGCATCATAATGTTGACTATGATGTTTCAACTGATATTTTATTTAGCATCACTCCAGAATCTTCGTATAGTCATGTAGAGAAAGTTATTGAAAAGAAGAAGAATGTGAACTCAGCAATCTCTGTTTAAACCTATTCCCCTTTACAATTGGGTTTTGCTCCTAATTCTAAGTGTCCGGTTATAAAAGTAATGTTCCCGATTTTATAGGACACTGCTTCATAGAATCCCACCATGAATCTACTTCACTTTGCGGGATTCCCATTATATAATAATATTTCTTGCATTACTTTGCATTTGATTTCATCATTAGTCTCAAGTTCAGCTATCAAGTTACCTCTCTCGTTGATCTACTTGTTATGTGTCTAGATCCTGCATGCAGGGAAAACAAACAAAAATGCTTACAAGACACTCATTGCCGCAGAGTATGGTGGCGTGCAAGTTAAATTGGCCCCTAATTTTGAGATGGGCGTTTCTAATAAAGCTCCAGAATATCTCAAGATGAATCCTATTGGCAAGGTATGCTATGTTCTTATTCTATATATGGAAAAAGCCGATTTTGATTTGAACTTATAGAGATACACTATCCTTCCAGGTTCCTGTGTTGGAAACACCAGATGGTCCAATTTTTGAGAGTAATGCCATTGCTCGCTATGGTAAGATCATTTGTACAAAAATGTGTTTGCTTTGTGCATTTAAGGGAGTATGTTTAAGTGTTTTTTTTTTTTTAATATTTTTTTGTTGAATTGCTACAGTTGCTCGCTTGAAGGGTGAGAATGCGTTGTATGGATCTTCTCTAATTGATTATGTAAGTTTTTTATCAGTAATCTTTTCCTGTTCTCATCTCTGTTTTCTATTATGCAGTCTTCATGGTTTCTCTCGCTTTTCCAAGCTTGTGACTTCTAGAAAGAGGTGGCTCCTTTTGCTAATTTCTTTTGTTCTTAATCTCATCCATATTGTGATGATTCAGGCTCACATTGAACAGTGGATTGATTTTTCGTCATTGGAGATTGATGCTAATATTATCGCCTGGTACAGACCAAGATTGGGACGAACCACTTACCTTCCTCCTGTGAGTTGTGTGAAGGATTTTCTTTTTTTAATTTGCATGTGAAGATATTTGTATTGTGGAGAACTGATGCTGCCAATTCCTGTCTACTTACCATGCAACATTTTATTATAGTTATATTAACTGCTGCATTATGCTGTGATTTGAGTGTCATGGGAACGCATTATGGGTAATGAAAGGCTTACTAAAACTTAATTGTTAATAGAAAGGGTGCTCTTTCTATGTCTAAAACTACAATTGTTGGGTTCTGTTCAATATTTTTTTAATGTGTCTAATTTCTATTAATATCCTGATGCCTTGACATTTCTTTAGTTTGATCTGAAAATTTTGTCTTAATGAAGATTGAGGAAGCTGCAATTTCTGCATTGAAGAGAGCGTTGGCTGCGTTGAACACTCACCTTGCTTCTAATACTTACCTGGTTGGGCATTCTGTGACCCTAGCTGACATTATTATGACATGCAATTTGTTTCTGGCTTTCACTCAGCTCATGACTAAGAGCTTCACCTCAGAGTTTCCTCATGTTGAGAGATACTTCTGGACCTTGGTCAATCAACCCAAATTCCATAAGATTTTAGGTGAGGTTAAGCAGACTGAAACTGTTCCACCTATTCAATCTGCACAGAGGCCAAAAGAATCTGCTAAACCTAAGAAAGAGGCACCGCCAAAGAAAGAGGCTCAATCAAAGAAAGAGGCTAAGAAAGAGGCCCAACAAGAGCATGAAACGCCCAAAGAGGCAGAAGAGGAGGCACCTAAGCCCAAACCCAAGAATCCTCTTGATCTTCTTCCTCCAAGTAAGATGATATTGGATGAGTGGAAAAGACTCTACTCAAATACCAAGGCCAACTTCCGTGAGGTTGCAATCAATGGTATTGTGGCTATTTCACTTGTTTAGATGGTTTCTGCATTTCAAATATAGTTTATATAAATAAGAATGTAGCTTATATTGTGTTACAGCTATATAAGTATGTCTATGTTTCAGACACAGCATTATATGTGTATTATTTCTCTTGCCTTTCTTGCAGGATTTTGGGACATGTATGACCCTGATGGATACTCTCTCTGGTTCTGTGATTACAAATACAACGATGAGAATACTGTTTCCTTTGTGACTTTGAACAAGGTTAGTGGATTTCTTCAGAGGATGGATCTGGCTCGCAAGTATGCATTTGGAAAAATGCTTGTGATTGGATCTGAGCCACCATTTAAGGTGAAGGGGTTGTGGCTATTCCGTGGGCAAGAAATCCCACAATTTGTGATTGACGAATGCTATGACATGGAACTCTATGAATGGACTAAAGTTGACATCTCAGATGAAGCTCAAAAGGAGCGTGTCAATCAGATGATTGAAGATTACGAGCCTTTTGAGGGTGAGCCTCTCTTGGATGCCAAGTGCTTTAAGTGAAAAATTAAACCCTAGTTGGAAGGGTATGTATTTGTGACGTGTCCTTTTTTGAGTTTGGTTTCTTTTGGTGTTTAATTTATAGAGAAGTCCTAGCTGTATGTGATTTGAGAAACATTGAAACCTAAAGAGTTCTTGATTTTGCTATCTTAATTTTGACTATAGCAAGACTAGCTCAACTCACTAGAATTGGCATGCTCAAATCATAAGCTAAGAAGAGAAGACAAGAAATGACACACAATGGAAGCCTCACAAATGTTGGAAAAACCTAAAAAAGGTGAATTCTAGAAAGACATGAAAATTATGAAAATTTAAAAGAACAACTTTAAATTATATAACCTTAAACTAGATTCACAATTTAATACCTCTTTGCAGCACTGCTTGCATGAATTGGCGCGCACAAATCATAAACTATGAAGAAAGCAAATTGCGTATAAGTAGAAGTGTGAAATATGTCAACTTGCAAATGTAGAAATGCCAACAATAAAGAAATCTATAGAGACAAGTAAACTGTGGAAATTCAAATAATTAACTCTAGATTAGACAACATTAAACTTGATTAACAACCCAAAAACTTTTTGCAAACTTACTCTAAGGAATTTGCACACCCAAATCATGAACTTAGAAGATAGAAAATGGCACATAAATAACGGAACTAAAAATGTTAGCTTACAAAAATAGAGTGATTTTTTAGAAAGACATGCAAACATTTAAAACTCAAAGGATCAACTTCAAATTAGACAACCTTGAACTTGATTCAACCTCTTTGTAGTCCTACTCATAAGAATTGACACACCCAAATCATAAACTAAAAAGACAAGAAATGACACATTAGTAGAAGTGACATAAATGTTAGCTTATAAAAGTAGAAATACCAAAGAATAGTGAATTTAAGAGAGACAAAAACTATGAAAACTTAAAGAATCAATTCTAGATTAGACAACCTTAAATTATATTCACAACTAAACCTTTCTAAAGCCCCATTAATAAGAATTGGCACACCCAAATCATAAAACAAGAAGACAAGAAATGGCATATAAATAGAAATACAAAAAATGTTAGCTTACAAAAGTAGAAATACCCAAAACAGTGAATTCTAGAAGGACATGGAAACAATGAAAACACAAAGAACTAGCTCTAGATTCACAACTTAATCTTTCTATAACCCAACTCACAAGAATTGACACATCCAAATCATAAAATAAGATAGGAAATGACACATAAGTAGAAGTACAAATATGTAAGCTTATAAAAGAAGAAATACAAAAAACAATAAATTCTAAGGAGATATGAAAACTATAAAAACTCAAAGGATCAACTCTAAATTAGACAACTTTGATCTAGATTCACTACTCAACTTTTTTGCAGCCCTACTCATAGGAATTGGCACAAGTAGAAGTACAAAAATATTAGTTTACAAAAGTAGAAATACCAAACACAATGAATTCTTAAAAAACATAGAAACTATGAAAATTCAAAGGATTAACTCAAGATTAGACAACCTTGGGTTAGATTCATAACTCAAAACCTCTCTCCAGCCTCACTGACAGGAAAAACTAAGAAAAAAAAATGGCACCCACGTAAAAGCATAAAAAATGTCAATTTACAAAAGTAGAAATACAAAAAACAATGAATTCTAAAGAGACATGGAAATTATGAAAGCTTAAAAACATCAACTCTATATTAGACCACCTTGAACTAGATTCACAACTCAAATCCTTTCTGCAGCCCTACTCGTAATAATTGGCACACCCAAATCATAAACTAAAAACACAAGAAATGGCACACTACTAGAAGTTCAAAAATGTTAGCTTACAAAAGTATAAATACCAAAAATAGTGGATTCTAGATAAACATGCAAACAATGAAAAATCAAAGGATCAACTCTAAATTAAACAACTTTGAACTAGATTCACAACTCAAAAGTCTTTCTACAGACCTACTTATCAGAATTAGCACACCCAAATCATAAACTAAGATAGGACACAGCATACAAGTAGAAGTATCAAAAGTTTTGGAGCAAAGTAACACTCTATGATTAGGAAATGAACTATAAAGGAAGTTAAACACCCTATTAGTTATCAAATAATCCTATCATAATGATAAAAGCTTCCTTGTGACAGAAATTTAAACCAACACAACAATCCAACACATTAGAAAAATTATGCTCAGATGCAAATATTTCATTCAACAGACAACAATAATAATACAACAACACAATTCCAGTAATGCATAAGACACAAAGAAGAAAATAGGAAAGTAACTAGTGGTAAAAGATGGTAAAAGGGTAGCTAGCTTTTGAGATACTAGTTCTCTCCCAAAATCTTTTTTTCCAAAATTCTCCACTCTCCCTCAGCCACAAACTGCCCACAAATAAATCTCTAACTACCTCTTCTCACTCTTCCAAATTACCACCCCTCACCTGCATTAAAAAGGAAGTTATTGGGCTGAACTTCCCATTCAATCTTTCCCAACCACCTCATCACCTTTGGCCCTTTGAGAACACAGCTTAATGTCAAGCTCACTTCCTTCGTTACTCTTCTTTTTTTGTTTCGTGGCATTAGAAAGCCCATCACATAACATTATTAAGCTTAATAATGATAGATAAGAAACATCAGTGAACTACAAGCGAAAAGAAATCTAATGGATGATATCTTGCCCATTGTTAGTTGAGCATCAATTACCATACATTCTAGGAGACAAATAATCAATTCCAAGATAATTTTTTCTTCAAAAGAAAAAGGATTTATTACAGGTTTAACCTTCAAGACATATAGTCAAATATGCAGTTAGAAAACTAACAGAGAAATACCCCAAAAACAAAAAGAAAGCTGAGCGCTTGGAATGGTGGTATCCAATAAATGCAATTTTAAAATGATAATCTAGAAGGCCACTGTTTTATGTGACGTACTCTTGTTTATAAATTTATGTATAAGAAATTTTGGACACAATTATGCATATGCATGGCAAATAACCATACCTGGAACAATCAACAACATAAGAATCTATTGCTATTCACTAAAAATGTAATTTATATGGTAATAGGGAAGACCAGACCTAATTGCGGATACCTAGCTGCTCTCTCAAGACAAATGTATGCAAAATTGCGCATACATAATATTTCTTAAATGAAATAGAATGTTGAGTTTGCATCAGCAAAAATAGAAATTTAACTCTAACATCGGGAAAGTAAATATTTCTTTAAAGTTATAAAAGTAACAACTCAATTAAAATATATCTCGGAGAAGAAACTCAAGAATAGCATGGCAAAAAATTAAAAAAAAAAAGAAGAAAATCTCCCACCATCATTTCCACGGCCATATAAGCAGCCAACCCAAAAGAATCTGCAAGAAAAAAATATAAATCTGATGAAGGATAGTTCCATTTAGGAGGCAGTTGAAGCTGCTTAAGTCAGCTTATTTGAAATGATTATGAAGAGGATAGATACACTAATAAATCTACTTCAGGATATTGTAAATAAATGATCCAGATAATTACCATGTAGATATAGTTTAAGAATATTTAAGCCAAACAGAATGTTGTCAATGATAATCACTTTTAAATTGTTAGCTTGTGAGTGACACAGTAAATAAATGTAATTTTTAGTCTAAAAAATTAAATTGAGTTGTTTACAAACCCGTTTCACTCCTTTTTATTGCTCTCATGCTTATATCACATATAATCAACACTTTGATTTTAGATACAGAGAATTTTTTTAATCAGATTGTGTTAATCAGTTGTTACAAGATATCTCATCACTAACCATTATTTGGGCTCATCAGATTGTGTCAAAGAGATAAACTACTTCAAACCTCCAAATCCAATTAGGCCTGATAGCTGGAATGGTAATAGTCGACCATGTACGAATTCAGCTAGTACACTGATACATAAAAATAACTATATCGTTTAATAACATTTTAAGTAATGGAAAGTATGAACTTCACCAAACCTCACATGTTCTTCAGATATATAAGATGTTAAGCAATTAGGCCTTGTGTTCCACACTAAGTTCTATTATATATGTTAAAACCTAGCCGGCAAGTTTCTCACAACAGTGGCTGGACTACCACCATTCCCATTCCTTTCCAAGTTTTGGTCAGAGCAACACTCTATGATTAGGAAATGAATTATAAAGGAAGCTAAACATCCTATTAGTTATCAAATAATTCTATCATAATGATAGAACCCCCCAGTGATAGAAATCTAAACCTACAGAGCAATGCAGCACATATGGAAAATTATGCTCACATGCAAATAGTTCATTCAACACACAATAATAACTATACAATATTACAATTCCAGTACATTTAAAAAATGCTCCACTCACTCTGACAACAATAAAGCACAGGACACAGAATAGTACAGAAAAGAAACTAGTGGTCAAAGATCGTAAAAGGGTAGCTAGCATTCAAGAGGCTAGCTCTTTTCCAAAATTCTCCACCCTCCCTCAGCCACAAACCACCCACAAATAAAATCCCTAACTATCTCTTCTCACTTTTTCAGATCACCACCCCTCCCCTGCACTAACAAGGTAGTTATTGGGCTCAATTTCCCATTCTATCCTTTCTAATCACCTCACCACCTTTGGCCCTTATAGAATATACCTTAATGTCATGCCCATTTCCATCCTTACTCCTCTTTTTCTGCTTCCCACGTCTTCCATAGGTCTTAGTGACAGTAGTGGCATTAGTAAGCCCATCACATAACACTATTAAGCTCAATAATGATGGATGAAAAACATCAGTAATGATGGATGAAAAGAAATGAAATCTAAGGATTGAAAATCAAAATATTGTCACCCATTTTGAGGCTCGAAAAAGTAAACAGAGACCTTCTACCTTTCCTTTCCATACTTTTATTTCAGTTTCCCCCCAAAAATAGTTTTTCTGATATTGCAAGTCCTTTACCTGCATTAGAGGGCATATATTGAAAAGCTATTACAAAAATAAGTATTAACACATAACCACATCAAAAGCAAAACAAATCAATTTTCAACCAAATGCAAAGAAACATGTAAAACAATAGCCCTACATATCTCTTAAAGGAACCATTGAGTAGCTTGAGGAATATAGATGTATATAATCTCACTTGTATAAGGAGATAGTTTGATCATCATAGAAATTTGACAAGTGATTCTTCACATTTCCTTGTAGATAGACAAAATAAATATTCTCATCTCCAAGCCCTCGCCATAACATTCCAAAAAATATTTACATAACCTCAAGCTCTTTTCAATAGGATAAGTCAAGAAATTATAATTTAAGGAATAGACAAACATCCAAGAAGCAATATAAGGACAAAAGCAGTGGCAAAGAAGCTTACATGGCTAAGGTTCAAAAAATCATACTTTGGAAGAATGATGTCCGCGTTATGATTTAAATCTTGAATAGCATGGGATAGACTGGTAACAACATCACCAAGGCCTCCCACCTGCAAAACATGTAGAAAATTAGAAATGAAAAACCATGACAATTGCGAAGTCATCCTAGCATGACTATATCAGGAGAAATTTTGATTGCCTATAGCCAACACTCAGTATTTATTTAAATTGAAATCTCAGAAATTCTTTTCCTTGAGAGCTTCCAGTCATTTATGCATTTTCAATAATAATAATAATTTCTTACTGCTCCTTTAAGCAATTTCATAAGCTTCATGGTCATGTATGCTACTCTTAAATTTTAGGGTTTTATTTTACCCTATCTATGTTTGAAAAGTACATAGACAATACAATAATAATGCAAGAACCATCCTTTTTTAATACTAAAAACATAAGAAAGAAAGAAAGATTTGTCAACATGAAGTAGAAGTATGAAAAATATGTCCCTTTGAAAAAAGAGGAAATACTAAAATTAAAGATCAACTCAATATTAGACAACCTCTAAGTGAATCACTTTAAAGCTCATAGAACCTTTTTATAGTGCTATTAAACTTCCATTGAAACAAAGAAGGTTGGAAGAATTCCCCTCTAAAAGTTCATGAATACTCTCCTTTAATCGACTAATACAAGAATCCATTTAGAAGGTCACTTATAATCTTCTTTTTGTTTAATTTCCCAAGATGTAAATCTAGGGAAAGGTTATAATTTGATATGATTAAGTTTTGATGAAACATCATATGAGATTAAAATAATAATTAAGATAAACTAGGAATAGAGATGAGAGAGAGAAACAAAATTGACTATCAAAACTGTCAATCTTAAGGAGCAAATGACAATTTAATGTAATCCCCATATCATAGTTATACTCTTAATTTAATTCAGGTAGAGAAAGCATAAAGAATGGGAAGAACAAAAGAATGATTTCTAGTATAGTGTATAAGATTAATGTATGCCAATAATTTTGGAAGTGAGGTAGGAAAGAGAGAGAGAGAGAGAGAGAGTAAATAGTTCAATGATATATTCTTTATTCAATTTACTTGAAGGAAATTTTGTTTATTTTCTCATATATTAAAGATCATAATGAACTTAACATGTTTAGATAACAATACTAAACGCCCACGAGCTTAATACACAATCCTGAATCCAAATATTTTAAATCAATTTTTTTTTCTCTTCCATCAAACAATTCCCACATGAAACCTCTCCAGATGCTTACTCAATGAAAATGCTAGAAATTCAGCCATACATATAACCTAATTGCATTTTTTTTTTCAATATAAGGGAATTTAAAGTAACAAGAAATGCAAATAACACATTAAATTCCATACTAGAGAGATCACTGAAAACCATAACTATAGCCAAAGTACTTACCATAGCACACCATAGGATAAGTGGGAATATTTCTTTAATCCAATTCATTATATGCCAAAACTTTGCAAGTCACAAGCTAAATAAATAAGTCCACACTAAGATATGTAGATGAAGTTGAGATAAGATTGATGCAACTGGCTTACTTACCTTTGCAATTGGGGCCATCTCAATAGCAATATGTACAATATGCATAGGTGGTTCTTTCACAATTCCTCCGAAAACAGGTATATGCTAATCCATTCCATATTTGTTGTCAAATTCCCCGTCTTCTTCCCTCTCAAAGAAAACAAAGTCCATCATGTATGTATCTAGTGGAACCTTAACTGCAAAAACACAATCATAAAGCTTCTTCGGGTACAAATGCATAAGTTAATGAATCACTAACCTTTTGCCTGTAGATCACAAAGCAATTGAAAAGGCATACTTTGCATCATGTTGGGAACCTTCAAATTTGCCCCAAAAAACATAAAATGATTAAATATTCAAATTGGCCATCGTAACATGCTATTGCTACTATGATACAATATAAGATCCATGAAAGTCCAATCCAAATACAATCATAAGTTATGCATTTATATTAGCTCCTAATGTGGCATTTGTCATGACAAATACAGAGGATTCATAATTTTAGACAGAGGCTAGTCTACAAATTATGATGGACAAAACATAAATGGCTAGTGCAACAAGTCATTCAATAGAAAGATCAGTAGTTTGCTAACCAGAACAAAGGCACATAATTTGCAATGCCTACATCAAAAGTCATAATATTTGGCAGACACTTGATCATATTTCACAAGCCACAACAGTGCAATGAATTTAAAACAAAAACAAGTGAAAAGAAAATAAGAAATTAAACCAAGCAAACCAAAAACATTAAAATCCCTCATATTGCTAATAGCTAGATCAGTAGATTCTATTCATCCTTCAAATATCAATGAAGAGAGGAGACTCACCACAGGTTTTGACATGAGTACCATTCTCTACTGGCAACATTCACTGTGGTGAAAATGGACCTTTACGGTGAGTCCAACGATTAAATGAACATCTAAACCAAACCTCAGGTTTTTCACTCAATTTTGTGTTGGTGGGATTATAAAATACTATTGCCATGCTTCTTGCTTGAACATCAAGAGGCTCAGTACAAACAATATGCTTTTGGGAAAGCAAAAATCCTTTTAAAGTTCTTTCCTTTGCTTCAGCTTTCATGTGTGCTGTTCTTTCAACCTACAACAAGAACAGGGCCAAGTGAATGAGAAGAGGGGCTTAAATACCCATTATTAAATGTCTTGTGTTCTTTTTTCTGTTTTTCACGTTTCCCCCGAAAAAAAAGAGTGTATGCGACTTTAAATCAAAATAGACACAATGTTTTAGGTACTTGCTCACCAAAAGAATTTAAGGGTGTGTTTGCCTTAACCATTTCCAGTTTTCATTTCCATTTAAAATTGAAAATATATATGAAAAGGGTTTTTGAATAGTTCTTGCTATTTTTATTTTTTAGGGACCAGATTCCACATTTCCAGAAGATGTTTCTCATGTTTCCAATAAAAAGGCAGTGGCATTTTTGAGATCTGACAATACTCTCTTCTTCCAATTCCTCACTTTTTGTTCATAGAATTCTTATATAAAGAGATGAGCCAAACTGTAACAAAGGCTCATAGGAAAAGAAAGAGAATTATACAGGGCACAAACAAAAACAAAAACGAAAAGAGGGGGGGAAGGCCTGCTTCTCTGTGGAACAACAACCCCTTCGTATATTTGAAACTATTATATCTAGTCATAAACCATAAAAAAAAAAAATTGGCAAAATGGCAAATGAAAATGGTAATAGAAATAAAACAAACACATTTTTAAGAAAATGAAAACTTGAAATTGGAAATAGTTTTCGGGAAATGAAAATAGAAAATATTTTTAAAATCCAAAGACACTCTAAATAATCTACTAGATCAAAGTCAAAAATTAGAAAAGTGCTTTGTCCTCGGTATGAGAGAGACAACAATTACAAATCTACTCTGCCCCCATCTTATGTATATTATTTTTCATAGAAGGCCAATAAAATGGAACCAGGTGATTCAAAAAAGTTTTTACGTATGATGGCGATATATGTAAGTTAGAACCTCAATGTTATCATCTGAAAGTCATCTCAGAACAAACAAACCTTGGCACGTAAGCTTCCTCCCTAAGCCTCCTCTATTGCAGTTTTCAATATATCAGCTGCTCTTCTTCAGCCCAATAACGTTCATCAGGTTTGCCATTTAGGACATTAGAATGGAAGTCTTGACTATTATATCTAATCCTAAATTATAAAAAACTAGCAGAAAGAGAAATGAAAATGAGAATAAAAGTAAAACAAACACATATTTAAGAAAATGAAAACCTGAAATTGGAAATAGTTTTCAGGAAATGAAAATAGACAAACTTTCAAGACCTTGTGCTTGTACTCTCTCCTTATCTTGATCAATGTCAAACAAAATATCATATAGTCCTACAAAATTATAAGATGATGGATGATCAAATGTACCACAAGTCCTCAACAGTGGAATGAACCTAAAACTTGACCATCTATTCCTCCAAATTATTTATCCTATCATTGTAAGGGGAGAACGACATGATTTCAAAGGAAAACAGGACTTAGATATCATATATTAAGGAATCCACAAACCTACTAAAGAAAATTGTATCAGCAAAATAAATATTCCAAATATAAGGAGATGGTCAAGTCAGAACATTGCATAAATCAGGAAGTAGCATTAATTATGAGATAAATGAGGTTGAAAGCACGGTAGCCAGTAAAGAAAGAAATAGTTACTAAAAAAAATGTATATACCTCCAATTTTTCTAAAAACAGGTATTGAAACATATCTCATTGCAGTGAGCTGAGTTAGTCCACATGGCTCAAATATTGAAGGAACTAAAATGAAATCAGCACCAGAATTTAACTAGGAAAAAATAAAGAGAAATGAGTCGACAATAATCTGCTTTGTTGCTACTTTAAGAGGTGACAAATTACCAAGAATCCTATTTTTGATAATAAGTGACTAAGTGTAAAAAGGGTTCGTCATATGTAAGACAAAGTCTAGCACAGTCATTACAACAAAAATGCAAATCGTTAGCCAAATTCAAAGTAACTGGCACAACCAAATCATATAAACCAAGAAGACCAGAAATGACACACACTGGTAGAAGTACCAAAACTGACGGCTTACAAAAACAATGAATTCTAAAGAGACATAAAACTATGATGACTCACAAGATCAACTCTACATTAGACAACCTTAATCTAGATTCACTACTCAAAACCTTTCTACAACCCACCTCACAAAAATTGACACACCCATATCATAAACTGAGAAAACAAAATGACCCACAAGTAATAGAACAAAAAAGGCTAGCTTACAAAAGTAGAATTACCAAAAACAATGAATTCTAGAGAGACATGGAAACTATGAAAACTCAAAGAATCAATTCTAAATTAGACAACCTTGAACTAGATTTACTACTCAAAATCTTTATGCATCCCTACTCATAGGAATTGGCACTCCTAAATCATAAATCAAGAAGACAAAAAATAACAAACAAGTAGAAGTACCAAAAATAACAACTTACAAAAGTGCAAATATCAAAAATAGTGAATTTGATAGAGAGACAAAAAAACTATGAAAACACAAAGCATCAACCCTTGATTAGAAAACCTTGAATTAGATTCACAACTCAAAACCTTCTTGCAGGCCTACTTATAGGAATTGGCACACCAAATTCATAAACTAAGAAAACAAGAAATGACACACTAGTAGTAAGTATCAAATATCTCAGTTTATAATAGTAAAAATACCAAAAATAGTAAACTCAAAAAGGACATAGATACTATGAAAACTTACAAGATCAACTCTAGATTAGACAACCATGAGTTATATTCACAACTTAAAACTTTTTTGCAGCACTACTCAAAGGAATTGGCACACACAAATCATAAACTATGAAGACAAGAAATTTCATACAAGTAGAAGTGCCAAAAATGTCAGCATCCAAACATAGAAACACCAAAAACAAGGAAATCTATAGACATGGAAACTATGAAAACCCAAAAGATCAGCTCAAGATTAGACCACCTTAAATCAGATTCAAAACTCAACATTTCTGTAGCATCACTTACAGGAATTGGCAAACACAAATCATAAATTAAGAAAATAGAAAATGGCACAAATGCACCAATAATCTCCACTTACAAAATTATAAATACCAAAAAATAGTGAATTCTAAAACAAGGAAATCTATAGACATGGAAACTATGAAAACCCAAAAGATCAACTCAAGATTAGACCACCTTAAATCAGATTCAAAACTCAAAACATTTCTGTAGCTTTACTTACAGGAATTGGCAAACACAAATCATAAGTTAAGAAAATAGAAAATGGCACGAAAGCACCAATAATCTCCACTTACAAAATTATAAATACCAAAAAATGGTGAATTCTAAAGAGACACAGAAACAATGAAAAGTCATATAATCAACTTTAGATTTGACAACTATGAACTCAATTTACAACTCAAAACCTTTATGCAACCCTACTCACAGGAATTCACACACAAAAATCATAAACTAAGAATACATGAAATGGCATACTAGTATAAGTACCAAAAATATTAGCTTTTGGAAGAAGTATGCCATTTCACTACTCAAATAATCATTTCAAAACCTTTCACTACTCAAATGATCATCTCCAAATTACATAACTTTGAACTTCTTAGCCTAAAACCCTTTGGCAAACTTACTCACAAGAATTGGCACACCCAAATCATGAGCAAAGAAGACATGAAATGACACATAAATAGAAGTACAAAAAATGTCAACTTACAAAAGTAGAAATACCAAGAGCGACATGCAAACAATTAAAACTCAAAGGATCAACTCTATATAGGACAACCTTGAACTTAATTCACAACTTAACCTCTTTATAACCTTACTCATAGGAATTGACATACCCAAATCATAAATTAAAAAGACAAGAAATGACACACTAGTTGAAGTAACAAAAATATCACCTTACAAAAGTAGAAACACCAAAAAATCATAAATTCTAAAGAGACATGGAAGCTATAAAAACTCAAAGGAGTAACTCTAGATTACATTACCTTAAACTAAATTCACAACTAAAAAACTTTTTTCCAACCCAAATCATAAACCAAAAAGATAGGAAATGACACATAAGTGGAAGTACAAAAAATGTCAGCTTAGGAAAGTATAGATACCAAAAATACTTAATTCTAAAGAGACATAGGAACTATGAAAACTCAAAGAATCAACTTTAGATTCACAACTCAAACCTGCCTACAACCTAACTCACATAAATTAACACACTCAAATCACAAAATAAGAAGAAAAAAAATAGCACACAAGTAAAAAGTACAAATAAATCAGCTTACAAAAGTAGAAATACCAAAAACAGTGAGTTCTAAAGAGACATTGGAACTATAAAGACTCAAAAGACCAACTTTAGATTAGACAACCTTGACCTAAACTCACTACTCAAAACCTTATTACAGCCCTACTCCATATCATAAACTAAGAGGATAAAAAATGACACACAAGTAGAAGTACAAAAATATTAGTTTACAAAAGTAAAAATACCAAAAATAGTGAAATCTAGAAAGACATAGAAACTATGAAAACTTAAAGGATCATCTCAAGATTAGACAATTTTGAGCTAAATTCACAACTCAAAACTTTTCTCCAGCCTCATTCACAAGAATTGGCACACATAAATCATAATCTAGAAAAACAAGCACCCAAGTAGAAGTACCACAAAAGTTAGCTTACAAAAATAGAAATATTAAAAATAGTGTACTCTAAAAAATATATAGAAACTATGAAAACTTGAAGGATCAACCACATTAGACCACCTTAAGCCAGATTCACAACTCAAATCATTTCTGTCGCCCTACTCATAGGAATTGACACACCCAAATCATAAACTAAGAAGATAAGAAATGGCACACTAGTAAAAGTTCAAAAATGCTAGCTTACAAAAGTATAAATACCAAAAATAGTGAATTATAGAGAAACATGGAAACAGTGAAAAATCAAAAGATCAACCCTAGATTAGACAATTTTGAACTTGATTCACAACTCAAAACCTTTTTGCAGCCTACTCACCAAAATTGGCCCCCCCAAACCATCAACTAAGAAGACAGGAAATAGCACACAAGTTCAAGCACCAAAAATTTTGGAGTAGAGCAACACTCTATGATAAGGAAATGAAAGGAAGTTAAACATCCTATTAGTTATCGGATAATTCTATCATAATGATAGAACCCCCTCCGTGATAGAAATTTAAACCAACACAACAATGCAACATGTCAAGAAAATTATGCTCAAATGCAAATATTTAATTCAACAGACAATAATAATAGTACAACATCACAATTCTAGTATATCTAAACAATGGTCCACTCACTCTAATAATAGTAATGCAGAGGACGCAAAGAAGAAAAGAAGAAAGAAACAAGTGATAAAAGATGATAAAAGGGTTGCTAGCTTTCAAAAGGCTAGCTCATTCCCAAAGTCTTTTCTTCCAAAATTCTCCACCCTCCCTCAGCCACAAAATGCCCACAAATAAATTTCTTACTACCTCTTCTCACTCTTCCAGATCACCACCCTTCGCCTGCACCAACAAGGTAGTTATTGGGCTAAATTTCCCATTCTATCTTTCCCAACCACCTCATCACCTTTGGCCCTCCTGGTATATACCTTAATGTCAGACCCTCTTCCTTCTTCACTCCTCCTTTTTGCTTCCCACGTCTTCTATAAGTCCAAGTGACAATAGTGGCATTAGTAAGCCCATCACATAATATTATTAAGCTCAATAATATCAGATGAGAAACATTAGTAAACTACAAACCAAAAGAAATCCAAGATGGGGAATCAAAACACTGTTACCCATTTTGAGGCTCCAAAAAATAAAGAGAGGGGCATTCAACCTTTCCATGCCATACTTCTATTTTAGTTCCACACCAGAAATAGTTTTTCTAATATTGCAAGTCCTTTACCTGCATCAGAAGGCATATATTAAGCAGTTATTACAAGAATTGTAATCACATCAAAAGTACAACAAATAAAATTTCAACCAAATGTAAAAAAAAAAAAAAAAAACAATAGCCCTGCATATCTTTTCAAGGAAGCACTAAATAGCTTTAGGAATAGAGATGTATATAATCTCACTTGTATAAGGAGATAGTTTGATTAATCATAGAACTTTAACAAATGATTCTTCACATTTATATAACCCCAACCTCCATTCAATAAGACAAGTCAAGACTCAGGAAATCAAAATTTAAGGAATAGGACAAACATCCAAGCAGCAATATAAGGACAAAAGCAGCAGCAAAGAAGCTTGTAGGGCCAAGGTTCAAATAGTCATACTCTGGAGTAATGTTGCCTACGTTATGATTTAAATCCTGAATAACATGAGATAGACTGGTAACAACATCACCAAGGCCCCTAACCTGCAAAAGATGTGGAAAATCAGAACCAAAAAATCATGAAAATTGCAAAGTCATCCCAGCATGATTATATCAGGAGAAATTCTGATTGCCTATAACCAACACAAAGCACTTATTTAAACCGAAATCTTTGAAATTCTTTCCCTTGAGAGCAAGAACCTTCTTTTTAATATTAAAAACAAAAGAAAGAAAGAAAGATATGTCAACGTCAAGTAGAAATATGAAAAATATGGGTCTTTCACCAAAAAAAAAAAAGTGGAAATGCTGAGATTAATGATCATTTCTAGAGCAGACAACTTCTAAGTGAATCACTTCAAAGCTCACATAACCTTTCTTTAGTGCTACTCAAGCTTCCATTTAAATAAAGAAGATCAGAAGAATACCCCTCTAAAAGTTCAAAAATTCTCTCCTTTAATCTACTAATACAAGGAATCCACATAGAGAGTCACTAAAAATCATCTTTTTGTTTAATTTCTTATGAAGGTGGGGAAAGGTTATAATTTGATAAGATTAAGTTTTGATGAAACATCATATGAGATTAAAATAATAATCGAGAAAAAGTAGGAAGAGAGATGAGAGAGAAAAACAAAATTGACCATCAACACTGCCAGTCTTAAGGAGCAAATGACAATTTAATGTAATCCTTGTATCATAGTTATACTCTTAATTTAAATCAGATAGAGAAAGCACAAAGACTAGGAAGAACAAAAGAATGATTTCCAGTACCGTCTAAGATTAATTTATGCTAATACCTTGAAGGCTGAGAAAGAGGGAGTAAATAGTTCACCAGAAGGAAATTTTGTTTATTTTCTCGAAGTGGCTAAGTGTTTAATCCTACTTGAACGCCTAACAAGGGTAGCAATCCCTGCATCTCCATGTCCCTGAAAAAAAAAATATCAAATAGAGACAAACACATAAGATCAGTGATCCTCAAGAATAAATGTTTGTTCACAAACCACAATATGGTATGAATGGGAAGCCCCAAAAAAAAAAAAAACAAATCAAAACAAAACAAAAACTCACATGCTTGCTTGAGAGTTTCACGTATGTGGTAAAACTTCCATATGAAGCAAAAACACCCATGGATTCTGAAGGGGCAAGAGACTCTCTCCTATGGTTCTTCTTTGGCTTCTTTTCCAGGCTTTGAGCTTCATTCTGCTCTTCCATCGCTCTTTGGGCATAATAGGATGAGCGCTTCTGAAAGGTGCTCATTTCTGAAGGGCATGACTCTACAAGAACATCCATTTCTACAGGGCCATTCCTAAGAGATGACTTTTCTAGGGAAGCCTCCTCTCTGTGGTTAACATGCAATGTCCTAGCCAAGGGAGGTTGCTCCATAGAACTAGTACCAGTGGCCATTGCTCTTCTTCCTTTATCCTTCTTCCTTAACCACCTGAAAGTTGTACCTGCAATTTTGGATAAAAAGAGAAGCATAGATGCAACAATAATGGATTTAACACTTACATATTTTTCCTCCGATTTCAATTGTACATCACGATACACTTGGGTATGAATTTCAGAGTTCAAATCCAGCTGACCATCGGTATGAACTTCAGTAATTTCAGCAACTTCAGAGTTCAAATATGGCAGATCATCGGTATGAATTTCAATAATTTGAGCAACTTCAAAGTTCAAATCTGGCTGATCCTTAAGGTCCATAATGACAGTAGCATCCTTTTCTGGTGCCTGCTTTGCTTCGAAATTATTTGCTTCAAACCCTTCGGTATTATTTTCACAAGTCTCTGAAACTATATCTGGGTAATCAATGTCACCTTCTGAGTGATTGGGTTCACTAGCTTCCTCAGATTCTGAAGCAGATGAAGCACTTTCAACTTCAGCAATTCCTACCTCATAAGTATCAATCTTTTTGGCGGCATCATTATCATCCACGGTCTTCGTTATTGGTGGGACTGGTTCCAATTCCTGATCTTCTTGTTCTTCATATGCTGAATCATAATGCTCTGCCGGAATATCTCCAATATCCTCGTCAGTATAAGTCTCTGTGAAATCATCATTCTCCTCAACAATCAATGTTGGCGCTTCCACTTGTGGAGCTTCTCCTATTAGCTTTTCACCGAGACCAACTATAGGAAAGCGATTAACCTCAATATTTTCTTGCAAACCAGTCAAGTTCCAATAATGCAATTGGCCCAAATTCTGCACTCCTCTAAATGTTGAAATCAATTCTGAAATTGAGGACATCCACTTGGTAAACCAGATATGAAAGTTTCGAGCTAATCCATCCAAATTTTCTTTCGCTAGCTCTGAAGAGAGATCAAAATTGGCTCTTGCAAACCGGGGAAATTCAGACGAATCATAAGCCGGAGATAAAATGGTAAGGTCGTTAAATAATGGATCAAACACCTGAGAATTTGTGGATGAGATTGATACACAAGCAACTGAGAGAACTAAAAACAGAGCAATGGCTTTCGATCTCATAGAGAAGCCGGATTTAGCCACCCCTTTTGCTTCACAAGAAACATGGCTGTTTTCTTCACTAACTATCTCACCCGAAGAAACTTCTGATTCCTTCTCTGACCCATCAGGCAGTGCCTCCTCTGTTAGTTGACTTAGTTCTGTATCTGAAAAGCTGTCATCCAGCTTCATACATTCCCTTCCCTTGTAGAGTTTAACTCTTGGGTGTGGTTTATAATGAAGAAACTGAGGTCTTGGAGAGAGGTAATTCAATATAGGATCATAAGGAGGAATAGGCTCGACGCCAGGAGGAGCTATGATGGTAGAGTTTGATGAAACTGGAGGAGGGGTAGGACTAAGCTTAAAAGATGGATCAAGATTAACACAACCAGGCTTATCGTTCACAGTTTCAAAAAATGATTCTGTTTCATTCTTTGGACGCAAAACTTTAGCTTTCAAATCTTCAGAAACCATTAAAGCCGTATGTTTCTCTGTCTCCTCTTCGACGACCCCATCAGAACAAGGTTGAAACATCTTCACTTCAACAAAATCTGCGAAAGTTACCCTTCGAATAGGCCTTTTTCCTTCAGATTTCAAACCTTTAGAAACCATGGAACTAGTATGCTTCTGTGTCTCCTTCTTGATGGTTCCATCAGAAAAAGGTTGAAACTTTTTCTGTTCAACAGAATCCCGCGTCATACACTCCCTTTCCTTGTAGAGTTTAACTCTTGGGTTTGGTTTATAATAAAGAAACTGAGGTCTTGGAGAGAGGTAATTCAATATAGGATCATAGCGAGGAATAGGCTCGGCGTCAGGAGGAGCTATGATGGTAGAGTTTGATGAAACTGGAGGAGGGGTAGGACTGAGCTTAAAAGATGGATCAAGATTAACACAATCAGGCCTATCATTCACAGTTTGAAATGCTGGCTCTGTTTCATTCTTTGAACGCAGAACTTTAGCTTTCAAATCTTCAGAAACCATGAAAGCCGAATGTTTCTCGGTCTCCCCTTCGACGACCCCATCAGAAAAAGGTTGAAACATTTTCACATCAACAAAATCTGCGAAAGTTACCTTTCGAATAGGCCTTTTTCCTTCAGCTTTCAAACCTTCAGAAACCATGGAACTATTACGCTTCTCTGTCTCCTTCTTGGTGGAAAAAGGTAGAAACTTTTTCCGTTCAACAGAATCTACGGAAGTGACCTTTCGAATGTGGCTTTTTCCTTCAGTGGAGGAAAATGAAATTCCTGCAGGCTCATTCCTTTCCATAAGGACTTTCTTTCTTGGAGACTCTGTCATCTTAGAAATCTGCAGTAGAATTTCTTTGTCGTCAAGATCGCTACCGAATTTCTTGGTGGGAAATCCAGAAGAGTTTCTGAATTTCTCAAAGAAGGTGATAGATGGAAAGAATAGATTTCAGGAGAAAGTAGAGAGAGAGAGTAGAAGACGGATGGAAAGACAATAGAAGAGAGAAAGTAGAAGAATAGATTTCAGGAAATTCAAATGAAGGTCCTTCCTCCTCTGTTACGGCTATATATAGGCTCTTCGCGTCAGGAACGCGGGATGTTCCTGTTGCATAACGTTTTTCTTTTTTTTTTTTCTCCTCAGTTGTTTAAAATTTAAGTAAAATAATTATTTAAATTATTTAATTTGTATTAAAATAATTTAAATCATAACATATTGCATTGAAAGAATTCATTATTAAAGAAATACAAAAAAGTTATTATCATAATAATAATATAAAAATTAAAATATTAAATGAATGATTTACCAAGAAATTAATATGACATTTTCAGTTATTATATACAAAGAAATAAATAAAAGTTTTAAATACAAAGAAGTAAATGATTTAAAACTTTAGATGAGTATAAATTAAATAATTATTTTCTTTAATTTAAATTGTGACATATTGCATTTAAAAAAAATTAGATACATAAAGCAAAGAATACTTAATTATAATAATTTTTGAGACCTCAATCTTTAGCTTTTTATTTTTTGAATTTGAATAATACACTTCTCAATAGCAATTAATACTTTTTAAATGCATATAATTTTTTGTGTTTAGTCTCATAACTCATATATTAATGTAAAATAAAAATAGAAAAATTCAATCCAAAAAAAGAAATTTTATTATTAATGTGAGGAGAGAGTAAAAATTATTTAATGTCTTATTATTTTTTAAAATAGTAAAAATTACTTAATGATCAATTCAATAAATTGTTTAAATTGTACCAAGAGAATTTTAAAACTAAAAAAAGATAAGTTTTCACTATTTTAAAAAAACAATATTTTTTTATTATTTCAAAATTTATCTTTGGGGTTTTAAAATTCTCTTTGTACAATTTAAACAATTTAAATTATGTCCTTTGAATTGATCATTAAGTAATATTTTCTATTTTAAAAATTAGATAATTTTTATTATCTTCTAATATTAATAGTGAAAATCCTTTTTTTGGGTTAAGTTTTTTTTGTATTTGCATTAATCTACAAGTTATCAGAGTAAATATAAAAAATCAGATAAATAAAATAGTAACAGCTACTATTTAGAATAAAAAAATAACTTAGATTTAAGAAAGAAAAAGCTAAAGATTTAAGTCTTAAAATTTATTATAATTAAGTATTATTTTCTTTATATGTCTATTTTTTTCAATCTAATATGTTATAGCTTAAATTAAAGAAAATAATTATTTGATTTTATATTTATCTAAAATTTCAGACCATTTCTTCTTTGTATCTAAAATTTTCATTTATTTATTTGTATCTAATAATTGAAAGTGTCATTCTAATTTTTTAGTAAATCATTCATTTAATATTTTAATTTTTATATTATTATTATGATAATAAATTTTCTTATGTTTTTTTGTGATAACTTCTTTTAATGTAATATGTTATTGTTTAAATTATTGAGTATAAATTAAACAATTTAAAGTACTATTTTCTAATTATTTTATTTAAATTTTAAACTAAAAAAAAAAAACATTATGCAACTGGAACGTAAGATGCTCCATCCCACGTTCTTGTTGCTCCATCTAATTAGAAGGATGCAAAGTATATCACTGAAGCATGAAAAGGATGATTGTGTTACCCTATGATGATATGTTAATTGTTAATGTAATTTAGAAAAAAAAAATAATTTGAAGATGATTTAAATTTACTTCCTCTTTTTTAATTAAAAAAGGTTACTCTCAGTTTTTTTTTCATGTTTAAATGATTTAGCATAAAAGTTGAGTATATATTTCCAAAAGAAAAACATATCAAAGAAAATGGTGTATTCTATTTAAAATTATTACTTACTCTGTTATTGAATCATAATCACAAAATTATGATAAAATTTTAAATCTTGAATTTTCACTTATTTAATTGTACAACGTCAATGTCAAGATAAATCTCATTAATATTTAATTATCCATACACTAATAAGTTCACATGTTTAATATCTCAAAAATATTACAAAGTTACTAATCAATATGAATTCTTGATTGTTAATAAACATCTCCTATCTTTTATTACAAATCAATTAGTATAATAGATAAGGTTCTTCTATCTTTTTTTGTGGTATGCCTAACTATTGGTTGTTTGCTCTATCTACAATCAGCTTCAAATAATAGCACTATGATCTCTACCTAAACATGTTACCAAATATAGTGAGAATTTATATTTTTAATAAAAACATATATCAATTTTTAAAATCAATAATGATCCAATTGTCATTTGTGTGAAAAAAAAAAATTGTTGGTCCCTCCTCTTCTCTATAACATTACGTCAAGAAAAAATTTTGTTAGCGATTTTTTTTTATTAATAGTTTTTAACCGCCAATAATGCAAACGCTAACAAAAAGGTCAACAATTTGTTAGCGGTACTTAAATAACCGCAAACAAAAGGTACTTTTTGGCGCCAATAAAAGTTCAGAGTTTTGTTGGTGGTTGTTGGCAATTATTTAATAATCAGCCACAAATACTAACTTTTGGTGGTGGTTAATAAATAACCGCCAACAAAGCATCCTTTTTCTTTTTCTTTTTTTGGCATTTCTATCTCCAGTTTAAGCACTTCACTTCATTTTTGTTCTACAATTCTACTAGCCATTTCACCAACTCAAAACAACCGGCAAGAAAAACTATTATAAAACAATCAAATAACAATTACAATCAATAATTAAATGTTACTAACAATATAAAACTAGTAGAAATTAATACAAGTAAATTTCAACTAGATCAAAAGCCACTGTTGGAATACGTATTAAGATCATTCTTCCTTAAATTTATCTATTTGAGTATTAGATTATTCTTTATAATATGCATCTGGAAAGTACTGCAAAATGAAATAACAACAATTTGAAATTCGATGACTAAAATTTAGTCAAATTTTAGAAGTATTTTTTTAAGGTAAATTTTATATGAAAAAAAAATCCAACAGCATAACGACTTAAAAATAGAAATTCGTCAGGTCTTAAACTCTCTTTTTGCAACAAATTACACAGTAATATCACCAAATACAACTTATAACAATATATTACTAACAATTGATATAATCATATAGTTAAATTTTATTACAGAAGGAAACATAGAGGCAAGAAAAACCATCCAATCATTTAAAGAAACTGAATTACATACTATGTTTGGAATTGTTGACTACCCGTGTATGACAATATCTTTTATAAATCTCATCACATAATACCCACAGTCTATGTTATTTGGTTGTTTTGGATACTATAAAAATCAAATAAAAAACATATTAAATTTAGAAAATAGTATGCTTAATAATTGCCTGAATGTTGATAAATACATTTACTTTGTTCCATTTGTATAACGTGGTGAGTATTTTTTATTTCAGCACCTTAAACCCATGATTTGTGTGAAAACATCACCACCGCTCTATCAAGCAAGTGGAAAAAAAATTAATATAAGAAATTATTTTGAAATTAAAACACACAACTATATAGAAATACGTAAAAAATAAGTGCATATACTTATTGATTGAATAACTTCTTCATCTACTCATTGGATCACCATTCAAAGGATCCATGTAATATATCTTTGGAGTACATAGATTGATAACAATCAATATCCAATGTGATTTAAGACAATTAATCAATGTTAACAAATTCTAATTAAATAGTTGACATTCAAATTACATATAATTGAAAAGTTCAACAATAAGTGACTCACCTTATATGTAAAGGGTCAGGAATAACACCTCATTTTTTACTCTTACAGTAAATAGATCTGCTACTTGTTGTGATTGACTTGTAAATTGGTTATGCGGCATTTGTGGAGAAAAAGCAGCAATGTCATAGGGATTGATAAACACGAACCTTCTTGTAATGTTGTAAGGGATCAAGAATGTATGGTACAAGTACTTGAGATGAAGAAACCAATGGAATAATGATAAATTGATATGAACGTAGTAAAGAATAGTTGATGTACAGTAGATGAAGTACTTGATATATAAATTAATAATAGTGGCATCTATCATTTTATGTTGGAGGATCTCATTTATGACTTCCATTATAAGCACATCATGTGTTTCTCTATTATAAATCTCTTTATCGAAATTTACAATTTTTATGTTATCATCCCTTAATATTTGTTCTGCTAATGCTTCAAGAGCCAATTTGTATTTGTTTGAAACCTAAGGGTTGCGCTTTGGTTTTGATAGTGCAATCATTTATTCCTTGCTAAGTCTTGACACTTTTAGATGTTTCTCCTTGGACTGTGTAACAAAGTGAGTCAATTTAATTTATAATCAATAAAGAATTATAAGGAGTTGAACCATAAGAAAGTATCAACTAACAAACCTGTCTTGATTGAGCTATTGTAATGAGATTGGTAGGCCACGTAATGAAGCTCCTCGTTGCTTGTCCTATTGTTCTTACGTCTTCAGTAGGAACAGGCGACTCATCATTCTCCTCCATAGGGATATTAACTGCTACTCTCATGTGGTTGGTGGATGATATTGCATTGTGAAGTGTATCTCTTACAATATTATACATATAACCCTCTGCAACCATGTGATGAGTAAGGGTGTTTAACCATAATAGACAGTTTGCTTTGCCTTAGACAAATCATAATAAAAGAAATTACTGATAAGTAGTAAAAGCACTTAACTATTAACATAGTTAAAGAAAGAAATTACCTCAGGGAAATGTTGAGAGGCAAGTGTGCAACTGTCTTTACCATAGGGACTAACATCCACTGCCTGTATTCTCATCATCTATATCTTGATCAAATTTTCAATAAGGCATCATTGATCCTCTAGTTGTTTTTTCAACTTAGATTGCTCTTACTCTTATCTCTTCACCTTCTCCCTCTGCTCGGCAACCTCAGTTGAAGAATGCAACTTTGAGAGCTTGTGTCTCCTTAAATAATCTCTTTGACTAACGCTGAAGTCGACAACCTTAACACGACCAAGGTGCTCTAAGACACTAACACATCATCATCCCTTAGGAGCACATCGCCTTCTAGAAGTGCCTGTGATAAGGTATCTGTGACATAAAAATTAAAAATTAAATATTATTGAAAGTAGAAAAATGAAATAGACTTATTGAAATTTTTAATAATCAATTAATACTTACGCATTTGTTCCAAACTTCAAGGACACACTCATTGTCAATATCGCTCGCTTCATTGACTCGAGTTGCCTTCTAGAGAATGTGATAGGATACTGAGCTAACTTTTGATCCCTCCTGCTCGATTTGTGTATTACGACAAAAAATTAGTCTGTAAGTATATATTCATAAATAGATAACATATTATATGTGTCGCGTGATGCCAATTTTGATGAGTATTATTTTCTTTTTACTAGCAAACCTAACTTTTCTCCTGAGTCCACTTCACAGGCCCATTTACCTCTTCTTAATACTTCCTTCCCTTCTTATATCTCTCAGCCCATTCAATCCATTCTCTCTTAATCTCTTCAACCCTCATCATCATCCTCACTTGCCTGTATCCCATCCTTTATTTCCTCTTCTTCCACATCACCTTTTACTTCATCCTTTTCTTTCTATTCTCTGCCTTCCTCTCCCATTCCACCTGTAATGTCCCGTTTTCATTAAACAATGGAAATGGGCACGTTTTCAAAGTAAGTCCCCTGAGATGAGTGATTCAAGGCCAAATAAAATTTGGATAAAATTTTAAAGAATAGAAAATGAGGATTTGAGCCTTGAGTTGCCCAGAAACCGGGGTCGGAGCGATTTGAAAAATTACACCACCTCCTTTACTCATTACCTTTAATGCCCACTCAATGCAAACCATATCCAAAAACCATATTTCTGTCCCAAGCATCATATTGATGGGACTATATCTTGGCCTCCTTTACATGCCCTGGCTATAATAGTTGGTCTACCTCCTAAGACACAAACTTCAATCTCTCAAAGCTCTTTGCTATCAGGAAGGGCACGATGCCATGAATCTCTAACTTTAAGCTCTCTTCTCCACTCAAGCATGGACTCTCATTCTGCCATTGCCATCACAAAATGTTGTTGATTGCAAATGGATTTTTCACATTAAGCACCAGGTTGATGGATCCATTGAGTATTACAAAGTGTGGTTGGTTACAAAGGGATTCAATCAAAGGCACGAGTTAGACTATAATGAAACTTTCTCCCCTATAATTGAGCCCACAACTATTAGATTAATTCTATCATTAGTAGTTTCATAAAGCTAGTGTCTTCAGCAAATTGATATTCAAAATGCCTTTCTACATGGGTACCTTGATGAATTTCTTTATATGTCACAGCCTCTAAGCTTCATTAACCTAGATTTTTCACATTGTATCTGCAAACTCTAATGTGTGATTTATGGTTTGACATAGGCTCCATGGGCCTAGTTTGCCTGGTTAAGCTCTTATCCTTTAGAATTAAGGTTTGCAACTTTTAAGTTAGATAACTCTCTCTTCATTCTCAAATCTGAGTCTATTTCTCTTTGTCTTAATCTATTTTGATGACATAATTCTGACTAATTTTTCTACTACTACTATTGATGAACTAATTTCAACTCTTAGCTCACAATTTCTAATCAAAAATTTGGGTGATCTTAATTATTTTCTTAGAATAGAAGTTCATCGTTCATTCTCTGGTTTATTATTGACGTAGAAGAGGTATATGATTGATCTTTTAACTAGGACTAGCATGCTTAATTGTAAACCTATCACCTCTTCGATGTCTTCTGCTTCTAAACTCTCAAATGTGATAGCCTTACTTTTAGTGATCTTTCTTTATATCAAAGCATTGGTGGCAGCTTATAATATTCGTCATTTACTCGTCCTAATATATCTTATGCTGTAAACTATATATGTCAATTTATGCATAATTCGCTGGATATTCATTGGTAATATGTTAAGCGTATCTTATGCTATCTTAAAGATATTATGGATTATGGGCTGTTCATTAAGGCTTCTTCCTTCTCTTTCTTACTGGCTTATTCTGATATGATTAGGGTGTTGTTCAATAGATCGTTGCTCTGCAGAGGGTTTCTGCATCTTTTTTGGTTCCAACTCAATCTCGATCCAATATTGAGATAGAATACAAGGCTCTTGCCTTGGCCACCTGTGATCTCATCTAGATACAATCTCTTCTCTTTGAACTTGGCTATTTTCTTTCCCAACCTCTTGTTCTTTGTTGTGATAATGTTAGAGCCATGTACTTAGCTACCAACCCTATAATGCATTCACATGCAAAGCATATTACTTTAGATTACCATTTTGTTCATGAATGTGTTATGACAAAGTCACTTCGTATTTCCATTATTTTTTTTCAAAAGATCAAACTGTTAATATTTTAACAAAAACCCTTTCATTTCCTTGGTTTCAACTCTTAAGAGCAAGCCTCACTGTTCTACCATCACAATTTGGCTTGAAGGGGTTCATAGAGCAACATCCAAGTCATTGATGCATTCCACGTCACATGTTACACACATAATGTGATTGTTATTTTGTTGTAACCAACTACTGCTTTTCACGTACCAAAATCTTCTATTGTGTGGGTGTGTGTTGTATATAAATATTGGTGATTATAGATATGAAACTATAATGAAATGAAAACCTAGAGTATTTGCTCATTTTGGCTATATGCTATTATGATATTCAAATGCAATGTAAGTTTCTTTCCAATCAAAAGATGGCAAAATTAAATTGGATAGCAAGCAACAGGGAAGTCAAAGACGCAAATAGAATTATGAAGATCTTTTTTATTTTCATTGTGGAAGTAGTTAATTCGATCCTATTCACTCACGATTAAGAGTAATTTGGAAGATAACATACCAAGGTTATGCAGAGACAGTATCAAAAAAGAAAGGATATCACAGTAGTTAGTTCACTACCTATATGATATTTTGTGCCTCTCTTTAGCACATACTTGCATTGACCTAGAAAAAACATAACCCATGACTTATTTGTGAATTGTGCAAAAGAAGTGATCGGATCAAGGCCAAGGAAACAATTTCTAAATTAAGAAATAAGTTTTATTTTGGACTAACCATACTTTAAACAAACTTTAATTTGACATTGTGTGTCTCTGGCAATTAGATCATTTAATATGATATATATTAAGATCGATGTTACGTTTATGCATATTATTTCAATTAATATCATATTATGATCCTTGAATGATCCATGACATAGTTGTTAATTAAGGAAATATAATTTTTGATATGTAGAAAATTCATATCTTAATTATTTAGTCTTTAAATTTTAAATATATATGATTCATCAATTTTTTAAAAAATTAACTCACTACTAATGAGTTCTTATTACATACTAGGGATTAAAAAGTAATGAGTCCATAATTTTGAGAAACTGAATTATATATTTTTAAGATTCAAGGTCAACCAAAAAGTTTAAACACATTTCAAAAATTAAATGGTATACTTCTAGAGTTTAAGGACCAAATAACTAAATTATATATCTTTCAAGGAACAAAAATTACATTTCCTTATCGTCGACTTGATACTTCAAATTTTTGTGGTACCATTTTATTATCATATTGTATGATTTTGTTTACCTTCCACCTTTTTTTTAATATGTTAAATTTTTTTTTGGTTATCTTTCTATTTTATTGGCAAAACTAATCTATCTAATTTAATACAAATGTAAAAAAATTTTTAATTTAAGAAAAAAGTTTTTATTTAGATTACTAATGTCCTTTTAGAAATAAATATTTATGTGGGTTAAGATGTTGATACGCATATTATTTATATATAAAGTATAGACATTTCCAAAAAGAGGGAAAAAAAGTATATAAAGTACAAACACTTCAAAAAAGAGGGGAAAAAAAAGTCATGTCTTAGTTGCCTAATATGTTTCAAACAAATAATAAAAATGATGTGACTCCTTCAATTGAATTTAAACACTTGAAATTTTGTAATTGTGTTCATAGTATTCATGTCTTGTGTTAGTAAATTTGCATCCTTCTTAGTATATGATTTTGTGGAATGAAGAATTCTTATATACATATAATATACTAGCTGGTATTGCGTAATAAATAAAAACTTATCAAAATGAGTGTTTTTAATAGATAAAGGTCCACTAATATACTTATTTAAGTAAATAATTTTTATTAACTCATTGTTCTATATCTGTATGTGTATATGCTTCTTAGCATATAATTTGGTTTAAGCAGTTTTTGTTAACTTCTTACACCTGCTTAAGAGTATCCATAAGAATTTCTTCTTGCACCTGCTTAAAAATACATGCAAGAATATCTTAACCAAAATAATAGTACATGATTTCTCTCATACATGTGATTTTTATACTTATATCATGCAATGTTTTCCCTTGCATATTCACAACAAAAAATCCTACAACATTTCATAGGACATGATCATTAGCATGCATGCATTAAAAAAGAATAATAAGAAGAACAAGTTCAATAATTTATGTGAAGAATGTAGTTGGAAGATCTGATCTTTATGCATATTTGCACATTCCATAAACACAATACTCTCTCTTCTTGCACTTCTTATTGCACCCTCCACAATTCCTTTTGTCAAAGGAAGCATTCGCACATTGTTCCTTGCAACAAATCTCATTGTACTTGCACTTATACCCACACATTCCATAGTTCTTCTTATCACTCTTCACATTCACACCTTTTTTTTCTTGTAGCAATAAAGCTCGGGGCTGCTTCTCATTAAACGAAAAACTCTAGAAAACTTGTCACAAGTCATGTTATTGGCAAGAAATCACCTCACTCCAACTAAATAAGCTTCCTCTTGCGTTTTCGACCCTACAATGTCATTTGCAAAAGAACCATCTGAAATAACTATTAATGCTGCAAAAGGGGTAATGATCAATGTTTCTACGAGCTTCATGGTTATATATAATAAATTGTTGAAGGACAAGTTTGTTTAGTGGAATTGTTAGAGGAGTGCGTGGGGCCTTTTTATATGAGAATTAGATGGATCATTGATAAGAGGAAACTAGATGTTCAAATCTTTCTTTTATATTTTTGGTTTAAAAATAAATTTGAAGAAAGACATTAGGTCGTTTCATATCTAAGGCAAATGTTTTGGTCAATTTAACTCGAATTTGCTAATTAAGCTAAATAATCCTTGTAGAAAGTGATAGCATTGATACTTTTTGAGGGTTGCTTTTAAATGTTTTTTTCTTCCTTTAATTAGGCCAATCATTAAAAGTCATGCATACTCCAAATTAATGAGTAAAGCTAGGTCTTTTTTTATAAATATAATTTTAATCAAATGTTATTTAAAAAAATTTCATTTAAACAATGACAAAAACAATCTATTCATAGTCAATTTAGTAACACTTTTATAACTAAGGACGTTTTGTCCATAAAATCACTTTTTTTAATTATATCTAATTTTTTTAAAAGAAAAAAAAAAGGTGAGACCGGAGAATTGAAAAAAGGATAATCTACATTAAATATAATGCAAATTTTATAAATAAAAAATTGATTGATTTTGTTATTGGGCCAACTTAGCCAATTCCTAATCGGCCTTAAATTGTTTCTCATAAATGGTTTAAATTTACGCCTATTAATCCAATTGTTAAGCCTAAACCTAAACCCAATTTTGTTAGAACACGAATATTCATGGACTAATGTAACTCACAAGCATCATGAGAATATATATATATATATATAAGGTGGAAGAGGAGGAAGGGAATGATTCTTGACATACAATAAAGTCATAATTATGAACTATGCTTAGATTGTAAGCTATATAAATGTTTAAATACTATATATTTAACTCATAGACTACAAATCTTATTTCCATTTTATCGTTGTGGAGAGAAAAATAACCTAAATAAAGGCTCTCTAACATCTACACTTCACATTGATGACGTCAGTCTATCAAGCTCTTCCTAAATTTTTATATAGTAGTTGATCAAGAAATAGAGGAGTTTTCTTAAAGAGAGGAATATACAATATCTGATTGTGTTATTAAAGTAAGTCAAAATTATTCCTTAGTTTGATGAGAAAAGCGCATATCCTTAATAGCCAAAAGCATCATTGAAAAGAAGTTGTAGATTATGGCATTATAATTTAAAATCTACATTAATAATATACTTAAATTAACTTGCTTTTTCCTTTTAAGCTAGAGAAGAAAAGAATAGTTCTCTAAAATTATACATAAGGCATAGGGATCATCTAAATTCAACAGTTCCAATTTTGTGAATTGAGATTTTTTCCCAACTGGAAAAGCTTTATTTCTACTTCTAAAAATTGTGAAAGTGACATATAGATCACATTAATAAATACCATATGGCCTGCTATTGCCTTATTCTTCTAAGTTTGTTTGTTCCCTTCTTCCTTCCCATCTATGCTCAAACTTCACCCCTTGGAAAACTTGCTCATCTTCAAAATGAAGAATGATTCTCTTGAAAGCTGACTCCAAAACCAATGACATGGAAGTGCATATGCATGTCACTCTTCTTCAGAGCCCAAAAACTCCTAAAACAACAAATTCAATATCACAAAAAGGTCATCCTCTCATCTGGCATCACCAACACCACCTTCAAAGTATAAGGTTATAACATTCAGACATATCTTAAGGTCTATTTAGTTGTGCTATAAAATGTTAGCTTTTCAAAATTTTCCTTTCAAAACTATAAATTGAGAAAAAGAAGAAGTTAGAAGTGTTTATGAGTCAAATTAGGTATTAGTATAATTCAAACACAAGGCTTCTTAAAACACTTCTTTAAAAATTCTTATTTTGTCTCCTTTTCTTGATTCTTTCCATTTGAGTTTATTTTAACTTTTTTTTAGAACCGTCTTTTCTATCATAAAATTTAGGCTCTTTAATTCATAAAATATCTTTAGCTTTATCTAAATTGGATTAAAAACCTTTCCGAATGAGTCGGTCAAAATTTGGATCAACCTATATTCTAAAACATAAATTGGAGAGGTTTTAACCATTCTAGGGGTTTTTATGGTCTTTAGAGCCTTTGAGAATCCTGAGAAGCTCAATTTTTCGATTTAAAGATCCCTTCTTTATGTTTTCTAAAAAGTGCCCAAAATTACAAAAATGTTACTAGTTTCCGTCTAATTTTATTTAGCTACTCTGACTTTGGTTTTTAGGCATATTAAGCCTTATACCCTTATTTTCAAATTTTTAGATTATTCTCCTTATTTTATCTGGCTTCAAATCTTTATATTTAGGGGACCTCCTTTAGTAATTTCCTTAGTTTAGGGCGTTTTAGAATAAATATGTATTACATTTGGGCCTTCAACTTCAGCAAAATCTAGGACTACTAAGAGCATAATAACATACCACTTAGCTCTTTAGGCAACCATAAGATTCTCATAAAGGGGTTTTAAGTTTTGCAATTCATGGATAAAGCAATTAAGAACTTTAGACCTTATTCTTGCCATTAGGCCTCTAACACCTTATAATGGATCTTGAAGCATATCGGACTTGAATTCTTAAAACTTTAATAGATGAATTTTGTTCAGCTCCTTGACCTCCATGTGTAGACTTCATTTCAACTTTAACATCATGCTCTACATGAATCATGTCTCACATATTCAGCAACTTGCCCAAGCTTTCCTTGATAGTCACGCCATGCATTATCTCTTTGAAGGTGGTTATAGAAGCTCCATGGTACTCCATCATTTCCTTCCACCTTGAAAGGATTCATTCTTGAATCCATAGCATGAAAGAGGGATAAATCAATCACATTAAATGTAGCACTAACATTTATAAGCATTATCATTAATCCTTTCTAACACTTAGAGATGTTCATCTCCTCTTGGTTACAATTTGGATTTCCTTTATTATGGAAATCTTTCCTTTCTCAAGTGCACCTAAACCTAATCACCGAACCTGAATACAACACGCCTTCAATCTTTGTTAACTTGCTTTGCATATTGCTCATTTCTTCTCTCAATGTTGGCTCTCACTTTATTATGCAACTCATGCACAAACTTAGCCTTTTTCTTATCATCATGATTAGCACACTCATTAGAAGGCAAAGGAAGAATATCTAAAGGATTCAAAGAATTAAAGTTATACACAATTTCAAAAGGAGAAAATTGAGTAAAGGAACGTACGACCTTATTATAAGCAAACTCAATGTGAGGTAAACACTTTTCCTAATTTATCAAGTTCTTTTGTATAATTGCACATAACAAAGTAGTAAGCATTCTATTAACCACTTCATTTGAGGATGTGCAATAATAGAAAATAAAAGCTTAGTGCCAAGCTTTTTTCACATAGTTAAGAAATTTAACATCTCTATCACGTATAACTATTTTTAGCAAGCCATGCCATCTCATAACGTCTTTAAAGAACAAGTCAGCAATATAAATAGCATCATTAGTTTTAGAGCAAGCAATGAAATAAGCAACTTTACTAAATCTATCAACCATAACAACCATGTTATCCTTTCCGTTAGGAGATCTAGGCAATTCCCACAAAATCCATAGAGATATCAATCCAAGGATGGGAGGGGACAGGTAAGGGGGAATATAAACCATGAGATTGAACTTTAGACATTACATGTCCACATGTAATGCATCTAGCACAATAGCAACATCTTTTCTCATGTTTAGCCAATAAAAATGTTCATGCAAAAGAGCTAAGGTCTTATCAACACTAAAGTGACCTATCAAACCTCCACCATAAGTTTCCTTCACAAGCAACTCATGCATAAAGCATGATGGAATGCAAATTTTCTTTTTCTTGAAAAGAAATCCATCAAATCAATAAAAACCATCAACACCATACTTTTCACAAGATTTTCATATTACAGCAAAATCACAATTAGATTCATACATACTTTTCAACATCTTAAAACCAAGAAATCTAGCATGTAAAGAAGTAAGAAGAGAATATCTCCTAAAAAGTGTATCAGCCATAATATTTTCTGTCCCTTGTTTATGTCTAATCACATAACAAAAAGTTTCAATAAATTCCAACCACTTAGTATGTCTTTTATTTAGTTTACCTTAAAACTTTAAAAAAACATCAAACTTTCATGATTAGAATGAATGATAAATTCTTTTGGCCACTAATAATGTTGTCAAGTTTCTAAAGTCCTTTTCAAATTATGCAACTCTTTTATCATAAATGGAATAATTTAAAGTAGCATCACTTAATTTTTCACTAAAATAAATAATAAGTTTAGAATCTTGCGTTAAAACAGCCCCAATACTTATACCATGAGCATCATAGTCAACTTAAAAAACTTTAGAAAAATCAGGGAGAGTAAGAATAGGAGCATTAGTTAATTTTTCTTTTAAAGTATTAAAGGCAACCTCTTGTGCTTCACCCCATTTGAAGGTCATATTCTTCTTCACCAATCCATTTAAAGGTGCAGCATCAATGGAGAAGTCTTTTACAAATTTTCTATAAAAGCTTGCCAAGCCATGGAACCTCCTCACCTCATTTTCATTCTTGGTTGTAGGTTATTCTCTAATTACCTTGACTTTCTCTTCATCTACTTGAATTCCTTTAGCACTTACAACAAAATCAAGAAACAAAATAGTATCCATGCAAAAAGAACATTTTTCTAAATTTGCATAAAGTCTATTTTCTATCAAAGTAACAAACACATCATTCAAATGCTTTACATGGTCATTTAAGCTCCTAGAATAAACAAGAATATCATCAAAATAAATAATAGCAAATTTTTCAATAAAGGGATAAAACACATGGTTCATTAAGTTCATAAAAGTGTTAGGTGTATTAGTCAAATCAAATGGCATAACTAACCACTCATATAATCTAAATTTAGTTTTAAAAGTAATTTTCCATTCATCACCCTCTTTCATGCGAATTTGATGGTATCCACTTCTAAGATCAATTTTAGAAAAGATAGAAGCACTATGCAATTTATCAAACATATCATCTAAATGAGGGGTAGGATAATGATATTTCATCATTATTTTGTTGATGGTTCTACAATCAATGCAAATTTTCTACTTGTCATCTTTCTTAGGCACATTCTTCATTTCATTGATGACTCAAGCTTTCTCTCACAAAGCCTTCTCTCATCAATTCTTTAACTTGTCATTGAAACTTTTTCATTTCTTCTAGATTGGCTCTATATGCTGGTCTATTTAAGATAGAAGCTCGAGGTAAAAAGTCAATGCAATGCTCAATACCTTTTAATAAGGGCAAGTCATTGAGAATTTCTTTTGGAAACAAATTACCAAATTCCTACAACAAAGACATAACATTAAGATCAAGATCATTAAGATAAACATCTTTATATAGAAGTACATAAGATTCTTTACTCAACAAAGCTCTCTTGGTCTCTCCTTTTCCAACAAACAAAACCACTTTTTTCTCATCATTTTTCTTGCTTTTTCTTTTCACTCAACTCACCATTCTTTTTCTTTTCTTTCTTTAACATGCCATCTCTCTCTTTCTTTTCTTTTTCTCTCATTTTTCATCTTTTCTCTATTCTTACTTGATCCTCATAAGCTTAAAAGGGCCTAAGAGGTCTAAGCATAACATTTTTACCACTGAAAGGAAAAGAATAACAATTCTTATAGCCATTATGCCTAACTTTTCTATCAAATTGCCAAGGCCTACCAAGCAAAAGATGTTTAGCATATATAATTGCTACATCACATAGAATTTCATTATGATATTTTCTAATAGAAAATGCAACCATAACTTGTTTGGTAACTTGAACTTCACTACAATCATTCAACCACTACAAGTAAAGCCTAAGATGTTTCAAAGTAGGCAAATTCAATTTTTCCACAAGCAAAGTACTTGTAACATTGGTATAGTTGTCACCATCAATAATCATGCTACATACTTTACCATTGATGAGACATCTAGTATGGAAGATATGCTCACGTTGCTCTTCTTCAAGGTCTTCTTTTAGTTGGATATTAAAAGCATACCTAGCCACTAGGGCTTCACCAATTTCAACATAAAATTCCTTATCAGAGGCTTTCACTAAAAATGGCATATCATCATAATCTTCATCATCATTATCATCTTGACTAACAACATTATCATTTTCAAACAAAATCATAGTTCTTTTATTTGGATATAGTGAAGTAATATGACCAAAACCCTAACATTTAAAACATCTATCTTTAGATGGAATAAAAGAGAAAGAAGGTTTAAAGTCATTTTTAACCTTAGGAGGTAGGGTAGCAATTTTCAACTTATTTGCTTCCTTTGACTTAGTTTTAACTTCGAATCTGAAGGAAGTGTAGGGACTTGGCCTCTATGAACTCAAACCAGCCACTACTTTCTTTTGTTGCCTTTCCACTTACATGGCTTTATACAACAACTCATCCATGTCAAGATAGTTTTATAGTTCAACTACTTTGACTATCTCAAGATGTAATCCTTTAATGAATCTTATCATAGTTGCTTCTACATCTTCCTTAATATTTGCTCTTATCATGAGGATCTTTATCTTTTGGTGGTACTCCTTAACACTTATGGAGTCTTGCCTTAATCTCTGTAGCATTTTGAACAAGTCCCTATAGTAATGATTGGGGACAAAGTGTTTTCTCATGATGGTCTTCATCTCTTGCCATGTTTGTATTAGCCTTTCACCATTCTGCCTCCTATCAATCTATAATTGGTCCTACTAAATCTAGCATAATCTAAAAATTTAACAACAGCAGGTTTAATCTTTTTTTTCTTTAATATAAGAATGACATTCAAATATATGTTCTATTTTTCTTTCCTATTCTAAATAAAGTTTAGGGTCATTTTTTCCTTAAAAAGAGGGAATTCTCAATTTGATGTTTCCAAGCTCATTACAGGAAGGAGCTTGCTTTCCTCTTTTAACAATGGACTCTTCAAAATCGGATTCATCATTTCCACTTTCTCTTTCAGCAACATGAGTCTTGTCTTTGAGTTGTCTAGAGCTTGATGGGGATTGGATGGCGTTAATCTTGTCATTCAACTACTTCTCCATCTTGCTTTCTATGGCTTGCATAAAAGCCTTTAGATCAAAGTGGAGCTCACTAGTTTAAGACATACCTACAAAATAAGGTTAATGAAAACAAATCAAACGGACTTTACTACTCTTCCACATGTTTTTACACTCAAAGATGTTAATTCACTTATGTTTTACTCTAGTAAGTGGCTTTTTCTTTAATTTAAACTTTCTTGCCCTTTACCATTCAACTTGCTTCTTATAGTATTCTTTATGAAATCACAACCAATCAAAAGGAGCAATTAGTAAAAGTGGTAATCGCAAAAAAACTAGAATCCTAAAATTCAAATTGCTAAAGAATCAAACATAAAAGGGAAAAAAAGGGAAAGAAGAAGGAAGGGGAAAATTTTGGGCAGCAAAGGGAAGAAGAGTAGGAGAAGAAGGAAAAGAACACATGAAAAGTAAATGGAAGAAAGAAAATGAGAAAAAAAAAACCTTGACTTAAGGAGGAGGGAGTGGATGGCTTGAAGGAAAGAGAAGAGAAGAGAAGAGGAAGGCTTAACAAGTCTAAAACACATGATAGGAAAGTCAGCATAAGGGGAAATTAGAAGGAAACAAAATAAGAAGGTGAGAAAAACTTGAAAACTAGAAAGAATAGGAAAGAAATTGAGTTCAGGAAAGTTATTAACTTGATGGATAGATTAGGAAAGTAACAAACTTGAAACTTAAGAAAGATGGATTAGGAAAGAATTAAAATAGGAAAGTAATGGAAAAGGAAAAGTAAGGAATTCAAAAATGTAGGGAAATCAGAAAGTTTGGAAACTTATCACCTAAGTTTATAGAATTAAGAAATCTCTTGTGATTTGTAGTGTAAGTTTTTCACTTTAGGATACTTCCTCACTTGAATGCAAATAGGAAATTAATAGCAACCTAGGACTTACTTCAGTCAAAAATAGAAAGCTTGCCAAATAATCTACAACCTTAAATGTTCAACACTAAAATTTTTGAATTTTCTATCCTTTTTTTTGAATTTTTTATTTTTTTTAGAATCTGACTCTTTTTTTTTTAATAGACAAAACTTACAAAATAGAATAGCAAAACTAAGAATACAAAAATACTGTTTCAAACCAAGTAGAAAAGAACGAACTAAAAGACTTGAAATGAACAAGGATTAACAAAGACAAAGGAAAGCATTAAGCAAAGATAATAAAGTTTTTTCAGAAAGAAAGGAGAAGGGAGAGAAGTATAGAGGAGAAAAGTACTAGATTTTGGAAACTAAAATTTAAGTAAACCTTTCCTTTTTACTCTCATATAATTGATATATCTTCTTTTTCTTGTTATTTCCATTTTCTCTTTAAGAAGTATGAGGGATCTTGATGAGTCTTGTGTAGAAGAGATGATCTATAGAGATTACATGATAAATATAGAATTTTTACCATGAAAACACTTAGATTTTGTTTGATAATTCAAATATATGGTTGATGAATTTCTATTGCATTAATTGGATGCTTAGGGTCGCTAATTAGCTTGCTAAAGTTGATGGATTGCAGTTGTATGCATGATTGTGGAGAATTTTGCATTTTGGTGTTTGCTATAAAAAATTTCCTTAAAAGTCTTTTTTTTTTCAAATTTTGTTTGGAGTCATGGTTTGAAGGTAGCTGAATTTTTGATATGTTTATGCCTAACATATGGAAGGTCTTTTATCTTTAATTTCATAATTTTTAGGGCTAGTTTGATCTCTCAAATATTGACTTAATAGTGGCTTATCTTCTATAATAAGACATTTTAGGTAGCTTTACAATTTTACAATAAGGAGTTAAATGAGCTATTTGGTTTCTTAAACTTCCATTATAATTAGTTAATTTATCAATGGGGCTCCATATAAAATTTTACTATTTTAGGAGCTTTGGATTAGAAGACACAAATTTTTGAAATTAAGAGCAAAAGTAAGGCTAGTGCAGGGTTGGAACTGTGCCTGACGCCATAGTGCCCCTTACCCACCCCATAGTGCCATTCTCTCAGTCAAGACAATAAGGGCTGTAGCACCTTAAGAGGATATCTAGCACTAAACCTTTTAATTTTTTTGTTTTATGCATTTTTTTGCAAAATCTCCATTTAAATTACTAGGGATTTGTCATAAATTGATGTTAGACTTTATTGGAAATATTTATCAAGTTAAAATTAGTAAGATAAAGTGCTAAGATGATCACTTTAATTTCTATTCTTTAAACATTTGATAAATAATAAGAGTGCAATTACTTAAATTCCATGTGTATGCTCAGAGAATAATTTACCCCTGGAAAGCCACATGATTAATTAAAGTTCTAAGGAATCATACATCTTTATAATACAAAGGATAATAAAATAAACACACATGTGCGCGCACGCGCGGGCACACACACGCATGTGCATAATTGAAGAGATATTAGATTTCTATGTACTTGTAATTCTCTAATGTCAGAGTATGACCATAACCTTAATAACTATTTATTGATAATTAAAATTTTTGAATGACTTAAACCCTTATTAGAATCCTATTGAGCTCAAATCTTGATGAATTACGAACTAATAGATGGACTAAAGGTTGTATGTAGATTTAATTAGACCTTATGACCTAAGGAATTGTATAAAAACTCTACAAACTTATTAAGATAGAATTCTTAAAAGGTGAAATTCCAATGAGGCTTCATTGACAAAGATAGTATCTCTAAAAGGTAGAGTCTTTATAAGAAATTGTTTGAAAAGAAATGTATAATATTATCATTGTAACAAAGTGACTGAGGTAAGGCACTAAGCAGTTGAGATAAACGATTATTTAGCAAAGGGAGATAACCTCTGATTGCATATATTTGCGGATCCACCCTAAGTGATACCTTAGCCATGTTTACTTCTATCTATGACGTGTTTTGATAATCATAAGGATTAGGGACAACAATCTTTCTCTTTAATGGTGTTGAAAATATAGGTTTCACACTAAGTATATGGGATGCTTAGTGGTTTACCTATGATTTTGAAAACCAAACTTGTATTAGGTAGTATAGGATGTTTGGCACTGCACCTAGGTAATAGTTTTCTCCAATAACAACGCTTTCAAGGAAAAATCATCTAAATCTCCTTAAAGAGGGTCATGCACAGTGATATGATATAATAATGTATTTGTGGAGCACTATTTTATATGAATCAAAGTAGAGCCTTATGAAGGCAATAATAAAGTATGCTAGTATGTACCATGTTTATATGGTATTTAGAAGTAATGAATTGAGCCTGTTGAATATTGCTTAAAAGTGTTACTAGGATGTGATAGATGATATTTCAATGAATATATGCATTATTATATTTGCATATGATTATGTATGATACGTTAATTATTATAAGCATAGTTATATTAATTATGTCATAGATTGTGTTATTTGAATATGACATCTTGAACATGTTAATTTATACATAGAGATGAATGTAATTTGGAATGAATATACATATGTGTATTTTTCATGATTCGATGTTATCGTATAAGCATAGCCTTCTATTTATGTTGTTGTTTTGTAACATACTTGTTATCTTTATGGACAAGTTGAGGGACCAAAATTTTTTTTTGGTACATAAATGACAATGGGATCATTACTAGTTTTTAAAATTAATAAATGCTTTTATTAGGAATATGAATTTTCCCTATATTTGGTAACATGTTTAGGTATAGATCATAATGCCATTGTTTGAAGTTGATAATTAGGCATAACACAAAGAAGACAGAAAGACTTTATCTATTATACTAATTGATTTGAAATAAGAGATAAGGGATGTTTATTAACAATCAAGAATTTATATTGATTAGTAACTTTGTAATATTTTGAGATATTAGACATGTGAACTTATTACCTAGTGCGTGGGTAATTAAATAACAATGAGATTTATCTTGACATCGACATTGTATAATTAGATAAGTGAAATTTTATGATTCAAAATTTTATCATAATTTTGTAACTATGATTCAATAACAGAATAAGTAATACTTTTAAATAGAAAATGCCATTCTCTTTGATATGTTATCTTTTTAGAAATATGTACTCAACTTTTACGCCTAATCAATTAAACATGAAAAACAAACTAAGAGTAACCATTTTTTACAATTAAAAAAGGGGAAATAAATTTAAATAATCTTCAAATTATTTTTTTTTCTAAATTACATTAATAATTAACATATCGTCGTCGGGTAACATAATCATCCTTTCATGTTTCAGTAATATCTTATGTTCTAGTTGCATTATTTTTGTAATTGTTTAAAATATAAATAAAATAATACTTTAAATTGTTTAATTTATACTAAAATAATTTAAACAGTAACATATTACATTAAAAGAAGTTATCACAAAAAAAACATAAGAAAATTTATTATCATAATAATAACATAAAAATTAAAATATTAAATGAATGATTTACTAAAAAATTAGAATGACACTTTCAATTATTAGATACAAATAAATAAATGAAAATTTTAGATACAAAGAAAAAATGGTCTGAAATTTTAGATAAATAAAAAATCAAATAATTATTTTCTTTAATTTAAGCTATAACATATTAGATTGAAAAAAATAGACATATAAAGAAAATAATACTTAATTATAATAAATTTTAAGACTTAAATCTTTAGCTTTTTCTTTCTTAAATCTAAGTTATTTTTTTATTCTAAATAGTAGCTGTTACTATTTTATTTATCTGATTTTTTATATTTACTCTGATAACTTGTAGATTAATGCAAATACAAAAAAAACTTAACCCAAAAAAAGGATTTTCACTATTAATATTAGAAGATAATAAAAATTATCTAATTTTTAAAATAGAAAATATTACTTAATGATCAATTCAAAGGACATAATTTAAATTGTTTAAATTGTACAAAGAGAATTTTAAAACCCCAAAGATAAATTTTGAAATAATAAAAAAATATTGTTTTTTTAAAATAGTGAAAACTTATCTTTTTTTAGTTTTAAAATTCTCTTGGTACAATTTAAACAATTTATTGAATTGATCATTAAGTAATTTTTACTATTTTAAAAAATAATAAGACATTAAATAATTTTTACTCTCTCCTCACATTAATAATAAAATTTCTTTTTTTGGATTGAATTTTTCTATTTTTATTTTACATTAATATATGAGTTATGAGACTAAACACAAAAAATTATATGCATTTAAAAAGTATTAATTGCTATTGAGAAGTGTATTATTCAAATTCAAAAAATAAAAAGCTAAAGATTGAGGTCTCAAAAATTATTATAATTAAGTATTCTTTGCTTTATGTATCTAATTTTTTTTAAATGCAATATGTCACGATTTAAATTAAAGAAAATAATTATTTAATTTATATTCATCTAAAGTTTTAAATCATTTACTTCTTTGTATTTAAAACTTTTATTTATTTCTTTGTATATAATAACTGAAAATGTCATATTAATTTCTTGGTAAATCATTCATTTAATATTTTAATTTTTATATTATTATTATGATAATAACTTTTTTGTATTTCTTTAATAATGAATTCTTTCAATGCAATATGTTATGATTTAAATTATTTTAATACAAATTAAATAATTTAAATAATTATTTTACTTAAATTTTAAACAACTGAGGAGAAAAAAAAAAAAGAAAAACGTTATGCAACAGGAACATCCCGCGTTCCTGACGCGAAGAGCCTATATATAGCCGTAACAGAGGAGGAAGGACCTTCATTTGAATTTCCTGAAATCTATTCTTCTACTTTCTCTCTTCTATTGTCTTTCCATCCGTCTTCTACTCTCTCTCTTCTACTTTCTCCTGAAATCTATTCTTTCCATCTATCACCTTCTTTGAGAAATTCAGAAACTCTTCTGGATTTCCCACCAAGAAATTCGGTAGCGATCTTGACGACAAAGAAATTCTACTGCAGATTTCTAAGATGACAGAGTCTCCAAGAAAGAAAGTCCTTATGGAAAGGAATGAGCCTGCAGGAATTTCATTTTCCTCCACTGAAGGAAAAAGCCACATTCGAAAGGTCACTTCCGTAGATTCTGTTGAACGGAAAAAGTTTCTACCTTTTTCCACCAAGAAGGAGACAGAGAAGCGTAATAGTTCCATGGTTTCTGAAGGTTTGAAAGCTGAAGGAAAAAGGCCTATTCGAAAGGTAACTTTCGCAGATTTTGTTGATGTGAAAATGTTTCAACCTTTTTCTGATGGGGTCGTCGAAGGGGAGACCGAGAAACATTCGGCTTTCATGGTTTCTGAAGATTTGAAAGCTAAAGTTCTGCGTTCAAAGAATGAAACAGAGCCAGCATTTCAAACTGTGAATGATAGGCCTGATTGTGTTAATCTTGATCCATCTTTTAAGCTCAGTCCTACCCCTCCTCCAGTTTCATCAAACTCTACCATCATAGCTCCTCCTGACGCCGAGCCTATTCCTCGCTATGATCCTATATTGAATTACCTCTCTCCAAGACCTCAGTTTCTTTATTATAAACCAAACCCAAGAGTTAAACTCTACAAGGAAAGGGAGTGTATGACGCGGGATTCTGTTGAACAGAAAAAGTTTCAACCTTTTTCTGATGGAACCATCAAGAAGGAGACACAGAAGCATACTAGTTCCATGGTTTCTAAAGGTTTGAAATCTGAAGGAAAAAGGCCTATTCGAAGGGTAACTTTCGCAGATTTTGTTGAAGTGAAGATGTTTCAACCTTGTTCTGATGGGGTCGTCGAAGAGGAGACAGAGAAACATACGGCTTTAATGGTTTCTGAAGATTTGAAAGCTAAAGTTTTGCGTCCAAAGAATGAAACAGAATCATTTTTTGAAACTGTGAACGATAAGCCTGGTTGTGTTAATCTTGATCCATCTTTTAAGCTTAGTCCTACCCCTCCTCCAGTTTCATCAAACTCTACCATCATAGCTCCTCCTGGCGTCGAGCCTATTCCTCCTTATGATCCTATATTGAATTACCTCTCTCCAAGACCTCAGTTTCTTCATTATAAACCACACCCAAGAGTTAAACTCTACAAGGGAAGGGAATGTATGAAGCTGGATGACAGCTTTTCAGATACAGAACTAAGTCAACTAACAGAGGAGGCACTGCCTGATGGGTCAGAGAAGGAATCAGAAGTTTCTTCGGGTGAGATAGTTAGTGAAGAAAACAGCCATGTTTCTTGTGAAGCAAAAGGGGTGGCTAAATCCGGCTTCTCTATGAGATCGAAAGCCATTGCTCTGTTTTTAGTTCTCTCAGTTGCTTGTGTATCAATCTCATCCACAAATTCTCAGGTGTTTGATCCATTATTTAACGACCTTACCATTTTATCTCCGGCTTATGATTCGTCTGAATTTCCCCGGTTTGCAAGAGCCAATTTTGATCTCTCTTCAGAGCTAGCGAAAGAAAATTTGGATGGATTAGCTGAAACTTTCATATCTGGTTTACCAAGTGGATGTCCTCAATTTCAGAATTGATTTCAACATTTAGAGGAGTGCAGAATTTGGGCCAATTGCATTATTGGAACTTGACTGGTTTGCAAGAAAATATTGAGGTTAATCGCTTTCCTATAGTTGGTCTCGGTGAAAAGCTAATAGGAGAAGCTCCACAAGTGGAAGCGCCAACATTGATTGTTGAGGAGAATGATGATTTCACAGAGACTTATACTGACGAGGATATTGGAGATATTCCGGCAGAGCATTATGATTCAGCATATGAAGAACAAGAAGATCAGGAATTGGAACCAGTCCCACCAATAACGAAGACCGTGGATGATAATGATGCCGCCAAAAAGATTGATACTTATGAGGTAGGAATTGCTGAAGTTGAAAGTGCTTCATCTGCTTCAGAATCTGAGGAAGCTAGTGAACCCAATCACTCAGAAGGTGACATTGATTACCCAGATATAGTTTCAGAGACTTGTGAAAATAATACCGAAGGGTTTGAAGCAAATAATTTCGAAGCAAAGCAGGCACCAGAAAAGGATGCTACTGTCATTATGGACCTTAAGGATCAGCCAGATTTGAACTTTGAAGTTGCTCAAATTATTGAAATTCATACCGATGATCTGCCATATTTGAACTCTGAAGTTGCTGAAATTACTGAAGTTCATACCGATGGTCAGCTGGATTTGAACTCTGAAATTCATACCCAAGTGTATCGTGATGTACAATTGAAATCGGAGGAAAAATATGTAAGTGTTGAATCCATTATTGTTGCATCTATGCTTCTCTTTTTATCCAAAATTGCAGGTACAACTTTCAGGTGGTTAAGGAAGAAGGATAAAGGAAGAAGAGCAATGGCCACTGGTACTAGTTCTATGGAGCAACCTCCCTTGGCTAGGACATTGCATGTTAACCACAGAGAGGAGGCTTCCCTAGAAAAGTCATCTCTTAGGAATGGCCCTGTAGAAATGGATGTTCTTGTAGAGTCATGCCCTTCAGAAATGAGCACCTTTCAGAAGCGCTCATCCTATTATGCCCAAAGAGCGATGGAAGAGCAGAATGAAGCTCAAAGCCTGGAAAAGAAGCCAAAGAAGAACCATAGGAGAGAGTCTCTTGCCCCTTCAGAATCCATGGGTGTTTTTGCTTCATATGGAAGTTTTACCACATACGTGAAACTCTCAAGCAAGCATGTGAGTTTTTGTTTTGTTTTGATTTGTTTTTTTTTTTTTTTGGGGCTTCCCATTCATACCATATTGTGGTTTGTGAACAAACATTTATTCTTGAGGATCACTGATCTTATGTGTTTGTCTCTATTTGATATTTTTTTTTTTCAGGGACATGGAGATGCAGGGATTGCTACCCTTGTTAGGCGTTCAAGTAGGATTAAACACTTAGCCACTTCGAGAAAATAAACAAAATTTCCTTCTGGTGAACTATTTACTCCCTCTTTCTCAGCCTTCAAGGTATTAGCATAAATTAATCTTAGACGGTACTGGAAATCATTCTTTTGTTCTTCCTAGTCTTTGTGCTTTCTCTATCTGATTTAAATTAAGAGTATAACTATGATACAAGGATTACATTAAATTGTCATTTGCTCCTTAAGAGTGGCAGTGTTGATGGTCAATTTTGTTTTTCTCTCTCATCTCTCTTCCTACTTTTTCTCGATTATTATTTTAATCTCATATGATGTTTCATCAAAACTTAATCTTATCAAATTATAACCTTTCCCCACCTTCATAAGAAATTAAACAAAAAGATGATTTTTAGTGACTCTCTATGTGGATTCCTTGTATTAGTAGATTAAAGGAGAGAATTTTTGAACTTTTAGAGGGGTATTCTTCTGATCTTCTTTATTTAAATGGAAGCTTGAGTAGCACTAAAGAAAGGTTATGTGAGCTTTGAAGTGATTCACTTAGAGGTTGTCTGCTCTAGAAATGATCATTAATCTCAGCATTTCCACTTTTTTTTTTTTTTGGTGAAAGACCCATATTTTTCATATTTCTACTTGACGTTGACATATCTTTCTTTCTTTCTTTTGTTTTTAATATTAAAAAGAAGGTTCTTGCTCTCAAGGGAAAGAATTTCAAAGATTTCGGTTTAAATAAGTGCTGTGTGTTGGTTATAGGCAATCAGAATTTCTCCTGATATAATCATGCTGGGATGACTTTGCAATTTTCATGATTTTTTGGTTCTGATTTTCCACATCTTTTGCAGGTTAGGGGCCTTGGTGATGTTGTTACCAGTCTATCTCATGTTATTCAGGATTTAAATCATAACGTAGGCAACATTACTCCAGAGTATGACTATTTGAACCTTGGCCCTACAAGCTTCTTTGCTGCTGCTTTTGTCCTTATATTGCTGCTTGGATGTTTGTCCTATTCCTTAAATTTTGATTTCCTGAGTCTTGACTTGTCTTATTGAATGGAGGTTGGGGTTATATAAATGTGAAGAATCATTTGTTAAAGTTCTATGATTGATCAAACTATCTCCTTATACAAGTGAGATTATATACATCTCTATTCCTAAAGCTATTTAGTGCTTCCTTGAAAAGATATGCAGGGCTATTGTTTTTTTTTTTTTTTACATTTGGTTGAAATTTTATTTGTTGTACTTTTGATGTGATTACAATTCTTGTAATAACTGCTTAATATATGCCTTCTGATGCAGGTAAAGGACTTGCAATATTAGAAAAACTATTTCTGGTGTGGAACTAAAATAGAAGTATGGCATGGAAAGGTTGAATGCCCCTCTCTTTATTTTTTGGAGCCTCAAAATGGGTAACAGTGTTTTGATTCCCCATCTTGGATTTCTTTTGGTTTGTAGTTTACTAATGTTTCTCATCTGATATTATTGAGCTTAATAATATTATGTGATGGGCTTACTAATGCCACTATTGTCACTTGGACTTATAGAAGACGTGGGAAGCAAAAAGGAGGAGTGAAGAAGGAAGAGGGTCTGACATTAAGGTATATACCAGGAGGGCCAAAGGTGATGAGGTGGTTGGGAAAGATAGAATGGGAAATTTAGCCCAATAACTACCTTGTTGGTGCAGGCGAAGGGTGGTGATCTGGAAGAGTGAGAAGAGGTAGTAAGAAATTTATTTGTGGGCATTTTGTGGCTGAGGGAGGGTGGAGAATTTTGGAAGAAAAGACTTTGGGAATGAGCTAGCCTTTTGAAAGCTAGCAACCCTTTTATCATCTTTTATCACTTGTTTCTTTCTTCTTTTCTTCTTTGCGTCCTCTGCATTACTATTATTAGAGTGAGTGGACCATTGTTTAGATATACTAGAATTGTGATGTTGTACTATTATTATTGTCTGTTGAATTAAATATTTGCATTTGAGCATAATTTTCTTGACATGTTGCATTGTTGTGTTGGTTTAAATTTCTATCACGGAGGGGGTTCTATCATTATGATAGAATTATCCGATAACTAATAGGATGTTTAACTTCCTTTCATTTCCTTATCATAGAGTGTTGCTCTACTCCAAAATTTTTGGTGCTTCAACTTGTGTGCTGTTTCCTGTCTTCTTAGTTGATGGTTTGGGGGGGCCAATTTTGGTGAGTAGGCTGCAAAAAGGTTTTGAGTTGTGAATCAAGTTCAAAATTGTCTAATCTAGGGTTGATCTTTTGATTTTTCACTGTTTCCATGTTTCTCTATAATTCACTATTTTTGGTATTTATACTTTTGTAAGCTAGCATTTTTGAACTTTTACTAGTGTGCCATTTCTTATCTTCTTAGTTTATGATTTGGGTGTGTCAATTCCTATGAGTAGGGCGACAGAAATGATTTGAGTTGTGAATCTGGCTTAAGGTGGTCTAATGTGGTTGATCCTTCAAGTTTTCATAGTTTCTATATATTTTTTAGAGTACACTATTTTTAATATTTCTATTTTTGTAAGCTAACTTTTGTGGTACTTCTACTTGGGTGCTTGTTTTTCTAGATTATGATTTATGTGTGCCAATTCTTGTGAATCAGGCTGGAGAAAAGTTTTGAGTTGTGAATTTAGCTCAAAATTGTCTAATCTTGAGATGATCCTTTAAGTTTTCATAGTTTCTATGTCTTTCTAGATTTCACTATTTTTGGTATTTTTACTTTTGTAAACTAATATTTTTGTACTTCTACTTGTGTGTCATTTTTTATCCTCTTAGTTTATGATATGGAGTAGGGCTGTAATAAGGTTTTGAGTAGTGAGTTTAGGTCAAGGTTGTCTAATCTAAAGTTGGTCTTTTGAGTCTTTATAGTTCCAATGTCTCTTTAGAACTCACTGTTTTTGGTATTTCTACTTTTGTAAGCTGATTTATTTGTACTTTTTACTTGTGTGCTATTTTTTTTCTTCTTATTTTGTGATTTGAGTGTGTTAATTTATGTGAGTTAGGTTGTAGGCAGGTTTGAGTTGTGAATCTAAAGTTGATTCTTTGAGTTTTCATAGTTCCTATGTCTCTTTAGAATTAAGTATTTTTGGTATCTATACTTTCCTAAGCTGACATTTTTTGTACTTCCACTTATGTGTCATTTCCTATCTTTTTGGTTTATGATTTGGGTTGGAAAAAAGTTTTTTAGTTGTGAATTTAGTTTAAGGTAATGTAATCTAGAGTTACTCCTTTGAGTTTTTATAGCTTCCATGTCTCTTTAGAATTTATGATTTTTTGGTGTTTCTACTTTTGTAAGGTGATATTTTTGTTACTTCAACTAGTGTGTCATTTCTTGTCTTTTTAATTTATGATTTGGGTATGTCAATTCCTATGAGTAAGGTTATAAAGAGGTTAAGTTGTGAATTAAGTTCAAGGTTGTCCTATATAGAGTTGATCCTTTGAGTTTTAATTGTTTGCATGTCGCTCTTGGTATTTCTACTTTTGTAAGTTGACATTTTTTGTACTTCTATTTATGTGTCATTTCATGTCTTCTTTGCTCATGATTTGGGTGTGCCAATTCTTGTGAGTAAGTTTGCCAAAGGGTTTTAGGCTAAGAAGTTCAAAGTTATGTAATTTGGAGATGATCATTTGAGTAGTGAAAGGTTTTGAAATGATTATTTGAGTAGTGAAATGGCATACTTCTTCCAAAAGCTAATATTTTTTGTACTTATACTAGTATGCCATTTCATGTATTCTTAGTTTATGATTTTTGTGTGTGAATTCCTGTGAGTAGGGTTGCATAAAGGTTTTGAGTTGTAAATTGAGTTCATAGTTGTCAAATCTAAAGTTGATTATATGACTTTTCATTGTTTCTGTGTCTCTTTAGAATTCACCGTTTTTTGGTATTTATAATTTTGTAAGTGGAGATTATTGGTGCTTTCGTGCCATTTTCTATTTTCTTAACTTATGATTTGTGTTTGCCAATTCCTGTAAGTAAAGCTACAGAAATGTTTTGAGTTTTGAATCTGATTTAAGGTGGTCTAATCTTGAGTTGATCTTTTGGGTTTTCATAGTTTCCATGTCTATAGATTTCCTTGTTTTAGAATTCACTATTTTTTGGTATTTATAATTTTGTAAGTGGAGATTATTTGTGCATTTGTGCCATTTTCTATTTTCTTAATTTATGATTTGTGTTTGCCAATTCCTGTAAGTGATGCTACAGAAATGTTGAGTTTTGAATCTGATTTAAGGTGGTCTAATCTTGAGCTGATCTTTTGGGTTTTCATAGTTTCCATGTCTATAGATTTCCTTGTTTTTGGTGTTTCTATGTTTGGATGCTGACATTTTTGGCACTTCTACTTGTATGAAATTTCTTGTCTTCATAGTTTATGATTTGTGTGTGCCAATTCCTTTGAGTAGTGCTGCAAAAAAGTTTTAAGTTGTGAATATAACTCATGGTTGTCTAATCTAGAGTTGATCTTGTAAGTTTTCATAGTATCTATGTCCTTTTTGAGTTTACTATTTTTGGTATTTTTACTATTATAAACTGAGATATTTGATACTTACTACTAGTGTGTCATTTCTTGTTTTCTTAGTTTATGAATTTGGTGTGCCAATTCCTATAAGTAGGCCTGCAAGAAGGTTTTGAGTTGTGAATCTAATTCAAGGTTTTCTAATCAAGGGTTGATGCTTTGTGTTTTCATAGTTTTTTTGTCTCTCTATCAAATTCACTATTTTTGATATTTGCACTTTTGTAAGTTGTTATTTTTGGTACTTCTACTTGTTTGTTATTTTTTGTCTTCTTAATTTATGATTTAGGAGTGCCAATTCCTATGAGTAGGGATGCATAAAGATTTTGAGTAGTAAATCTAGTTCAAGGTTGTCTAATTTAGAATTGATTCTTTGAGTTTTCATAGTTTCCATGTCTCTCTAGAAGTCATTGTTTTTGGTAATTCTACTTTTGTAAGCTAGCCTTTTTTGTTCTATTACTTGTGGGTCATTTTGTTTTCTCAGTTTATGATATGGGTGTGTCAATTTTTGTGAGGTGGGTTGTAGAAAGGTTTTGAGTAGTGAATCTAGATTAAGGTTGTCTAATGTAGAGTTGATCTTGTGAGTCATCATAGTTTTTATGTCTCTTTAGAATTCATTGTTTTTGTAAGCCGTCAGTTTTGGTACTTCTACCAGTGTGTGTCATTTCTGGTCTTCTTGGTTTATATGATTTGGTTGTGCCAGTTACTTTGAATTTGGCTAACGATTTGCATTTTTGTTATAATGACTGTGCTAGACTTTGTCTTACATATGACGAACCCTTTTTACACTTAGTCACTTATTATCAAAAATAGGATTCTTGGTAATTTGTCACCTCTTAAAGTAGCAACAAAGCAGATTATTGTCGACTCATTTCTCTTTATTTTTTCCTAGTTAAATTCTGGTGCTGATTTCATTTTAGTTCCTTCAATATTTGAGCCATGTGGACTAACTCAGCTCACTGCAATGAGATATGTTTCAATACCTGTTTTTAGAAAAATTGGAGGTATATACATTTTTTTTAGTAACTATTTCTTTCTTTACTGGCTACCGTGCTTACAACCTCATTTATCTCATAATTAATGCTACTTCCTGATTTATGCAATGTTCTGACTTGACCATCTCCTTATATTTGGAATATTTATTTTGCTGATACAATTTTCTTTAGTAGGTTTGTGGATTCCTTAATATATGATATCTAAGTCCTGTTTTCCTTTGAAATCATGTCGTTCTCCCCTTACAATGATAGGATAAATAATTTGGAGGAATAGATGGTCAAGTTTTAGGTTCATTCCACTGTTGAGGACTTGTGGTACATTTGATCATCCATTATCTTATAATTTTGTAGGACTATATGATATTTTGTTTGACATTGATCAAGATAAGGAGAGAGTACAAGCACAAGGTCTTGAAAGTTTGTCTATTTTCATTTCCTGAAAACTATTTCCAATTTCAGGTTTTCATTTTCTTAAATATGTGTTTGTTTTACTTTTATTCTCATTTTCATTTCTCTTTCTGCTAGTTTTTTATAATTTAGGATTAGATATAATAGTCAAGACTTCCATTCTAATGTCCTAAATGGCAAACCTGATGAACGTTATTGGGCTGAAGAAGAGCAGCTGATATATTGAAAACTGCAACAGAGGAGGCTTAGGGAGGAAGCTTACGTGCCAAGGTTTGTTTGTTCTGAGATGACTTTCAGATGATAACATTGAGGTTCTAACTTACATATATCGCCATCATACGTAAAAACTTTTTTGAATCACGTGGTTCCATTTTATTGGCCTTCTATGAAAAATAATATACATAAGATGGGGGCAGAGTAGATTTGTAATTGTTGTCTCTCTCATACCGAGGACAAAGCACTTTTCTAATTTTTGACTTTGATCTAGTAGATTATTTAGAGTGTCTTTGGATTTTAAAAATATTTTCTATTTTCATTTCCCGAAAACTATTTCCAATTTCAAGTTTTCATTTTCTTAAAAATGTGTTTGTTTTATTTCTATTACCATTTTCATTTGCCATTTTGCCAATTTTTTTTTTTTATGGTTTATGACTAGATATAATAGTTTCAAATATACGAAGGGGTTGTTGTTCCATAGAGAAGCAGGCCTTCCCCCCTTCTTTTCGTTTCTTTTTTTGTTTGTGCCCTGTATAATTCTCTTTCTTTTCCTATGAGCCTTTGTTACAGTTTGGCTCATCTCTTTATATAAGAATTCTATGAACAAAAAGTGAGGAATTGGAAGAAGAGAGTATTGTCAGATCTCAAAAATGCCACTGCCTTTTTATTGGAAACATGAGAAACATCTTCTGGAAATGTGGAATCTGGTCCCTAAAAAATAAAAATAGCAAGAACTATTCAAAAACCCTTTTCATATATATTTTCAATTTTAAATGGAAATGAAAACTGGAAATGGTTAAGGCAAACACACCCTTAAATTCTTTTGGTGAGCAAGTACCTAAAACATTGTGTCTATTTTGATTTAAAGTCGCATACACTCTTTTTTTTCGGGGGAAACGTGAAAAACAGAAAAAAGAACACAAGACATTTAATAATGGGTATTTAAGCCCCTCTTCTCATTCACTTGGCCCTGTTCTTGTTGTAGGTTGAAAGAACAGCACACATGAAAGCTGAAGCAAAGGAAAGAACTTTAAAAGGATTTTTGCTTTCCCAAAAGCATATTGTCTGTACTGAGCCTCTTGATGTTCAAGCAAGAAGCATGGCAATAGTATTTTATAATCCCACCAACACAAAATTGAGTGAAATACCTGAGGTTTGGTTTAGATGTTCATTTAATCATTGGACTCACTTTTGTAAGGTGATATTTTTGTTACCTCAACTAGTGTGTCATTTCTTGTCTTTTTATTTTATGATTTGGGTATGTCAATTCCTATGAGTAAGGTTATAAAGAGGTTAAGTTATGAATTAAGTTCAAGGCTATATAGAGGTGATCCTTTGAGTTTTAATTGTCTGCATGTCGCTCTTGGTATTTCTACTTTTGTAAGTTGACATTTTTTGTACTTCTATTTATGTGTCACTTCATGTCTTCTTTGCTCATGATTTGGGTGTGCCAATTCTTGTGAGTAAGTTTGCCAAAAGGTTTTAGGCTATGAATCTAGTTCAAAGTTGTTTAATTTAGACATGATCATTTGAGTTTTCATAGTTTCCATGTTTTTATATATCTCCTTGTTTTCGGTATTTCTACATTTGCAAGTTGACATTTTTAACACTTCTACTTGTTTGCAATTTGCGTTCTTCATAGTTTATGATTTGTGTATACTAGCTTGTGTGAGTAGTGCTGTAGAGAAGTTTTAAGTAGTTAATTTAGTTTAAAGTTGTTTAACTTAGAACTGTTCTTTTGAATTCTCATAGTTTTCATGTCTCTCCAATTCATCTTTTATTGGCATTTCTACTTTTGTAAGGTGATATTTTTAATACTTCTACTTATGTGCCATTTCCTGTCTTCTTAGTTTATGATTTGGGTGTATCAATTCTTGTGAGTTAAGGTGTAAAATGGTTTTGAATTGTGAATCTAGTTCATGGTTGTAAAATTTATAGTTGATCGATTGAGTTTTCGCAGTTTCCCTGTTTCTCTTGAATTCAATGTTTTTGGTATTTATACTTTTGTAAATTGACATTTTTAATACCTGTATGCCATTTTTGGTCTTCTGAGTTTATGATCTAGATGTGTCACTTCCTATGAGTAGGGTAGCAAAAAGGTTTTGAGTTGTGAATCTAGTTCTTAGTTGTCCAATCTAAAGTTATTTCATTGAGTTTTCAAAGTTTTTTTGTACTTCTACTTATATACTATTTGTTGTCATACTAGTATGTGATTTGGGTGTGTCAGTTCCTATGATTAGGGTTGCAGAAAAGGTTTTGAGTAGTGAATATAGATCAAGATTGTTTAATCTAGAGTTAATCTTTTGAATTTTTATAATTTTCATGTCTCTCTAGAATTCATGTTTTTTGGTATTTTTACTTTTATAAGGTGACATTATTTTGTACTTCGACTTATATGTTATTTTCTATCTTCCTAGTTTATATTTTGGGTGTTCCAATTTTGGTGAGTAGGGCTGCAGAAAGGTTTTAAACTGTGAATCTATTTCAAGGTTGTCTAATCTAAAGTTGATTTTTTGAATTTTCTTAGTTTTCATGTCTCTTAAGAATTCATTGTTTTTCTTATTTCCTATTTTGCAAGCTAACTTTTTTTGTACTTTCGTTTCTTTTCTTATCTTTTATGATTTGAGTGTGCTAATTTCTGTAAGTAGGGTTATAAAAAGGTTTTGAGTTGTGAATTCAGCTCAGGGTTGTCTAATCATGAGTTGGTTTTGAGTTTTTTTAGTTTTTATATCTTTTTAGAATTCACTTTTTTATATATTTATTTTTCTAAGCTGACATTTTTTTTTATATTTTTATTTGTGTGCTATTTCATGTCTTTTTATTTTATGATTTGAGTGTCCTAATTCTTGTGAGTTAGGTTGCAAAAAAGTTTTGAATTATAAATTTAGTTTAATGTTGTCTAATCTATAGTTAATCTTTTGAGTTTTCGTAGTTTCCACATCTCAAGAATTTACGATTTTTTTATATTTTCTGTTTTGCAAGTTGACATTTTTGGTACTTGTGTTCCTTGTCTTTTTTTTTTTCCTGAGTTTATGATTTGGGTGTGTCAATTCCTATAAGTAGGATTGCAGAAAGGTTTTAAGTCGTGGATTTTGCTTTGGGTTGTCTAATTCGGAGTTGATCCTTTGAGTTTTTTTAGTTTTCATGTCTTTCTAAAATTCACTTTTTCTTTTTTTGTGTTTCCACTATCGTAAGTTGATATTTTTGGTACTTCTATATGCCATTTCATGTATTCTTAGTTTATGATTTTGTGTGTGAATTCCTATGAGTAGGGCTGTGGAAAGGTTTTGAGTTGTGAATTTAGTTCATAGTTGTCTAATCTAAAGTTTATTCTATGACTTTTCATCATTTCTAGGTCTCTTTAGAATTCACTGTTTTTTGTCTGAGATTTTTGGTGTTTTTGTGCCATTTTCTATTTTCTTAGTTTATGACTTGTGTTTGCCAATTCTTGTAAGTAAAACTGCAAAAATGTTTTAAGTTTTTAATCTAATTCAAGGTGGTCTAATCTAGAGTTGATCCTTTGGGTTTTCATAGTTTCCATGTCTATAGATTTCCTTGACTTTGGTATTTCTATGTTTGGATGCTGACATTTTTGGCACTTTTACTTGTATGCAATTTCTTGTCTTCATAGTTTATGATTTGTGTGTGTCAATTCCTTTGAGTAGTGCTACAGAAAAGTCTCAAGTTGTGAATATAGCTTATGGTTGTGTAATCTAGAGTTGATCCTATGAATTTTCATAGCTTTCATGTCTCTCTTGAATTCATTGTTTTTTATCTTTCTACTTTTATAAGTTTACATTTTTTGTACTTCTACTTGTATGCCATTTCATATCTTTTGAGTTTATGACTTGTGTGTGCCAAATTTGGCGAGTAGGACTATAGAAAGGTTTTGTGAATTTAGTTCAAGGTTGTCTAATCTAGAGTTGATCTTGTAAGTTTTCATAGTGTCTATGTCCTTTTTGAATTTACTATCTTTGGTATTTTTACATTTATAAACTGACATATTTGGTATTTCTACTAGTGTGTCATTTCCTGTTTTCTTAGTTTATGAATTTAGTGTACCAATTCTTATAAGTAGGGCTGCTGGAAGGTTCTGAGTTATGAATCTAATTCAAGGTTGTCTAATCAGGAGTTGATCCTTGGTGTTTTCATAGTTTTTGTGTCTCTTTATAATTTACTGTTTTCGATATTTCTACTTTTGGAAGTTGGTATTTTTGGTACTTCTACTTGTTTGTTATTTTTTGTCTTCTTAATTTATGATTTAAGAGTGCCAATTCCTATGAGTAGGGATGCATAAAGGTTTTGACTAGTAAAGCTAGTTCAAGGTTGTCTGATCTAGAGTTGATCTTTTGAATTTTCATATTTTCCATGTCTCTCTAGAATTCATTGTTTTTGGTAATTCTACTTTTGTAAGCTGATCTTTTTTGTCTATTTCTTGTGTGCCGTTTCTTGTTTTCTTAGTTTATGATATGGGTGTGTCTATTCTTGTGACGTGGGCTATAGAAAGGTTCTGAGTAATGAATCTAGATTAAAGCTGTCTAATGCAGAGTTGATCCTTTGAGTTATTATGGTTTTTATGTCTCTTTAGAATTCATTGTTTTTTGTATTTGGCATTTCTAGTTTTGTAAGCTGACATTTTTGGTACTTCTACCAATGTGTCATTTCTGGTCTTCTTAGTTTATGATTTGGTTGTGCCAATTACTTTGAATTTGGCCAACAATTTGTGTTTTTGTTATTATGTCTGTGCTAGACTTTGTCTTACATATGATGAACTGCTTTTACACTTAGTCACTTATTATTGAAAATAGGATTCTTGGTAATTTGTCACCTTTTAAAGTAGCAACAAAGTAGATTATTGTTGACTCATTTCTCTTTATTTTTTCCTCGTTAAATGCCAATGCTGATTTCATTTTAGTTCCTTCAATATTTGAGCCATGTGGACTAACTCAACTCACTGTAATGAGATATGTTTCAATACCTATTTTTAGAAAAACTGGAGTTATATACATTTTTTTTAGTAGCTATTTCTTTCTTTACTAGCTACCGTGCTCTAAACCTCATTTATCTCATTATTATTATTATTATTATTATTATTGAAAATGCATAAATGACTGGAAGCTCTCAAGGAAAAGAATTTCAGAGATTTCAATTTAAATAAATATTGAGTGTTGACTATAGGCAATCAAAATTTCTCTTGATATAGTCACGCTGGGCTGACTTTGCAATTGCCATGGTTTTTCATTTCTGATTTTCTACATGTTTTGCAGGTTGGAAGCCTTGGTGATGTTGTTACCAATCTATCCCATGCTATTCAAGATTTAAATCATAATGTGGACATCATTCTTCCAAAGTATGATTTTTTGAACCTTAGTTGTCCTTATATTGCTTCTTGGATGTTTGTCTATTCCTTAAATTATGATTTCTAGACTTGTCCAATTGAAAAAGAGCTTGAGGTTATATAAATATTGTTTGGAGTGTTATGGTGGGAGCTTGGAGATCAGAATTTTATTTTGTCTATCTACAAGGAAATGTGAAGAATCACTTGTCAAATGTGTATGATTGATCAAACTATCTCCATATACAAGTGAGCTTATATACATCTATATTCCTCTAGCTACTCAATGGTTCCTTTAAAAGATATGTAGGGCTATTGTTTTATATGTTTCTTTGCATTTGGTTGAAAATTTATTTGTATTGCTTTTGATGTGGTTATGTGTTAATACTTATTTTTGTAATAGCTATTTAATATATGCCCTCTAATGCAGGAAAAGGACTTGCAATATCAGAAAAACTATTTTTGGGGCGAAACTGAAATGAAAGTATGGCACAAAAAGGTAGAAGATCTCTGTTTATTTTTTAGAGCCTCAAAATGGGTAACAATATTTTGATTTCCAATCCTTAGATTGCTTTTCTTTTCTGGTTTACTGATGTTTTTAATCTATCATTATTGAGCTTAATAATATTATGTGATGGGCTTACTAATGTCACTACTGTCACTAAGAACTATGTAAGACATGGGAAGCAGAAAAAGAGGAGTAAGGAAGGAAGTGGGGGTGACATTAAAGTATATTCTAGAAGGGCCAAAGGTAGTGAGGTGATTAGGAAGAATAGAATGGGAAATTGAGCCGGACTAACCTGTTAGTGTAGGTAAAGGGTGGTGATCTGAAAGAGTGAGAAGAGATAGTTAGGGATTTATTTGTGGGTGGTTTGTCACTGAGGGAGGCTGGAGAATTATGGAAAAAAGGACTTTGGGAAAGAGCTAGCGTCTTGCTGTCAAGAGTGAGTGGAGCATTTTTTAGATGTACTGGAATTGTAATATTGTACTGTTATTGTTGTGTGTTGAATGAAATATTTGCATATGAGAATAATTTTCCATATGTGCTGCATTGCTATGTTGGTTTAGATTTCTACCACAGGGAAGGTTCTATCATTATGATAAAATTATTTGATAACTGATAGGATGTTTAACTTCCTTTGTAATTCATTTCCTAATCATAGAGTGTTGCTTTGACCAAAATTTTGGAAAGGAATGGGAATGGTGGTAGTCCAGCCACAGTTGTGAGAAACTTGCCAGCTAGGTTTTAACATGGATAATAGAACTTTGTGTGGAACACTAGGCTTAATTACTTAACATCTTATATATCTGAAGAACATATGAGGCTTTGTGAAGTTCATACTTTCCATTACTTAAAATGTTATTAAGCTATATAGTTATTTTTATGTATCAGTATACTGGCTGAATTCGTACATGGCTGACTATTACTATTCTAGATATCAGGCCTAATTGGATTTGGAGGTGTGAAGTTGTTTATCTCCCTGACACAATCTGATGAGCCCAAATAATGGTTAATGATGAGATATCTTATAACAACTCAATAACACAATTTGATTAAAAAAATTTTCTGTATCTAAAATCATAATGGTGAGTATATGTGATATAAGAATGAAAGCAACAAAAAGGAGTGAAACAAGTTGCAAACCAACTCAATTTAATTTTTTAGACCTAAAAATTACATTTATTTACCATGTCACTCACAATATAACAATTTTAAAGTGATTATCATTGATACCATTTTGTTTGGCTTGAATATTCTTAAACTATATCCATATGGCAATTATCTGGATCATTTATTTACAACATCCTCAATTAGATTTTTTAGTGCATCTAACCTCTTCATAATCATTTCAAATAAGCTGACTTAAGCAGCTTCAATTGCCTCCTAAATAGAACTATCCTTCATCAGATTTATATTTTTTCTTGTAGATTCTTTTGGGTTAGCTGCGTATATGGCTGTGGGAATGGTGGTGGGAGATTCTTTTTTTTTGGCCATGCTGTTCTTGAGTTTCTTCTCCAAGATGGATTTCATCCCATAAGATATATTCTACTTTTAATTGAGTTGTTACTTTTATAACTTTGAAGAAACATTTACTTTCCCGATGTTAGAGTTAAATTTCTATTTTTGCTAATGCAAAATCAATATTCTATTTCATTTAAGAAATATTATGTATGCGCAATTTTGTATCTGTTTGTCTTGAGAGTAGTTAGATATCCACAATTAGGTCTGGTCTTCCCTACTGCCACATAAATTACATTTTTAGTGAATGGTGATAGATTCTTATGTTGACTATTCCAGGCATGGTTATTTGCCATGCATATGCATAATGGTGTCCAAAATTTCTTATACATAAATTTATAAAAAAGAATATGTTACATAAAACAGCGGCCTTCTAGATTATCATTTTAAAATTGCATTTATTGGAAACCACCATTCCAAGTGCTCAGCTTTCTTTTTGTTTTTGGGGTATTTCTCTGTTAGTTTTCTTCCTACATATTTGACTATATGTCTTGAAGGTTAAACTTGTAATAAATCCTTTTTCTGTTGTTCGAAAAAATTATCTTGGAATTGATTATTTGTCTCCTAGAATGTTTAGTAATTGATACTCAACTAATAGTGGGCAGGATATCATCTATTAGATTTCTTTTTGTTTGTAGTTTACTGATGTTTCTCATCTGTCATTATTAAGCTTAATAATGTTATGTGATGGGCTTATTAATGCCACTACTATCACTAAGCCTATAAAAGGCATGGGAAATAGAAAAAGAAGAGTAATGAAGGAAGTGGGCTTGACATTAAGCTGTATTCTGGAAGGGCCAAAGGTGATGAGGTGGTTGGGAAAGATTGAATGGGAAATTCAGCCCAATTACTTCCTTTTTAATGTAGTTGAGGGGTGGTGATTTGGAAAAGTGAGAAGAGGTAGTTAGAGATTTATTTGTGGGCGGTTTGTGGCTAAGGGAGAGGGGAGAATTTTGGAGAAAAGATTTTGGGAGAGAGCTAGCCTCTTGAAAGCTAGCTACCTTTTTACTATCTTTTACCACTAGTTACTTTCCTATTTTCTTCTTTGTGTCCTCTGCATTACTGGAATTGTGATGTTGTATTATTATTGTTGTCTGTTGAATGAATGATTTGCATTTAAGCATAATTTTCCTAATGTGTTGCATTGTTGTGTTGGTTTAAATTTCTATCACAAGGGAGCTTCTATCATTATGATAGAATTATTTGAAAACTAATAGGGTGTTTAACTTCCTTTATAGTTCATTTCCTAATCATAAAGTGTTACTTTGCTCTAAAACTTTTGATACTTATATTTATATGCCATGTCTAGTCTTAGTTTATGATTTGGGTGAATCTAATTCAAGATTGTTTAATCTAGAGCTGATCCCTTGATTTTTCAATTTTTTTTCGTTTTATCTGGAATTCACTATTTTTGGTATTTATACATTTGTAAGCTAACATATTTGATCTTCCAATAGTGTGTCATTTCCTGTCTTTTTAGTTTATGATTTGGGTGTGCCAATTCTTATAAGTTTGCAGAAAGGATTTGACTTGTGAATTTAGTTCAAGGTGGTCTAATTTGGAGTTTATCTTTGAGTTTTCATAGTTTCCATGTCTCTTTAGAATTCACTATTTTTGATATTTCTACTTTTGTAAACTAACATTTTTGATACTTCTACTTGGGTGCCATTTCTTGTCTTATTAGTTTATGATTTATGTATGCCAATTCCTATTATGAGGTTAGAGAAAGGTTTTGAGTTGTGAATCTAACTTAAGGTTGTCTAACCTTTAGTTGATCCTTTGAGTTTTCATAATTTTTATGTCTTTCTAAAATTCATTGTTTTGTGTATTTTTACTTTTGTAAACTAATATTTTTGTACTTCTACTTATGCGCCATTACATGTGCTCTTAATTTATGATATGGGTGTGTCAATTCCTGTGAATAGAGCTGCAAAAAGGTTTTGAGTAGTGAATCTAGATCAAAGTTCTCTAATCTAGAGTTTATCCTTTGAGTTTTCATAGTTTTCATGTCTCTTTAGAATTCACTGTGTTTTGTATTTCTCCTTTTATAAGCTAACATATTTGTACTTCTACTTATGTGGCATTTCTTGTCTTATTTTATGATTTGGGTATGTCAATTCTTGTGAGTTGGGTTACAAAAAGATTGAGTTGTGAATCTAGAACTTGCCTTTTGTGTTTTCATAATTTCCATGCCCTTCTAGAATTCATTATTTTGGATATTTATACTTTCGCAAGCTGACATTTTTTGTATTCCTACTCATGTGCCATTTCTTATCTTGGTTTATGATTTGGGTGTGCCAGTTCTTGTGAATCGAGCTTTAGAAAGGTTTAGTTGTGAATATAATTCAAGGTTGTCTACTCTAGAATTGATTCTTCAAGTTTTCATAGTTTTTATGTCTCTTTAGAATTCACTATTTTTTGGTATTTCTACTTTTATAAGCTAACATTTATGTCACTTCTACTAGTGTGTCATTTCCTATCTTTTTCGTTTATGATTTGGGTGTGTCAATTCTTATGAGTAGGACTACAAATAGGTTGAGTTGTGAATCAAGTTTAGGGTTCTCTAATCTTGAGTTGATCCTTTGAGTTTTAAATGTTTGTATGTCATTCTAAAATTTACAATTTTTTGTATTTCTATTTTTGTAAGCTAACATTTTTTATACCTTTATTTACGTGCCATTTCTTGTCTTCTAAGTTCATGATTTGGGTGTGCCAATTCCTAAGAGTAGGTTTGCAAAAATTTTTTTTTTTGTGTCTAATCTAGAGTTGATCATTTGAGTTTTCACAGTTTGCTTGTCTCTATAGATTTCCTTCTTGTTGGCATTTCTATGTTTGCAAGTTGACATTTTTGGCACTTTTACTTGTATGCAATTTGCTTTCTTCATGGTTTATGATTTGTGTGTGCCAATTCATGTTAGTAGTGCTACAAAGAGGTTTTAAGTTATGAATCTAGTTTAGGGTTATGTAATCTAAAATTGTTCCTTTGAATTTTCTTAATTTTCATGTCATTCTAGAATTCACCTTTTTTTGGTATTTCTACTTCTGTGAACTGACATTTGTGAGACTTCTACTTGTGTGTCATTTCTTGTCTTCTTTTCTTAGCTTATGATTTGGGCATGCCAATTCTTGTGAGTTAGGCTTTAGAATGGTTTTAAGTTGCAAATCAAGTTCAAAGTTGTTAAATTTAGAGTTAATGTTTTGAGTTTTCATAGTTTCCTTGTCTCTCTTGAATTCAATGTTATTGGTATTTATGCTTTTGAATGTTGACACTTTTTATACTTGTGCGATATTCCCCATTTTTTGAGTTTATACTTTGGGTGTGCCAATTCCTATGAGTGGGGTAGCAGAAAGGTTTTGAGTTGTGAATCTAGCTCAAGGTTGTCTTATTTATAGTTGATCTTTTAGGTTTTCAAAGTTTCCATGTCTCTTTAAAACTCACTATTTATATTATTTCTACTTTTATAAGATAACTTTTTTTGTACTTATATTTGTGTGCCATTTGCTGTCGTCTTAGTTTATGATTTAAGTGTGCCAATTCATGTGAGCAGGCCTATAGAAAGGTTTTGAATTGTGAATCTAAATCAAGATTGTTTAATCTGGAGTTGATCTTTTTAGTTTTCATAGTTTTCATATCTCTCTAAATTTCCTTCTTGTTGGTATTTCTACTTTTATAAGATGACATTTTTGATACTTTTACTTTTGTGTCATTTCTTGTCTTTTTAATTTATGTTTTAGGTATGCTAATTCCAGTGAGTAGAGCTGTAAAAAGGTTTTGGGTTGTGAATCTAATTCAATGTTGTCCTTTTGAGTTTTCATCCTATTCAAGTCTTTCAAGAATTCATTATTTTTCATATTTCCTGCTTTGCACTATTACATTATTGGTATTGGTGTTCCTTTTCTTGTCTTCTGATTTTATGATTTAGGTGTGCTAATTCCAATGAGTAAAGCTATGAAAAGGTTGAGTTGTGAATTTAGCTTCTTGGTCATCTAATTTGAAGTTGAACTTTGAGTTTTCCGAGTTTCTATGTTTTCCTAGAATTCACTTATTTTGGTATTTCTACTTTTGTAAACTGACATTTTTTATACTTGTGTGTTTTTTCATGTCATCTTAGTTTATGATTTATGTATACCAATTCCTGTGAGCAAGGCTGTAGAAAGGTTGTCTAATCTTAAGTTGATCTTTTAGGTTTTCATACTTTTCATGTCTCTCAAGAATTCACAGTTTTTTGTATTTCCTATTTTGGAAGGTGACATTTTTTGTACTTCTACTTGTGTGTCATTTCATGTCTTCTTAGTTTATAATACTTGTGTGTCAATTCTTATAAGTAGGGCTACAGAAAGGTTTTGAGTTGTGTATCTAATCCATGGTTATCTAATCTAAGGTTGATCCGATAAGTTATCATTATTTTTGTGTCTCTTTAAAATTTACTATTTTTTATATTTATACTTTGGTAAGCTAAGTTTTTTTGGCACTCTTACTTAAGTAGGGCTACAAAAAGGTTTTGAATTTTGAATTTAGTTCAAGGTGGTTTAATCTAGAATTGATCTTTTTGGTTTCACAGTTACCATGCCTCTATAGGTTTCCTTGTTTTTGGTATTTCTATGTTTGGAAGTTGATATTTTTGGAACATCTACTTGTATGTAATTTCTTGTCTTAATAGCTTATGATTTGTGTATGCCAATTCGTTTGAGTAATGTTGCAAAAAGATTTTGATTTGTGAATACATTTCATAGATGTCTAATCTAAAGTTGATCTTATAAGTTTTTTGAATGCACTACCTTTGTCTTTCTACTTTTATAAATTGACATTTTGGTACTTCTAATTGTTTGCCATCTCATATCTTCTGAGTTTATGATATGTGTGTGAAATTCAATGAATAAGACTTCAGAAATGTTTTGAGTTGTGAATCTAGTTCAAGGTTGTCTAATTCAAAGTTGATCCTATGAGTTTTCATAACATTCGTGCCCTTCTCGAATTCACTATTTTCAGTATTTCTACTTTTGTAAGTTAACATTTTTGGTACTTCTACTAATGTGCTATTTCCTTTCTTCTTAATTTGATTTAAGTGTGCCAATTTCTGAGTAGAGCTACAAAAAGGTTTTGAGTTGTAAATATAGTTCAAGGTTGTTTAATTTGGAGTTGATCTTTTGTGTTTTTATAGCTTTTATGTTTTTTTAGAATCCACTATTTTTGGTATTTCTACTTTTTACGCTAATGTTTTTTATACTTTTCCTTGCGTACCCTTTCCCATCTTCTTATTTTATGATTTGGGTGTGCCAATTCTTATGAGTAGGGATATATAAAAGTATTGAGTGGTGAATCTAGTTTAAGGTTGTCTAATCTAGAGTTGATCCTTTGAGTTTTCATGATTTCTATGTCTTTTTAAAATTCACTATTTTTGAAATTTTTATTTTTGTAAATTGACATTTTTTGTACTTTTACTTGTATGTCATTTCTTATCTTCTTAGTTTATGATATGAGTGTGCCAATTCCTATGAGTAGGGTTGTAGAATGGTTTTGAGTAGTGAGTTTTGATCAAAGTTGTCTAATCTAGAGTTGATCCTTTGAGTTTTCATGGTTTTCATGTCTCTCTAGAATTCATTATTTTTGGTATTTAGTATTTCTAGTTTTATAGGCTAACTGTTTTGGTACATCTACTTGTGTCACATTTCCTATCTTTTTACTTCATGATTTGGTTATGCCAATCCCTTTGAATATGGCCAACGATTTGCATTTTTCTTATAATGACTATGCTAGACTTTGTCTTAGATATGATGAACCTGTTTTGCACTTGGTCAGTTACTACTAAAAATAGGATTCTTGATAATTCATCGCCTCTTCAAGCAGTAGCTAAGCAGGTTATTGCTGTTGTTTCTCTTTATTTTTTCCTAGTTATACATTGGTATTGATTTTATTCTAGTTCTTTTAATTTGCGAGCCACGTTGAGATATGGTTTAATACCGATTGGAAAAACTAGAGGTATTTACATTTTTTTTAGTTGCGATTTCTTTCTTTAGTGGCTACCATGCTTTCAACCTCATTTATCTCAGAACCAGTTCTACTTCCTAATTTATGAGATGTTCTGACTTGACCATTACCTTATATTTGGAATATTTGTTTTGCTTTTACAACTTTCTTTAATAGGTTTGTGGATTCCTTAATATGAGATTCAGTTCCCGTCTTCCTTTGGATTCATGTCATTTTCCCCTTACAATGATAGGATAAATGACTTAGAGGAATTTGTGGTCAAGTTTCATGTTTATTCAATTGTTGTGGACTTGTGGTACATTTGATCATCTATCACCTTATAATTTTACAGGACTATATGGCACTATGTTTGACATCAATCATGATAAGGAGAGCACAAGCATAAGGTCTTAAACCAAACATATTCAGTTTTGATGGAACTGATATTAGAGATGTTGATTATGATTTTAATAGGTGAGTTATATAATAATGACTAGGCAAATAAGTCTTAACACAATAAATTTTGACTTGCCAACTCTAGAACTCCAAAACTACTTAACAGTCAACTTAAAAAGTTAGAATAAAACCATCTACCAACTTTCTTTCTTTAAAATGGTTGTTTGAGTAGCATTACTAAAAGGTTCTATGAGCTTTAAAGTGGTTCAATTAGATGTTTTCTAATCTAGAATTAATCTTTAATTTTAGCATTTCCACTTTTTTTTAAAGGCATATATTTTCAATATTTCTACTTCATGTTAACCTATCTTTCTTACTTTCTTTTGTTTTTAATATTAAAAAAGAAAGTTCTTCCATAATTATTGTATTGTCTACATACCTTTCAAACATAAATGGGATAAAATAAAGCCCTAAAATTTAAGAATATCATACATGACCATGAAATTTATGAAATTGCTTAGCAGAGCAGTAAGCAATTATTATTGTTATTTTTATTGTAAATGCATAGATGACAGGAAGTTCCCAAAGACTAGAATATTAGAGATTTTAGTCTGAAGAAGTGTAGAGTGTTGGTTATAGGCAATCATAATTTCCCTTGATATAGTTATGCTGGGATGATTTTGCAATTGTCATGATTTTTCAATTTTGATTTTCTACTATATGTTTTGTAGGTTGAAGGCCTTGGTGATGTTGTTACCTATCTATCCCATGTTGTTCTAGATTTAAACCATAATGTGGACATCATTCTTCCAAAATATGATTGTTTGAACCTTAGCCATATAAGCTTCTTTGCTAATGGTTTTGTCTCTATATCGCTTCTTGGATGTTTGTCTATTCCTTAAATTTTGATTTTTTGACATGTCCTATTTAAAAGAGCTTGAGGTTATATAAATGTGAAGAATCGTTCATTAAAATTTTATGATTAATCAAACTATCTCTTTATGCAAGTGAGATTATATACATCTCTATTTCGCAAGCTATACAGCAGTTCTTTTAGAAGAAATGTACGACCATTGTTTTATGTGTTTCTTTGCACTTGGTTGAAATTTTATTTATTTTGCTTTTGATGTGGATACTTATTCTTGTAATAACTTCTTAATATATCTTTTTGATGTAGGTAAAGGACTTGCAATACTAGAAAAACTATTTCTAGGTTTGAACTGAAATAAAAATATGGCATGGAAAGGTTGAAGGCCTTTTTATTTACTTTTTAGAGCCTCAAATTGGGTAATAGTATTTAGATGTCCTATTATTAATTTTTGTTCATTTGTAGTTTACTAATATTTCTCATCAATCATTATTAAGCTTAATAATGTCATATGATGGGCTTACTAATGCCACTACTATCACTGAGACCTATAAAAGGCATGGGAAGTAGATAAAAAAAAAAGAGTAGCAAAGGAAGTGGGCCTAACATTAAGCTATATTCTTGAAAGGCCAAAGGTTATGAGGTGGTTGGGAAAGATTAAATAGGGAATTTAGCCCAAAAACTTCTTTGTTAATGTAAGTGAGGGCTGGTGATTTGGAAAAGTGGTCTAAATAAAAATAAATTTAGACTACAATAGAGGCTACTAGCTATCAAAAATTTATGGAACAGTACAAGAGGTCGACTATCATTACTGGTACTGTTCTTCAACTTCAAAAATTCATATCTCTCTACTCAGAGGTTTAATTAGAGTGATCTTGGTTGTTATGAAAAGTTTATTATGTCTAGTTTATGTCTGTAATATTTCATGAGTATTAGATGTAACACCATAATTTCTATTTTATTTCTATTATATTTGTATACTCATATGATACATTTCATAAGGGGAAGTAGGAAAGTATATTAAAATAATGCATTTCTTTGCGTTGTGTCGTATCTAAAAATTTCATTCAGTGTTACGTAGACTTTGTGAGTTCATATTATAAATTCTCATATTTAATTACATAAATACAACTCATTTACATCATAAAATGTGGTCCATAACTCATGGAACTCAAAGGAAAGTTTAGAATAGTTATACATATTTTAGGCCAGAATTTGGCTTATTTCTGTCACAAATTTAAAAAATTAAAACTAATTTTAGAAAAATCAAAATCATGTAGTCTTAGTTATTCTAAAAAACTACAGATGTCTATTTGATACTAAAAATATTTTCAGACCATAACATTCATTACATAGGACATTTGACATTCGAAATGGTTCAGAGGTCAAATTGTCCACTGGTGCTAACATGAATTTTTGTAACAAAATTTAAAAATATCCAATTAATTTTACAAAAATTCAATCCATGCAAATGATATCAATGTGGAAAGCTGTTGATGTTGGTTAGAGGGAAAAAATAACTTCAGACCAGCTCAGGCATGCTTGGACCTTGAAATCTAATCAAACAGTAACTGAGGTCAGATGAAATTCTTGATATTAGACAGAATCTTTAAAAATTTATATTTTCCTCTCTAGAACTCTAAATGAGATGTTTTTAGTTGGCACAAGTTATTGGGAATGTCTAGTTTCTCTTTATAGAATTTAGTAGTAATTGGACATCATTTGAACTTTATATGATAGATTTTATTTTCAAACTAGTATGAACAGTGACATGACCAAAATAAAAAAATTATCAATTTTGAAAATTCATCAAATGTTTTGTAAACCTTCAAAAATTATGTTCTTTAATTTTTTAAAAAACTTTCAACAAACTCTAATTGCATGCTAAATCTCAGATCAAGAATAGCTCATTTGGACAAAAAGTGATATAGGGTTCCTTTATGGTCAATTTTGACTCTATATAGGATACCAACTTGTCCAAATGACTTTCTTTAGGTTTTGACACCTTTTGGGCAAGTTTAAAAACATAATTGGACTTGTGTGAGTTGCTCAAATGGTCTCAAACTCTATGCCTCGTATTTTGGCAATGTCACATGCAATTATAAACACACATCAAGCTTTCAAGAAGCATATCTTGACATTATATATCCAAATTATATTTTAGGATTCACATATCATATCCATTCATTTATACATCATATATTATTATAATTATACATGTCCAAGATGTCATAGACTATATATATCAATGGATTACATCATTTGACATAAATATGGTCTTAAAGTAGCAAAATTTAAGCACTTTGTTGTCAAACTCTTCTTTTTAAGGTGGTTGACTTTTATTACTTTGTCCATTTGGTCCACCTAGCATGTGAGATCATTGGAGAGGAGGGAATGAGATTTAAAAAATTCTAATAGCTCATATCTCTTTCAATCATGTATAATGGATGCAAAGCAAGTCTTGAAAATACATACATAGATATAATAAATGTCATGAATATTCAAGAAGCAAGTTTGACATGTAAATTAATTATACAAGACATCTAAAAGCTTGCCAAGTGGATATATTGGTCTCATCCTTTTCTTTATGAATTTTGAACTTGCCTTATCTATTCTTTAAGAGATTCTTGGACTCAACCATGCTCTTGGGAGACTCTTTGTTTTGTCTCAACCAATCTTAAGAGTTTTTGACGTATCCTCATTATAGTTAAGAGTTTTTAGCTTCTCCACACTCAAGCAAACGCAAACAAATATCATAACATCATTTAGAAACATAATATGTCATCATAAAATCATGGCATATAAAATCATGCTAGTATACTTTTCATGACTTAAAAATACTCGTATACATATTTTAAGATAAGCTAAACACACATTCATGCATGAAAGAAGATGGAGAGAGTTACCTTGTATACAATCACATACTTTTTCCTTTGAATTCAAACTCTTCTTTTTGGCCACACACACAAAAGTGTGGGGAAGGCTTTTCTTGGCCTAAACACAATTTATGAAAGTCAATGAGGTTCATGAAACAAATTCTAAAACCACACAACTTATTTAGATATTAGATTGTTCTATAAACTCCATTATGGTTCTATAATTGCACCTAATGAAGCAATACCCCTCAAATAAATTATAGGCTCCATTCTTTCCTTTCAAATATAATTTTTGACTCCTTTTAAGCTTCTTGGAGTCATCACACAATTAAAACAAAGAGTTTAACTATATGTTATTTCTTTAGGTTATAATATGGAATCTAAAACACCAACTCATTTTTTATGAGTTCTAAATTTTTTCTAAAGCCTTCCTTCATTTTCATTCATCATATATGACTCAAGAATGAGTTTAGAAAAATTTAAAACTCTCCCTAGCTAGGAGAACTCCTTTTGGCTAAGACATAGGGCAATTTTGCCTTCTTGGAACTTTCTTTGTTTTCTTAAAGGGAGATGTATGTGGGGAGCCTCTTAGAGATCTTGGGAGTCTATTTAAACTTAAGAATCATCATACAAAATCAAATTTTACAAGGTGTATTTGAAATCCTAAAAATTGCATTTTGAAATCTAATGATTCTTTGTTAATTTTCTTTGTATATTCTTATTTTCCACATCCTTTTTTCTTAGATTCATCCTTGGTTTTGCCTAAAAATTAGCTCCAACTAGGGTTCGTAGGGTTAGGCGAAATGGAGAAGGAGGGAAGATCGATATAGCAACCATAGAAAGAGAAATTACCTAGTTTCTTTGCTCATTCTTGCTTGAATCTTGCTTTCTTCAAGCTTCTCTCTTCAAATCCAAAAATTTCCTTGAGTTTCTCCCTTAAATCAGATTTATAAACTCCATTTTAATCAAAGGAAACAAAAGAGAATGAAGGAGAGGAGGTATGGATAGAAGAAAGCATGAAAAACTACTATGGAAACATACTTTTAAGCTTGAATTCTTCCTTCTTCTTCTTCTTCTTCTTCTTCTTCCTCTCTTGTGTGCACAAAACCCTAGCTTTCTTCTTTGAAATTAGGCAGAAATTTCTGATTCTAAATGGGGGAGAAAGTGGGGCGCCACCTATATATAGGGGGAGGAAAATGATTTTTTCAAAAAAAATTATTTCGCTCTTTGTTCTTTGCATTTTCTTTTCTCCTTCGTTTTAATTTCTTTTTGAGAATTATTTTTTCTATTATGAAATTTAGGTTCTCAATTTAATAAAATGTCTTTGCAATCACTAGACCCCAAAGTTAATTAAGGTGATAATAATGGATTTGGACTAATTAAGAATAATTATTATGGAATAATTGGGTAAGCTATATGAATAGAAATTTATAGAGAAATAAGTTATTCATATGAGTTGAAGATTTTTATTAGATTAAAGTTTAATTTAGGCCCAAAAATTAATTCAAGTAAGCTATGGATAAGGATTTATGGAAGCCCAGTGATTTTAGGTGTAAGCCTAACTCCTTACCACGAGATTTGGGCCAAGAAAGATCACCTAACAATGACCCAATTTGATTTAGAGGCCTACGACCCAATTCACATAAGCCTTTATAGTTGGCCCAACACACATTATGCAGACCCAAATTGGATTGACTTTTGAAATTTGGCCTGACTCAACTACAATTCTGAAGCCCAACTCATAAAATAAGACTCAACAAGTATAAAAATATGAACCTACAAAGAACTGGGCCTTTGGGTCAGCATATTCCACTATTAGCTCTAAATGTTCTGTAGCCTATTCATTAAATCATAGCCCAACCACTTGAAATGAGTCCAATTAGACCTTAGGTTGATAGGTCAGCCTATTTCTCATTAAAAACCCTAAAGGTTCAGCAGCCACACCCATTTGGAAGAGTAAAACACTTGGTTCTGCAGAAGGGAAAAACCTATTTTCGCACGTTGAGGAGAGGCAAGGGTTTCCATCACTATTTTGGCTCCATTTCTCCCACTTAGAGCAAGATTTGGCTAAGGTAACCTTCATATAACTTCATCCTCTCTTCTTCTTCGATTTGGCCCGATTGGTCTTTTATTTGGAGCATTTTTATTTTCCACCCAAAACTGAAACTTGTTATTTGGTGCTTCCATGGTGGATTTTCAGAGGTTGAGGCTATAGGTGTTGTTAAGTGAGTATCCTCTTCCTATTTTGATGCATTTTTTGTTAGTTTGAGACCCTTATAGTTGACTTATGATATGGGCTTTGGTTTCATGTGAAATTACTCAGAAATTGGAGTGAACTATGGTGGTTTTTGATGTGGAAAAATTGGAACCTAAAATTAAATCCATTGGTGGTTAGGTGAGTAACATTTAGGTAGTTATTAGTGGTTCAACTCTTTGGGTATTTGATTTGTTGTTAAAAATGATGATAATTATGTTTGTTATAGGCTTGATGTGCATTTGGATTTTTATGGTTGCTAGAGGAAGAGTAATTGGCTTCATTGAGGTAATCGGGATTATTTTCCTAATTCCATGTATATGCTTATATTAATCTGATCTTTGTTACACATGTTTGATTTTGAAATGCTAAATAATTAGTTGACTACTTGAATTGCTATTATGATTGGACCTTATAAGTCTATGGTGGAGCTGTGGTGCGGCTGCCATCCATGCATGTGCTTCGATGGAGCATCGGGTTGTGATCAGACCCCAGATGCACTGAGCTCTGGTTGTGCTCATTAAGGAGTAGGTGCCATGGATGGGCCTCTCCCAGTGTTATTAGCCATTAACATGTTGTGTATGATTGTTGGTAGAGAACAGTAGTCATTGATAGCTTAACTAGTTCATTTGCAAGTTGAATTAATGATTCGGTATTAATGATATGAAATTGCATTGTATTGATTAATTTGTACATATATATAGAATTTACCTCTTATTACTGATATTGTATATCTCACCTCGATTATGGGCTAACATTTTCAAGGACCGGACCTCTTAGTGATGAGAAAATTAATGGAAGTTTATTATATGGTTTAGTAGTAGGTAGGTTTGGAAACCTTGGCAGATTGTATTTGTATAACTAGATTATTAACTTTATATAATTCTCGCATTGTATCATGAATTGCCAATATAGGAATTGTAATCATTTGATACATCATATGTCAACTTAAACTAATGATATATGCAATTTCTAATGAGACTTATGTTTGAATGGAATTATGAATAGTGTATGAACTTTTTGTTGTCATTAATCTATGAACTCATTGGTTTATAGTGACTAGAGGGTTAAGGATCCACATTTGAGTTTTGAATGGGTAATGATAGATATGTTAAATAGATTAGGTAAAAGAAAGACATTAAATCTTCACAAATTAAGTTAAAGTGGCTTAGAGTGTTGTTAGAGGGAGAATTGGAGAGTATGAGATGAAATCTTAAGAGTTATAGAAACAGAAGGGAATTGGCTGCGTCCAACATTTAATTGGCCTTGGCCAAATGGTAACAGAGAGGAATTGGCTGCAGCTAATATTTAATTGACCTTGGCCAAATGTGGCGAAGTTGCCAGGGAAGAAAATAGAGAGCGATTGGTCGCGGTGAACAGTGAGGTTGGCCGCGGCTAAGTTTGATAAGCAGGTTTGGGGGTGTTTCAGAGGGTATTTGGTCGCAGTGAAATGTGCAAAATTTGTTAAGGTGTAAAGAGCTGAACCTGAGAGTAACTAGCAGCGGTGCGAGAGAATTTAGCCGCAGTGAAGGTGCTCAATTTCTTATATTCACCTAGAAACCTTAGTTTCTTTTATGGTAATACTAAGGAATGATTTAGAAACACTTGTAAGAGGTTTTTATGAGTTAGAATTGATGGATGAAAGAATTAAAGGCTTTTTATTAATGACTAAATTCACTTGTACATTTGAATAATTGTGGTTGTCTAATTAATGACCCTAATAACATCAAGGTTTAATTTTTTCTATATTTTTTAATATAATTAGTTATAATAACTTTTAACCTTGATTTATGATTATTAATTACATATTTAACCTTAATTATGATTATTAAAAGTTAAGGTTATTATAAAAATTTTTTCGAATGAATTCGTCAAAGTTCAGGTGCACCGACATTGGAAAACGTCTACCGGAGAGGATTTTATTGTCCCGAGACTTCCCATGATTTTTAGAAACTTTTAAAAACTTTGAAAAATTTAAAATTTTCATTTAAAAAGCCCTCCTGTGTGAATTTTAAAAATTATTCAAAATTACGAAAATACCATTATGTTTCGTAAGATTTTCGTCAAAATTTATTTTTTTATTCTAACTCCGTTTTTCCTTCTGTCTGAGATTAGGATTCTCATTTTTAGGAGTTTAGAATGTTATTCAAATTTTTTGGGACCTTAACTAATTCATTTCATGGGATTTGCTTTGAAAACGCGTCCGTTTCCATCGTTTAACAAAAATCGAACGTTACATTAGACATTATTTAGGCTATAAATGACACAGCCCAAGTTTCTGACTATATAAACAGTGTATGCATTAGTTCAGCAAAAAAATGTCAATTTTAGAAATTTATAATTAATTTCACAGAGCTCTAAATAATTTAGTATTTAGCTTCTTAAAAAGATCTAAATAAGATCTATGTGTGTGTCAAATTTCATAGGCAAATTTGTTGATTTAGTCAGATCTTGACATTGAGATGTAAAATAGCTCATTTTATATTATATAAGGGGTCCAAATGGTCCATTTTGAGTTCTAAGGCAACCATGACCACTTGAGTATGTGGGAATGCACTAAAATGACCTTCTAAATTTGTCTCAAAGGTGCATAAGCCCAGAAATTGAAAACTCACTTTCTCATTCCATGCCATACATGAAATTACACATGTTTTATATTGCCATTCACTATCTAAAATACACATAACCATTTATTTGGCACTAAAACTCATACATACATCAAACATTTAGGTAATTACACATGTGCATATAATTATACAATATTTCATCATAAGATTATATCATATGTCATATATATGGTTACAAAAGAGACAAAACTTGGCAAATCTAGATACTTTGATGTCAATCTCTTATCTCTCAACTTGGTGGCTTCCATTATCTTGTTTAATTGCTCCACCTAGCATGTTAAGACATTGGAGATGAGGAAATGAGATTTAAATAATCTCAATAACTCATCTCCCTTTTAATCACATATAAAGAATGCACTTCAAGTCTTCAAATTGCATGCATGAGCATAATGACATGTATGATCATTCAAAAAGTATTCTTGGCATTTGAACAAGTCATACAAAGCAAACATAGGCTTGCCTCACCCAATTGCTCTAAGAGGTTTTAATTCAATCTCACTCTTACGAGACTTTTTATTTTTATCTCAACCATTTCTAATGGTTCTTGACTCATCCTCACCATGGCTAAGGGTTCTTGACTCTACCACATTTAAGTAAATCCAAACACACATATTAGGCATCATTTGAAAACATACTACAATATCATAATACCATAAAATAAAGGCATGTGTTAGAATACTTTTCATGGCTTAAAATACATATAAACACATTCAAAGATAAGATAAGCACACATTCATGCGTAAGAAAAAGAGAAGAGTACCTTTTTCCATACAAACATACTTTTTCCTTGAACCTCGAGTTGTCTCCCTAAGCCTCACACATACAAGGGTGTGGGATTGATTTCTCTTAGCCTAGACACATCATATGGAAACCAATTATAATCTTGAATTAAATTCTAAAGTCATACATTCATTAGAAAAGTTAGGTAACTCATATGACTCTTTTATAATTTCATAATTAATGAAAATAACCTTGAGAAAATATTATCTTACCTCCATTTTCTCCATTCATTTGTAATTCTTGACTTCATTTAAATCTCTTGGAGTCATCACACAATCAAATCAAGGAGTCTAGCTAGGTATTACTTCTTGAAGCCATAATATGGAACCTATGATACCATCTCACTATCTATGGCTTCTAAAATTTTTTTAAGCCTTTTTCCCATAATCTTTCATCATATATGACTCAAAAATAAGTTTAAAATAATTTAAAACTACCCCTTAGTGCTCTAACCTCTCTAGATCATGGCTATAGACCAAGCAGACACCAAATAAGTTTGCTTTGTTTTCTTAATGAAAGATACATATGAGGAGCTTTTTAAGAATCTCATGAGCTCATCTAAACACTCATTTAAGTCTAGAAATTATTGTATCAAATTAGATTTATAAGGGACACTTGAAACCCTAATTTTGCTATCTTGAAATCTAATGGCTAGTTTGTTATTTTCTTTACATATTCTTATTCTCCTCCCTTAAATTTCTAAGATTTATCCTTAGTTCTGTCCAAAATCCATGCCTTTTTGGACCTCTATATGTTGGACGAACCAAGGAAGAAAGGGGAGAAGAAGTAGCTACTATGGGATGAAAATTTTGCCTTGTTTTTTTCTTGATTTCTTGCTTGTTTCTTCCTTTCCTTGACCTTCTCTCTTCAAATTCGAATTTTTTCTTCTTTCCTCCCTAAAAAAAATCCAAAAAATTTAATAAAACTATAGGAAAGAAGGGGAAATGGAGATGAAAAGGTTTGCCAAAGAAAAAGCATGAAAAAAACTAAGAAAATTCATATCTCTTCCTTGTTTTTCTCCTTCTTTTCTTCTCCTTCTTGTGTGCCTCACCCTTAGGGTTCTTTCTCCAATTTAGGGCAGAAACAAATGTGGCTAAATGAAGGAAAAGGTGGGGCACCTCATATATATAGGTAGGTTTAAGAAACACTTTTCAAAAATTTTAATTTTGCCTCTTCGTCTTGGCATTTTCATTTTGGGTTCATTTTAGCTCCTTTTTGAGAACCTTTATTTCCATTATGAAATTTAGGTTCCCAATTGTATAAAATATCTTTGGAATGACTCAATTTGGAGTTAAAACCTTCTCGAATGAATCTGTTAAAGTTTAGGCTCATCGCTTTTTAGAAAACATCCACCAGAGTGGTTTTAACTGTCTTGGGATTTTTCATGACTTTTAGGGCCTCTGAGAACTTTGAAAAATTCAAAATTTTCATTTAAAAAGTCATCCTGTGAGAATTCCAAAATTTGCTCAAAATTACAAAAATGTTATTACATTCCGTCAACCTTTCGTTCAAATTCGTTTTTTCATTCTAGCTTATTTTTTCTTTCTGTCTAAGCTTGAGATTCTTATTTTTAAGAGTCTAGAATACTACTTAAATTTTGAGACCTTAACTAATTCATTTCGGAAGACTTACTTTAAAAAAACACTGTTTTCATTGTTTAACGAAAATTGGACATTATAATTCTCCCTCTTTTAAATAAATTTTGTCCTTGAAATTTAGGATACTCTTTCCTCTTACTTTTATATACTGGTTAACTGTTTCTTTCTTTCCCTTCTTCCTGGCTCTATACGCTTCTCTAAGCACTTTTACTCTTTTGAATTTCTCTCGGCCAAGGAATTTTCATTACTGACTCTTAGTGAGGGCCCTATTGTTATAGAATATATGCTAGTTCTTCTCATAAGGAAAAGAAGTTTTTAATTTTGGAGGCTTATCCTGGGAGAGCTTACTAATCATATCACATTAGTCTCAACCCGTTCGTAGGGGTTAACATTTTTCTCAGTGGACTTATTTACATATCTTGGGAGATAATTTATTTAGTATTAATTTTCCCGTATCCTCTCCTAATGGCTTCTCATAAGGTCTCATCATTTTTTTCTGAATATTACAGCCATTGGAGGTTTCTATCTATTTACTTACTTGTTTAAACATACTATCCACTATCTATCCTTATATTCTTTCTTACTAACTCATCCCATAATCACAATTTATATTTCTTTTTATCATAGGCCCCATATCTCACTTACTTACTGGGATTATAACTCCTTTAGGGAGTTTCAACTTTTAATGATCTCAATTTCTTAGTTTACTAATGCACTTGTCTCTTTAGGCCAGAACTTTTTCTTACTCTTTTTGCTTACTTAGGAGTGGGCATTTTGTAGCCTCTTATCTTAACACTGGTAGGCCTAACTTATATTCTTCATACTAGCATCAAAGAGCAACTACCATTGACTAATGCTGAATTCTGGTGGGATGTTAACTATACTCACAGTCTCAATCACTAGAGACATACTGTACCATTTTCCTCCTTTAAAAATTGTACCTGACCCCTTTCTGAATACATAGTCTAGCCTATATGGATCTCTTTATCCCTCGGTCAAGGCTAATATCTACTGGGTAGTGGTTCATCTAGCTTTAGCTCTGAAAAGTTACTTTCTTGCTTTTTTCATCCCACATATCGCACTCATCTAGTAAGGGTATAGTCAGTGGTTTAACTATATGAATATAGCCTCGCTGTCTCGATGGCAATAGTCTGCCAGATTTAGGAGATCTTTAGTCTCTAAGACGAAAGCTAACTAAAATTGTACTGGTCTTTGAGACTAACTACTCTCTAAAAACTATCTCAGGCTTTCATCTCACCAGAGAATTATCATGATGTAATTGGGGGCTCTCTGTAACTCTGTGGGATCTACTGCGACCCCTAGGTCTACTGCAACCTTTCAGAATCCTACTAGGGTCTACTGTAACCCATTGTACTATGTTAGGATCTATTGTGATCCATCTCTGGGAGACGTCAAAGCCTAAGATCACTGTATCTGATAGTGAAACACATGCTCACTAAGTCCAATAACTGTTGCTCATAATCTCTAAGGCTCAATTCAGATATCTTTCATGCTTTTCAAGCAAAGTGGGTTCTGTATCATCTAATTCTCTAAGATCCCATCATACTAATACTTAGGAGTATTTTAAATTTTTGTTTATCACTCCTCATAAGATCCTTAGGTTCCTATTTCAACCCTTTTTACTTGGGCTTCTTTCCTTACTTTTACTGACTTACCTTGCTTTATTTATACTTATTCTATCTTTTCTCTCATATCCTGCAATTTCTAATTATGCCCACGTTCTACTTTTAAGTGTCTTAGCACCTAGGCATCTCACACATTGAGTGTGCCTAACCACTGAGAAGTTAGACTTCATATTAGTCTAGTATTGAATATATGAACTTATAACATCTGTTATGAATTTGTTGAATTTATGATATGGTCTACCATTCGGAAATGTAAACATGTATTACATTGGATGTTGACTTAAGCTGGTGATGTATAGAATCCCTAATGGAATGTGTATTTGAACAATAATTATTGGTACTTTATGAATTCTTGTTATCATTAATCCATGAACTTGTTGATATATGATAGTTGGATGAGTAGGAATTAACACTTAAGTCTTGAACTGGTAATAATAGATAAGCTAGGTAAATTAAGTAGATAAAAGCGATTAGAGTCTCACAAATTAAGGTAGAGTGACCTTGGAATGTTACTAAAGGCAGAGTTAGGGTGTATGGGGTGAAACTTAGGGAGAATTAGTATAGAAGCGAGTCACGACCAGGAGAGTGACAAAAGTGAGGAGAGCCATGGTGCGAGGCGTCTCGCCGCAGAGAAAAATGAAAATATTGCCCAGGTAGGGTAGCAGAGAGCAACCTCGAATAGCACAAGCATAGCCCGCCATGGCTAGAATTGTGGAATTGCGAACAGTAACTCCAGGGAGTGTTTCCACCACGGCGCCACATAGGTTGGTCATGGCGAGATTTGCGAGGATTTTAAAGATAAACCCTAGAGCAACTTTGTCGCGGTGCGAAAGGTTTGAGCCACAACGCAAGTTGGAAAAAAAAGGCTTTTAAGTTTTAATAGCCAACCTAGCTATGGCAGGAAAATTCCAAGTCATGACGAAGGTCCTCAAACTCTTACTTTTAGCTTAAAAACTTTAGTTTTTCCTATAGTAATGTTAAGGGTATGACTTAAAAACACTTGTAAGGGGTTCTTAAGAGTTAAAAATTTATGAATAATAGATTAAAGGCTTTAAATTAGGAATTTATTTCACTTATGTACATGAATGGCTGTAATGTTTTAGTTAATGACTCTAATAACATTAAGATTCAAATTTCTCACTTCTTCTTAAACCAATTAATTTAAATGATTCTAGACTTGACTTATAATTACTAATTGTGTTTATGCTTAATTACCATGATTAGAAGTTAGGGTTGTTACACGTGCTATCTGAATCTGAACACTCTTTACTATTAGCACATTCTTTTCTATATTATCATTCTTTACTAGGGATTTCTTTTCCGTATGTTTTTCTTATTGTTCTAATATTTCTAGAATCCCTTTACTTCTCTTTTCTGACTTATCTCATTATTTAACTAATTAGATAACCTTTAAATTATCGAGACACTTTGGAGATTGATACCATCGTTTGCTACGCACTCAAGTCACATTATTATTGGGCTAGCTAGGCCCAATATCATGTAACCCTTGTTGCAAGTAAACTATAACATCTAAACACTAATACACAAACATCTCATGACTGAGTTCAAAGCCACTATCGCCTGTATATTACAAGTTTTTCAATAATCTAAAGTATTTATTTCTTACTTTTCTTTATCTGTCCTATTCTCATAAGATACTCAGGGAAAATATGATTCTTCCTCTACTTCGTCTCGAGATTACCTTACATTGCCTGATTATTTTTATTTAGAGGGCTATGATGTTGAAAGGACATCTATGCTAAGGACAAGTATGTTTTCTTAAGTACTCAAACAAATCAACTCGATATTTATTCTCAATCTATGATGTCCTTGGTTTGAATACTATCATATATTCTCTCTCTTTTTACTTTTACTATCTTTTTACTTAGGGAAAAGGATGCTCTACTACTAATTGTTCCTTTTGCTAATTCTTATTTCTTTACACTCAAGAGCACTTACATTTTTCCTGGGTTCCTCTACTTGTTCACTCTCTATAACATCAAGAGGATCTACTTTCTCTCATACTCTTGCTTTGCTCTTAATTAGACTGCCCCTCTATAAGAAAAATTCTATTTCATATAATCCTAGGAATTACATTCTATGGCACTCTTGGTTTATACTCTTTCTCTGCATAATGTAAGACTCGCCTTCTTAAGCAACCTCTAGCTCCCTCGAGCTTCCCTGAAGGTACTAAGATACTAACTGTTTGTCTCAGCTCATTTTACATTCGAATCAGAACTAAGCTTTCTCTCTATTTAGCCTCTTTAGTCTCATCTCCAAAAATACAGTATGCTGATTTTAAGGTTTTACTAACTTAATCCAGGACACGTACTATCAATGTCCAGATTCTACCTTACTGAAGACTCATACTCTACAGGATGCTCTAATTATTCACATGCCTTAACCCTACATTATTTTCATATTAAAGAGCTCGCCTGACTAACTATTAGACCCCTATCTCTTTACTTTTCTATGCTCAATTTGTTTATCTAGTCATTACAAAAGTGAGAGCATCTCTTCTGTGACTAGTTTCCTAGTTTTTCCTTACTTCCCGTATGCACTTTACAATTCAAGGGGAGTTTATTTAGGAGAATTTGCTAACCACTACTAGGTGGCTTCCCTAACTCAGGATATCTTATTTTCCCTTTCTTAATCTAGGGAGAACTTTCACTGAGCCTTAAGTCAAATTCCTTTCTCCTTTTGCACTATGTTTCTTTCTACACATCTGACCAGGATGATGCTACTTGTAACACCTTATATTTCTATCTTATTCTATCACATTTTCATACTTATGATCATACATTCCATGAAAGAGTAAGAAAAAAGGGATTAAAATAATGTATTTTCTAGCATTGTGTCGCATATAAAATTTCAATTAGCGTTACGTGGACCATGTGAGCTCATATATCACATTCTCATGTTTAATTACATGAATATAACTCATTTGTATCATTAAAAGTGGCTTACACCTCATGAAAATCAAAGGGAAGCATAAAATACATGAATATATTTTCGGATAGATTTTTCTCATTTTTGTCACAAATTTTGAAAAATCATACCTAATTCTAGAAAAATCAAAATAATACATTCTTGGCTATTATGGAAAGCTACACATGTCTACTTCATGCTAAAAATATATCTAGGCCATAACATCCAACACAGAGGACGTTTGACATTTGAAATAATCCAAAGGTCAGGCTATTCACTGGTGTTGTCACAGAGTTCTGTAGCAAATTTTAAAAATATCTAATTAATTCCACAAAAATCCAATCCATGCTAATGATAGCAATCTGGAAACCTGTGGATGTTAGCTAGAGGGAAAAAATAACTCCAGATCAGTTCAGGCATGCCCAGACCTCGAAACTGAATCAAACAGTGCCTGAGGTCAGTTGCAGTGCCTGGTACTAGATAGATATTTTAAAAATTCATATCTCCTTCTCTAGATATTCAAATGAGGTGCTTCTAGTTGGCACAAATCACTGGTAATGTATAATTTCTCTGTATAAAATTTCATGGCAATTGGACATCATTTGAGCCTTGTGTGACAAATTTCATTTTCAAACCTGAGTGAACAGTAATATGACCAAAATTAGAAATTTTTGCCAACTTTAAAAATTCATCAAATATTTTATAGATTTCTAAAAATTCTATTCTTTATCTTCCTAAAAATCTCTCAAGAAGCTCTAATTACATGCCAAATCTCATATCAAGAAGAGCTCATGTGGACAAAAAGTGACAGCGTTCCATTATGGTCAATTTTGACTCCATATAGGATATCAAAATATCCAAATGACTTTTCTTAGGGTTTGACACCTCTTGGGCAAGTCTAAAAGCATAATTAGGACTTATGTGCATTCCCCAAATGGTCCCAATCCTCATGCATCTCATTTTGGCCATCTCACCCACACTTATACACAATTCCATAATACCATTCAATAAGCCACATTGTCATAACATACCCAAATTGCATTCTAACGGTCTCATAATGTATTCTTTCATTTATACATCACATATTAATCTAATTATACATGTTCAAGAGGTTATAGACCATATACAACAATGGGTTACATCATTTGACATCAATATGGCTTTAAAGAACAAAAATTATGCATTGTGATGTCAAGCTCTCTTCTTTAAGATGGTTGGCTTCCATTACCTTGCTTTCTTAGTCCACCTAATATGTTAGAAAACTGGAGAGGAAGGGATGAGATTTAAAGAATCCTAATAGCTCATCTCTCATTCAATCATACATAAAAGATGCAAACAAGTCTCATAAATGCATATATAGTCATGTTGACATGTGCAAACATTCAAGAGACATTTTTATCATTTGAGAAAGTTATATATAGCGTACAAAAGCTTGCCAAGTAAATGGATTGGCCTCACCCATTTACTTGTGGATTTTAGACTTGCCTCACCCATTCTTTAAGAGGTTTTTAGACTCAATCTCGCTCTTGGGAGGCAATCGCACTTTTGGGAGACTCTTTATTTTATCTCAGCCAATCTTAAGGGTTCTTGGCCTCACCACACTCAAACAAACCCAAGCACACATCATAAACATCATATGAAAGCATATTGTAATATCATGGCACCATATAATCAAGTCATACTAGAACACTTTTCATGGCTTAAAAATATACATACAGATATTCAAAGACAAATAAAGCAAGTAATCATGCATGAGAGAGGGAGGAGTGAGCTACCTTGGAAGCAACTGCACACTTTTTCTCTTGAATTAATGCTCCCTCCTTTCGGCCACACATACAAAAAAGTGTGGGGATGATTTCTCTTGGCCTAAACACAATTTATGGACACCAATTAGGTTTATGAAATTAATTCTAAGGCCACACAACTTGCTTCGATACTAGCTTAATCTATAAACCTCATTATGGTTCCATAAATGGACCTAATAAAGTAACACCCCTCAAATAAATTTTAGGCTCTATTCTTTCCTTTCAAATATGATTCTTGACTCTTTTTAAGTCTCTTGTAGTCATCACACAATTAAACAAAGAATCTAACTACATGTTACTTCTTTAGGTAATATTATGGAACATAAAGCACCATCTCACTTTCTATACTTCATAAATTTTTTCAAGGCTTCCCCTCATATTTCTTCATTATATATGACTCAAAAATGGGCTTGAAAAATTTTAAAACTCTCCCTAGCTATGCTATCTCCCTTAGGCCGAGACAATATAAGGTTTTGCTCTCCATGGACCTTGCTTTCTTTTCTTGATAGAAGAAGCACATGGGAAGACTTCTAAGGATCTTAGGAGCTCATTTAAACACTTATTTAGGCATAGGAATTAAGATATCAAATCAGATTTTAGAAGGAACACTTGAAATATTAGAAATTGTATCTTAAAATTCTATGATTTTTTGCTAATTCTCTTTGCATATTCTTAATCTCTACACCCTTTTTCCTAAGAATCACCCTTGGTTCTGCCTAAAAATCAAGTCTTCCTAGGGTTTCTTAGGTGAGGCTGTAACATTTTAAAATTAATTAAGGTGTTAATCATAGATTTGGGTTAATTAAGAATAATTAATATGGAATAATTAGGGGAAGTTAAGTGAATGGAAATTTTAGAGAGATAAATTATTAATATAAGTTTGAGATCTAATTGAGTTATAACCCTATTTAGGCTCAAATTAAATTAAGTAGACCAAGGTTAGAGACTAATTGAGGCTCAATAATTTAAGGTGCAGACCCAACCTTTTAATGTGAGACTTGACCCAAGAAAGAGAACACCTAGGGAGGACCCAATCTGATTTAATGAGATAAAGGCTTAAGACTTAACTTATATAAGCCTTTGTAATTGGCCTAATACCCCTTATGCAGACCTTAACTAAGTGGCCTCTTAAAAACTTGACCCAACCTAACTAAAAGTCTGAATTGTTGAAATTGGACTAACAAATTTAAACTCAGCCCAATTCTATTCAAAGTCTGAACCCATATGGACTTGGGCCATTGGGTTAGTCCAAACCCATCCAAAACTCTAAACATATTTAGCCTTTCCCCTTCCTTATGCAGAAACACAAAACACACAACTCATTTTCGAAGGTTTGAAGGGAGGCTAAGGTTTGGGGCAAGAAATCCACCATTTCTCACTTTTAAACTTAAAATCAGCAAAAGTAATAGTTGTATAACTTAATCCCCTTCTGTTTTCTTGGTTTTGGCTAGATTAGTTTCTCATTTAGAGTATTTTCACCATACCCAAAATCTGAAATATGGTTGTTTGGTATTTTCTTAGAAGATTTTCGGAGGTAGAGGCTAGGAAGGACATTGGGTAAGTGTAAACTCTCCATTCTAATGCATTTTCTACTAATTTAAGACCCCTATAGTTGATTTATAGTATGAGTATTAATTCTGTACGAATTTACTTAAAAATTAAGGTGATATATTGAAGTTTTTGGTAAAGGACATATTCAATCCGAATTTAGGGATTTGTAATGGTTGGGCAAGTGTCTTCTGGGTAGCCATTAGTATTTTAATTCCTTGGGTACCTATTGTTACTATATATTATGATTTAAAGTAGTAATTTTCTGATGTTATGGTTATAAGGAGATTTTGACACTGCTAGTGGCTTTTTAATTGTCTGCAGAGTGAGGTAATCAGGGTTTATGCTAATTTCATGCATATGTTTGTTTAATTTTGTATTTATTACATCATTATGATTTTGGTGCTAAATAAATTGGTTAGCTATCTGTTATATGTGATTGGACTTTGTGAGTCCATGGTGGAGTTGTGGTGTAGTTACCACCCATGTATGTGCTTCGATCGAGTATCAGGTTATGATCAAACCCCAAATGCACTGGACCCTGGTTGTGCTCATTAGAGAGTGGGTGCAGTAGACGGGCCTCTCCCAGTGTTATTGGCCTTTAACATGTGGAATTGTGATTGCTAATATGGGATAGTAATCATAAATAGCCTAATTGTTTCATTTACTGGTATATTTTCTGATGCTTTTATAAAATCATGCATATATGTTAATTGAATAGGAGTATATGAATGGAATTTGCCTTATTTACTGAGATTTGCATCTCATCTCGTTTCATGGGATTATACTTTCAAGTGAAGGCCTTTCGGGGAAAGATAAGGGAAAGCAAGTGGATGAAAATCCATGAGCTCTAGCCATGTATGGAGGAAGTTACACTTGGGCTAATTTGAGTAGAATAGATACAATTTTGTTAATCTTTTATATAGCATCATCATGTAATCATATTGTCAAGTGTAGATTCTTATATTTTTGATTACTTAGGATATATCTATTGAGGAGTTAGGTCTCATCTTAACTTGATATTGGATGTATGAACTTATAACATTTGATGTATGAACTTTGTTTAATTTATAATATGGTATACATTTGGGAATGTAATTATGTAATGCATTAGATATTGATATGAACCATTGATGTATGAAATCTCTAACGGAATATGTATCGAATATTAATTGTTGATAGTTCATGAACTTTTGCTGTTATTACTTTATGGACTTGCTGATATAGGGTAGTTGGAGGAATAGAAATTAGCATTTAAATCTTGAACTAGGAATGATAGATAAGTTAAGTAAATTAGACTAATAAAAACTATTGAGCCCCACAATTAAGGTAGAGTGGCCCTAGTGTATCATTGGAGGGAGAGTGGAGAGTATGAGATAAGATTTTAGGAGTTGTAAGATCAGAAGCATTTCGCCACGGCCAAAATATTATTAGCTGCGCCAATAGAGGCAAAGTTGCCCAAGGAGAGTGCCAAAGAACAATTCATCGCAGTGAGAAGTGGAATTAGCTGCAGTGAAATATGAGAGGCCAAACTAGGAGTCGTCTAGAGGGTAATTTGTTGTGGTTAAATGGGAATTGGTCGCAGTGAATTTTTGTGAAAATGAGTCAGGCGTTCCAGAGAGGAATTAGCTATGACGAAAGGAGGAATTGGCCGTGGCCAATAGTGAGAGGCAAGCGAGGTAGGTTCCAGGAGGCTTCCTTGCCGCGGTGCCATGTAGGTTAGCTACGACGAAACTCTAACTCGCCGCGACAATAAAGATAAAGAGTGAACTTGAAAGCAATTGGCTGCGGCGTAAGGACATTTAGCCGCGGCTGACGATCTCAAATTCTTATTCTAATATAGAAATCTTGGTTTTCATGTGGTAACCTCGAAGGATGACTTAGGAACATTGGTAGAAGATTCTTGTGAGTAGGAATTAATGTGTAATAGAACTAAAAGCCTATAAATGAGTGTTTGTTTCTTTTGTGTACATGAATGCTTGTAATTATTTGGTTGATGACTTTAATAATATAAAGGTTCAAATTTCCCTATATTTTCTGAATGTAATTAGTCTTAATGTCTTATAACCCTGATTTACGGCTATTAATAACATATTTTACCTTAATTATAATAGTTAGAAGTTAGGTCGTCACGGAGGCGAAATGGAGAAAAGGAGAGGAACAAAAGGTAGCAACTATGGGAGAAGAAATTACCTTGTTTTCTTGCTTTTTCTCACTTGAATTTTGTGTTCTTTGAGCTCCTCTTTCAAATCCAAAATTTTCTCTTAATATCTCTCTTAAAATAAATGTGTAAACTTCATTTTAATCAAAGGAGAATAGAGGAGAGGAGGTTTGGATGGAAGAAAGCATGAAAAACTACAAAGATTCCTTACCTTTAAGCCTTGATTTCTCTTCTTCTTCTTCTTCTTCCCTTAGTGCACCACTCTCCTAGGGTTTCCTCTTTGAATTTGTGCAGAATAATATGAGACTCAAATGATGGAATAGTGGGGTGCCTCCTATTTATAAGTGGAGAAGAATGACTTTTTCAAAAATTTCCTTTTTGCCCTTCATTTTAGCTCCTTTTTTAAAACTGTCTTTTCCATTATAAAATTTAGATTCCCAATTTAGTAAAATATCTTTGAAATCACTCAAATCGGAGTTAAAACCTTCTCGAGTGAATCCATCAAAGTTCGGATACATTGACATTGAAAAAGTCCATCAGAGGAGATTTAACTGCCCGGGCTTCCTATGGTTTTGAAGGCCTCTGAAAATCTTAGAGAATTTAAAACTTTCATTTAAAAAGGCCTCATATGTGAATTCCAAAAATTGTTCAAAATTACGAAAATGCCATTACATTTCGTAAGTTTTTTGTCAAAATTTGTTTCTTTATTTTAGCTCTATTTTTCTTTTCGTCTGAACCTACAATTTTTATTTTTAGGATTCTAGAATGTTACTCAAATTTTTTGGGACCTTAACTAATTCATTTTGGGGGACTTGCTTTGACAACGTGCCTATTTTCGTTGTTTAACGAAAATCGAACATTACACTACTGGTCACTTTCCTTAGGCTTTAGCTTATATTTAGCATGAGCTACCTATCTCATTAGACCTATAGCTTACAATAAGCCCCATTAACTCATATAGGCTTATGATAAACTTAATACTTTTTAATTACTCTCATTCTCTTCTAAATCTCTATCACTGGGCTAATCATACTCATCTTTAGGTGTTACCTATGAGGTACACCATTCTGGGCACTTACTATATTCCTCACTGCTAGTAGCCTTATCTTATATTAATTTCAAGGCTACATTAACATTTTGTCAACACAGTCCAAAATCTCGTTAATAAGATCTAATATATTATAGTGTAAAATTCAAGGTCCTGTCAATAAGATTTTCTTGACATTGTCTACATGGTCTTAAACTCATCATATTAGCCCATTATTTAAAATTTCACAAGGTGACATCCTTGGTTGGAGTCAACGTCTTATAGGTGAGTCTCAACAACCTTATTATTCTTATGTTTAATACTCTCTAACGTTGAGTTCTTTCTCAATCTCAATTGTTAGGTCCAGTGATTACATGTTACTTATTGATTTTTTGTGACCATTTACTACTCTCTTTCTTTACTTATATTAGGGATTCTCGCTCTCTGTGCGTCAATTGACCTCATAGCAACTCATTTTTCAAGTTGGCCTGAATATGACTAACAAGGCCTTTCATGTCACAGTACAATCCACTATAACTGAGAGTTTCTTTAGTTACTTAATCTGAGCCTCACTACCTCTGAATGCAGCCTATACTTAAAGCAAGAGGGTTCTACCTCTTGCTTCATTCATGCATAACTAGTTGTCACCTCTGGGCTGTCAAGGCTCTATGGAGTATAGCTTTAATTTAAACTTCTAGTTTGAGGGAATAGCTTGCTGGGCTCTTTACATCATCATAATATCTAGGTGTTATGGCTAAGGGGAAATAACTCTCTTAACACTTGCTCTGTGCAATAGCAACTTTACCTTATACTGTGCTACCTCACTGCTTACCCCCTGTGTTGGGCAAGACATCCCCGAACACTCTAAGTGTGGCACTAAGGGAGATTAGGCCTCTCGTAACCTCTCTAGGCAAGCCTCTCTAGCAGCCATGTAATCATCTCTCACTACTAATACACAAAGCTTGCCACTGATCCCGACGAGCTATTATAACTTATAGAGCTCTAGTCATTGGATCACCTAGCTCTATTTTAGAAATAGAAGCCAATCTCACCCACAACTTACCACTTACTCACGACCATTCACAACTCACCTAATGTAAATAAAAACATAGGCCACCTCTACACACCCAAGATACCTCATACAAGGCTTTTCATAACTCTATAAACCTTTATATAGCCTTGTTGCCACATCCTCAAGCCATATACAACCTTAGAAAGCCTAAAACTTTACTTTGACACCAATAAATGTAACACCATGATTCTATGACTCATCTTATATCATATGTAGGCTTATTTCCATGAAGCACATGAATTTCTCAAGAAAAAGTCATAGAAAAATACAATTAAATTACATTACATCACGGGTAAATTTTTCATTCGGTGTTTTGTGGGCCATATGGACTCATCAATTTCATTCTCACATTTAAATACAAGAATAAAACTCATAACAAACTCAAGAAGTGGCCTAGAACTCGTGCATATGGATGGTATACTCAAAAACATAGTGTGCAGCCTCGGGTACCCAATCCAGATTCTATGTCTAAACTTTAAAAATTCATAACTAATTCTATAAAAATCATAATTAAGCACACTATACCATTTTGGAAATTTACAGATGTCTACTTTATACTAAAAATAAATATAGACCACAACAAAGGCTGTTAGCAATTGGAAATTTATAGAACAGTACCAAAGGTTGATTGTCATTACTAGTACTATCCTCCAATTTCAAAAATTCATAGCCCTCTACTCAAAGGTCCAATTAGGATGTTCTTAGTGGCCATGGAAAGCTTATCATGTCTAATTTATGCTTGCAAATTTTCATAAGCATTGGACATTCTTTGGCCCATGAATGACACTGCCCAAATTTCTAACTATATGAACAGTGTCTGCATTAGTTCAGCAGAAAAATGTCAACTTTGGAAATTCATAATTAATTCCATAGAGCTCCAAATAATTTGGTATTTACCTTCCCAAAAATATCCAAATAAGATATATATGTGTACTAAATTTCATGAGCAAATTCATTCATTTGGTCAGATCTTGATATTGGGTTGCAAAATAGCTAATTTTGTGTCATATAAGGGGTCCAAATAGTCCATTTTGAGTTCTAAGGCAACCATGACCACTTGAGCATGTGGGAATGCACTACAATGACCTTCTAAACTTGTCTCAAAGGTGCATAAGCCCAAAAATTGAAAACTCACTTTTTCACCCTATGGCATACATGAGATTACATATGCTTTACATTGCCATTCACTACCCAAAATGTACATCACCATTTATTTGGCACTAAAACTCATACATACATTAAGCATTTAGGTAATTACATATGTTCATACAATTATACAATAATTTCATCATAGGATTACATCATATTCTATGTATATGACTACAAAAGAGACAAAACTAGGCAAATCTAGATATTTTGATGTCAATCTCTTATCTCCTAACTTAGTGGCTTCCATTACCTTGTTCAATTGCTCCATCTAGCATGTTAAGACATTGGAGAGGAAGGAATGAAATTCAAAAAATTCCAATAGCTCATCTCCCTTTTAATCACATATAAAGAATCCACTTCAAGTCTTCAAATTGCATGAATGAGCATAATGACATGTATGATCATTCAAGAAGTATTCTTTGCATTTGAATAAGTCATACAAAGCATACATAGGCTTGCCAAGTAAGTAGATTAGCCTTACCCATTCTCTCATAGATTTTAGACTTGCCTTACCTAATTGCTCTAAGAGGTTTTGACTCAACCTCACTCTTGGGAGACTTTTTACTTTGTCTCAACCATTTCTAAGGATTATTAGCTCCACCACACTTAAGTAAACTCAAGCACACATACTAGGCATCATTTAAAAACATACTATAATATCATGGTACCATAGAATAAAGGTATGTGCTAGAATACTTTTCATAGCTTAAAATACATATACACACATTCAAAGACAAGATAAGCACACTTCATGCATGAAAGAAAGAGAAGAGAGCTACTTTTGCCATATAAGCATACTTTTTCCTTGAGCCTTGAGTCCTCTCTCTAAGCCTCGCACACATAAGGGTGTGGGATTGGTTTCTCTTGGCCTAGACACATCATATGGAAGCTAATTATACTCTTGAATCAAATTCTAAAGCCATACATTCATTAGAAAAGCTAAGTAACCACATGGCTCTTCTATGGTTCAATAATGCATTTAATAAAGTAACCTTAAGAAAACATCATTTTACCTCCATTTTCTCCATTTATTTATGATTCTTGACTCTATTTAAACCTCTTGGAGTTATTACACAATCAAATCAAGAGTCTAGCTAGGTGCTGCTTCTTTAAGCCATAATATGGAACCTATGATACCATCTCACTATCTATGGCTTCTAAAATTTTTTTAAGGCTTCCTCCCATCCTCTTCCATCATATATGACTCAAAAATAAGTTTAGAACAATTTAAAACTACCCCTTAGTGCTCTAACCTCTCTAGACCGTGGCTCTAGACCAAGGAGACACCAAATGAGTTTGCTTTGTTTTCTTAATGAAAGATACATATGAGGAGCCTTCTAAGGATTTCATGAGCTCATCCAAACACTCATTTAAGCCTAGAAATTATTGTATCAAATCAGATTTTACAAGGGACACTTGAAACCCTAACTTTGCTATCTTGAAATCTAATTGCTAGTTTGTTATTTTCTTTGCATAATCTTATTCTCATCCCTTAAATTCTTAAGATTCATCCTTGGTTTTTCCCGAAATCCATACCTTTTTGGACCTCCATATGTTGGACGAACCAAGGAAGAAAGAGAAGAAAAAGTAACTACCATAAGATGGAGATTTTACCTTGTTTTTCCTTGATTTCTTGCTTGTTTCTTCCTTTCCTTGGCCTCCTCTCTTAAAATCCAAATTTGTCCCTTGGTTCTTCCCTCAAAATAGATCCAAAAACTTCAATAAAACTATAGGAAACAAAGGGAAATGAAGAATAAGAGGTTTGCCAAAGAAAAAGTATAAAAAAGGCCAAGAAAATCCATACCTCTTCTTTTTTTTTCTCCTTCTTGTACACCTCACCCGTAGGGTTCTTTCTATGATTTAAGGCAGAAACAAATGTGGCTAAATGAAGGAGGAGGTAGGGCACCTCATATATATAGGTAGGTTTAAGAAACACTTTTCAAAAATTCTAATTTTGTCCCTTTGTCTTGGCATTTCCTTTTTTAGTTTGTTTTAACTCCTTTTTTAGAACCATCTTTTTCATTATGAAATTTAGATTTCCAATTGTATAAAATTCCTTTGAAAGGACTCAATTTGGAGATAAAACCTTCCCAAATAAATCTATCAAAGTCCGAGCTTACCGCCGTTAGAAAACGTCCACTAGAGGAGCTTTAATTTTCCCGAGGCTTCCTATGGTTTTTAGAGCCTCTAAGAACCTGGGAAAACTAAAAAATTTCATTTAAAAAGCCCCCTATAAGAATTCCAAAATTTACTTAAAATTACGAAAATATCATTACGTTTCGTCAACCTTTTGTTTAAATTTATTTCTTCATTCTAGCTCCATTTTTCTTTCCATCTGAGCTTAGAATTCTTTTTTTGGAGTCTAGAATGCTACTTAAATTTTTCAGGATCTTAATTAATTCATTTCGAAGGACTTACTTTGAAAATGCACTCATTTTCATTGTTTAACAAAAACTAAACATTACATCAATTGACAACCTAAATTATACACCAGAAAGGTTTTGACTATTCTAATAGTTTCTATAGTTTTTTGTGCCTTTAAAAATTCTAGTGAGCTTAATTTTAGCATTTAAAACTTCCTCCTTTAATTTTCTCAAAAGTTGTCTAAAATTACAATTTTACTACTGCGTTTCGATTTATTTCATTTAGCCATTTCGACTCTAATTTCAAGCTATTCTTAGCTTCCCAACCTCATTTTTAGATGTTCTATCTAGCATTCAAGCTTTACTTTGCCTCAATTCTTTTTGTTCTGAGGTCCTCTCTCATTAAAAGTGTGATTCAATTTTTGGCTTCTCGTAATCTGTACTGCCTTTTTCTAGGCTCATGTGTGACGACCCTAACTTCTAATCCCGGTAATTATGATTAAATACACGTTTAATAACTAAAGATCAAGGTTTGGAGTCACTTCAATCAATTACATTAAGAAAATGTAGGGAAATTTGAACCTTAATGTTATTAGGGCCGTCAATCAAGCAACCATAAAAGGGAATATGTATAAAAAGGGTTTGAACCATCATTAAAGTTTGTGATTCATCTATCCATCGATTTCAACACACAAAAACCTCTCACAAGTGTTTCTATATCATTCCCTAGCATTAGCATTAAAGAAATTAGGGTTTCTAGGTTAAGGGTAGGAGTTTAGGGACTTGCGCCGTGACCTGAAACCTTCCCGCCGCGGCTAAGTTAGGTCCTGGAGCTCAAGAACTAAGTTTTTAACTTTGCACCGCGGCTAAGTTACTTTCAGGAATCACTGGGTAACTTTCTATTGCCGCGGCGAGTTGGATCTGCACCGTGGCGAGTTGGCTACTGTATTCTCCTTAATTAATTTTCTTGACTTGCGCTGTGGTAGGACTTATTGCGCCGCGGCGAGGTTTCATTCTGCCACCTTCCTAGGCATTTTTTTCACTCTACACCGTGGCATCCCTCGCCACTGTCACTCTTCAGGCCACGGCATGACTCTCTCCTGTAGCTATATCCCCTACATTTTGTCCCCTTCACTTCAGTTCTCTTCTTAGGGATACTCTAAGACCCCTTCCCCTCATTTTATGTGGCTCTAATGGTATTTATCTACCTTATTTACCCAGCTATTCTACCATTATTAACTCAACACTCAAATTCTAATTCTCACTCACCCAACCACCATATGTCAGCCTTTCCATGGGTTAATAATTGCAAGGATTTATATACTATCAACAATTAACATCTCATACACATTTTGCTAGAAGTTTCATGCGTCAATGATTCATATCAATTTCTAATACATCACATGATTAGGTTTTCAACAGTATACCATACCATAAGTTCAGAGAAATTCATACATCAGATACTATAGGTTCATACAACTTAAACCAAGCCATATTGAGACTTAACTTCTTAACGAATACATTCCAACTAACCAAAATATAGACTCCTATACTTGGCAACATGAATACAAGATGATGTTATACAATAAGGAATACAAAATTTGTACCTATGCTAACTAAATCAGCCTAAGTGTAGCCTTCTCCCCACATGTTGGAGCTCATGGATTTTCATCCACTTGCTTCCTCTTATCCTTACCCAAAGAACCTTCACCTGAAATATTAATCCCATAAAACGGGGTGAGATATAAATCTCAATAACTAAGGCAATTCCATCATATAATCCAATTTAATTAGCATATATGCATGGATCAAAATCAACATCAGAATCATATCAATCACATCAGTAAATGAAACAATTAGGCTATCATGATTACTATCCCATACTAGCAATCATATTATCACATGTTAAAGGCCATTAACATCGAGAGAGGCCCATCCACAGAACCTACTCCCTATTAAGCACAACTAGGGCTCAGTGCAGCTGGGGTTTGATCATAACCCAATGCTCGATCGAAGTACATGCACGGGTGGCAGCCGCACCACAGCTCCACCATGGACTCACAAGGTCCAAATCATAATACAATAGATAGCTAACCAATTCATTCAACATTTCAAATCATTTATATACAGCAAATATTAAATTAAATTAGATACATGCATGGAATTAATGTAAACCTTGGTTACCTCATTTGTAGACAACTTGCAATAGCCACCAATGGTACAAAAATCCCTATAACCATAGCATCAAAAAATTACCACTTTAATTCATCATTAACAGTAGCAACAAGTACCCAAGGAATTTAAATGCTAATAACTACCTAAATAACACTTACCCAGCCACCACCAATCCCCAAATTTGGATTGAGTATGTCCTCTACCAGAAACTTCAATATATCACCCAAATTCCTAAGCAAATTCGTACATAATTAACACCCATACTATAAATCAACCATGAGGGTCTGCAGAAAATACACTAGAATGGATAGTTTACACTTATCCAATGCCAGCTCCAACCTCAACCTATGAATTTCCTCTAGGAAAACACCAAACAACTCTATTTCAGAATTTGGGTATGGTACTCCAAATGAAAAACTAATCGAACCAAATTAAAGAGAAAGATGAGGGGATTAAGTTGTATAGCTATTACATTGGCTAAATCTTACTCTAAATGTGAGAAAATATGAGATTATTGCCCCAAACCCTAGCCTCCCTCTCAACCTCCGAATTTTGCTTCTTGAGTTTTAGCAAATGGGAAAGTGGCTAAAACATTAGGGTTTTAGTTGGGTTTAAGTTGGGTCAAAGATGGGTCATGGGTTGCTCCAAGGTCCAACTCCAAATGGGCTTCAGATTTTAGCTTGTTGGGCCAGTTTTAAAGTGTTGGGTTGCAGAATTTCATTGGGCCAACTCTTATGCATTGAGTTGCTGAAGTTTAATTAGGTTTGGGACAAATTTGAAGAGCTCAAGGGTTTGGGTTTGCACAAGGGTAATTGGGCCACTTATAAGAGTCTATACAAGGTGGATCTTGGGCCTCTATCACATTCCTAACCCATATTAATAATTTATCTCTCTAAAATCTCCATTCACTTAACTTACCCAATCATCCCATATTAATTATTCTTAATTAATCTAAATCCATGATTAACACTTTAATTAATTTTGGGGTGTTACATCATGACTATGCTTAAATAATTCATTCCACTCTTTAAGAACTATTTTAAATTTTCAAATCATAGGATATTACAAACATAATAGATTGGGCAAGCTCTTGAGGTTAGTAGTGAATAAATAGAAATTAATTTCAAGCAAGGTGTATTTGAGGATTTAATATGAATTAATTAATTATTTAATTAGGAAAATATGAGGATTTAAACTATATGTTATGTTATTAAATATTAATTAGTGGACTTTTAATTTTGGAGTGGAACAGATTGAAAAAGATGATAAAAAAAAGGGTAGAGCTCAATCGAGAATCCTAGTCCAATTAAAATAAAAAAAAGCAGCGAAGCCTAACAATTAAATCAAATTTCTTATTTAATAATAACAAAAGTAACTTTTTAAGTGAATTATGATTGTTCATGGTGATTTTTGATGGATATTAACCTTTACCCTTATGCAAGATCCCTACCTATACCTATTTACATTAAAATACCTTATTCATGAAATCAAAACTAGTGTCTCTCATAAGAAGAAGGATATATTCAAGCTTCTTCATCAAGTTACAAGTTCCATTTAACGCATTTACTTAAGGATTTAGCCAAGGTACATGAAGGAGAAAAAAAATCTTCTACTCCTTCTTAGCTTTATTTTGAACCGATTATAATTTTAAATAGATGAAGTTCATACTTAGGGCTTTAAAATTTGGCAATTTTGGGGATTTTCATAATTAAAGTTGGAATTGAGTAATTAAACATGTGATTGGGTCTCTAGTAATGTAATTGATGGGATAATAATAGTGGTAAACACTCAATTTTATGATGATCACATGGATTCATATTAAGTGTTTTATGTATTGCCTAAGTAAAAATTTGGCTTATGATAAAGATGGAATTAAGGTAATTTTTATACTCCATATATATAATGCTACTAAATTAATTAAGGTGATGTAATACCTTAGTTTGATGTGCCAATTAGAAGGTAAGGTATTGAGCCCTTTTTATGTGAGGCATATTTATGGTTTTCTTGGACGTAAGATTGGGCTAATCAAGGTATAAAATTCCTACCTTATATATTATTAATTGTTAAATTGGATTGGGTTTAAATTATGTAATTGGTAGTAGTTAGGTTAATGGACTCTAAATGTTTAATATGATATCTATTAGAAATTGACTTCTTGTTAGAGGCATATTTTTTGTAAATTTAAGATTTTATAATTCTTAATTTATATATTTAAATTATTTAAATTAATCATGATGATCTTTTTTTTTTATTTGTGAAATTAGCAATAAAGTGTTGACTAATTATAAGTTAGGGTGGCGTTCGTGGCTTGTTAACATTAGAGTTCATGCAATAGTGATAAGTTTAAGAAGTTAATTAGAATTGAGTTATTTGATTAAAGGATTTATTGTTGGAGATTGTGCTCTAGGCCAATCATTGTATTGCGAACATTATTTTTATTACGAAATAAGAGTTTTCTTTTATTACATTATTATATTATTTGCATGTTTATACATAATAATATCTATGGATAAATCATTTTTTTAGATTATCCAAAATGTCCCAAGTCAATCATTTTTGTGGGAACAACGATGAATTAAGACTAGTATGATTTTGATTGATTAAGTATTAATCATGTATGATGATATGAATCAAAATCATAGGCGTGTGTTAGAGAACAGGATGCTGAATAGACTCATCATGAGATAAGCTACATAGATTAGGTCATAAGTTTATCTCATATATAACCGTATCATTGATCCCTTGGACGTGAGATCACCATAGATTCCTACATGAAGGACATTGTACTTTGGCATAGTCTAATGTCACCTTTAATCGAGTGATTATAAAGGCTATGATCGAGTATAGTGGAATCTATGTAGAGGAAGATGAGTGGTCAAGATAGAATTTGTCCCTTTGATTAATAGAGAGATATCTCTGGGGCCTTGGATGAGTGTGACTGAGAAATGTATGGCCATGCTCAGATGGAAAATGTTCCATCTATATATCAGTCTGCTCGGAGATCGAGAAAGTTACAATCGAACAAGTTGAGGATGACATTTCCATGCCTCATACTCGATCTAGATGTCATGTGACAAAAGGGATATGATAAGATTGTAAGATAGGTTGCATTGGATCATCGATCCCATATGATTTGGGTAGTCACAATGTCTTGTTAGAGGCCGCTTGTGACTTGTAGGTCAAACAATGCAGTTGGCCCACTACCAACATCATATGAGCCTGTAGGGTCGCACACAAGAACGGACTAACTTGAGTTAAAATATCCACATTCATTGAATCATAAATATGTCTAGATTCAATGAATTTAATTTTAAATCTAGGATGGAGGAATTATATATATATATATATAAATAATTAAATTCAAAATACATATTATATATATTATATTTGATATTATATATATGTATATATATATGAATTAGTTTAAATTTGATTCTATTAGATAGATTTAAATTTAAACTATAGGATAGATTTGAATTTAAACTAATAAATATATTCAATGATATATTTAATTAATTTTGATTAATTAAATATATCTGAAACCTTAGTCTATAAATAGGGTTTCTATATTAGAAAAGTAATGCTAGAGCTGCTTCCAAAAATCCTAGAGAGAGGGACAGTATACGGACGTTGTACGAAGCTGTACGGACGTGGTATGGATAGGTGCTAGCACACCGTTCGAGTTGCTGAACCCTGTTCGTGTGGATACCAATTGAGGGAGCCGATCTGCGATCAGTTCCTGTAATCTAGATGAAGAGTAAACAGCAAACTCAATCGACAGAAAAGGTAATTCTCTAAACCTATTCAGTTTAAGCGACTTTGACGGATCCTTGGTGAGAATCGGGATCAAAAATTTAAATTTCGCTGTGTGCCTCCCATGATTCCCAACATTTATATGTATTAATTTACTATTCTAGATCTTTAGCTTATTCTTTAGTGAGAATTTGACTAATTGTGAACTCTTGGAAGGTAGTTAATGACTACAAATATAATGCTTATTTAATTTAAAATTGTGGCTTACAAATGTTTTGTTGGAACTTCAAGTAATGACATAGGTGTTATTTTTTATATGATGTTTTGACCCATAAAGGTTTTGGAAATGAGATTGTGAAATTATGGTTTTGTTGTACATATTGAAATGTGGAATTGTTGCTTTACTTGAAGTGCATCATTTCTTAAATGGCTATGTGATGTTTTCAAACATATGCTTGTTTTGTTGCCTGTTAGATGGAGCCTTATGGTTGAAAACCCAAAAATGAGTATTTACTTAATGACTATGATATGATGCTATTGATTGATAAGCTAGTATGCTGATTTACAGCAAGTGATCACTGTTAGGCTAGTGCTAGGCTTAAGGTCACAAATCTCATTTGGTAAGATGGATAAGCAAACAGTGTAGTCAACTTATATTGCGAATACTACCAAAAGGAAAGTAGGGGTTGTCATTGTGAAATCTTGCCTATGAGTACCGCTGAATATATGGTTTTCTAAATAAAGGTTTGTTTAAGAAAATGTTTTGTATTAAATGTTTTTATCCTTTATTGATGATTTGTAAAGATAGATTAGAAACTATTGATTGATTCACATAGTTGACAAATATTTCTTAAAGGTATTTTCTCTACATATATTACTTTTCTTTTTACTAAACACATTTCTTTTAAAAAGGGCCTTATATTTATGGCTAAGAATGCATGATTTGGAACTCCACTAGCTATTGGGATTTTATCTCATGTTTTGTTAATGACATTTTGAGGATGAAAAGCTCTTATTAGCAAGGAGAAACCAAATAATGAATACTTTAGTTAAATTAGTTTAGTAAAGTGACATAATAGGATTCATGATGATGTAATAGGAGAAGATGGTACTTGAGATTTTTAGTAATTCTAGTTTATATCTACTATTAAGTTTTATTATCAAATAGTTTGTATAGAATTTTAATTTTGATTGTTATGTTAAAGTTATACTACAAACTATTCATTTTAGGTTCCATAGTTGATTATGAATAGATTATTGTTGGAAATTGTATTATTTTATAGATTTAAGTACTAGGTGTTATACCTTTCAAAGTTGCAGCATTCAAAAAATGCTTAAAAATTAAGAAAAATAGGTTGCTTCACACACCTAGGGTGGCACTTAAAGCCCACATGCCACCTTAGGGACTGACTTCGAACATGAGGCTACCAAGAGTGGACTCTTTTTTTTTTTCCTCTTTCCATTGGTGTGGTCACGTGTCCCAATGGAGGCAAGAGTGAGCATGCATACCACCCTCAAGAGTAGGACTCCCACTTTATCTTTAACCTTTAAACTTGGAAAAGTTTTTGGAATTTGAAGAATTTCAATTTCAAGCAGTTATCTTTGAGGAGCCATATCTCCTTCATTGCTTATCCAAATTGGACAAATTATGTGTCATTAGAAAGATTGCACACATTAGTGGTTTGAAAAGAAAAATTAGCCTTCAAAAGTGGGTTGTTTGGCCACTTTTCTAGAAATCACAATTTCAAGCCCCCAAGTTCAAATGATTATAACTCACTCAATTTGAATACAAATAGGATGAAATTGGTGGCATTGCAAAAGTTTATTCAACGAGCTTTCCAACCATATATGATTTACATCAAATCATTGTCTGGCCAGAATGCCAAGCATAAGAAATTGGCAGTTTCAACACCCATTTTCTGAATATTCAAGTCCAGGTTTCTCCTTAATAGTCAGTGCATTTTCTACCAAATTCCTACCACAATAGATAAGCTATCTATTGTATGAATTTTGTGGCCTAATTTGGTTTCTATCAAATTATGCTATTAAAGGGGTTCTTTGGTTCATATATGAAATTTTCATGCAACTTTTACTTTCTAACTCCAATTGCACAATAATTAATGCACAAGAATCATAAATATAAATATATATCAATGGAAATAGAATATCTGAACCAACCTAGGTCTGATACCAATGAAAGAAAGTAAGGAATAATTACATGCAAAAGCATATCTTGTCGAATTTGTCTATTACACGCAATGTTAGAACAAATCACCCTATGGAATTTATTCTATTTCCCAATAGATGGCACCAATTTACCAAAGAGGATCAATGGAGTTTTGCTTATGTGTTTCACTCTTTTGTTCACAAAGAAAAGTAAGAAGGAGATAGAGAGCAATTTCATATAAATCTACTTAGACATTTTCGCACTAATTTAATTAATTGACTTTTCAAAAATTTCAAATATTCAAAAATTAAAATTTGAATAATAATCAATTTAATTAATTAATTAATACGTTTGGACTTTAATAATATATTTAAGTCAATCTATCATGAATAGTTCAATAATCTAACATTGATAGAAAGAGATGCCTCAATCAAAAAAATTTTTATTCAGTTCCTACATATGATTCCTTATTTATAGACATCAACTAAATGTCCATGTCCTATCTTAAAAATAGGCTAAATTATAAATTTTTACTTTAATTTTATTAAAAGAATTTTATTTTAAGTTGTTATCTTTAATAATTTAAAAAATTCATTAACTTTTTAAATTGTTACAAAGTAGCCATTTTCTCTGGTGCCATTAACCATCCTTTATTAAATACATTCATGTCATCCTAATCATAATTTGGCCTTAAAGAAGTAAAACATTTAATAAAGTTAAGGACTAAAATAAGACTTTAATAGAATTAAGGAATTAAATTAATAATTTGGCCTTAAAAGTAAAACATCTTATCTAACTTCAACATTATGATCACCATCCATTCTGTATGTATTTCTAACTTTTCCAATTTAAATATGTTGATATACTTTATCCAAATTCATAGACTTCATTTGTGTTCTTAAATTTCTTGATAATCCTTCTAACTTCCCAGATACAGTGGAATTTAACTGTTAGAGGGAGAAATTTGAAGGTGTCCAAATTGTAACACCATAATTTCCTAACTTATCTTATGCCATTCTCATGCTTTACATTCATAATTTCCATGAAGGAGTAAGAAAAGAGAAGTAAAATAATGCATTTTCTTTCTTTGCGTCGTGTATAAAAATTTCATTTGATGTCATGTGGACTGTGTGAGCTCATATAACACATTCTCATATTTAATTACATGATTACAACTCATTTACATCATAAAATATGGCCTACAAATCATGGAACTCGAAAGAAAGCTTAGGATATTCATACATATTTTCGGCCAGAATTTGGCTCTTTTCTAACTAAACTTTAAAAATTCATAACTAAACCTCGAAAAATCAAAATCATATATTCTTGGTTATTCTAGAAAGTTATGGATGTCTACTTTGTACTAAAAATATGTCTAGATCATAACATCCATCATATAGGACGTTTGACATCCGAAAAAGTCCAAAGGTCAAACTGCCTCCTGGTGCTATCACAGATTTCTGCGGCAAATTTTGAAAATATCCAATTAATTCCAAAAAAATTCAATCCATGCAAATAATACCAATCTAAAAATCTGTAGATGTTAGCTAGAGGAAAAAAATAACTCCAGACCAATTTAGGCAATCCAGACCTCAGAATTCAATGGAACAGTAACTCAGGTCTAGTAAAACTCTTGATACTAGATGGATTCTTTAAAAATTCATATCTCTCTCTCTAGACCTCCAAATGAGGTGCTTTTATTTGGAAGAAGTCACTGGGAATGTCTAATTTCTTTGTATAAAATTTTGTGACAATTGACATCATTTGAGTCCTGTGTGACTTCTTCCAAATAGAATAGTGCAGCAGACCAAAACTAGAAAATTTGTCAACTTTAAAAATTCATCAAATATTCTATAGATCTCTGAAAATTATATTCTTTAGCTTCCCAAAAAGCTCTCAACAAGCTCTAAATGCATGCCAAATTTCAGATCAAGAAGAGCTCATTTGGCCAAAAAGTGACATAGAATACCAAAATATTTAAATGGCTTTCCTTTGATTTTAGCACTTTTTGGGCAAGTCTAAAAGTATAATTAAGACTAGTGTGAACTAGCCAAATGGTTCCAACTCCATGCATATCATTTTGGCCATTTCATCTACACTTATGCATATTTCTATAATGTTATTCAAGAAGCCACATTAACATTACAAGCTCATTTTACATTCTAGGATTTACATACTATAATCTCTCACTTATACATGATACATCAACATATTTATACATGTTCATAACTTCATACGACATATACATCTATGAATTACAACATATGTCAATTGTATGGTTTCAAAGTAATAAGATTTCCACATTTTCATGTCATTCCTTCCTTCATCTCTCATGTGGTTGACTCCCATTGCCTCGCTCTTTGAGTCCACCTAGCATGTTAGGACATTGGAGAGGAGGAGATGAGATTCAAATAATCCCAATAGTTCATCTCCCATTCAATCATATATAATATATGCAAACAAGTCTCATAAATGCATGTATGGTCATGTGGACATGTTTAAACATTCAAGAGACATTTTTATCATTCAAGAAAGTCATACCACATAGCATACAAAAGCTTGCCAAGCAAGTGAATTGACCTCATCCAATTTCTTGTGGATATTGGACTTACCTTACCCATTCTTTAAGAGATTCTTGGACTCAACCATACTCATGGGAGTCCATCTTGTTTTTGGGAGACTCTTTGCTTTGTCTCAACCAATCTCAAGGGTTCTTAGCTTATCCTCACCATGGCTAAGGGTTCTTGGCCTCACCACACTCAAGCACACATAAAAAAAACATCATATAAGAGCATATTGTAACATCATAGCACCATAGAATTAAAGTTATACTAGAACACTTTTCATGGCTTAAAAATACACATATATACATTCAAAACAAGCTAAGCACACATCCATGCATGAAAGAAGGTGGAGAGAGTTTCCTTGCTAACATTCATACACTTTTTCCTTAAGTCTTGCATCCTCTCCCTTGACCTCATACACCCAAGAAGGTGGAGATCATTCCTCTTGACCTAGACATAATTTATGAAAACCAATTAGGCTCATGGAATTAATTCTAAGGCCACACACTTACTTGAACTTTAGCTTGATCTATAAACCTCATTATAGTTTCATAATTGCACCTAATGAAGTAACACCCCTCAAATAAATTTTAGGCTCTATTCTTTTCTTTCAAATATAATTCTTGACTTCTTTTAAGTCTCTTGGAGTCATTACACAATTAAAACAAAGAGTCTAACAACATGTTGCTTCTTTAGGTCATAATATGGAACCTAAAACACTAATTCACTTTCTATGAGTTCTAAATTTTTTCCAAGGCCTCCCCTCATATTCATTCATCATATATGGCTCAAAAATGGGTTTAGAAAAATTTAAAACTCTCCCTAGTTATGCTATCTCCCTTAGGCTGAGACAATGGAGATTTTGGCTCTCAATGGACCTTACTTTATTTTCTCAAGGGAAGATGGATGTGAGGAGCCTCTTAGGGATCTTGGGAGCTCATTTAAACTCTTATTTAGGCCTAGGAATCATCATACAAAATCAAATTTTACAAGGTGTAATTGAAACCCTAGAAATTGCATCTTGAAATCTAATGACTTTTTGTTAATTCCCTTTACATATTTTTAATCTTCACACCCTTTTTCCTTAGAATCACCCTTAGTTCTGCCTAAAAATCAATTCCTCTTAGGTCTTCTCAAGTGGGGCAAAATGGAGAAGAAGGGAACCAAAGATGACAACTTTAGGAAGAGAAATTATTTTGTTTTTATGGCTTTTCTCACTTGAATCTTGTCTTCTTTGAGCTCCTCTCTTCAAATCCGAATTTTCCCCTCAATTTCTCCCTTAAAATAGATTTATAAACTTCATTATAATCATGGAAAATGTAACACTCTGAAATTAATTAAGGTGTTAATCATGGATTAAGATTAATTAAGAATAATTAATATAGGATGATTGGGCAAGTTAAGTGAATGGGGATTTTTAGAGAGATAAATTATTAACATGGGTTTGAGAATTAATTAAGATAGAAATTGCATCTAGGCCCAAATTAATGAACCATGATAAGAGACTAATGGAGGCCCAATGTATTAGGTGCAGATCCAAACCCTTGAGCCCTTCAAATTAGGCCCAAAACCCATTAAACTTTAGCAACCCAATGTATTAAATTGGCCCAAAAGAATTCTGCAGCCCGACAAGTGAAAACTGGCCCAATAAGCTAAAGTCTGAAGCCCATTTGAACTTGGACCTTGGAGTAACTCATAACCCATTTTTGACCCAACTTAAACCCATCTAAAACCCTAATACTTCAGCCACTTATCCCATTTGCTGAAATTCAAAAGTGAAATTCGAAGGTAGAGAAGGAGGCTAGGGTTTGGGGCAAAAATTTTACATTTTCACACACTTAGAGCAAGATTTAGCCAAGGTAATAGTTATACAACTTAATCCCCTCATCTTTCTCTTTAATTTGGTCTGATTAGTTTTTCATTTGGAGGATTTTCACCTTACCCAAAATCTGAAATGTGGTTATTTGGGGTTTTCTTGATGAAATTCGTAGGTTGAGGCTAGGGCTGACATTAGGTGAGTTTAAACCCCTCATTTTGATGCTTTCTTTGATGGTTTGAGACCCCCATAGCTTATTTATATTATGGGTATTAATTTGGTACGAATTTGCTTAGGATTTTGGGTGAAACATTGAGAATTCTGGTGGGAGATACTTGAATCCGAATTTGGGATTTGTGGTGGCTGTTGCAATTGTCTGCAAGTGAGGTAACCGGGGTTTACATTAATTCCATGCATGTATCTGCTTTAATTTCATATTTGCTATATATGAATGATTTGAAATGTTGAATGAATTGGTTGGCTATCTGTTGTATCATGATTGGACCTTGTGAGTCCATGGTGGAGCTGTGGTGTAACTGCCACCCGTGCATGTGCTATGATCGAGCACCGGGTATGATCAACCCCAGATGCACTGAGCCCTGGTTGTGCTCAATAGGGAGTAGGTGCCATGGACGGGCCTCTCCTGGTGTTAATGGCCTTTAACATGTTATAATATGATTGCTAGTATGGGATAGTAATCATGATAGCCTAATTGTTTCATTTGCTGAGATGACTGATATGATTCTGAAGTTGATTTTGATTCATGCACATATGATAATTAAACTGGATTATATGATGGAATTGTCATGGTTACTGAGATGTGTATCTCACCCCGTTTTATGGGATTACAATTTCAGGTGAAGGTTCCTCGGGTAAGGATAAGGGCAAGCAAGTGGATGAACATCCATGAGCTGAGGCCTAGTGTGGGGAGGCTACACTTGGTCTGAGTGTAATATGGTAGATGCTAAATTTTGTTTAGTCTTGTATAGCATCATCATGTATCTGTATTGCCAAGTGTAAGCGTTCATATTTTGGTTTCTGAGGATGTATGTATTGAGGGGTTAGACCCCATCTTAATTTGGTAGTTGCTGCATGAATTCATGATATCTGTTGTAAATTACGTTGACCTATAATATTGTTTATCAATGGAAATGTAACCCTTGAGATATTGATATGAACCCCTAATGTATGGAGCCCCCATTGATTGAGTATTTAAGGATAGATGTTGGTAGTTCATGTATAATCTGTTGTTGTTACTTTATAAACTTGCTGATAGAAGGTAATTAGAGGAAAGAAATGGGCATATAAGTTTTGAGTTGGTAGTGGAAGCATAGCTAAGTAAATAAGGTAGATAAATGCCATTAGAGCCATATAAAATGAGGGGAAGTGACCTTAGAGTGTCCCTAAGAAGAGAAATGGAGTGTAGGGGGCGAAATATAGGGAAAACAGCTACAGAAGGGAGTCACGCCGCAGCCAGGAAAGCTTCGCCGCGACCTAGGAAGTGACAGTGGCGAGGGATGCCGCGGCGCGGAGTGAAAATAATCGCACAGGGGGTGACAGAACGTAATCTCGTCGCGGCGCAATAAGTCTCGCCGCGGCGCGAGTCGAGAAAATTAATTAGGGAGGTTACAGTAGCAAAACTCGCCGCGGCGCCACATAGGTTGGCCGTGGCGTAGATCCAACTCACCGCGGCTATCGCTGTGGCGAAAGTCAGGAAAATTCCGAATAGCAACTTGGCCGTGGCGCAAGAGTTCCAAGCCGCGGCGCAAGTTTAAAAACTTGGTTTTCGAGCTCCAGAACCTAAGTTAGCCGTGGTAGGAAAGTTCCAGGTCGCGGCGCAGGTCCCCAAACTCCTATATTTGACCTAGAAACCTTAATTTCAGTAAGGCTAATGTTAGGGAATAGTATAAGTACATTGGTGGGATGTTTTGTGGGTTGAAATTGATTAATGGATGAATCTTAAACCTTTAATGATGGTACAAACCTTTTTATGCATGTTCTCGTTATGGTTGTTTGTTGATGATCCTAGTAGTATCAAGGTTTAAATTTTTCCTATATTTTCTTAATGTAATTAATTGCAGTGATTCCAAACCTTGATCATTATTTATTAATTGTGTATTTAACTATAATCACCGATATTAGAATTTAGGGTCGTCACAGAAAACAAAAGAGAATAGAGAAGAAGAGGTTTGAAGAAAGCATGAAGAACCATGAAAATTCATACTTTTCTACCTTAAATTTCTCCTCCTTTTCTTCCTCCTCTTGTGCACCTCATCCTCTAAGGTTTTCCTCTAGTTTTGGGCAGAACATAGTCGTGCATAATAAAGAGAGAAGAAGGGCACATCATATATATAGGTGGGAGGAAGTTACACTTTTCAAAAAATTTTATTTTGCCCTTCGTTTTTGGCATTTTCGTTTCTCTTTCGTTTTATTTCCTTTTTTAGAACTGTCTTTTCCATTATGAAATTTAGATTCCTAATTTAGTAAAATGCCTTTAGAATCACTCAAATCGAAGCTAAAACCTTCCCGAACAAATTATCAAAGTTCGGGTACACCGACCTTAGAAAACATCCACGGGAGGGGATTTAACTGTCTCGGAGCTTTCCATGGTTTTCAGGGCCTTTGAAAACCTTGGAGAACTCAAAAATTTCATTTAAAAAGACATTCTATGTGAATTCCAAAATTTGCTCAAAATTATGAAAATGCCATTACATTTCGTAAGCTTTTCGTAAAAAATTGTTTCTTCATTCTAACTCTGTTTTTCTTTCCGTTTGAACCTGGGATTCTCATTTTTAGGAGTTTAGAATGCTTCTCAAATTTTTTAAGACCTTAACTATCTCATTTAGGGGGACTTCCTTTTGTATCCGATGAATTTCGTTTATTTACGGAGAAATCGTATGTTATATTTCTCATGTTTTTTCTTACTTTTAGAGAAACGGATGTTACACAAATTCATAAACTTCATTTGTGTTCTTTATATATCGATAATCCTTCTAACTTTCAAGATATAGTGGAATTGAACTGTTGGTGGTAGAAGCATGTAAGGTTCAAAACTCATGACATCTGTTGTGTTCTTAAATTTCTTGATAACCCTTCTAACTTCCAGGATATAGTGAAGTTTAACCACCGGTAGAAACTTGAAAAAGTGTAAATATTTTATTCGACAATCAGCACACACAATGAGTAGCAATATCATCACATAATTTATTCATCTAACCAATAAAAGAAAAGCAATCTTCGTTGTAGTGTAGATCCGAAACACATTGAAGAGATATGAATTTGCATTCTGAATCATAAATCTAAATGCACAGTCTACCATCGTCAAGCCATTTCCAACTTGTGAGAAATTCAAATGATTAAACCGAAAGACTTTTATAAACTCGAAATACATCGATAGTGTCGAAATACAACATTACCAGTTAATTAAACAAACTAATTCTGATATAATATAACAAGTTCATCTAAGAGCCACTATATTCTTCACTGAAATTATCATCGTCATACTCATCATCTTTGTTCAAATAGCCATTTCCTTGACCAAGGGATTGCACTCCTTGAAAACCATAACCGGGAGTATTCGATGGCGGTTGATGAACAGGAAGATTAGGTTGATAAGGCCGTGGTGTCCGAAAAGTAGAGGAATTAGGATGATATTGAGGTGGGGTTGGCCGGAATGCATCTACTTTAGGATTATGGGGTGGTGACGGCGGCGGCTGATTGAAAGAAGCTACTTTAGGATGAAGCGGTGGTGGCGGTGGAGGTGGCGGGGTTTGGAAAGCAACTACTTTAGGATGATGTGGTTTTGGCGATGAAGAAGGATTGTCCTTGATAATCAACTTGTCACTCAGCCCTCTCAAAATAACAATGTTTTCATTTTGTTGATTTTGATAGTTTTGCAATTGTTGGATACAAAGTTGAAGCGTATTCTTTAGTTCTACTCTTTCACGTTCCAGACTCTCCGCCCATTGAATCCATACACGATTCACAGCTTCAAATGATTTCCTCACTTTCCCTTGAAACTCTATGCCGATTGTATCCATCACTCTTTGCAAGTGATTATTGTGGTCTTCATAGGTATCCTCAATGGAGCTTTGGCTCGATTGCTCTTCGTCCATTCTTGAAAAATATTTTTCCTTCATAACAAACAAATATTCCAATAGAATACAGAAAAGATTAGAAATTACGTAGATATCCCAAAGATGTTCTTGTCAAATTTTAGAGTAAACTAATTAAAAAGTCAGTTCTTAAATTATTATACTTGTTTAGTTTTAATTTTTAAAAATTAGTAATGGCACGAGTTAATCCACTAAAGATAAGAAAAAATATTTTGGAAATACAATAAAAAGAAATTTCATTTTATCTCTTCAAACTAAATTTTACTTACAAAATTAATAAATAAATTTTAAAATATAACATAATATCTCCTATATTGTGAACTAAAATAAAAATGTTAAATTTTAGTTAAAATTAATTACAAAATATTATTTTCTATTCTCAACAATCTTCATAGGGTGAAAACCAACTAGGATAAAAATATAAATATAAGCCTTGCAGTTAATTTTAGTTAAAATTCAATATTTTTATTTTAATTTAAAGTTTAAAAGATATTTTGTTATATTTTAGAAATTTTGATTTATGAATGAATTGCCGTAGTTGATAAAATGAAGACTTACTCCTGTCCTGCTGAATCTATATACTTCCTGTGTGATGGCATAGCTTTCATGGCGGAAGGAGACGGCTGATTTTTTGATGGGCCTCTTGCATCTATTCTACTTGTTCCAGAAACTCCTTGAGACATCTACAATATAAAACAAAATTTTATTGTTGCATGAAACCAAAAAAAAAAAGGTTTAGTCAATATATACATGTTTTCAACGTTTAATTTAAACAAACATTAATAATCAACAATCATGCATTATCACTAAGTATAACCTTACTTATATACTATACGATGTTCACTATATTATAACTGAGATGAAAGGCACATGACAACTATTAAAATGCTAAGTATTCCAACTATAGCTAAATTTATATGATACAAAATTATAAAATCTTTTTTTTTTTTTTGACGTTTTCACCTTTTGATGAGTTTTTTTGTTTTTCCAGATATGCAAGTTTTTGGACTCCTTAAAATAAAATTGTGTAAAAGATGAAGATATGCATGTAATATGCGTGTGTGTCTGAGTGTGTTTTGTTTTTCTGAAAGCTTTAGTATAATGGATTTGAAGTCAAATAAATAAAGAATATATTATGAAAAATTGCAAAGTACATACAGTGAACTAAGGAGAATATGGATGAACGGAAACTTGAAAAGTTTGCGGGTAGAGGAAGAAGGTGGCGGTTGGCGAGCTTAGAATAAGAGTGAGATATCACAAGGCAAGCGCAAAAGGAAAGTTGGCATAAACTCATTATAAATAGGCCGAGGCCAGTATCACTTTCCTAAGCTAGTAACTTTCAAGTTCAACTTAAGGAGACCCCACAAGTCTAAGGAAACTAGGCGCCTCTCGTGGTGGCATGGCCATTAGCCTCTCGTTTTCTGTCATTCCCTCTCTCTCCTTCCCTTGAATTTCGAGAGGAGAATTATAATAAAAGATTAAAAAATAAAAATATTTATTTTTAAACATTTATTATTATTTATTTTAAAATAATTATTATTAAGTTTAACAATAAACTATTGAATTTAATAGTAATAATCTTAAAAAATATTTTTTTTTTAATCTTTAATTGTAATTTTCCCAATTTTGAAATCAAACAACCTTCTCACTCTGTGATTTAACTAAATTTTCATTTCTGTTTTTTTTAAATATCTTTCAAAACCGTGAACTGGAGGCTACTATTGTGGAAACTATGCTTGTAGCTATCATGATTATTCTACAAATTTACTTTTATTTAAGAATTTTAAATTATTAAATTTAAATATACTTCTTTATAAATAGAAAAAAAAAACTATAAATACAAATTTCAAGGGTTAAAAAAACACGGCAAAACAACTTGATAACTCAAAGCACTCAAGAATCACATCTTCACAACATACCATCTTTAAGGCTTTGTATTTGTATAGTCATCGTATTCTCAGCAAACCACTCCTCTCCTTTATTTTAAGGTTTCTCTTCTTGTTCATAGCCTGATTCGACCCAAGATATTTATTTTCTTGATGTGATAATTTTAGAATATCATATATAGAAATATGTAATATTTAATATTTACAATAAATAATGTGTTATAAAATTATTTACGGTATCTCTCTAGTTGCTTGTTTTTACCTTATTATCGCAAAATAATAATATTTTTATTTTTACTATATGCAATGTCAAAAATAATATCTATTATATATATAAAGTTTCGGTTTGATGATACTGTAACTAAGCCGTTTCATTCTTTGGACGCAAAACTTTAGCTTTCAAATCTTCAGAAACCATTAAAGCCGTATGTTTCTCTGTCTCCTCTTCGACGACCCCATCGGAACAAGGTTGAAACATCCTCACTTCTACAACATCTGCGAAAGTTACCCTTCGAATAGGCCGTTTTCCTTCAGATTTCAAACCTTTAGAAACCATGGAACTAGTATGCTTCTCTGTCTCCTTCTTGATGGTTCCATCAGAAAAAGGTTGAAACTTTTTCTGTTCAACAGAATCCCGCGTCATACACTCCCTTTCCTTGTAGAGTTTAACTCTTGGGTTTGGTTTATAATAAAGAAACTGAGGTCTTGGAGAGAGGTAATTCAATATAGGATCATAGCGAGGAATAGGCTCGGCGTCAGGAGGAGCTATGATGGTAGAGTTTGATGAAACTGGAGGAGGGGTAGGACTGAGCTTAAAAGATGGATCAAGATTAACACAATCAGGCCTATCATTCACAGTTTGAAATGCTGGCTCTGTTTCATTCTTTGAACGCAGAACTTTAGCTTTCAAATCTTCAGAAACCATGAAAGCCGAATGTTTCTCGGTCTCCTCTTCGACGACCCCATCAGAAAAAGGTTGAAACATTTTCACATCAACAAAATCTGCGAAAGTTACCTTTCGAATAGGCCTTTTTCCTTCAGCTTTCAAACCTTCAGAAACCATGAAACTAGTACGCTTCTCTGTCTCCTTCTTGGTGGAAAAAGGTAGAAACTTTTTCCGTTCAACAGAATCTACGGAAGTGACCTTTCGAATGTGGTTTTTTCCTTCAGTGGAGGTAAATGAAATTCGTGCAGGCTCATTCCTTTCCATAAGGACTTTCTTTCTTGGAGACTCTGTCATCTTAGAAATCTGCAGTAGAATTTCTTTGTCGTCAAGATCGCTACCGAATTTCTTGGTGGGAAATCCAGAAGAGTTTCTGAATTTCTCAAAGAAGGTGATATAGATGGAAAGAATAGATTTCAGGAGAAAGTAGAAGAGAGAGAGTAGAAGACAGATGGAAAGACAATAGAAGAGAGAAAGTAGAAGAATAGATTTCAGGAAATTCGAATGAAGGTCCTTCCTCCCCTGTTACGGCTATATACAGGCTCTTCGCGTCAGGAACGCGGGATGTTCCTGTTGCATAACGTTTTTCTTTTTTTTCTCCTCAGTTGTTTAAAATTTAAGTAAAATAATTATTTAAATTATTTAATTTGTATTAAAATAATTTAAATTATAACATATTGCATTGAAAGAATTCATTATTAAAGAAATACAAAAAAGTTATTATCATAATAATAATATAAAAATTAAAATATTAAATGAATGATTTACCAAAAAATTAATATGGCGTTTTCAATTATTATATACAAAGAAATAAATGAAAGTTTTAAATACAAAGAATTAAATGATTTAAAACTTTAGATGAATATAAATTAAATAATTATTTTCTTTAATTTAAATTGTGACATATTGCATTTAAAAAAAAATTAGATACATAAAGCAAAGAATACTTAATTATAATAATTTTTGAGACCTCAATCTTTAGCTTTTTATTTTTTGAATTTGAATAATACACTTATCAATAGCAATTAATACTTTTTAAATTCATATAATTTTTTTTGTTTAGTCTCATAACTCATATATTAATGTAAAATAAAAATATACAAATTCAATCCAAAAAAAGAAATTTTATTATTAATGTGAGGAGAGAGTAAAAATTATTTAATGTCTTATTATTTTTTAAAATAGTAGAAGTTACTTAATGATCAATTCAAGAAATTGTTTAAATTGTACCAAGAGAATTTTAAAACTAAAAAAGATAAGTTTTCACTATTTTAAAAAAAAATAATTTTTTATTATTTCTAAATTTATCTTTGTGGTTTTAAAATTCTCTTTGTACAATTTAAATTATGTCCTTTGAATTGATCATTAAGTAATATTTTCTATTTTAAAAATTAAATAATTTTTATTATCTTCTAATATTAATAGTAAAAATCCTTTTTTTTGGGTTAAGTTTCTTTTTTATTTGCATTAATATACAAGTTATCAGAGTAAATATAAAAAATCAGATAAATAAATAAAAATAACAGAAACAAAAATTACTCAGATTTAAGAAATAAAAAGCTAAGGATTTAAGTCTTAAAAATTATTATAATTAAGTATTATTTACTTTATATATCTATTTTTTTCAATCTAATATGTTATAGCTTAAATTAAAGAAAATAATTATTTGATTTTATAGTTATCTAAAATGTCAAACCATTTCTTCTTTGTATCTAAAATTTTCATTTATTTATTTGTATATAATAATTGAAAGGATCATTTTAATTATTTTATTTATATTTTAAACAATTAAAAAAAATTATGCAACTAGAACATAAGATATTACTGAAACATGAAAGGATGATTATGTTACCCGGCGACAATATGTTAATTATTAATGTAATTTAGAAAAGAAAAATAAGTTGAAGATTATTTAAATTTATTTCCCCTTTTTTAATTGTAAAAAAAGGTTACTCTTAGTTTGTTTTTCATGTTTAATTAATTAAGCATAAAAGTTGAGTACATATTTCCAAAAAGAAAACATATAAAAAAGAATGGCATTTTCTATTTAAAAGTATTACTTATTCTGTTATTGAATCATAGTTACAAAATTATGATAAAATTTTGAATCATAAAATTTCACTTATCTAATTATACAATGTTAATGTGAAGATAAATCTCATTGTTATTTAATTACCCACGCACTAGGTAATAAGTTCAGATGTCTAATATCTCAAAAATATTACAAAGTTACTAATCAATATAAATTTTTGACTGTTAATAAACATCCCCTATCTCTTATTTCAAATCAATTAGTATAATAGATAAAGTCTTTTTGTCTTCTTTGTGTTATGCCTAATTATCGGCTATCTGATCTATCTACAATCAACTTCAAAGAATAGCATTATGATCTCTACCTAAACATGTTACCAAATATAGTGAAAATTCATATTCTTACTAAACACATTTATTAATTTTAAAAACTAGTAATGATCCCATTGTCATTTATGTACCAAAAAAAATTTTTGGTCCCTCAACTTGTCCATAAAGATAACAAGTATGTTACAAAACAACAATATAAATAGAAGGCCATGCTTATACGATAACATCGAATCATGAAAAATACACATATGTATATTCATTCCAAATTACATTCATCTCTGTGTATAAATTAACATGTTCAAGATGTCATATTCAAATAACACAATCTATGACATAATGAATATAACTATGCTTATAATAATTAACATATCATACATAATCACATGCAAATATAATAATGCATATATTCATTGAAATATCATCTATCACATCCTGGTAACATTTTTAAGCAATATTCAAAAGGCTCAATTCATTACTTCTAAATACCATATAAACATGGCACATACTAGCATACTTTATTATTTCCTTCATAAGGCTCTACTTTGATTCATATAAAATAGTGCTCCACAAATATATTATTATATCATATCACTGTGCATGCCCTCTTTAAAGAGATTTAGATGATGTTATCTTGAAAGCATTGTTAATGGAGAAAACTATTGCCTAGGTGCAGTGCCAAACATCCTATACTACCTAATACAAGTTTGGTTTTCAAAATCATAGGTAAACCACTAAGCATCCCATATACTTAGTGTGAAACCCATATTTTCAACACCATTAAAGAGAAAGATTGTTTTCCCTAGTCAAGATTGTTTTCCCTAGTCCTTATGATTATCAAAACATGTCATAGATATAAGTAAACATGGCTAAGGCATCACTTAGGGTGGATCCACAAATATATGCAATCAGAGGTTATTTCCCTTTGCTAAATAATCATTTATCTCAACTGCTTAGTGCCTTACCTCAGTCACTTTGTTACAATGATAATATTATACATTTCTTTTCAAACAATTTCTTATAAAGACTCCACCTTTTAGGGATACTATCTTTGTTAATGAAGCCTCATTGGAATTTCACCTTTTAAGAATTTTATCTTAGTAATTTTGTAGAGTTTTTATACAATTCCTTAGGTCATAAGGTCTAATTAAATCTACATACAACCTTTAGGTCCACCTATTAGTTCATAATTCATCAAGATTTGAGCTCAATAGGATTCTAATAAGGGTCTAAGTCATTTAAAAATTTTAATTATCAATAAATAGTTATTAAGGTTATGGTCATACTCCGACATTAGAGAATTACAAGTACATAGAAATCCAATGTCTCTTCAATTATGCACATATGTGTGTGTGCGCGCGCATGCATATATGTGTTTATTTTATTATCCTTTGTATTATAAAGATGTATGATTCCTTAGAACTTTAATTAATCATGTGGCTTTCCAAGGGTAAATTATTCTCTGAGCATACACATGGAATTTAAGTAATTGCACTCTTATTATTTATCAAATGTTTAAAGAATAGAAATTAAAATGATCATCTTAGCACTTTATCTTACTAATTTTAACTTGATAAATATTTCCAATAAAGTCTAACATCAATTTATGACAAATCCCTAGTAATTTAAATGGAGATTTTGCAAGAAAATGCATAAAACAAAAAATTTAAAAGGTTTAGTGCTAGATATCCTCTTAAGGTGCTACAGCCCTTATTGTCTTGACTGAGAGAATGGCACTATGGGGTGGGTAAGGGGCACCATGGCGTAAGGCACAGTTCCAACCCTGCACTAGCCTTACTTTTTCTCTTAATTTCAAAAATTTGTGTCTTCTAATCCAAAGCTCCTAAAATAGTAAAATTTGATATGGAGCCTCATTAATAAATTAACTAATTATAATGGAAGTTTAAGAAACTAAATAGCTCATTTGACTCCTTATTGTAAAATTGTAAAGCTACCTAAAATGTCTTATTATAGAAGATAGGCCACTATTAGGTCAATATTTGAGAGATCAAACTAGCCCTAAAAATTATGAAATTAAAGATGAAAGACCTTCCATATGTTAGGCATAACATATCAAAAATTCAGCTACATTCAAACCATGACTCCAAACAAAATTTGAAAAAAAAAAAGACTTTTAGGGAAATTTTTTATAGCAAACACCAAAATGCAAAATTCTCCACAATCATGCATACAACTACAATCCATCAACTTTAGCAAGCTAATTAGCGACCTTAAGCATCCAATTAATGCAATAGAAATTTATCAACCATATATTTAAATTATCAAACAAAGTCTAAGTGTTTTCATGGTAAAAATTATATATTTATCATGTAATCTCTATAGATCATCTCTTCTACACAAGACTCATCAAGATCCCTCATACTTCTTAAAAAGAAAATGGCAATAGCAAGAAAAGAAGATATATCAATTATATGAGAGTAAAAAGGAGAGGTTTACTTAAATTTTAGCTTCCAAAATCTAGTACTTTTCTCCTCTATGCTTCTCTCCCTTCTCCTTTCTTTTTGAAAAAACTTTATTATCTTTGCTTAATGTTTTCCTTTGTCTTCGTTAATCCTTGTTCATTTCAAGTCTTTTAGTTTGTTCTTTTTCTGCTTGGTTTGAGTCGATATTTTTGTATTCTTAGTTTTGCTATTCTATTTTGTGTATTTTTCCTATTAAAAAAAGAGTTAGATTCTAAAAAAAATTAAAAATTCAAAAAAAAGGATAGAAAACTCAAAAATTTTAGTGTTGAACATTTAAGGTTGTAGATTATTTGGCAAGCTTTCTATTTTTGACTGGAGTAAGTCCTAGGTTGCTATTAATTTCCTATTTGCATTCAAGTGAGGAAATATCCTAAAGTGAAAAACTTACACTACAAATCACAAAGAGTTTCTTAATTCTATAAACTTAGGTGATAAGTTTCCAAACTTTCTGATTTCCTTACATTTTTGAATTCCTTACTTTTCCTTTTCCATTACTTTCCTATTTTAATTCTTTCCTAATCCATCTTTCTTGAGTTTCAAGTTTGTTACTTTCCTAATCTATCCATCAAGTTAACAACTTTCTTGAACTCAATTTCTTTCCTATTCTTTCTAGTTTCCAAGTTTTTCTCACCTTCTTATTTTGTTTCCTTCTAATTTTCCCTTGTGCTGACTTTCCTATCATGTGTTTTAGACTTGTTAAGCCTTCCTCTTCTCTTCTCTTCCCTTCAAGCCATCCACTCCCTCCTCCTTAAGTCAAGGTTTTTTTTTTTTTTTTCATTTTCTTTCTTCCATTTACTTGTCATGTGTTCTTTTCCTTCTTTTCATACTCTTCTTCCCTTTGCTGCCCAAAATTTTCCCCTTCCTACTTATCTTTCCTTCTTTCCTTTTTTTTTTTTTCCCTTTTGTGTTTGATTCTTTAGCAATTTGAATTTTAGGATTCTAGTTTTCTTGTGATTACCGCTTTTACTAATTGCTCCTTTTGATTGGTTGTGATTTCATAAAGAATACTATAAGAAGCAAGTTGAATGGTAAAGGGCAAGGGAGTTTACATTAAAGAAAAAGCCACTTACTAGAGTAAAACATAAGTGAATTAACATCTTTGAGTATAAAAACATGTGGAAGAGTAGTAAAGTCCATTTGATTTGTTTTCATTAACCTTATTTTGAAGGTATGTCTTAAACTAGTGAGCTCTACTTTGATCCAAAGGCTTTTATGCAAGCCATAGAAAGCAAGATGGAGAAGTAGTTGAATGACAAGATTGACGCCATCCAATCTCCATCAAGCTCTAGACAACTCAAAGACAAGACTCATGTTGCTAAAAGAGAAAGTGGAAATGATGAATCCGATTTTGAAGAGTCCATTGTTAAAAGAGGAAAGCAAGCTCCTTCCTGTCATGAGCTTAAGAACATCAAATTGAGAATTCTCTCTTTTTAAGGAAAAAATGACCTTAAACTTTATTTAGAATAGGAAAGAAAAATGGAACATGTATTTGAATGTCATTCTTATATTAAGGAAAAAAAAGATTAAACCGGCTGTTGTTAAATTTTTAGATTATGCTAGATTTAGGAGGACCAATTATAGATTGATAGGAGGCAGAATGGTGAAAGGCTAATACGAACATGGCAAGAGATGAAGACCATCATGAGAAAACACTTTGTCCCCAATCACTACTATAGGGACTTGTTCAAAATGCTACAGAGATTGAGGCAAGACTCCATAAGTGTTAAGGAGTACCACTAAGAGATAGAGATCCTCATGATAAGAGCAAATATTAAGGAAGATGTGGAAGCAACTATGATAAGATTCATTGAAGGATTATGTCTTGAGATAGTCAAAGTAGTTGAACTATAAAACTATCTTGACATGGATGAGTTGTTGCATAAAGCCATGTAAGTAGAAAAGCAACAAAAGAAAGTAGTGGCTGGTTTGAGTTCATAGAGGCCAAATTTGAAGAGTCCCTAAACTTCCTTCAAATTCGAAGTTAAAACTAAGTCAAAGGAAGCGAATAAGTTGAAAATTGCTACCCCACCTCCTAAGGGTAAAAATGACTTTAAACCTTCTTCCTCTTTTATTCCATCTAAAGATAGATGTTTTAAATGTTAGGGTTTTAGTCATATTGCTTCATAATATCCAAATAAAAGAACTATGATTTTGTTTGAAAATGATAATGTTGTTAGTCAAGATGATAATGATGATGAATATTATGATGATATGCCATTTTTAGTCGAAGCCTCTAATAAAGAATTTAATGTTGAAATTGGTGAAGCCCTAGTGGCTAGGTATGCTTTTAATATCCAACTAAAAGAAGACCTTGAAGAAGAGCAACGTGAACATATCTTCCATACTAGATATCTCATCAATGGTAAAGTATGTAGCATGATTATTGATGGTGGCAACTATACCAATGTTACAAGTACTTTGCTTGTGGAAAAATTGAATTTGCCTACTTTGAAACATCTTAGGCTTTACAAGTTGTAGTGGTTGAATGATTGTAGTGAAGTTAAAGTCACCAAACAAGTTATGGTTGCATTTTCTATTAGAAAATATCATAATGAAATTCTATGTGATGTAGCACTTATATATGCTAAACATCTTTTGCTTGGTAGGCCTTGGCAATTTGATAGAAAAGTTAAGCATAATGGCTATACGAATTGTTATTCTTTTCCTTTTCAGTGGTAAAAATATTGTGCTTAGACCTCTTAGGCCTTTTTAAGCTTATGACGATCAAGTAAGAATAGAGAAAAGATGAAAAATGAGAGAAAAAGAAAAGAAACAAAGAGATGGCATGTTAAAAAAAGAAAAGAAAAGGAATGGTGAGTTGAGTGAAAAGAAAAAGCACGAGAGTGAGAAAAATGATGAGAAAAAAGTGGTTTTGTTTGTTGGGAAAGAAGAGACCAAGAGAGCTTTGTTGAGTGAAGAATCTTATGTACTTCTATATAAAGATGTTTATCTAACCCTTAATGATCTTGATCTTAATGTCATGTCTTTGTTGCAGGAATTTGGTAATTTGTTTCCAAAAGAAATTCTCAATGGCTTGCCCCTATTAAAAGGTATTGAGCATCGCATTGACTTCTTACCTGGAGCTCTATCCTAAATACACCAGCATATAGAGCCAATCTAAAAGAAATGAAAAAGATTCAATGACAAGTTAAAGAATTGATGAGAGAAGGCTTTGTGAGAGAAAGCTTGAGTCATCAACAAAATGAAGAATGTGCCTAAGAAAGATGGCAAGTAGAAAATGTGCATTGATTGTAGAACCATCAACAAAATAATGATGAAATATCATTATCCTATCCCTCATTTAGATGATATGCCTGATGAATTGCATGGTGCTTCTATCTTTTCTAAAATTGATCTTAGAAGTGGATACCATCAAATTTGCATGAAAGAGGGTGATGAATGGAAAATTGCTTTTAAAACTAAATTTAGATTATATGAGTGGTTAGTTATGCCATTTGATTTAACTAATGCACCTAACACTTTTATGAACTTAATGAATCATGTGTTTTATCCTTTTATTGAAGAATTTGCTATTATTTATTTTGATAATATTCTTGTTTATTCTAAGAGCTTAAATGACCATGTAAAGCATTTGAATGATGTATTTGTTACTTTGATAGAAAATAGACTTTATGCAAATTTAGAAAAATGTTCTTTTTGCAGGGATACTATTTTGTTTCTTGATTTTGTTGTAGGTGCTAAAGGAATTCAAATAGATGAAGATAAAGTCAAGGTAATTAGAGAATGACCTACAACTAAGAATGAAAATGAGGTAAGGAGGTTCCATGGCTTGGCAAGCTTTTATAGAAAATTTGTAAAAGACTTTTGCATTGATGCTGCACCTTTAAATGGATTGGTGAAGAAGAATATGACCTTCAAATGGGGTGAAGCACAAAAGGTTACCTTTAATACTTTAAAAGAAAAATTAACTAATGCTCTTATTCTTACTCTTCCTGATTTTTCTAAAGTTTTTTAAGTTGACTATGATGCTCTTGGTATAGCCATTGGGTTATTTTAAAGCAAGATTCTAAACTTATTATTTATTTTAGTAAAAAATTAAGTAGTGCTACTTTAAATTATTCCATTTATAATAAAAGAGTTGCATACTTTGAAAAGGACTTTAGAAACTTGACAACATTATTAGTGGCCAAAAAAATTTATCATTCATTCTAATCATGAAAGTTTGATGTTTTTTAAAGTTTTAAGGTAAACTGAATAAAAGACATGCTAGATGGTTTGAATTTATTGAAACTTTTTGTTATGTGATTAGACATAAACAAGGGACAGAAAATATTATGGCTGATACACTTTTTGGGAGATATTCTCTTCTTACTTCTTTGCATGCTAGATTACTTGGTTTTAAGATGTTGAAAAGTATGTATGAATCTAATTGTGATTTTGCTATAATATGAAAATCTTGTGAAAAGTATGGTGTTGATGGTTTCTATCGATTTGATGGATTTCTTTTCAAGAAAGAGAAAATTTGCATTCCATCATGCTCTATGGAAACTCATGGTAGAGGTTTGATAGGTCACTTTAGTGTTGATAAGACCTTAGCTCTTTTGCATGAACATTTTTATTGGCCAAACATGAGAAAAGATGTTGTTGCTATTGTGCTAGATGCATTACATGTGGACACGTAAAGTCTAAAGTTCAATCTCATGGTTTATATTCCCCTTTACCTGTCCCTTCCCATCCTTGGATTGATATCTCTATGGATTTTGTGGGAATTGCCTAGATCTCCTAATGGAAAGGATAACATGTTTGTTATGGTTGATAGATTTAGTAAAGTTGCTTATTTCATTGCTTGCTCAAAAACTAATGACGCTATTCATATTGTTGACTCGTTCTTTAAAGACGTTATGAGATTGCATAGCTTGCTAAAAACAGTTATAAGTGATAGAGATGTTAAATTTCTTAACTATGTGAAATAAACTTGGCACTAAGCTTTTATTTTCTATTATTACACATCTTCAAATGGAGTGGTTAATAGAATGCTTACTACCTTGTTATGTGCAATTATACAAAAGAACTTGATAAATTGGGAAAAGTGTTTACCTCACATTGAGTTTGCTTATAATAAGATCATACATTCTTTTACTCAATTTTCTCCTTTTGAAATTGTGTATAATTTTAATTCTTTGAATCCTTTAGATATTCTTCCTTTGCCTTCTAATGAGTGTGCTAATCATGATGACAAGAAAAAGGCTAAGTTTGTGTAGGAGTTGCATAATAAAGTGAGAGCCAACATTGAGAGAAGAAATGAGCAATATGCAAAGCAAGCTAACAAAGATTGAAGGCGTGTTGTACTTAGGTCCGGTGATTGGGTTTAGGTGCACTTGAGAAAGGAAAGATTTCCATAATAAAGGAAATCCAAATTGTAACCAAGAGGAGATGAACCTCTTTAAGTTTTAGAAAGGATTAATGATAATGCTTATAAATGTTAGTGCTACATTTAATGTGATTGATTTATCCCTTTTTCATGTTACGGATTTGAGAATGAATCCTTTCAAGGTGGAAGGAAATGATGGAGTACCATAGAGCTCCTATAACAGCCTTTAAAGAGACAATGCATGGCGTGACTATCAAGAAAAGCTTGGGCAAGTTGTTGAACGTGTGAGACATGATTCAAGTAGAGCATGATGTTAGAGTTGAAATGAAGTCTGAACATGGAGGCCAAGGAGCTGAACAAATTCATCTATTAAAGTTTAAGAATTCAAGTCCGATATGCTTCATGATCCATTATAAGGTGTTGGAGGCCCAATGACAAGAGCAAGGTCTAAAGTTCTTAATTGCTTTATCCATGAACTGCAAAACTTAGAACCCATTTATGAGAATCTTATGGTTGCCTTAAGAGCTAAGTGGTATGTTACTATGCTCTTAATAGTCCTAGATTTTGCTGAAGTTGAAGGCCTAAATGCAATACATATTTATTTTAAAATGCCTTAAACTAAGGAAATTACTAAAGGAGGTCCTCTAAATAGAAAGATTTGAAGCCAAATAAAATAAGGAGAATAATCTAAAAAATTGAAAATAAGGGTATAAGGCTTAATATGCCTAAAAACCAAAGTTAGAGTATCTAAATAAAATTATATGAAAACTAGTAACATTTTTGTAATTTTGGGCACTTTTTAGAAAACATAAAGAAGGGATTTTTAAACCAAAAAATTGAGCTTCTCAGAATTCTCAAAGGCCCTAAAGACTATAAGAACCCCTAGAATGGTTAAAACCCCTCCAATTTACGTTTTACAATGTAGGTTGACCTAAACTTTGACTGACTCATTCATAAAGGTTTTAAATCCGATTTGGATAAAACCAAAGATATTTTATGAATTAAAGAGTCTAAATTTTATGATAGAAAAGACGGTTTTAAAAAAAAGTTAAAATGAACTCATATGGAAAGAATCAAGAAAAGAAGACAAAATAAGAATTTTTAAAGAAGTGTTTTAAGAAGCCTTGTGTTTGAATTAGACTAATACCTAATTTTACTCATAAACACTTCTAACTTCTTCTTTTTCCCAATTTATAGTTTTGAAAGGAAAATTTTGAAAAGCTAAATTTTATAGCACAACTAAATAGACCTTAAGATATGTCTAAAGGTTATAACCTTACACTTTAAAAGTGGCGTTGGTGATGCCAGATGAGAGGATGACCTTTTTGTGATATTGAATCTGTTGTTTTAGGAGTTTTTAGGGTCTAAAGAAGAGTGACATGCATCTGCACTTCCATGTCATTGATTTTAGAGTCAACTTTCAAGATAATCATTCTTCATTTTGAAGATGAGCAAGTTTTCCAGAGGGTGAAGTTTGAGCATAAATGGGAAGGAAGAAGGGAACAAACAAACTTAGAAGAATAAGGCAATAGCAAGCCATATGGTATTTATTAATGTGATCTATATGTCACTTTCACAATTTTTAGAAGTAGAAATAAAGCTTTTCCAGTTGGGAAAAAATCTCAATTCACAAAATTGGAACTGTTGAATTTAGATGATCCCTATGCCTTATGTATAATTTTAGAGAACTGTTCTTTTCTTCTCTAGCTTAAAAGGAAAAAGCAAGTTAATTTAAGTATATTATTAATGTAGATTTTAAATTATGATGCCATAATCTACAACTTCTTTTTAGTGATGCTTTTGGCTGTTACGGATATGCGCTTTTCTTATCAAACTAAGGAATAATTCTGACTTACTTTAATAACACAATCAGATATGTATATTCCTCTCTTTAAGAAAACTCCTCTATTTCTTGATCAACTACTATATAAAAATTTAGGAAGAGCTTGATAGACTGACGTCATCAATGTGAAGTGTAGATGTTAGAGAGCTTTTATTTAGGTTATTTTTCTCTCCACAATGATAAAATGGAAACAAGATTTGTAGTTTATGAGTTAAATATATACTATTTAAACATTTATATAGCTTGCAATCTAAGCATAGTTCATAATTATGACTTTATTGTATGTCAAGAATCATTCCCTTCCTCCTCTCCCACCTTTTATATATATATATATATATATTCTCGTGATGCTTGTGAGTTACATTAGTCCATGAATATTCGTGTTCTAACAAAATTGGGTTTAGGTTTAGGCTTAACAATTGGATTAATGGGCATAAATTTAAACCATTTATGAGAAACAATTTAAGGCTGATTAGGAATTGGCTAAGTTGGCCCAATAACAAAATCAATCAATTTTTTATTTATAAAATTTGCATTATATTTAATGTAGATTATCCTTTTTTCAATTCTCCGATCTCACCTTTTTTTTCTTACAATATAAATTCAATTATTTAAAAAAATTAGATATAATTAAAAAAAAGTGATTTTTTGGACAAAACATCCTTAGTTATAAAAGTGTTACTAAATTGACTATGAATAGATTGTTTTTGTCATTATTTAAATGAATTTTTTTAATAATATTTGATTAAAATTATATTTATAAAAAAAGACCTAGCTTTACTCATTAATTTGGAGTATGCATGACTTTTAATGATTGGCCTAATTAAAGTAGGAACAAAACATTTAAAAGCAACCCTTAAAAAGTACCAATGATATCACTTTCTACAAGGATCATTTAGCTTAATTAGCATAATCGAGTTAAATTGACCAAAACATTTGCCTTAGATATGAAACAACCTAATGTCTTTCTTCAAATTTATTTTTAAACCAAAAATATAAAAGAAAGATTTGAACATCTAGTTTCCTCTTATCAATGATCCATCTAATTCTCATATAAAAAGGCCCCACGCACTCCTCTAACAATTCCACTAAACAAGCTTGTCCTTCAACAATTTATTATATATAACCATGAAGCTCATAGAAACACTGATCGTTACCCCTTTTGCAGCATTAATAGCTATTTCAGATGGTTCTTTTGCACATGACATTGCAGGGTCTAAAACGCAAGAGGAAGCTTATTTAGTTGGAGTGAGGTGATTTCTTGCCAATAATAACATGACTTGTGACAAGTTTCCTAGAGTTTTTCATTTAATGAGAAACAGCCCCGAGCTTTATTGCTGCAAGAAAAAAAAGGTGTGAATGTGAAGAGTGATAAGAAGAACTATGGAATGAGTGGGTATAAGTGCAAGTACAGTGAGATTTGTTGCAAGGGACAATGTGCGAATGCTTCCTTTGACAAAAGGAATTGTGGAGGGTGCAATAAGAAGTGCAAGAAGAGAGAGTACTATGTTTATGGAATGTGTAAATATGCATAAAGATCAGATCTTCCAACTACATTCTTCCCATAAAATTATTGAACTTGTTCTTCTTGTTATTCTTTTTTAACGGATGCATGGTAATGATCATGTCCTATGAATGTTGTAGGATTTTTTGTTGTCAATATGCAAGGGAAAACATTGCATGATATAAGTATAAAAATCACATGTATGAGAGAAATCATGTACTATTATTTTGGTTGAGATATTCTTACATGTATTTCTAAGCAGGTGCAAGAAGAAATTCTTATGGATACTCTTAAGCAGGTGTAAGAAGTTAACAAAAACTGCTTAAACCAAATTATATGCTAAGAAGCATATACGCATACAGATATAGAACAATGAGTTAATAAAAATTATTTACTTAATAAGTATATTAGGGGACCTCTATCTGTTAAAAACACTCATTTTGATAAGTATTTATTTATTACACAATACCAGCTAGTATATTATATGTATATAAGAATTCTTCATTCCACAAAATCATATACTAAGAAGGATGCAAATGTACTAACACAAGACATGAATACTATGAACACAATTACAAAATTTTAAATGTTTAAATTCAATTGAAGGAGTCACATCATTTTTATTATTTGTTTGAAACATATTAGGCAACTAAGACATGACTTTTTTTCCCTTCTTTTTTGAAGTGTTTGTACTTGATATACTTTTTTTTCCCTCTTTTTGGAAATGTTTATACTTAATATATAAATAATATGCGTATCAACATCTTAACCCACATAAATATTTATTTCTAAAAGGACATTAGTAATCTAAATAAAAAATTTTTTCTTAAATTAAAATTTTTTTTACATTTGTATTAAATTAGATAGATTAGTTTTGCCAATAAAATAGTAAGATAACCAAAAAAAAAATTAACATATTAAAAAAAAGGTGGAAGGTAAACAAAATCATACAATATGATAATAAAAAGGTAACAAAAAAATTTGAAGTATCAAGTTGACGATAAGGAAATGTAATTTTTGTTCTTTGAAAGATATATAATTTAGTTATTTGGTCCTTAAACCCTAGAAGTATACAATTTAATTTTTGAAATATGTTTAAACTTTTTGGTTGACCCTAAATCTTAATAATATATAATTCAGTTTCTCAAAATTATGGACTCATTACTTGTTAATCCCTAGTATGTAATAAGAACTCATTAGTAGTGAGTTAATTTTTTAAAAAATTGATGAATCATATATATTTAAAATTTAAAGACCAAATAATTAAGATATGAATTTTCTACATATCAAAAACTATATTTCCTTAATTAACAACTATGTCATGGATCATAATATGATATTAATCGAAATAATATGCATAAACGTAACATCGATCTTAATATATATCATATTAAATGATCTAATTGCCAGAAACACACAATGTCAAATTAAAGTTTGTTTAAAGTATGGTTAGTCCAAAATAAAACTTATTTCTTAATTTAGAAATTGTTTCCTTGGCCTTGATCTAATCACTTCTTTTGTACAATTCACAAATAAGTCATGGGTTATGTTTTTTCTAGGTCAATGCAAGTATGTGCTAAAGAGAGGCACAAAATATCGTATAGGTAGTGAACTAACTACTATGATATCCTTTCTTCTTTGATACTGTCTCTACATAACCTTGGCCTGTTATCTTCTAAATTACTCTTAATCATGAGTGAATATGATCGAATTAATTACTTCCACAATGAAAATAAAAAAGATCTTCATGATTCTATTTACATCTTTGACTTCCCTGTTGCTTGCTATCTAATTTAATTTTGCCATCTTTTGATTGGAAAGAAACTTACATTGCATTTGAATATCATAATAGCATATAGCCAAAATGAGCAAATACTCTAGGTTTTCATTTCATTATAGTTTTATATCTATAATTACACACAATAGAAGATTCTGGTACATGAAAAGCAGTAGTTGGTTACAACAAAATAACAATCACATTATGTGTGTGACATGTGACGTGGAATGCATCAATGACTTGGATGTTGCTCTATCAGCCCCTTCAAGCCAAATTGTGATGGTAGAACAGTAAGGCTTGCTCTTAAGAGTTGAAACCAAGGAGATGGAAGGGTTTTTGTTAAAATATTAACAGTTTGATCTTTTGAAAAAAATAATGGAAATACAAAGTGACTTTGTCGTAACACATTCATGAACAAAATGGTAATCTAAAGTAATATGCTTTGCATGTGAATGCATTATAGGGTTGGTAGCTAGGTACATGGCTCTAACATTATCACAACAAAGAACAAGAGGTTGGGAAAGAAAATAGCCAGGTTCAAAGAGAAGAGATTGTATCTAGATGAGATCATAGGTGGCCAAAGCAAGAGCCTTGTATTCTATCTCAATATTGGATCGAGATTAAGTTGGAACTAAAATAGATGCAGAAACCTTCTGCAGAGCAACAATCTATTGAACAACACCCCAATCATATCAGAATAAGCTAGTAAGAAAGAGAAGGAAGAAGCCTTAATGAACAGCCCATAATCCAGAATATCTTTAAGATAGCGTAAGATACGCTTAACAGATTACCAATGAATATCCAGTGAATTATGCATAAATTGACACATACAGTTTACAGCATAAGATATATTAGGATGAGTAAACGATGAATATTATAGGCTGCCACCAATGCTTCGATATAAAGAAAGATCACTAAAAGTAAGGCTATCACATTTGAGAGTTTAGAAGCAAAAGACATTGAAGAGGTGACAGGTTTACGATTAAGCATGCTAGTCCTAGTTAAAAGATCAATCATATACCTCTTCTACGTTAACAATAAACTAGAGAATGAATGATGAACTTCTATTCTAAGAAAATAATTAAGATTACCTAAATTTTTGATTGGAAACTGTGAGCTAAGAGTTGAAATTAGTTCATCAATAGCAATAGTAGAAAAATTAGTTAGAATCATGTCATCAACATAGATTAAGACAGAGAGAAATAGACCTAGATATGAGAATGAAGAGAGAGTTATCTAACTTAGAAGCTGCAAACCCTAATTCTAAAGGATAAGAGCTTAACCAGGCAAACTAGGCCTATGGAGCCTATGTCAAACCATAAATCGCACATTGGAGTTTGCAAATACAATGTGGAAAATCTAGGTTAATGAACCTTAGAGGCTGTGACATATAAACAAATTCATCAAGGTACCAATGTAGAAAGGCATTTTGAATATCAATTTGCTGAAGACATTAGCTTTATGAAATTACTAATGATAGAATTAATCTAATAGTTGTGGGCTCAATTATAAGGGAGAAAGTTTCATTATAGTCTAACTCGTGCCTTTGATTGAATCCTTTTGCAACCAAACACACTTTGTAATACTCAATGGATCCATCAACTTGGTGCTTAATGTGAAAAATCCATTTGCAACCAACAACATTTTGTGATGGCAATGGCAGAATGAGAGTCCATGCTTGAGTGGAGAAGAGAGCTTAAAGTTTAGAGATTCATGGCATCGTGCCCTTCTTGATAGCAAAGGGCTTTGAGAGATTGAAGTTTGCGTCTTAGGAGGTAGACTAACTATTATAGCCGGGGCATGTAAAGGAGGCCAAGATATAGTCCCATCAATATGATGCTTGGGACAGAAATATGGTCTTTGGATCTGGTTTGCATTGAGTGGGCATTAGAGGTAGTGTGTAAAGGAGGTGGAATGGGAGAGGAAGGCAGAGAATAGGAAGAAAAGGGTGAAGTAAAAGGTGATGTGGAAGAAGAGGAAATAAGGGATGGGATATAGGCAAGTGAGGATGATGATGAGGGTAGAAGAGACTAAGAGAGAATGGATTGAATGGGCTGAGAGATATAAAAAGGGAAGGAAGTATTAAGAAGAGGTAAATGGGCCTGTGAAGTGGACTTAAGAGAAAAGTTAGGTTTGCTAGTAAAAAGAAAATAATACTCATCAAAAGTGGCATCACGCGACACATATAATATGTTATCTATTTATGAATATATACTTACAGACTAATTTTTTGTCGTAATACACAAATCAAGCAGGAGGGATCAGAAGTTAGCTTAGTATCCCATCACATTCTCTAGAAGGCAACTCAAGTTAATGAAGCAAGCGATATTGACAATGAGTGTGTCCTTGAAGTTTGGAACAAATGTTTAAGTATTAATTGATTATTAAAAATTTCAATAAGTTTATTTCATTTTTCTACTTTCAATAATATTTGCTTTTTAATTTTTGTGTCACAGATACCTTATCACAAGAACTTCTAGAAGGCGATGTGCTCCTAAGGGATGATGATGTGTTAGTGTCTCAGAGCACCTTGGTCATGTTAAGGGTGTTGACTTCAGCGTTAGTCAAAGAGATTATTTTAGGAGACACAAGCGCTCAAAGTTGCATTCTTCAACTGAGGTTGTCGAGCAGAGGGAGAAGGTGAAGAGATAAGAGTAAGAGCAATCTAAGTTGAAAAAACAACTAGAGGATCAATGACGCCTTATTGAAAATTTGATCAAGATATAGATGATGAGAATGCAGGCAGTGGACGTTAGTCCCTATGGTAAGGACAGCTGCACACTTGCCTCTTAACATTTCCATGAGGTAATTTCTTTCTTTAACTATGTTAATAGTTAAGTTCTTTTACTACTTATCAATAATTTCTTTTATTATGATTTGTCTAAGGTGAAGCAAACTTTCTATTACGGTTAAACACCCTTACTCATCACGTGGTTGCAGAGGGTTATATGTATAATATTGTGGGAGATATACTTCACAATGCAATATTATCCACCGACCACGTGAGAGTAGCGGTTAATATCCCTATGAAGGAGAATGATGAATCGCTTGTTTCTACTAAAGACATAAGAACAATAGGACAAGCAATAAGGAGCTTCATTACGTGGCCCACCAGTCTCATTACAGTAGCTCCATCAAGACAGGTTTGTTAGTTGATACTTTCTTGTGGTTCACTTCCTTATAATTCTTTATTGATTATAAATTAAACTGACTCACTTTGTTACATGATCAGGGAGAAACATCTAAAAGTGTCAAGACTTAGCAAGGAATCAATGATCGCACTATCAAAACCAAAGCGCAACCCTTAGGTTTCAAACAAATATAGATTGGCTCTTGAAGCATTAGTAGAACAAATATTAGGAGATGATAACATAAAAATTGTAAATTTTGATAAAGAGATTTATAGTAGAGAAACACATGATGTGCTTATAATGGAAGTCATAAATGAGATCCTCCAACATAAAATGATAGAGGCCACTATTATTAATTTATATATCATGTACTTCGTCTACTGTACATCAACTATTTTTTACTACGTTCATATCAATTTATCATTATTATATTGGTTTCTTCATCTCAAGTACTTGTACCATACATTCTTGGTTCCTGGCAACATTACAAGAAGGTTCGTGTTTATCAATCCCTATGACATTGCTGTTTTTTCTCCACAGATGCCATATAACTAATTTACAAGTCAATCACAACAAATAGCAGATCTGTTTACTGTAAGAGTAAAAAATGAGGTGTTATTCCTAGCCCTTTACATATAAGGGTGAGTCACTTATTGTTGAACTTTTCAATTATATATAATTTGAAAATCAACTATTTAATTAGAATTTATTAACACTGGTTAATTGTCTTAGAGCACATTAGATATTGATCGTCATCAATTCATGTACTCCAAAGATATATTACATGGATCCTTTGAATGGTGTGATCCAATGAGCAGATGCAGAAGTTATTTAATCAATAAGTATATGCACTTATTGTTTACGTATTTCTATATAGTTGTGTATTTTAATTTCAAAATAATTTCTTATATTAATTTTTTTTCCACTTGCTTGATAGAGCGGTGGTGATGTTTCACACAAATCATGGGTTTAAGGTGCCGAAATAAAAAATACTCGCCACATTATACAAACGGAACAAAGTAAATGTATTTATCAACATTTAGGCAATTATTAAGCATATTATTTCCTAAATTTAATATGTTTTTTATTTGAATTTTTACAGTATCCAAAACAACCAAATAACACACACTGTGGGTATTATGTGATGAGATTTATAAAAGATATTGTCATACACGGGTAGTCAACAATTCCAAACAAGGTATGTAATTCAGTTTCTTTAAATGATTGGATGGTTTTCCTTGCCTCTATGTTTCCTTCTATAATAAAATTTAACTATATGATTATATCAATTGTTAGTAATATGTTGTTATAAGTTGTATTTGGTGATATTAGTATGTAATTTGTTGCAAAAAGAGAGCTTAAGACCTGAGAAATTTCTATTTTTAAGTCATTATGTTGCTGGATTGTTTTTCATATAAAATTTACCTTAAAAAATACTTCTAAAATTTGACTAAATTCTAGTCATCGAATTTCAAATTGTTATTATTTCATTTTACAATACTTTCCAGATGCATATTATAAAGAATACTCTAATACTCAAATAGATGAATCTAGGGAAAAATGATCTTAATATGTATTCCAACAGTGTCTGTTGATTTAGTTGAAATTTACTTGTATTAATTTCTACTGGTTTTATATTGTTAGTAACATTTGATTATTGATTGTAATTGTTATTTGATTATTTAATAATAGTTTTTCGTGCCAGTTGTTTTGAGTTGGTGAAGTGGTTAGTAGAATTGTAGAACAAAAATGATGTGAAGTGCTTAAACTGGAGATAGAAATGCCAAAAAAAGAAAAAGAAAAAGAAAAAGCATGCTTTGTTAGCGGTTATTTATTAATCACCACCAAAAGTTAGTATTTGTTGATGATTATTAAATAATTGCTAACAACCACCAACAAAACTTTGGACTTTTATTGGTGCCAAAAAGTACCTTTTGTTTGCGGTTATTTAAGTACTGCCAACAAATTGTTGACCTTTTTGTTAGCGTTTGCATTATTTGTGGTTAAAAATTGTTAATAAAAGAAAAAAAATAATCGCTAACAAAGTTTTTTCTTGACGTAATGTTATAGAGAAGAGGAGGGACCAACAATTTTTTTTTTCACACAAATGACAATTGGATCATTATTGATTTTAAAAAATTGATATATATTTTTATTAAAAATATAAATTCTCACTATATTTGGTAACATGTTTAGGTAGAAATCATAGTACTATTATTTGAAGCTGATTGTAAATAGATCAAACAACCAATAGTTAGGCATAGCACAAGAAAGATAGAAGAACCTTATCTATTATACTAATTGATTTGTAATAAAAGATAGAAGATGTTTACTAACAATCAAGAATTCATATTGATTAGTAACTTTGTAATATTTTTGAGATATTAGACATGTGGACTTACTAGTGTATGGATAATTAAATATTAATGAGATTTATCTTGACATTGACGTTGTACAATTCATTAAGTGAAAATTCATGATTCAAAATTTTATCATAATTTTGTGGTTATGATTCAATAATAGAATAAGTAATACTTTTAAATAGAATATGCCATTTTCTTTGATATGTCTTTCTTTTGGAAATATATACTCAACTTTTATGCTTAATCATTTAAACATGAAAAAAAAAAACTGAGAGTAACCTTTTTTAATTAAAAAAGAGGAAGTGAATTTAAATCATCTTCAAATTATTATTTTTTCTAAATTACATTAACAATTAACATATCACCATAGGGTAACACAATCATCCTTTTCATTACTTTGCATCCTTCTAATTAGATGGAGCAACAAGAATGCGGGATGGAGCATCTTACATTCCAGTTGCATAATGTTTTTTTTTTAAGTTTAAAATTTAAATAAAATAATTATAAAATAGTACTTTAAATTGTTTAATTTATACTAAATAATTTAAACAATAACATATTACATTAAAAGAAGTTATCACAAAAAAACATAAGAAAATTTATTATCATAATAATAATATAAAAATTAAAATATTAAATGAATGATTTACTAAAAAATTAGAATGACACTTTCAATTATTAGAGACAAATAAATAAATGAAAATTTTAGATACAAAGAAGAAATGGTCTGAAATTTTCGATAAATATAAAATCAAATAATTATTTTCCTTAATTTAAGCTATAACATATTAGATTGAAAAAAAAATAGACATATAAAGAAAATAATACTTAATTATAATAAATTTTAAGACTTAAATCTTTAGCTTTTTCTTTCTTAAATCTAAGTTATTTTTTTATTCTAAATAGTAGCTGTTACTATTTTATTTATCTGATTTTTTATATTTACTCTGATAACTTGTATATTAATGCAAATAAAAAAGAAACTTAACCCCAAAAAAAGGATTTTTACTATTAATATTAGAAGATAATAAAAATTATTTAATTTTTAAAATAGAAAATATTACTTAATGATCAATTCAAAGGACATAATTTAAATTGTTTAAATTGTACAAAGAGAATTTTAAAACCACAAAGATAAATTTTGAAATAATAAAAAATTATTGTTTTTAAAATAGTGAAAACTTATCTTTTTTTAGTTTTAAAATTCTCTTGGTACGATCATTAAGTAATTTTTACTATTTTAAAAAATAATAAGACATTAAATAATTTTTACTCTCTCCTCACATTAATAATAAAATTTCTTTTTTTGGATTGAATTTTTATATTTTTATTTTACATTAATATATGAGTTATGAGACTAAACACAAAAAATTATATGAATTTAAAAAGTATTAATTGCTATTGATAAGTGTATTATTCAAATTCAAAAAATAAAAAGCTAAAGATTGAGGTCTCAAAAATTATTATAATTAAGTATTCTTTGCTTTATATATCTAATTTTTTTTAAATGCAATATGTCACAATTTAAATTAAAGAAAATAATTATTTAATTTATATTCATCTAAAGTTTTAAATCATTTACTTCTTTGTATTTAAAACTTTCATTTATTTCTTTGTATATAATAATTGAAAATGCCATATTAATTTTTTGGTAAATCATTCATTTAATATTTTAATTTTTATATTATTATTATGATAATAACTTTTTTGTATTTCTTTAATAATGAATTCTTTCAATGCAATATGTTATAATTTAAATTATTTTAATACAAATTAAATAATTTAAATAATTATTTTACTTAAATTTTAAACAACTGAGGAGAAAAAAAAAGAAAAACGTTATGCAACAGGAACATCCCGCGTTCCTGACGCGAAGAGCCTGTATATAGCCGTAACAGGGGAGGAAGGACCTTCATTTGAATTTCCTGAAATCTATTCTTCTACTTTCTCTCTTCTATTGTCTTTCCATCTGTCTTCTACTCTCTCTCTTCTACTTTCTCCTGAAATCTATTTTTTCCATCTATCACCTTCTTTGAGAAATTCAGAAACTCTTCTGGATTTCCCACCAAGAAATTCGGTAGCGATCTTGACGACAAAGAAATTCTACTGCAGATTTCTAAGATGACAGAGTCTCCAAGAAAGAAAGTCCTTATGGAAAGGAATGAGCCTGCAGGAATTTCATTTTCCTCCACTGAAGGAAAAAACCACATTCGAAAGGTCACTTCCGTAGATTCTGTTGAACGGAAAAAGTTTCTACCTTTTTCCACCAAGAAGGAGACAGAGAAGCGTACTAGTTCCATGGTTTCTGAAGGTTTGAAAGCTGAAGGAAAAAGGCCTACGCGAAAGGTAACTTTCGCAGATTTTGTTGATGTGAAAATGTTTCAATCTTTTTCTGATGGGGTCGTCGAAGAGGAGACCGAGAAACATTCGGCTTTCATGGTTTCTGAAGATTTGAAAGCTAAAGTTCTGCGTTCAAAGAATGAAACAGAGCCAGCATTTCAAACTGTGAATGATAGGCCTGATTGTGTTAATCTTGATCCATCTTTTAAGCTCAGTCCTACCCCTCCTCCAGTTTCATCAAACTCTACCATCATAGCTCCTCCTGACGCCGAGCCTATTCCTCGCTATGATCCTATATTGAATTACCTCTCTCCAAGACCTCAGTTTCTTTATTATAAACCAAACCCAAGAGTTAAACTCTACAAGGAAAGGGAGTGTATGACGCGGGATTCTGTTGAACAGAAAATGTTTCAACCTTTTTCTGATGGAACCATCAAGAAGGAGACAGAGAAGCATACTAGTTCCATGGTTTCTAAAGGTTTGAAATCTGAAGGAAAAAGGCCTATTCGAAGGGTAACTTTCGCAGATTTTGTTGAAGTGAGGATGTTTCAACCTTGTTCCGATGGGGTCGTCGAAGAGGAGACAGAGAAACATACGGCTTTAATGGTTTCTGAAGATTTGAAAGCTAAAGTTTTGCGTCCAAAGAATGAAACAGAATCATTATTTGAAACTGTGAACGATAAGCCTGGTTGTGTTAATCTTGATCCATCTTTTAAGCTTAGTCCTACCCCTCCTCCAGTTTCATCAAACTCTACCATCATAGCTCCTCCTGGCGTCGAGCCGATTCCTCCTTATGATCCTATATTGAATTACCTCTCTCCAAGACCTCAGTTTCTTCATTATAAACCACACCCAAGAGTTAAATTCTACAAGGGAAGGGAATGTATGAAGCTGGATGACAGCTTTTCAGATACAGAACTAAGTCAACTAACAGAGGAGGCACTGCCTGATGGGTCAGAGAAGGAATCAGAAGTTTCTTCGGATGAGATAGTTAGTGAAGAAAACAGCCATGTTTCTTGTGAAGCAAAAGGGGTGGGTAAATCCGGCTTCTCCATGAGATCGAAAGCCATTGCTCTGTTTTTAGTTCTCTCAGTTGCTTGTGTATCAATCTCATCCACAAATTGTCAGGTCTTTGATCCATTATTTAAAGACCTTACCATTTTATCTCCGGCTTATGATTCGTCTGAATTTCCCCGGTTTGCAAGAGCCAATTTTGATCTTTCTTCAGAGCTAGCGAAAGAAAATTTGGATGGATTAGCTCGAAACTTTCATATCTGGTTTACCAAGTGGATGTCCTCAATTTCAGAATTGATTTCAACATTTAGAGGAGTGCAGAATTTGGGCCAATTGCATTATTGGAACTTGACTGGTTTGCAAGAAAATATTGAGGTTAATCACTTTCCTATAATTGGTCTCGGTGAAAAGCTAATAGGAGAAGCTCCACAAGTGGAAACGCCAACATTGATTGTTGAGGAGAATGATGATTTCACAGAGACTTATACTGACGAGGATATTGGAGATATTCCGGCAGAGCATTATGATTCAGCATATGAAGAACAAGAGGATCAGGAATTGGAACCAGTCCCACCAATAACGAAGACCGTGGATGATAATGATGCCGCCAAAAAGATTGATACTTATGAGGTAGGAATTGCTGAAGTTGAAAGTGCTTCATCTGCTTCAGAATCTGAGGAAGCTAGTGAACCCAATCACTCAGAAGGTGACATTGATTACCCAGATATAGTTTCAGAGACTTGTGAAAATAATACCGAAGGGTTTGAAGCAAATAATTTCGAAGCAAAGCAGGCACCAGAAAAGGATGCTACTGTCGTTATGGACCTTAAGGATCAGCCAGATTTGAACTTTGAAGTTGCTCAAATTATTGAAATTCATACCGATGATCTACCGTATTTGAACTCTGAAGTTGCTGAAATTACTGAAGTTCATACCGATGGTCAGCTGGATTTGAACTCTGAAATTCATACCCAAGTGTATCGTGATGTACAATTGAAATCGGAGGAAAAATATGTAAGTGTTGAATCCATTATTGTTGCATCTATGCTTCTCTTTTTATCCAAAATTGCAGGTACAACTTTCAGGTGGTTAAGGAAGAAGGATAAAGGAAGAAGAGCAATGGCCACTGGTACTAGTTCTATGGAGCAACCTCCCTTGGCTAGGACATTGCATGTTAACCACAGAGAGGAGGCTTCCCTAGAAAAGTCATCTCTTAGGAATGGCCCTGTAGAAATGGATGTTCTTGTAGAGTCATGCCCTTCAGAAATGAGCACCTTTCAGAAGAGCTCATCCTATTCTGCCCAAAGAGCGATGGAAGAGCAGAATGAAGCTCAAAGCCTGGAAAAGAAGTCAAAGAAGAACCATAGGAGAGAGTCTCTTGCCTCTTCAGAATCCATGGGTGTTTTTGCTTCATATGGAAGTTTTACCACATACGTGAAACTCTCAAGCAAGCATGTGAGTTTTTGTTTTGTTTTGGTTTTTTTTTTTGGGGGGCTTCCCATTCATACCAAATTGTGGTTTGTGAACAAACATTTATTCTTGAGGATCACTGATCTTATGTGTTTGTTTCTGTTTGATATTTTTTTTTTCAGGGACATGGAGATGCAGGGATTGCTACCCTTGTTAGGCGTTCAAGTAGGATTAAACACTTAGCCACTTCGAGAAAATAAACAAAATTTCCTTCTGGTGAACTATTTACTCTCTCTTTCTCATCCTTCAAGGTATTAGCATAAATTAATCTTAGACGGTATACTGGAAATCATTCTTTTGTTCTTCCTAGTCTTTGTGCTTTCTCTATCTGATTTAAATTAAGAGTATAACTATGATACAAGGATTACATTAAATTGTCATTTGCTCCTTAAGACTGGCAGTGTTGATGGTCAATTTTGTTTTTCTCTCTCATTTCTTTTCCTACTTTTTCTCAATTATTATTTTAATCTCATATGATGTTTCTTCAAAACTTAATCTTATCAAATTATAACCTTTCCCCACCTTCATAAGAAATTAAACAAAAAGATGATTTTTAGTGACTCTCTATGTGGATTCCTTGTATTAGTAGATTAAAGGAGAGAATTTTTGAACTTTTAGAGTGGTATTCTTCTGATCTTCTTTATTTAAATGGAAGTTTGAGTAGCACTAAAGAAAGGTTATGTGAGCTTTGAAGTGATTCACTTAGAGGTTGTCTACTCTAGAAATGATCCTTAATCTCAACATTTCCACTTTTTTTTTTTGGGTGAAAGACCCATATTTTTCATATTTCTACTTGACGTTGACATATCTTTCTTTCTTTCTTTTGTTTTTAATATTAAAAAGAAGGTTCTTGCTCTCAAGGGAAAGAATTTCAAAGATTTCGGTTTAAATAAGTGCTGTGTGTTGGTTATAGGCAATCAGAATTTCTCCTGATATAATCATGCTGGGATGACTTTGCAATTTTCATGATTTTTCGGTTCTGATTTTCCACATCTTTTGCAGGTTGGGGGCCTTGGTGATGTTGTTACCAGTCTATCTCATGTTATTCAGGATTTAAATCATAACATGGACAATATTACTCCAGAGTATGACTATTTGAACCTTGGCCCTATAAGCTTCTTTGCTGCTGCTTTTGTCCTTATATTGCTGCTTGGATGTTTGTCCTATTCCTTAAATTTTGATTTCCTGAGTCTTGACTCGTCTTATTGAATGGAGCTTGGGGTTATATAAATGTGAAGAATCATTTGTTAAAGTTCTATGATTGATCAAACTATCTCCTTATACAAGTGAGATTATATACATCTCTATTCTTAAAGCTATTTAGTGCATCCTTGAAAAGATATGCAAGGCTATTATTATTTTTTTTTTTACATTTAGTTGAAACTTTATTTGTTGTACTTTTGATGTGATTACAATTCTTGTCATAACTGCTTAATATATGCCTTCTAATGCAGGTAAAGGACTTGCAATATTAGAAAAACTATTTCTGGTGTGGAACTAAAATATAAGTATCGCATGGAAAGGTTGAATGCCCCTCTCTTTATTTTATGGAGCCTCAAATGGGTAATAGTGTTTTGATTCCCCATCTTGGATTTCTTTTGGTTTGTAGTTTACTAATGTTTCTCATCTGATATTATTGAGCTTAATAATATTATGTGATGGGCTTACTAATGCCACTATTGTCACTTGGACTTATAGAAGACGTGGGAAGCAAAAAGGAGGAGTGAAGAAGGAAGAGGGTCTAACATTAAGGTATATACCAGGAGGGCCAAAGGTGACGAGGTGGTTAGGAAAGATAGAATAGGAAATTTAGCACAATAACTACCTTGTTGGTGCAGGCAAAGGGTGGTGATCTGGAAGAGTGAGAAGAGGTAGTAAGAAATTTATTTGTGGGCATTTTGTGGCTGAGGGAGGGTGGAGAATTTTGGAAGAAAAGACTTTGGGGATGAGCTAGCCTTTTGAAAGCTAGCAACCCTTTTATCATTCTTTTATCACTTGTTTCTTTCTTCTTTTCTTCTTTGCGTCCTCTGTATTACTATTATTAGAGTGAGTGGACCATTGTTTAGATATACTAGAATTGTGATGTTGTGCTATTATTATTGTCTGTTGAATTAAATATTTGCATTTGAGCATAATTTTCTTGACATGTTGCATTGTTGTGTTAGTTTAAATTTCTATCACGGAGGGGGTTCTATCATTATGATAGAATTATCTGATAACTAATAGGATGTTTAACTTCCTTTCATTTCCTTATCATAGAGTGTTGCTTTACTCCAAAATTTTTGGTGCTTGAACTTGTGTGCTATTTCCTGCCTTCTTAGTTGATGATTTGGGGGTGCTAATTTTGGTGAGTAGGCTGCAAGAAGGTTTTGAGTTGTGAATCAAGTTCAAAATTGTCTAATCTAGGGTTGATCTTTTGATTTTTCACTGTTTCCATGTTTCTCTATAATTCACTATTTTTGGTATTTATATTTTTGTAAGCTAGCATTTTTGAACTTTTACTAGTGTGCCATTTCTTATCTTCTTAGTTTATGATTTGGGTGTGTCAATTCCTATAAGTAGGGCTGCAGAAATGATTTGAGTTGTGAATCTGGCTTAAGGTGGTCTAATGTGGTAGATCCTTCTAGTTTTCATAGTTTCTATATATTTTTTAGAGTACACTATTTTTAATATTTCTATTTTTGTAAGCTAACTTTTGTGGTACTTCTACTTGGGTGCTTGTTTTTCTAGATTATGATTTATGTGTGCCAATTCTTGTGAATGAGGCTGGAGAAAAGTTTTGAGTTGTGAATTTAGCTCAAAATTGTCTAATCTTGAGATGATCCTTAGTTTTCATAGTTTCTATGTCTTTCTAGATTTCAATATTTTTGGTATTTTTACTTTTGCAAACTAATATTTTTGTACTTCTACTTGTGTGTCATTTTTTATCCTCTTAGTTTATGATATGGAGTAGGGCTGTAATAAGGTTTTGAGTAGTGAGTTTAGGTCAAGGTTGTCTAATCTAAAGTTGGTCTTTTGAGTCTTTATAGTTCCAATGTCTCTTTAGAACTCATTGTTTTTGGTATTTCTACTTTTGTAAGTTGATTTATTTGTACTTTTTACTTGTGTGCTATTTTTTTTCTTCTTATTTTGTGATTTGAGCGTGTTAATTTATGTGAGTTAGGTTGTAGGCAGGTTTGAGTTATGAATCTAAAGTTGATTCTTTGAGTTTTCATAGTTCCTATGTCTCTTTAGAATTAAATATTTTTGGTATCTATACTTTCCTAAGCTGACATTTTTTGTACTTCCACTTATATGTCATTTCCTATCTTTTTGGTTTATGATTTGGGTTGGAAAAAAGTTTTTTAGTTGTGAATTTAGTTTAAGGTAATGTAATCTAGAGTTACTCTTTTGAGCTTTTATAGCTTCCATGTCTCTTTAGAATTTATGATTTTTTGGTGTTTCTACTTTTGTAAGGTGATATTTTTGTTACTTTAACCAGTGTGTCATTTCTTGTCTTTTTAATTTATGATTTGGGTATGTCAATTCCTATGAGTAAGGTTATAAAGAGGTTAAGTTGTGAATTAAGTTCAAGGTTGTCCTATATAGAGTTGATCCTTTGAGTTTTAATTGTTTGCATGTTGCTCTTGGTATTTCTACTTTTGTAAGTTGACATTTTTTGTACTTCTATTTATGTGTCATTTCATGTCTTCTTTGCTCATGATTTGGGTGTGCCAATTCTTGTGAGTAAGTTTGCCAAAGGGTTTTAGGCTATGAAGTTCAAAGTTATGTAATTTGGAGATGATCATTTGAGTTGTGAAAGGTTTTGAAATGATTATTTCAGTAGTGAAATGGCATACTTCTTCCAAAAGCTAATATTTTTGGTACTTATACTAGTATGCCATTTCATGTATTCTTAGTTTATGATTTTTGTGTGTGAATTCCTGTGAGTAGGGTTGCATAAAGGTTTTGAGTTGTAAATTGAGTTCATAGTTGTCAAATCTAAAGTTGATTATATGACTTTTCATTATTTCTGTGTCTCTTTAGAATTCACCGTTTTTTGGTATTTATAACTTTGTAAGTGGAGATTATTGGTGCTTTTGTGCCATTTTCTATTTTCTTAATTTATTATTTGTGTTTGCCAATTCCTGTAAGTAAAGCTACAGAAATGTTTTGAGTTTTGAATCTGATTTAAGGTGGTCTAATCTTGGGTTGATCTTTTGGGTTTTCATAGTTTCCATGTCTATAGATTTCCTTGTTTTAGAATTTACTATTTTTTGGTATTTATAATTTTGTAAGTGGAGATTATTGGTGCTTTTGTGCCATTTTCTATTTTCTTAATTTATGATTTGTGTTTGCCAATTCCTGTAAGTGATGCTACAGAAATGTTGAGTTTTGAATCTAATTTAAGGTGGTCTAATCTTGAGCTGATCTTTTGGGTTTTCATAGTTTCCATGTCTATAGATTTCCTTGTTTTTGGTGTTTCTATGTTTGGATGCTGACATTTTTGGCACTTCTACTTGTATGAAATTTCTTGTCTTCATAGTTTATGATTTGTGTGTGCCAATTCCTTTGAGTAGTGCTGCAAAAAAGTTTTAAGTTGTGAATATAACTCATAGTTGTCTAATCTAAAGTTGATCTTGTAAGTTTTCATAGTATCTATGTCCTTTTTGAGTTTACTATTTTTGGTATTTTTACTTTTATAAACTGAGATATTTGATACTTACTACTAGTGTGTCATTTCTTGTTTTCTTAGTTTATGAATTTGGTGTGCCAATTCCTATAAGTAGGCCTGCAAGAAAGTTTTGAGTTGTGAATCTAATTCAGGGTTTTCTAATCAAGGGTTGATGCTTTGTGTTTTCAAAGTTTTTTTGTCTCTCTATCAAATTCACTATTTTTTATATTTGCACTTTTGTAAGTTGTTATTTTTGGTACTTCTACTTGTTTGTTATTTTTTGTCTTCTTAATTTATGATTTAGAAGTGCCAATTCCTATGAGTAGGGATGCATAAAGATTTTGAATAGTAAATCTAGTTCAAGGTTTTCTAATTTAGAATTGATTCTTTGAGTTTTCATAGTTTCCATGTCTCTCTAGAACTCATTGTTTTTGGTAATTCTACTTTTGTAAGCTAGCCTTTTTTGTTCTATTACTTGTGGGTCATTTTGTTTTCTCAGTTTATGATATGGGTGTGTCAATTTTTGTGAGGTGGGTTGTAGAAAGGTTTTGAGTAGTGAATCTAGATTAAGGTTGTCTAATGTAGAGTTGATCTTGTGAGTCATCATAGTTTTTATGTCTCTTTAGAATTCATTGTTTTTGTAAGTCGTCAGTTTTGGTACTTCTACCTGTGTGTGTCATTTCTGGTCTTCTTGGTTTATGATTTGGTTGTGCCAGTTACTTTGAATTTGGCTAACAATTTGCATTTTTGTTGTAATGACTGTGCTAGACTTTGTCTTACATATGACGAACCCTTTTTACACTTAGTCACTTATTATCGAAAATAGGATTTTTTTAATTTGTCACCTCTTAAAGTAGCAACAAAGCAGATTATTGCCGACTCATTTCTCTTTATTTTTTCCTAGTTAAATGCTGGTGCTGATTTCATTTTAGTTCCATTAATATTTGAGCCATGTGGCTGCAATGAGATATGTTTCAATACCTGTTTTTAGAAAAATTGGAGGTATATACATTTTTTTAGTAACTATTTATTTCTTTACTGGCTACCGTGCTTTCAACCTCATTTATCTCATAATTAATGCTACTTCCTGATTTATGCAATGTTCTGACTTGACCATCTCCTTATATTTGGAATATTTATTTTGCTGAGACAATTTTCTTTAGTAGGTTTTGGATTCCTTAATATATGATATCTAAGTCCTGTTTTCCTTTGAAATCATGTCGTTCTCCCCTTACAATGATATGATAAATAATTTGGAGGAATAGATGGTCAAGTTTTAGGTTCATTCCACTGTTGAGGACTTGTGGTACATTTGATCATCCATCATCTTATAATTTTGTAGGACTATAGCATATTTTGTTTGACACTGATCAAGATAAGGAGAGAGTACAAGCACAAGGTCTTGAAAGTTTTTCTATTTTCATTTCCTGAAAACTATTTCCAATTTCAGGTTTTCATTTTCTTAAATATGTGTTTGTTTTACTTTTATTCTCATTTTCATTTCTCTTTCTGCTAGTTTTTTATAATTTAGGATTAGATATAATAGTCAAGACTTCCATTCTAATGTCCTAAATGGCAAACCTGATGAACGTTATTGGGCTGAAGAAGAGCAGCCGATATATTCAAAACTGCAACAGAGGAGGCTTAGGGAGGAAGCTTACGTGCCAAGGTTTGTTTGTTCTGAGATGACTTTCAGATGATAACATTGAGGTTCTAACTTACATATATCACCAGCATACGTAAAAACTTTTTTGAATCACCTGGTTCCATTTTATTGGCCTTCTATGAAAAATAATATACATAAGATGGGGGCGGAGTACATTTATAATTGTTGTCTCTCTCATACCTAGGACAAAGCACTTTTCTAATTTTTGACTTTGATCTAGTAGATTATTTAGAGTGTCTTTGGATTTAAAAAATATTTTCTATTTTCATTTCCTGAAAACTATTTCCAATTTCAAGTTTTCATTTTCTTAAAAATGTGTTTGTTTTATTTCTATTACCATTTTCATTTGCCATTTTGCCAAATTTTTTATGGTTTATGACTAGATATAATAGTTTCAAATATACGAAGGGGTTGTTGTTCCACAGAGAAGCAGGCCTTCCCCCCCTTTTTTCTTTTCTATTTTTGTTTGTGCCCTGTATAATTCCCTTTCTTTTCCTATGAGCCTTTGGTACAGTTTGGTTCATCTCTTTATATAAGAATTCTATGAATAAAAAGTGAGGAATTGGAAGAAGAGAGTATTGTCAGATCTCAAAAATGCCACTGCCTTTTTATTGGAAACATGAGAAACATCTTCTAGAAATGTGGTGTTTGTTCCCTAAAAAATAAAAATAGCAAGAACTATTCAAACACCCTTTTCATATATATTTTCAATTTTAGATGGAAATGAAAATTGGAAATGGTTAAGGTAAACACACCCTTAAATTCTTTTGGTGAGCAAGTACCTAAAACATTGTGTTTATTTTGATTTAAAGTTGCATACACTCTTTTTTTTTTATCGAGAAACGTGAAAAACAGAAAAAAGAACACAAGACATTTAATAATGGGTATTTAAGGCCCTCTTCTCATTCACTTGGCCCTGTTCTTGTTGTAGGTTGAAAGAATAGCACACATGAAAGTTGAAACAAAGGAAAGAACTTTAAAAATATTTTTGCTTTCCCAAAAGCATATTGTCTATACTGAGCCTCTTGATGTTCAAGCAAGAAGCATAGCAATAGTATTTTATAATCCCACCAACAAAAAATTGAGTGAAAGACTTGAGGTTTGGTTTAGATGTTCATTTAATCGTTGGACTCACTTTTGTAAGGTGATATTTTTGTTACTTCAACTAGTGTGTCATTTCTTGTCTTTTTAATTTATGATTTGGGTATGTCAATTCCTATGAGTGAGGTTATAAAGAGGTTAAGTTGTGAATTAAGTTCAAGGTTGTCCTATATAAAGTTGATCCTTTGAGTTTTAATTGTTTGCATGTCGCTCTTGGTATTTCTACTTTTGTAAGTTGACATTTTTTGTACTTCTATTTATGTGTCATTTCATGTCTTCCTTGCTCATGATTTGGGTGTGCCAATTCTTGTGAGTAAGTTGCCAAATGGTTTTAGGCTATGAATCTAGTTCAAAGTTGTTGAATTTAGACATGATCATTTGAGTTTTCATAGTTTCCATGTTTTTATAGATCTCTTTGTTTTCGGTATTCCTACATTTGCAAGTTGACATTTTTGACACTTCTAGTTGTTTGCAATTTGCTTTCTTCATAGTTTATGATTTGTGTATACTAGCTCATGTGAGTTGTAACACCTTAATCTACTACCGCTACCTAGCCTCTCACTGGGCTCAGTTCCATATGATTTCCAAAGAATCAATACCAATCCGTGGCATTTGCATGCTATGAACCGGGGTTTCATACACTCATCTTTTGTCCCGTAGGTCCTATGAACCCATCATTCACATCCTCAACTCAAACTCCATATATACGACTCATACATAGCATAAAACAAACCATAAGCCATGGGTATAGAGCCAAAAACCAGAAAAATTACATTTTCTCACTTGTGCCCCAAAGTCATATTTTGGCTCTAACTTTGGAAAATCATAACTAATTATAGAAAAATGGGAATCCAGTAAACTTTAGCTCTCTAGAAATATCTAAGTGTTTTCTTTACACTAAAAATAATTCCCAATCGAAATTTAAGCATTTGGACCATGTTTGAAATCGAAAATGGGAAGGAGGTCCGGCTGTCACTGTTTCTGGTCCAGTTTACTGTCATGATTTCGAAAATTCATAACTAAATCCACAAAAATCCAATCTGAGCACACTATACCAATTTGGAAAGCTACGGATGTCTAATAGAGGAGAAAAATAAGTACAGATCAGTTCAGTAGCTCCTACTCCCCGAAAACTGATGGAACAGTAATGGGGGTCAGTTGAGCTCCCTGATGCTGATACAGAACTTCAGATAGTTCGTTCTCTCTCTACAGACCTCCAATTTAGGTGATTCTAGTTCCTATAAGTCACTGTGGTTGTCTAGTTTATGTGTATAAAATTTCACCACATTTGGAATCCATTTGGTCTATGAATGCCACATATTTCATTTCTGGTTTATATGAACAGTGCATGACCAATCCATTAAATTTTCCCAAATTCAACAATTCGCTAAATATTTTCTAGACCTCCGAATATTACCAAATTTAGCTTCTCAAGAAGCTCTCTACAAACTCTAGAGGCACGCCAAATTTCATGGCAAAAGGAGCTCATCCGGTCATATTTTGACGGAGCTCACAAATTTACCAGTTTTGGCACCCAAAAGGTCTAAAACGGGTCCAAATAGCCTCTCACATGTTCTAGCCACTCATGGACAAGTTTGAAAGCATACAACGAGTCTATATAACATGTCCATATGATCTAAATCAACATACACTCCAATCTCACTATGCTACGGCCAATTACACATTATTCCATTTATTTATCAAAAGGGGCAAAACCCTCATTTCCATTACTTTGGCTATCAACATAGTATATACATCATCATTTCATATATTTACACTTGTTACAACCTTTACATCTCAAAAATAGAAGATGCATACTCATTTTGGCACCTCTTTACATAAAAAATACATCAAAATATCCAAAATAAACTACTATCTAGCTAAGCATGCTTCTAGGCTCCTTGGTGTGTGCTCGGTTCTCCTTGAGCTCCACCTAGCATGTTAAGTTGGTAGGGGAAGGGGTGAGATTCAGGGAATCTCAGTAGCTCATACACTCAATCATGTAAGCAATCAAGGCATATAACAAGTCAAAGCATGTGAATAAGCATTTAGCGATTCTCAAACATCCAACACACATTGTACATGCTATGGAAATCACAACAGTGCCAAAAATGGGCTCCAGGGACTTTTGGTCTAGCCTCACCCGAGTTTAAGGGACTTTTGGATGGCCTCACCTGAGTTTAAGGACTTTTGACTTGGCCTCACTCGTTTGAGACTTTTGGCCTTGTCTCACCTATCTCAAGGGACTTTCGGTTTCACTTCACCCATCTCAAGGGACTTTCGGCACTATCTCACCCGATCAATTCTCACATTTCAACATACAAGCATATTGGCATCAATGCATCAAAACAATAGCATATGGCTTATTCCACACAACAAGCATATACATAAACATACAATGACTATTACATCTAAGAATGCAACAAGAAAGAGTGGGAAACGAGAGAGCTACCTTATGAGCCAAAGCTAACACTAGCTTTCCCTTTCAATTTCTCCTCTCCCTCCTTAGGTCCATAATCACACCTTGATGAAAGTGTTTCTCCTGAGCCTAGGCACACACAAAAGCATGCAATTACTCTCTTATAATGTAATCTCTCAGATCAAACTCTCCTAACATACCAGAACCTAGAGTTCTCTCTCTCTTTCTAGAATACCATCAACTCTTTCTCTCTCTCAAGCTCCCATGGTAATGGAAACAACATGTTCAAAGCAAACACAAAGATTCAAAGGTGTTTTCCACTTTCCCTCTTTTGACTCATACCCAAAATCCAACCATTTTCACAAACAAAACCGCAGAAAGAGAGAGCAAAGAGAGGGGATCAGAAATCTAAGGAGAAATGGGCGTAATTTACTTACCTTTCCCTTGCTCTTCCTCCTTCTCTTGATCTCTCTCACTCTCCACGCCTCTTTTCTTTTCTTGGGTCGAAGTCTAGGGCAGATATGAGAGAAGAAATGAGTTTGGGCATTTAATGAAGTCTAATTCTCGCTATTTACTCTCTTCTGGACCGACCCTCGCTACGGCGAAAATTAACCTTCGCTATAGCGAGCTCGTGTTATCTGGCTTCGCTATGGCGAGGCTTAACCTTCGCTACTGCGAACTCGCATCAGTTCCCTTCGCTATGGCGAGTTTCGACCTTCGCTATGGCGAACTCGCGTCAGTTCTAGACCTCACTTTCGCTATGGCGTACGCTACAGCGAGCAACTCCCTGATTTTTGTATGGACTGCTGCCAGCACTCGCTATAGCTAGAACCTCGTTCGCTATTGTGAGAAGACATTCTCGCGATAGCGAGACCATTTCTCGCTATTGCGAGAAGACTTAGCACAGTTTCTGGACTTCGAAAATTTTCAGCTTTCTACTTTCTTCCTTTTTCCTTTCCTTTTCTTTTTCCCGGTTGTTACATTTCTACCCCTCTTAAAAGAAATTTCGTCTTTGAAATTTAAAAACTTACCTCAAGGGAATAACTCTGGATATTTTTGCCTCATTTCATCCGCCAATTCCCAGGTGGCTTCCTCAGATGTTAGACCTCTCCAGATCACTTTCACCAGAGGAATGCTCTTGCTTCTCAGTTGTTTCAGCTTAGCAACCACAATTCTCTCCAGTCTCACTATATAGGAAAGATCTTCCTGCAATTGCACATGCTCATATTCTATGATATGTGAGGGGTCTGCCAAATACTTTTTCAACTGGGAGACATGAAAAACATTGTGGATGTGGGTTAGGTTAGGAGGTAAGGCTATTCGGTAAGCCACGGGTCCAATTTTCTCAAGGATTTCAAACGGACCAATATACCTAAGACTGAGCTTTCTTACCCTCATTGACCGACCTACTCCCGTCATTGGAGATACTCGAATGAACACATGGTCTCCAATCTCAAACTCTAACGGCCTTCTACACTTATCAGCATAGCTTTTCTGCCTACTCTGGGCCGTGAGGAGTCTCTTTCTAATCAATTCTATCTGTCAGGTGGTCTGGTCTACAATCTCAGGTCCTATCATACTCCTCTCACCTAGCTCAACCCAACACAGAGGGGATCTGCACTTTCTCCCATAAAGTGCCTCATAAGGGGCCATCTGAATACTGGAATGGTAACTGTTATTATACGTAAACTCCACTAATGGTAAATACGCATCCCAGTTACCCCTCATTTCTAGCACACATGCCCTCAACATATCTTTCAAGGTCTGGATGGTCCTTTCAGTCTGACCATCTGTCTGGGAGTAATATGCAGTACTAAACCGCAATCTCGTCCCTAAGGCATGCTGTAATGACCTCTAAAAGTTCGATGTGAACCTGGGGTCTCTATCCGAAACTATGCTATTGGGTATTCCATGAAGTCACACTATCTCTCTGATATACAACTGGGCCAATCTATCCAGTGTATGAGTAGCCCTGATAGCTAAAAAGTGTGCAGACTTCGTCAGTCTATCCACAACTACCCAAATAGCATCGTGTCCAGAGGATGTCCTGGATAACCCCATGACAAAATCTATGGCTATACTATCCCACTTCCACTCAGGGATATCTAGAGGTTGCAACAACCCAGCCGGTTTCTGATGTTCTATCTTTACCCTCTGACACACTAGGCATCTAGCCACATACTCTGTCACATCACTTTTCATCCCTGGCTACCAGAAAACTCTTTTCAAATCCTGATACATCTTGGTGGCACCTGGATGGATAGTATACTTACTCTTATGTGCCTCTTCTAAAATGCTTTCTCTCAACTCATTTTGACTAGGCACATAGATTCTATCTCGATATACTATCATGCCATCCTCAGACACCTTAAAATCTGAGGTCTTACCTTGGGTGATCTCATTCCTGATCCGTTTCAGGAACTCATCCTCTCTCTGGGCATCTAAGATCTAGGTTCTCAAGATATTCTCAATTCGGGTTTCACTCAAACACAATCTACCCGATACCACCTGACAAGAGAGGTTCAAATTTCTGAACTTCTCTAGGAGCTGCTGCTCCCTAATCATCATATGGGCTACATGGATGGATTTTCTACTCAGGGCATCCGCCACCACATTGGCCTTGCCCTGATGATATTTTAACACATAATCATAATCTTTCAAGAATTCCATCCATCTCCTCTGTCTCATATTGAGTTCTTTCTGATCAAACAGGTATTTTAGACTCTTGTGGTCACTATAGATCTCTATGGTCGCACCATACAGATAGTGTCTCCAAATTTTAAGAGCAAACACTACGGCAGCTAACTCCAAGTCATGTGTGGGATAATTCTCCTCATGAGGTCTCAACTGCCTCGAGGCATATGCCACTACTCTACCCTGCTGCATCAACATACATCCTAACCCTTTGCCCGAAGCATCACAATAAACCACAAATGGTTCACTAGGGTCAGGGATAATCAGTACAGGGGCAGTGGTCAAACAGAGTTTCAACTCCTGGAAACTCTTCTCACATCTCTCATCCCACACAAAAGGTGTATCCTTTCTAGTTAGCCTCGTCAGTGGTAAGGCCATTCGAGAAAAGTCCTGAATAAATCGTCTATAATACCCCACCAAACCTAGGAAACTCCTGACTTCGGTGATCGTTCTAGGTCTATCCCACTGTAACACAGCCTCAACTTTATGGGGATCCACCGCAACCCCATCTTGTGAGATCACATGACCTAAGAATCGTACCTCGGTTAACCAAAACTCACATTTACTAAGTTTGGCATACAACCTTTTCTCTCTCAAGGTGTTTAGGACTAGTCTCAAATGCCTCTCGTGCTCCTCAAAAGATCAGGAGTACACTAAAATATCATCAATAAAGACCACCACAAACTGATCTAGATACGGTCTGAATACCCTGTTCATATAATCCATGAACACAACAGGCGCATTCGTCAACTCGAATGGCATCACAAGGAACTCATAGTGCCCATATCTCGTTCGGAAGGCCGTCTTAGAGACGTCTTCAGTTCTCACTCTCAACTGGTGGTACCCAGATCTAAAATCTATCTTAGAAAACACAGATGCCCCAGCCAACTAATCTAACAGATCATCAATTCTAGGGAGAGGATATTTATTCTTAATGGTAACTTTATTCAACTCTCTGTAATCAATACACAACTGTAAGCTACCATCTTTCTTTTTCACAAACAACACTGGAGCACCCCAAGGTGAAACATTAGGGCGGATAAACCCTTTCTCTAACAATTCCTCTATCTGCTCTTTTAACTCAGCAAGCTCGGTGGGAGCCATCCTGTAAGGAGCTTTGGACACCGGTCCAGCACCAAGCACTATGTCTATAAAGAACTCTAATTCTCTCTCAGGAGGTAGGCCACTAAAATCAAACTCTCTAGGAAAAACTTCCGGAAATTCTCTGACAACTGGGATCTCCTCTATCCCTTCTTCTACCTCAACCCGAATAGAGAAAAAGACTAGAAACCCTTAACATCCACACTCTAAATATCTCTCAGCCTGGGTAGTAGTCATAAAAGATAACTCAGCTCCTACCCTAGGTATGGTCCCACAAGCAGGTTGGGAAATGGTTCGGTGTTCACAATCAAGTATGGCATTATTTGTGGCTAACCAGTTCATACTAATAATCAAATCAATTTCATGGAAAGACATACAAACCAAATCAATAGTGGTATGACAATGGTTAAATTGAACAGTGACATTTAAACAGGTATGGGAAGTAACCACGTGGCCTCCAGTGGGTGTAATGACAGACAAGTCAAATGGCAAGACACTAACAACCAGACCCAATTTTCTCACACAATCATAAGATATAAATGAGTGACTAGCACCCGAATCAAACATAGCAACTACAGGAAAGCCATTCACTAACAGCGTACCTTGGATCAAACTGGGAGATGCGCTGGCTTCCTGCTGAGTAAGGGCAAACACTCAGCCCTAGGTCTGTGGTCTAGGAGGAGGCACTGTCTCCATCTAAGGACAGTGTCTAGCAATGTGCCCCGGCTTCCCACACTTGAAACATGTCACCGGAGACTTCTGGAAGGATGACTGGCCCCGAGGAGGTGGCACACCTCGCTGCGGTCTTCTATTCCATGGCCCCTTGCCTCTCCTCTTGGTACTCGGCGTCAAACTAGAGCCCTCTTCTGGTTTCGGCCTTTTCAAATCTGGAACCCTCTTCTGACTAGCCGTAGTCGCAGCAGGCATGATAACTTGCAAGTTAGTCTCAATCACCCTGCTGACCTCCACAAGAGTATTAAACTTTCTGATCTGCTGTGGAGTGACTCTGTCGCTAATCAGGGGCCTCAAACCAGTCTCAAACTGCTCACATCTCCAGGGTTCATCATCATACCTCTGGAGGTAAGAGGAATATCGAGACAGCTCAATAAACTTGGCCACGTACTGATCCACAGTTATCTCATCCGTCTGTCTCAAGCCCATGAATTCCATCTCTTTCTTTTTTCTCACTGAACTTGGGACATACTTCACATAAAACTCAACCAAGAAAGTCTCCCAAGTTATCTGTATATTCTTGGTCTCCATAAGGGGTTTCGCGCTATCCCACCATCTATCAGCCTCCTTTTCTAGCATAAAGGTGGCTAACTGGGCTTTCTGCTCGGTGGTACAATCCATCACCGAGAATATCTTCTTAAGCTGCATCACCCAAGCCTCCGCCTTATCCGCATCCAACTCCCCGTCAAACGAGGGTGGATTGTTCTGCCTAAACTGCTTTAATACTTTTTGGATAGACGTCTGGGTCTGTGGAGCAGCAGGCTCCTGAGGAGGTGCAGGTGGAATGCTAGATGTAGATGGCTGAGGTATAGGGGCATCTCTCTTGGCTTCTTCTTGCCTAGCTAGGGTGTCTTGCAAATGCATGATCATATCATGCTGCTGCTGGGCTATGTATCTCTGCTGTTCCAGCATCTCTTAGTGCTGGCCCATCATGGCCTCATACCGATCAAGTCTCTCCATGATGGCCCGCAGAGGATCCTTAGTCTCAATGGGAACCTCTGGCTCAGCTCTCTGAGCCCTGGGCAGTCTGCCTCTGCCTCTACCCCTACCCTGTCTAGTCTCAACCATGTCTGAAAGAAGTAGCAATCCTCAGTTCACAATAATATCACAACACATATGCATAAGGATGCTACAACTTCCATGACCATTCACACCAAACACAAGCAATTCACATACTTTAAGAGCCTAACATTGAGCAAAAGTGCCTGAACCTTTGCTCTGATACCAAAAATGTAACACCTTAATCTACTACCACTACCTAGCCTCTCACTGGGCTCGGTTCCATATGATTTCCAAAGAATCAACACCAATCCATGGCATTTGCATACTATGAACCAAGGTTTCATACACTCATCTTTTGCCCCGTGGGTCCTGTGAACCCATCATTCACATCCTCAACTCAAACTCCATATATACGACTCATACATAGCATAAAACAAACCATAAGCCACGGGTATAGAGCCAAAAACCAGAAAAATTACATTTTCTCACTTGTGCCCCGAAGTCATATTTTGTTTCTAACTTTGGAAAATCATAACTAATTACAGAAAAATGGGAATCCAGTAAACTTTAGCTCTCTAGAAAGCTCTAAGTGTTTTCTTTACACTAAAAATAATTTCCAATCAAAATTTCAGCATTTGGACCATGTTTGAAATCGAAAATGGGAAGGAGGTCTGGCTGTCACTGTTTCTAGTCCAGTTTACTGTCATGACATTCGAAAATTCATAACTAAATCCAAAAAAATTCAATCTGGGCACACTATACCAATTTGGAAAACTACGGATGTCTACTAGAGGAAAAAAATAAGTCCAGATCAGTTCAGTAGCTCCTACTCCCTAAAAACTGATGGAACAGTAACGGGGGTCAGTTGAGCTCCCTGATGCTGATACAGAACTTTAGATAGTTCGTTCTCTCTCTACAGACCTCTGATTTAGGTGATTCTAGTTCCTATAAGTCACTGTGGTTGTTTAGTTTATGTGTATAAAATTTCACCACATTTGGAATCCATTTGATCTATGAATGCCACAGATTTCATTTCTGGTTTATATGAACAGTGCATGACCAATCCATTAAATTTTCCCAAATTCAACAATTCGCTAAATATTCTCTAGACCTCCGAATATTACCAAATTTAGCTTCTCAAGAAGCTCTCTACAAACTCTAGAGGCACGCCAAATTTCATGGCAAAAGGAGCTCATCCGGTCATATTTTGACGGAGCTCACAAATTTACCAGTTTTGACACCCAAAAGGTCCAAAACGAGTCCAAATAGCCTCTCACATGTTCTAGCTACTCATGGACAAGTTTGAAAGCATGCAACGAGTCTATATAACATGTCCATATGATCCAAATCAACATACACTCCAATCTCACTATGCTACGACCAATTACACATTATTCCATTCATTCATCAAAAGGGGCAAAACCCTCATTTCCATTACTTTGGCTATCAACATAGTATATACATCATCATTTCATACATTTACACTTGTTACAACCTTTACATCTCAAAAATAGAAGGTGCATACTCATTTTGGCACCTCTTTACATAAAAAATACATCAAAATATCTAAAATAAACTACTATCTAGCTAAGCATGCTTCTAGGCTCCTTGGTGTGTGCTCGGTTCTCCTTGAGCTCCACCTAGCATGTTAAGTTGGGAGGGGAAGGGGTGAGATTCAGGGAATCTCAGTAGCTCATACACTCAATCATGTAAGCAATCAAGGCATATAACAAGTCAAAGCATGTGAATAAGCATTTAGCGATTCTCAAACATCCAACACACATTGTACATGCTATGGAAATCACAAAAATGCCAAAAATGGGCTCCAGGGACTTTTGGTCTAGCCTCACCCGAGTTTAAGGGACTTTTGGATGGCCTCACCCGAGTTTAAGGACTTTTGACTTGGCCTCACTCGTTTGAGACTTTTGGCCTTGTCTCACCTATCTCAAGGGACTTTCGGTTTCACCTCACCCATCTCAAGGGACTTTCGGCACTACCTCACCTGAGCAATTCTCACATTTCAACATACAAGCATATTGGCATCAATGCATCAAAGCAATAGCATATGGCATATTCCACGCAACAAGCATATACATAAACATACAATGACTATTACATCCAAGAATGCAACAAGAAAGAGTGGGAAATGAGAGAGCTACCTTATGAGCCAAAGCTAACACTAGCTTTGCCTTTCAATTTCTCCTCTCCCTCCTTAGGTCCATATCACACCTTGATGAAAGTGTTTCTCCTGAGCCTAGGCACACACAAAAGCATGCAATTACTCTCTTATAATGTAATCTCTCAGATCAAACTCTCCTAACATACCAGAACCTAGAGTTCTCTCTCTCTTTCTAGAATGCCATCAACTCTTTCTCTCTCTCAAGCTCTCATGGTAATGGAAACAACATGTTCAAAGCAAACATAAAGATTCAAAGGTGTTTTCCACTTTCCCTCTTCTGACCCATACCCAAAATCCAACCATTTTCACAAACAAAACCGTAGAAAGAGAGGGCAAAGAGAGGGGATCAGAAATCTAAGGAGAAATGGGCGTAATTTGCTTACCTTTCCCTTGCTCTTCCTCTTTCTCTTGATCTCTCTCACTCTCCACGCCTCTTTTCTTTCCTTAGGTCGAAGTCTAGGGCAGATATGAGAGAAGAAATGAGTTTGGGCGTTTAATGAAGTCTAATTCTTGCTATTTACTCTCTTCTGGACTGACCCTCGCTACGGCGAAAATTAACCTTCGCTATAGCGAGCTCGTGTTATCTGGCTTCGCTATGGCGAGGCTTAACCTTCGCTATGGCAAACTCGCATCAGTTCCCTTCGCTATGGCGAGTTTCGACCTTCGCTATGGCGAACTCGCGTCAGTTCTAAACCTCACTTTCGCTATGGCGTACGCCACAGCGAGCAACTCCCTGATTTTTGTATGGACTGCTGCCAGCACTTGCTATAGCTAAAACCTCGTTCGCTATTGCGAGAAGACATTCTCGCGACAGCGAGACCATTTCTCGCTATTGCGGGAAGACTTAGCACAGTTTTTGGACTTCGAAAATTTTTAGCTTTCTACTTTCTTCCTTTTTCCTTTCCTTTTCTTTTTCCCGGTTGTTACATGAGTAGTGCTGTAGAGAAGTTTTGAGTAGTTAATTTAGTTTAAAGTTGTTTAACCTAGAACTCATAGTTTTCATGTCTCTCCAATTCATCTTTTATTGGCATTTCTACTTTTGTAAGTTGACATTTTTAGTACTTCTACTTATGTGTCATTTCCTGTCTTCTTAGTTTATGATTTGGGTGTATCAATTCTTGTGAGTTAAGGTGTAAAATGGTTTTGAATTGTGAATCTAGTTCATGGTTGTAAAATTTATAGTTGATCAATTGAGTTTTCGTAGTTTCCCTGTTTCTCTTGAATTCAATGTTTTTGGTATTTATACTTTTGTAAATTGACATTTTTAATACCTGTATGCCATTTTCGATCTTCTGACTTTATGATCTAGATGTGTCACTTCCTGTGAGTAGGGTAGCAGAAAGGTTTTGAGTTGTGAATCTAGTTCTTAGTTGTCCAATCTTAAGTTATTTCATTGAGTTTTCAAAGTTTTTTTGTACTTCTACTTATATGCCATTTGTTGTCGTACTAATATGTGATTTGGGTGTGTTAGTTCCTATGATTAGGGTTGTAGAAAAGGTTTTAAGTAGTGAATATAGATCAAGATTGTTTAATCTAGAGTTAATCTTTTGAATTTTTATAATTTTCATGTCTCTCTAGAATTCATGTTTTTTAGTATTTTTACTTTTATAAGGTGACATTTTTTTGTACTTCCACTTATATGTTATTTTCTATCTTCTTAGTTTATATTTTGGGTGTTCCAATTTTAGTGAGTAGGGTTGCAGAAAGGTTTTAAACTGTGAATCTATTTCAAGGTTGTCTAACCTAAAGTTGATTTTTTAAATTTTCTTAGTTTTCATGTCTCTTAAGAATTCATTGTTTTTCTTATTTCCTATTTTGCAAGCTAACTTTTTTTGTACTTCCATTTCTTTTCTTATCTTTTATGATTTGAGTGTGCCAATTTCTGTAAGTAGGGTTATAAAAAGGTTTTGAGTTGTGAATTCAGCTCAGGGTTGTCTAATCATGAGTTGGTTGAGTTTTTTTAGTTTTTATATCTTTTTAGAATTCACTTTTTTTATATTTATTTTTCTAAGCTGACATTTTTTTATATTTTTATTTGTGTGCTATTTCATGTCTTTTTATTTTATGATTTGAGTGTCCTAATTCTTGTGAGTTAGGTTGCAAAAAAGTTTTGAATTATAAATTTAGTTTAATGTTGTCTAATCTATAGTTGATCTTTTGAGTTTTCGTAGTTTCCACATCTCAAGAATTTACGATTTTTTTATATGTTCTGTTTTGCAAGTTGACATTTTTGGTACTTGTGTTCCTTGTCTTTTTTTTTTCTTGAGTTTATGATTTAGGTGTGTCAATTCCTTTGAGTAGGATTGCAGAAAGGTTTTAAGTCATGGATTTTACTTTGGGTTGTCTAATTTGGAGTTGATCCTTTGAGTTTTTTTAGTTTTCATGTCTTTCTAAAATTCACTTTTTCTTTTTTTGTGTTTCCACTATCGTAAGTTGATATTTTTGGTACTTCTATATGCCATTTCATGTATTCTTAGTTTATGATTTTGTGTGTGAATTCCTATGAGTAGGGCTATGGAAAGGTTTTGAGTTGTGAATTTAGTTCATAGTTGTCTAATCTAAAGTTTATTCTATGACTTTTCATCATTTTTAGGTCTCTTTAGAATTCACTGTTTTTTGTTTGAGATTTTTGGTGTTTTTGTGCCATTTTCTATTTTCTTAGTTTATGACTTGTGTTTGCCAATTCTTGTAAGTAAAACTGCAAAAATGTTTTAAGTTTTAAATCTAATTCAAGGTGGTCTAATCTAGAGTTGATCCTTTGGGTTTTCATAGTTTCCATGTCTACAGATTTCCTTGACTTTGGTATTTCTACGTTTGGATGCTGACATTTTTGGCATTTTTACTTGTATGCAATTTCTTTCTTCATAGTTTATGATTTATGTGTGTTAATTCCTTTAAGTAGTGCTACAGAAAAGTTTCAAGTTGTGAATATAGCTTATGGTTGTGTAATCTAGAGTTGATCCTATGAATTTTCATAGCTTTCATGTCTCTCTTGAATTCATTGTTTTTTATCTTTCTACTTTTGTAAGTTTACATTTTTGGTACTTCTACTTGTATGCCATTTCATATCTTTTGAGTTTACGACTTGTGTGTGCCAAATTTGGCGAGTAGGACTATAGAAAGGTTTTGTAAATTTAGTTCAAGGTTGTCTAATCTAGAGTTGATCTTGTAAGTTTTCATAGTGTCTATGTCCTTTTTGAATTTTAATCTTTGGTATTTTTACATTTATAAACTGACATATTTGGTATTTCTACTAGTGTGTCATTTCCCGTTTTCTTAGTTTATGAATTTAGTGTACCAATTCTTATAAGTAGGGCTGCTGGAAGGTTCTGAGTTATGAATCTAATTCAAGGTTGTCTAATCAGGAGTTGATCCTTGGTGTTTTCATAGTTTTTGTGTCTCTTTATAATTTACTGTTTTTGATATTTCTACTTTTGGAAGTTGGTATTTTTGGTACTTCTACTTGTTTGTTATTTTTTGTCTTCTTAATTTATGATTTAGGAGTGCCAATTCCTATGAGTAGGGATGCATAAAGGTTTTGACTAGTAAAGCTAGTTCAAGGTTGTCTGATCTAGAGTTGATCTTTTGAATTTTCATAGTTTCCATGTCTTTCTAGAATTCATTGCTTTTGGTAATTCTACTTTTGTAAGTTGATTTTTTTTGTTCTATTACTTGTGTGTCGTTTCTTGTTTTCTTAGTTTATGATATGGGTGTTAGAGATTGTGCCCTAGACCAATCATTATATTGTAAACATTATTTTTATTACGAAATAAGAGTTTTCTTTTATTACATTATTATATTATTTGCATGTTTATATATAATAATATCCATGGATAAATTATTTTTTGGATTATTTAAAATATCCCTAGTCAATCATCCTTGTGGGAACAACGATAAATTAAGACTAGTATGATTTTGATTGATTAAGTGTTAATCATGTATGATGATATGAATCAAAATCATAAGCGTGTGTTAGAGAATAGGATACTGGATAGACCCGTCATGAGATAAGCTACATGGATTAGGTCAAAAGTTTATCTCATATATAATCGTGTCATTGATTCTTTGGACCTGAGATCACCATAGATTCCTACATGAAGGACACTGTATTATGGCATAGTCTAAATGTCATCTTTAACCGGGTGATTATAAAGGCTATAATTGGGTATAGTTGAATCCATGCAGAGGAAGATAAGTGGTCAAGATGGAATTTGTCCCTCTGATTAATAGAGAGATATCTCTGGGCCCCTCTATGAGTGTGATTGAGAAATGCATGGCCATGCTCAGATGAAAAAGGTTCCATCTTATATCAGTCTGCTTGGAGATCGAGAAAGTTATGATCGAGCAAGTTGAGAATGACATTTCCATGCCTCATATTCGATCTAGATGTCGTGTGACAAAAGGGATATGATAGGGTTGTAAGATAAGTTGCATCGGATCACTGATCCCGTATGATTTGGGTAGTCATAATGTCTTGTTAGAGGCCGCTTGTGACTTGTGGGTCAAACAATGCAGTTGGCCCACTGCCAACATCAAATGAGCCCGTAGGGTCGCACATAAGAATGGACCAACTCGAGCTAAAATGTCCACATTCATTGAATTAGAAATGTATCTAGATCCAATGAATTTAGTTTTTTAAATCTAGGATGGAGGAATTATTTATATATATATAAATAATTAAATTTGAAATATATTATATATATATATATATTATATTTGATATTATATATATATGTATATATATATGAATTAGTTTAAATTTGATTCTATTAGATAGATTTAAATTTAAACTAATCAGATAATTTAAATTTAAATTAAGCTCTAGATATTGTTAGTTTAAATTTAAACTATAAGATAAATTTAAATTTAAACTAATAAATATATTTAATGATATATTTAATTAATTTTGATTAATTAAATATATCTGAAACTCTAGTCTATAAATAGAGTTTTCATATCAGAAAATTTTTTTCTAGAGTTGCCTCCAAAAACCCTAGAGAGAGGGATGTCGTACGGACATTGTATGGAGTTGTACGGATGTCGTACGGATAGGTGCTAGCACACCGTTGAAGTTGCTAAACTTCGTTCGTGTGGATATCAGTAGAAGGAGCCGATTTGCGGTCAGTTCTTATGATCTAAACGAAGAGTAAACAACTAACTCAATCGATAGAAAAAGGTAATTCTCTAAACCTATTCAGTTTAAGCGATTTTGACAGATCCTTGGTGGGAATTGGGATCAAAATTTTCAACGTTTCCGCTGTGTGCCTCCTATGATTCCCAACAATGGGTGTGTCTATTCTTATGACGTAGGCTATAGAAAGGTTCTGAGTAGTGAATCTAGATTAAGGCTGTCTAATGTAGAGTTGATCCTTTGAGTTATTATGGTTTTTATGTCTCTTTAGAATTCATTGTTTTTTGTTTTTGGCATTTCTAGTTTTGTAAGCTAACATTTTTGGTACTTCTACCAATGTGTCATTTTTTATCTTCTTAGTTTATGATTTGGTTGTGCCAATTACTTTGAATTTGGCCAACAATTTGTGTTTTTGTTATTATGTCTGTGCTAGACTTTGTCTTACATATGATGAACTACTTTTACACTTGGTCACTTATTATTGAAAACAGGATTCTTGGTAATTTGTCACCTTTTAAAGTAGCAACAAAGTAGATTATTGTTGACTCATTTCTCTTTATTTTTTCCTCGTTAAATGCCAATGCTGATTTCATTTTAGTTCCTTCAATATTTGAGCCATGTGGACTAACTCAACTCACAGTAATGAGATATGTTTCAATACCTATTTTTAGAAAAACTAGAGTTATATACATTTTTTTTAGTAGCTATTTCTTTCTTTACTAGCTACCGTGCTCTAAACCTCATTTATCTCATCATTATTATTATTATTATTATTATTATTATTATTATTGAAAATGCATAAATGACTGGAAGCTCTCAAGGAAAAGAATTTCAGAGATTTCAATTTAAATAAATATTGAGTGTTGACTATAGGCAATCAAAATTTCTTTTGATATAGTCATGCTGGGATGACTTTGCAATTGCCATGGTTTTTCATTTCTGATTTTCTACATGTTTTGCAAGTTGGAAGCCTTGGTGATGTTGTTACCAGTCTATCCCATGCTATTCAAGATTTAAATCATAACGTGGACATCATTCTTCCAAAGTATGATTTTTTGAACCTTAGTTGTCCTTATATTGCTTCTTGGATGTTTGTCTATTCCTTAAATTATGATTTCTAGACTTGTCCAATTGAAAAAGAGCTTGAGGTTATATAAATATTGTTTGGACTGTTATGGTAGGAGCTTGGAGATCATAATTTTATTTTGTCTATCTACAAGGAAATGTGAAGAATCACTTGTCAAATGTGTATGATTGATCAAACTATCTCCATATACAAGTGAGCTTATATACATCTATATTCCTCTAGCTACTCAATGGTTCCTTTAAAAGATATGTAGGGCTATTGTTTTACATGTTTCTTTGCATTTGGTTGAAAATTTATTTGTTTTGCTTTTGATGTGGTTATGTGTTAATACATATTTTTGTAATAGCTATTTAATATATGCCCTTTAATGCAGGAAAAGGACTTGCAATATCAGAAAAACTATTTTTGGGGCGAAACTGAAATGAAAGTATGGCACAGAAAGGTAGAAGGTCTCTATTTATTTTTTAGAGCCTTAAAATGGGTAATAATATTTTGATTTCTAATCCTTAAATTGCTTTTCTTTTCTAGTTTACTGATGTTTTTAATCTATCATTATTGAGCTTAATAATATTATGTGATGGTACTAATGTCACTACTGTCACTAAGAACTATGTAAGATATGGGAAGCAGAAAAAGAGGAGTAAGGAAGGAAGTGGGGGTGACATTAAAGTATATTTTAGAAGGGCCAAAGGTAGTGAGGTGATTAGGAAGAATAGAATGGGAAATTGAGCCGAACTAACCTGTTAGTGTAGGTAAGGGGTGGTGATTTGAAAGAGTGAGAAGAGATAGTTATGGATTTATTTATGGGTGGTTTGTCGCTGAGGGAGGCTGGAGAATTATGGAAAAAAGGACTTTTGGAAAAAGTTAGCGTCTTGCTGTCAAGAGTGAGTGGAGCATTTTTTAGATATACTGGAATTGTATTGTATTGTTATTGTTGTGTGTTGAATGAAATATTTGCATATGAGAATAATTTTCCATATGTGCTGCATTGCTATGTTGGTTTAGATTTCTACCACAGGGAAGGTTCTATCATTATGATAAAATTATTTGATAACTGATAGGATGTTTAACTTCCTTTGTAATTCATTTCCTAATCATAGAGTGTTGCTTTGACCAAAATTTTGGAAAGGAATGGGAATAGTGGTAGTCCAGCCACAGTTGTGAGAAACTTGCCAGCTAGGTTTTAACATAGATAATAGAACTTTGTGTGGAACACTAGGCTTAATTACTTAACATCTTATATATCTGAAGAACATATGAGGTTTTGTGAAGTTCATACTTTCCATTACTTAAAATGTTATTAAACTATATAGTTATTTTTATGTATCAGTATACTGGCTGAATTCGTACATGGCTGATTATTACTATTCTAGATATCAGGCCTAATTGGATTTGGAGGTGTGAAGTTGTTTATCTCCCTGACACAATCTGATGAGCCCAAATAATGGTTAATGATGAGATATCTTATAACAACTCAATAACACTATTTGATTAAAAAAAATTTTTGTATCTAAAATCAAAGTGGTGAGTATATGTGATATAAGCATGAAAGCAACAAAAAGGAGTGAAACAAGTTGCAAACCAACTCAATTTAATTTTTTAGACCTAAAAATTACATTTATTTACCGTGTCACTCACAAGATAACAATTTTAAAGTGATTATCATTGACAACATTTTGTTTGGCTTGAATATTCTTAAACTATATCCACATGGCAATTATCTGGATCATTTATTTACAATATCCTCAAATAGATTTTTTAGTGCATCTAACCTCTTCATAATCATTTCAAATAAGCTGACTTAAGCAGCTTCAATTGCCTCTTAAATAGAACTATCCTTCATCAGATTTATATTTTTTCTTGTAGATTCTTTTGGGTTAGCTGTGTACATGGCTGTGGGAATGGTGGTGGGAGAATTTTTTTTTTTGGGCCATGCCGTTCTTGAGTTTCTTCTCCAAGATGGATTTCATCCCATAAGATATATTCTACTTTTAATTGAGTTGTTACTTTTATAACTTTGAAGAAACATTTACTTTCCTGATGTTAGAGTTAAATTTCTATTTTTGCTGATGCAAAATCAATATTCTATTGCATTTAAGAAATATTATGTATGTGCAATTTTGTATCTGTTTGTCTTGAGAGTAGTTAGATATCCACAATTAAGTCTGGTCTTCCCTACTGCCACATAAATTACATTTTTAGTGAATGGTGATAGATTCTTATGTTCACTATTCTAGGCATGGTTATTTTCCATGCATATGCATAATGGTGTCCAAAATTTCTTATACATAAATTTATAAGAAAGAATATGTTACATAAAACAGCGGCCTTCTAGATTATCATTTTAAAATTGCATTTATTAGAAACCACCATTCCAAGTGCTCAGCTTTCTTTTTGTTTTTGGGGTATTTCTCTGTTAGTTTTCTACCTACATATTTGACTATATGTCTTAAAGGTTAAACCTATAATAAATCCTTTTTCTTTTGTAGAAAAAATTATCTTGGAATTGATTATTTGTCTCCTAGAATGTATAGTAATTGATACTCAACTAACAATGGGCAGGATATCATCTGTTAGATTTCTTTTTGTTTGTGGTTTACTGATGTTTCTCATCTGTCATTATTAAGCTTAATAATGTTATGTGATGGGCTTATTAATGCCACTACTATCACTAAGGCCTATAAAAGGCATGGGAAATAGAAAAAGAAGAGTAATGAAGGAAGTGGGCTTGACATTAAGCTGTATTGTGGAAGGGCCAAAGGTGATGAGGTGGTTGGGAAAGATTGAATGGGAAATTCAGCCCAGTTACTTGCTTTTTAATGTAGTTGAGGGGTGGTGATTTGGAAAAGTGAGAAGAGGTAGTTAGAGATTTATTTGTGGGTGGTTTGTGGCTAAGGGAGAGGGGAGAATTTTGGAAAAAAGATTTTGGGAGAGAGCTAGCCTCTCAGAAGCTAGCTACCTTTTTACTATCTTTTACCACTAGTTACTTTCCTATTTTGTTCTTTGTGTCCTCTGCATTACTGGAATTGTGATGTTGTATTATTATTGTTGTTTGTTGAATGAAATATTTGCATTTGAGCATAATTTTCCTAATGTGTTGCATTGTTGTGTTGGTTTAAATTTTTGTCACAAGGGAGCTTCTATCATTATGATAGAATTATTTGAAAACTAATAGGGTGTTTAACTTCCTTTATAGTTCATTTCCTAATCATAAAGTGTTACTTTGCTCTAAAACTTTTGATACTTCTATTTATATGCCGTGTCTAGTCTTAGTTTATGATTTAGGTGTGCAAAAAGGTTTTAAGTTGTGAATCTAATTCAAGATTGTTTAATCTAGAGATGATCCCTTGATTTTTCAATATTTTCGTTTTATCTAGAATTCACTATTTTTGGTATTTATACGTTTGTAAGCTAACATATTTGATCTTCTAATAGTGTGCCATTTCCTATCTTTTTAGTTTATGATTTGGGTGTGCCAATTCTTATAAGTTTGCAGAAAGGATTTGACTTGTGAATTTAGTTCAAGGTGGTCTAATTTGGAGTTTATCTTTGAGTTTTCATAGTTTCCATGTCTCTTTATAATTCACTATTTTTTATATTTCTACTTTTGTATCTACTTGGTTGCCATTTCTTGTCTTATTAGTTTATGATTTATGTATGCCAATTCCTATTATGAGTTTAGAGAAAGGTTTTGAGTTGTGAATCTAACTTAAGGTTGTCTAACCTTAAGTTGATCCTTTGAGTTTTCATAATTTTTATGTCTTTCTAAAATTCATTGTTTTGTGTATTTTTACTTTTGTAAACTAATATTTTTGTACTTCTACTTGTGCGCCATTTCATTTGCTCTTAATTTATGATATGGGTGTGTCAATTCCTATGAATAGAGCTGTAAAAACATTTTGAGTAGTGAATCTAGATCAAAGTTCTCTAATCTAGAGTTTATCCTTTGAGTTTTCGTAGTTTTCATGTCTCTTTAGAATTCACTGTGTTTTGTATTTCTCCTTTTATAAGCTAACATATTTGTACTTCTACTTATGTGGCATTTCCTGTTTTCTTATTTTATGATTTGGGTGTGTCAATTCTTGTGAGTTGGGTTACAAAAAGATTTTGAGTTGTGAATCTAGAACTTGCCTTTTGTGTTTTCATAATTTCCATGCCCTTCTAGAATTCACTATTTTGGATATTTATACTTTCGTAAGCTAACATTTTTTGTATTTCTACTCATGTGCCATTTCTTATCTTGGTTTATGATTTGGGTGTGCCAGTTCTTGTGAATCGAGCTTTAGAAAGGTTTAGTTGTGAATATAATTCAAGGTTGTTTACTCTAGAATTGATTCTTTAAGTTTTCATAATTTTTATGTCTCTTTAAAATTCACTATTTTTTGGCACTTCTACTTTTATAAGCTAACATTTATGTCACTTCTACTAGTGTGTCATTTCCTATCTTTTTAGTTTATGATTTAGGTGTATCAATTCTTATGAGTAGGACTACAAAGAGGTTGAGTTGTGAATCAAGTTCAAGGTTCTCTAATCTTGAGTTGATCCTTTGAGTTTTAAATGTTTGTATGTCATTCTAAAATTTACAATTTTTGGTATTTCTATTTTTGTAAGCTAACATTTTTTATACCTTTATTTACATGCCATTTCTTGTCTTCTAAGTTCATGATTTAGTTGTGCCAATTCCTAAGAGTAGGTTTGCAAAAATTTTTTGAGTTGTGAATCAAGTTTAAAGTTGTCTAATCTAGAGTTGATCATTTGAGTTTTCATAGTTTGCTTGTCTCTATAGATTTCCTTCTTGTTGGCATTTCTATGTTTGCAAGTTGACATTTTTGGCACTTTTACTTGTATGCAATTTGCTTTCTTCATGGTTTATGATTTGTGTGTGCCGATTCATGTTAGTAGTGCTACAAAGAGGTTTTACGTTATGAATCTAGTTTAGGGTTATGTAATCTAAAATTGTCCCTTTGAATTTTCTTAATTTTCATGTCATTCTGAATTCACCTTTTTTTGGTATTTCTACTTTTGTAAACTGACATTTGTGAGACTTCTACTTGTGTGTCATTTCTTGTCTTCTTTTCTTAGCTTATGATTTGGGCATGCCAATTCTTATGAGTTGGGCTTTACAATGGTTTTAAGTTGCAAATCAAGTTTGAAGTTGTTAAATTTAGAGTTAATGTTTTGAGTTTTCATAGTTTCCTTGTCTCTCTTGAATTCAATGTTGTTTGTATTTATGCTTTTGAATGTTGACATTTTTTATACTTGTGCAATATTCCCCATTTTTTGAGTTTATACTTTAGGTGTGCTAATTCCTATGAGTAGGGTAGCAGAAAGGTTTTGAGTTGTGAATCTAGCTCAAGGTTGTCTTATTTATAGTTGATCTTTTAGGTTTTCAAAGTTTCCATGTCTCTTTAAAATTCACTATTTATATTATTTCTACTTTTATAAGATAACTTTTTTTGTACTTATATTTGTTTGCCATTTGTTGTTGTCTTAGTTTATGATTTAAGTGTGCCAATTCATGTGAGCAGGCCTATAGAAAGGTTTTGAATCATGAATCTAAATCAAGATTGTTTAATCTGGAGTTGATCTTTTTAGTTTTCATAGTTTTCATATCTCTCTAAAATTTCTTCTTGTTGGTATTTCTACTTTTATAAGATGACATTTTTGATACTTTTACTTTTGTGTCACTTCTTGTCTTTTTAATTTATGTTTTAGGTATGCTAATTCCAGTGAGTAAAGTTGTAAAAAGGTTTTGGGTTGTGAATCTAATTCAATGTTGTCTAATCTAGAGTTGATCTTTTGAGTTTTCATCCTATTCAAGTCTTTCAAGAATTCATTATTTTTCATATTTCCTATTTTGCACTATGACATTATTGGTACTGGTGTTCCTTTTCTTTTCTTCTGATTTTATGATTTAGGTGTGCTAATTCCAATGAGTAAAGCTGTGAAAAGGTTGAGTTGTGAATTTAGCTTCTTGGTCATCTAATTTGAAGTTGAACTTTGAGTTTTTCGAGTTTCTATGTTTTCCTAGAATTCACTTATTTTGGTATTTCTACTTTTGTAAACTGACATTTTTTATACTTGTGTGTTTTTTCATGTCATCTTAATTTATGATTTATGTATACCAATTCCTGTGAGCAAGGTTGCAGAAAGGTTATCTAATCTTAAGTTGATCTTTTAGGTTTTTATACTTTCCATGTCTCAAGAATTCACAGTTTTTTGTATTTCCTATTTTGGAAGGTGACATTTTTTGTACTTCTACTTGTGTGTCATTTCATGTCTTCTTAGTTTATAATACTTGTGTGTCAATTCCTATGAGTAGGGCTACAGAAAGGTTTTGAGTTGTGAATCTAGTTCAAGGTTGTCTAATTCAAAGTTGATCTTATAAGTTTTCATAACATTCGTGCCCTTCTCGAATTCACTATTTTCAGTATTTCTACTTTTGTAAGTTAACATTTTTGGTACTTCTACTAATGTGCCATTTCCTTTCTTCTTAATTTGATTTAAGTATGCCAATTTCTATAAGTAGAGCTGCGAAAAGGTTTTGAGTTGTAAATATAGTTCAAGGTTGTTTAATTTGGAGTTGACCTTTTGTGTTTGTATAGTTTTTATGTTTTTTTAGAATCCACTATTTTTTGTATTTCTACTTTTTACACTAATGTTTTTTATACTTTTCCTTGTGTACCCTTTCCCATCTTCTTATTTTATGATTTGGGTGTGCCAATTCTTATGAGTAGGGATATATAAAAGTATTGAGTGGTGAATCTAGTTCAAGGCTGTCTAATCTAGAGTTGATCCTTTGAGTTTTCATGATTTCTATGTCTTTCTAAAATTCACTATTTTTGAGATTTTTATTTTTGTAAATTGACATTTTTTGTACTTTTACTTGTATGTCATTTCTTGTCTTCTTAGTTTATGATATGAGTGTGCCAATTCCTATGAGTAGGGTTGTAGAATGGTTTTGAGTAGTGAGTTTAGGTCAAAGTTGTCTAATTGAGAGTTGACCCTTTGAGTTTTCATGGTTTTTATGTCTCTCTTGAATTCATTGTTTTTGTTATTTAGTATTTCTAGTTTTGTAGGCTAACAGTTTTGGTACATCTACTTGTGTCACATGTCCTATCTTTTTACTTCATGATTTGGTTTTGCCAATTCCTTTGAATATGGCCAACGATTTGCATTTTTCTTAAAATGATTGTGCTAGACTTTGTCTTAGATATGATGAACCTGTTTTACACTTGGTCACTTACTATTAAAAATAGGATTCTTGATAATTCATCGCCTCTTAAAGCAGCAGCTAAGCAGGATATTGCTGTTGTTTCTCTTTATTTTTTCCTAGTTATACATTGGTATTGATTTTATTCTAGTTCTTTTAATTTGTGAGCCACGTGGACTCACTCAACTCATTACATTGAGATATGGTTTAATACCTATTAGAAAAACTAGAGGTATTTACATTTTTTTTAGTTGCTATTTCTTTCTTTAGTGGCTACCATGCTTTCAACCTCATTTATCTCAAAACCAGTTCTACTTCCTAATTTATGAGATATTCTGACTTGACCATTACCTTATATTTGGAATATTTGTTTTGCTTTTACAACTTTCTTTAGTAGGTTTGTGGATTCCTTAATATGAGATTTAGTTCCCGTCTTCCTTTGGATTCATGTCATTTTCCCCTTACAATGATAGGATAAATGACTTAGAGGAATTTGTGGTCAAGTTTCATGTTTATTCAATTGCTATGGATTTGTGGTACATTTGATCATCTATCACCTTATAATTTTACAGGACTATATGACACTGTGTTTAACATCAATCATGATAAGGAGAGCACAAGCATAAGGTCTTAAAACAAATGTATTCAATTTTGATGGAACTGATGCTGGATGTAACAACCGGGAAAAAGAAAAGAAAAGGGAAAAGAAAGGAAATGAAATCTGGAAATTTTCGGAATCCAGAATTTTTGCTAAGTCCTCTCGCAATAGCGAGAAACGGTCTCGCTACAGCGAGAGAGCTAGTTCGCAATAGCGAAGGCGATTCTAGCTATAGCGAGTGCTGGCAGCAGCCCATACAAAAACCAGGGAGTTGCTCGCCGTAGCGTGCGCCATAGCGAGAGTGAAGTCTGGAACTGACGCGATTTCGCCATAGCGAGTGGTAAATCTCACCATAGCGAAGGGAACTGGCACGAACTCGCCGTAGCAAAGGTTACACCTCGCCATAGCGAAGCCAGATTACACGAGCTCGCTATAGCGAAGGTTAGTTTTCGCCGTAGCGAGAGTCGGTCCGGAAGAGAGTAAATAGTGAGATTTAGACTTCATTAAACGCCCAAACTCATTTTTTCTCTCATATCTGCCCTAAGCTTCGACCTAAAGAGAGAAAAGAGGCGTGGAGAGTGTGAGAGATCAAGAGAAGGAGGAAGATCAAGGGAAAGGTAAAGTAACTTCTCTCATTTCTTCTTAGAACTCTGATCCCCTCCATTTGCCCTCTCTTTCTGCTGTTTTAATTGTGAAAATGGTTGCATTTTGGGCATGGGTCAGAAGAGGGAAAGTGGAAAACTCTTTTAAATCCTTGAGTTCTCTTTGAAAATGAGGTTTTCCACTACCATGGGAGCTTGAGAGAGAGAAAGGGGTAATGGCATTCTAGAGAGAGAACCCTAGGTTGTGTGTGATAGAGGGTTGCTCTAAATTAAATTACAAGAGAGTAATTGCATGCTTTTGGTGTGTCTAGGCTCAAGTGAAACATTTACATCAAGGTGTGATTGTGGACCTAAGGAGGGAAAGGAGAAACTGAAAGGAAAAGCCTGTGTTGGCTTTGGCTCCAAAGGTAGCTCTCTCTTTCACTCTTTCTTGTTACTTTCTTGGGTATGATAGTCATTGTATGATTATGTATATGCTTGTTGTATGGAATATGCCATATGTTATTGCTTTGATGCATTGAATGCCAATATGCTTGTATGTTGAAATGTGAGATTGCTAGGGTGAGGTAGTGCCGAAAGTCCCATGAGATGGGTGAGGTGAAGCCGAAAGTCCCTTGAGATAGGTGAGACAAGGCCAAAAGTCTCAAACGAGTGAGGCCAAGTCAAAAGTCCTTAAACTCGGGTGAGGCCATCCAAAAGTTCCTAAACTCAGGTGAGGCTAGACCAAAAGTCCCTGGAGCCCATTTTTGGCATTGTTGTGAATTCCATAGCATGTACATTATGTGTTGGATGTTTGAGAATAGCTAAATGCTTATTCACATGCTTTGACTTGTTATATGCCTTGATTGCTTGCTGGATTGAGTGCTTGAGCTACTGAGATTCTCCGAATCTCACCCCTTTCCCCTCCCAACTAATATGCTAGGTGGAGCTCAAGGAGAACCGAGCACCCACCAAGGAGCCTAGGAGCATGCATAGTTAGAGATATTACTTTCTTTTGACATTTTGTTGTAAATATGATGTAAAGTGGTGCCAAATGAAGATGTGCCCACTATTTTGAGATGTAAAGTTTGTAACACGTGTAGAAATATGAAAGGATGATGTATGAACTCTGTTATTAGCCAAAGTAATGGAAATGTGGATTTTTACCCTTTTGATGCATGAATGAAATTGTGTAAATTTGGCCATAGCATAGTGAGATTTGAATGTATGATGATTTGGATCATATGGACATGTTAGATATACTGGTTTTATGCTTTTGAACTTGTCCATGTGGAGTGAGAATGTGTGAGAGGCTATCTAGACCCGTTTTGGACCTTTGGGGTGCCAAATTCGGTATTTTTGTGAGTTCCGTCAAAGTATGACTGGATGAGCTCCATTTGCCATGAAATTTGGCATGCCTCTAGAGTTTGTAGAAAGCTTCTTGAGAAGCTAAAGTGGGTAATATTCGGAGGATTATAGAATATTTGGGGAATTGTTGAATTTGGGAGAATTTAATGGATTGGTCATGTACTGTTCATCTAAACCAGAAAATGAAATCTGTGGCACTTTTAGACCAAATGGATCCCAAATATGGTGGAATTTTATACACATAAACTAGAAAACCAAAGTGACTTGTAGGAACTAGAATCACCCAAATCGGAGGTCTGTAGAGAGAGATTGAACCGACTGAAGTTCTGTATCAGCATCAGGGAGCTTTCCTGACCCCCGTCACTGTTCCATCAATTTTCGGGGTGTAGGGCTACTGAACTGATCTGGACTTATTTTTCTCCTCTAGTAGACATCCGTATCTTTCCGAATTGGTATAATGTGCCCAGATTGGATTTTTGTGGATTTAGTTATGAATTTTCGAAAGTCATGATAGAAAGCTGCACCAGAAACAGTGACAACTGGACCTTCCTCCCTTTTTTAATGTCAAACTTGGTCCAAACGATGTGTTTGTGGTTGGGAATGATTTTTAGTGTAAAGTTGACACTTAGAGCTTTCCCGAAAGCTAAAGTTTTCTGCATTCCCATTTTTCTACAATTAATTATGATTTTCCAAAGTTAGAGCCAAAATATGACTTTTGGGCCCAAGTGAGAAAATGCAATTTTATTGGTTTTTGGCTCTATACCCGTGGCTTATGGTGTGTTTTATGCTATGTATGAGTTGTATGTATGGAGTTTGAGTTAAGGATGTGTGAGATGGGTTCACGGGACCCACGGGGCAGATAATGAGTATATGAAACCCCGGTTCATAGCATGCAAATGCCACGGAGAGTAGTGATTCTTTGGAAATCATGTGGAACCGAGCCCAAAGAGAGGCTAGGTAGTGGTAGTAGATTGAGGTGTCACACTGGAGATGTTGATTATGATTTTAATAGGTGAGTTATGTAGTAATGACTAGGCAAATAAGTCTTAACACAATAAATTTTGACTTGCCAACTCTAGAACTCCAAAACTGCTTAACAATTAACTTAAAAAGTTAGAATAAAACCATCTACCAACTTTCTTTCTTTAAAATGGTTGCTTGAGTAGCATTACTAAAAGGTTTTATGAGCTTTAAAGTGATTCAATTAGATGTTTTATAATCTAGAATTAATCTTTAATTTTAGCATTTCCACTTTTTTTAAAGGCATATATTTTCAATATTTCTACTTCATGATAACCTATTTTTCTTACTTTCTTTTGTTTTTAATATTAAAAAAGAAAGTTCTTCCATAATTATTGTATTGTCTACATACCTTTCAAACATAAATGGGATAAACTAAAGTCCTAAAATTTAAGAATATCATACATGACCATGAAATTTATGAAATTGCTTAGCAGAGCAATAAGCAATTATTATTGTTATTTTTATTGTAAATGCATAGATGACAGGAAGCTCCCAAAGACTAGAATATTAGAGATTTTAGTCTAAAGAAGTGGCGAGTGTTGGTTATAGGCAATCAGAATTTCCCTTGATATAGTTATGTTGGGATGATTTTGCAATTGTCATTATTTTTCAATTTTGATTTTCTACTATATGTTTTGTAGGTTGAAGGCCTTGGTGATGTTGTTACCTATCTATCCCATGTTGTTCTAGATTTAAACCATAATGTGGACATCATTCTTCTAAAATATGATTGTTTGAACCTTAGCCATATAAGCTTCTTTGCCACTGGTTTTGTCTTTATATTGCTTCTTGGATGTTTGTCTATTCCTTAAATTTTGATTTTTTGACATGTCCTATTTAAAAGAGCTTGAGGTTATATAAATGTGAAGAATCGTTCGTTAAAATTTTATGATTAATCAAACTATCTCTTTATGCAAATGAGATTATATACATCTCTATTTCTTAAGCTATGCAGCAGTTTTTTTAGAAGAAATGTATGACCATTGTTTTACGTGTTTCTTTGCACTTGATTGACATTTTAGTTATTTATTTTGCTTTTTATGTGGATACTTATTCTTGTAATAACTTCTTAATATATCTTTTTGATGTAGGTAAAGGACTTGCAATACTAGAAAAACTATTTCTAGGTTTGAACTGAAATAAAAATATGGCATGGAAAGGTTGAAGGCCTCTTTGTTTACTTTTTAGAGCCTCAAATTGGGTAATAGTATTTAGATTTCCCATCATTAATTGTCGTTCATTTGTAGTTTACTAATATTTCTCATCAGTCATTATTAAGCTTAATAATGTCATATGATGGGCTTACTAATGCCACTACTATCACTGAGACCTATAAAAGGCATGGGAAGTAGATTAAAAAAAAAAAAGAGTAACAAAGGAAATGGGCCTAACATTAAGCTATATTCTTGAAAGGCCAAAGGTTATGAGGTGGTTGGGAAAGATTAAATAGGGAATTTAGCCCAAAAACTTCCTTGTTAATGTAAGTAAAGGCTAGTCATTTGGAAGAGTGGCCTAAATAAAAATAAATTTAAACCACAACAGAGGCTACTAGCTATCAAAAATTCATAGAACAGTACACGAGGTCGACTATCATTACTGGTACTATCCTTCAACTTTAAAAATTCATATCTCTTTACTTAGAGGTCCAATTAGGGTGATCTTAGTGGCTATGAAAAGCTTATCATGTCTAGTTTATGTCTGTAATATTTCATGAGCATTAGATGTAGCACCATAATTTCTATTTTATTTCTATTACATTTGCATGCTCATATGATACATTTCATAAGGGGAAGTAGGAAAATTTATTAAAATAATACATTTCTTTGCGTTGTGCCGTATCTAAAAATTTCATTCAATGTCACGTGGATTTTGTGAGTTCATATTATAAATTCTCATATTTAATTTCATGAATATAACTCATTTACATCATAAAATGTGGTCCACAACTCATGGAACTCAAAGGAAAGTTTAAAATATTTATACATATTTTAGGTCTAAATTTGGTTCATTTCTGTCACAAATTTAAAAAATTATAACTAATTTTAGAAAAATCAAAATCATATATTCTTAGTTATTTTAGAAAACTACAGATGTCTATATGATACTAAAAATATTTTCAGACTATAACATTCATCATAGAGGACGTTTGACATTCGAAATGGCTCAGAGGTCAAATTGTCCACTGGTGCTATCACAAATTTTTGTAACAAAATTCAAAAATATCTAATTAATTTCACAAAAATTTAACAATGCAAATGATACTAACATGGAAAGCTGTCGATGTTAGTTAGAGGGGAAAAATAACTCCAGACCAACTACCTTGAAATCTAATCAAATAGTAACTAAGGTCAGATGAAGTTCCTAATATTAGACAGAATCTTTAAAAATTTATATTTTCCTCTCTTGACCTCTAAATGAGATGTTTTTAGTTGGCATAAGTTATTTAGAATGTCTAGTTTCTTTTCATAAAATTTTGTGGTAATTGGATATCATTTGAGCCTTATATGACATATTTCATTTTTGGACTAGTATGAACAGTGACATGATTAAAACTAAAAAAATTGTCAATTTTGAAAATTCATCAAATGTTTTGTAAATCTTTAAAAATTATGTTCTTTAGCTTTTCAAAAAACTCTCAACAAACTCTAATTGCATGCCAAATTTCAGATCAAGAAGAGTTCATTTGGACAAAAAGTGATATAGAGTTCTTTTATGGTCAATTTTAGCTCCATATAAGATACTAACTTGTCCAAATGACTTTCTTTGGGTTTTGACACTTTTTAGGTAAGTTTAAAAGCATAATTGGACTTGTGTGAGTTGCCCAAATGGTCTCAAACTCTATGCCTCTCATTTTGGCAATGTCATATGCAATTATACACATACATCAAGCTTTCAAGAAGCATATCTTGACATTACATATCCAAATTACATTCTAGGGTTCACATATCATATCCATTTATTTATACATCATATATTATCATAATATACATGTCCAAGATGTCATAGACTATATACATCAATGGATTACATCATTTGACATAAATATGGTCTTAAAGTAGCAAAACTCAAGCACTTTGTTGTCAAACTCTTCTCTTCAAGGTGGTTGGCCTTCATTACTTTGTCCATTTGGTCCACCTAGCATGTAAGATCATTGGGGAGGAGGGAATGAGAGTCAAAAAATCCTAATAGCTCATCTCCCATTTAATCATATATAATGGATGTAAAGCAAGTCTTGAAAATACATGCATAGATATAATAAATGTCATGAATATTCAAGAAGCAAGCTTGGCATGTAAATCAATCATACAAGACATCTAAGAGCTTGCCAAGTGGATGGATTGGTCTCATCCTTTTCTTCATGGATTTTAAACTTGTCTTACCCATTCTTTAAGAGATTCTTGGACTCAACCATACTCTTGGGAGCCCACTTTGCTTTAAGAGACTCTTTGCTTTATCTCAATCAATCTTAAGAGTTCTTGGCTCATCTTCATTATGGTTAATAGTTTTTAGCCTCTCCATACTCGAGCAAACTCAAAAAAAATCATAACATCATTTAGAAGCATAATATGTCATCATGAAATCATGGCATATAAAATCATGCTAGTATACTTTTCATGGCTTAAAAATACTCATACACATATTTTAAAACAAGTTAAACACACATCCATGCATGAAAGAAGATGAAGAGAGCTACCTTGTATACAATCACACACTTTTTTCTTTGAATTCAAGCTCCTCTTTTCGGCCACATACATAAAAGTGTGGGGAAGGCTTTTCTTGGCCTAAACACAATTTATGGAAGCCAATTAGGTTCATGAAACAAATTCTAAAACCACACAACTTACTTAGATACTAGGTTATTCTATAAACCCTATTATGGTTCTATAATTGCACCTAATGAAGCAACACCCTTCAAATAAATTCTAGGCTCCATTCTTTCCTTTCAAATATGATTTTTGACTCCTTTTAAGCTTCTTGGAGTCATCACATAATTAAAATAAACAGCCTAACTATACGTTGCTCCTTTAAGTTATAATATGGAATCTAAAGCACTAACTCATTTTTTATGAGTTCTAAATTTTTTCCAAGATCTCCTTTCATTTTCATTCATCATATATGACTCAAAAATGAGTTTAGAAAAATTTAAAACTCTCCCTAGCTAGGAGAACTCCTTTTGGCCGAGACATAGGGCAATTTTGGCCTTCTTAGAGCTTTCTTTATTTTCTTAAAGGGAGATGCATGTGACGAGTCTCGTAGAGATCTTGGGAGTTTATTTAAACTCTTATTTAAGCTTAGGAATAATAATACAAAATCAGATTTTACAAAGTGCACTTAAAACTCTAGAAATTACATTTTAAAATCTAATGATTCTTTGTTAATTCCCTTTACATATTCTTATTCTCCACACCCTTTTTTCTTAGATTCATCTTTGGTTCTGCCTAAAATCAACTCCAACTAGGGTTCCTAGGGTTAGGCGAAATGGAGAAGTAGGGAGGATCAATATAGCAACCATAGAAAGAGAAATTACCTAGTTTCCTTACTCATTTTTGCTTGAATCTTGCTTTCTGCAAGCTCCTCTCTTCAAATCCAAAAATTTCCTTGAGTTTTACCCTTAAATTAGATTTATAAACTCCATTTTAATCAAAGGAAACAAAGGAGAATGAAGGAAAGGAGGTGTGATGGAAGAAAGCATGAAAAACTACCATGGAAACATACTTTTAAGCTTGAATTCTTCCTTCTTCTTCTTCCTCTCTTGTGTGCATAAAACCTTATCTTTCTTCTTTGAAATTAGGCAAAAAATTTTGATTCTAAATAAGGGAGAAAGTGAGGCGCCACCTATATATAGAGGGAGGAAAGTGATTTTTTTAAAAATTTTCATTTCGCCCTTAGTTCTTTGCATTTTCTTTTCTCTTTCGTTTTAACTTCTTTTTGAGAACTATCTTTTCCATTATGAAATTTAGATTCTCAATTTAATAAAATGCCTTTAGAATCACTTAAATCGAAGCTAAAACTATAACAACTTAAAGTTAATTAAGGTTTAGACTAATTAAGAATAATTATTATGAAAAAATTGGGTAAGCTATATGAATAGAAATTTATAGAAAAATAAATTATTAATATGGGTTTAAGATTTTCATTAGATTAAAGCTTAATTTAGGCCCAAAAATTAATTTGAGTAAGCCATGGATAAAGATTTATGGAATCCCAATGATCTTAGGTGTAAGCCCAACTTCTTACCACGCGATTTGGGCCAAGAGAGATCACCTAACAATGACCTAATTTGATTTAGTGAAATAAAGGCCAACGACCCAATTCACATAAGCTTTTATAGTTGGCCCAACACACATTATGCAGACCCAAATTGGATTGACTCTTGAAATTTGGCCTGACCCAACTACAACTCTGAAGCCTAACTCATAAAATAAGGCTCAACAAGCATAAAAATTTGAACCTACAAGGAATTGGGCCTTTGGGTCAGCATATTCCACTCTTAGCTCTAAATGTTCTGTAGCCTATTCATTAAACCAAAGTCCAACCACTTGAAATGAGCCTAATTAGACCTTAGGTTGATGGGTCAGCCCATTTCTCATTAAAAACCCTAAAGGTTTAGCAGCCACACCCATTTGGAAGAGTAAAACACTTGGTTTTGCAGAAGGTAAAAACCTATTTTCGCATCTTGAGGAGAGGCTAGGGTTTCCATCACTATTTTGGCTCCATTTCTCCTACTTAGAGCAAGATTTAGCTAAGGTAACCTTTATATAACTTCATCCTCTTTTCTTCCTCTTCAATTTAGCCCGATTGGTCTTTTATTTGGAGCATTTTTATCTTCCACCCAAAATTGAAACTTGTTATTTGGTGCTTCCACGGTGGATTTTCGGAGGTTGACGCTATAGGTGTAGTTAAGTGAGTATCCTCTTCCCATTTTAATGCATTTTTTGTTAGTTTGATATCTCTATAGTTGACTTATAATATGGGCTTTGGTTTTATGTGAAATTACCCAGAAATTGGAGTAAACTATGGTGGTTTCTGATGTGGGAAAGTTAGAACCCAAAATTAAAATCCATTGGTGGTTAAGTGAGTAACCTTTAGGTGGTCATTAGTGGTTCAACTCTTTGGGTATCTGATTTGTTGTTAGAAATGATGATAATTATGCTTGTTATAGGCTTGATGTGCATTTAGATTTTTATGGTTACTAGAGGAAGAGTAATTAGCTTCATTGAGATAATCGGGGTTATTTTCCTAATTCCATATATATGCTCATGTTAATATGATCTTTATTACACATGCTTGATTTTGAAATACTAAATGATTAGTTGACTACTTGAATTGTTATTGTGATTGAACCTTGTGAGTCCATAGTGGAGTTATGGTACGGCTGCCACCCATGCATATGCTTCAATTGAGCATCGGGTTGTGATCAGACCTCAAATGCACTGAGCCTTGGTTGTGCTCGTTAAGGAGTAGATGCCATGGACGGGCCTTTCCCAGTGTTATTAGCCATTAACATGTTATGTATGGTTGCTGGTAGGGAACAGTAGTCATTGGTAGCTCAACTAGTTCATTTGCAAGTTGAATTGATGATTCGGGCATTGATGATATGAAATTGCATTGTATTGATTAATTTGTACATATATATAGAATTTACCTCTTATTACTGAGATTGTATATCTCACCTCGATTGTGAGCTAATATTTTCAGGGACTAGACCTCTTAGTGACAAGGAGAAAATTAATGGAAGCTTATTATATGGTTCAGTAGTAGGTAGGTTTGGAAACCTTGTCAGATTGTATTTGTATAACTAGACTACTAACTTTATGTAATTGTCGTATTGTATCATGAATTGCCAAGCATAGGGACTATAATCATTTGATACATAATATGTCAACTTAAACTAGTGATGTATAGAATTTTTAATGAGACTTATGTTTGAATGGAAATGTGAATAGTGTATGAACTCTTTGCTGTCATTGATCTATAAACTCACTGGTTTATGGTAGCTAGAGGATTAAAGATCCATATTTGAGTTTTGAATGGGTAATAATAGATATGTTAGATAGATTAGGTAAAAGAAAGACACTAAATCTTCACAAACTAAGTTAAAGTAGTCTAGAGTGTTGCTAGAGGGTGAATTGGAGAGCATGAGATGAAATTATGAGAGTTATAAGAACATAAAGGAATTGGCCGCGTCCAACATTTAATTGGCCTCGACCAAATGGTAACAGAGAGGAATTGGCCGCGGCCAACATTTAATTGGCCTTAGCCAAATGTGGCGAATCTGCCAGGGAAGAGAACAGAGAGCAATTGGCTACGGTGAACAGTGAGGTTGGCACTAAAACTCATACATACATCAAACATTTAGGTAATTACACATGTGCATACAATTGTACAATATTTCATCATAAGATTACATCATATGCCATATATATGGCTATAAAAGAGACAAAACTAGGCAAATCTAGATACTTTGATATCAATCTCTTATCTCCCAACTTGGTGGCTTCCATTACCTTGTTTAATTGCTTCACCTAGCATGTTAAGACATTTGAGAGGAGGAAATGAGATTTAAAGAATTTCAATAGCTTATATTCATTTTAATCACATATAAAGAATGCACTTCAAGTCTTCAAATTGCATGCATAAGCATAATGACATGTATGATCATTCAAGAAATATTCTTGGCATTTGAACAAGTTATACAAAGTAAACATAAGCTTGTCAAGTAAGTAGCTTAGCCTCACATATTTTCTCATGAATTTTAGACTTGCCTCACCCAATTGCTCTGAGAGGTTTTAATTCAATCTCACTCTTAGGAAACTCTTTATTTTGTTCAACCATTTCTAATGGTTCTTGGCTCATTCTCACCATGGCTAAGGGTTCTTGGCTCCACCACACTTAAGTAAACCCAAGCACACATATTAGGCATCATTTAAAAACATACTACAATATCATGATACCATAAAATAAAGGCATGTGTTAGAATACTTTTCATGGCTTAAAATACATAAAACACATTCAAAGACAAGGTAAGCACATGTTCATGCATAAGAGAAAGAGAAGAGAGCTTTACCTTTGCCATACAAACACACTTTTTCCTTGAACCTCGAGTCGTCTCCCTAAGCCTCACACACACAAGGGTGTAGGATTGGTTTCTCTTAATTTAAACATATCATATGGAAACCAATTATAATCTTGAATCAAATTCTAAAGCCATACATTCATTAGAAAAGTTAAATAACTTATATGGCTCATTTATGGTTTCATAATGCAATTAATGAAACAAACTTAAGAAAATATCATCTTTCCTCCATTTTCTCCATTCATTTGTGATTCTTGACTTCATCTAAATCTCTTGGAGTCATCACACAATCAAATCAAGGAGTCTAGCTAGGTGTTGCTTCTTTAAGCCATAATATGAAACCTATGATACCATCTCACTATCTATGACTTCTAAAATTTTTTCAAGGCTTCTTCCCATCATCTCTCATCATATGTGACTCAAAAATAAGCTTAAAATAATTTAAAACTACCCCTTAGTGCTCTAACCTCTCTAGATCGTGGCTATAGACCAAGGAGACACCAAATGAGTTTGCTTTGTTTTTTTAATGAAAGATACATATGAGGAGCCTTTTAAGAATCTCATGAGCTCATCTAAACACTCATTTAAGCCTAGAAATTATTGTATCAAATTAGATTTTACAAGGGACACTTGAAACCCTAATTTTGCTATCTTGAAATCTAATGGCTAGTTTGTTATTTTCTTTGCATATTCTTATTCTCCTCCCTTAAATTTCTAAGATTCATCCTTAGTTCTGTCCAAAATCCATGCCTTTTTGGACCTCCATATGTTGGATGAACTAAGGAAGAAAGGGGAGAAGAAGTAGCTATTATGGGATGAAAATTTTACCTTATTTTTTCTTGATTTCTTGCTTGTTTCTCCATTCCTTGACCTTTTTTCTTCAAATTTGAATTTTTTTCTTCTTTCTTCCCTCAAAACAAATCCAAAAAATTCAATAATACCATAGGAAAGAAGGGGAAATGGAGATGAAGACGTTTGCCAAAGAAAAAGCATGAAAAAAACTAAGAAAATTCATATCTCTTCCTTGTTTTTCTCCTTCTTGTACGCCTCACCCTTAGGGTTCTTTCTCCAATTTAGGGTAGAAACAAATGTGCCTAAATAAAGGAAAAGGTGAGGCACCTCATATATATAGGTAGGTTTAAGAAACACTTTTCAAAAATTTTAATTTTGCCTCTTTGTCTTGGCATTTTCATTTTAGGTTTATTTTAGCTCCTTTTTGAGAACCTTTGTTTCCATTATGAAATTTAGGTTCCCAATTGTATAAAATATCTTTGGAATGACTCAATTTAGAGGTAAAACCTTCTCCAATGAATCTGTTAAAGTTTGGACTCACTGCTATTAGAAAACATCTACTAGAAGGGCTTTAATTGTCTTGAGATTTTCCATGACTTTTAGGGCCTCTAAGAACCCCGGAGAATTTAAAATTTTTATTTAAAAACCCTCCTGTGAGAATTCCAAAATTTGTTCAAAATTACAAAAATATTATTACGTTCCGTCAACCTTTCATTCAAATTCATTTCGTCATTCTAGCTCTGTTTTTCTTTTTGTCTGAGCTTAGGATTCTTATTTTTAGGAGTCTAGAATACTACTTAAATTTTGAGACCTTAACTAATTCATTTCGGAGGACTTACTTTAAAAAAAAATACTATTTTTATTATTTAATGAAAATCAGACATTATAATTCTCCCTCTTTTAAATAAATTTTATCCTCAAAATTTAGGATACTCTTTCCTCTTACTTTTATATACTGGTTAACTATTTCTTTCTTTCTCTCTTCTTGGCTCTATATGCTTCTCTCAGCGATTTTACTCTTTTGAATTTCTCTCGGCCAAGGAATTTTCATTACTGACTCTCAGTGAAGGCCCTATTTTTATAGAGTATATGCTAGTTCTTCTTATAAGGAAAAGAAATTCCTAACTTTTGAGACCTATTCTGGGAGAGCTTACTAATCATATCAGATTAGTCTCAACCCATTTGTAAAGGTTAATATTTTTCTCAGTAGACTTACTTATATACCTTGGAAGATAATTTATTTAGTATCAATTTTTCCGTATCCTCTCCCAATGGCTTCTCATAAGGTCTCATCATTTTTTTTAATCATTATAGCCATTGGAGGTTTCTATCTATTTACTTGTTTAAACATACTATCCACTATCTATCCCTATGTTCTTTCTTATTAACTCATCCCATAATCACAATTTATATTTCTTTTTATCATAGGCCCCATATCTCACTTACTTACTGGGATTATAACTCCTTTGGGGAGTTTCAACTTTTAATGATTCCAATTTCTCAGTTTACTAATGCACTTGTCTCTTTAGGCTGGAACTTTTTCTTACTCTTTTTGCTCACTTAGGAGTGGGCATTTTGTAGCCTCTTATCTCAACACTGGTAGGCCTAGCTTATATTCTTCATACTGGCATCAAAGAGCAACTACCATTAACTAATGCTAAATTCTGTTGGGATGTTAACTATACTCGTAGTCTCGATCACTAAAGACATATTGTACCATTTACCTCCTTTAAAAATTGCACCTGACCCCTTTCTAAATACATAGTCTAGCTTATATGGATCTCTCTATCATTCGGTCAAGGCTAATATCTACTGGGTAGTGGTTCATCTAGCTTTACCTTTGGAAAGCTACTTTCTTACTTTTTTCATCCCATATACCGCACTCATCTAGTAAAGGTATAGTCAGTGGTTTAACTATATGAGTATGGCCTCATTGTGCTGCCTTTGATGGCAATAGTTTGTCAGATTTAGGAGATCTTTAGTCATTAAGATGAAAGCTAACTGAAATTGTACTGGTCTTTGAGACTAACTACTCTCTAAAAACTATCTCAGGCTTTCATCTCACCAGAGAATTATCATGATGTAACTGGGGGCTCTCTATAACTCTGTGGGATCTACTGCGACCCCTAGGTCTACTGTGACCTTTCAGAATCCTACTAGGGTTTACTGTAACCCATTGTACTATGTTAGGTTCTATTATGATTCATTTCTGAGAGATGTCAAAGCCTAAGATCACTGCATCTAATAGTAAAACACATGCTCACTAAGTCCAGTAACTATTGCTCATAATCTCTAAGGCTCAACTCAGATATCTCTCATGCTTTTCAAGTAAAATGGATTCTGTATCATTTAATTCTCTAAGATCCCATCATACTGATACTCAGGAGCATTTTAAATTTTTGTTCATCACTCCTCATAAGATCCTTAGGTTCCTACTTCAGCCCTTTTTACTTGGGCTTCTTTCCTTACTTTTACTGTCTTATCTTGCTTTATTTATACTTATTCTATCTTTTCTCTCATATCCTGCAATTTCTGACTATGTCCGCATTCTACTTTTAAATGTCTTAGCATCCAGGCATATCACACATTGAGTGTGCCTAACATCTCTAGCAGGAAAGAGGCTATATACTGGTTCCCTCTCATTTTGTTTAATCATATTATAAGGGACCAAATCATTCATATTGAACTCGTGCTGTAACACTCCAAAATTAATTAAGGTGTTAATCATAGATTTGGGTTAATTAAGAATAATTAATATGAAATAATTAGGGCAAGTTATGTGAATGGAAATTATAGAAAGATAAATTATTAATATGGGTTTAAGATTGAATTAGGTTAGAAACCTCATTTAGACCCAAATTAAATTAAGTAGGCTATGGTTAAAGGCTAATGGAGGCCCAATGATTTTAGGTGCAAATCTAACTTTTCCTTGAGAGACTTGGCCCAAGAAAGACTACCTAATGATGGCCCCATCTAATTTAGTGAGATAAAGGCTCAAGACCCAATTTACGTAAGCTCTTATAATTGGCCTAACAACCCTTATGTAGACCCAAATCAAATGAGCTCTTAAAACTTGGCTTAACCTAATCAAAAGTTTGCAGCCCAACTTATGAAACTCGGCCTAATCCAACTCAAAATTTGAATCTATACCTTTGGGTTAACCCATAACTTATTTAGGATTCAACTTAAACCTAACTAAACCCTAAATACATGCAGTCCCTTCTTACCATTCTGCTAAAACATAAAACACAAACACATTTTCAGAAGTCCCTTAGAGGCTAAGTCTTCCTTCACCTTCTTAGCCCCATTTCTCATTACTAAAGTCAAAATCAACCAAGATGAGTGTTATATAATTTAATCCTTTTCTCTTTCTCTTCAATTTGACCTGATTGGCCTCTCATTTAGAGCATTTTCACTATATCCAAAATCTGAAATGTGTTTGTTTGACATTTTCATAGAGGATTTTGAGGTAAAAGCTAGGAGGGATATTGGGTAAGCATAAACTCTTTATTTTAATGTATTTTCTACTGGTTTAAGACCTCTATGGTTGATTTGTAGTATTGGTATTAATTTTATATGAATTTGCTTAGGATTTAGGGTGATACATTAAAGTTTCTAGTAAAGGAAACATTCAATCCGAATTTTACTCTTATAGTGGTTGGGCTGAGGCAACATTATTGTTGGTTCTCTAAAAAATTATCAACAAGTGAGATAACCGGGGATTTTGTAATTATATATATATATATTTGCTTTAATGTTATATTTGCTGCACATGAAAGATTTGAAATACTAAATGAATTGATTGGCTATTTGTTGTATTATGTTTGGACCTTGTGAGTCTATAGTGGAGTGCAGCTAACATCGATGTATGTGCTTCGATCAGGCATCAGGTTATGATTAGACCCCAGATGCACTGAGCCCGAGTTGTGCTCATTAGGGAGTAAATACCGTGGATGGGCCTCTCCCGATATTATTGGCTTTTAATATGTGAAAATGTGATTGCTAGTATGATATAGTAATCATTGATAGCCTAATTGTTTCATTTACTGATATGATTAGTATATTTTCTTATGCTTACTTGATATCATGCAAATATGTTAATTAAATTGAAATATATGAATGGAATTTGCCTTTGATTATTGATATTTGTATCTCACCCTATTTCATAGGCTAACTATTTCACTTGAAGGTTCTTTGGATAAGGATAAGGGGAAGCAAGTAGATGAAAATCTATAAGCTCCAACCATGTGTGGGGAAGGCTACACTTAGGCTGATTTGAGTAGAATAGATGCTAAGTTTTATATCCCTTCTTATATAACATCATCATGTAATCATGTTGTCAAGTGTAGGAGTTTGTATATTGATCACTTGAGGTGTAATCACTGAGGAGTTAGACTTCATATTAGTCTAGTATTGAATGTATGAACTTATAACATCTGTTATGAACTTGTTGAATTTATGATATGGTCTACCATTCAGAAATATAAACATGTAATACATTGGATGCTGACTTAAGCTAGTGATGTATAGAATCCCTAATGGAATGTGTATTTGAACGATAATTATTAGTACTTTATGAATTCTTGTTATCATTAGTCCATGAACTTGCTAATATATGATAGTTGGATGAGTAGGAATTAACACTTAAGTCTTGAACTAGTAATAATAGATAAGCTGGGTAAATTAGGTAGATAAAAGTGATTAGAGTTTCACAAATTAAGGTAGAGTGGCCATGGAGTGTTACTAGAGGTAGAGTTAGAGTGTATGGAATGAAACTTAGGGAGAATTAGTACAGAAGCGAGTCACGACTAGGAGAGTGATAGAAGAGAGGAAAGCCATGGCGTGAGGCATTTCACCATAGCGAAAAATGAAAATATTGCCTAGGTAGGGTAGCAGAGAGCAACCTCAAACAGCACAAGCATAGCCCACCGCGGCTAGAATCATGGAATTATGAACAGTAACTCCATGGAGTGTTTCTACCACGGCGCCACATAGACTGGTCATGGTGAGATTTGCGAGAATTTTAAAGATAAACCCTAAAGCAACTTTGTCGCGGCGCGAAAGGTTTGAGCTGCAATGCAAGTTGAAAAAAAAATGGCTTTTGAGTTCTAATAGCCAACCTAGTTGTGGCGAGAAAATTCCAAGTCGCGACGAAGGTCCTCAAACTCTTACTTTTAGCTTAGAAACTTTGGTTTTCCCTATAGTAATGTTAAGGGTTTAACTTAAAAACACTTATAAGGAGTTCTTAAGAGTTAAAAATTTATGAATAATAGATTAAAGGCTTTAAATTGGGAATTTATTTCACTTATATACATGAATGGTTGTAATTTTTTGGTTAATGACTCTAATAACATTAAGATTCAAATTTTCTCACTTCTTCTTAAACTAATTAATTTAAATGATTCTAGACTTGACTTATAATTACTAACTATGATTAGAAGTTAGGGTTGTTATACTTACTATCTGAATCTGAACATTCTTTACGATTAGCACATTCTTTTCTATATTATCATTCTTTACTAGGAATTTCTTTTCCGTATGCTTTTCTTACTGTTTTAATATTTCTAGAATCCCTTTACCTCTCTTTTTTGACTTATCTCGTTATTTAACTAAATATAATACCTTTCAATTATCGAGACACTTTGGTGATTGATGTCATCGTTTGCTACGTACTTAAATCACATTACTATTGGGCTAGCTAGGCCCAATATCATGTAACCCTTATTGCAAGTAAACTATAACATCAAAACACTAATATACAAACATTTCATGACTGAGCTCAAAGCCACTATCGCCTGTATATTACAAGTTTCTCAATAATCTAAAATATTTATTTCTTACTTTTCTTTATCTGTCCTATTCTCATAAGATACTCAGGGAAAATATGATTCTTCCTTTACTTTGTCCCGAGATTACCTTACATTGCCTGACTATTTTTATTTAGAGGGCTATGATGTTGAAAGGACATCTATGCCAAGGACAAGTATACTTTCTTAAGTATTTAAGCAAATCAACTCGATATTTATTCTCAATTTATTATGTCCTTGGTTTGAATACTATCATATATTCTCTCTCTTTTTACTTTTACTATCTTTTTACTTAGGGAAAAGGATGCTCTACTACTAATTGTTCCTCTTGCTAATTTGTATTTCTTTACACTCAAGAGCACTTACATTTTTCCTGGTTTCCTTTACTTGTTCACTCTCTATAACATCAAGAGGATCTACTTTCTCTTATACTCTTGCTTTACTCTTAACTAGACTGTCCCTTAATAAGAAAATTTCTATTTCATATAATCCCAGGAATTGCATTTTATGGCACTCTTGGTTTACACTCTTTCTCTGCATAATGTAAGACTCACCTTCTTAAGCGGCCTCTAGCTTCCTCAAGCTTCCCTGAAGGTACTAAGATACTAACTGTTTGTCTCAGTTTGTTTTATGTTCAAATCAGAGCTAAGCTTTCTCTCTATTTAGCCTCTTTAGTCTCATCTCCCGGAATACAGTTTGCTAATTTTAAGGTTTTACTAACTTAATCCAGGACACGTACTATCAATGTCAAGATTCTACCTTACTGAAGACTCATACTCTACTTGGTGCTCTAATTATTCACGTGCCTTAATCTTACATCATTTTCATATTAAAGAACTCTCCTGACTAACTATTAGACCCCTGTCTCTTTACTTTTCTATGCTCAATCTGTTTATCTAGTCATTACAAAAGCGAGGGCATCTCTTTTGTGGCTAGTTTCCCAGCTTTTCCTCACTTCCCATATCACTGCACTTTACAATTCAGGGGGAGTTTATTTAGGAGAATTTGCTAACCACTACTAGGTGGTTTCCCTAACTCAGGATATCTTATTTCCCCTTTCTCAATCTAGGGAGAACTTTCACTGAGTCTTAAGTCAAATTCCTTTCTCCTTTTGCACTATGTTTCTTTCTACACATCTCACTAGGATGATGCTACTTGTAACACCTTATATTTCTATCTTATTCTATTACATTTTCATGCCTATGATCATACATTCCATGAAAGAGTAAGAAAAAAGGGATTAAAATAATGTATTTTCTAGCGTTGTGTCACGTATAAAAATTCCAATCGGTGTCACGTGGATTATGTGAGCTCATACATCACATTCTCATGTTTAATTACATGAATACAAATTATTTGTATCATCCAAAGTGGCTCACATCTCATGAAAATCAAAGGGAAGCATAAAATACATGAATATATTTTCGGATAGATTTTTCTCATTTTTGTCACAAATTTTGAAAAATCATACCTAATTCTAGAAAAATCAAAATAATTTATTTTTAGCTATTCTAGAAATCTACACATGTCTACTTCATGCAAAAAATATATCCAAGCCATAACATCCAACACAGAGGACGTTTGACATTCGAAATAGTCCAAAGGTCAAGCTATCCACTGGTGCTGTCACAAAGTTTTATAGCAAATTTTAAAAATATCCAATTAATTTCAAAAAAATCCAATCCATACTAATGATAGCAATCTGGAAACACATAGATGTTAGATAGAGGGAAAAAATAACTCCAGACTAGTTCAGGCATGCCCAAACCCCAAAACTGAATCAAACAGTGCCTGAGGTCAGTTGGAGTGCCTAGTATTAGATAGATACTTTAAAAATTCATATCTTCTTCTCTGGATATCCAAATGAGGTGCTTCTAATTGGCATAAATCACTGGTAATGTATAGTTTCTCTGTATAAAATTTCATGGCAATTAGACATCATTGGGGCCCTGCGTGATAAATTTCATTTTCAAACCTGAGTGAACAGTGACATGCCAAAAATAGAATTTTTGCCAACTTTAAAAATTCATCAAATATTTTATAGACTTTCAAAAATTTTATTCTTTTTCTTCCCAAAAATCTCTTAAAAAGCTCTAATTGCATGCGAAATCTCAGATCAAGAAGAGCTCATGTGGACAAAAAGTGACAGGGTTCTATTATAGTCAATTTTGACTCCATATAGGATACCAAAATGTTCAAATGACTTTCCTTAAGGTTTGGCACCTCTTGGGCAAGTCTAAAAGCATAATTAGGACTTATGTGCGTTCCCCAAATGGTCTCAATCCTCATACATCTCATTTTGGCCATCTCACCCACACTTATACACAATTCCATAATACCATTCAAAAAGCCACATTGTCATAACATACCCAAATTGCATTCTAACGGTCTTATAATGTATTCTCTCATTTATACCTCATGTATTAATATAATTATACATGTTCAAGAGGTCATAGACTATATACAATAATGGGTTACATCATTTGACATCAATATGGCTTTAAAGAACAAAAACTATGCATTGTGATGTCAAACTCTCTTCTTCAAGATGGTTGGCTTCCATTACCTTACTCTCTTAGTCCACCTAGCATGTTAAAAAATTAGAGAGGAGGGGATGAGATTTAAAGAATCCTAATAGCTCATCTCCCATTCAATCATACATAAAAGATGCAAACAAGTCTCATAAATGCATGTATAGTCATGTTGACATGTGTAAACATTTAAGAGGCATTTTCATCATTTGAGAAAGTTATATATAGCGTACAAAAGCTTGCCAAGCAAATGAATTGGCCTCACCCATTTACTTGTAGATTTTAAACTTGCCTCACCCATTCTTTAAGGGGTTTTTAGACTCAACCATGCTCTTGGGAGGCAACCTCACTTTTGAGAGACTCTTTACTTTGTCTCAACCAATCTTAAGGGTTCTTGGCCTCACCACAATCAAATAAACCCAAGCACACATCATAAACATCATATGAAAGCATATTGTAATATCATGGGACCATGGAATCAAAGTCATGCTAGAACACTTTTCATGGCTTAAAAATACACATACACATATTCAAAGACAAGTAAAACAAGTAATCATGCATGAAAAAAGGAGGAACGAGCTACCTTCGAAGCAACTGCACACTTTTTCTCTTAAATTAATGCTCCGTCCTTCGGCCACACACACACACAAGTGTGGGGATAATTTCTCTTGGCCTAAACACAATTTATAGGCACCAATTAGGTTTATGAAATTAATTCTAAGGCTACATAACTTGCTTAGATACTAGCTTGATCTATAAACCTCATTATGGTTCCATAAATGCACCTAATGAAGTAACACCCCTCAAATAAATTCTAAATTCCATTCTTTCCTTTCAAATATGATTCTTGACTCATTTTAAGTCTCTTGGAGTCACCACACAATTAAACAAAGAGTCTAACTACATGCTACTTCTTTAGGTAATATTATGGAACATAAAGCATTATCTCACTTTGTATACTTCTTAAATTTTTCCAAGGCTTCCCCTTATATTCCTTCATCATATATGATTTAAAAATGGATTTGAAAAATTTTAAAACTCTCTCTAGCTATGCTATCTCCCTTAGGCCGAGACAATAGAGGGTTTTGCTCTCCATGGACCTTGCTTTCTTTTCTTGATGGAGGAAGCACATGGGGAGACTTCTAGGGATTTTAGGAGCTCATTTAAACACTTATTTAGGTATAGGAATTAAGATATCAAATCAGATTTTGAAAGAAACACTTGAAACCCTAGAAATTGTATCTTGAAATTCTATGATTTTTTGTTAATTCTCTTTGCATATTCTTAATCTCTACACCCATTTTTTTAAGAATCACCCTTGGTTCTGCCTAAAAACCAAGTCTTCTTAGGGTTTCTTAGGTGAGGCTATAACACCCCAAAATTAATTAAGATATTAATAATAGATTTGGGTTAATTAAGAATAATTAATATGAAATAATTGGGGAAGTTAAGTGAATGAAAATTTTAGAGAGATAAATTATTTATATAAGTTTGAGATCTAATTGAGTTATAACCCCATCTAGGCCCAAATTAAATTAAGTAGGCTAAGGTTAGAGACTAATAGACGCCCAATAGTTTAAGGTGCAGACCTAACCTTTTAATGCGAGACTTGGCCTAAGAGAGAGAGCACCTAGGGAGGGCCCAATTTGATTTAATGAGATAGAGGCTTAAAACTCAACTTATATAAGCCTTTGTAATTGGCCCAATACTCCTTATGCAGACCTTAACTAAGTGGGCTCTTAAAAACTTGACCCAGCCTAACTAAAAGTCTGAATTGTTGAAATTGGACTAACAAATTTAAACTCAGCCCAATTCTACTTAAAGTTTGAACCCATATGGACTTGGGCCATTGGGTTAGTCCAAACCCATCCAAAACCCTAAACATATTCAGCCTTTCCCCTCCCTTATGCAGAAATACAAAACACACAACTCATTTTCAGAGGTTTGAAGGAAGGCTAGGGTTTGGGGCAAGAAATTCACTATTTCTCACTTCTAAGCTCAAAATTAGCCAAGGTAATAGTTATATAACTTAATCTCCTTCTCTTTCTCTTGATTTTGGCTTAATTAGTTTCTCATTTAGAGCATTTTTACCATACCTAAAATCTGAAATGTGGTTGTTTGGTATTTTCTTAGAGGATTTTCAGAGGTAGAAGCTAGGAGGGACATTAGGTAAGTGTAAACTCTTCATTCTAATGTATTTTCTGCTGGTTTAAGACCCCTATAGTTGATTTATAGTATGAGTATTAATTCTATACGAATTTACTTAGAAATTAAGGTGATATATTGAAGTTTCTGGTAAAGGACATATTCAATCTAAATTTAGAGTTTTGTAGTAGTTGGATAAGTGTCTTCTGGGTAGCCATTAGTATTTTAATTCCTTGGGTACCTATTGCTACTATATATTATGATTTAAAGTAGTAATCTTCTAATGTTATGGTTATAGGGAGATTTTGACACTACTGGTGGCTTTTTAATTATCTGCAGAGTGAGGTAACCGGGGTTTATGCTAATTCTATGCATATGTTTGTTTAATTTTATATTTACTGCATCATTATGATTTTGGTACTAAATGAATTGGTTGGCTATCTGTTATATGTGATTGGATCTTGTGAGTCCGTGGTGGAGCTGTGGTGTGGTTGCCACCCATGCATATGCTTCGATTGGATATCGGGTTATGATCAAACCTTAGATGCACTGGGCCTTAGTTGTGCTCATTGGGGAGTCGGTGCCGTCGACGGGCTTCTCTCTATGTTATTGGCCTTTAACATGTGGAATTGTGATTGTTAATATGGGATAGTAATCATAAATAGCCTAATTGTTTCATTTACTGGTATGACTGGTATGTTTTCTAATGCTTATATGAAATCATGCATATATGTTAATTGAACTGGAGTATATGAATGAAATTTGCCTTGGTTACTGAGATTTGCATCTCATCCCATTTCATGGGATTATATTTTCAGGTGAAGGCCTTTCAGGTAAGGATAAGAAAAAGCAAGTGGATGAAAATCCATGGGCTCTAGCCATGTATGGAGGGAGCTACACTTGGGCTCATTTGAGTAAAGTAGATGCAATTTTGTTAATCTTTTATATAGCATCATCATGTAATCATATTGCCAAGTGTAGGCTCTTATATTTTGATTACTTAGGATATATCTATTGAGGAGTTAGGCCTCATCTTAACTTAGTATTGGATGTATGAACTTATAACACCTGATGTATGAACTCTGTTGAATTTATAATATGGTATACATTTGGGAATGTAATTATATGATACATTAGATGTTGATATGAACCATTGATGTATGAAATCTCTAACGGAATGTGTATCAAATGTTAATTGTTAATAGTTCATGAACTTTTGCTACTATTACTTTATGGACTTGCTGATATAGGGTAATTAAGGGAGTAGAAATTAGCATTTAAATCTTAAACTAGGAATGATAAATAAGTTAGGTAAATTAGGCTAATAAAAGCTATTAGAGCCCCACAATTAAGGTAGAGTGGCCCTAGGGTGTCATTGGAGGGAGAGTAGAGAGTATGAAATAAGATTTTAGGAGTTGTAAAATCAAAAGCATTTCGCTACGACCAAAATATTATTAGCTGCGGCCAATAGAGGCGAAGTTGCCCAGGGAGAGTACCAGAAAGCAATTTGTCACTGCGAGAAGTGGAATTAGCTGCAACAAAATATGAGAGGCCAAACTAGGAGTCGTCCAGAGGGTAATTTGCTGCAGTTAAATGGCAATTGGTCGCAGTGAACTTTTGTGAAAATGAGTCAGGGGTTACAGAGAAGAATTAGTCGCGACGAAAGGAGGAATTGGCCGAGGCCAATAGTAAGAGGTGAGCGAGGTAGGTTCCAGGAGGCTTCCTTACCGTAGTGCCATGTAGGTTAGCCGCGATGAAGCTCCAACTCGCCGTGGCGATGAAGATAAAGAGTGAACCTGAGAGCAATTGGTTGCGGCGCAAGGACATTTAGCCACGGCTAACGGTCTCAAACTCTCATTCTAACATAGAAATCTTGGTTTTCATGTGGTAACCACAAGGGATGACTTAGGAACATTGGTAAAAGATTCTTGTGAGTAGGAATTAATGGGTAATAGAACCAAAAGCCTATAAATGAGCGTTTGTTTCTCTTGTGTACATGAATGCTTGTAATTATTTGGTTGATGACTCTAATAATATAAAGGTTCAAATTTTCCTATCTTTTCTGAATGTGATTAGTCTTAATGTCTTATAACCCTGATTTACAGCTATTAATCACATATTTTACCTTAATTACAATGGTGAGAAGTTAAGGTCGTCACAGAGATGAAATGGAGAAAGCGAAGGAACAAAAGGTAGCAACTATGGAAGAAGAAATTACCTTGTTTTCTTACTTTTTCTCACTTGAATCTTGTGTTCTTTGAGCTCCTCTCTTCAAATCCAAAATTTTCTCTTAATATCTCCCTTAAAATAGATTTGTAAACTTCATTTTAATTAAAGGAAATAAAGGAGAATAGAGGAGAGGAGGTTTGGATGGAAGAAAGCATGAAAAACTACCAAAATTCCTTACCTTTAAGCCTTAATTTCTCTTCTTCTTCTTCTTCTTCCCTTAGTGCACCACTCTCCTAAGGTTTCCTCTTTGAATTTGGGCAAAACAATATGAGACTCAAATGATGGAATAGTGGGGTGCCTCCTATTTATAGGTGAAGAAGAATGGCTTTTTCAAAAATTTCCTTTTTGCCCTTCATTTTAACTCCTTTTTTATAACTGTCTTTTCCATTATAAAATTTAGATTTCCAATTTAGTAAAATTCCTTTGAAATCACTCAAATCGGAGTTAAAACTTTGTCGAATGAATCCATCAAAGTTCGAATGCACTGACATTGAAAAAGTCCATCGGAGGGGATTTAATTATCCCAAGGCTTCCCATAGTTTTGAGAGCCTCTAAAAATTTCGAAGAATTTAAAACTTTCATTTAAAAAGCTCTTCTATGTGAATTCCAAAAATTGCTCAAAATTACAAAAATACCATTACGTTTCGTAAGTTTTTCATCAAAATTTGTTTCTTTATTTTAGCTCCATTTTTCTTTCCGTCTAAACCTAAAATTCTCATTTTTAGGATTCTAGAATATTACTCAAATTTTTTGGGACCTTAACTAATTTATTTTTGGGGGACTTGCTTTGACAACGTGCTCGTTTTCGTCGTTTAACGAAAATCTAACATTACACTACTGGTTACTTTCCTTAGGCTTTAGCTTATATTTAGCCTGGGCTACCTATCTCATAAGACCTATAGCTTACAATAAGCCCTATTAACTCATATAGGCTTATGATAAACTTAATACTTTTTAATTACTCTCATTCTCTTCTAAATCTTTATCATTGGGCTAATCATACTCATCTTTAGGTGTTATCTATGAGGTACACCCTTCTGGGCACTTACTATATTCCTCATTGCTAGTAGCCTTATCTTAGGTTAATTTCAAGGCTACATTAACATTTTGTCAACACGGTCCAGGATCTCATTAACAAAATCTAATATATTACAGTGTAAAATTTAAGGCCCTGTCAACAAGATTTTCTTGACAATGTCTACATGGTCTTAAACTCATCATATTAGCCCATTATTTAGAATTTCACAGGGTGGCATCCTCGGTTGGAGTCAACGTCTTATAGGTGAGTATTAACAACCTTATTATTCTTGTGTTTAACACTCTCTAACGTTGAGTTCTTTCTCAGTTTCAACTGTTAGGCCCATTGATTACATGTTACTTACTGATCTTTTATGACCATTTACTACTCTCTTTCTTTACTTATATTAGGGATTCCCGCTCTCTATGCATCAATTGACCCAATAGCAGCTCATTTTTCAAGTTATCCTGAATATGACTAACAAGGCCTTTTATGTCACAATACACTCTGCTATAACTGAGAGTTTCTTTAGTTACTTAATCCGAGCCTCACTAACTCTAAATGCAGCCTATACTCAAAGCGAGAGGGTTCTACCTCTTGCTTCATTCATGCATAACTAGCTGTCACCTCTGGGCTATCAGGGCTCTATGGAGTATAGCTTTAATTCAAATTTTGGCTTGAGGGAATAGCTTGTTGGGCTCTTTACATCATCATAATATCTAGGTGTCATGGCTAAAGGGAAATAACTCTCTTAACACTTGCTCTGTGCTATAGCAACTTTACCTTATACTGTGCTACCTCACTACTTACCCCATGCATTGGGCAAGACATCCCTGAACACTCTGAGTGTGGCACTCAGGGAGATTAGGCCTCTTGTAACCTCTCTAGGCAAGCCTCTCTAGCAGCCATGTAATCATCTCTCACTACTAATACACAAAGCTTGCCTTTGATCCCAACGAGCTATTATAACTTATAGAGCTCTAGTCATTGGATCACCTAGCTCTATTCTAGAACTAGAGACCAATCTCACCAACAACTTACCACCTACTCACGACCATTCACAACTCACCTAATGTAAATAAAAACATAGGCCACCTCTACACACCCAAGATACCTCATACAAAGCTTTTCATAACTTCATAAACCTTTATATAGCCTTGTTGCCACATCCTCAAGCCATATACAACCTTAGAAAGCCTAAAACTTTACTTTGACACCAATAAATGTAACACCATGATTCTATGACTCATCTCATATCATATGTAGGCTTATTTCCATAAAGCACATGAATTTCTCAAGAAAAAGTCATAGAAAAATACAATTAAATTGCATTACGTCACGGGTAAAATTTTCATTCAGTGTTTTGTGGGCCATATGGACTCATCAATTTCATTCTCACATTTAAATACAAGAATAAAACTCATAACAAACTCAAGAAGTGGCCGAGAACTCGTGCATATGGATGTTATGCTCAAAAATATAGTGTGCAGCCTCGGGTACCTAATCCATATTTTGTGCCTAAACTTTAAAAATTCATAACTAATTCTATAAAAATCATAATCAAGCACACTATACCATTCTAGAAATTTACAGATGTCTACTTTATACTAAAAAAAAATATAGACCACAACAAAGGCTGCTAGCAATTGAAAATTTATAGAACAGTACCAAAGGTTGACTGTCATTACTAGTACTATCCTCCAATTTCAAAAATTCATAACGCTCTATTCAGAGGTCCAATTAGGGTGTTCTTAGTGGCCATGGAAATCTTATCATGTCTAATTTATATTTTCAAATTTTCATAAGAATTGGACATTATTTGGCCCATGAATGACACTGCCCAAATTTCTAACTATATGAACAGTGTCTGCATCAGTTCAATAGAAAAATGTCAACTTTGGAAATTCATAATTAATTCCATAGAGCTCCAAATAATCTAGTCTTTACCTTCCTAGAAATATCCAAATAAGATATATATGTGTGCCGAATTTCATGGGCAAATTCGTTCATTTGGTCAGATCTTGATATTGGGTTGTAAAATGGCTAATTTTGTGTCATATAAGGGGTCCAAATAGTCCATTTTGAGTTCTAAGGCAACTGTGACCACTTGAGCATGTGCGAATGCATCACAATGACCTTCTAAACTTGTCTTAAAGGTGCATAAGCCCATAAATTGAAAACTCACTTTTTCACCCTATGCCATACACGAGATTGCATATGCTTTACATTGCCATTCACTACCCAAAATGTACATCACCATTCATTTGGCACTAAAACTCATACATACATTAAACATTTAGGTAATTACATATGTTCATACAATTATACAATAATTTCATCATAGGATTACATCATATTCCATGTATATGGCTATAAAAGGACAAAACTAGGCAAATCTAGATACTTTGATGTCAATCTCTTATCTCCCAACTTAGTGGCTTCCATTACCTTGTTCAATTGCTCCACCTAGCATGTTAAGACATTGGAGAGGAGGGAATGAGATTCAAAAAATCCCAATAGCTCATCTCCCTTTTAATCACATATAAAGAATCCACTTCAAGTCTTCAAATTGCATGAATGAGCATAATGACATGTGTGATCATTTAAGAAGTATTCTTGACATTTGAACAAGTCATACAAAGCATACATAGGCTTGTCAAGTAAGTGGATTAGCCCTACCTATTCTCTCATAGATTTTGGACTTGCCTCACCCAATTGCTCTATGAGGTTTTGACTCGACCTCATTCTTAGGAGACTCTTTACTTTGTCTCAACCATTTCTAAGGGTTATTGGCTCTGCCACACTTAAGCAAACTCAAGCACACATACTAGCATTATTTAAAAACATACTACAATATCATGGTACCATAGAATAAAGGCATGTGCTAGAATACTTTTCATGGCTTAAAATACATATACACACATTTAAAGACAAGATAAACACACATTCATGCATGAGAGAAAGAGAAGAGAGCTACTTTTGCCATATAAGCATACTTTTTCCTTGAGCCTTGAGTCCTCTCTCTAAGCCTCACATACACAAGGTTGTGGGATTAGTTTATCTTGGCCTAGACACATCATATGGAAGCCAATTATACTATTGAATTAAATTCTAAAGCCATACATTCATTAGAAAAGCTAGGTAACTCACATGGCTCTTCTATGGTTTCATAATGCATTTAATAAAGCAACCTTAAGAAAACATCATCTTACCTCCATTTTCTCCATTTATTTATGATTCTTGACTCCATTTAAACCTCTTGGAGTCATTACACAATCAAATCAAGGAGTCTTGCTAGGTGTTACTTCTTTAAGTCATAATATGAAACCTATGATACCATCTCACTATCTATGGCTTCTAAAATTTTTTCAAGGCTTCCTCCCATCCTTTTCCATCATATATGGCTCAAAAATAAGTTTGGAACAATTTAAAACTACCCCTTAGTGCTCTAACCTCTCTAGACTGTGGCTATAAACCCACCAAATGAGTTTGCTTTGTTTTCCTAATGAAAGATACATATGAGGAGCCTTCTAAGGATCTCATGAGCTCATCCAAACACTCATTTAAGCCTAGAAATTATTGTATCAAATCAGATTTTACAAGGGACACTTGAAACCTAACTTTGCTATCTTGAAATCTAATGGCTAGTTTGTTGTTTTCTTTGCATAGTCTTATTCTTGTCCCATAAATTCTTAAGATTCATCCTTGGTTTTGCTCGAAATCCATACCTTCTTAGACCTCCATATGTTAGACGAACCAAGGAAGAAAGAGAAGAAAAAGGAGCTACCATAAGATGGAGATTTTACATTGTTTTTTCTTGATTTCTTGCTTGTTTCTTCCTTTCCTTGGCCTCCTCTCTTCAAATCCAAATTTTTCTCTCTGTTCTTCCCTCAAAATAGATCCAAAAACTTCAATAAAACTATAGGAAAGAAGGGGAAGTGAAGAATAAGAGGTTTGCCAAAGAAAAAGTATAAAAAAGACCAAGAAAATCCATATCTCTTCTTTATTTTTCTCCTTCTTGTGCACCTCACCCATAGGGTTCTTTCTCTAATTTAGGGCAAAAACAAATGTGGCTAAATGAAGGAGGAGATGGGGCACCTCATATATATAGGTAGGTTTAAGAAACACTTTTCAAAAATTCTAATTTTGTCCCTTCAGCTTGGCATTTTCTTTTCTGGTTCGTTTTAGCTCCTTTTTTAAAGCCGTCTTTTTCATTATGAAATTTACATTGCCAATTGTATAAAATGCCTTTGAAATGACTCAATTTGGAGCTAAAACCTTCCCAAATAAATCTATTAAAGTCTGAGTTTACTGCCATTAGAAAATGTTCACTAGAGGGGGTTTAATTTTTCCAAAACTTCTTATGATTTTCAGAGCCTCTGAGAACCTGGGAAAACAAAATTGTTTCATTTAAAAAGCCCTCCTATAAGAATTTCAAAATTTACTCAAAATTACAAAAATGCCATTACGTTTCGTCAACCTTTTGTTTAAATTTATTTCTTCATTCTAGCTCCATTTTTCTTTCCATTTGAGCTTGAGATTCTTTTTTTGGAGTTTAGAATGCTACTTAAATTTTTTAGGATCTTAATTAATTCATTTCAAAGAACTTATTTTGAAAATGCACTCGTTTTCATTGTTTAACAAAAATCGAACATTACATCAACTGACAACCTAAATTATACACCAGAAAGGTTTTGACTATTCTAACAATTTCTATAATTTTTTACGCCTTTAAAAATCCTAGTGAGCTTAATTTTAGCATTTAAAACTTCCTCCTTTAATTTTCTCAAAAGTTGTCTAAAATTAAAATTTTATTACTGTGTTTCAATTTATTTCATTTAGCCATTTTGACTCTAATTTCAAGCTATTCTTAGCTTCCCAACCTCATTTTTAGATGTTCTATCTAACATTCAAGCTTTACTTTGCCTCAATTCTTTTTGTTCTAAGGTCCTCTCTCATTAAAAGTATGATTCAATTTTTGGCTTCTCTTAATCTGTACTGCCTTTTTCTAGGCTCATAACTATGCTTAAATAATTTATTCCACTCTTTAAGAACTATTTTAAATTTTCAAATCATAGGCTATTACAAACATAATAGATTAGGCAAGCTCTTAAGGTTAGTAGTGAATAAATAGAAATTAATTTCAAGCAAGGTGTATTTGAGGATTTAATATGAATTAATTATTTATTTAATTAGGAAAATATGAGGATTTAAACTATATGTTATGTTATTAAATATTAATTAGTGGACTTTTAATTTTGGAGTGGAGCAAATTGAAAAAGATGATAAAAAAAGGGTAGAGCTCAATCAAGAATCCTAGTCCAATTAAAATAAAAAGAAGCAGCGAAGCCCAACAAGTAAATCAAATTTCTTATTTAATAATAGCAAAAGTAACTTTTTAAGTGAATGACAATTGTTCATGGTGATTTTTGATGGATATTAACCTTTACCCTCATGCAAGATCCCTACCTATACCTATTTACATTAAAATACCCTATTCATGAAATCAAAACCAGTGCCTCTCATAAGAAGAAGGATATATTCAAGCTCTTCATCAAGTTACAAGTTCCATTTAAGGCATTTACTTAAGGATTTAGCCAAGGTACATGAAGGAGAAAAAAAAAAATCTTCTACTCCTTCTTAGCTTCATTTTGAACTAATTAGAATTTTAAATAGATGAAGTTTATACTTAGGGCTTTAAAATTTGGCAATTTTGGGGATTTTAATAATTAAAGTTGGAATTGAGTAATTAAACATATGATTGGGTCTCTAGTAATGTAATTGATGGGATAATAATAGTGGTAGACACTCAATTTTATGATGATCATATGGATTCGTATTAAGTGTTTTATGTATTGCCTAAGTAAGAATTTGGTTTATGATAAAGATGGAATTAAGGTAATTTTTATACTCCATATATATATAATGCTACTAAATTAATTAAGGTGATGTAATACCTTGGTTTGATATGCCAATTAGAAGGTAAGGTATTGAGCCCTTTTTATGTGAGGCATATTTATGGTTTTCTTGGACGTAAGATTGGGCTAATCAAGGTATAAAATTCCTACCTTATATATTATTAATTGTTAAATTGGATTGGGTAGTAGTTGGGTTAATGGACTCTAAATGTTTAATATGATATCTATTAGAAATTGACTTTTTGTTAGAAGCATATTTTTTGTAAATTTAAGATTTTATAATTCCTAATTTATATATTTAAATGATTTAAATTAATCATGATGATCTATTTTTTTTTATTTGTGAAATTAGCAATAAAGTGTTGACTAATTATAAGTTAGGGTGGCGTTCGTGGCTTATTAACATTAGAGTTCATGCAATAGTGATAAGTTTAAGAAGTGAGTTATTTGATTAAAGGATTATATGTATTAATTTACTATTCTAGATCTTTAGCTTATTCTTTGGTGAGAATTTGGCTAATTGTGAACTCTTGGAAGGTAGTTAATGACTACAAATATAATGCTTATTTAATTTAAAATTGTGGTTTACAAATGTTTTGTTGGAACTTCAAGTAATGACATAGGTGTTATTTTTTATATGATGTTTTGACCCATAAAGGTTTTGGAAATGAGATTGTGAAATTATGGTTTTGTTGTACATATTGAAATGTGGAATTGTTGCTTGACTTGAAGTGCATCATTTCTTAAATGGCTATGTGATGTTTTCAAACATATGCTTGTTTTCTTGCCTATTATAGCATTGTGGTTGAAAACCCAAAAATGAGTATTTACTTAATGACTATGATATGATGCTATTGATTGATAAGCTAGTGTGTCGATTTGCAGCAAGTGCTCACTGTTAGGCTAGTGCTAGGCTTAAGGTCACAAATCTCATTTGGTGTGAGATGGATAAGCGAACAGTATAGTCAACTTATATTGCAAATACTACCAAAGGGAAAGTAGGGGTTGTCATTGTGAAATCTCACCTATGAGTACTGCTGAATATATGGTTTTCTAAATAAAGGTTTGTTTAAGAAAATGTTTTGTATTAAATGTTTTTATCCTTTATTGATGATTTGTGAAGATGGATTAGAAACTATTGATTGATTCACATAGTTGACAAATATTTCTTAAAGGTATTTTCTCTACATATATTACTTTTCTTTTTACTAAACACATTTCTTTTAAAAGGGCCTTATATTTATGGCTAAGAATGCATGATTTGGAACTCCACTAGCTATTGGGATTTTATCTCATGTTTTGTGACTGACATTTTCAGGATGAAAAGCTCTGATTAGCAAGGAGAAACTAAATAATGAATACTTTAGTTAAATTAGTTTAGTAAAGTGACATAATAGGATTCATGATGATGTTATAAGAGAAGATGGTACTTGAGATTTTTAGTAATTCTAGTTTATATCTACTATTAAGTTTTATTATCAAATAGTTTGTATAGAATTTTAATTTTGATTGTTATGTTAAAGTTATACTACAAACTATTCATTTTAGGTTCCATAGTTGATTATGAATGGATTATTGTTGGAAATTGTATTATTTTATAGATTTAAGTACTAGGTGTTATACCTTTCAAAGTTGCAGCATTCAAAAAATGCTTAAAAATTAAGAAAAATAGCTTGCTTCACACACCTAGGGTGGCACTTAAAGCCCACACGCCACCTTAGGGACTGACTTCGAACATGAGGCTGCCAAGAGTGGACTCTTTTTTTCTTCCTCTTTCCATTGGTATGGTCACGTGTCCCAATGGAGGCAAGAGTGAGCCATGCATACCCCCCTCAAGAGTAGGACTCCCACTTTATTTTTAACCTTTAAACTTGGAAAAGTTTTTGGAATTTGTAGAATCTCAATTTCAAGTAGTTATCTTTGAAGAGCCATATCTCCTTCATTTCTTATCCAAATTAGACAAATTATGTGTCATTAGAAAGCTTGCACACATTAGTGGTTTGAAAAGAAAATTAGCCTTCAAAAGTGGGCTGTTTGGCAACTTTTCTAGAAATCACAATTTCAAGCCCCCAACTTCAAATGATTATAACTCACTCAATTTGAATACAAATGGGATGAAATTGGTGGCAATGCAAAAGTTTATTCAACGAGCTTTCCAACCATATATGGTTTACATCAAATCATTGTCTGGCCAGAATGCCAAGCATAAGAAATTGGCAGTTACAACACCCATTTTCTGAATATTCAAGTCCAGGTTTCTCCTTAATGGTCAGTGCATTTTCTACCAAATTCCTACCACAATAGATAAGCTATCTATTGTATGAATTTTGTGGCCTAATTTGGTTTCTATCAAATTATGCTATTAAAGGGGTTCTTTGGTTCATATATGAAATTTTCATGCAACTTTTACTTTCTAACTCCAATTGCACAATAATTAATGCACAAGAATCATATATATATATATATATATATATATATATATATATATATATATATCAATGGAAATAGAGTATCTAAACCAACCTAGGTCTGATACCAATGAAAGAAAGTAAGGAATAATTACATGCAAAAGCATATCTTGTCAGATTTGTCTATTACACGCGAATTTGGAACAAATCACCCTATGGAATTTGTTCTATTTCCCAATAGATGGCACCAATTTACCAAAGAGGATCAATGGAGTTTTGCTTATGTGTTTCACTCTTTTGTTCACAAAGAAAAGTAAGAAGGAGATAGAGAGCAATTTCATATAAATCTACTTAGACATTTTTGCACTAATTTAATTAATTGACTTTTCAAAAATTTCAAATATTCAAAAATTAAATTTTGAATAATAATCAATTTAATTAATTAATTAATACGTTTGGACTTTAATAATATATTTAAGTCAATCTATCATGAATAGTTCAATAATCTAACATTGATAGAAAGAGATGCCTTAATCAAAAAAATTTTTATTCAGTTCCTACATATGATTCCTTATTTATAAACATCAACTAAATGTCCTTGTCCTATCCTAAAAGTAGGCTAAATTATAAATTTGTACTTTAATTTTATTAAAAGAATTTTATTTTAAGTTGTTATCTTTAATAATTTTAAAAATTCATTAACTTTTTAAATTGTTACAAAGTAGCCATTTTCTCTGGTGCCATTAACCATCCTCTATTAAATACATTCCTATCATCCTATATCATAATTTGGCCTTAAAAAAGTAAAACAGTTAATAAAGTTAAGGACTAAAATAAGACTTTAATAGAATTAAGGAATTAAATTAATAATTTGGCCTTAAAAGTAAAACATCTTATCTAACTTCAACATTATGATCACCATCCATTCTGTATGTATTTCTAACTTTTCCAATTTAAATATGTTGATATACTTTATCCAAATTCATAGACTTCATCTGTGTTCTTAAATTTCTTGATAATCCTTCTAACTTCCAAGATATAGTGGAATTTAACTGTTAGAGGGAGAAATTTGAAGGTGTCCAAATTGTAACACCATAATTTCTTTTATCTTATGCCATTCTCATGCTTTACATTCATAATTTCTATGAAGGAGCAAGAAAAGAGAATTAAAATAATGCATTTTATTTCTTTATGTCGTGTATAAAAATCTCATTTGATGTCACGTGGATTGTGTGAGCTCGTATAACACATTCTCATATTTAATTATATGGTTACAACTCATTTACATCATAAAATGTGGCCCACAACTCATGGAACTTGAAAGAAAGCTTAGAATATTCATACATATTTTCGCCCAAAATTTGGCTCTTTTCTGACCAAATTTTAAAAATTCATAACTAAACTTAGAAAAATCAAAATCATACATTCTTAGTTATTCTGGAAAGCTATGGATGTCTACTTTATATAAAAATTTCCAAATCATAACATCCATCATAGAGGACGTTTGACGTCTGAAAAAGTCCAAAGGTCAAATTGCCTTCTGGTGCTGTCACAAATTTCTGCGGCAAATTTTGAAAATATCTAATTAATTCCACAAAAATCTAATCTATGCAAATGATACCAACATAGAAATCTGTAGATGTTAGCTAGAGGAAAAAAATAACTTCATACCAATTCAGGCAATCCAGATCTTAGAATTTAATGGAATAGTAACTCAAGTCGGGTAAAACTCCTGATACTAGATGGATTCTTTAAAAAATCATATATCTCTCTCTAGACATCTAAATGAGGTGCTTCTAATTAGCACAAGTCATTGGGAATGTCTAATTTCTTTGTATAAAATTTTGTGGCAATTGGACATCATTTGAGCCTTATGTGATAAATTTCATTTTCAGATCAAATGAATAGTGCAGCAGACAAAACCAGAAAATTTGCCAACTTTAAAAATTCATCATATATTCTGTAGACCTCTGAAAATTATGTTCTTTAACTTCTCAAAAATTTCTCAACAAGTTCTAAATTCATGCCAAATTTTAGATCAAAAAAAGCTCATTTGACTAAAAAGTGACATAAGGTATCAGAATATCTAAATGACTTTTCTTTGATTTTGGCACCTTTTGGGCAAGTCTAAAAGTATAATTAAGACTTATGTGAATTACCCAAATGGTTCCAAACTCCATGCATCTCATTTTGGCAATTTCATCCACACTTATGCATATTTCTATAATGTTATTCAAGAAGCCACATTAACATTACAAGCTCATTTTACATTCTAGGATTTACATACCATAATCTCTCACTTATACATAATACATCAACATATTTATACATGTTCATAACTTCATACGACATATACATCCATGAATTACAACATATGCCAATTGTATGGTTTCAAAGTAATAAGATTTCCACATTTTCATGTCATTCCTTCATCTCTCATGTGGTTGACTCCCATTGCCTCGCTCTTTGAGTCCACCTAGCATGTTAGGACATTGGAGAGGATGGGATGAGATTCAAAGAATCTCAATAGCTCATCTCCCATTCAATCATATATAATAGATACAAACAAGTCTCATAAATGCATATATGGTCATGTGGACATGTTTGAACATTCAAGAGACATTTTTATCATTCGAGAAAGTCATACATAGCATACAAAAACTTGCCAAGCAAGTGGATTAACCTCATCCAACTTCTTGTGGATATTAGACTTGCCTCACCCATTCTTTAAGAGATTCTTGGACTCAACCATACTCTTGGGATTCCATCTTACTTTTGGGTGACTCTTTGCTTTGTCTCAACCAATCTCAAGGGTTCTTGGCTCATCCTTACCATAACTAAAGGTTCTTGGCCTCACCACACTCAAGCAAATCTAAGCACACATAAAAAAAACATCATATAAGAGCATATTGTAACATCATAACACCATGGAATTAAATTCATACTAGAACACTTTTCATGGCTTAAAAATACACACATATACATTTAAAACAAGCTAAGCACACATCCATGCATGATCCATGCATGAGAAAAGATGGAGAGAGCTACCTTGCTAACATTCGTACACTTTTTCCTTAAGCCTTGCATCCTCTCGCTTGACCCCATACACCTAAGAAGGTGGAGATCATTCCTCTTGACCTAGACACAATTTGTGAAAGCCAATTAGGCTCATGGAATTAATTCTAAGGCCACACACACTTGCTTGAACTTTAGCTTGATCTATAAACCTCATTATAGTTCTATAATTGCACCTAATGAAGTAACACCCCTCAAATAAATTCTAGACTCCATTCTTTTCTTTCAAATATGATTCTTGACTCCTTTTAAGCCTTTTGGAGTCATTACACAATTAAAACAAAGAATCTAACAACATGTTGCTTCTTTAAGTCATAATATGGAACCTAAAGCACTAATTCACTTTCTATGAGTTCTAAATTTTTTCTAAGGCCTCCTCTCATATTTATTCATCATATATGGCTCAAAAATAGGTTTAGAAAAATTTAAAACTCTCCCTAGCTATGCCATCTCCCTTAGGCTAAGAAAATGGAGATTTTGGCTTTCTATGGACCTTACTTTATTTTCTTAAGAGAAGATGCATGTGAAGAGCCTCTTAGGGATCTTAGGAGCTCATTTAAACTCTTATTTAGGCCTAGGAATCATCATACAAAATCAGATTTTACAAGGTGTAATTGAAACCCTAGAAATTACATCTTGAAATTTAATGGCTTTTTGTTAATTCCCTTTGCATATTATTAATCTTCACACCCTTTTTCCTTAGAATCACCCTTGGTTCTACCTAAAAATCATTTTCTCTTTGGTCTTCTCAAGTGGGGCAAAATGGAGAAGAAGGGAACCAAAGATGACAATCATAGGAAGAGAAATTATCTTATTTTCATGGCTTTTCTCACTTGAATCTTGTCTTCTTTGAGCTCCTCTCTTCAAATCCAAATTTTCTCCTCAATTTCTCCCTTAAAATAGATTTATAAACTTCATTATAATCATGGGAAACAAAGAAGAATAGAGGAGAAGAGGTTTGGAATGAAGAAAGCATGAAAAATCATAAAAATCCATACCTTTCTACCTTGAATTTCTCTTCCTTTTCTTCCTCCTCTCGTGCACCTCATCCTCTAAGGTTTTCCTCTAGTTTTGGGTAGAACATGTTCATGCATAATAAAGAGAGAAGAAGGGCACATCATATATATAGGTGGGAGGAAGTTACACTTTTCAAAAATTTTCATTTTGCCCTTCGTTCTTAGCATTTTTGTTTCTTTTTCGTTTTAACTCCTTTATGAGAATTGTCTTTTCCATTATGAAATTTAGATTCCTAATTTAGTAAAATGGCTTTGGAATCACTCAAATCGGAACTAAAACCTTTCTAAACGAATCTGTCAAAATTCGAGTACACCGACATTGGAAAACATTCACGGGAGGGGATTTAACTGTCCTGGAGCTTTCCATGGTTTTCAGGGCCTTTGAAAATCCCAGAAAACTCAAAACTTTCATTTAAAAAGCCCTTTTGTGTGAATTCCAAAATTTGCTCAAAATTATGAAAATGTTATTATGTTTCGTAAGCTTTTCGTAAGAAATTATTTTTTCATTCTAGCTTTACTTTTCTTTCCGTCTAAGCCTGGGATTCTCATTTTTAGGAGTTTAGAATGCTTTTCAAATTTTTTGAGATCTTAACTATCTCATTTCGGGAGACTTCCTTTTGTATCCAGTGAATTTCGTTTGTTTACGGAAAAATCGTATATTACGTTTCTCCGGTTTTTTCTTATTTTTAGATAACCGGATGTTACACAAATTCATAAACTTCATTTGTGTTCTTTAAATCTCGATAATCCTTCTGACTTTCAAGATATAGTGGAATTGAACTGTTGGTGGTAGAAGCATGTAAGGTTCAAAACTCATGACATCTGTTGTGTTTTTAAATTTCTTGATAACCTTTCTAACTTCCAGGATATAGTGAAATTTAACCACCGGTAGAAACTTGAAAAAGTGTAAATATTTTATTCGACAATCAGCACACACAGTGAGCAGCAATATCATCACATAATTTATTCATCTACCCAATAAAAGGAAAGCAATCTTCGTTATAGTGTAGATCCGAAACACATTGAAGAGATATAAATTTGCATTCTGAATCATAAATCTAAATGCACAGTCTACCATCGTCAAGCCATTTCCAACTTGTGAGAAATTCAAATGATTAAACCGAAAGACTTTTATAAAGTCGAAATACATCGATAGTGTCGAAATACAACATTACTAGTTAATTAAACAGACTAATTCTGATATAATATAACAAGTTCATCTAAGAGTCACTATATTCTTCACTGAAATTATCATCATCATACTCATCATCTTTGTTCAAATAGCCATTTCCTTGACCAAGGGATTGCACTCCTTGAAAACCATAACCGGGAGTATTCAATGGCGGTTGATGAACAGGAAGATTAGGTTGATAAGGCCGTGGTGTCCGAAAAGTAGAGGAATTAGGATGATATTGAGGTGGGGTTGGCCGGAATGCATCTACTTTAGGATTATGGGGCGGCGGCGGCTGATTGAAAGAAGCTACTTTAGGATGAAGCGGTGGTGGCGGTGGAGGTGGCGGGGTTTGGAAAGCAACTACTTTAGGATGATGTGGTTTTGGCGGTGAAGAAGGATTGTCCTTGATAATCAACTTGTCACTCAGCCCTCTCAAAATAACAATGTTTTCATTTTGTTGATTTTGATAGTTTTGCAATTGTTGGATACAAAGTTGAAGAGTATTCTTTAGTTCTACTCTTTCACGTTCCAGACTCTCCGCCCATTGAATCCATACACGATTCACAGCTTCAAATGATTTCCTCACTTTCCCTTGAAACTCTATGCCGATTGTATCCATCACTCTTTGCAAGTGATTATTGTGGTCTTCATAGGTATCCTCAATGGAGCTTTGGCTCGATTGCTCTTCGTCCATTCTTGAAAAATATTTTTCCTTCATAACAAACAAATATTCCAATAGAATACAGAAAAGATTAGAAATTATGTAGATATCCCAAAGATGTTCTTGTCAAATTTTAGAGTAAACTAATTAAAAAGTCAGTTCTTAAATTATTATACTTGTTTAGTTTTAATTTTTAAAAATTAGTAATGGCACGAGTTAATCCACTAAAGTAAACTTCTTGTGAGAAATTCTAACATACTCTTGAGCTTTGGCTTCGTTGCTCTTCGTACATCCTTGGAGAATATTTTTCCTCCTTAACAAATATTCCAATAAAGTATAGAAAAGCTTAGAAATTACGTAGCTATTGCAAAGATTGCAATGTTAAATAGAGTAAACTAAAACCTCAGTTACTAGATTGTTAGATTCGTTTAGTTTTAGTTTTAAAAAATTAATAATAGCAAGAGTTAATCCAAAGTATTAATTTACTTCAAATTTTATAAACATAAATGACTTGAGGTTTTATGTTGCCTTCTTTTGGTGTAGTGTAAAGCTTAAACAATTATACACACCAAAGCATACAATTTATAAGGCATTAAAAAATAAATATTACCTTATTATTCTTGTGCTTAGATGAAGATATAGAACCACCAAAGGGAAATTTCTCATTTACTTGGCTCTTATTGTTATTTTTAGATTTCTCAGCACTCCTGAATTGCTTCACGTTCTGATTGGCACGGGCTTGTGAGGAAATGTGGTTCAGCTGTGCACATCCATGTGCCTCGAAAAAGTCACGGATCATACAGTGATTTTCAGGATACCACCAAAATTTTTTCTGTCCAGGGTGCCAAAATGAATGTAAATAATGGATAAAATAATAAAATTGCCACGAAAACTCTATTTTTCAAAATATTTTTATTGTTGCTTTTTTCATCGCATCATTATCTATAAAATAAGATAAAGACGAAATATGAAATAGAGCAAAATCAAAAGCACTTTCAGAAACAAGATACTAAATTAAAAGAAGTAAATTGAAAGTTATCTATCCATATTAATAAAAATATATATACTTACCTCAAATTCTCTAAACCACATATCTCTGACAGATTGAGGTACTTCATACCAACAATGATACGACCCATTAAAGTTACTCTTAATTATGTCAATGATTTCGGCAATCCCTGCTCCACCTGGATAAAATCTGTTTTGATTGCATGATAGCATACATCAATAATTTTAATAAAGATAAGAAAAAATATTTTGAAAATACAATAAAAAGAAATTTCATTTTATCTCTTCAAACTAAATTTTACTTACAAAATTAATAAATAAATTTTAAAATATAACATAATATCTCCTATATTGTGAACTAAAATAAAAATGTTAAATTTTAGTTAAAATTAATTACAAAATATTATTTTCTATTCTCAACAATCTTCATAGGGTGAAAATCAACTAGGATAAAAATATAAATATAAGCCTTGCAGTTAATTTTAGTTAAAATTCAATATTTTTATTTTAATTTAAAGTTTAAAAGATATTTTGTTATATTTTAGAAATTTTGATTTATGAATGAATTGCCGTAGTTGATAAAATGAAGACTTACTCCTGTCCTGCTGAATCTATATACTTCCTGTGTGATGGCATAGCTTTCATGGCGGAAGGAGACGGCTGATTTTTTGATGGGCCTCTTGCATCTATTCTACTTGTTCCAGAAACTCCTTGAGACATCTACAATATAAAACAAAATTTTATTGTTGCATGAAACCAAAAAAAAAAAGGTTTAGTCAATATATACATGTTTTCAACGTTTAATTTAAACAAACATTAATAATCAACAATCATGCATTATCACTAAGTATAACCTTACTTATATACTATACGATGTTCACTATATTATAACTGAGATGAAAGGCACATGACAACTATTAAAATGCTAAGTATTCCAACTATAGCTAAATTTATATGATACAAAATTATAAAATCTTTTTTTTTTTTTGACGTTTTCACCTTTTGATGAGTTTTTTTGTTTTTCCAGATATGCAAGTTTTTGGACTCCTTAAAATAAAATTGTGTAAAAGATGAAGATATGCATGTAATATGCGTGTGTGTCTGAGTGTGTTTTGTTTTTCTGAAAGCTTTAGTATAATGGATTTGAAGTCAAATAAATAAAGAATATATTATGAAAAATTGCAAAGTACATACAGTGAACTAAGGAGAATATGGATGAACGGAAACTTGAAAAGTTTGCGGGTAGAGGAAGAAGGTGGCGGTTGGCGAGCTTAGAATAAGAGTGAGATATCACAAGGCAAGCGCAAAAGGAAAGTTGGCATAAACTCATTATAAATAGGCCGAGGCCAGTATCACTTTCCTAAGCTAGTAACTTTCAAGTTCAACTTAAGGAGACCCCACAAGTCTAAGGAAACTAGGCGCCTCTCGTGGTGGCATGGCCATTAGCCTCTCGTTTTCTGTCATTCCCTCTCTCTCCTTCCCTTGAATTTCGAGAGGAGAATTATAATAAAAGATTAAAAAATAAAAATATTTATTTTTAAAAATTTATTATTATTTATTTTAAAATAATTATTATTAAGTTTAACAATAAACTATTGAATTTAATAGTAATAATCTTAAAAAATAAATTTTTTTTTTAATCTTTAATTGTAATTTTCCCAATTTTGAAATCAAACAACCTTCTCACTCTGTGATTTAACTAAATTTTCATTTCTGTTTTTTTTAAATCATCTCTTCTAACAATAATTTTCTCTTTTAATAATAAATTATAATAGAATTGTTTTCATTATTCATTCAAAATATATCTTTTTGTTCTCAAAAGCAAAGATGCCACAACTTTTGATTTTGTCCTTCTTTTGCATCCGTTTGATTAAATGACGCAAGAAAAAAAATAAAAAATAATATTTATACTTTTATTTTAAAAAAATAATAAAAAATAATGCTATTAAATAATATTTATAAAAATATAATAAATATTATATATAATTTAAAAAGAGATTCCCTTACCCCTAAAACATATCAAAGGCCACCATTGATTGCTCAGTCAGTGTTAGCAGGATCTGAAAAATACTTTCCTTCAGTTTTTGGCTTTTTGGTTTTTTTTTTCTTTTTATTAATTTAAAACAGTAACAAAGTAAACTAATAACACCAAAAAGTTTGTCATTTAATATCTTTCAAAACCGTGAACTGGAGGCTACTATTGTGGAAACTATGCTTGTAGCTATCATGATTATTCTACAAATTTACTTTTATTTAAGAATTTTAAATTATTAAATTTAAATATACTTCTTTATAAATAGAAAAAAAAACTATAAATACAAATTTCAAGGGTTAAAAAAACACGGCAAAACAACTTGATAACTCAAAGCACTCAAGAATCACATCTTCACAACATACCATCTTTAAGGCTTTGTATTTGTATAGTCATCGTATTCTCAGCAAACCACTCCTCTCCTTTATTTTAAGGTTTCTCTTCTTGTTCATAGCCTGATTCGACCCAAGATATTTATTTTCTTGATGTGATAATTTTAGAATATCATATATAGAAATATGTAATATTTAATATTTACAATAAATAATGTGTTATAAAATTATTTACAGTATCTCTCTAGTTGCTTGTTTTTACCTTATTATCGCAAAATAATAATATTTTTATTTTTACTATATGCAATGTCAAAAATAATATCTATTATATATATAAAGTTTCGATTTGATGATACTGTAACTAAGCCGTTTCTGTGACTCGGCTTCCATTCGGTTTTGTGTTTGTTTTAATGATTTTTTTTTTACAGTATCATTAAACCAATTTTTATTATGTTATTCTTCTATTATATGTTGTTTTCGAGCAAAGCACGGGGTGCCCAGCTAGTTGCCTCTATAAGTTACATTCCTAGGTGAGGTTTATATATATATATATATATAGAGAGAGAGAGAGAGAGAGAGAGAGAGAGTAAAAAATCAATCTCAAGACTGAACTAATTTGAAAAGTAACAATGGCATGAGTTTCCCTGCGTCTTTTTATGCTTGCAAGTGGTATAGAAAAAATAACTAGACTTTTTAAGAAGCACCTTTTTACGCTCGCAAGAGGTATAGAAAAAGTAGGCATTGGGACTTCCTAAAGAGGGAATTTTATTTCAAAAGGACGACAAGAGCAATTGAAAATGTAACTTGTCACTTCCAACCATAAAGAGGTACCTTCCTAAAAAGTTTTACTATTTTTCTACACTCCTTCCGAGCATGAAAGGACACGAAGAGACATATGCTAATGCAATTTTTTCAAGTTAATACAGTCCAAATACTGTGTCAATTATTTAATTTAGATATTCTCTTTTTTATTCAATTTATAATTTTAAGTTAATAAAAGTCACAGGCACAGATAGCTTTATACTAATTACTAACGAGGATATTTTGATTTTTAATCATAAATAATTAGTTATGATGTTGGCTAAGGGAGTGTATGAGGATAAATACTAAGTATTACATGCTATGCTATCTTAGGAAATATGTATTCGAGAATGTAATAGTGGTTTATGTGAGAATACTACAGGTGTTTGTTTGAGGATGTCCTTCGTAAGTTTGTTTGAGAAGCTTGAAATTAAATCACTGTGTGGTAGAATTTGAAGTGTTGTAGATAAAATGATTAATTTTGAGTGGCTATGTATTTAGTATTACCTTTAAAGTTATAATGGAATTAGTACTCAACTTGGGATTTTATATTCAAAAATAAATGGCTCAACTCAAAGGAACTCAAAATAAGATACTAGATAGAACTCTAGCAAGCATAGAGAGTATAAGAGCGTCACTTCAAAGGGTAGGAGATAATGTCAAATGGATCACATTGTATAGGGTGAGGTGGCATAATCTTAGATTTGTTATCATAATTAAGTGTCATGCAAATATCAATTGCTTTCTCAATTCTCCCGGGCACTACAAGTTAAAGTAAAAAAATACACTTAAGGCCTGTTTGGTTCCCAGGTTGTAATATAATCCACAATACAATCTTTTTTTGCAATATTTATTATATTCGCATAATCATTATTTAGTTTATATATATATATATATATATATATATTTACATATCTAACATTCGTTCAACTAAACAGGTTCTTAATTTAACCAATCAAGATGTGTTAGTTGAGGTAGGTGGGGGAAAAGTCAAAGAAATGCATTACCTTTGTCATACTTTATAATATTCCTATGGTTAAGGTTCCAGTCCCTCCTACTTTTACCATATAGAAGGAAACACCAAATGGATGGATCTCTAACATCCCAATAGCAATAAAATGAGAGACATAGTTAATAAGAGAAGTGAGAGGAGGTATGTGGCCACTTAAGGTGATACTAACAATAATATTACTAAGAGTGATACTCTTTGATTGCATTTAACAATGATGGATAACTTAACTTTAGTTAGGTGCATGCTTTGCTTGAGAGAAAGGGGAAGGAAGATGCCAAGAATTCTTGTTTGTTGGCCAACCAGATACCCCATATAGGCAAGATTAAGAGGCACTTTATGTGCAAAACGCACTCAATGAGTATAAACTAGATCAAATGCACTTTATGTGCAAGTTTGCACTTCATAAGCTAATTGCACTTCATGTGCAAGACACACTTGATGAGTCCAAACTAGATTTAGAGCAAAGTTTCATGGTTTTCATAGCATGTTTTCTAAACAAATATTTTGATAGGCTATAAAAAAGATTTATTATTTTAAAAAATTAGAAGTACTCATACTTTGACATGAATGTTTACGAAAAGCTTGCTAATTATTTAGATTGAACATTGAATCAATTTCCAAGTTAGTCGTTCATCACCCATCCTCACATTAGTTCATCTCTTTCATTTGTATGGGTTGGCAAAACTAAGAGAGAGAAGGAAAGCATCCATTACTAAAAACTTAGTTGAAAAGAGAGAAACGTTTCAAGGCTTGCAAGAGGAAAATTCTTTGCTCCTCTCTCTTAGAATTGATCAATTCACAATCATTATATTCTTTTAACTAACTTCAAAATGATTAGAATGAAGCTTCATAGGGAAAAAAGCTATGGGATGATAATTTAATGTGAATAGTTATTGTATAGCACTACAACAAGAAATTTTTTTAGGTGTACTTAGAGTATAGTATATTTAAAAAAATCAAAAGTCAAAATTGAATTTGTATAGATATAATTTATGCATAGTACAAATAGAATCCACGTGCAGAATAAATTTTAATCATTGAATATATAAATAACGTGGCATATCAAGTATATGTAAAAATTGCTCCTACAACAAAATCATCAAAAAGCTGACTAAAAATATAGTGGGAAAATGAGATATAGCAGTTGCAAATTACTAAATTGCAACTGAAAAAATGATTGATGTATTCAATCAAATTTGGGATGCACATAGCCTTAATAATTGCGTTTTCAGTTATTAATAATGTCAACATAATAAAATGATAAAAAGTTGCAATGCTACAACTTTTTTCCAAAAAAAAATTACATTTAGCGACTTAAGATCTTATAAAATTTATAATAAAGAATCTTTAAAATTAAAATTACCCTCAAAAACTATAATTATATTTTCCTGTAGTTAATAATAAATCTTTTAAATTCAATAATAAATCCTCTAAAATCTAATAATAATTATGATTTTTGAAAATAATTTTAATTTTTAAGATCTTTTATTATAAATTTTACAAGATTTGGATCTTTAGATGTAATTTTTTTTTCTTGTTACTGCATGGTTTGTCTTTTTTTTTTCAAATAAAAGAATACTAACACATTTAATATAATTTATTAATATATTCAAATATTTTTATTAGTTTAAATTTATTTAATTAATATATTATATAAATACATTTTTAATTATTATTTTAATTATAATATCGATTTATAATTTATAGTATATATAATTACAAATAATAATTTTTATAATATTAAATAAATTTTTAATTAATATAATATATCTTAATTTAAAAAAAGCAACTAACATAATTTCGAGTGAAAGATAGTCAGAATTTCTAATTGATACTTTTAGTCTTATTGCCAATTACTTTTCTTTTTAAAATTATAATATAATTTATTTAATATTATAAAATTACATAATTATAAAATATATATATAATCTTATATAAATTGTAAATAGAAAATATAATTAAAATAATAATCTTTTTCCACTTGTGACAAAAAATATCTTTTATATATATTATATTTTTTTATCATATTTAATTAAGAATATAATTTTTAATTATTACATTAATTTTATTTTTATATTAATAATTCCTTAATTATCATTAACTAATTTTTCATAACTATATTATTAATACCCTTTCATATTCAGTTAAAATAACAATTTTTGAATTTAAGTATTACGTGGATTATAATCATAATTCTTTAATCATGACTGTATCATATTAAGTTCACTACTTTTTATATTTTTTGCTTCTCTTTTTTTTTTATGCTCTTCTTTGCTTGTTCTCTATTATTTCACATCTCCGTTTTTCTTCCACCCTCTCCATTTTTCTTCTTGAAGGACAAAAAATAGAATATTCATTAATTTAAAAAATTCAAATAATAAATAACAAACATGTGAAATTGTTTGTTAACTACAAAAAATATGAGAAAATACCAACAGGAATATATTAATCTTACCATTAATAACCAAAAACAAAGAAGAGAGAATTGAAGAGAAAAATCACAGAGAAAGAAGATGCCACAAAGAAAAAGAGAAAAGCTAGAAAGAAGAGATAGACGAAAGGGAGAGAAGATGGGAAACCAGAGATAAGGAGAAAGATAAAGAAGGGAAAAACCAGATAGTAGGACAGGAAGAAAAAATGGAGAGAGCATAGTTCGAACGAAGAGCTTAATAAGAAGAAAAGAAAGCGGGAAGAAATGGAAAGAGCCAATAAATGAAAAGCGTGAATGAAAATAGAGTATATATAGAATATAAAAGGGTACGAGTGAAAAAACAATTATCTTGCACCTTCTTTTCAGATTCCATTTCATTTTTCACTCTCCGAATGCCTTTTTCTTTGTATTTTTTTTCTTTTCCACTAAACACTTAGAACATATATTAAATATATATTTTATATATATTAAGCTTGTTAATATATAATATAAAATTTAATATATTAATTATTAAATTTAGAACACATTTAGTAAAATTAAGTATTAGATAAAAAAAATTATTATTACACATACGCATCATAAAATTACAGAAAACTAAAAAAAAAAATTAGAAATCATCTTCCTCGTTCCAATCCTCCACCACCACCTCATCGTCGTCATTTTGATAATTAGAGGTGCTTGGGTCTATATGGTTCAAGATGTCCTTGATAGCTTGAGGTCAGGCTAGCAATATTCTGAGAAAGTCGATTACATAATTTTATCAATTTGTTCTCGTATTTCTTGAAGTTGCTTATCTTTATTCTGGATTTTTTTCTGATAAGTTTGTTTTGCATAATCAAGAAATTGATTTCTTATCGCATCATGGATATATGAGTGCTGATTGTATAATGGCAAGTTATTTTAGCTGTATCCCATAGTCAGATTCCCAAAATACCTTATTTCTTTCCACCGACAGCTTGGACTCATAGCTCAAGCTCTTATGATTGTTGAAAATTATCCAAACTCTTTGCCTCACTTTTACCCCTAGTATAATAAAGAAAAAAAAAATTCAAAGTAGCTAAAGTTGAAATGAAAGTATAACGTATATAGAAAATTACACTTACACATGTAATTTCTAATTTTTTGTCTACCCATTTGTTATCTTTTCTTTGATGGAGTCAAATAAATAGCTCAGCTGCCCTGGGTTCTCTGCCCATTTCTTTCGCTTCTTATGTGCAAAATAAAATATGATTAGGTAAATATATGAATGTATATTTAAAATAATAAATAATTACTTAAAATATTAAATTATTTACTAATCTTTTGGAGTGTTCTATTATTGGTATAGGACATCCAATATGGAAAGATAAGTCTAAACTAAAGTCGGAGGCTCTATTTTTCTTCCTTTCCTTACTTTTTTGTTGGAATGTTGGTGTGTCCTATTTAAAACACAATTGATCCTAGATGGATTTGCCTATCCAATATGGTTTTATTCTGGCTTTTCGAGCATCTCTGATATAATTCTTTAAACGACCCATTGCATGAGACTTGAAGTTGTTCCTAATTTGTTGGTCATGTTCAAGATACCAATAATATTGTTTCGAGAAAATTAGTGATTTTAATCATTAATAAATGAAAACACTAAATATTACAATAAATCATGATGATGAAAATCCACCTAAAATTCTTTAAACTATAGCTCTTTCCCTATAGTAGGAACTTCAGACCAATTACTATATGGCCCTTCATATTGACTTTTGAAAATATTAACTATATTTGTGACAATAGCTTTGTGATTTAGTTGAAACCTAATCAATAATCAAAATTAGATATCTATTAATTAAATTTACAAATAATTAAAATTTATGTTGATATTATTAAATAATATAATCTAGAAACTCAAGACTCTACTATTTTAGGAAGTAATAACATGTTGCCATAATTTTTCCACTTCGAATCTCAAAAGTAAGGAATATTTTTCTATTCTATTTTTTTAATGCATTTTTATTCTTTCTAAAAACATAGTTCATTAACAAAAACTGTTAATGACAGTCAAACTAGGAATTCTTTTTCCTATACTCCAAAGCAAAAGCTTTTGAGTTATGCATATAATAATAATATTCTAATATTTTCAATAGTATTCTACCTCAACAACATTTTATACGTTGAAAAGTTATTTACCATCCATATTAATAGTACTCTTATTTGGAAGTTCTGCACTTTGAAAACATCAAAGGTGGTTACTCCTTCCTCCTATAATAATATTAACTCATTAATCAATAATTGCAAGAAGACATCAATCTTACTTTTAAGATTTTGCTATCTACAAATGATTGCTATAAAAACTAAATAAAGAGCAATCATGCACAATTCTAGAGGAAAATTATAAGGAGTAATTATCATTAACCAACATAAATATGGTAAAGTAGATTGATTATAAGGAGTGAACCCATTTGTATGTAAACCAAGTCTAGCATTTCTTGGTTCCATGGCAAAACTAGAATATATCTTATCAAAATGTTTCTATACCTCTCCATCTGAAGGATGGCACAATACACATTCATGTCTTTTGTTATTTTACTGTCATTCGTATAAGTTCAGCATAACTTATTGAGGCATAAAACCTTTGCAATCTAGGAATATTTGATAAATAATCCATTTCTTTTACTAGAATCTCCTTAAAATTTTGCCTCTGATCAAGTCGACTAGCTTTATATCGAGGTACTCTACAAAATTTACATATCGTCCCGTTTATATTATCTTTGTAGTACAACATACATCTATTTAGACAAACATAAATTTTTTTAACGGATATACCAAGTTTTAATACCAGCTTCTTTGTTTTGTATCAATTCTAAGGTACAACATTATTAAGTGGGCAACTTTCTTCTATAAGATTTACAAACTAATTAAAACTCTATTTAGACATGTTATGTTGAATTTAATATTTAATATTTTTATGACAACAGATAGCTTACACTTATTACTAGATCCTGGTTGTAATGGTTGCTGATAAGCATTTAATAAATCAAAATACTTCTAAGCTTTTATTTTTGGAAGCTCCTTGACATTCAAGTTAGTATTATCATCAAAATTTGCTTCCTCATAGAAATCAATATTAAAACTAGGCACAATTGTATCAAACTATTCTTTCATATCTATTATGTTAGTTATTTACTGATAATGAGCTAAATAAAGTTGCAACATGTATGCTAGTTACTCATGTAACTTATTCTGGTTCAACCTTAGCATAACATATCTAATACCAATATCAACATTGAAACCCATTTTTATAAAGGCCAACTTTTACTTGATCATTAGTAAGAAAAGCTTTATTTTTACGTCTAAAACATAGACATTTAATGTTTTTCATCTCTTGAATACATTTCTTTTTTACAAATAAAAATAATAAATTATTCTACCTCTTATAAAAATCTATTAATATATCTTTTGTGTCTAATATTTAATCTATTATATATCTATTTTTAAATTTTTTATTTTCTATATTTAATTATTATAAACTATTTAGATATTACCTAAAAATATTTCTATCATATCATCACAAAAAATAAATGATATATAAATAATGAAAAAAAATTATTCATACCTATTGAAGAAACAAAGTTGATGAAAAGATGGAGAAGAGGGAAGAAGCGTGGAGAAGAGATGAAGGTGTAGAATTCAAGGTGAGGAAACATGATATGAGATGCTTACGGAGTTTGTCCAAGGTACCTACTTTTTAAATAATATTACCCAGATCGTGCAAGATTCAAGAACACAAGCACACAAATAGAAGACAAAAATCAATCACAAAAAATAAGAAGAACACGCATAAACAAAGAAAAGAAGGAAGGAGAAGATAGTTGGTCAGAGAGCGTAAACTTTAAGAAAACTCTCTTCGAAATCTAGCCTTCGTGACGCCACAAAGGAGACCAATTCTTTAATAAGTTTGGGTTGAATTTACTCCAACACTTAAAGAGCAAGAGGAACCTCACGAGAATAGAACATAAATTTGAAAAAAAAAATTATCTTCATTCCTCTCAGCAAAAGTGGCATGAATTACATATTAAAAGAAAGAAAAACCTAATTAAAAAAAAACTAAAATGCTCCTAATAAGTGGCACCTAATTGAGGGTATTTTTATAACATTCAAATATGGAATTAAACCCTTCTAGTAGGCGCATAAAATAAGCTTAAAATAGGTATGAAAATAACCTAATCCTAATCACCTTATTTATTAATCTAGGTGGCAGTCACATAGTCACAAAATTAGGAAAGTTTTACAACCTGGAAACACAAAAAAGGTGGTAACATATTTAATTAAAAATTAAGAAATAAAATAACTAAATACATCAGCCACTACACGCCTCAACTATCTCATGAGAGGCACATGGCCTTTAAATGAATTAATCTCAACCTTAAATCTATCTTCTTAACTTGAATCTAAACCCTTAATAATGCACAACATAATCACACCATCTCCATGCTTCTGATCTTTAAATTTGGCTAAATGTAAGGGCTCCAACTCTTTTATCTTGTGAATTACTCCATTTAAGGCTTCTTTCATGCATCTAACTCTTGATCGTGTCACCAGAGCTCCTAAGCCTTGCACCAGATCTTTAATCCTCCAAGTTGGTTGCTCACTTTCCCAATCATGTTCAAGCTTCTTAGGATCACCATCATACTCTCCAAGCTTATCTCCATCAAAATAATAGTTAATGAAATGCAAAGTAAAACAGATCTAAAACCAAGAAAAATAAGAAGTCCCAACAACAACTTGCCTTATATAAAGAAAATTTTGCTTTTTGCCGCCAACTATTTTATAACAACCCTATATTTTGATGATACATTTTTAATTTCGCCACACATCTTAATCCCACCAAATACTTTAATTTAATACAGTTATTTAAAATATTAATATATAATAATCTAATTTAACTTATATTATGTTAAATCAAATATTTTATAACAATTATACATTTTATTTAAAATAACAAAGTATATTAATATATATTTTCAACATCTCAAAAATTACTGCTGAAATTCAGTCGGAATATATTGATATATTAATATATTAATAAATTCTTTAAAAAATTGTGACTGAATATCTCCAATTGAATGCAATTGGATCATCTATCTAACTGAATTCAGTCCGCTTCTTTATAATTTTAATATATTTACTATTTATTTGAATAAATTATGTTTAATATATTATTTTAAAAATAATATTTAATATATAATTTAATATTATTATATTTTATTTAATTTATAATTTAATATTAATATACACATAAAAATAGAGATATATGTAGAGAGAGAGTATTTTTCTATTTTAATAACATATTTAAATAATTTAATCCAATATATATATATATATATATATATTGATATATAGATTAATTTAAATATATTTTATAATTAATTCAAGTGTTGTTTGTCTTTTATTCCTGCAAAACTTGCAACTTGCAACCTTTTAAGATCAAAATAATATAAAAAATTGAAGTCTTATATTTTTATCTGAAAGCTCAGTTGGAAATTGAATTTTAAAAAAAATATATATGCTGATGGAATTAGTCGCAAACTTCAGTTGCTTTTGACTAACATTGTGGTAGTACAACCATTCAAATATGTATATTTTGGTGTAACGTTCATGTATGACAGATCAAGACGGTAGATGTAATAGAATAGTAGTTCCTTCTGATATTTTAGCAAACTAGTAGTAGTGTGGCATAATTTAGTAGGATTTTAAATCTGCATATGATCTGTAATGTATTTAGTTATACTGTTTATGGGTTGATTTTATGGCTGGAATTTAATTTGACTTAACTATCCAAAAAAAGTAATATAATTTACTTTTAAAAATAAAGAAGTCACAAAATTCAAATTGGTAAAAGATGTCCTATTTAAAAATATATCTCTATCTACAGGTGCAAATGCCGTAATGCCAATCTGTTTTGTGAGTAACGTATGGGTGTGCATCACAGTGTAATTCATACATTGCTCACTAGCCCACTAGCAGTTCTATAGAATATATCGATGACCTGCATCATCATCTTCTAATATCCCAATTTGCACTCTGAACAAATTGTGTTGCCTTCCTTGAGCCTTAAAAGATGGTGTTAGATATTAATTCTTCAACCATGCACCCTATAGAATAATGTTTTTCATTATTATTGTGGCTATCCTATTTGCCCTTCCTCTACCAGATTTCCTACCTGCAAAACATATATGCTATTGGATATTTTTATTAAAAAGGAAAAAATATAAATACATTATTTAATTTTAGGTCATTTATAAACATTTTCTCAATTTTTTTAAACTAAAAATTAGTTCTTAAATTATCACCCTTTAGAATTTAAATACTTTTCCTATCAACACTATTAACAAAGACGTTATTTTAAACTATTTCAATTATCACATAACATACTTTTACTAGCCTACAATTCATGTTATGTGCCTCAATTTTCTTCCATCTTACAAATCACTAAAAAAATTGCTGGATTAAATGTTTTTTTTTATATAGCGAGAGATATTTAGGGAGCAAATTTTAATGGCATTTTGTTGCTAACCAATAGAGACACATCACGTGACAAAAGAGGATGATATAATTTGGAGCGATTTGCAGGAAATGCATTTTAAAAGTAGGAGTAACTATAATTTACCCCATCAAATTAACATCTAATGCAACTTTCGCTCATTAATTTTGAAATATAACAACACACCATTAAAACTGAGAACGTTAATTAATTTCATTTAGCAATGGAACTATTTGTTTTTTTTTTTCGAAAAATAAATGGTAATCTACAAAATTTTAAAATTGATATATAGAAGTTATAATTAAGCTTTAATCCTAGTTGTACAATTTTTTTTTTCCATGAGAAGTATTAGGCTACGTTAGTGGGGAATATGTTACGAAGGGTAGACATGTATGCATTTAACGTGACGACGGTTAAGGAGAACATATGAAAGGACGACTTTGTAACAACTTAAAATATTAAGGGATTTTTATAGTAAATTTAAAAGATAAGAGAACAAAATGAAATTTTTAATAAAATCAAGGACCAAATTGACAATTTTCGCTTAGAAAGTAAAACAAATTATCCAAGCTTCAACAATATGAACAGCAATCCCTTCCGTGACTATCAAGTACATATGCACTTCCGGCTTTCCCAATTTAAAAAATATTTTACCGGAATTTATAAACTGTCCTAAATTTCTTAATCCTTCAAATTTCCAAGAAATGGGGGAATTTAATTATTAGTGGTAGAAACTTGAAAAAATCGTTAAAAATAGAAAATTCAGTTATCAGCACACAAACTTGGCGGCTACTTCATACAACTCATTTATCTGATCAAATAATAAGAGGAATGCAATCTTCGTTATAGTGTAGATACGAAACACGCTGAAGAGAGAGAACCCAAAGTGGCATTCTGGATCTCCAAGCATAGTATCTTAAAGCCATTTCCAACTCGTGAGAAATTCAAATGATTAAACCGAAATCCCCTCATAAAGTCGAAATACGTTAATAGAGTCTGAAATACAACATTACTAGATAGTTGAACAGACTAATTATGATACAATAACACAACCAGTTCATCTAAAAGTCACTATATTCTTCACTGAAATCATCATCTTCATACACATCATCCTTGTTCGAATAGCCATTTCCTAGACCAAGGGATTGCATTCCTTGAAAACCATAACCGGAAGTGTTCGGTGGCGGTTGTGGTGTTGGAAAAGTAGAGAAATTAGGATGATATTGAGGTGGGGTTGGCCGGAATGCAGATACTTTAGGATTATGGGCCGGCGGCGGCGGCGGTGGCGGGGGATTGAAAGCAGCAACTTTAGGATGATGTGGCGGTGGCGGTGGCGGTTGGAAAGCGACGACTTTAGGATGATGTGGTGGCGGTGAGGAAGAATTGCCCTTGATAATCAACTTCTCACTCAACCCTTTCAAAAGAGCAATGTTGTCGTTTTGTCGATTTTGATAGTTTTGCAATTGTTGGACACAAAGTTGGAGAGAATTCTTTAGTTCTACTCTTTCACGTTCCAGACTCTCCACCCGTTGAATCCATACACGATTCACAGCTTCAAATGATTTCTTCACTTTTCCATGAAACTCTTTGCCAACCGTATCCATCACTTCTTTTACCTCTGCCGGAACATTCCAATTCTGCGAGTCACTATTGTTGTCTTCACAGGTATCCTCAATTGAGCTTTGGCTTGATTGCTCTTCATCCATCCTTGGATAATATTTTCCCTTCTTGACAAAAAAATATTCCAATAAAGTACAGAAAAGTTCAGAAATTATGTAGCTGTCACAAAGATGTTCATGTCAAATTTTAGAATAAACTAACAATTCAGTTGTTAGATTATAAAGCTTCGTTTAGTTTTAGTCAATCCATAAAAGTAAGCTTCTTGTGAGAAATCCTAGCAAACTCTTGTTGCGCGGTTACCAAATGGAAGACAACAGAAATTTATCCAAATCTTCATCTCCTAAAATAATACTCAACACCTAACTTAATGAGCTTTAATCCACTTCTTGTGCATAGTTTACCAGTACGCCGTACGCCATATGTATGTAAAAGTTTGATAATCATGCATCAGTACTTTTGTTTAGTGGCTTAGACATGTTGAAAATACTAATACAAACGAGATTATTATTTTTTAAATTCACTTGATACACGCGCTAATTTTCTTTAAAGATTAAATCCAAATAAGCTTAACAACTAAGCAACCAGATTATTAATTTACATAGATGATTGGAAATTTTATCTTGCCTTCTATTGGCGGTGTCAAGAAGAAAACAACTTATACACAGCAAAGCATGCACAATTTATAAGGTATTCAAAAATCAGCATTACCTTAATATTATTGAGCTTAGACGAAGAGATAGGGCCACCAAAGGGAATTTTCTCATTCACTTGGCTCTTACTATTATTTTTGGATTTCTCAGCACTCCTGAATTGCTTCACATTCTGATTGGCACGTGCTTGTGATGAAATGTGGTTCAGCTGAGCACATCCATGAGCCTCAAAAAGGTCACGAATCCTAGAGTGATTTTCCGGATACCACCAAAATTTTTTCTGTCAACAAGGCCAAAATGCATGAAAATTATGGATGAGGTAATAAAAATGCCAGGGAAACTCTATTCTTATTTTTCAAAGATGATTGTACTAACAATTTAGTTCTCTACAATTATTTTTTAAGATTAATTCTTTATCTAATAAAATATTTTTACTGGTGTCTTTTCCTCGTGTTATTATCCATAAGTTAAGGCAAAAACCAAATAAAATTAACTCATTTTTTTACTCTCTATATATTAGATTAAAACCCTTAATTTCATGAAATTTATAAGCTAAACAATGTTGAAGTTCATTCCCCTGTTCCTAACTCCTAGATTAACTAGGGTATTTTACGTATAGTGGATACTAAGTGAAATAATTAGTGTCATGTAAATAGAATTCGGAAACATATTAACTTTAACGTTAATTTAATGGACAAAAAAATAATAATAGAGCAAGATTAAAAGCATTTTCAGAAATAAGAAACTAAACAGAAAAATTGAGAAGTAAATTAAAGGTCATCTATATTAATAAAATTAAAAGTTATCCATATTAATAAAACACTTAAACCTACCTCAAACTCTCTGAACCACATATCTCTGACCGATTGAGGTACTTTATACCAACAACGATCCGATCCATTAAAGTTACTCTTAATTATATTTATGATTTCTGCTATGCCTGCTCCACCTGGATAAAACCTGTTTTGATTGCATGATAACATACATTAATAACCTAAATAAAGATAAGAAAAATTATTTTGCTTACAAAATTAAAAAAAAATTTACGTTCCATCTCTACATACTAAATTCTAATTAAAAAATTAACATGTAGATTTTAAAATGTAACAAAATGTTAACCTATAAATTAAAGTGAAAAAAGTAATTTTAGTTAAAATTAATGAAAAGATACTATTTTTTGTTTCAATTCCACAGATTGAAATACAATTAGAATAAAAGTACAAACAAAAGTCTTACAGTTAATTTTCATTAGAATCTAATTTAAAAAAATAACTATATTTCAAAATTTTAGAGTACTAATTGCCTTAGTTCATAAAATAAACACTTACTCTTGTCCTGCTGGATCAATATACTTTCTGCCATTAGTGTGTGACGGCAGGGTAGGGACTGAAGCTGGTGATATCGCTTTCATGGGGGAAGGAGACGGCTGATTTTTTGATGGGCCTCTTGCATCTATTCTACTGCTTCCATAAACTCCTTGAGACATCTGTCGATATAAATTATAGTTTAATTCATACAAAAATAAAATTATTGATCAATATATGCATGTTTTGAAAGTTAAACATTACTAATCAACAAACATGTATTAACAAAAACAGGAAAAAGCTTGTGGGTATACAAGTATAACTAAGATGAATGGCACATAATATCTATTAAAATGCCGAGTATTCCAACTATAGCTATATATATATATAATAAAATATAAAATCATAAAATCTTTCTCTTTCCAAGTTTTTACTTTTCGATGAGTTTCTTTTCTCAGATCTACAGGTTTTTGGACTTCTTAAGATATGCATGTAATGTGCGTGGGTGTGTGGTTTCGTTTTTCTCAAAGCTTTAATATGTTTGATTTGAACTGAAGTAAATAAATAATCTATTACGGAAAATTGCGAATACATACAACGAACTAAGAAGAATATCGATGAAAGGAAACTTGAGAATTGTGCAATGAGTGAGTGAGGAAGAAGAAGGCGGTCGGAGAGCTTAGAATGATAAGAGTAATCGGAGAAGAAAAAGTAAGCGAATAGAGAACCCGACCGTATAAGATCTAGGCGAGAAGAGCTATTGGGCACGAGGAAGAGAAGAGTTACGGAAAAAATGATAAAAAAAAGTGTGTGAAATGACAACTGAGGCAGACTTCACTTGTAATAATGAACTAGACAAGGTTGGGTTTCACGCTCTGCACGGAGATCGAGAAAAATAAAAAATTTTAAAAAAACTTATACTTCCCAAATTAAAAAAAATTATTTTTAAAAATTTATTACGACTAAAAATTTTATTTAAAACTAATAGTAATATATCTTAAATTTAGTAGAATAAATGTTTAAAAATAAATTTTTTTAATTTCAGATCTTCAACCGTAATTTTTTCAAAATCTCATAAAAACAAAGAAAAAAAATTTTATTACGGGGAAAAAACCTCATATACAAAACACTGAACATGAACTGTTTATTATACACAGTTAAATATGAAAATAAGAAAAAGAATAAAAATGTGAATGGAATTAAATAATTATATTTAATATAATATAAAATTAATAAAAATGTTAATATATTTATAAGTCTAGTTAAATACAAAATTATTGAAATAAAAAATAATAAAAAAATGATTATGCATTATTATTTAAAAATAATAAAAAATAACAATAATATAAGTGTAATAAATTTTATATAAACTAAATGTAATAATTATTTTTTATTCTTAGATTTATCTTAAAAATAAATTATTTTCTATTTTCTTGATGTTTAATTAAAATTAAATTATGAAATAAAATATTAAAAAAAATTTAATCTTCTTATCTTGTGTTATTAAATATGGTGTTAGTTTATATATATATATATATATATATATATATATATATATATATATAATAAATAGATTATAAGAGCTGTGTTTTATATTCTATTTGTTTAAAAGATATAATAACAAAAGAAATATAAAATATAGATAAGTGAAAATAAATAAAATAAAAAATATTATTTTATTTTTTAAAAAAATAATTTAATAAATAAAATAATAAATATAAAAGTATAATAAATATTACTTAAGTTATACAACTTAATTATTTTTTAAAATAAATTTTTTTGGTGTAAAAAATAAATATGTCACAATTTTTTATTTTGTCGTTCATTTGCATGTTTGCTTTATCTGCTGTCCAATTGGATCTTTCCTTGTCTTGTTTTTTTATGACGTGGAAGAGAGCTCTTTCTTTCAAAAAGAAATGAACCCCCCACCCACCCTTTTTCTCTCCCAACCAACAAAAAACGAGAAAGGGAGCATCCAAGGGCCATTGTGATTGCTAGTCTGGCTATTGCTTTTGGATGATCTGGAAAGAACTAGTGCATGTTTAGAAAATTTTTTTTATCTTTTAAATTATGTTTTGTACAAAACACTACTTTTACATAATAACGGTTGACAAATGTAATTTTAACTTCTTAAACACATGTCCAAACACATTATTAGTCTCTAGCTTTTCACATGTTTGGTTTATTGTAATCTAAATGAAATTTATTTAGATAGTTATTATAATATTTATTATATTTTTATAATTATTATTTTAGTTATAAAATTATTATTTTAAAAATAAAAAATATGATAATAATATTTTATCTTACTTACTTATAAATTATAATCTCTTCTTAATTTTATCACTCAATCAAATAGTTTGTTAAACTTTTTGCTTTTGTTTTTTTTTTTAATTTTATTGCCCCCACCGTTAAAGCACCTGAATTAATTTTTTTAAAAAAGTCATTTAAATATATTTGATATCGTTTCAAATCCGTGAACTGAAGGCTACTATTATGGAACTAGGCTTGTAGCTACATGGTTGCTCTGCGGCGAGGGGTATATAGGGTGAGAGTTAAATACACTCCTTCGCCACTCCCCTCCTGTTGTGGGGTTAAAATTTATAAAAGATGTTGGAGTTCTAAACTTACGCATAGCGTTCTGAACTTCATCTCCAAAGAAAAGCAGAAATGACATGACATGAATTGGAGTGGAATTGGAACAAGCATATTTACGTCATGCTTGGTAAAGTTAAAAAATTTTTAAAAATAAAATGAAATGTTATATTTTAAAAATACATTTAATATAATATAAAAAATTTAAAATAATATTATATTTAAATATTTAGTAGAGTGAAAAGAAAATAAAAATAAAAAAGTGAGAAAATGGTCAAACTAACTTTTGACAAAAGACGGTGGCAAAAGCCGTATGGAGCAATTGCATCTTTTCACTTGCTTTCTTGAGTGGACGACAGCATTCCTTCCAATTTTGGATGAAGTGCACGGACGGTTGCAAGAGCTTGGACGAAAAGGCAGGGCGGGTTTCACGTTGAGAATGGAGATTGAGAAAATCAAAAAAATTTTAAATAGAAACAAAGAGAAGAAATTTAAAAAGAAAAAAGATATGACTTTCAACTATGCTTATTTGATACATAAAGTTATTAGGTATAAAAAAATTAAAATTTAAATAATATAAAATCATTATTTGTTGTACAATATAAAAATAATAATAATATTATTATATTAATATATTTAATTAGATAAAAAAAGTGTTAATATAGACATAATAAATTTTACATAAATTGTATATGATAATTATTAATAATTGACGCACAAAAAATGAGTTTTTCTTTTTTTTTTTTTACTTTAACCATCATACGAAATGTTTTAAAAAAAAATTCATCGTTTATTTCCCACTAGCAAAGGGATTGCACAAAGGATGCATAGTTATTTTGCTTTATTATTATTTTTATTTTAAAAGATATAAAATATAGAATAAAAATAATTTTTTAATTATGAACTTAAAATGATAAGTAATATAAAAATAATATAAAATAAAATAAAATTTTAGCTATTCAAATTTAATATGTAGAAGCCGGATCCTTTGCAAATTGCGTGGGCATGTACAAAGGATCTGAATTGGGCAATACCACGCCTGCTTTATATATATATATAGATTATAAGAATTCTGTTTTAATTATTCTTTTATAATAAATCTTTTTGTTGTGAAAAGTAAATACCACAGAACTTTTGATTTTGTGATTTGCATGTTCCCAGTATCTACGTTTCTTTGTTCCCGAGAGAGAAAGAGAGAGAGAGAAGAGAGAGAATGTTACTCTTCCACAGGGTGGAAAAATAGAGGGGAGGACATCCAAGTTCCCCTGTAGAGTAGACCTATGTACAGTTTCTTTCCCAGTCCCGTCAAATAAGAACAAAAAAGCAAAATCTAAAGACCATTGGCGTTGCGAACGCAGGTGCGCATCGTCCAGATCTTTTATTTTTTATTTTCTTTATTTATAATAATATAAAATACAAAATAATTTTTTTACACTTACTAACTTAAAATAAATTATGATTAAAATTGAAAAATATATATATAAAAATATGAAATGTAAAACTCTAGATAACCTCGGAGAAATGCGCACCCCCACACAATCATAGATACACAGAAGATCCGAACGCGTTGCTTGTTTAGCTTTTGCTTTTGGAGGATGTAAAGAGTACTAGTCTTCAGTTTTTGACTTTTTGCTTTTTTCTTTTTCCAATTTTATTGCCCCCACCATTAAAGTATTTGAATAAATTTTTAGAAAAAATCATTTAAATTTATTTGATATATCCTTTCAAGTCCGTGAGTGAAGGTTACTGTTATGGATACTAGACTTGTAGCTACTATGATTGCTCTGGAGTGTAGAAGATCTAAAGGCTCATCTATTATAAACAAAATAATGCCATGTAAACATCACTTTCCTTAATTTATTATTCTCCATCGTGATATTACAGTGCTAGAGCAAAGAACATGAGCGAATCTATTAATTCTTTAAGCATGGCGTTTCTGAACTTTATCACGAGGCAAAAGCAGAAATGATATGACTTGCGCTGGAGCGGAATGGAAGCAAGCATACTTGCAGAACCATATCTGCAACTCATAGTAAATTTATTGAGAGCCTTGTAATCTATGGAAGATTACGAAGCAATTGTGTTGTGTTGTGTTGATGTCGGGTTCGATATAACATTCTCTCTCTTTTTTGGCATCTAGACATATGCAGAGAGAGATAAGAACCGAAAAAAAAAAATCTGACTTGTAAAATGAAAATAACTATTATGTTTTTCTTTTAAAAAATTTATAAATAAATCATTAATAATTAAAAATATAACAAATATATATATATATATATATATATATCTCTCTCTCTTCCTCACGTCTTAGCCAGTGAGTTAGAATTGGCTTAACTGATAGAAAGAGAGGTCTTAATCATAATTTTGTTTTAGTTAATTCTTACGTATGATTCTTTATTTAAAGACATCAACCAAATGTCCATGTCCTCGTAGGCTAAATTATCAAGTTAGGCCTTTAGTTTAAAAGAATTTCACTTTAATTTTTTTATCTTAAAAATAATTTTAAAAATTTATTAACTTTTTAAGTTGTTAGAAAGTAACCAAATGAAAAAAAAATTATTTAAAGACTAAATTTTATAAAATTTATAATAAAAAATTTTAAAAATTAAAATTATCCAAAGGCCAAAATTATTAATACTTATCACTTGGATAAAAAAATTTCTACTCACTTTGAGAGAAGTTATTACTAAATTTATTTAAATAATTTTTTTAAAATTTAATAGTAATTTTTTAAATTCGATAATAAATTTTTTAAAACTTAATAATTTAAATTTTTAAATTTTTTTATTATGAATTTTATAAAATCTAAATCCTCATATATAATTTTCCCTAGCCATTTTATCCGAAGCCACTCATCATCCTCCGTTAAATACGCACATGTCATCCTACGTCACAATTTGGCCTTAAAAAGTAAAATAGTTGAGAAAATTATGGTATTAAGATAAGACTTAAATAGAATCAAGGACTAAAAATAACAATTTGGCCTTGAAATAGAACAACTTATCTAACTTCAACGTTATGATCACCATCCTTTCCGTATGTATTTCTAACTTTTCCAATTTAAATATGTGGATGTACTACATCCAAATTCATAGACTTCATTTGTGTCCTTCAATTGCTTAATAACCCCTCTAACTTTCAAGACACGGTGGAATTTAACTTGTAGAAACTCGAAAAAGTCTACATATTTAACAACCAGCACACAAACTCGAGGCAATATAATCATATAATTTATCTACCCAACAAATGGAATGCAATCTTTGTTAGTGTAGATCCGAAACAGATAGAAGAGAGAACTCAAATTTGCCTTCTAGATCTTAAAATCTGCACGCATAGTCCATCATCTTCAAGCCATTTCAAACTCGCGAGAATTCAACTGATTAAACCGAAATACCTTCATAAGGTCGAAATACATCAATAGAGTACATCAATAGAGTCTGAAACTCGTGAGTTCAGATGATTAATAAACCGCAATACCTTCATAAAGTCGAAATACATTAAATAGAGTCTGAAATACAACATTACTCGCTAATTTAACAGACTGATTATGATATAATAATACAACTCGTTCATCTAATAGTCACTGTATTCTTCACTGAAATCATCATCTTCTTCGTACTCATCATCTTTGTTGGCATAGCCGTTCCCTTGACCAAGGGATTGCATTCCTTGAAAACCATAACCTGAAGCTTTTGGTGGCGCTTGATGAGCAGAAAGATTAGGTTGATAAGGTTGTGGTGTTGGAAAAGGAGAGAAATTAGGATGATATTGAGGTGGGGTTGGCCGGAATGTAGCTCCTTTAGGATTATAAGCCGGCGGCAGTCGCGGCGGTGGTGGCTGGAAAGCAGCTACTTTAGGATGAAGTGATGGTGGCGGTGGAGGCGGCGGCGGTTGGAAAGCAACAACTTTAGGATGATGTTGTGGTGGCGGTGAGGGAGAGTTGTCTTTGATAATCAACTTCTCACTCAGCCCTTTCAACATAGCAATGTTGTCATTTTGTCGATTTTGATAGTTTTGCAATTGCAGGACACAAAGTTGAAGAGTAGTCTTTAGTTCTACTCTTTCACGTTCCAGACTCTCCACCCGTTGAATCCATGCACGATTCACAGCTTCAAATGATTTCATCACTTTCCCATGAAACTCTTTGCCAATTGAATCCATCACTTCTTTTACCTCAGCCGGAATATTCCAATTCTGCACGTCATTATTGTGGTCTTCATAGGTATCCTCCATTGAGCTTTGGCATGATTGCTCTTCATCCATCCTTTGATAATATTTTTCCTTCTTGACAAACAAATATTCCAATAGAATACAGAAAAAAGCTTAGAAAATATGTAGCTATCGCAAAGATGTACACGACAAAATTTAGAGGAAACTAAAAATTCAGTTCTTCAGATTATTAAAATTGTTTAGTTTTAGTTTTGGAAAATTAACAATAGCAAGAGTTAATCCATAAATTAGTAGCAAGGGTTAATCAATAAAAATAAGCTTCTTGTGAGAAATTCCAACGAATTCTTGCCGCACAAGTAGTTGATGCAAAGAGATAATTTAACAAAATGAGTCAGTGAACTCCATCGCTAAATATCCAATTTGGTGAGTTCTAATTGCCTCTTTACGGCACCTGTACATCATATATATACATATATATATATATATATATAAAAATTTGTCACACCAATTTCCAAGCTACTTAAAAATGTCAAGACTATCGTGAGCAAATTTATTATTCGAGGCTATATCATGAATTTATTAACTTTTTTAAAAATTAAATTTAAAATTTTTACAACTAAGCAACCGAATTATTAATTTACTCCAAATTTTATGGTCACAGATGACTTGAGGTTTTATTGCCTTCTTTGGCGTCAAGAAAAACCTTGCACAATTATACACAGCAAAGCAAACAATTTATAAGGCATTAAAAATTAATATTACCTTGTTATTATTGTGCTTAGAAGAAGAGATGGAACCACTGAAGGGAATTTTCTCAATTACTTGGCTCTTATTATTATTTTTGGATTTCTCAGCACTCTTGAATTGCTTCACATACTGATTGGGTGGTGCTTGTGAGGAAATGAGGTTCAGCTGAGCACATCCATGTGCCTCGAAAAGGTCACGGATCCTACCGTGATTTTCAGGGTACCACCAAAATTTTTTCTGTCAACAAGGCCAAAATGAACGTAAGTAATGGATGGATAAAATAATAAAATTCCCAGGAAAACTCTTTTTGTTTTCAAATATGATTATACTAACAATTTTGTTCTTTACAATTTTTTATTAAAACATTTTTATTATTGTCTTTTCATCTTATCATTATATGTAAATTAACATGAAGCCTACCAGAAATTAACTCACCTTTTAAAAGAAAAAACTTGAAGAGAAGTAAATTGAAAGTTATCTATCCATTTTAATAAAAGAATTACCTCAAATTCTCTGAACCACGTATCTCTGACCGATTGAGGTATTTTATACCAACAACGATACGACCCATTACAGTTACTCTTGATTATGTTAATGATTTCAGCCATGGCTGCTCCACCTGGATAAAATCTGTTTTGATTGCATAATAACATACATCAATAATAAATAATTTAAATATAGATAAGAAAAAACAATATTATGCAAATAAAATAATGAGAAATTTTATTTTATCTCTCCACACTAAATTTTAATTATAAAATTAAGAAACAAATTTTAAAATATAACAAAATATCTCCTAAAATAAAAAATGTTAAACTTTAGTTAAAATCAATTACCAAAATATTATATTCTGCTCTCAGCGATCTTCATAGGGTGAGATCGAACTATATAGGAAAAAAATATAAATACAAGTCTTGCAGTTAATTTTAATTTTTATCATTTTTTTATTTAAATTTAAAGTTTAAAAATATTTTATTATATTTTAGAATTTTAGATTTAACAAGGAATTGTCTTAGTTGATAAAATAAAGACTTACTCCGGTCCTGCTGGATCTATATACTTCCTGTGTGATGGCACAGCTTTCACGGCGGAAGGAGGCTCCTGAATTTTTGATGAGCCTCTTGCATCTATTCTACTCGTTCCATAAGCTCCTTGAGACATCTGCAATATAAATTAAAATTTTATTGTTGGTCAATATATGCATGTTTTGAAAGTTTAATTTAAACAAATGTCAATAATCAAAATATCTTATATAAACTAACATGTATTATCACTAAGTATAACTTTATGTATATACACTATATTATAACTGAGATGAATAGCACATGAAATCTATTAAAATTCTAGGTATTCCAACTATAGTTTTATATATATAAAAAACAAAATTGCATAAAAAAGAAACTCGAAGTTTTCACCTTTTGATGAGTTTCTTCTGTCAGATCTACAAGTTTTTCTGTGTGCGTGTGTGCGTGTGTGATTTGATGTTCTCCAAGCTTTAATATGATGGATTTGATGTCAAGTAAAAAAAGAATATAACATGAAAAATAGCAAAGTACATGAAATCTATTAAAATGCCAGGTATTCCAACTATAGTTTTTTCTATATATAAAATACAAATTACATAAAGATAGAAACTCGAAGTTTTCACCTTTTGATGAGTTTCTTCTTTCAGATCTACAAGTTTTGTGTGTGTGTGTGTGCGCGCGCGCGCGCGCTCGGGCGCGTGTGTGATTTGCGGTTCTCAAAGCTTTAATATAATGGATTTGAAGTCAAGTAAATAAGGAATATAACATGAAAAAAATCAATTAAAATGCTAGGCATTCCAACTATAGTTTTTTATATATAAAAAAAGACAAATTTACATAAAAAAAAAAACTCGAAACTCAAAGCTTTAATATAATGGATTTGAAGTCAAGTAAATGAAAATATAACATGAAATATTGCAAAGTACACAAAATCTATTAAAATGCCAGGTACTCCAACTATAGCTTTATATATATATATATATATATATTACAAAATTACATAAACAAGAAACTCGAATTTATATATATATAATACAAAATTACATAAATTAAAAAAAAAAAAGAAACTCGAAGTTTTCAGCTTTTGATGAGTTTCTTCTTTCAGATCTATAAGTTTTGTGTGTGTGTGTGTGTGATTTGCGGTTCTCAAAGCTTTAATATAATGGATTTGAAGTCAAGTAAATAAAAATATAACATGAAAATTTGCAAAGTACACAAAATCAAATAAAGAATATAACATGAAAAATTGCAAAGTACATGAAATCGATTAAAATGCCAGGTATTCCAACTATAGTTTTTTATATATATAAAATACAAATTTACATAAAAAAGAAACTCAAAGTTTTCACCTTTTGATGAGTTTCTTCTTTCAGATCTACAAGTTGTGTGTGTGTGTGTGTGTGTGTGTGTGTGTGTGATTTCCTGTTCTCAAAGCTTTGATGAAGTCAAGTAAATAAAGAATATAACAAGAAAAATTGCAAAGTACATACAGTGAACTATGGAGAATATGAATGATCGGAACCTTGAGAGGTTTGCTGGCGGAGGAAGAAGTAGGAAGATGGAAGAGTAACCAAAGAAGAAAGAGTAAAGTAGAGAGAGTGAAGAGCTCTCAGACACAAGAAGGAGAAAAGCTGAAACAGATAAAAGAAAGAAAGTTAAATGACCCGAGGGAGACTCCCCTTCTAATAATGAAGTCGAAGGTGGGCCCCTGCCAGCAGGATCCGAGAAGTAGGAAAAAGTTAAAAGAAAAATTACATCTAAAAATTTATATTTTATAAAATATTTTTAAAATTAAAATTATTTAAATTTTAATAAATTTATTATTAAATTTAATAAATTTATTACTTAGTTGTAACCAAATTTAACACTTATTTATATTTGATGATAAATCTCTTAAATTTGATAATAGATTTTTTAAAGTGATGATAATTATAATTTTTAAGAATAATTGCTATTTTTAAAATTTTTAATTATAAATTTTACAAAACATAAATTTTTAGATATAATTCTTTTAAATTAAAATAAGGTGATTTGCTTAAGTCATGTCATAAATAATTAAAAATAATATTACAAATTGCGTTTTGTTATAAATATAAATAAGTAGAGAGACGAAGACGGTAAGGGCTCTGTTTCAATATCCACGGTTCGAATCTTGAGGCATACGCAATAGGTTAAAAAATAAAAAATATATCTCTAACATTAAAAAATTATATTTAAATATTCATATTATATAAAATTTATATTTAAAAATTAAAATTATCATTACTGTGAAGATTTAAGAGATATATTATCAGTTAAAAATTAATAATAAATCTCTAAAATTTTATAATAATAATTATCTTTAATAATAATTTTAATTTTTAAAATTATTTATTATAAATTTTATATGATATAAATTTTTAAATGTAATTTTTTTAAAATTAATATCTCCTGATACAGCACTTTCATGATCTTGATGTTACAGCCACTGATATTTTGACAAAAGTGTGTCACTAAGTTTAGAACCTTTTTTTTTTATACACTTATTTTATTTAGCTAAGGTAAACGGTCTGTAAAATATATAATATTTTGAAAGTATAATATGATTTATCGTTTACATAATAATTTTTATATATTGTTTATATCTATTTTTTTTATTTATTTATTACGTATGAATAATCGAGCTTACTGACTGTTTGTTTTGCCATTGCGTTTGGATGAGCCTATTGCTGCAAAAGAATTAAAATAAATAATAAATAATAAAATGTCAGATGCTTTGTCTAAACAAAAATTGGGCCTGTTACTCTTAGGCCTTGTTTGGTTTAAAGGAGGGGAGAGAAAATGAAGGATTTTAATAGAGAGGAGGGGAGGAAAGGGATTTTAATAGAGGGCAGAGGAGGGAAAATAATAATATATAGATCATTTTACTCCTTATATATTTTTAAAATAATGATAATACAATTAATTATTTTTTTATTTTTTAAAATTTAATATTTTTATCACTAAATTAAACAAATGTCAAAAATTATTTATAATTATAATTATTTAAAAAAAATTGTAAACAAATAAAACTAACTAAATAACTATTTCAATAAATATCTAATTTAATATGTTTTATTTTATGAAATTAGAATGCATCTGAGTTTGGAACATTGGCATATTTACTTTTTTCTCAATATGGCAATATATCCGTGTTAATTGATACGTTAAAATTTCTCCTCAACCATACTTATAAAAATTTTATAAAATATAAAATTAATAATCAAAATAAAAATATTTTAGTCTTTTTCTCAATTTTGTCTCCCAATCCTCTCAAATTAAAGGGATAAGAAATAGAGAAAAAAAAAATTTTTTATTAAACTTTCCCTCTCCTCCCTTTCAAAAATACATACCAAACAAGGGACTCTCCTCCCCTCAAATCAAGCAAAGAGTTAGGATATGTAGCCTAAATCAAATCGAGATCGTCCTCTGTGCGCGTGCGTGCACATATATATATATATATATATATATATATATTAATGAAAACCAACTAATTAATAGAGAGATGGATATAATCAATTTGGATTTTTAAAATTCTTTTTCTCTCAAATAACAAAAAATTAAAGCAAAAAAGATTAAGAAGAACCAAGCCACCTAAAAAAGAGAGATAAATTGTTTGATTTGGATCCTTTATATTTATTTGGCTAAATTTCAGATAAATTTTTTTAAGAAAAGGCCAAAAAAAATTCACTGAATAGATTTTATAAACGGATTTTGATCTTTTAAAATTACTTTAGATAAAATAATATATATATATATATATATATATATAAAAGACCTACTTTTGCTCTATAGAAATTAGGAGATGGATTTCTTACTTTAAAAGAGTAACATAGATAATTTAAATTTTAATCAATTTTTAATATAAATTGTCTTTTATTTTTTAATAAACATAATGTAAGATAAACATAAAGTTTTAATTTTTTTGGTGAATAAATTTTAATTTTTATTAAATAGATAGTTTTTTTAATACAAATTATAAATTTATTTTTATTTTATGTTTCATTTTTAAAATAAAAAATATATAATTAAAATTTAAAAAAAACAAAGATAAAAAAATAAAGGTAAAAAAAATGAACGTCCATGTAGCTGAGTGGAAAAACTAAGAGAGACAAAATTATAAAAAGTGTGAAATGACAATGAGGCAGTGTCCACTTTTAATAATGCCCGGGACCCGAGAAAGAAGAAAAAATTTAAAAAACAAAAAGACAAATGATTTGTTTTAAAAAAGTGAAAAAAAAATCACATGTATAGGTTTAAAAATTTATATATATATATATATATAATTAATAATAAAAGTTAGTTTTTATATTATTTTAAAATTGTTTATTAATTTAATTTGATAATTTTTTTATCCCATCCAAATTTTTTAGTTGCCCGAGTAGCTTTATTAGTTATGTGTATCCGAGATAGAAATAATATATTTATATAATTTATTATATAAATTTTTATTATATTTTTAGTTATTTTTTATTTATTAAATTATTATTTTAATCATTAATTTTTTATTATAGAGATAGAGTATATTTTTATTATATTTTTATTATTTCTTAATTATTAAATTATTATTTTAATCATTAAATCATTTTTTTGAAAAGCGGAGATTATAAAAATAATTTTTTATCTCATTTATTTATTTTTTACATTCTCTCTTTTTTTATATCATCCAACCAAATAAGCTGTAATAGTATCAAACAATAATAGGGGTGTGCAAGGTTGGCCCCCCTGGTTGGCTTAGCTCAGCTGAGCACTATCGGGTCAGGGGGTGGAAAAATTTAAAAAAAAAAAACTTAAACAAGGTTAAATTGGGATTGATTTTGGAATAATTTTTTGGCCCCATCAAACCCAGCACGCGCGGAATGTGTATATATATATATATATATTTATATATAAAAAGATATGGACTAAATTGAAAAGAATTTTTTAAGGATTTTTTTATAATTTTGGCCAAAAATTTTTAAACATTTTATAAATTATAGATAATTAAAAGGGTCAAAATCTATGTTTGGATTATTCTAAATATGATTGTCACATTCATGTAAGAAAAAAAAAATTAGAAAATATATATTTTTTTAAATTTTAACCATTATATCTGTATTTTCTTTTTATTTTCTCTTTTAAACCCATATTTTTTCATATTCATTACATAAAATTTAAAAAAAATATCAAAAAAGTGATTATATGTCCAAAATAATTGAGTAAATATAAAAATATAAATTTCTTAAATTTTAAATTATTTTCTTAAAAAAAAAATTGGCCCGATTGGCCTGCCCTTGACCTAATCTAGCCAGGTAATAATCAACTAAGTTCAAGCCGAGTCAAGTCCAAGACAAATTTTTTGCCCTGAAATTGAAATCGGACCGAGACTCGTGTTGAAGCAAATCTCAACTTGTCTTGGCTCGTGCATACCCTTAAATAATAACATCTAATTTGGTATGATTTGAGAAAATAAGAAGAAATTTTTTTTTAATTGTAATATGCATTTTTTATCATTATTATTTAATATTATTTAATTATTATTATTTAATTATTAAAAATAAGAGTCTTAAAATTATTTTTATCTTTAAAATTATTTTTATTTCCATTTTAATATTTAATATTTTTATGTAATAAGTGAGTCCTACATTTTATTATATAAAAATTGTAATACTTTTGTTTTCATTCATTTTATATATATATAATAAAAAGGTTTGAGTGTTACTTTTTTTTTTCCTGTTTTTGAACTATTTATTGATGTAATATTTTTTTGGGATTATTCATGCAAGGCCCACAATTTTTTTTTCTTCCTCATGCTAATTAATTGTGGAAATTGAAAGTTTAGGATTTGAGAGAGTTTTATATTAAAAATTTTAAATTTTAAAATTATTTTAAAAATATAAAAATAAAAAATTCTTATTTTGGGTTTTAAATTATAATTTTTCTATACAATTTAAATTTTTAATTCTATACTTTTTTAGATTAATTCTAAATTTTAATATTTTTTAATATAAATATCTTTAAGATAAAATTTTGAATGGTAATTTTTTTCTCAACCATTCTTTAAAATAAATCTTTTCGCTGTGAAATGTAAAGATGGCCCAACTTTTGATTTTGTCTACCTTTTGCATATTTATAAGGAAAAATTATAATTTAGGATATTAAATTAAAAATATTTATATTAAAATATTTTAAATTTTAAAATTATTTTAAAAGATTTTATAACTAAAAATTTAGATTGTATAAAAAAATTAAAATTTAAGACCTTAAGTTAAAATTTTTAAATTATTTAATATAAATATCTTTCAACTTAAAGTGTAATTTTCTCTACTTCCAATCTCTCTGGTGGCTCTTTTTGTCGTGGTGTTTGGACGAACTGAAAAGTATTTTTCTTCAGGTTTTGGCTTTTGGCTTTTTTAATTATTTTAAAACAGTAACAAAGTAAGGTAATAACTAATTTAAATCCCCTACATTTAAATAACTAAATGTAAGGTGTGTATTTAATAAAAAAATAAAAAAGATAAAAAGAAAGAGAGAGAGAGAGAATATGCGAGTTGCACAGTACACAACCTGCCTTCTATTTTTCTTTTATTAAATATACCCTTCACATTTTAGTTTTTAAATACACGAATTTATTTTGAGTGATAACACCAACCAAAGATTTTGCCACAGATATATATATATATATATAATTTTATTGTTTTTTTCCTTTGGTTGCTGTGCGTGCATTGACGGATGTAATTGGGACACGCGTTCGGATCCCCTGCTCAGCGTTCACCTGCTCAGCGCCTGCTGCCCCAAAAAACGACGTCGTTCAGCTTCAATGATTTTGACCGTTCATGACATCAACGCTCCTAGACTTGACACGCAGGACCAAACACCTGAATTGAACGTTGTCTGAATCCTAACCGTAGTCGATTCTGCCATTGTCTTCTGGTTCATCATGCACATCGAAGCTGCAGATTCTACGTTGCTTTTGGAATTGAAGCTACTATCTCAAAGTTTCAATGCAATGGGTAAAATCAGACATTGGAACTTTGATTAAGTGTCTCCCTAAATTTGATTTAGAGATCCTGCTACGCCAAGCGACGTCGTTCAGCCTTGACACGTAGGACCACTAATCCACACGGCGCCGTTTCGATGTTGCTGCACTCGCAAAATCCTGGCCGTTGCTTTATTATGAAGGAAGCTGAAAAACACCCAAACTCCTGGACGTTGCTGCACCCGCGGGAAAATTGTCTTCAGTTTTGCTATTATTCCGAAGAGGCGGGAAGCTCTGCTGAACAACTAAACCAATGGAAGCTTCATCTTTCCCAGCGTTTTGTCTTGTCTGCAAATTTGTTTACAACCTATTCTCCGCATGCCATGTCTGACACTCCCACACGCTTGACTCTATAAAGCTGGATCCTTATTCTAGCGAAAGTTCCACAAGGGAATGATAGGAGAGAAAGCTCATCTCATTACTTAGGTTGAGTTAATAACACTTTTCAGGGATTGAAGTCAAAGGATGGGAGCAAGTTCAGTGAACCGATTGTGCAGTGCAATTCTGTAGCCTTTTCTCCTCTTTGCAACTCTGTGGCTTGTAACTTTCCAACACTGTATATTATTTTCTTCAGCTGTGTGTGTTCGAATGTGTGTATATATATTTGTTTAAAGCATATATTTCATTTGAATCAACTCCGTAGCTTGCAACTCCAACTCTCCAACTCTGTACATTTTCTTCTTCAGCGTTGCGTTCAGATGTGTGTGTATATATATTTATTTAAAGCATGTATTTCATTTGTATATATGTAAATATATATATATATATATATTTAGAGTTATATATATTTAGAGTTTGATATTATTTAAAGTTTATATATATTTAAAGTATATATATATAAATATATGTAAATATATTTTGCAAAGTATAAAGAATTTTATTTAAATTTTGTAAAGTTTAAAATTATTTATATCTAAAAGATATAGAAAAGTTGTAATAAATAAATGCAAAGTTTTTGTTTTATAAAGTCTTGGGTTTTTTATGATATGCAATTATTAAAAATAATACTTCCTCCATTTTTTATGCATAGAATAAATGAAGACAATGAAGACAATAGTGTGAAAATTGATAAAAGAATAACTACATAAAAAAAAATGAATAAAAGAACAAGAACATATATATATATATATAAAATGAACGCCACACTTTGCGTATCCTATTTTAGTATTTGTTCTTTTTGTAATATTTGATATAATAATTAATCACCACTATTGGTAACTAAATTGTCTTTATTTTGAGACCTTAGTTATCCATTTGATGCTTCAAGTATATTTCTTTAACTATTATCTTTTTATTGAAATAATATTTATTTTAGTATATTGGTACTTCTTAATTAACTTTGTCAATATTTTTTTTGCAGGAATCATTATATGGAAGGTAATTTAATTCCTAAACTAGGTTTAGAATTTGACAACCTAGAAGATGCATGGAAGTTGTGGGTTACTTATGCAGGCCAAACCGGGTTTGGAGCAAGAAAACATAATTTTACTAGAAGTAAGAAAGATGGGGAGATAATAACATACAGATATGTTTGTTCTAAAGAAGGTGTGCGAACACAAGACAAAAGGGAGTTTAAGACGCACCGTCCAGAAACTAGAACCAATTGCAGAGCAAGGATGTGTGTTACACGAGTTGATGGAAAATACAGAATCAATGCATTTGTTGAAGAGCATAATCATCCACTTCATCTTCCAGAAACAGTCCACATGTTGGCTTCTCAACGTAGATTAACTGAAGTTCAATCCCATGAGATTGATTTGGCTGAAGATTCTGGACTTCAACAGAAATCATCTTTTGAGCTTATGGCTATGCATGCCGGAGGTAGAGCTAATCTCGGTTATACCTAATTGGATGCTAAAAATTACTTGAAGACCAAGAGGCAAAGAAGTATGGTGTATGGAGAAGCTGGATGTTTGTTGCGCTACTTTCAAAATCAATTAACAGAAAATCCATCATTTTATCATGCCTATCAAATGGATATGGAAGAGCAAATTACAAATGTTTTTTGGGCTGATGCTAGAATGTTACTTGATTATGCCTATTTTGGTGAAGTGGTGTCAATGGATACTACGTATAATACAAATCGTGATCATAGACCACTTGCTATACTTTCAGGTTTTAATCATTATAGAGGAGTGGTTATTTTTGGGGCAGCACTACTATATGATGAAACGATAGAGTCATTCAAATGGTTACTGAAGACTTTTTTAGAGGCTCACAAACAAAAAAAGCCTCTTACAGTTTTTACAGATCAAGATCAAGCAATGGCACGAGCATTGCACGAAGTACTTCTAGAGACAAAGCATGGCTTATGCACGTGGCATTTGATGCAAAATGGTATGAAGCATATGGGAAATTTAATGAAGAAGGAATCAAACTTTCTAAGTGAGTTTAAAAAGTGTATGTTTCAGTATGAAGAGGAGAGGCAGTTTGAAGAAGCATGGATTCGGTTGCTTTCCACTTATGATGTGCATGAAAACACTTGGTTGACCTCGATGTACAGAATAAAAGAGAAATGGGCGTGGTGTCATATGAAAAATGCTTTTACACTTGGTATGCGAAGCACACAGGTAAGTGAAAGTTTGAATGCAGATATTAAAAGTATGACCAGACCAGACTTAGATATTAATCAATTTTTCAAACACTTTGAACGGATTGTAGAAGCCAGGAGATATAATGAGTTAAAACGTGAGTTTGAGTCAAGGGAAAAAAAACCCCAATTGATTGTGCAGAGTTCACCTATGTTACGACAACTTTCTCAAGTCTATACAACTCCTATCTTTAACTTGTTTCAGGAACAATGGGATCTATGTGCAGCTGCTTGTATCAAACATAGGAATGAGGGAGATTCATTGTCTACCTATGTCATTACTATGGTTGATGAAGAGGGAGAATGGAAAATTCAATTTGATGCACGTGACAGGTCAATTTCATGTAGCTGTCGCAAATTTGAAACTCAGGGAATATTGTGCTGCCATGCTTTGAAAGTATATGATGTGAGGGATGTGAAAAAACTTCCAGAGCAATATATTTTCAAAAGGTGGACAAGAGATGCAAGAAGCGGTATCATACATGATATTAAAGGAAATGAAATCCAAACAGATCCTAGACGAGAAAGTACACAACGGTATAGGCAACTCTGTCCAATGATGATAAGATTAGCAACTGAGGTAGCTGATTGTCCAGAAGCATTCTCATTTGTACATAAAGGCATTTTAGAGTTAAGTAAGCAAGCAACCGAGATTTGTTTAAGTCAGAAAAGTTTAATCACTAACAGCGGTCCGAGCACAGAACCATTAAAGACAAAAAGATTCAAAAAGAGAGATGGCATAAGAAAGAAAAAAAGACCCACAAGTTGGGTGGAGCGTTTACTAAAGAAAAGAAGACAAACTACATCACCTGGTCGAGATTCACAAAGCAACCAATCTCTGGTATAAAATTATATATGTCTCTAATTTATTATTAATGTTCATAAAATCTTAATATATCTCGTCTCTTTTAGGACAATCAAAGACAGGACAACATTTCTAACACTGTGCCTCAACCATCATTTGCATTCCAGTCACCATTTGTACCACAACTACAATTTGCATCTCAATCAACTGAGAATGACCTTACTTTCACTGAAATGTTATTGGTAAGAGAAGTAAATTCTGTAATAATTATAGCTTAATCCTTATCATTATGTGATTACAGTGTGATTAATGGTTTTTTTGTAATATAGGCACCACTAGGTACTCCCATGCCGTCACTTGATTCTTTGGAGTATACACAATTGGGTGAGCATGAATAATTTTATTGAACTCAATATATTTATATACAACGGACTCTTTGATACAACTTAAAAATTACAAAAGTGCATAGTTTTTGCATTGAAACTATAATACAAATCCAATGTTGTTTAGTGTACAAGTCCTTCTTTATTGGAACTAAGTTGTATATTTGACCCATTTTCCTAGGATACAAGAGATCGCTTGACACATCTTTGTGAGAGAGTTGATGCTTTGTTGAAGAATGAGGCAATTGTAGGTCATGGCCTTGTTGATCTTTGTTGATACTTGTTTCTTGTTCTTTTACTCTTCTTGCTTTGTTGAAGAATGAGGCAATTGTAAGTCATGGCATTGTTAATGCTTTGTTGATACTTGTTTCTTGTTCTTTTTCTCTTCTTGCTTTGTTAAAGAATGAGGCAATTGTAAGTCATGGCATTGTTGATGCTTTGTTGATACTTGTTTCTTGTTCTTTTGCTCTTCTTGCTTTGTTGAAGAATGAGGCAATTGTAAGTCATGGCATTGTTGATGCTTTGTTGATACTTGTTTCTTGTTCTTTTGCTCTTCTTGCTTTGTTAAAGAATGAGGTAATTGTAAGTCATGGCCTTGTTGATGCTTTGTTGATACTTGTTTCTTGTTCTTTTGCTCTTCTTGCTTTGTTAAAGAATGAGGTAATTGTAAGTCATGGCCTTGTTGATGCTTTGTTGATACTTGTTTCTTGTTCTTTTTCTCTTCTTGCTTTGTTAAAGAATGAGGCAATTGTAAGTCATGGCATTGTTGATGCTTTGTTGATACTTGTTTCTTGTTCTTTTGCTCTTCTTGCTTTGTTGAAGAATGAGGCAATTGTAAGTCATGGCATTGTTGATGCTTTGTTGATACTTGTTTCTTGTTCTTTTGCTCTTCTTGCTTTGTTGAAGAATGAGGCAATTGTAAGTCATGGCATTGTTGATGCTTTGTTGATACTTGTTTCTTGTTCTTTTGCTCTTCTTGCTTTGTTAAAGAATGAGGTAATTGTAAGTCATGGCCTTGTTGATGCTTTGTTGATACTTGTTTCTTGTTCTTTTGCTCTTCTTGTTGATATCAGTAAATTGTAAATTGTATAGCACAACATCCTATTCAGGAAAAAAGGAGTTGAATCTGAAAAAAAAAATCTGTTTTAGATAATTCAAGCAAGAAAGAAAGCATCTATACAAAAATAAAGTACTGTTCAATAACTATAAAATATAAATAACAAAACAGCTACACAAAAACTACTATTCAATTTGTTATGTATCAAGAATGAGTTATATCTCAAGAAACAATCAACAAATTAAACTTCTACTCTTAAGTCCAGGTCTAGGCTTCATAAGCAGTTAACAATCCAGTGAAATGCAATTTGAGTAATGTCCTATCATAACTTGAACATCACAGAACTTAAAAAAAAAATTCCAGTAACAATCTGATGCCTTAGGGTGTTAGGCTTTTGAGAAATAAATGTAAATACAACTTAAGTAATGTAGAAATGATGACATTATGAGAAAAGTGAGAATGGGGCTAACAAGAAAGTAAGAACTATTGAGTCATATCTCAAGAAACAATCAATCTACTTGAACAAAGTTAACCCAGCCCACTAACAATGAAAAACCATATGTGAACCTAAGAACTCTTTCCATTGCACATAATTTCAATTAGAAACCAACCATTTTTTACTCCAAAGTTATATATGATGTATGGGACTAATCATGTAACACAAAGCACAGAACCATGGATGTTCTAAGTAGACAGAAATATTGCTCACCACTTGGTTGCATTTGCTTAAGGCCAAGGCCTTTGCTCAATTCAAATTCCAAACCATAAGGTAATTGAAAAGTATTAGGTATGTTATCTCCTTCTGACCTAACAGGTAACATAACAGGTAAATCACCTTCTGACCAAAGTGTGAGCAATAACATAACAGGTAAATCACCTTCAAACCTTTGGCCTAATACATTAAAATAAAAGCCTGTAATCAGGCAATCTTTAGCTTGACCATTAAACTCAACCTCAAAGTCATCAAATTCATATTGTTCATTACACACTTTCTCTGGAAAAAGAAAAAAAAAATAGTCATCTTAAGTATTTAGTCCACAATGCACTGTATTGCAGCAAAAGACAAGCTAGGATAATTTTCTTCTTCCAGTTCATCCAAGTTGTTCACACTTTTCATCTATTCCATGGCTGTTGGCACTAGAAAGGTAATATATCTGCAGCCACTAAATCTTTAATTGTTAAGTGATACACTAATGTGTATTAAATTCATTAAAAATACCCCCAGGTGTCTTCACGTCAAGAATGGGTTCAGGCAATTAGAGAGGTAGCTAAGCAAGTTTATTCCAAATTATTTATTGTCCACCATTGAAATGAGCAATGTATTGTCAAAAGATGGTAATTCATTGCCATTGGTTAAAATGCAAAGTTATTTTGGAAGTTTTATAATGCTATACAATGTTTCAGACTGTCATATGCCTCTAAACTGGGGCAATTACTTTTCAATCAGGACTTAATGAAATAAAATCTTAATATGATTTTAGCATGATGCATTGCATATGAGAGACAATATATATTATTGTTTAAAATAAGCACTTGAATTACTTTATCAATATCTAGGCTGCAGCAATGCCATTTATTACTACAATGTAGTAAAATTTATTTTGTATCCGAGGCTACTATAACCAGAAAATTTCTATGTCCCTATCTGCTCACACTTTGAGACAGGGTTCTCTAGCTTCAGGGAAACCAAGTGCGTTGGAGTCTAAGAATTATAGGGGAAAAGAGTTTAGTGGTGTAGAAAATGGAATTAAAAGTGAAAGTCTTGTGTTACCTGGGGTCCCAGTTGAAACTATTGCAGCAACAAGAATCCAGACAGCATATCGCCGGAATCTTCACTGGGACTTGACCGTGGGAAATGGGTTTGCTTCAGAACCAGTGAGAATAAAAATGGGTAATGCCTCAAGTTAATATCCTCCTTGATTTCTCTTTTTCATTCAGTCAGTGTCTTCGCGGCAAAATGGCAACTGATTCGGAACAAACTCGAGGAGCTCCATTCCGGGCTAATCGCCGCCGAGAACTGCGATTCCGACGAGAACCCATCGCTCTTCAGCCTGGATCCTGCAATATTGGCCCCCATGAACGAGTGTTCTGATCCCACTCACTGCTGCGTTGATCTCTCGTACAGTGGGAAGCTTCTGATGCAGAGCGATTTGGATGTGATGTTCGCCAAGTTCGATCGCCACGTGAAGAAGTTATCGCAGGCTTTGATTCCTACAAAGGGGTCTTGATCACATCTGGGATTATTGCGCCTCTGATTCGGGTTTTGGAATGTAGGAGTGACTTGGGGAAGGTCGAGGCTGTCAGGTGTTTGATAACGTTCAATTCAGACAACGCTTGGTCAGTTTCAGCTCATGGGGGAGTCACGTGCTTGCTCAAAATCTGCTCTAATGGAGAACCCGAAGGAGAATTGGTTGGTCCTGCGTGTCAAGTCTAGGAGCGTTGATGTCATGAACGGTCAAAATCATTGAAGCTGAACGACGTCATTTTTTGGGGCAGCAGGCGCTGAGCAGGTGAACGCTGAGCAGGGGATCCGAACGCATTGGGACACGGGGTGCTTTCTCCCACCCATGACTCTTTTGAATATTAAATTTAAAAAATCATTTAACCTCTTTTGATATTCTTTCAAGTCCGTGGACTGAAGACTACTATTGTGAAATCTAGACTTGTAGCTATCATGATTGTTATAAATTTTGCTTCGAGACTAATGGAAACACGACAAACAACTACAGAACTCAAAGCACTCAAAGTCACAAAATCATTGGATAGTGTCTGCTCTTGTTCGTGTATAGTAATCTCTCACTAAATCACTATTCTCATTTCTTTGGAATTTCTTGTTCAATTTATAGCTTGATTAAACTTAAACCATTTATTTTCTTTATGTTATAATTTCAAGATATCATATGGAGAGATATGTTATATATATTATTTGCAACAAATAATATGTTATAAAACTATTAAGTGTTAGAAATTATGAAGAGTTTAGATAGGTCAAACTCGATCTAACTCAATTATAAAAAATATAAAATATTTAATAATTATCATTTATTAAGTTTTATTTAATAAATTAATACAATAAGTTGTTTAAGTTATTTTAAACAAAATAATTCTAATATAGTAAACCATGTAATAACACACTTTTTATGATTCTACTAAATATTTTGGCCTAACTATCATTATCAGCTCATTGCTTTTAAAGCCTATATGAAGATATCCTTACAACTTCATTGGACACGATAGGAGACAAGACCAAAAACAAGCTAACACTTAATGCAAGCCAAAACACACTTAGCTTGGACTCCACTTAGCCTATGAATTATATTCCTTACTTTGTATAATCATCATATCATTATTTCTTTAAACTCTTAAATAAAAAGTTATCATCTCTTTATTAATCTCTCTCTCTCTCTCTCTCTCTCTCTCTCTCTTTATGTGTAATGTTCAAATTTTGTAAAAATGACATAAATGAACGTATTTTAAAAGCAAGTCCTTTGAGATGAGTCATTTAAAGCTAAATAAAATTAGAAGAAAATTGAAATACTTATAGGAGGACTTTTCAAATAAAAAATTTGAATTGAATTCTCCGAAGTTCTCAGAGGTCTTGAAAACCATAGGAACTCTCGAAACAATTAAAACCTTTTTTGTATACGTTTCTAATAATAGTTAATTTGAACTTTGACCTCTTTATTCGAAAAGGTTTTAGCTCCAAATTTAGTGATTCCATAGGCACTTTATAAGTTAGAGAACTTAAATTTTATAATAAAAATGATAGTTCTAAAAAATGAGTTAAAACGAACCTAAAATGAAAATACCAAGTTATGGGAAATAAATGAAAATTTTTAGAACAAATTCTTCTGGAACTTTCTTATATTACACGTCCCATTTGCTCTCCTTCTTAGACTGACATACTTTTGCCCAAAAATAGAGGGAGAGGCTGCATGAGAGAGGCACACAAAGAGAGCTCAAGAGAAGGAAGAAAAAGCTAAAGAAAGGTAAGAAAATTTAAGGAATTTCATAGTCTTTCTTCTTGAAACCTTGTTCGCTTCATCTTGCTTCACCTTCCCATGGTTTTGGATGTTCATATAGTTTTTTTTTTTAGCTTAATTCAGAGGAAGAGAGTTTGAAATTCTCAAGGAGAAGCCATAGCCAAGGAAGAAGCTCTTAAGAAGGCTAGAAAACTAAGGTAAATCCATGACTTTCTTGCTTTCTCCATTTGCTCCTTGTATGAAGGTGGTTCGGCCAACTTGAAAGCTAGGGGAAGGGAGAAGGTTCTGACTTAATGCAAGCTTAAAACTCATGAATTAGACCATGGGGAGTTAGAAAATACAAAGAAATAGGAAGAAAACCAAGTGAAATTCAAGTTAGGGAAGTATGAAGCTTTTGAATACTTTGTAAAAACTAATTTGATACATGAATTTTCTTGCATGTGTGAATGTCTGTTTGAGTTCCTAAGACCCCTAGGAAGCTTCTTAAGTGTCTCTCTCATCAAGGAAAAATCAAAAACTCCATGAGCCCCAAATGGTGTGCTAGTTTCAACCAAGACAAGAACTATAGGCTAGGGAGTATTTTAATTAGTTCTAAACTTAGTTTTGCATCATATATGATGGAAGAGGATAAGAGGAAGCCTTGGAAAAAATTTAGGAAGCCTAGAGAATGAGACGGTAACATAGGTTCCATATTGTAACTTGAAGAAGCAACATGTAATTAGGCTCCTCAAATGGATTGTGTGATGACTCTAAGCAATCTAAATGGAGTCAAGAATCATAGATAGAAGGAAAGATTAGAGCTAATATCGTAAATTATGGATGTTGCTTCATTAGGTATATTATGGAACCATAATTGAGCTATAGGGATAACCTAACTTTTAAAATAAATGGGTAGCTTTAAAAATTATTCTAAGAGTGTAATTGGCTTCAATATGATGTGTCTAGGTCAAAGGAATCTATCTCCTCCTTCTTATGAGCATTTGGCCGAAGGAGAGGAAGCATTTCCAAGAGTTAAAGTGTATTCTTGCAAGTAAGGTAGTTCCCTTTCCTCTCTTTCATACATACTTGTGTGTTTTCTTATTTTTTGAATATGTGTGTGCATGTTTAGGCTATGAAATGTGTTCCTAGTAAATGATCATATGCCATGATACCATGTTGTTATATTTATATGCTTGAAAGATTTTTATATGAATGTGTTTGGCTTGCTTGAGCTTGGTGAAGCCAAAAGCCTTTAGCTAGGGTGAAGATGAGCCAAAATTCCTTAAGAGTAGGTGAGACAAAGCCAAAAGTCTCTAGAAAGAGTGAGACTTAGTCAAAAATCTTTTAAAAGTGGTTAAAGTAAGTCTAAAAGTCTCAAAGAGAATAGGTGAGGCTAAACCCTTGTCTTGTCAAGCCTATGTATGTTATATGTGACTTCTTAAATGAAGAAAATATTCTATGTATGTTTGAGAAGTTCATGAATGCCATACATGCATTTTTAGACTTAAAATTGCACCATTTATGTGTGATTGAAAGGAAGAAGGGTTATTGGGATTCTTAGAATCTCATTCTTTCCTCCCTATTACCTAACATATCTAGGTGGACCAAGTGAACTAAGGAATGGAAGCCACCAAACTTAAAGAAAGGAGATTGATAAGGAGATGTGTCTTTTGTTTTCTTTGTAACTATGATAATGTCAAGAATGTAATACCATGATAGATGTATGATGTATAACCCTTTGAATATGTACAAATATATGGATATGAGGTGTATGTATGAGAATTGGATTCAAATGAATGATATTGTATGATTTTGTCATGGAAATGTAAAGATATGCATATATGTCTATTGTGTACATCTTGGAGTAAGAGAGTGATTTTGTAAGACTTGGGTTATTGGACCTTTTAAATATGTGAGATAGGTTCTTTTCATGCTTTCCCACATGCTCATGTTGCTTTAAAGGTAGTGGAAGCAAAATTGGACCATTTGAGACCCCTTAGATGACTCAAAAGGACCAAAATGCATCCCTCTATCACAAATTGACTAAATGGGCGGATTTTCTTATGAAATTTGGCATGCTTATAGGTATCATTCAGAAATTTTTGGGAAGCTAAAGACCAAATTATTTGGAGTTCTGTGGAATTAATTATGAATTTTCAAAGTTGCCAATTTTCTATTGTCCTGATATAAGCATTGTTCATATGGTGAGTTTAGGTTTTTATATCATTGCATGGAACAAACGTGGTCCAATGAATGTGAAATTTTATAGGTATAGATTAGATATTGTTAGTGACTTGTAGCAACTAGAATCATCTTATTTGGAGGTCTGAGCAAAGAGTTATGAATTTTTAAATTTCTACGTCAGTATTAGTAGTGCTAGCTAAGTCCATGTATTGTTCTATCTGTTCCAGTAGCTAAAAGTGTATTTCTTGGTCTAGAAGTATTTTTTCCTTAAATTTAACATTTGTAGCTTTTCAAATTAGTATAGTTTGATTGAATTGGATTTTTATGGAATTAGTTATGCATTTTTGAAATTTATATTAGTAAAATATATCAAAAACATTAGGTAATTTGACCTATGTCAACTTTTTGCTATCAAATGTGGTCCAAGTAATTTTTTTCATAGATTGAAATTATTTTTAATATAAATTTAATAACTAGAGCTTTCCACAAAGTTATGGGTTACTTGATTTCAATTTTTCTAGATTTAGTTATAATTTTTTAAAGTTGCACAAGAAATCTGTCAAATTAGACTCGAGACTGACTTACATTATTTTGTATATATATGCTATAAGCTAGAGTTTTTGGCAATATTCTGAGATGGTTTTGAGTTGTATGCATGTAATTAAATTAGAGAATGAGATGGATGGATTTTATGATCCACAAAATGTAAAACAAAGTTTTTATCCGCTATATAATACAAATAAATTAAATGTTTTAATGGCATTTTCCATATGAAGCCTTGCCATCTAAAGGACTAAGTCTAGGAATGAAATGAGTTGAGCTAATTAAGTATGGTGTTACACTCTCACCCTGTCTTCAGCTTTCACCACCACCTCAAGGCTATATTGTCTTGTTCACCATTGCAATCCAACCAACAACCCAATCTCACTTAAAACATTTAGCACATTAGATAGGGGCCTAAGCTCTCTCTCATCATTCTATTTTGGAAGATCTCAATGAATAAACAAGATGGTCTCCTTTGACTCAACTATGATGAAAAAAACTAGATAAGTCATAAATTTATAAGTTGATCTAGTTTCATTTGTTATAAAGTTAGCTTATATTATATTTAGCTATGAATTCTTGAAGATGCTTGTATATTATTTCTATAGATGTTCATATTGCTTTTAGTTCATATTGTTCATAGAATATTACATGCTATAATAGACTATTATATATCATATTATAATATTGAATTTGCAGTTCCATAAGTGATGAGACCTTAAAAAACACTAGCAAGCACAACAAGCAGCAAGTAATAAATTGTTTTAAATGATTAAAGGTTGTTAATCTCACAAGAAATGATTTAAGTTAATTTTAGCACATTCTAATTTAATCTTATAATAATTACATGTTATTCACAAACTATTTAAACTATTTACATTATTGGTCTAGTTTACACTTGTAACATCCCGTCCTGCTGTAAACGTGAAAAACGTAATGTTCGGTTTCTCTGTAAATAGCAGAAATGGGCCAGAGACAAAAGGAAGTCCTTGAAATAGAAGGAATTGGGGCCAACTAAAATTATGATAAAATTTTAAATATTAGAAAATGAGGATTTGAGCCTTGAGTTGCCCAGAAATCAAGGTCAGAGTAACTCAAAAAAATTGTCAAAAGGCCAGTGACATTTTTGTAAATATAGGTACTTTTTGAAAAACACACAGGAGGACTTTTTAAATGAAAGTTTTGAGTTCTTCAGGGTTTTTAGAGGCTCTAAATACCATGGAAAGCCCTGAGAAAGTTAAAGCCCCTCCGGTGGACGTTTTCCAACGTCGGTGTGCTCAAACTTTGACGGATTCGTTCAGAAAGGTTTTAGCTCCGATTTGAGCGATTCCAAAGCCATTTTACTTGATTGGGAACCTAAATTTTATAATAGAAAAGACGGTTCTCAAAAAGTAGTTAAAACGAAGGAGAAACGAAAATGCAAAGTATGAAGGGCAAACTAGGAATTTTTGAAAAGTGTAACTTATTCCCACCTATATATATGATGCACCCTTCTCCTCCCTTCATTATGCACGACCATCTTCTGCCTAAAACCAGAAGAAAACCCTAGGGGATGAGGCTTACAAGAAGGGGAAGAAAAAGAGGAGAAATCAAAGGCTTAAGGTATGGAAATTAGTAGTTTTTCATGCTCTTTCTCCTCCAAACCTCTTCTCCTCCATTCTCCTTTATTTTCTATGATTATAATGAAGTTTATAAATCTGTTTTAAGGGAGAAATTGAGGGGAAAGTTTGGATTTGAAGAGAGGAGCTCAAAGAACACAAGATTCAAGTGAGAAAAAGCAAGGAAACAAGGTAATTTCTCTTCCTATGGTTGTCATTTTTTGTCCCCTTCTCCACCATTTCGCCCCACTTGAGAAAACCCTAGGAGGAGATGATTTTTAGGCAGAACCAAGCATGAATCTAAGGAAAAAGAGTGTAGAGATTAAGAATATGCAAAGGGAATTATCAAAAATACCATTAGATTTCAAGATACAAATTTTAGGGTTTCAATTGCACATTGTAAAATCTGACTTTGTATGATGGTTCCTAGGCCTAAGTAAGAGTTTAAATGAGCTCCCAAGATCCCTAAGAGGCTCCCCATACGCTTCTTCCCTTGAGAAAACAAAGAAAGCTCCATGGAACCCAATATGCTTCATAGCCTCAGCCTAGATGGGTTCTCCTAGCTAGGGAGAGTTTTAAATTTTTCTAAGGTCATTCTTAAGTCATATTTGATGAATGAAAGTGAGGGGAGGCCTTGGAAAAAATTTAGAACTCATAGAAAGTGATTTGGTGCCTTAGGTTCCATATTATGACCTAAAGAAGCAACATGGTTCTAGGCCTTTTGTTTTGATGATATGATGACTCCAAGAGACTTAAAAGGAGTCAAGAATCATTTTTGAAAAGAAAGAATGAGGCCTAAAAATCATTTAAGGGGTGTTGCTTCATTAGGTGCCAATATGGACCATAATGGGGGTTATAGAGCAATCTAGCATCTAAGCAAATTGTATGATCTTAGAGATTGTTTCATGAACCTAATTGGTTCCCATATATTGTATTTAGGCCAAGAGAAATCATCTCCACCAATTTTTAGGCATGTGGCCGAAAGAGGAGGCTTGAATCCTAAAGGAAAAGTGTGTGTTTGTATACAAGGTAGCTCTCTCCACCTTCTCTCATGCATGAATATGTGTTTAGCTTATTTTAGAATGTGTGTATGTGTCTTTCAAAATTTTGAAAAGTATGCTAGCATGCCTTTATATGCCATGATGCTTGATGCCATGTTATGTTTTTAAATGAATCCATGATGTTTATATGAGTTTGCTTGAGTGTGGAAATGCCAAGAACTCTTCCCTTGGGTGAGGATGAGCCAAGAACCCTTGAGCTTGGTTGAGACAAAGTAAAAAGTCTCCCAAAAGCAAAGTGGGCTCCCAAGAGTATAGCTGAGTCTAAAGTGCTCAAAGAATGGGTGAAGCAAGTCCAAAATCCATGAGGAGAAGAGTGAGGCCAATCCAAACACTTAGTGAGGTCTTGAATGTCTTGTATGATTGATTCACATGCCAAGGTTGCTTTTAAAATGTCTATGATTTCTATCCCCTCCATGCATGCATTTATGAAACTTGCCTTGCACATATTATGTATGATTGAATGGAAGATGAGCTATTGGGATTCTTTGAATCTCATCTCCTCCTCTCCAATGATCTAACATGCTAGGTGAACTAAGTGGATATGCTAATGGCAGCCAACAACACTAAAGGAAGGAGATTGACAATCATGTGTTTAGCTTTTGTCACTTTAAGACCATGATTGTACCATATGATATATATGATATAGTAAATGGGCTATGACCCTTGAGACATGTGTAAATATGATATTATATGATGGTTAAATGTATGGATATGATGTGTGACCTCTAGAACCTATTTTGAGTATGTAATGCCAAAGTGTGCAATATGGGAGTTTATTGGAAATATGCATAAGTGTGGGTTGAATAGCCAAAATGAGATGCATGAGGTTTGGGACCATTTGGGCAGCTCACACAAGTCTCAAATGTACTTTTAGACTTGCCCAAAAGGTGCCATAACTAAGGGAAGGCCATTTGACAAATTTGGTACCTCATATGGAACCAAATTTGACCATAATGGAACCCTATGTCACTTTTTGGCCAAATGAGTTAGTCTTATCTTGAAATTTGGCATGCAAGTAGGCCTCATTAAGAGCTTTCTGAGAAGCTAAAGATCATAATTTTCGGAGGTCTAGAGAATATTTTATGAATTTTCAAAATTGGAATTTTCTATGGTTTCTGGTATGTGCACTGTTCATACTGGCATATTTGATTTTTGTGTCATTTGATAGACAAATGGTGTCCGATGCTTATGAAATTTTATATACATAAACTAGAGGTTATAAGATTTCTGTGGCCACCTAGATCACCTCATTTGGAGGTTTGAGCAGAGAGTTATGTATTTTTAAATTTTGCTGTCAGTAACAGTGGCGTCTCCAGAGCTCAGTTACTGTTCCATCAGTTCTAGATATCTAAACGTATCTTTTTTATTCTGGAATTATTTTTAGTATCAATTTAACATTTGTAGCTTTCTAGAATGACCAAATTTGTATGATTTAGATTTTTATAGAATTAGTTATGAATTTCAAAAATTTGTATCAGTAAACTGAATGACAGCCCAGGCAGCCAGCGACTCTGTAGATTTTTGGATGTCAAACGTTCTGTGTGATAAATTTCGTGATCTAGAAATATTTTTAGTGTGAAGTAGACATCCTAATATTTCCAGAATGACTAAGATTTTATGATTTTGAATTTTCTAGATTTAGTTATGATTTTCCAAAGTTGGGTTAGAAAATGGAGAAAATCTGGCCGAAAATATACTTGTTTATTTTGAGTTTCATTTCGGTTTCCATGGGTTGTAGGCATGTTTTTGTGATGCAAATGAATTGTAATAATGGAATTAAATATAAGGAAGTATAGTATAAGCTCACACGGTCCATGTGACACCGAATTGAATTTTTTAGATACGACGCAACGCGAAAATAATAATTATTTCTTTAGCGTTTCCATAGAATATTAATATGATTCATGATATTATGCCACTTGAAAGCATGAGATGAGCTAGAATTTATGGTGTTACAATACTAGTTAGAAAAACAAAATATTTTTATGATTCTTTTAATTTTACAGACTCAATATCAAAAAGAAAAAGGAACTAAAAAAAGACTCAATAACATACAAGGCAAAGTGAGTGAGGTGGAAGGAGGAAGAAGATGGCGATTGGAGAGTTTAGAATGGAAGAGTGATCGAATATATAGAACATTCAATTATATAGAATATATTTGTCCCATTTAAATATATAGAATTTATTTGTCCCATTTAAATATGTAAAATTTGAGCGATGAATCTTACATGTTTTTGTTTATTTTTCTTTAAAATTAATAAGAAATAAATAGAAAAGAAATAAAAAGGATGTAAACCCACAAGCATGAAGAGCTCAAAGACATAAGGAACAAATAAATTAAATAAGAGAAATATAAAAAGTGTGAAATGACAACTAAGGTAGAGTCCACTTTTAATAATGAATTGTAAGAGTTTTATTTAAATTATTCTTTAAAAATAAATCTTTTTGTTATGGAAAGTAAAGATGGCATGACTTTTGATGGGAAAAAAATATGGCATAAATTTTGATTTCATTTGTCATTTGTATATTTCCAATCTCCCTTGTTACAAAGATTTATGATTCCGGTACTTATCTTTTGTAGTGGATATGAATTTTTGTCGGATCTCTACCCTATGTAGTTCTAATTGAAATCACCAAAGAAACCTTAGTCATCTTTCATAGCAAATGCACCATGTAACAAATTTTTTTTATTATTCTATGTTTTTGCTCACCTACCCAAAAAAGAGAATGAGGGAGAGAGAGAAGAGAGATTTTTCTTGATCACACACTCACAATCAGTTCTCTAACCAGATCCTACATAAGTAGGATAATTACTCCCTACTTCTTTTAATTAATTAATGGTGATTTAATATAATAGCTAACCTAATTTAAATTTTGAAATTAAAATTCAAAACTCAAATTTAAATAATAATAATAATTTAATTAATTAATTTTCCTCTCATAAAAAATTAGTTTAGGATATTGGTCACGTTACTCATTAAGGGCATCTTGTTTTCTAACAATATCTTCCACTCACACATGATAGGATGATCAACAAAGGACTATCATTCTCTACTCCTCTGTCATGACCACTTGGGCACAATTTTTGGAAATCACATTATAAAACTAACATAAGACATATATCATTTAGATATGCTTTAAACATTGATTTATGTGCCTCGGATGCCCATATATATCATATTCTACTTTTTGTGGCATATCTAATCCCTCTTAAATTTAATTTTACTCAGATAGCATTTCTTATATACATAATATCTACATTTATGAACTCATTAAAACTTCATAACAAATGCACTTTAGATACCTGCATAGTTATATATATTTTGGGAAATCTTCCTTTGGCCTACATACCATTTAAATTAGAATAAGTTGCTTTCCTAATAATACTCCTTTATATCAAATTATTATAACTATAAGATGTATGTTAAAGTAGTAAACACTGACTCATCTTTTTCTAATGTTAAAAAGATTTGATCCTTTATAAAACTCACATAACAAAAGTAAGAATTTATTCATTTGCTTCTTGATTGCAGTTCTTAAGTATATGTAATATAAATTATATAATACGATGTTTTTCTTATTTTATAAGAGTTTATGTCATTTTGATTTATTCATCAACACCATACAGATCTTGGTTTAGAAATACACAATATCTAATTCAAATTCTATCATTCTATTTGTCTCTCACAATGCCTTAGAGGGAATTCAGATTTGGTTACAAGGATTATGGATGATAAAAATCCATAATTTGTTGAATCTTATCTCGACCTTTTTTTTCTCTTTTATCAAGGCAATATATTTACATTTTGTGTTTTTTCTATTCCATATTGGCGCTTCCATTGCCTTTTATGGTGAACATAAATATCTTATCTTTTCTCACCACTCATGAGTGCCAAAAGTAGTTGCCCCTATGAGAGAGCCAAATTTATCAACTTGTACAACATACTATTATTGTATATATGCTACCTAAGATTATGACATAATTTATTTATTTAGTTAACACTTGACTTGTACAAATATTATGATATTCTATGTTTTATACCTACCAAGAGACTTTGTATTTTCCTCATATACGTAGTTGGATATGGGCCTTTCTAGGGATCAATTAAGATTTATACATAAACATATTCTAGATTAACACATTTCTATGTTATTGATCTTTCTCTTTCTTGTATCTTTGTATTTTCTTTTGTTATGATACTTAAAGATTTTAGTGTAGGCTTTGGCTTCTCATTTATTATGATTGGTTAATGTTAGACTCAGTGTCCCACTAATAATCTCCAAGCTTTCTACAACTCTAGCCATATAGCCTTTTAAACTATTGTAGAACATGTAGTAAGCTCTATTTCTTTAGTAAATAATACTATGCATCTCTGCTTCTTGCCATTCTAAGATACTACATTACTTTTCAACAAGAAAATGTATCTAGAAATTAATTTCATGTATCTAGATTTTCTCTCTAATACATTGCTAAGTTTTTTATGCCCCAAAAATATCTTAGTATTATCTTAATAACACTCTTATGCTATTGATTAAAATTTTACCATTATTAATACATAAGGCCAATTACTTATAAATGTATGATCTTATACATATTATTGCATACAATATTTAATAACATAGAAGTAAGGGACCTTCTATGTAATTTTCATTGTAGACTCATTTTAAAGACATTTCTTATGGTTTAAACTATCACCTTTTTTTATAAGGATATTAATAGATTTACAATCTTTTATACTAAACTGCTTAAGAATTTTCTAATTGTAATACTCTTGTTAAAGAGCAATCAATTTCTCCGAGTGATACCTTTATATCTCAACTTTAAGGATGTGTTCTATTTTATCCATATCCTTTATCTCAAGATCTGAGGATAATTATTTTTTGATGACCATTAAAAAATATTGTTTGTTCTTGATTGATGGCATATTATCTACATCAATGATAATATTACAATTTTCTTTTATACCACTTAATACAAATGCAATGATTTTTATTAATTATTTGAAATTCATGCAAAGTTAGTATTTGATGAAATTCCAAATACTACTATTTAAATAATTGTTTTAGTTTGTAAATGAACTTTTTGAGCCTATAAGCTTCTTATTCCATTTCTTCTTTGTGGAACTTAAAATTCGATTAATACGCTTTCATTATCTAGTTTTCCTTTTTAGAATACTATGTATTTGATGTGTTTACAAGCCTAAACTTATAACTATAGTGAGGATTAGTTTAATCATACAAGAGGTAGGAAGGTATTTTCAAAATCTATACCTTTTCTATTGCGTACATGGCTTAGCAATTTTTTACTCTTAATTAATCCATTTGTTCTTCTCTTTACCTTAAACATCATTTATTTCTAATTAGCTTTTAATTAGATGGATGGTCAACCATGCCCTTGACATGGTTTGTCCTCATTGCCATTATCTCCTATTCCTTTGCACTCATCCAATCTTTTTTAGTAAGGTATAACTGAGCCTTTCATATTGAATTTGATTTCTCAGTGTATAATAGAGTATCCCTGAGTGTTGCTATGATGATCCTAACTTCTAATCATTGTAACTAAGGTTAAATATGCGATTAATAACTATAACTCAGGGTTACAAGACATTACGACTAATTACGTTTGAAAAATGCAGAGAAATTTGAACCTTAATGTTATTAGAGTTATCAACCAAATAATTACAAGCATTTTTGTACATAAGAGAAACAAACACTTATTTATAAGCCTATGATTCTATTACCCATTAATTTCAACTTACAAGAATCTTCTACCAGTGTTTCTAAGCTATCCCTTGAGGTTGCCATAGGAAAAACTAAGGTTTTTAGGTTAGAATGAGAGTTTGGGATTATTAGCTACGGCTAAATGTCCTTGCACTATAGCTAATTACTCTCAGGTTCACTCTTATATCTTCACAGATTTTGCCGCGGTGATTTGGAGCTTCACCACTGTAAGAATATGTGGTACCGCAGCAAAAGGACCTCTTGGAGCCTACCTCACTCGCCTCTCACTATTGGCCAAGACTAATTACCCCTTTCGTTATGGTTAATTCCTCTCTGGAACATCTGACACATTTTCCCAAAAGTTCACCGTGCCCAATTCCCATTTAGCTGTGGTGAATTACCCTCTGGACGACTTTTAGTTTGGCCTCTCACATTTCACCGTGGCTAATTCCTTTTCTCGCTGTGGCGAATTGCTCTTTGATACTTTCCTTGGGTAGCTTTGCCTTTATTGGCCGCGGCTAATAATATTTTGGCCACGGTGAAATACCTTATGATCCTATAACTTTTAAAATCTTGTTTCATGCTCTTCACCTTCCCTCCAATGACGCCCTAGGCCACTCTACCCTAATTTATGGGGCTCCAATAGCTTTCATTAGCCTAATTTACCCAGCTTATCTATCATTACTAGTTCAAGACTTAAGTGTTAATCTCTACTCTTCTAACTACCCTATATTAGCAAGTTTATAAAGTAATAATAGCAGGAATTCATGAACTATAAACAATTATCATTTGATAGACATTATGTTATAAATTACATGCATCACTGGTTCATATCAACATCTAATGTATCATATGATTATATTTCCAATAGTAAGCCATATCATAAATCAACAAAGTTCATACATAAGATGTTTTAAGTTTATACATCCAATACCAAGTTAAGATGAGGCCTAACTCCTTAATAGATACATCCTAAATAATCAAAATATAAGCGTCTATACTTGGCAACATGATTACATGATGATACTATATAAATGAATAACAAAATTGCATTTATTTTACTCATATCAGTCCAAGTGTAGCCTCCTCCACACATGGCTGGAGCTCATAGATTTTCATCCACTTACTTCTCCTTATCCTTATTCGAAGGGCCTTCACTTGAAAGTATGATCTCATGAAATGGGGTGAGATGTAAATCTTAGCAACTAAGGAAAATTCCATTCATATAATCCAGTTTAATTAACATATATGTATAATTTTATATAAGCATAAGAAAATATTCTAGCCATATCAGTAAATGAAATAATTAGACTATCTATGATTACTATCTTATACAAACAATCACAATTTCACATGTTAAAGGCCAATAATAAATTGATGTTGCCTTAGTCGCTTAGACACTCAATTAAACTAAGATTGATTTAATGCAGTATAGATCAACCCTAGGTCATTCTTCCTAAGGAGCAATTTAAGGGCTAGCAAGATTGAATTTAGGTGTTTATTTGATACTTAAAATTGTATGCAAATGGGGGGTTTGAGATTGAGAAATTTAAATTCAATTAAAGGAGAAAAAAAACGAAACAAGTAATTAAACTAGAATACTCTAAATTAAAATAAAAATGGTTGTGAAAATGCAAAGAACTAATAAGGAGGCAACTAAGGTTTTGCAAGGGGATTTCGGCTCTCATTACTCACCAAAGATTGATTGAGACCAAGGGAAGTAATTAAACAATAGACCAATGAATTTAATTAACTTAATCTGAGGATAGGAAACCCTAAGCTCAAATGCCCATCACTTGACTTAACTAGGAAACCCATAGCTAATTCAAGCAATTTGCAAGTAATTAAGCCAATTAAACTTCATTAAATCTTTCAACAATTAGATTCAATTAATTCTGGAATTTTTGTTTTCAATTACCTAATTGAACAATTAAGCAATTATACTACCCAATTCAACAATCAAGTAGCACAAGAGACCAAGATATGCAATTAAAATCATAACATTAATCAAATTAATGCAAGAGAACTCAAACATCAATCGAATCAACATTATAAGGTCTAAAAAATAAAATTCCAGCAATCACAAAACATAATTTCAGTCCCAAATAACACCAATTCTAATTACAATTCAAGATAGAATAATTGTCCAACCTAAAACTAGGTATTAACATTAAATCCACATAGAAATTCCTAGAACTAGAAAATCTCTAAGTTCTTGAAATTGAAAGAGGAAAAGGTAGGAAAAATAAACTCCCCAATGGTCTTCAATCTATTTAAAATTCAGAGCTCAAACCATCTTTCTCCTTGCTCCACCTTGGTGCCCACCCCTTAATTAAGCTTCCATGAATTTAGTTTCTCTAAACTCCTTCAACAATTCTACCATGAAGATATGATCAAGGAGAATAGAGATTGTTGGTGATGATTCAGCTGGTAGGGTACTATGTCTTGGGTCTGGCGTCCCTCTGTTGCCTAGAAAGTGAATGAATAATGAAGGAAAATGCTCTTCATCCCTCTGTCTGGTGTCTTTGCTACTGACGCGTCAGTCTAGAAAAACACAAGGAATCAATTAAGAAGAAGCTCCAACTGCCTCTGCTCGTCCAGCGTCTCTCGTGCAAAGAACAGTGAAAAATAATCAATCCAGTAGCCTCTACTTCTAAGTCTTTTCGGCGCTGAGTGTGTAGTCTCCCCCACTGTTTCAGCGTCCTCCTTCATGCAGTTCACTCTTCACTCCCAACGTCTTCCAGAACCAGAAGCCAGCTCCCTCCTTCAGCTTTTTGGCGCTGTGTGCAGAGGCAAGAAGAATTCAATCAATGCAACAGTAGCCTCTCTCCCATTTCGGCGTCCTCACTCCTCTCATCCAGTAGTTGACTCCTTGCAAGAAAAACAAAACAAAATTAAACCTAATTTCATAATTACAAAAATGCCATCAAGCTAAATAATAAAAATAACAAGAATTCTACTCTATTTTTTTTCTTTGATCTATCTTTAATTTTCAATTTAATTGCCCAAAAATTCTGCACAAAATTAATAAACATTTTAGAGATTGGAAAAATTTAATCCCTCAAAGAAATATGGAAAATAAAATATTAGCAATTTAAATCCAAAAAATTCTCCTAATTAATTCAAAATTATTTTATTTTCCAAAATTGACCAAAAATTCAAATATTGAATAATAAATCCATTTAAGCTCAAATTAATCATTAAAAATAATATTCAATGTGAGTAAAAATATATAAAAATTAACACTTATCACCCGTGTACTGCACCTACTCCCCAATGAGCACAGCTAGGACTTAGTGCATCTGGGGTCTAATCATAACCCAGTGCCCAATCGAAGCACATGCATGGGTGGCAACCGCACCACAGCCTCACCATAGACTCATAAAGTTTAATCACATATAACATATAGCCAACCAATTCATTTAGCACTTAAAATTATAATCATGCAGTAAATACAAAATTAAAATAGACATATGCATGGAATTAGCATGAACTCTGGTTACCTCACTTGTAGACAAGTTGGGAAGCTAATAGCAGTACCAAAATCCTCCTGATTAACATAAAAAAATGATCATTTTATATTAGTCTATTACTATCATATTCATCATTTATGGTAATAATCCAATGCTCAAAGAATTAAATTATTAATAGTCACCTAAGGGCACCTACCTAATCACCAAGAGCCTCAAATTTCAGGTTTTGCCTTCCCTAGACCAGAAGAAACATCAAAATATCACTTCAAACCTTAGGAAAATTTGCACAAAATTAAGGCTCATACTATAAGTCTACTATGGGGATCTTAAACCAATAGAAAATACATCAAAATTAAGAGTTTGTACTTATCTAATAACATCCTTAGCCCCAACCCACAAAATTTCATTAAGAAAATCCCAAATAATCACATTTTAGATTTTTGGGTATAGTGAAAATGCTCCAAATAAAAAACTAATTAGTCTAAAATGAAGAGAAAGAGAAGGGGATTAAGTTATATAATAAGTACCTTGGCTGATTTTAAGCTTAGAAGTGAGAAATGGTGGATTTCTTGCTTAGAACCCGAGCCTCCCTCTCAAGATGCGAAAATGTCTCTTGTGTTTGTGTTTCAGCAAAGTGTGGAGGGGCTGCATGTGTTTAGGATTTTAGTTGGGTCCTAAATGGATTATGGGCTGATATAGAGGTCCAATTCCAAGTGAGTTTCAGATTTAAGCCTTGTTGGGTTAGTTTTCATGTGTTGGGCTACAAAATTTTAATTAGGTTAGACCAAGTTTGAAGAACTCAATTGATTTCGGTTTGCACAAGGGTTATTGGGCCATTTATAAAAGCTTATGCAAGTTGGATCTTGGGTCTCTAATTCATTAAATTGAATTGGGGCATCACTAGGTGCTCTCTTTTGGGCCAAGTCTCACAATAAAAGGTTGGGTTTGCACATAAAATCCTTGGGCATCCAATAGTCTCTAACCATAGCCTATTTAATTTAATTTGGGCCTAGATTAGATTTCTAATCCAATTAAATCTCAAACCTATATTATTAATTTACTTCTTTCTAGATTTCTAATCACATTGTTTATCCAATTATTCCCAATAATTATTCTTAATTATGTTTGATCCATAATTAACACCTTAATTAATTTTGGGGTGTTACAGTTGCCTCTTTAATCTTAAGTCGATGTTCAAGCACGTTGTCCTGATTTGTTTTACACTAAGTTTTCACTTAGATTAACAAGTCGAAGTATAACTAATTATCCTCATTAACTTAATCATGTATTTTCATATGGAGATGTATACCTATTAATATCATCCTTACTTAGAAAATAGTTCTTTAAATGTGGTATTTTTAGACTTAATTTTAGTTACACTTTTATCTTCATTTTCACCAATAAAGATATACTGTTTTGATTGTTTTAAGTATCTTATAAAGATACCTTACTCTTTATATCTAATTCTCATATTTATGAGAATTATGATGAACATAAATGTCTGACCCAATAATTTTAGGATACTTAAAAAAACTTATTATTATGTCCATTAATCATATGGTGTGGAAGTAACTTACTTAGAGGACATTCAATTAAGTTTAAAAGCATATTCTTATTATCCTAAATGGGTAAGGTCATTTAAGTTATCATTAACCTTAACCACTTTTTAGTAAGGTTTTTATTCTTTCTCCCAGCATTTCCATTTGTTGCAAAGCATTAAGAAATCATTAATTATTTCATGCTTCCTTTTCCTTCATATAGTTCATTGAAGTAGTTTTGCAAATATTAATATTCTTGGTCAGACTTCAAGGTTTCAATTTTGTTGTCCATTTATTCTTAACCATGTTCTTATATATTTAAAGCACACAAGTGTTTTTGACTTCTAAGACATTAAATGGACTTGATCACATTACCAATAATGGTCTTGTCCTTAATCTCTTTAGACCACAAATATTAAAATGAATTAATTACAATGGATCTAAGCTCTAATTCCTCTTTAAAATAGTTTTATAATTTGCTTTACCTACTAGGCAACTTTCTTATAGTAACATTTTTAAAATAGAAATGGACTCCAACACCTCATGTTTTGCTAGTCTTTTTGTTTTCTTCTCACTTGTAATACTTAGCCTAGTATATAGTTTATCCATTCATATCAAAACTCGAGTGAATCCTTCATGTTTTATAATTATGCTTAACACAATAATATCATCTTAGAAAAAAAATAGAATTATATTCCTTGTCACTTTTCGTATCTCAACGGAGTTATTATAGAAAATCAACATTAAAATCTTAGATTAAAAAGACAAATGATAAAGATTAAATTTTTTCATATCTTTGAGGTATATAAAACACTATGTAAGATGAAGCTCATCCTTCATGTAAAAACAATTTTGCATGTTTTGATCCCTTTTACTTTAATTTTTATAATTCTTCTTATATAAAGTGAACTACTTTTTGAAAAAATAGCCAACGATATTTTACAAAGGATTCTCAATCCTTAGTTATTGGGTTTATGGCTTTTAAATCGTTTTACTTAATATAATCATAAGCAAAGTAACCCATCTTTTTTACTGATATGATGCTTGACCTTTACTATGTCAAGTCTTTTTTTTTTTTTCTTTAATTTTAACCACATTCACCTCTCTTAATTTTCTATTGGCGTTCTTCAAATGTTAGCCAAATTTTCTCTTAATATAGAAGTGTTATCCTCTTGTGCTTAGACTATAAAGTCATAGTAATCTTATTTATATAAGCATTTCTAGGGGTTTGGCAGCTTCTAATCGATCATCTCTAAGCTTTATATGATCAATAATATCATAAAAAATGATGTTTTCTTTTTGTGGGGTTTTAAATTCACTTTCATATGATCTTATCTTGTAAGTAGAGATCTTATGATAGTCTTAACTTTATTGCTCATTAGCAAGAATGTGAACGATTGACTAATTCCTTGATAGTTAGTGTCTCAGTTTAGTTATATCTTTATAACCAAATTTGTCATAAGGTTGTCTATATGGCTTGAGTGGTAAGATATGAGTCATATTGACATATAAGATTATTAGTTATATTGCTCAGCATTGTTATGCAAGCATTATTGCTCAGTATTGTTATGCAAGCACTATTTCTCTTTTCCTTTCTAAGGAAAAATTCTATATCTTGTTCCATGTTCTTTGATTAATGTTATCTTAGCATATTGTTTCTTTTCTAGTATCTAAGAACCTTACAATGCTAAATTTCTTAATGGGCACCATCTAGCTTGTCTCTTTTATCAAACTAGATAATGATGTTTTTAACACCCATAATTATAATCTAATTCCTACATGGACATAGCACATAATGACTACATATACACAATTTTATGTATATAGTTGAAAAATACTTCAACTAGACTAATAATGACATCATTATATTCATGATCAGAAGTCTATATTTATGTTACTTCCATCACATATATCTTAAGAATGTCTTTACTTTTCTATTGAATTTATCTATAAATATTGTTTAAGTTATAGTTCTTTTATGATCCTTAGGCTACTAATATAAGAACTCCTACTTGATAAAGCATTTCTCATATTTTTCTATTAATTTATTAAATTTAGTTCTTAAATGGTCATATATATGCTAATCTAAAAACCTTCACTTAATAGAATATTTATTTATTTATTTATTTAACATGACGTACTTGTAAATTGTGTTTATATCAAACACACTAGGTTTCTCACTTTAAAGGTGTTTATCTTTTTTAAATATTTTCTCTTTGGCCATCACAAGTCTATTTTCAATTTCTAGGGTAATTATAACATTAGAAAATACATGTTTCATGTTTGATTAATCTCTTATAGTGAATTCCCAATTAGTGTACACTATGCATAAAGCATTCTTGTATTTTTCAGATATAAAAATGAGAAAATATATCGTTTGTCAACATACATGCAACATAATGTTTCTTATGAAGCTTCTATCTCTAACACACTTATTAAAAGATTGATTCCTTATTTCATTTGACTTCATAAGAATTCTCACTAGAGTCTTTAATGATTGGTGTTTACTAAATATTATTTGGGAGTACTTTAATCAAGTTTAAGACCCCATAGGAAATGATTTACATCTTTAGGTTTATCTAAAAGATCTTATAAGTGCCTATTGCATGTTTGAATAATATAAAAACTTGTCCAAACATATACCTCCATGTAGAATATGATTTTAAAGATTTTTAAAAATAAAAATCTCTTAAAAACCACATCTTATGTACCTTTACACACCTTTGGAAGTTTCTGTTAAAAAAGAATAGTCTAAAAATGAGAAAATAATGGCTTACATGCACCTAGAGTGGTGTGTGTAAGCTACTTGTCACTTTAAGCAATAAGTCTAAACATGAGACTACCACTAATGGATTCCCATTCTCTTCCTCTTTCCATTGATCTAATGTTTAGGCTAAAACGCCAAGGGGGTGAGTGTCACATACCAAAGAGAGAGAGAGGATTCCCATTTTCTCCCTCTTTCCATCAATTTAAGGTTTAGGCCAAAATGCCAAGAGGGTGAGTGTCACACACTAGAGAGAGTGTGAGCTTTCACTTCATCTTCAATCTCTAAAAGTTTCTTAGTACAAAAAATTTTCTAGAAATGGGTTTTTGAAGGGGCTATTTTAAGAAGCCATAGCTCTTTTGTTTTTAGTCCAATTTATGCACATTGATGTCATTGGAAAACTTGCAAGAAGAGCTTTCTAGTGTCATATGGATTGCATATATCCATGACTTGAGGAAAAAACTATAGGCCTAAAAAATTGGCTGGTTGGCCTTTTGTTCCTCAATAAATCAGTTTTAGACCACCAATTTTAGATAGCCATCTCTCTCACAATACTCATTTCTTTGAAGCAAATTTGATAAAGTTGGCAAGCTTATTTGGCAAGTTTTGCAACCATATATTACTTACATCAAGTCATTGCCTAGAGGGAGAATGCTAGCCTTTGAAATTTAGTAGTTCTAACATCCATTTTTAGCAATTGAAATCTCAAAATCTCCTTAATGGATACTTCAATTTCTACCAAAATTTTGCCACCATATCATCACTATGTAGGCTACCTACGGGATCAATTTTGTTGCCTAATTTGGTCTTTATCAAAATCTACCATTTTAGGGTCTTTAAGGTTCCATTATGAACATGTTCACACAATTGTCATATTTATCCTTTAATAGCATAATGATAATGAATAAAAATACATATACAAATTAGGGAAATAGAAGATCTGAGCTAATTTAGCTTTGATACCAATGACGGAGGTTTAGGATCCAAGTACTTACCTTTTGTAGTGAATATGGATTTTTGTTAGATCTTTACCCTACGTAGTTTTGATTAAAATCACCAGAAGAACCTTAATCATCTTTCACTGTAGATGTACCATATAATAGAGAGAACTTTTTTATTTTTTTTATTTTGTGTTTTTGCTCTTTTGCTTAAAGAAGAGAATAAGGAAAAGAGAGAAGAAAGATTTTTCATAATCACACACTCATAATTAGTTCTTAGACCATATCTTACAAAAGTCAAATAACTACTTCTTCATTCTTTTAATTAATTTATAATAATATAATTCAATAACAAACCCAATTTAAATTTTGAATTCAAAAATCAAAACCTAGATTTAAATAATAATGAATTAATCAATATTTCATCAATTAATTTATTAAATTTGCTTTTATAGGAAATTGAGTTAGGTTATTGGTTAGGTAAGCTCATTAGGAACACCCTAATTTCCAACATTTAGCCCAAAAAAAAAAACTCCCTTCTTCAAATTATGAGGCATATGCAATAAAAAAAATTTCAATAATGCTTTGTCCCAAAAAAAATTGCCTCTATATATTATTCTCTTAGGATAGTGTAGCCTGAATAAAATCGAGATAACTCTTTTATATATATGTGTGTTTGTGTAGACACACACACACACACACACACACACATGCATGCACGCACTAATAAAAAAGGTACTCTCAACCAGTTGATTAATTGAAAGATGGACATAATTGAATTTGGATTTTTAAAATTTTTTCTCACATAATTTCTTATTAATTTGAATAAAGAAAGAAAGAAAGAGAGAGAGAGAGAGAGAGAGAGAGAGAGAGAGAGAGAGAGAGATCACTAAATATATCTCATGCACGTTTTTTCTCTCTTATGCTTAAATGACAAAAAATTAAAGTACGAAAGATTGAGAGGATCCAAGACACATGAGTGAGAAAGATAGATTGCCTAATCTAGATCCTTTGCATTTACTTGGCTAAATTTCAAATAATTTTTTTAAAAAGATAATAAAAGAAAGAAATTTTCAAAATAGATTTTATATATAGGTTTTGATCTTTTAAAATCACTTTAAGTGACGTGAGGAAAGAGAGAGAGAGAGAGAGAGAGAGAGAGAGAGAGAAAGACAGACAAAAATGTGGGGCCAACATATGCCTTATGGGACCCATACAAGTGGTATGGATCTTTTACTGCTACATTACATTGGGTTCATTAATATCACAATACTCAATACTCCATGTCTTATTACTATTGAAAGCTTACATTGTACTGTAATAATAGCTAACATAATAGACCTACTATCCTTCCTTAGATCTTAATCTTCCTTCAAGGAGCTAAAAGCAAATGCTTTAAGTTAGACTAACCCAAGTTATTACTCATTCATTTCACTATTTCTTAATATCTTCAATACTCACATCCTATACATTTAGCTACAAACTTATCAAACAAGATCATTTCCTATTCGTGCTAATCATTTGCAATGATAAGATTAACAATGATATCCCAAAGAGTGCTTTTTATTTAAAAGAGAAGTGATGGAGATCACTCCACTATAATCACCTTGATGAAAAGCTTGCTGTTATCTGACACATTAGCTGTTGAGAATTTTCTACGTTGGCAATTAGAGACAACCTATCAAGAGACTATCATACTTGAACATATTGTTTTTTACAATTGCTTATTTGATTCATTCAATTAAATTAGTATACTTAATTTTACATATGATGTTAATGTAAAGTTGGTTAACTATAACAAAAATGCAATTGTAATCTTCTACAATATTCACCCTAAGATAGCATACACCATGCAACTTTGGACCTTTAATGCAAAAACTTGCCTCTTTAGTTCATGGTCATTGATCTCATAAATAGATAGCCTACCAACTACATTTACTCCCTTGAGTGCTATAGTTTATTCATTGATTGTAACCTACAAAGCACACGAATGCCCTAGGCATGATGATAAAAGCCATAATCTTTACTCAGTCAACTTACTCCTTAAGTAGTTGACTTTGCTAAAATAATTTGATCCTTAATATGAATTCTATTTTTTGACAGTGCACACCATTAACTCTAATGAAGACATCTGCAATTCTATTTTACTTTTATTACTTTTTTTTTTCAAAGCAAACAATCCTTCTATTTGTCAAGTTTCTCTTTTCATCTTTAATTTCAATTGCTACCTTTGGTTATTATTTTTACTCTTAACATTTTTTTTGGATTTCATACTATTTGTAGTTTATGTTTGTAATGTTTGATTAATGTTTATTTTCATCTTTTATATAATACTAACTTTGGGCAATAACTATATCTTCTTAATGTTTGATTAATGCTTCTTTCCATTTTTTTATGTACATAAGCTTATATTTTGTTCATTATTTATTATTATTTTTCCCACCTCATGCATTGCATGGGCTTAATACTAGTTCTACAATAACAAAAGGGATAAAATTTGTTCCCCATACTCAGAGCACAAAAGCATGGGTTTTAGTTGTTGGATCCTTTAGGATTATCTACATCTTATATGTAGCAAGAACAAAGCAAAAGTTTTTAGCTTGCCATGGCATTGTTGCTAGTATTTGAAAAATACAATTGAATTTAGCTATGAATACAATTCATGGTCATATATGCAACAAATTTGGCCTCCAAAATAGAACTTCATACTTGAACCATACAGTAAAAAGTTATGGCAAGAAAAAAGAACTTTAAAGTAGCAAATTATGCAAAAAATTATAGCCTTTAATACAAATACCCATAAATTATGTAGAAATGTAAAAGAAAACCTAAAATAAGGCAACATTATTTTTTGGTGAAAAATTACTATTACATTAAACAGTAAAACCAATTACTTTTACATGATCCAAGGCTAGCATGTATTTACTAGCCATATGAATATAGCTAGATAAAGCACATATAGATTTAAGATGATTATATGGTCTATGAAGTCATTTGAAGACTTAAAGTGGAAGAAAAGTAGCTAAAACAAATAAAAAATTGTTGTAACGAAAAATTGAAGTGTACAATTAGGAAATTTATGGCATTGATAAATGATAACCTACTTGACATGCTTTGGTTTTGGGTTTAGTCTTTGTTGTGCTTGGTATATCATGATTTGGTTTCTAAAATCTCTTTTCATGCTACTCATTAGATCCCCGTCCATAAAAGATCCTACCTCCCTTAATGGCACAACAAACCAACAATAGATTGGTTAGATAAATCCCAAGTAAAAGAAAAACAAAAATTCCATCATAGAAACTCATGTACGTTCAGATACTTGTATGACTTCTTGTGGAGATATATGTGTAATATTATATGCAAGAACATGGACAAAAATAAATTGAAGTGTACTACCACTATTAAGTATTTAATTGCAAAAGTTAGAGCATATGCTCATTTACCTTTGGGGTTACAAGTATTATTATTAAATAACTACCAAAGTCCTTGAACATATCTAGTCATCTAAGCTTATGGATGAGTTATGGTTGCCAATAAAATATGGTTTCAATAAGTAAAGATATTTAACAAGAACATGGATTAATTATGTGATTATTTGTTCAAGATCACAAATTAGGAATAAAAAAGAGGTGAGAATAAAATCCCTATCACTAAGCTGCCTAATTGTTGGCATAATATCAAACATTAACATGACTTTTTATAACAAGTCAGTGCTATAAAGGTTAAAAAGTTAATACATGATCTTATGATACTAATTAGAGTTGATCTTATAATTTTGTCTCCTAAGGGTCTAAAAATATCTAACCTAAAAGCAATTTAACAAAAAAGTAATTAAACTAAAGCAATCATTTTCCCATGAAAGATCATGTTCATTTATCAAATTAAATTATACATATGAACAAAATGATTAAAAGAAAAGGCCAAAAGGATGATGTGGTATATTCAAGTTCTACATCATTTGTAGTTTTCCAACATCCTTTAAATTTTCACCATAAGGTTTCCTTATTCAAGCACACCCTCTTATTACATAAGGCTACCCACTAGTGATTATCTCCTACAAAAAACTATATGATCTCAATCTCATATAAGAAATCATGTTTGTTTGTCTTCATATGTTGTGTGGTTATTTGTCTTCATAACCAACCTAAATTATAGTTACCATCTTTAAAGTATCAAATTGATAATTAAACCATCTTTTAAGGACCAATATAGGGGTTTTGTTTAAAATTTCATAAATAGGAATATATATATTTTGGCAATGACTTGCTGTTTATTTTTTGTTTTAAATTTAATTTCTCATCATAAAAGCATATCTAAAGGAAAAGTTACCTTGAGAGTTCTCAAGCCATAAAATTGGACCATCTTGCTAAAAGGAGCATAGCCTTTGAAGGGACCTTTAAAGAAGCCCCAATGCCTGAACTTGAAAGTGATTTCAAGAGGCCTAATATAAACCTTGATAACTTCCAAGGCAAACCCACAAGAAAAAGTTGATTTGAAGGTTTTTATGAGACAATTCAAAGGTCTCTTTACATCTTTTCCCCTATCATTGCTATTGTTGTTGTTGCTGCTAATACTAATTAAATGAGGTGTCATTTTCCAAATTGAATGGTCTTACTACTTCTAGTTAATATATCTACCTATAAATTTTTTGGCTACAACTCCCCCCTAAATTAATCATTTAGATTTGGTCATTTTTTACTCTTTCTCCCTATCTAATTTGTTTATAATAATCTCATGAACTTATATACTTAACTTAAAACTCAAATCCATGCAATTAAAATTTTTTTCCTCCATTTATTTTACATTGTGAACATCTCATCATACCCTATCTCATTGGACCCAGCAGATTCAAATCTCTTTCGCTCTCTCTCTCTCTCTCTCTCTCTCTTTCTCTCATATAAAGAAGTTGATGATGTTAGTTAAAAAAAGAAGGAAGTATTGGATTGCATTATCAATCACATATTAAACTTAATAATTATATCCTTTTTTCAAAAGAAATAACATAAAAATTACATTATCAATTTCTTTATAAACTAATAAATCTCAATCCCTTCTTTGACAACTACTGGATATGGCAATAATAAAAATATATCATTGAGAGAGTCATGTTAATGGTTTTAATGTTTCTTTATATCATGTATATGTTCCACATTGTCTTTATCATTGTATAACAATGAACCATCCTTCTAAGGTTTAAAATTTGCACTAATCACTTACCAAACCATTAGTTAAGATATCAAAGAAAAATTGAAATCACATTTTTACACAATATGCCAAAATTTTTCTAGCAAACACCTAGCCTAATTGATTAGATTAATTATTATATTAGAATAGTTACTGTCATAGTTGTATTTTGGTAAAAAAGACATGCTATGCGATCTCCTTCTTTTCACTCCTATTATGATGTTTTAGAGAGATCTCTATATAAGGACTAATCTTTTATAGTTGAAACCTTCTTATCTCCGGTAACAAATGTGCCTTTGGTGACATGTTGTGAGCAACGACATTCGTTATGTAACATCCGGTATATTGTAAAAACATCAGAACGGGCCAGTTTGAAAAACAAATCCCCTGAAATGAGTGATTCAAGATAAAATAAAATTTGGATAAAATTTTAAATAATAAAAAATGAGAATTTGAGCCTTGAATTATCCAAAAACCGAGGTTGGAGTGATTCAATAAATTTATCGAAAGGCTAGTGGCATTTTTGTAAATAAGTATAATTTTGGAAAAATACCCAAGAGGGCTTTTTAAAATGGAAAATTTAAGTTTTTCAAGTTCTTAGAGGCTCCGAAATCCATGCGAAGCCCTAGGACTGGTAAAGCCCCTCCGGTGTACTTTTTCAACGTTATTGACCTGAACTTTGACCAATTCATTTAGGAAGGTTTTATCTCTAATTTTAGTGATTTTAAAGATATTTTATTAAATTAGGAACATAAATTTTATGATGGAAATGACAGTTTTAAAAAAGGAGCAAAAATGAAGACCGAAACAAAATTGCCATTATGAAAAGGTAGAATTTGAATTTTTTTGAAGAAAGGAAGCTTCTTGAATTCTCTTTAAAGCTCACGTTTCTTCTCCTCTCTTTTTGTGACACCTTAATCTACTACCGCTATCTAGCCTCTCATTGGGCTCGGTTCCATATGATTCCCAAAGGACCAATACCAATCCGTGGCATTTTTATGCTATGAAACGGGGTTTCATACACTCAACTTCTGCCCCGTGGGTCCTATGAACCCATCATTTATATTCTCAACTCAAACTCTACTTATACAACTCATACATAGCATAAAACAAACCATAAGCCACGGGTATGGAGCCAAAAACCAGAAAATGCACTTTTCTCACTTGTGCCCAAAAGTCTTATTTTGGCTCTAACTTTGGAAAATCATAACTAATTATAGAAAAACGGGAATCTGGTAAATTTTAGCTTTCTGGAAAGATCTAAGTGTTAAATTTACATAAAAATCATTCCCAATCAAAATCTTAGCATTTGGACCATGTTTGACATCGAAAATGGGAAGGAGGTCCGACTGTCACTGTTTCTGGCCCAAGTTACTATCATGAACTTCAGATATTCATAATTAAATCCACAAAAATCCAATCTAGGCACACTATACCAATTTAGAAAGCTACGGATGCCTACTAGAGGAGAAAAATAAGTTCAGATCAGTTCAGTAGCCCCTACATCTCGAAAATTGATGGAACATTGACGGGGGTCAGGAGAGCTCCCTGATACTGATACAGAACTTCAGAAGGTTCAATCGCTCTCTACAGACCTACGATTTGGGTGATTCCAGTTGGTACAGGTCACTTTGGTTTTTTAGTTTATGTATATAAAATTTCATGACAATTGTCCACCATTTGGTCTATCTATGACATGGTTTTCATTTCTGACCTATAGGAACAGTACTTGACTAACCCATGGATTTTTTCCAAATTCAACAATTCACCAAATATTCTCTAGTCCTCCAAAAATTACCCACTTTAGCTTCTCAAGAATCTTTCTACAAACTCTAGAGGCAGGCCAAATTTCATGGCAAGAGGAGCTCATCCGGTCATACTTTGACGGAGCTATCAAAAATACCGATTTTGGCACCCAAGAGGTCCAAAACGGGTCCAAATAGCCTCTCACACACTCTAGTCACTCATGGACAAGTTTAAAAGCATAAAAATAGTCTATATAACAAGTCCATGTGGTCCAAATCAACATACATTCCAATCTCGCTATGCTACGACCAAATATACACTATCACATTCATTCATCAAAAGGGGCAAAACCCTCATTTCCATTACTTTGGCTATAAACATAGGTCATACATCATCTTTTCATACATTTACACTTGTTACAACCTTTACATCTCAAAAATAGAAGGTGCATACTTATTTTGGCACCTCTTTACATCAAAATATCCAAAATAAGCTACTATCTAGCTAAGCATGCTTCTAGGCTCCTTGGTGTGTGCTCGGTTCTCCTTGAGCTCCACCTAACATATTAAGTTGGGAGGGGAAGGGGTGAGATTCAGGGAATCTCAGTAGCTCATGCACTCAATCAAGTAAACAATCAAGGCATATAACAAGTCAAAGCATGTGAATAAGCACTTAGCCATTCTCAAACAACCAACACACGATGTAGATGCTATGGAAATCACAACAATGCCAAAAATGGGCTCCAGGGACTTTTGGTCTAGCCTCACCCGAGTTTAGGGACTTTTGGATGGCCTCACCCGAGTTTAAGGACTTTTAACTTGGCCTCACTCGTTTGAGACTTTTGGCCTTGTCTCACCTATCTCAAGGGACTTTTGGCTTCACCTCACCCATCTCAAGGGACTTTCGGCGCTACCGCACCCGAGCAATTCTCACAATTCAACACACAAGCATATTGGCATCAATGCATCAAAGCAATAGCATATGGCATATTCCACACATTCAGCTATACATAACATACAATGACTATTACAACCAAGAATGCAACAAGAAAGAGTGGGAAGAGAGAGCTACCTTTGGAGCCAAAGCCAACACAAGCCTTCCCTTTCAATTTCTCTTCTCCCTTCTTAATTTCACACTCACACCTTGATGGAGGTGTTTCTCTTGAGCCTAGACATACAAAAGCATGCAATTACTCTATTAGAATGGAATCTTTCAGATCAAACTCTCATAACATACCAGAACCTAGAGTTCTCTCTCTCTCTCTAGAATGCCATCAACTCTTTCTCTCTCTTAAGCTCCCATGGTAGTGGAAACCACATTTTCAAAGAAAACACAAAGATTCAAAGGTGTTTTCCACTTTTCCTCTTCTAATCCATGCCCAAAATCCATCCATTTTCACAAATAAAATCGTAGAAAGAGAGGGTAAAGAGAGGGGATCAGAGTTCTAAGGAGAAAAGAGAGAAACGTACTTACCTTTCCCTTGCTCTTCCTCCTTCTCTTGGTCTCTCTCACTCTCCATGCCTCTTTTCTCTCCTTGGGTCGAAGTCTAGGGCAGATATGAGAGAAGAAATGAGTTTAGGCGTTTAATGAAGTCTAATTCTCGCTATTTACTTTCTTCCGAACTGACCCTCACTACGACGAAAATTAACCTTCGCTATAACGAGCTCGTGTAATCTGGCTTCGCTATGGCGAGGTGTAACCTTCGCTACGGCGAGGTGTAACCTTCGCTACGGCGAGCTCGTATCAGTTCCCTTCGCTATGGCGAGATATACCATTCGCTATGACGAACTCGCGTCAGTTCTAGACCTCACTCTCGCTATGGCGCACGCTACGGCGAGTTGCCCCCTGGTTTCTATATGGACTACTGCCTGCACTCGCTATAACTAAAATCTTGTTCGCTATTGCGAGAAGACATTCTCGCGACAGCGAGACCATTTCTCGCTATTGTGAGGAGACTTAGCAAAATTTTCAAATTTCGAATTTTTCCAACTTTCACTTTCTTTCTTTTCCTTTTCCTTTTCTTTTTCCCGGTTGTTACACTTTTACACTACTTGCATTTGCCCAAATTCAGAGAAGAGAAGTAGGTCCTTAGGCATACTAAGAAAGGGAGAGAAAGAGGAAGAAAACCAAAGAAAAGCTAGGTAATTTCATAAAATTCCATACTTCTCCTTCTTCAAACCTTATTCCTCTTTGTTTACTCTCTCTTTCCATGATTTAGGGTGCTCATATAGTTCTATTTTGAGCTAAATTCAGAAGGGGAAGTGTAAGAATTCAAGGAAGAGATTTAAGTAAAAGAAGAACCTCTTGGAGAGAACTTGATTGAAGGTAAAATTCTTGCAAGATGATGTTTCTTCTTCCTTAGCTTCTTCTTCCATGTCTCAGCCCTATACAGACCCAAGAGAGTGGGAGGGCTTTTGTTTAAGAACCATTGAGAATTTGTTGAATTAGGCTATGGGAACTTGGAATATGCCAAGAGATTTCAAGAAAAATCAATGAAATGCATGAAGGAAAAGTGTAGAGTTCTTAAATGCTACTTAAAAACTGATTTAATATGTAAGTTTTCTTGCATATGTAAGTGTTTCATTGAGCTTCGAAGACTCTTAGAAACCTCCTCAAGTGGCTCTCCCATCAAGGAAAAATCAAGAACTTCAAAAACCCCCTTTAGTGTGCTTGTCTTGGCCTAGGCTAGTCTATATAGCTAGGGAGTGTTTTAATTTATTTTAGCCTTGGTTTGGGACTCCATATGGTGTTATAAGGTGGGAGGAACCATTGGAAAAAATTTAGGAGCCATGGAATGAGAGATGGAACAAAGGTGTTCATAATGGTACCTTATGAAGTAACTTGTATGTAAGCATGCGAAATTAAATGTGTAAGGGCTTAAAGGACTTTAAATGAGTCCAAAAGGCCTATAAATGGAAAGAGATGGGAGCCTAGAACTTAAAATATGAGATTTGTGTAACAACCGGGAAAAAGAAAAGGAAAGGGAAAAGAAAGAAAGTGAAAACTGGAAATTTTCGGAATCCAGAATTTCTGCCAAGTCTTCTCGCAATAGCGAGAAACGGTCTCGCTACAGCGAGAGAGCTAGTTCGCAACAGCGAAGGCGTTTCTAGCTATAGCGAGTGCTGGCAGCAGCCCATACAAAAACCAGGGAGTTGCCCGCTGTAGCGTGCGCCATAGCGAGAGTGAAGTCTGGAACTGACGCGATTTCGCCATAGCGAATGGTAAATTTGGCCATAGCGAAGGGAACTGACCCGATCTCGCCGTAGCAAAGGTTACACCTCGCCATAGCGAAGCCAGATTACACGAGCTCGCTATAGCGAAGGTTAGTTTTCGTCGTAGCGAGAGTCAGTCGGGAAGAGAGTAAATAGCGAGAATCAGACTTCAATAAACGCCCAAACTCATTTCTTCTCTCATATCTGCCCTAAGCTTCGACCTAAAGAGAGAAAAGAGGCGTGGAGAGTGTGAGAGATCAAGAGAAGGAGGAAGATCAAGGGGAAGGTAAGGTAACTTCTCCCATTTCTCTTTAGAACTCTGATCCCCTCCCTTTGCCCTCTCTTTCTGCGGTGTTATTTGTGAAAATGGACGGATTTTGGGCATGGGTCAGAAGAGGCAAAAGTGGAAAACTCTTTTGAATCTTTGAGTTCTCTTTGAAAATGAGGTTTTCCACTACCATGGGAGCTTGAGAGAGAGAAAGGGGTAATGGCATTCTAGAGAGAGAACCCTAGGTTGTGTGTGATAGAAGAGTTGCTCTAAATTAAATTACAAGAGAGTAATTGCATGCTTTTGGTGTGTCTAGGCTCAAGTGAAACACTTACATCAAGGTGTGTTTGTGAACCTAAGGAGGGAGAGGAGAAATTGAAAGGAAAAGCTTGTGTTGGCTTTGGCTCCAAAGGTAGCTCTCTTTTTCACTCTTTCTTGTTGCATTCTTGGATATGATAGTCATTGTATGATATGTATATGCTTGTTGTATGGAATATGCCATATGCTATTGCTTTGATGCATTGATGCCAATATGCTTGTGTGTTGAATTGTGAGAATTGCTCGGGTACGGTAGTGCCGAAAGTCCCTTGAGATGGGTGAGGTGAAGCCGAAAGTCCCTTGAGATAGGTGAGACAAGGCCAAAAGTCTCAAACGAGTGAGGCCAAGTCAAAAGTTCTTAAACTCGGGTGAGGCCATCCAAAAGTCCCTAAACTGGGTTGAGGCTAGACCAAAAGTCCCTGGAGCCCATTTTTGGCATTGTTGTGAATTCCATAGCATGTACATTATGTGTTGGATGATTGAGAATAGCTAAATGCTTATTCACATGCTTTGACTTGTTATATGCCTTGATTGCTTGCTGGATTGAGTGCTTGAGCTACTGAGATTTCCTGAATCTCACCCCTTTCCCCTCCCAACTAATATGCTAGGTGGAGCTCAAGGAGAACCGAGCACACACCAAGGAGCCTAGGAGCTTGCGTAGCTATTTATGAGTTTATGTTTTGATATTGTGATGTATATATGATGTAAAGTGGTGCCAAATGAAGATGTGCCCACTATTTTTGAGATGTAAAGATTGTAACAAGTATGAATGTATGAAAGGATATTGTATGACCTATGTTTATAGCCAAATGAATGGAAATGAGGGTTTTGCCCCTTTTGATGCATGAATGAATAGTGTATATTTGGCCGTAGCATAGCGAGATTTGATTGTATGATGATTTGGATCATATGGACATGTTAGATATACTATTTTTATGCTTTTAAACTTGTCCATGTGGAGTGAGAATGTGAGAGAGGCTATTTGGACCCGTTTTGGACCTATGGGGTACCAAAATCGGTATTTTTGTGAGCTCCGTCAAAGTATGACCGGATGAGCTCCGTTTACCATGAAATTTGGCATGCCTCTACAGTTTGTTGAAAGCTTCTTGAGAAGCTAAAGTGGGTAATATTCGGAGGATTATAGAATATTTGGGAAATTGTTGAATTTGGGAGAATTTAAGGGATTGGTCATGTACTGTTCATGCAACCAGAAAATGAAATCTGTGGCACTTTTAGACCAAATGGATTCCAAATGTGGTGAAATTTTATACACATAAACTAGAAAATCAAAGTGACTTGTAGGACCTAGAATCACCCAAATCGGAGGTCTGTAGAGAGAGATTGGACTGTTTGAAGTTCTGTATCAGCATCAGGGAGCTTACCTGACCCCCATCACTGTTCCATCGATTTTCAGGGTGCAGGAGCTACTGAACTGATTTGGACTTATTTGTCTCCTCTATTACACATCTGTATCTTTCCAAATTGGTATAATATGCCCAGATTGGATTTTTGTGGATTTAGTTATGAATTTTCGAAAGTCATGACAGAAAGCTACACCAGAAACAGTGACAGCTGGACCTTCCTCCCATTTTCTATGTCAAACTTGACCCAAACGATGTGTTTGTGATTGGGAATGATTTTTATTGTAAAGTTGACACTTAGAGCTTTCCAGAAGCTAAAGTTTGCTACATTCCCATTTTTCTACAATTTCTTATGATTTTCCAAACTTAGAGCCAAAATATGACTTTTGGGCCCAAGTGAGAAAATGTAAATTTTATGGTTTTCGGCTCTATACCCGTGGCTTATGGTTTGTTTTATACTATGTATGAGTCATATGTATGGAGTTTGAGTTGAGGATGCTTGAGATGGGTTCACAGGACCCACGGGGTGAAAGATGAGTATATGAAACCCCGGTTCATAGCATGTAAATGCTACGGGAGAGTAGTGACTCTTTGGAAATCATATGGAACCGAGCCTATGGAGAGGCTAGGTAGTGGTAGTAGTTTAAGGTGTCACATTTTTGGTATCAAAGCAATGGTTCAGGCACTTTTGCTCAATGTTAGGCTCTTGAATGCCATAATTTGCTGGTTTTCGGTGTGAATGGTCATGAAAGTTGTAGCATCCATTTGCATATGTGTTGTGATATTATTGTGAACTGAGGATTGCTATTTCTTTCAGACATGGTTGAGACTAGACGGGGTAGGGGTAGAGGCAGAGGCAGAGGCCGACCGCCTAGGGCTCAGAGAGATGAGCCAGAGGTTCCTACTGAAACTAGGGTTCCTCTGCAGGCCATCATGGATAGACTTGACCGGTATAAAGCCATGATGGGCCAGCACTAAGAGATGCTGGAGCAACAGAGATATATTGCCCAGCAGCAGCATGATATGATCATGCATTTGCAAAACACCCTGGCTAGGCAAGAAGAAGCCAGAAGGGATGCCCCTGGACCTCAACCATCTACCTCTAGCATTCCACCTGTACCTCCCCAGGAGCCTGCTGCTCCACAGACCCAGGCACCTATCCAAAAAGTATTGAAGCAGTTCAGGCAGAACAATCCACCCTCATTTGACGAGGAATTGGATGCGGATAAGGCGGAGGCTTGGGTGATGCAGCTTAAGAAAATCTTCTCAGTGATGGATTGTACCACTGAGCAGAAAGCCCAGTTAGCCACCTTTATGCTAGAAAGGGAGGCTGATAGATGGTGGGAGAGTGCGAAACCACTGATGGAGACCAAGAACATACCGATCACTTGGGAGACCTTCTTGGTTGAATTTTATGAGAAGTATGTCCCAAGTTCAGTGAGGAAAAAGAAAGAGATGGAGTTCATGAGTTTGAGACAGACTGATGAGATGACTGTGGACCAGTATGTGGCCAAGTTTATAGAGCTGTCTCGGTATTCCTCTTACCTCCAGAGGTATGATGATGAACCCTGGAGATGTGAGCAGTTTGAGACTGGTTTGAGGCCTCTGATTAGCGACAGAGTCACTCCACAGCAGATCAGAAAGTTTAATACTCTTGTGGAGGTCAGTAGGGTGATTGAGACGAATCTGCAAGTTATCATGCCTACTGTGACGACGGCTAGTCAGAAGAGGGTTCCGGAGTTGAAGAGGTCGAAACCAGAAGAGGGCTCTAGTTTGACCCTTAGTACCAAGAAAAGAGGCAAGGGGCCATGGAGTAGAAGGCCGCAGCGAGGTGTGCCACCTCCTCGGGGTCAGTCATCCTTCCAGCAGTCTCCGGTGACATGTTATAAGTGTGGGAAGCCGGGGCACATTGCTAGACACTGTTCGCAGATGGAGACAGCGCCTCCTCCTAGACCACAGACCCAAGGCTGAGTGTTCGCCCTTACTCAGCAGGAAGCCAGCGCATCTCCGAGTTTGATTCGAGATACGCTTATAGTGAATGGCTTTCCTGTAGTTGCTATGTTTGATTCGGGTGCTAGTCACTCGTTTATATCTTATGATTGTGTGAGGAAATTGGGTCTGGTTGTTAGTGTCTTGCCCTTTGACTTATCTGTCATTACACCCACTGGAGGCCACGTAGTCACTTCCCATACTTGCTTAAATGTCACTGTCCAATTTAACCATTGTCATACCACTCTTGATTTGGTTTGTATGACTTTCCATGAAATTGACTTGATTATTGGTATGAACTGGTTAGCTGCAAATAATGCCATACTTGATTGTGAACACCTAACCATTTCCTTACCTACTTGTGGGACCATACCTAAGGTAGGAGCTGAGTTATCTTTTATGACTACTACCCAGGCTGAGAGATATTTAGAGTGTGGATGTCAAGGGTTTCTAGTCTTTTTCTCTATTCGGGCTGAGGTAGAAGAAGGGATTGAGGAGATCCCAGTTGTCAGGGAATTCCCGGAGGTTTTTCCTAGAGAGTTTGATTTTAGTGGCCTACCTCCTGAGAGAGAATTAGAGTTCCCTATAGACATAGTGCCTGGTGCTGGACCGATGTCCAAAGCTCCTTACAGGATGGCTCCCGCCGAGCTTGCTGAGTTGAAAGCGCAGGTAGAGGAATTGTTAGAGAAAGGGTTTATCCGCCCTAGTGTTTCACCTTGGGGTGCTCCGGTGTTATTTGTGAAAAAGAAAGATGGTAGCTTGCGGTTATGTATAGATTACAGAGAGTTGAATAAAGTTACCCTCAAGAATAAATATCCTTTCCCTAGAATTGATGATCTGTTAGATCAGTTGGTTGGGGCATCTGTGTTTTCTAAGATAGATCTTAGATCTGGTTACCACCAGTTGAGAGTGAGAACTGAAGACGTCTCTAAGACGGCTTTCAGGACGAGATATGGGCACTATGAATTCCTTGTGATGCCATTCGGGTTGACGAATGCGCCTGCTGTGTTCATGGATTATATGAACAGGGTATTCAGACCGTATCTAGATCAGTTTGTGGTGGTCTTTATTGATGATATTTTAGTGTACTCCCGATCTTTTGAGGAGTACGAGAGGCATTTGAGACTAGTCTTAGAGACCTTGAGAGAGAAAAGGTTGAATGCCAAACTAAGTAAATATGAGTTTTGGCTGACCAAGGTGCGATTCTTAGGTCATGTGATCTCACGAGATGGGGTAGCGGTGGATCCCCCTAAAGTTGAGGTTGTGTTACAGTGGGATAGACCTAGAACGATCACCGAGGTTAGGAGTTTCCTAGGTTTGGTAGGGTATTACAGACGATTTATTCAGGACTTTTTTCGAATGGCCTTATCACTGACGAGGCTAACCAGGAAAGATACACCGTTTGTGTGGGATGAGAGATGTGAGAAGAGTTTCCAGGAGTTGAAACTCTGTTTGACCACTGCCCCTGTACTGATTATCCCTGACCCTAGTGAACCATTTGTGGTTTATTGTGATGCTTCGGGCAAAGGGTTAGGATGTGTATTGATGCAGCAGGGTAGAGTAGTGGCATATGCCTCGAGGCAGTTGAGACCTCATGAGGAGAATTACCCCACACATGACTTGGAGTTAGCTGCCGTAGTGTTTGCTCTTAAAATTTGGAGACACTATCTGTATGGTGCGACCATAGAGATCTATAGTGACTACAAGAGTCTGAAATACCTGTTTGATCAGAAAGAACTCAATATGAGACAGAGGAGATGGATGGAATTTTTGAAAGATTATGATTATGTGTTGAAATATCATCCGAGTAAGGCTAATGTGGTGGCAGACGCCCTGAGTAGAAAATCCATCCATGTAGCCCATATGATGATTAGGGAGCAGGAGCTCCTAGAGAAGTTCAGAGAGTTGAACCTCTCGTGTCAGGTGGTATCGGGTAGATTGTATCTGAGTGAAACCCGAATTGAGAATGTCTTGAGAACCCAGATCTTAGATGCCCAGAGAGAGGATGAGTTCCTGAAACGGATCAGGAATGAGATCACCCAAGGTAAGACCTCAAATTTCAAGTTATCTGAGGATGGCATGATAGTATATCGGGATAGAATCTGTGTGCCTAGTCAGAATGAGTTAGAGAAAGCATTCTAGAAGAGGCGCATAAGAGTAAGTATACTATCCACCCAAGTGCCACCAAGATGTATCAGGATTTGAAAAAGATTTTCTGGTGGCCAGGGATGAAGAGCCATGTGACGGATTATGTGGCTAGATGCCTAGTGTGTCAGAGGATAAAGATTGAACATCAGAAACCGGCTGGGTTGTTACAACCACTAGATATCCCTGAGTGGAAGTGGGATAGTATAGCCATGAATTTTATCATGGGGTTACCCAGGACATCCTCTGGACACGATGCTATATGGGTAGTTGTGGATAGACTGACGAAGTCTGCACACTTTTTAGCTATTAAGGCTACTTATACACTGGATAGATTGGCTTAGTTGTATATCAGAGAGATAGTGCGACTTCATGGAGTACCCAGTAGCATAGTTTCGGATAGAGACCCCAGGTTCACATCGAACTTTTGGAGGTCACTGCAGCATGCCTTAGGGACGAGATTGCGGTTTAGTACTGCATATCACCCCCAGACAGATGGTCAGACTGAAAGGACCATCCAGACATTGGAAGATATGTTGAGGGCATGTGTGCTAGAAATGAAGGAGAACTGGGATGTGTATTTACTGTTAGCAGAGTTTGCTTATAACAACAGTTACCATTCCAGTATTCAGATGGCCCCTTATGAGGCTTTGTATGGGAGAAAGTGCAGATCCCCTCTGTGTTGGGTTGAGCTAGGAGAGAGGAGTATGATAGGACTTGAGATTGTGGACCAGACCACCCGACAAATAGAGTTGATTAGAAAGAGGCTCCTCACGGCCCAGAGTAGACATAAAAGCTATGCTGATAAGCGTAGGAGGCCGTTAGAGTTTGAGATTGGAGACCATGTGTTCATTCGAATATCTCCAATGACGGGAGTAAGTCAGTCAATGAGGGTAAGGAAGCTCAGTCCTAGGTACATTGGTCCGTTTGAAATCCTTGAGAAAATTGGACCTGTGGCTTACCGAATAGCCTTGCCTCCTAACCTAGCCCAAATACACAGTGTTTTTCATGTCTCCCAGTTGAAAAAGTATTTACCAGATTCCTCACATGTCATAGAATATGAGCATGTGCAATTGCAGGAAGATCTTTCCTATGTAGTGAAACCAGAGAGAATTGTGGATGCTAAGCTTAAACAGCTGAGAAGCAAGAGCATTCCTCTGGTGAAAGTGATCTGGAGAGGTCTGACATCTAGGGAAGCAACCTGGGAATTGGCGGATGAGATGAGGCAGAAATATCCAGAATTATTCCCTTGAGGTAAGTCTTTAAATTTCAAGGACGAAATTTCTTTTAAGAGGGGTAGAAATGTAACAACCGGGAAAAAGAAAAGGAAAGGGAAAAGAAAGAAAGTGAAAACTGGAAATTTTCGGAATCCATAATTTCTGCCTAGTCTTCTCGCAATAGCGAGAAACGGTCTCGCTACAGCGAGAGAGCTAGTTCGCAACAGCGAAGGCGTTTCTAGCTATAGCGAGTGCTGGCAGCAGCCCATACAAAAACCAGGGAGTTGCCCGCTGTAGCGTGCGCCATAGCGAGAGTGAAGTCTGGAACTGACGCGATTTCGCCATAGCGAATGGTAAATTTGGCCATAGCGAAGGGAACTGACCCGATCTCGCCGTAGCAAAGGTTACACCTCGCCATAGCGAAGCCAGATTACACGAGCTCGCTATAGCGAAGGTTAGTTTTCGTCGTAGCGAGAGTCAGTCGGGAAGAGAGTAAATAGCGAGAATCAGACTTCAATAAACGCCCAAACTCATTTCTTCTCTCATATCTGCCCTAAGCTTCGACCTAAAGAGAGAAAAGAGGCGTGGAGAGTGTGAGAGATCAAGAGAAGGAGGAAGATCAAGGGGAAGGTAAGGTAACTTCTCCCATTTCTCTTTAGAACTCTGATCCCCTCCCTTTGCCCTCTCTTTCTGCGGTGTTATTTGTGAAAATGGACGGATTTTGGGCATGGGTCAGAAGAGGGAAAGTGGAAAACTCTTTTGAATCTTTGAGTTCTCTTTGAAAATGAGGTTTTCCACTACCATGGGAGCTTGAGAGAGAGAAAGGGGTAATGGCATTCTAGAGAGAGAACCCTAGGTTGTGTGTGATAGAAGAGTTGCTCTAAATTAAATTACAAGAGAGTAATTGCATGCTTTTGGTGTGTCTAGGCTCAAGTGAAACACTTACATCAAGGTGTGTTTGTGAACCTAAGGAGGGAGAGGAGAAATTGAAAGGAAAAGCTTGTGTTGGCTTTGGCTCCAAAGGTAGCTCTCTTTTTCACTCTTTCTTGTTGCATTCTTGGATATGATAGTCATTGTATGATATGTATATGCTTGTTGTATGGAATATGCCATATGCTATTGCTTTGATGCATTGATGCCAATATGCTTGTGTGTTGAATTGTGAGAATTGCTCGGGTGCGGTAGTGCCGAAAGTCCCTTGAGATGGGTGAGGTGAAGCCGAAAGTCCCTTGAGATAGGTGAGACAAGGCCAAAAGTCTCAAACGAGTGAGGCCAAGTCAAAAGTTCTTAAACTCGGGTGAGGCCATCCAAAAGTCCCTAAACTGGGTTGAGGCTAGACCAAAAGTCCCTGGAGCCCATTTTTGGCATTGTTGTGAATTCCATAGCATGTACATTATGTGTTGGATGATTGAGAATAGCTAAATGCTTATTCACATGCTTTGACTTGTTATATGCCTTGATTGCTTGCTGGATTGAGTGCTTGAGCTACTGAGATTTCCTGAATCTCACCCCTTTCCCCTCCCAACTAATATGCTAGGTGGAGCTCAAGGAGAACCGAGCACACACCAAGGAGCCTAGGAGCTTGCGTAGCTATTTATGAGTTTATGTTTTGATATTGTGATGTATATATGATGTAAAGTGGTGCCAAATGAAGATGTACCCACTATTTTTGAGATGTAAAGATTGTAATAAGTATGAATGTATGAAAGGATATTGTATGACCTATGTTTATAGCCAAATGAATGGAAATGAGGGTTTTGCCCCTTTTGATGCATGAATGAAATAGTGTATATTTGGCCGTAGCATAGCGAGATTTGATTGTATGATGATTTGGATCATATGAACATGTTAGATATACTAGTTTTATGCTTTTAAACTTGTCCATATGGAGTGAGAATGTGAGAGAGGCTATTTGGACCCGTTTTGGACCTATGGGGTACTAAAATCGGTATTTTTGTGAGCTCCGTCAAAGTATGACCGGATGAGCTCCGTTTGCCATGAAATTTGGCATGCCTCTAGAGTTTGTAGAAAGCTTCTTGAGAAGCTAAAGTGGGTAATATTCGGAGGATTATAGAATATTTGGGGAATTGTTGAATTTGGAAGAATTTAAGGGATTGGTCATGTACTGTTCATGCAACCAGAAAATGAAATCTGTGGCACTTTTAGACCAAATGGATTCCAAATGTGGTGAAATTTTATACACATAAACTAGAAAATCAAAGTGACTTGTAGGAACTAGAATCACCCAAATCGGAGGTCTGTAGAGAGAGATAGGACCGTCTGAAGTTCTGTATCAGCATCAGGGAGCTTACCTGACCCCCATCACTGTTCCATCGGTTTTCGGGGTGCAGGAGCTACTGAACTGATCTGGACTTATTTTTCTCCTCTAGTAGACATCCGTATCTTTCCGAATTGGTATAATGTGCCCAGATTAGATTTTTGTGGATTTAGTTATGAATTTTCGAAAGTCATGACAGAAAGCTGCACCAGAAACAGTGACAGCTGGACCTTCCTCCCATTTTCGATATCAAACTTAGCCCAAACGATGTGTTTGTGATTGGGAATGATTTTTAGTGTAAATTTGACACTTAGAGCTTTCCAGAAGCTAATGTTTGCTGCATTCCCATTTTTCTACAATTTCTTATGATTTTCCAAACTTAGAGCCAAAATATGACTTTTGGGCCCAAGTGAGAAATTGTAAATTTTATGGTTTTCGGCTCTATACCCATGGCTTATGGTTTGTTTTATGCTATGTATGAGTCATATGTATGGAGTTTGAGTTGAGGATGCTTGAGATGGGTTCACAGGACCCACGGGGTGAAAGATGAGTATATGAAACCCCGGTTCATAGCATGTAAATGCCACGGGAGAGTAGTGACTCTTTGGAAATCATATGGAACCGAGCCTATGGAGAGGCTAGGTAGTGGTAGTAGTTTAAGGTATCACAATTTGCTTCATTAGTCCAATTATGGAACTATAATGCCAAGTATGAAACTAAGTGTGGGTTCAAATTTTAGTTTAATGTCTTGGCTTACTTCAAGCATGTGATTATGTATTCCTTATGATGTCTAGGCCAAGAGAACATCCAACCACCTAAGTACTCTTGTGAAACCAAATAAGGGAAGGAACTACCAAGGTAAAGCTTGTATTAATTGAAATGTAGCTATCCACCTCCTTTCTTTGCATTCTTGTGTGCATATATAATTCATTGTATTTGTATATGCTCTTGTGATTTGGTAACATGGCACATGATCTCTTGAAATTGCATTGGTAGCAAATGTGTGTTTTTGAATGACTTTAAATGTAAGATTGGCTTCTAAGGGTGAGGTGATGCCAAAAGTTCCTTAAAGTGGGTGAGGATGTGCCAAAAGTCTCAAGACATAGGTGAGACTAGGCTAAAAGTCCCTTGGATGGGTGAGGCTAAGTCAAAAGTCCTTAGGCCAAGAGTGAGGCAACTCCAAAAGTCTTAAAAATGGGGTGAGGAAAAACTAAAAATCCCTAGACCATTATAATAATTTTGATGTGTGAATGTGGCATGAAATTATAGCTTTGCACACTTTATGTTTTTATAATTATGCTATTGATGTATGTATGCCTTGAATGTATATGAATGGATGTGTGTGGGCTATTGAGATTCTTAGAATCTCACTCCCTTTCCCCTTTCCTTCTTGAAATGTCTAGGTGGCTCCCAAGATATAAGAAAATCAAGTCAAGAGCTTTAAATAACTACACTTGGAGGATTTTATGTTTTTCTTTGTATCTAAATACCAAAGTGGTCTTGTATATATTATTTTGGTAATGTAAGACCTTGAAAAATTGTAATATGATGTACAGATGGGTAAACGCTATATAGCATCAAATCAATGTAAATGTGGATTTTAACCATTGAATGGCATGTACGTTCTAGTGTATTTTTGGATGTGGAATAACCAATATAAAATGTATGGGGTTTGGGATCACTTAGGCAACTTACATAAGTTATAATTGTGCATTTAAACTTGCTTAAGAGGTGCCAAACTTAAGGGGAAGTGATACAAAATCAGTATGCATACCCATTGGAGCACAACAAGTTCGAGAAACCCTCATCCATCAAGAACTTCAAAGAGCTAAAGTGGCCTAAATTGTGCACTATGTCCAAAAATTTCAAAGAGCTCAAGATAATATCCATGTTGGACGTCGGCCCAAGTTTAAAGCCCAAGATCCATATTTGATCAATTCAAAATATGCTGAATTGGACTTTGACATGAGATTTCCTTAAAGATGCAAAAGTGGAAGTCCAATATTCTAAGAAGGGCCATGGAGCAACTAAAGTCAATATCCAACATGTTGAAGGCCCAATGTAGTTATACACATACAAGAGGAGTGCTAAGGCCTAATTGGAGTCCAATTGCAAGAGATTAAGAATCATGTGTCAACCATGTGATTTTTAATGAAGCATGAGCATCCCATGTGACAACTTAAAGAAGCTAATTAGTTTTGACTAGGATTCCTTTTGAATTTCGTTTTTTATTATTTTATTATTTTTTTGAACTTGGTCAAAGAGCTTATCTTGGAGATCAAGTTAAAATTAGTATCCTAATCTAATTCTTTAATTTTAGGCATCATTTAAAATATTTCTAATCAGATTTTAGAGTTTTACTTTCATTAGGACTCTAGAAATTTTGCCTATAAAAGGCTTCCTATTGTACTCTATTTTGGAACATGAATGAATTTGAGTATTATTCAATTATCTGTGAGGCTTTTGCTTCTTTGTGTTCTCTGAGAGTTCACGTGACTTATCAAAGGATTGGTCTTCCTTTGTGGCGTCTTGAGGCTAGGGTTTTAAGAGACAAGTTCTCTTAGGGTCTTTCCTTTGACCAACATTCTTGTTTTCTAGTCGGTCTCGGGTAAAGTGTCATCTTGTTGAAAGTTCCTAGGACAAGGTTCCTAGAGGGTCTCTCATCATTTGGTATCAGAGCTTTGGATGCTAGTACAAGGTATATCTTTGTGTTTTCCCTTTCATTATTCTTCATACTTTCTCTCCTTCCATTAGTATTACCTTTTCCATCTTCGTCTTTTTCTTCTATCTTCTTCTGTCTTCCATTGTTGTGTTCCTCCATCCTCAAAAAAAAAAAAAAAAAAAGAAAAAAAAAAGAAAAAAATAAGAAGAGAGTGTAAGTATGTTTTGAATTGATCAAATATGGATCTTGGGCTTCAAACTTGGGCCGACGTCCAACATGGATATTATCTTGAGCTCTTTGAAATTTTTAGACATAGTGCACAATTTGGGCCACTTGAGCTCTTTGAAGTTCTTGATGGATGAGGGTTTCTCGAACTTGTTGTGCTCCAATGGGCATGCATACTGATTTTGTATCAGGAAGTCATTTGGAATAAAGTAACTCTTGATAGGAAGCAAACATGATTATTTTATGAGGCTATACCACTTTTTGTCCAAATGAGCTCTTCTTGGTCTGAAATTTGTCATGCGCCTAGAGCTTGTTGAGAGATTTTTAGAAAGTTAAAGTGGATAATTTTTGGAAATCTATAGAATATTTAATGAATTTTTGAAGTTGAAAAATTTTTCTGATATGGTCACTGCTACTATTCCAATAGTCTAAAAATGAATCTGTGTCAAACATGGGGCAAACAATGTCCAATTGCCATGAAATTTTATAGGTAGAAACTAGATCTTCCTAGTGATTTATGCCAAGGATCACCTCATTTGGATATCTAGAGAGGGAGATATAAATTTTGAAAGTTGCTGTCCAGTACCAGACATCCAGTCAAACCTGTGTCACTATTTGATTAATTTTCATGCTCTAAACGAACCTGAAATGGTCTAGAATGATTTTTTCCCTTTGGCTAACATCTATAGCTTTCCAGATTGGTATTATTTACATGTATTAAAATTTTATGGAATTAATTGGATATTTTTGAAATTCATATAAAAAACCTATATCAGTAGCAGTAGCCAGTTAGATCTTTGTGCCTTTTTTGATGTCAAACATGGTCTAGATACTTTGTTCATGACTTGTAATTATTTTTACTATAAATTTAATACTCAGAGCTTTCCAGAAAGCTATGGTATGGTAGTTTTCAATTTTGTTACATTTAGTTATAAATTTCCAAATTTGCCTCTGAAATTTGCCTTATTCTGTCTGCAGGAAAATAAAGAAATTTTGGGGTTTTAACTTGAGACACATGGAGATCTTGCTATTTTGAGAGGTTTATGATTAGTAACAATGTTAAATGATAAGAGAATGTTATTGGTTAACCCATGGGACTTATGTAGTGCGAAGTGAAATTTCTCACCCCAACGTAATGCGATAAAAACCTATTATTTAATGTATTTTCTTGGGTTTTTCCTCGAGAAACTATGCCAATTATCTTCAATGTAAGAATATTTTGATGGAAAATTATTTGGTGTAACATTTTCAGTATCAGAGTAAAGGTTCAAGCACTTTGCTCAATATTTTGCTCTTGAATGGTATATTGGGTTTGTTTTCGAGTGGAATATCTATGTAATTGTGTTTAAATTGTGTTGTGGGCTAAAGGCTGTGGCTCTTTTTTTTTAATAAAAATGGTTAAGACAAAAAGAGGCAGGGGTAGACCACCTAGGAAACCTGAGGTTGAGTCTAAGGATCCAGTGCGGGCTATCAAGGAACAGATTGACCAATTTAAGAATGTGATAGCCCAATAACAATATATGATACAGCAGCAGCATGAGATAATTATGCAGCTGCAGGGAGCCTTGATTAGGCAGGAAGAAGTCAAGAGAGAGGCCCCTCCACCTTAGTCTTAGGCTTCCATATCCAGTGCACCACAGCCTTCCACCTCTAGTGTTCCACCCCCACCTCCCCAAGAGCCAACTCAGACTCTACTGTCTATCCAAAAACAATTGAATTAATTTAGAAAGAATAGCCCGTCGGTGTTTCACAGGGAATTAGATGCAAATAAGGCAGAGGCCTGGGTGATGGAGATTGAGAAGATATTCTTAGTGATGGATTGCACCTCAAAGCAGAAAGCTCAATTAGCCACCTTTTTATTACAAAAAGAGATTGATAGATAGTGGCGTAGTACAAAGTCTCTGATAGAGACGAAGAATTTGCAAATCAACTGGGAAAAGGAAGCAAAAGGAGAAGCAGTAAGGAAGCAAAAGGAGATGCAATTCATGGGGCTGAGACAGATAAAGGATATGATAGTAGATCAGTACGTGGCAAGATTCATAGAGTTGTCTCTGTATTCTTCCTACCTCCAGAGATATGATGATGAGCCCTGGAGGTGTGAGCAGTTTGAGACTGGGTTGAAGCCCCTGATTAGAGACAGGGTTACTGCACAGAGGATCAGAAATTTAGTGCCCTCGTGGAGATTAGTAGGGTGATCGAGAATAATTTGAGAGAGATCATGCTTGCTACTATAGTATCTGGCTAGAGGGGGCCCCAAAGTTGAAAAGACTGAGACCAAAAGAGGGAGGCAACTCCGTACCTACCAATAAGAAGAAGAGCAAGGTGCAGTGGAGTAGGAGGCCACAGAAAGGAAAGAAGCTGTAACCCTTGAGGACTCAGTCATCCACCCCACAATCCACAGTGATCTACTATAAGTGTGGGAAGTCAGGACACATTGCCAGAAATTATCCCTAGAAGGATTTAGCACTTCCACTCATACCACCTCCTCTCAGGCCACAGACCTAGGGCAGGGTGTTTGCCCTTTCTCAATAGAAAGTTAGTGTGTCTCCTAGTCTGATTCGAGGTACACTCATAGTGAATGATTTTCCTATAATTGCTATATTTGATTTGGGTGCTAGTCACTTATTTATATCTTACGACTATGTGAGACATTTAGGTCTGTCTATTAATACTTTACCATTTGATTTGTCTATCACTACACTCACTGGAGGCCACATTGTTACTTCCCATGCTTGCCTGTATGTCACTGTACAATTTAACCATTGTACACTACCATTGATTTGATTTGTATGCCTTTCTGTGACATTGATTTGATTGTAAGTATGAACTAAATGACTGCCAATAATGCTATCCTTAATTGTGAACACCACACTGTATCTGTACCTTCTTGTGGGACTATACCTAGGATAGGGGCCAACTTATCCTTTATGACTATTGTTCAGGTTGAGAGATACTTAGAACATGGATGTCAGGGGTTTCTAGTCTTTTTCTCTATATAGGCTGAGGCAGAAGAAGGGATAGAGGAGATCTTGAAAGTCAGGGAATTCTCGAAAGTTTTTCTTAAAAATTTTAATTTTAGTGGTCTACCCCCTGAGAGAGAGATAAAGTTCCCCATAGAGATAGTTCTTAGGGCTGGATCGGTGTCTAGGACTCCCTATAGGATGGCTCCCACTGAGCTTGCTGAGTTGAAAAACCAGATAGAGGAGTTGTTGGAAAAAGGATTTATCCCCTTTAGGGTGTCACTCTGGGGAGCTCCAGTGTTATTTGTAAAAAAGAAAGATAGTAGCTTGAGATTATGTATTGATTATAAAGAATTGAATAAAGTTACCATCAAGAATAAGTATAGTGTCTCTAGAATAGATGATTTGTTAGATCAGTTAGTTAGGGCATCTATATTCTCTAAGATAGACCTTAGATCTAGGTATCACCAGCTGGAGGTCAGAGTTGAAAATGTCCCAAGGATGGCCTTCAGAACTAGATATGGGCACTATGAGTTTCTTGTGATGCCATTTAGGCTGATGAATGTGCCTGCAATGTTTATGGATTATATAAATAAAGTATTCAGGCTGTATTTAGACAAATTTGTTGTCGTCTTTATTGATGATATCTTAGTATACTTCAAATCTTTTAAGGGGCATGAGAGGCATGCTAAACTGAGTAAATGTGAGTTTTGGCGAGGTGAAATTCTTAGGTTATGTGATCTCACGAGATGGAGTCACAATAGATCCCCATAAAGTTAAGGCTATGTTATAGTGGGATAGGCCTAGGACGATCACCAAGGTTAGGAGTTTTCTTGGTTTGACAGGATATTATAGACGATTTATACAAGGCTTGTCTCAGGTGGTCTTGCCATTTATAAGGCTGACTCAGAAGGATATACTTTTTGTGTGGGATGATAGATATGAGAGGAGTTTCCAAGAGTTGAAACTCTGACTAACCATTGCCCCTGTGCTAGTTATCCCTGACCTTAGTGTACCATTTATGGTATATAGTGATGTCTCGAGGAAAGGGTTAGGATATGTGCTGATGCAGCAGGGTAGGGTGGTGGCATATTCCTCTAGGCAGTTAAGACCTTATGAGGAAAACTATCCCACACAAAACCTAGAGTTAGCCGCAGTAGTTTTTGCTCTTAAGATTTGGAGGCACTATTTATATAGTGCGAGAATAAAAATCTATAGTGACCACAAAAGTTTGAAATACCTATTCGATTAGAAGAAACTCAATATGAGATAGAGGAGATGGATGGAGTTCCTGAAAGACTATGATTATGTGTTGAAATACCATCCGAGTAAGGCCAATGTGGTGGTTGATGCCTTAAGTAAGAAATCCATCTATACTGCCCATATAATGATTAGGGAGCAGGAGCTCCTAAAAAATTTAGAAATTTGAATCTCTCTTGCCACCTGGTACCAAGTAGACTATTCTTAAGTGAGGCCTGAATTAAGAATGATTTGAGAGCCTAGATTTTAGACGCCCAGAGAGAGGATGAATTTTTGAGACAGATTAGGAGCAAAATCTCCCAGGGTAGGACCTAAGATTTTGGGATATTTGAGGACAGTGTGATAGCATACCGGGACAAAATTTGTGTACCTAGTAGTAATGAGTTGAGAGAGAAAATTTAGAAGAGACACACAAGAGAAAATATATTATCCACCTAGGTGCCACCAAGATGTATCAGGATTTAAAAAAAATCTTCTAGAGGCCAAGAATGAAGAATGATGTTACGAATTACGTGGCGAGGTGTTTAGTGTACTAGAAGGTTAAGATAGAGCGCCAGGGACCAGCTAGGTTATTGCAAACCCTAGATATCCTAGAGTGGAACTAGGATAGTATAACTATAGATTTCGTTATGGGGTTACCTAGGACATCTTTTGGACACAATGCTATTTGGGTAGTTATAGATAGATTGATGAAGTCTACAAACTTTTTAGCGATTAAGGCTACTTATTCATTAGATAGAGTAGCCCATTTGTATATACGTGAGATAGTGCAACTTTACAGAGTACCCAGTAGCATAGTATCAGATAGAGACCCTAGGTTCACATCAAACTTCTGGAGGTTGTTACAACATACTTAAGGGACCAGGTTGCAGTTTAGTACTGCTTACCACCCCCAAATAAATGGTCATGTTGAGAGGACCATCCAGACCTTAAAGGACATGTTGAGGGCATATTTGTTAGAGATGAGGGGTAATTGGGATACGTATCTGCCATTAGTAGAGTTTGCATATAATAACAGTTATCATTCCAGTATTCAGATAGCCCTTTATGAAGCTCTATAAGGGAGAAAGTGTAGATCTTTATTATGTTGGGTTGAATTGGGTGAGAGGAGCTTACTAAGACCTAAGTTAGTGGATTAGACTACCAAGCAAATATAATTGATTAGAAATTAACTCCTTACGGCCCATAGTAGGTAGAAAAGTTATACCGATAGGAGAAGAAGGTCATTAGAGTTTGAGATTGGAGACTATGTATTCATTAGAGTGTTTCTAATGACTGGGGTAGGCTAGTCTATAAGGGTAAAGAAGCTCAGTCTTAGGTATATTAATCCATTTGAAATTCTTGAAAAAATTGGACCGATAATCTACTGGATAGCCTTGCCTCCAAACTTAGCCTAAATCCATAATGTTTTTCACATCTCCTAATTGAAAAAGTATTTACCAGATCCCTCATGTATTATAAAATATGATTATATTCAATTGCAAAAAAATCTTTCCTATGTAGTGAGGTCAGAGAGGATTGTGGATGCCAAGTTAAAATAACTAAGAAACAAGAGCATCTAATGAAAGTGGTCTGGAAGGCCCCGACATCTGAGGACGTAACCTGGGAACTAGAGAATGAAATGAGATAGAAATATCCAAAGCTACTTTCCTGAGGTACATATTTAAATTTTAAGGACGAAATTTATTTTACGGGGGGTGAAAAATGTAACATCCAATATGTTGTAAAACCATCGGAACGGGCTAGTTTGAAAAGTAAGTCTTCTGAAATGAGTGATTTAAGGTCAAATAAAATTTGGATAAAATTTTAAATAATAGAAAATGAAGATTTGAGTCTTAAGTTACATAGAAACTGAGGTAGGAGTGATCTGAAAAATTTACCAAAAGACCAGTGGTATATTTGTAAATTAGTGCACTTTTGGAAAAACACCCAGGGGGCTTTTTAAATAGAAATTTTGAGTTGCCCAAGGTTTTTAAAGGCTTGAAAACCATGGAAAGCCCTGAGACTAGTAAAGCCCTTTCGATGTACTTTTCCAATATCAGTTGATCTGAACTTTGACTAATTCGTTTGGGAAGGTTTTAGCTCCGATTTGAGTGATTCCAAAGGCATTTTATTAAATTGGGAACTTAAATTTTATGATGGATAAGACGGTTCTAAAAAAGGAGTTAAAATGAAGCTAGAATGAACTTGCCATTATGGAAGGTTAGAATTATAATTTTTTTTAAGAAAGGAAGCTTCTTGAATTCTCTTTAAAGCTTATGTTTCTTCTCCTCTCTTCTACATGACTTACATCTGCCCAAACATAAAGAAGAGAAGCAGCTCCTTAGGCACACTAAGAGGGGGAGAGAAAGAGGAAGAAAACCAAGGAAAAGCTAGGTAATTTCATGAAATTCCATACTTCTCCTTCTTTAAACCTTATTCCTCTCTGTTTGCTCTCTCTTTCCATGATTTAGGGTGCTCATATGGTTCTGTTTTAAGCTAAATTCAAAGAGGGAAGTGTAAGAATTCAAAAAAAAGATTTAAGCAAAAGGAGAACCTCTTGGAGAGAACTTGATTGAAGGTAAAATTCTTGCAAGATGATGTTTCTTCTTCCTTAGCTTCTTCTTCCATGTCTCGGCCCTATACAGACCCAAGAGAGTGGGAGGGCTTTTGTTCAAGAACCATTGAGAATTTGTTGAATTAGGCTATGAGAACTTGGAATATGCCAAGAGATTTCAAGAAAAATCAATGAAATGCATGAAGGAAAAGTGTAGAGTTCTTAAATGCAACTTAAAAACTGATTTAATATGTAAGTTTTCTTGCATATGTAAGTGTTTCATTGAGCTCCTAAGACTCTTAGAAACCTCCTCAAGTAGCTCTCCCATCAAGCAAACCCCCTTTAGTGTGCTTGTCTCGGCCTAGACTAGTCTATATAGCTAGGGAGTGTTTTAATTTATTTTAGCCTTGGTTTGGGACTCCATATGGTGTTAGAAGGTGGGAGGAACCATTGGAAAAAAATTAGGAGTCATGGAATGAGAGATGGAATAAAGGTGTCCATAATGATACCTTGTTAAGCAACTTGTATGTAAGCTTGTGAAATTAAATGTGTGAGGGCTCTAAGGACTTTAAATGAGTCCAACAGGCTTAGAAATGGAAAGAGATAGGAGCCTAGAACTTAAAATATGAGAGTTGCTTTATTAGGCCAATTAGGGAATCATAATGCCAAGTATGAATATGAAACTAAGTGTGGGTTCAAGTTTTAGTTTAATGTCTTGGCTTGCTTCAAATATGTGATTATGTGTTCCATATGATGTTGAGGACAAGAGAACATCTAAAGAAGGGAAGGAACTAGCAAAGTAAAGCTTGCATTAATTGAAATGTAGCTCTCCACCTCCTTCCTTTGCATTCTTGTGTGCATATATGTCATTATGTTTATATATGCTCTTGTGATTTAGTGACATGCCACATGATTTCTTGAAATTGCATTGGTACCAAATGTGTGTTTTTGAATGACTTTGAATGTGATATTGGCTCCTAAGGGTGAAGTGATGGCAAAAGTCCCTTAAAGTGGGTGAGGTGATGCCAAAAGTCTTAAGGCATGAGTGAGATTAGGCCAAAAGTCCTTTGGATGGGTGAGACTAAGTTAAAAGTCCCTAGGCTAAGTGTGAGGCAACTCCAAGAATCCTAAAAATGGGGTGAGGCAAAACTAAAAATCCCTAGACCATTAGAATGATTTTGATGTGTGAATGTGGCATGAAACTGTAGCTTTGCACACTTTATGTTTTTATAATTGTACTATTGATGTATGTATGCCTTGAATGTATGTGAATGGATGTGTGTAAGCCATTGAGATTCTTAGAATCTCACTCCCTTTCCCTCTTCCATCTTGAAATGTCTTGGTGGCTCCTAAGATGCAAGAAAAGCAAGTCAAGAGCTTTAAATAACTACACTTGGAGGATTTTGTGATTTTCTTTGTATCTAAATACCAAAGTGGTCTTGTATATATTATTTTGGTAATGTAAGACCTTGAAGAATTGTAATATGATGTATGAATGCCATACCTTATGTAGCATCAAATCAATGTAAATATAGATTTTGACCCTTGAATGGCATGTACGTTCTAGTGTATTTTTGGATGTGGAATGGCCAAAATGAAATGTATGGAGTTCAAGATCACTTGCACAGTATAAAAAAGTTATAATTATTTTTTTAAACTTGCTCAAGAGGTGCCAAACTCAAGGGGAAGTCATTTGGACCAAAGTGACTCTTGATAGGAAGCAAACATGACCATTTCATGAGGCTATACCACTTTTTATCTAAATGAGCTTTTCTTGATTTGAAATTCGGCATGCATTTAGAACGTATTGAGAGATTTTTGAGAAGCTAAAGTAGGTAATTTTTGGAGGTCTACAAAATATTTGATGAATTTTTGAAGTTGAGAAAATTTTCTGATATGGTCACTGCTACTGTTTCAATAGTCTGAAAATGAATCTGTATCAAACATGGGACAAATGATGTACAATTGCTATGAAATTTTATGGACAGAAACTAGACCTTCCTATTGACTTGTGGCAACTAGGATCTCCTAATTTGGATGTCTAGAGAGGGAGATAAAAATTTTAAGGTTAATGTCTAGTACCAGGCATCTAGTCGGACCTATGTCACTATTTGATTGGTTTTCATGGTCTAGAATAATTTTTTCCCTCTAGCTAACATCCATAACTTTCTAGATTGGTATCATTTTCATGAATTGGATTTTTGTAGAATTAATTGGATATTTTTAAAATTCATATCAGAAACCTATATCAGTACTAGTAGCTAGTCAGAACTTTGTGCTTTTTTTGATGTCAAACATGGTCTAGATGCTTTGTTCATGACTTGCAATTATTATTAGTGTAAATTTAACACTCAGAGCTTTCCAAAAAGCTATGGTATGATAGTTTTTGATTTTTTTACATTTAGTTATGAATTTCCAAAGTTGCCTATGAAATCTGCCTTATTCTGTCCACGGGAAAATGAAGAAATTTTAGGGTTTTAACTTGAGACACGTGGATTGCTTACTATTTTGAGAGGTTTATGATTTGTAACAATGTTAAATGACTAGAAGATGTTGTTGGTTAACCCACAGGGCTCATGAAGCACAAATTGAAATTTCTCACCCTGACGTAACGCGATAAAAACCTTGTATTTAATGTATTTTCTTGGGTTTTTCCTCGAGAAACTATGCCGATTATCTTGAATGTAAGAATATAATGATGGAAAATTATATGGTGTAACACGCTACACACATTTCACTAAAACTAGAGGACTACTCTCACTCACCTTCGAAGGACAAATCCTTGTAACCCTCCTTGAAGGCTAGTATGACCAAGGTTCATACACCACTTTGCCATTATTGAAAATCTTGAATTTGATTGAGGCCAAATATGAATCCCTCGAGATTCCATGAACTTAGTTAGTGGTGATGGTTATGAAATTGGAGATAGGGATGGGCAATTGGCATAATTGATGATAAATAATTTGCAATTGGTTGAGAAGCTCAAAGGTAATAGAAATGATAAAATGTTAGATTCATATTTGGAAGGGTAAAGTTGCAAGCTTTAGGATAGAGAAAGGATTGTCGAAATTAGGGGAGTTAAATTTTGGGATAGATAAGTTAAATTTTTAGTTGAGCCTTTTACGAATTTAGATTTGTTCATTTTTTGGTGTTAAAATAAGCAATTATGTTAAAGAGAAATAAACACAAGGTGAGAGTATATAGGGTTTATATCCCTTATAGAGAAAGAAAAAGTGAAAGTATATGAGGCCTACAATCTCATGTCTATCTTTTTCCAACATGATTGCTCATTTTGGAGCTAGAAAATGAGCGGATCCAAATTTGGCTCTGAACATAGTTTTTTTATCCAAAGAGTTTTTATCCACAATTAATTATGGATAATGAAGAGAACATTTTTTATTAAAACTTTTACCTATAGTTAGTAGTTACAGGTAGAGGTAGTTATATAAAAATTATTTATATTATTAGTTTCTTAAATTATTTATAAGTATAAACTATCTATATCTACAATTTTTTTTTTATCTATCATTAAAAGTGGTTATGAGTATATGACCTATTTTTTTATAATGAATTAATATAAGATGCATTATAGTTTAGTAAATTTAGAATTAATTATGGTTGATTAGATTCTTAATTGGATGAATATAATTATAATTATTTTAAGCTACACTTATCATAAACAATGAATAGTATGCATTGATCATTGAATACTCATATGTTACCAGCTGACATAATAGACCAATTGCATATTGACTCAATTGCTCTATTATCATAAACTACAATGAATATTATTATCTAATTATTCCTCATTGAACGCAATTAAATAATAATTAATTTAGATCATGAATAATATCAATACAGGCATTAAACATAAATGCATATTCTATATATAATAAAATCATAAAAGTATATTGTCATAACTAGAAATTTCCAAGATTACTAGTAAGATAGGATTAATTGAGAAATTAAGTTGATCAAGTTACGTAGGGGAAAAGAATGAAGAATATTGTAAAGAAGCATATAAGAATTTAAACCTAATGAATAAGAAATTGGTCAAATAAATTTAGTATTTTAATTTACTTAGCCAAATACCATCTCATTAGATTCAATTTTTCTTTCACAATTTAACTTTGGCCATTCACTTAAAGTGAAAGAGTGAGAGAAAAGATTAAGTAAATTTTAAGACATTGGAAGCAATATAAATTCATGACACCTTGATTTTTGCAAAGTAAGTAATTGCCAATGCTTAAGCTTTTTCTATCAAACCATGTGAGATTGGGACACTTCATATACCATTCCCACTTCCATGCTATATGCTTAGGAGAAGTTGAAATCATATGCGTTAAGAATAAAGAATTAGAAGGGTGACACTTGGATTCCACTTCAAAAATCCTACCCATAACACTTGACAAATCATAAACTATAATTCCATCTTTATTGCGTGGGCCCCACTATAAAAGAATCCACATTATCTATGCAATAAAATAGCCACCTACCACCATTCCATGAAGATAGCTTACTCACAAAGTCTAATTGCCATGCAAATCTAAGAAGATGACACCTAATCTAAGTTTCTCTATGCCACAATTGGGTCAAACCCTACTAACTACCATCACCCATCTCATTATTACTTTGATCAAATTGAGGAGTTAGAAGAAAGAGAAAGAAGCAAGTCTTTCATGGAGGAAAAATGAAAGAGAAAAGAGAAAGTTGTTCAAGTTTGCATGAAGTAATTTTAGCTATTTTCTCAAATTAATTTATAAGAGAAAATTGTAGAGAATCCTACAAGCTTTCCAATAATACCAATTTATTTGCAAATTTTCGGTTTGATTCTTTAATTGCTCATTGTTTACCAATTAAAAAGGAGCTAAGAAAAAGAAAGCCTTGAAATATTTCTCTCCTTTTTAGTTTTTGATTAAGGACTATTTTATCTTGTAAAATTGATGGGTTAATCTTCTTGCCTTCGCCAAAACTAGGAAAGGAGAAGAGGTCATTGGATAACCAAATTCTAGTATAATTTGGCTTGAAAAGGAAGGAGAAGAAGAAGAAGAAAGAGAAATACTAGATAAAATCCTATTTTTATTCCATCTATTACTTTTGATCAAATTGAACATGGCTTTGGAAAAAGAAGAAAAATTATACCATAGTCAAATTTTAATTAAGGAAAAATAGTTGTAGACATTGGGTAATTTACTTGGAAATTTATATATATGTGTTATTGGAATTTAGCAATCAGGAAAAAAAAATTGAGCAACTAGATCACTAAAGAGGAAAGGAAGTAAGCACTAGAAACCAAGGTAAGTTTTGAAATTTTTGAACTTGAGTATGCAATTGCTATTATCAACTTTAGGCACTTTGGCGATGGCTATGTATATGGATTTTGTTAATTGTAGGAAAGGAATTGAAGTCTAAGAGCTAAGACTTGTGTGAAGTGGCATAAGAAGGAAAAATTGTTGCCCAAAAATTAGATATGATGTAGACCTAAGCCCTCATTTAGTATACAGATTCTTTAGTAATAGAAATAGAAATTGAAAAATAAATGGAATATAATAGAAAAAAATTATATTTGGTAAAAATAGAAAAGAAAAGAGAATATGTTTGTATTTTATTGTTTAGTTGGATGAAAGTAGAATGGAATGGAAAATAAAAAAAGTGAAACGACAAGAATATCCTTATTTTATATCCTTTCATGTCACTTCAGTGATGTTGTACTATTTTTCCTTATTGTTTCTTTTAAATGTAATATATTTAGTTTTTCTATTCTTTCTATTTTTGATACTAAAAAAATGAAAACATTTATATTGTCACTATAAAATCTATTATCTTTTAGCCAAATCAAATCTTTTAATAAAATTAATAAACATAATATTTTTATAATTTAATAATCTGCATTATATAACTATTTTCTTACAATGAAATAGTTTAAATTATGTCTATATTAATAAAAAAATATTTTTAAATACATATTTCTCATATTAAATAAATTCATTTTTCAAAAAAATATCTATAAATTATTATTTTAATATAATAAAAATAATAATTCATTTCAAAATTATATATTATTTTGATAATTTAGTTAACTATAATATATAATTTTAATGATTATATTTATATTATATATAATATTATATTTTAATATATAAATAATATATGTTAAAAAACATAATCTAATCCCCCCACATATATATATCTACACATGGCAATGCATTACAACCAATTGACAGTTTGTATTATAACTAACTACCAATTGGTGGGATAACCACAGGCTAATTTTCAATTGAGTTTTTTGAAATTTTAATAGAAATTTTTTATATAACTTATTAATATTGATATTAGAGAATATTTTATTATTTTTAAAAATAATTATTATTAATGATTTTTATAATAAAATTTTTAATAGTAAAATTTTTATTATTCTTTTTAAAAATAATATTATTTATTTTTATAAAATATTTAATTTAAAAATGATAAATTACTAAGTCTATAATATATTATAATATTATTTATATTATAATATATATTTATATAGATGTAAAATATAAATAAAATATAATAAATATATATATATTTATAATCGACTGAATGTCAGTCGGAACTTAATTTCTGATTAACATTTGGTTAAACAATTTTAATTGTATTGTGGTTGTTTTTTTTTTAATTTGTATAATTTATTCTTTTTAATAGTAAATATTATTAATTTTTTAATTAATTAAAACATTATTAAAATAATATTTTGACATTCTAATTACTTAAAAATAATAAAATAATAATAATTTAATTAAAAATAATAAAATGAAAGTTTTTTTCTTAATTTTAGAATCTCTCTTATTAAAAAATATTATATAATAATTAAAAGTAGTATCTAAATATTATTTTATTTAAAAATATATAAATTAATAATTTTAAAAAATAAAATGTATTACTTGAATATAGTTAAAGTATTTTTTATTTATTAAATATGAATGTTAATCCATATCAAGGGGCATTAATGATATTTCAAAATTTTATCTTTAAAATTTTTTTTATCTTCTTGTGTTACTATGCAAATCTTAATGGATTCCCTTTCTGTCATAATTTCTTATTATCGAACATAAAAATCAATGGATCTTATTTCTTTTTGTGATGTAAACGAGGCCGAAATGTGTTTGGTTATGTTTGCTTGAATAGAAAAATTAGGCTTGTTGGTATAATCGAAGAAGTTGAAACTTCCATAAGTATAATACAAGCCTTTGACTAAAAGGTAGTTAGTACTTTTATTTTTGATATATCTGTTTTAAACTAGATTGGTTATCCTATTTTATATTTTTACTATATGTTGATTTGGTTATTCTATATGCATGGAATTTGAGACAAAGATTGCTCATCCCATGATTTATTGGGCATTAACTATGATGATGATAATATTAATTGTAAATATAGGATTACAATTTATATGCAACCAAATTGGAACACAAAGATTGATTTCTGCATAGCTAATGATGCTAATTCTAGTTTAGAGTTTTATGTATGATGATGCATGAATAAATTTTGGATAATATATTAATCACTGAGATATCTTATCTTACTCCTTTTATATAAACTACACATTTTTAGGTAAAAATGTTGAAATTGGTAGAGGAAAGCAAGTGGCTAACTAAATATTAAAGCCATGTTATTTTGAAACTTGGAATTGTAAATAACTAGACATGATGATTTGTATATAGTATGATATTATGTAAACAGTGGACGAGACTTATAGTTATTTTGCTTATGTTATGGCAGAAAATTGAGTAGTATAGTTAGTTATAGTTTAGGTACTAATTGATAACTTTGTGCCTCGGGAATTTTTGGAACATGATAACTACTTCTTACTATATATTCAAATCAAGCTAGAATAATATATTTGTAATTATTGTTGAACATTGCCTCAGAATTCCTAGATCTAGTTAATTGTAACCAGTACTTGCTTGCTAACTAGAACCTTAGATCCAGTGAAGTGAAAAATAAAATTTAGTTAATTAGAACTAGTGTAAGCTAAGAAGAACTTAGAAGTTAGGATTCAATTAACTAGAATTAGTATAAGCTAATTGAAATTTACAAGATAAGTAAAATGAAATTCACAATTCAGTTGACTAGAACCATGATCAATTAATTTGAACTAAGAATAATACTTGTAGAGTTATCAATTAGGTTTCAATTAGTTTGAATTGAATATAGTTAATTCTGAACTAATAAAGTGTTTTAAAAATAATAAATGATATTATAACATGTGGATTCTGATTGCATTCCTTTTGAGAAAGTGCATTACACATAATTGTTTGAAGATAGCTAGTTTCTAAGTCTTCCAACTAATATTTTCCCATTGTTAAATCTTGGAGCTCTCCTTATCTACCATACTCATAGATGTTATTATAATTTCAGTGGTGTAATTGTTAATGACCTTAATAAGAGATGAAATCTTAGGTAATTAAAAGTGCTCCTATGGACCATCTTTTTTCTCCACATCTAGATGTGCCACTAGATAACTATGAAGGTGATGTTTCAATGATTAGAATTATTGGTTGAAGATTCCTTCATGGTGTTATGAAATGGATGACAAATGAATGGTAACTATGAAACTTCTGTAACCCTTTCCCAAAATGTAACTCTTAATAATAAGTCGTTTGTAACACTTGAAACTCCTATTTTAGCTTAAGTTCTTATTTGTTATTATGGCCTCTAGGATTAGTATAAATAGGCCTACTTTCCTTGTTTTTGACATAAAGCAATTTGTGAGTTTTCTTCAATTAATTTGAGAGTATTCCTCTCTTCTTTCCTAGCTTCTAAGCCATTTGGTATTAAAGCTAGTTGAATTCTGATGAATTGAGTGTCCAGAATTGGCCAGAGGATATGAGTTTTCTGAAGTGTGAGGGTACGCATTATTTCCCTCTTCAAAAACCTCATTTTTGATCATCTTTTAGCCAAATGAACATCACCATCTTGCTCAGGAGGTTGAAAAACACTAGGATTGGAGAGTTTCGTTGCTGTTTGAAGCTCTATGTGCCATCACTGGAAGACCACATGTTGTCATTAAAGTTCACGTGTTGTCATGCGCCAAGTAGAGGTTGAAGACGATCACATAAGCTACCATGTTAGCATTGAGATGTCCAGTCAATGACATGTTAGCCAACCACTAATTGCCATGTGTCATTATTGCCACATCACCACCCAATCAGTCAAATTATCTCAAATTACACTTTGACCCCTAAACTTTTTCTAATTTCATTTTGGTCCTCTTAACTTTTCATAATTTTAGTTTGACCTTATACTTTTTGAAATTACAAATTTTCTCCTTAACTTTTTAAAATTACAAATTGGCCCTTAAACTTTTTAAAATTACAATTGACCCCTTACTTTTTGAAATTACCTACTGCCCCTCAACTTTTTGAAATTGTCTATCAGTCCCTCATCTTTTTGAAATTACACATCAAGCATAAGTTTCCAGAATTTTACCTTGACCCCGATTCTTAAATTTAATTTCAAAGTTCACCCTTAAGCCTTCCTAACAATAGAACTAACCCCAAGCCATACATCTAGCTTTCACTAGCCTACAGTATGCTTCCAAGATGAAGACCTGTGCATGAAATTGAGATAGAAGAATTAAGACGCTAAGTGTTATAGGAGATGGTAAATGTCCAATGAGCCCAGTTGGAGGAATGAAGAGAAGCAAGAGAATAAAGAGAGCTAAGGGAACTTAACTCTGATAGCAGCAACTCTTTAACGGCTGGTAACTGCCCTTTTGGAGACAGATGTTTTGTAACAATGATATTAAAGTGGAGATTATAGACTTTGAAGGAAAGCTTCAACCATATGAGTTTGTAGATTGGCTCCAAACTGTTGAGTGAGTATTCAAATATAAAGAGGTGCCAGAGGACCAAAAAGTAAAGATCATCGCCATCAAGCTTAAAAAGCATAAAGATGAAGCGTGAGCATAAAGGGAAAAGCAAGATTCAAACGTGGGAGAAGATACAATGCGAGCTCACCTGGAGTTCATACCAGAACATTATTATCAAGATAGCTTCATCCAATTGTAGAATCTCATCCAAAAGTCCCTATCCGTAGAGAAATATACTAGGGAATTTGAAAAACTTATAATGAAGTGTGACATCTAAGAAAAAGAGGAGCAGCTGATAGCTCATTACCTTGGTGGGTTGAACACTGACATTGCCTATCCTGTCCAGCTTCAACAATGTTGGACTCTAGACAATGTCATTCACAAGACAAAAATTTTGCAACCCAGCTTTGCAAGCAAGCCTCCTCCTAAAGTTGCCAAAAAGTCTAGCTCTAAAGCACCTAAGTGATTCAAATGCCAAGGGTTTGGCCACATTGCCTTAAAATGTCTTAAATGCAATGTTGTCACCATTATTGAAGGGGAAGCTTATGCAGTATCTAAAGAAGAAGATGAGCCTGTACCTAATGACAAAGAGCCAATATTTGATGAGGAGCTAGTATTTGACGAAGAAGTCATACCTACCGACCATGGTGAAACACTGATGATTAGGCAAAGCTTACACATAGCATAATTAAAAGAGGAGCTATGGCTACATCATAATTTCTTCCACACCCACTGTACTATCCAGGGCAAATTATGTGATGTAATCATTGACAATGGAAGTTGTGAGAATGTAGTATCCAACTACATAATGGAGAAGTTGAACCTGTCTACTCAAGCTCATCCACATCCATATAAGTTATAGTGGCTCAACAAGGGGAGTGAGGTAAGAGTTTCTAAATGATGTCTTGTTTCTTTTTCAATTGGCAAGAAGTATTAAGATGAAGTATGGTATGAAGTCATTCCCATAGATGCCTGCCATCTCTTTCTAGGAAGACCAAGCTAGCCCTATTGCCTTGTACGATGGTCATGTAAACACCTACTTCTTTATGAAGGATGCAGTGAAGATCAAGCTAGTCTCGTTGCTGCCAAGTGAATGCAACCAATGCAAGAAGGAGTCCAAACAACTAGTGTCCTTAATTGCCAAGAACCAATTCAAGGTGACAAAAGCGGAAGCCCAAACCATGGGATTGGTCTTATTGCTCGAGTTAAATGAAGGATCCACCATTTTGCCAGAAATTAAACAATTGCTAGTTGAATTCACAAATGTCATACCAGACAAAATTCCACTTAGACTACCGCTCATGCGTGACATCCAATATGCAATTGACTTCATGCTAGGAGCTGTACTAGCATATAGGATGAGTGATAAACATAATTTTTATATATTTTAATCTCCTTAACTTGGGCATTTTAATAATGAATTATGGCTTTAGGAATTTAATTAGATAATATTTGATTTTATTGGCCATTGTGTGTACTTTAGGAAGTTATATGCAAAATTATTCAATTTTAATGCATAAATTTCTTTTAAATAATTTTTGTGAATTCTTCCTACTTAATTTTTTTTATTTTTTATTTTATTTTCTTGTGCAGATTTTCTTAATTCATTTTTTAAAATATAAAATTAAAAAAAAGTTAAGATGAATGGGCATATTGGGTTGGACCATTAAACACGAAGCTCACTAACACACAGCAGCCCACTAATATACACCAAGTCACACACAGGTGTCACACTCACTTCATTCAAGCTCACACATAGGAAGTCATGCATGTTCATCCACTCATTCTCTCACCAACATTCTCACATGGCACGTTGTACTTCCATGTAGCAAATATACATGACATTTTCAAGTATACATGGAGCTCTCCCAGGATCATACAAGCCTTCATATCCATTCACATATAAAACACATAATAGCTGAATCATGGGAGTAAGAGAGAAGGTGTGAGGCACGAGTCACAAGTCTAGCTCTTCCTCACATAAATGCACCCACAGGGTCACCCACACGAAGTTCTCACATATACGCACATAGATTCAAGAGGTGGAGGATGGGAATAATACACAAACAGTAAGCATGACTGGGGGGTTCTCTTAGCTTCATGTATATGCAAGTTTTGAAGAATGAGAAGCATAGGGAGATCGTGAAAGGGAGCTATAGGTTTGTGCAGTAGGGGAGAAATGTAGCTGCATAAGGAAGCACGAAGACATACACTACATTTAGCTCGCTTCATTCAACACACTTACGGGCTGGATAGTGAGTTTCACATCCAGGAAGTCATGTGGAAAGGGGCTAGGAATTTTGAGAAAGAAAGTACATGAGAAGGGAAGGAATGAGCAGGCAATGGTATCAATCATCAAGCTTACTCATACACATGGATAGCACACAATACATGCATACCAAGTTAGACACACATACAGATTTTTAAACATGCATGGGCTTATATGGAAGCTTAGCAACACAGTTCACTCATCAACTCTAGGGAAGAATCACGTGGTTTATGGGAAGAAGAAGCACAAGGAAGACGTGTTAAGAGAGGAGTATAATAGAGAGTAAAGCTATGGGATAAAGAGAATAAACACCTGGAAGCTTTCACCATTCATGAGACACACGTCTAGCAACACACTCCCTCAAGTTTACCCACACACGTATATTAACACACTTCCAGGAGGCTTACACGGCTGGAAGCATCACACACGTATATATTCATGCATGGTCAGCTCTCTCCCCCACATGAATGTACTCTATGAATCATTTGCATACACCCATGTCATTCACGAGTTACACACATATGCACAAGTGGATATAGGTCACACATTTCACTCCTTAACACACACAAACATGTGAAGAAAAAGAATAGAATGGGCTTAGGCAATATAGTAGGGAGAGCACATGAAAGAGCATAGAGGAAGCACATGATCATTAAAGTGATTAAGAGACTTGGCTTGAAAGCATCTAGCCATTCATTTACGCATCACATCAATCCATTCTATTCGCTACATTCTCTCCATTGAAGTCGTAGCTCTCCATTCCATTTTCCCTCTGCCATTTTGCATCTTGTAGAGGCTTAATTGACTTGGTGGCTAGCTAGAAGGAAGACCTTGGATTGAAGCTTTAATTCATAGAGATTAACAAGGAATTTTAGTTAAACTTTTTATTTTATTTTTTTCTCTCTTTTTATATCAATTTTTATTTTTGAACTTGCTTGGTTGAGCTTGTAATTGATCAAAATTGGTGTGGTTTATAATTGATAGCTGGTTAGATATCAATTAGGAGAGTAATTGATGATTAATGGATTGATTTAAGTGCTGGATTTTGCATTGACCTTTAATTATTTATGTATGCAATCAAGGTATTTGATGAAATGTATGTAAGAAATTGTGTGCTTGAATGTTTAATTTGAGACATCCTTGGAGTTTAATTAGTTAATTGAACATCTTACGATGATAATTCAAAGGCTAAATTGATAGATTAATCATTCAAATTTAGTGTTTATTGATCCTAATGACAAGAATTAATGATTCAATGCGGAGTTAAGGTTTCAATTCAACATTAAATTGTTAACCTCTTGAATTTTGTGTGATAACTCAAGATACATTGCTATAAACACAAATATAGACTCTTAGACCATAACCAATGATAATTGAATTAGGATAAGGATAATGGATACCAAGGAAATCATCCAAAGCTAGTCATATGCCCATTAGTTACTCCTTAATTCATGCGATTAGTTAGTATTTTGTATTTTTAATGCAATTTAGATTCTAGTTTGTTCAATTAAATTAAAACCCCTTTTAATTAGATAGCTTTTAGAGTTCTTTTACATTTTGAAAACTTAATTAAATATTGAAATTTATTTCCAAGGGAGACGATCTAGGTTGCACCCTGTATTGTAAATCTTTTCCAACCTAGTTTATTTGAGGTTGCTCGACACAACCATTAATGAGTCCATAAGAACATGCAGGGATTCAATGTCAAGTTAAAGAGTTGTTGAAGAAAGGCCTAATCCGAGAAAGTGTTAGTCCTTGTGTTGTGTCTATCCTCTTAGTACCAAAGAAGGATGGAAGTTGGAGAATATGCATCGATTGTCGAGTAGTTAATAAAATCATTATTAAGTATCGGTTTCCAATACCTCAACTTAATGATATGTTGGACCAACTACATGGTGCCACTATGTTTTCAAGATTGATTTTCAAAGTGGGTATCATTAGATCAAAATTTAGCCTGCAGATGAATGGATGATTGCCTTTAAGATAAGAGATGACTTGTACTAATGTCCTATGATGCCTTTCGAGTTAATAGACTTCCCTAGCACATTCATGCATCTGATGAATTAGACACTTTGACCTTTCATAGGAAAATTTTTAGTCGTTTACTTTGACAACATTCTTATTTACAGCAAGAATCGCGATGAGCATTTAAAGCACTTACGACAAGTATTCCAGACTCTTCGGGAGTAGAAACTCTATACCATTTTGAAGAAATGCTCCTTCTTGACCAGTGAGATGATTTTTTTAGGACATATTATCATCGCTGAAGGGATTTGAGTAGATCCAAGTAAGATTGAAGCCATCAATAGCTAGCCTATTCCAAAATCTATTCAACATGTTTGAAGCTTCTATGGATTAGCTTCCTTCTATAAGAGATTTATCAGGAACTTTAGTTCCATTGCCACACCACTTATAAATTAAATAAAAGGAGATAAGTTCCAATGGATAGAGCAAGCTCAAAAAAGCTTTAAAGAGTTGAAGATATGTTTAACTGAAGCACTAGTACTAGCCTTACCAAACTTTAACCAAGTATTCAAAATTAACTATGATGCTTTCAACACTGGGATAGGTGCTATTCTAAGCCAAGAAGACCATCCAATCACTTTCTTCAATGAGAAACTCAATGTGGGTAAACTTAAAAACTCCACTTATGGCAAGGAGTTCTATGCCATTATTCGAGCTTTATAGTATTGGAGTCATTATTTGCTGAATAAAGAGTTCATTCTCTACTAGGACCATGAAGCCCTCAAGGATCTAAATTCTTAATAAAAGATCAACTATAAACATGTCTCTTGGAGTGAGATTTTATAGTCTTACCCAATCCTGCTTAAGCATAAGGTGAGAACCTTGAATTCTATAGCCAATACGCTTAGTCGTCATCATACTTTGCTTTCTACTTTTCAAGCAAAAGTTATCAAGTTTGAAGTTATCAAAGAGCTATACAAGGATGATCATGATTTTCGTGAAGCATAGAGTTCCATAAAAGTATAACCTTTCTAGTAGTACCACAGGCATGAAGGTTTCTTATTTCGAGGATGTATTCCTCAGTGCTCATTACGGGAAGCAATTATCTAGGAGGCCCATAATAGAGGATTAGCAGGTCACTTTAGATGAAACAAAACTATGGCCTTAGTGAAGGAAAATTTCTACTGGTCGAAGCTAGAAAGAAATGTTAACAGACACATCCAAAGGTGCCAAACTTGTCACTTGGCTAAGTCCATAGGCCAAAACACTAGACTGTACATGTCGCTTCCTATTCTAGAGGCACCTTAGGAAGATGTTAGTATGGATTTTGTTCTTGAACTACTCTTGTAACATCTGATTCTTCCGTAAATGTGAGAAACGTAATGTCCAATGTCTTTGTAAATGTACGAAATGCACTGGATATAAAAGGAAGTTCCCAGATAGAATGATTTGAGGTCTAATAAAATTAGAGTAATAATTTAGATCTCAAATAATGAGGATCTAAGATTAGAGGTATCCTGAAAATGGAGCCAAAATAATCAGACAAAATTTAACGAGGATGCAGTGGTATTTTTGTAATTTCAGACACTTTTTAAAAAACTGAAAGGAGGAATTTTTAAATGAGAAAAATAAGTTTCTCAGGATTTGCAGAGGCCCTAAAAACTATATGAAACCCTAGAATGGTTTAAACCCTTACAGTTTATATTTTAGAGTGTCAGTTGACCTAAACTTTGATCGGTTTGTTTGGGAAAGTTTTAAATTCAATTTGGATGAAACTAAAGGCATTTTATGAATTAGAGGACCCAAATTTTATGATAGAAAAGACAGTTCTAAAAAAAGAGTTAAAATGAGTCTAAATGGAGCAAACAGGTGCATAGGGGAAAAATGGTTATTTTGAAAAAGTGTAAAAGAGGCTTCTTAAGTAAGATTACATCTCATCACCTTCTCTAAGTTTCCATTTTTAGCAATTTGAGCAGCCGTGGTGTGACATTAATAGGGGGAGAGAGAAGAAGTTTAAACTTCTATTTATGTAAGTAAACAGCCCTATTTCATCCCGCGCCAATTAGAAAAGTTATTCTGTTCTCTAAGAGCTCTCTAATGGTGGTTTTCTTTTTTTGAAAACTTAATGATTCAAGTCTAACCCAAGCCAAAAAAGGAATTCTTTTCAAAAAACCAATTGATAGAATATAATTTGCGTCAAGAGAGTTTCATTTTAAGGTAAAACTTTATTTGAAACACTTGCAAAATCTTGTGTTTCTAAGCCATTTAAGCTTCAGTCTAGAGAGAGAAAGTGAGGAGGAGAGTTTTTTTTTTATGTGTTCTTGATGGAACCAAGGGTTATGGAGTGTGAGGATTAAGAATATATAACTAGAATTGAAAATGGGGCTTTAGATTACAAGTTATAGAATTTAGGAATTTGGTTGCACCTAAGTTAAGATGAAGCTTTCTAGTAGTAATTTAAGTTGTCTAATAGTATATATGAGTTCTCAAGACATCTAGGAAGTTTCACATGTGCCAATTCCCTAAAAGAAATCAAGCAAACTCCATGGGTGCATAGTGCTCTTCATTCTCGGCCTAACCTATTTCATACACCCAGGGAGTGTTTTAATTTGTTCTAAGCTTAGAATGGGACTAAATATGATAGAAGAACATTAGTGAAAGCCTTGGAAAAAATTCAGAAGTCATGGAATATGAGATGGAGGTGTAGGCTCCATAATATGACATTACGAAGCAACTTATAGCTAGGTTCCTCAAAATGACTATGTGATAACTTTAAAGAGTTTAAAGGGAGTCAAGAGACCTAGAATGAATGACAATAGGAGAGAAGACCATGAACTCTCCTAGTTGCTTCATAAGGTCTTGTATGAAAGTATAATGGAGCTATAGAACAAAATAGCTTCATATAGAGTGTGTATGATATCAAGGCTTGTTTCTGTAATGCCTCTTCTAAATACTCATTTTTAGTTCTTTTTTTTTTGTTTTTGGTTCTTTCACAATAAAGTCTAATTAATAGCATAGCGGACTACGATGATAATGAAAGTATATTGTAATCTATACAAATTAGTTTAAGAGTTCTATCATAGGGGAGTGGGGTCATACAGGTCAAATCATATCAAAAGGGGATTTATCTTATAACTATCCAAAAAGAAAGTCCCCAAATAACAAAAAGATCAAAAAGGTCAGTCTCCTATATTCACAAAAAGGTCAGTGATAGCGACTAGGCCTCTATTCATGCAAATAGAGGAGCAGGAAGGTCAACTCCACCCACTGGGAATGTATGGGACTCAAGCTCCCCTGTAAACACAAAGTACACTGGTATAGCATGAACAACGTCATCATATGATATGATGTGTATATTATCGATGATGAAGATCCATCCCCAGAGTGGGAATTGGATCCACTCCGCCTGGAGTTCTAGGGTCACTCGATAAATTGGCATCTTAAAAAAGTATAAACCACAATAGAGTGAGAAATAATTTTCTCAATAACATAGACAGGATTAATACCACATAATATCTATGAAGAAGAGTCAAGTAATTTTCACAGAAAGCAAGTAATATTGTGGCAAGATAGTTAATTTACTAAACAATATAAATGGAGATATACTTGTTAGCAATATCTAATGTGAATATGGAATAGCAAAGTGAACAGACATATTACATTTAAAGATAGAACATGAATGAATACAAGAATTGTCTTAACATAATTCATATTCAGCAGTTGCAAAATATTCAAGAGATTTCTACATGCATAGAATATAGAATATATAACAAACAATATTTATTCCCTCTTGACCATTAGGCCTTGGAGATTGCCAGGCTCAATGCCCAGATTATGTTGCATTGGCTTCGGCAGGCTCAATACCCAGATCATGTTGCACCACCATGACATAACAGGCTTACCCCTGCTTCCTTTACTGAGGCATCCCCTAATGGGTACTTAAGGAAAGTCATATAAAATATCACAATAACATGTCATCCAAGCCATCATTTGATGAAGGTATAATAGGTGTATTTGGGAAAGAACTGCCTTGTACAACTCTGTGTATAAATAATCCCAATAGCATGATAGCATACTGGAGTTCAAAAATTAGTGGTTTAGATATTTTGAAGTATCTTTGAGATTGGACATCCAACATAACAGCAGCTACCTAATGGCCAACTCTGGCACACGCACAGACTCACCCCATGTCCGCCCTATATAAGCCAGTCTTTTGCCAAATAACCCATACTTATATAATCAGGTAGTAAACAACATATTATCCAGGTCAAGAAATCAGGTAGTATATCAGCATAACAAACAGTGTAATTCTAAAACACATGTTGTCACATATTCTATTCTTGACATAACGCTGCGTAAATTTCCAACTATCACAAATGGGCTCCAAAATTCACAAAATAAATATCAGCATAATTCAGATAGCATGTAGAACATATTAGGCCACAATAATCATCCAAAACATATTAAATAACATAAGGGAAAATTCAAGAATATCTTGGTCAACACTTTTTCTTAAGAATTTGACTTTTTATATAATGATCCATAAATTACCAAAATTTCACCATAGGCCTTATTTTTTATGTAGATTAACATTTTTTAGTTGGATTTAAGAAAACTCTTCCCTAGGTATATATACATGTGTTGGCCAAACCTATGCATCATGGAAGACATGTGATTTTGCTTCATTTTTATGTCACCAAATTGCCACACATATATATTCAAGGAAGCTAAACAAAAGCCTTCAATCAATTTCTAGAGATTTTATATGTATTCTACAATTTTCTTAAGTTAAGATTCTAGGGTTTCTTGCCAATTTCTCCATGAAAATCAAAGTTGTATTAATCTTCCTCTTCCTTAGGCTTTACTTAGTTTGGCATATAATCTTTTACTTCTCAGAGTCTTTAGGACTAACCTCAGATGCCTGTTATGCTCTTCAAAAGATCTGGAGTACACTAAAATATCATCAATAAAGGCTATAACAAATTTATCCAAATATGGTCTGAATACCCTATTCATATAATCCATGAACACCGAGGACACATTCATCAGCTCGAATGGCATTATATGAAACTCATAGTGCCTATATCTAGTTTTAAAAGCCGTCTTTGGGACGTCTTCAGTTCTCACTCTCAGTTGGTGATATCCAAATCTAAGATTTATCTTAGAGAATACAGATGCTCTAACTAACTGATCTAATAAATCATTTATTCTAGGGAAAAGATATTTATTTTTGATAGTAACTTTATTCAATTCTTTATAATCTATATATAATCTTATGCTACTATCTTTCTTTTTCACAAATTGTACTGGAGCTCCCCAGGTGAAACACTAGGGTGTATGAACCCTTTTTCTAACAACTCTTCTATTTGCTTTTTCAACTCAGTGAGCTCAGTGTCTATAGGGAGCCTTGGACATCAGTGTATATAGGGAGTCTTGGACACTGGTCTAGCCCCAAGCACTATACCTATAGGGAATTTTATTTCTCTCTCAGGGGGCAGGCCATTAAAGTTAAAATCTTTAGGGAAAACTTCTAGAAATTTTCTAACTATTGGGATCTCTTGATACAATATCAATTGGCATGTCCATTGGAGTACAACAATTTCGAGAAACCCTTATCCATCAAGAACTTCAAAGAGCTCAAATGGCCCAAATTATGCACTATGTCCAAAAATTTCAAAGAGCTCAAGATAATATCTATGTTGGACATCGGCCCAAGTTTAGAGCCTACGATCCATATTTAATCAATTCAAAACATGCTAAATTGGACTTTGGACATGAGATTTTCTTAAAGATGCAAAAGTAGAAGTCTAAGTGGAAGCCCAATGTTCTAAGAAGGGCCATGGAGCAACTAAAGTCAATATCCAATATGTTGAAGGCCCAATGTAGTTATACATATACAAGAGGAGTGCCAAGGCCTAATTGGAGTCCAATTGCAAGAGATTAAGAATCATGTGTCAACCATATAATTTTTAATGAAGCATGAGCATCCCATGTGACTATTTAAAGAAGTTGATTAGTTTTGATTAGGATTCTTTATGAATTTCATTTTTTCATTATTTTATTATTTTTTTGAACTTGGTCAAAGAGTTTATCTTGGAGATTAAGTTAAAATTAGTATCCTAATCTAGTTCCTTGATTTTAGGTACTATTTAAAATATTTTTAATTAGATTTTAGAGTTTTACTTTCATTAGGATTTTAGACTTTTAGAAACTTTACCTATAAAAGGCTCCATATTACACTCTATTTTAGAAGATCATGAATGAATGAATTTGAGTATTATTCAATACTTTGTGAGGCTTTTGCTTCTTTATGTTTTCTGAGAGTTCACGTGACTTATCAAAGGATTGGTCTTCCTTTGTGGCATTTTAAGGTTAGAGTTCTAAGAGACAAGTTCTCTTAGGGTCTTTCCTTTAACCAACATTCTTATTTTTTAGCTGGTCCCGAGCATAGTGTCATCGTGTTGAAGGTTCTAGAACAAGGTTTCTAGAGGGTCTCTTATCATTTGGTATCAGAGTTTGGTTCACTGGTGCAAGGTATATTTTTGTGTTTTCCCTTCCATTGTTCTTTATACTTTCTCTCCTTCCATTAGTGTTACCTTTTTTATCTTCGTCTTTGTCGTCTATCTTCTTCTGTCTTCCTTGTTGTGTGCCTCTATCCTCAAAAAAAAGAAAAAAAGAAAAGAGTGTGATACTCCAAAAAAAAAAATCAGAAAAAAATTAAAAAAAAATTCAAAAAAAAAAGGGTGAAAAAAAGTGAAAAAAAAAGAAGGAAAAAAAAATTCAGATTGCAGAATTCAAAATTGCAAGTTGTTCCTATTCAAAGTTGAAAGTAAGCTTTTAGTTAATTTCCTAATTAGAGTCAGTTTCCTAATTGGAGTCAATTTCCTAATTAGAGTTAGTTTCCTAATTGGAGTCAATTTTCTAATTGGAGTTAGTTTCCTAATTGGAGTTAATTTCCTAATTGGAGTTAGTTTCCTAATTGGGGTTAATTTCTTAATTGGAGTTTGTTTCCTAATTTGATTGTATTAAGTAGCTACCAAGTTATCTACTTTCCTATTTGCATTCAAGAAAGGATATTCTTTCCTAATTGTTCTAAACTTGAGTTGCAAGTATTTTCCTATTTTGATTAACTTGGTTCTCAAGTAGTTTCCTATTCTTAAAGTTTCTTATTTTCATTTTTTTTTCCTTCTCCTTCCTTCCTGGCCTCCCCTTCCTCCTTCTTTCTCTTTTTGTTACACACCTCTTTTTCTCCTTTGTTTGATTCTTTGGGAATTTATATTTTAGGATTCTAGTTTTTTTTATTGCCACTAGTTTGATCTTTTCATTTGATTTGCTTGTGACTTGCTTAAAATACTTGTAAGAAGCAAATTATTGAGTGGTAAAAGGCAAGACTACAATTAAAATTAGAGAAAAAGCCAAAAAGAGAGTTAAACATGAGTGAACTTATCATCTTTTGAGTGTAAATACATGAGAAGAGTATGTGAGGTCCTATTCCTTTTTTTCTTTCTTTGATAAACTTTTCAGGTGATAAGATGTCCAATGAGTACAAATTCCTTGAAGAGGCTAACAAAGAGCGATTCAAGTAATCTTGTGTAAGGTTGGATGCATTCCAATCTAATACCAACTCTACAGAACAAGATAAGGAAAAAGGCATCCCCTGATTTCCATACTAGATGCCTTATCAAAGAGAAAGTCTGCAGCATGGCTATTGATAATAATAGCTATGTAAATGTTGCTAGTACCTTACTTGTTGAGAAATTAAACTTGCCTACTATAAAGCATCCTAGGCCTTATACCTTGTTGAAGGGTAGTGCTGAATTTAGGGTTAATAATCAAGTTTTGATTTCTTTCTCTATTGGTAAATATCATGATAAAGTGTTATGTGATGTCGCTCATATGTCTGATGGACATATTATGCTTGGTAAACCATGGAAACATGTGAGAAAAGCTAAATATGTTAAGTATAAGCACAAATATTGCTATTGCTATTCATTTGTATTCAATGAAAAAAATTATGTATTGGTACCTCTTGATCCTGTGGATGCTTATGAGGATCAAATGAGAAGAGTACAAGCATACAAAATGAAAGAAAAAGAGAGAGCAAAAGAAAAAGAGAGAGAATATGAGTTAGAGAGAAAAAAAGATGAAATTGAAAAAGAAAAGAGTGTAAGTGAAGAGCAAAAGAGTTGTGAGAAAAGTGAGAAAAGCATGAGTGTGAGCTTGTTTGATGAAAAAAGAGAGGTTGAGAGCGTGTGTAAGGATGTTTATTTATCTACTAACAATCTTAACCCATCTTTGCTTATTGTTGGTTCTAGTTCCTTGTAGGTATGTGGAGATTTGTTTTCAAAGAAGCCACCCAATGGACCCTCATCTTCAACTAGCATTGAAAAGAGTCATGGTTGCCTATATTTGTTTCCTAAGAAACCACCGAATGTTTTCCAATCTTTAATATGCTTTCAAAAGTGCTTTGATTGCATAGATATTGTTATTCCTGATGAATTATTACCTTTCAAAAGCATTGAGCACCACACATTGAGTTTTCATTGTTTTATGAATTTTGTGGCTATTAAGAATTCACATTACATTAATTTTATGGTAAAAAGGTTATCGTGTTGCTTGGATTTTGTTATGGCTCTTGGATTTATTGCAGGTGCATGTGGGATTAAAATTATCATTTATATTTAGGTGCATGTGAGAAAGAAATACTTCCTAACTCAAAGCGGATTTAAAGAGTTTCCTAACTTGGAGTATTCTAATTTGCTTTAAAGAATTGATGATCTCTTTAAGAGGAGACCTTTAGTTTACAAGATTCTTCCACTTGATGAATATAATGTTATCATTATTTTTGGAAAGTCTAATTTATTTCCATATGATAGAGGCGAAGATTCAAGGATGAATCTTTTCAAAGAGGGAGGGAATGATATAATATTAGTAGGCATGTCCATTGGAGCACAACAAGTTCGAGAAACCTTCATCCATTAAGAATTTCAAAGAGTTCAAGTGGCCCAAATTGTGCACTATGTCTAAAAATTTCAAAGAGCTCAAGATAATATCTATGTTGGACGTCGACCTAAGTTTAGAGCCCAAGATCCATATTTGATCAATTCAAAACATGTTAAATTAGACTTTGGACATGAGATTTCCTTAAAGATGCAAAAGTGGAAGTCCAAGTGGAAGCCCAATATTCTAAGAAGGGCTATGGAGTAACTAAAGTCAATATCCAACATGTTGAAGGCCCAATGTAGTTATACACATACAAAAGGAGTGCCACAGCCCAATTAGAGTCTAATTGCAAGAGATTAAGAATCATGTGTCAACCGTATGACTTTTAATGAAGCATGAGCATCCCATGTGACTATTTAAAGGAGTTGATTAGTTTTCACTAAGATTCTTTATGAATTTCATTATTTTATTATTTTATTATTTTTTTTAAACTTGGTCAAAGAGCTTATCTTGGAGATTAAGTTAAAATTAGTATCCTAATCTAGTTCCTTGATTTTAGGCACTATTTAAAATATTTTTAATCAGATTTTAGAGTTTTATTTTCATTAGGATTTTAGACTTTTAGAAACTTTGCCTATAAAAGGCTCCCTATTGTACTCTATTTTAAAAGATTATGAATGAATGAATTTGAGTATTATTCAATACTTTGTGAGGCTTTTATTTTTTTGTGTTCTCTGAGAGTTCACGTAACTTATCAAAGGATTGGTTTTCCTTTGTGGTGTCTTGAGGCTAGGGTTCTAAGAGACAAGTTCTCTTAGGGTCTTTTCTTTGACTAACATTCTTGTTTTTTAGCTGGTCTCGGGCAAAGTGTCATCTTTTTGAAGGTTCCTAGGACAAGGTTCCTAGAGGGTTTCTCATCATCTCCTTTATCCTTTCTTCTACCTTAGCCTAAATAGAGAAATAGACTAGAAACCCCTAACACCTATGCTCTAAGCATCTCTCAGCCTGGGCAGTAGTCATAAAAGATAACTCGGCCCTTATCCTAGGAATGGTCCAACAAGAAGTTATAGATATGGTGTGGTGCTCACAATCAAGGACATCATCATTAGCAGTAATCTAGTTCATGCTAACAATTAAATCAATATCATGAAAAGGCATGCAGATCAAATCAATGGTAGTGTAACAATGGTTAAACTATACAGTGACATTCAAGCAAGTATCAGAAGTAACAACATGGCCTCCAGTAGGTGTACTGACAGACAAATCAAACGATAAAATACCAGTGGCTAGACCCAAATGTCTCACACAGTCATAAGATATAAACAAGTGACTAATACCTGAATCAAACATAGCAATCACAGGAAAATCATTCACTATAAGCGTACTTCGAATAAGACTGGGAGACGCACTAGCCTCCTATTGAGATAGGGCAAACACCCTTCCTTGGGTCTGTGGCTTAGAAGGAGGTAGCCTGAGCGGAGGCACTAAATTCTCTTGGAGACAATTTTTGGCAATGTGCACCGGCTTCTTATACTTGTAACATGTCACTGTAGATCGCTGTGTGGATGACTGAGTCCTCGGGGGCTGCACCTTCTTCCCTTTTTATGGCCTCCTGCTCCACTACACCTTGCTCTTCTTCTTACTAATAAGTGCAGAGCTGGCTTCTTCCTCTGGTCTGAGTCCCTTAGATTCTGGGGCCCCTTTCTGGCTAGATATGGTAGCAGCAGGTATAATATCTCTCAAATTATTTTCTATTACCCTGCTGATCTTCACCAGTAGCATTGAAGTTTTGGATCCTAAGTGGAGTCACTTTGTCTCTGATCAAGGGTTTCAACCTAATCTCAAATTGCTCACACCTCTGGGGCTCATTATCATATCTCTGGAGGTAGGAAGAATACCGAGATAACTCTATGAATCTAACCATGTACTAGTTTATCATCATGTCATTAGTCTACTTTAGCTCCATAAATTGCACCTCTTTTTGCTTTCTTATGGAACTAGGAAAGTACTTCTGATAAAATTGTACCAAGAAGTTCTCCCAAGTGATCTATAGATTTTTTATTTCCATCAGAGACTTCGTACTATGCCACTACTTATCAGCTTCTTTCTGTAGTATAAAGGTGGCAAGCTAAGCTTTCTACTCTGAGGTGCTATCCATCACTATAAATATCTTCTCTATCTCCATCACCCAAGGCCTCTGCCTTGTTCCCATTCAATTCCCTGTCAAACATTGGTGGGTTATTCTTCTTGAATTGATTTAACTATTTTTAAATTGAAGGCAGACTCTGGACTAGCTCTTGAGGAGGTGGGGGTGGAGCACCTAAGGTGGAAGGCTGTGGAGTACAGGAAGTAGAAGGCTAAGACTGAGGCGGAGGGGCCTCTCTCCTGGCTTTCTTCTGTCTAGCCAGGGAGTCTTATAGTCGCACGATCAACTCATGCCACTGCTACACAATGTACTACTGCTAGACTATCATGTTTTCAAATCTATTAAGCCATTCCATGATAGCTCACAAAGGGTCCTTGGATTCAACCTCTGAACCCACTATTATAATTCAAGCACATATACACAGATATTCCACCCGAAAATAACCCAAACACACCATTCAAGAGTCAACTACCAAGCAAAAGTACCTGAAACTTTGCTTTGATACCAATAATATAATACTATATTATTTCTAACATTGATCCTTTTATGTGTGAGTAGGGTTATACAATTCTTCAATGAAATTTCAAAAAAGGCATTAAAATAATGAATTAAAATACGTTGCGTAACAAATAAATTTTTCATTTTACGTCTCTAGGATCCCATGAACTCACCAACAATATTCTCTAATTATTTTTCATCCATATAAGTCATAAACATCTTAAAAATTCTCTTAAACCACGGATCAAGAACCAAAAATCTATGATAATCATGTTTTGCCTCAAGTTCCAGGGTGGCAGAATTTGGGGCAATTTGGAAAAATCATAACTAAATATAGCAAAATCAAAATCACATAAAATATAGCTTTCTGGAAAGCTTTGGATGTCAAATTTACACTAAAAATAAGTCTCAGCCACAAAAATCCCATCTGGGCTATGTTTGACAATAGAAAAGATAGGGAGGTCTAGCTATTTAGAAATTTAATACAGGTTACTGACATAAATTTTGAAAATTCATAATTAATTCTAAAAAAATCCAATTCATGCAATCTATACTAATTTGGAAAGCTATAGATGTTAAATAGAGGAAACAAAATAGTTTTAGACTGATCCAAGAGCATTCAGACATTGAAAATTAATCAAATAGTAACACAGGTCTGACTAGCTGCCTAATACTGGACAACAATTTCAAAAATTAATATCTCCCTCTATAGATATCCAAATGAGGTTATTTTAATTGGTACAAGTCACTGGGAAGGTCTAGTCTCATCTTATAAAATTTTATGGCAATTAGATATCTTTTGCCCTATGAGTGACATAGATTCATTTTCGGACCAATTACATAGTACCAGTAGCCAAACTAGAAAATTTTCCCAACTTTAAAAATTCACCAAATATTTCACAAACCTCCAAATAATACCCACTTCAACTTTTCAAAAAGCTGTAGATACATGCCAAATTTCAAATCAAGAAGAGTTCATTTGGATAAAAAGTGACATAACCTACTAATATAGTCATTTTTACTTCTCATAATGCAACTCTTTGGTCCAAATGGCTCTTTTTAGTGTTTGGTACTTCTTAGGTAAGTTTAAAAGTATAATTGTGACTTGTGTGAACTGCCCAAGTGATCCCAAATCCTATACATCTTAAATTAGCTATCCCACATCTAAGAATACATGTTTCAAGTGAGCATTCAACTACCCAAAATCCACATTTACATTGATTTAAGGTCACATATAGTCTATATAATATCCATACATCATTT